>OY720637.1:77222411-78652497 GCA_963169105.1 Ceriagrion tenellum | reverse complement strand
ATTCGCCAATCGGAATACTCAGTGAGGGCTTTTTCCAGATGATATAAGCTGTTATTTGGTCAGTGTAACAGATCTGTCTTGTTGTATAAGAAGGTATCTATATAAAATTAAAAGTGATTCAACTTAGCCTTTAGGAATTTTTATTGCTTTTAGGAGTTTCAAATTTAAATGATTATTTCTTTAAAATTTCACAGTTTTATTACTCCATCCGTTCCTCGTTCCTTGCCTTTTTTCAAGGTCTTCAAAAGGTATAATTCGCCGAAATCTGGGTTTTTTAGGGCAATAAATATTTGAATCATGCTGAGTAACTTATTTCAATGTGAAAAAAATTAACTATTTCAACGCCTGAGAGTGTCTGAAATAAAAGTCTTGAACTGAATGATAACTCTCAGAGTAGGAACGCAAACTAATGTTATGAATCCTGAGAAAAAGTATGATTTGTGTTTTATTTAATATGGATTCATTCCACTATGATAAACCTGAATGTCCTGAACCTACGTAGCACATATATAGATGTATAATATAAGGTAATTAAAGTTGTTCTTTCTTGTGGAATCTTTGTGGAATATTTCCCATCTTTTTACCCACCCACACGTAAATACAATGCTACGCATCGCCTACTCACAGTAATCCATGGACAAGTAGAAGGGGAGATTGATAAGGGAGTAGTAGTAAAATGAAAGCGGGCAGTTTATTTGTTGTTGAAGGCGTGGTTGGATCCGTGGAGGAAAAAGACTTTGGGCGGGGGCTGGGAAGAAGAGTGAGGGGGAGTGGGGGCAGGATTAAGCCAAGAGTGCCCTGGGAAAAGGACGATGAGGGCATGAAGGACAGGAGATAAAGTCGACAGGGAGTCGGGAAGGGACAAGATGTTGAAAGAGAGGGAGCGAGAGAGAGAGAGAGAGAGCGGTGGAGGAGGAGAGGGATATAACGCATAGCGAGGGCGAGAGGAGCTTTTTTTTCGAGTCGGCCAGAAGAAATTTGAGGACTGCGAGGAAGGAGAATTGATAAATGTAATAGGAGGGGCGGGTTTTTCTGAGAGAGGCAGAGAAATTCCCGTAAAATGGAATTGAATGCATAAATAATGCCGCGCGAGAAAGAGCGTGAGATGGAAGGAGTGGTGGAAGGAGAGATGAGAAAGAAAGGGATGAGAAGTGAGAGAGGGAGGGCAAAAAGTAGGGGCTGAACACTACCATTAGCTCCGATACTATCCTATACCAATACTGTAATAATCGTGTTTCCAACCCGGCTGATTACACTATGATGTTCAGATAGCGTACACGCAATGTTCAATTGTTTAAAAATTTAGATGGATGATTATGCCGCTAGGGGTTAACGAAGACGTATTGTGCTCGACCAGAGGGTAATTAGGTACATATGTACCGATAACAACATACCCTTAAGGGATAGGTGAAGTAATAGATTTTAGTTGTAACCGTTAGCCCAAGGTAACTGGCACCATAAATTTTAATTTTCTCCAAGTACCAAGTTCTTATAAACTACTTTCGTACCTCTTATATTCATGCCTTGCTCCTTGAACGCTCTTTTATTCTTAAGACTCATAATATTCTTCTCTTTAGAGTCTGTCCTACCTCCTTCACCCATAGTTTCCGCAGTCTACTTCCCCCTCTCACACCATTCTCTCCACCATCATATATCTGTTTCGTTATTCGGCTTTCTCCTATTCTCTTCACAAGGCCAAACAAACGAAGCACTCACCTTTCATAAATCGAATACCGTCCTAAATTGATCATAAAACTTGAGTGAATTAGTGTTTATTTATGCTCACAGCTATAATCTAGAAATGTCGTACGTTATTTCGCAGTCGCAATTGCATCATTAATTTTTGAACTGCCAAAACACATTTTTCTACTTCTTTTCTAAATGTCTCACCCTCCCCCTTAAACTCAACGTAACCACTACCCATAAACCTAATCCTGGCAGCACTTGATGATTCTTGACCCCTTGCTGTAGAAATGCTTCTGGTTTTTCGAGCTATAGCACACTCCTTTTACATACTGAATAGCACACTCGAGCACAGCATAGCTCGATCGTGCTCTAAGTCGTATAGGCTTATTCGAGCTATAGGCATTGGATTATCATGAATTTGAGTATCAATAACAGATTTTGTCAGGATACGTTGGGAAATAATGTAATTAATGGAGCATTTATTACTATATCCATCTTACTTTACCCTCGAGCACATCTTAGGTACCCCGATTCTCACTGCATTCAGCCTACTCCTATGCTTATCCTAGTACACCCAGGCTTTGCTGTCATTTAATAATGTCGGTAGCAGAACACTTTCGTAATATGCGATTTTCGCTTCCAAAGACAGACACTCTTTTTCTAGTTGTGCACCAGATTCCACTTAAGAATTTCCAACCAACATTCTCACGCCTTATAATCTCTTCATTCATCCCTCCATCTTTCCGAAACATTCGGCCAAGGTACACAAACCCGTCCACTTCTTCAACAGCTTTATCACTTGCCCTCATCATGAAGTCATGGCAATCACCCTCCTTATGAAAAACTAATACAATGGTCTTTGTCATATTTATGCTAAAATCCATTCTCCTTGCTCTTTCATAAAAATTATCCAGGAGCCTCTGTGACTGCAATGGGCTTGCAAGTAGCAACACGGTACGAGGAGACAAAAACTTAGACTATATCCCATCTTCACCTGACCCAATCTGTTATTTATACTTCACATGACGAGAATCCCATACTGCTGATAGATTTAAAATACATATGAACTTTTTCCGCCAGAGGTCAAGAGTCACCAAATGCAGTGACGCAGCGAGGATTAAGCTTACGTGTGATTGTGGGGTGACTATATTGAATTTCTGGAGGGTAGGTGAAACTTTTGGGTCTTTTAAAAAATAAAGGGTGCAAGTACGACTGCGGCATAAATGTTTGTTTTTTAGATTTTAGCCGAGAGCATAAAAATTACACTAATTGACACAAAAGTTTTAAAATTTCAAGCATATGCCTTTAAAAGGTTATTCAAACTGAAAACAGATAAATAAATAATAAGAAAATAGCATTCTCCAATAGAGCCACTTTTTTGTAATAAAATCAAATTCCGCGGCGGGTGTGAGCCCGATGGGTCTCTCCCTGTTTACATCACTGGCAATATGAGTTCGTTCCGAGCTCATAAGCAAAAACATAATCGATAAACATGTTTTGATGCTAATTTTCCATAGTATTCATCTTTTTCTTTTTCAAATGATGAGGTATTCTGCAAAAATTTCGGTATTCAGTATATTTTTGTATTCTGTTAATGTTCTCAATTTCTACACTCTTCTGATATTGTCACTAACGTTCAGTAACTCTGATATGTTACTCTTGGATTTGTATTCTGCCTATTCATTGAGGTTGAACTGTATTGGATGCGTGTTTTTTAAAACTGAATTTCTGTTTTATACAAATATTTTTGATACAAATGAAAAAATAACTTGATTTTCTTCCACTTATTTATTTTCAGTCACTGGAAGATCAGTGCAAGAAAACCAAGTAATTTTTTAATTTGTGAAAATCAACGTCCACATAGTTGAGCCTCAAATCATGGAGCGTATTGTTGATGATGTTGGAGAGATTTAAATTTTTAAGTGGCATTTGAGACGAAAAGGAATAATTACGCTCGTATCAAGTTCCATAGGAATTTATACTATCGAACAATCAATCAGTATTATTATGAGAAAGAGTATACCTCGAGGTCGCCCGTTCCACAAGGGTGAAGGAAGGTGACACAACACGCCCTACCACACGCCCATGCGGCGGCTCGCAGGGTATTATGTAGATATAGGCAGGTCGAGGAAGGGATAAAAGAAGATTTCCCGCGACAGATATTCCTATGGCGTAAAATCTGCAATCGGCACTTGCCGACATTGATATAACCTATATGATTTACGCACCGCAAATATGGATTTAACCTCAAATCATTGCCAGCAACAATAGTGGTAGTGCGTTCGACTACCCACCCGAGAGGATCAGGTTCAAAACCCGGTGACTCGTAAAAGGTACTTTTTTGACAAAATGCGGTCTCACAGGTAAGGGCACATCATCAGAACGCACATCTGAGGAGAAGTGGAAGGGCAAATTTCAGCCGCAGGAAAAAGAGTATAAATGACAGAGATATTGCACAATGCCAGTCAACGGGGATCCACGACGCATACGTATCGTCAGGAAGATGGAACCTCGAATTTGCGTAAATGAAGCGATGGCATTCACTCCCTCAATACGGTGAGCACTTTAACATACTTCTGTATTTTTATTTCGGCATGCGACAGCTGGTTCCCACCACCTGCCGATAAACTGCTACCCTCCACAACTCGCCCACTTATTCTCCCTTGCTTCCAACTATTTCTGCTTTCATAGATTCCGCTTTCGTTTGTTCAAGATATTCTGCTTCTTCGTCAAACTCTATGATTCGGTCGAGGTAGGCCAAGAGAGGGCAATTTTATAGCAAGTATAAATGTGTCGTGGAGGGTGTGTTGACTTGATCTTATTTTCTGTTTATGGAACCCTATGTTCCAAGGCGAAGTTCTACTATGCTTAAAATTTTGTGCACTATATATTTGCATTGAGTTGTAAATACTCTTGGTAACGGACGGCTCCATTAAACCATAAACTCTAATTTTATAAACTTTTGCTATTATTGTGTCACTCTTTGACATCATTTACATCAGTCTTCCGACCAAAGCTGGTGAAACAATAGCCTTACATTGAAATCAATTCCATTCCAACTGTACTTCTTTTCCAGATACATCTTCGCTCGCCCCATGTCTTGATCCCTTTGGGGACAAAGATAAGTTTCTTTGTCTTCTCTTTATCTCTTCAACATTTTTCTTAATCCCGTGACAATCAGTGTAATACTTCCTGAGGCCCAGTCTCATAATCTGGTTAAATATTTTCAGGGTATGACAACCGGAGTTAATTAATTCTCTCATTAAGAACGCTCATGTCAACCAGCAGAATGATGTAAAATATGTATAAAAAACCTGAGGTCAATTAGCATGAAGTTAACGAATAGCCTTGGCTACCTTGCAATTAACTGAAATCTCATATTATAACGCTGGGACTACAAGTTTATCTCTCTTTCTGTCTCTATCCTCTCTTTCTCCCTCTTGAGGGCCTATAGTAAATAGTCTTCCTGGTTTCATTATAATCACACAATTTCTCTTACGCAATAGCTTTTTAGTCTAAATTCTTTTTGATCGGCTTAATGTTTTTCGTATGAGTTTTAATGTAACTGTCGATCGAGATGTGGAAGAAAACGCTGCACCATCCCGGAAAGGATCGGAGCTATAAACTATATAAAGGGTATATTGTTGGAAACTATATAAAGCTTTCCATTTCATACGTTCAGATTGGAGCCCATGAACGCACCTTAACGAACACAAATGACGACGATTGGCGCCGGTAAATCTTTTGATACACCTTGCAGCAGATGGTATTTCTATATCATAACTTAGTAACACTCACGACTTTGTTCAAGCTGCATGCTTTAAAAGGTAAGCACTCTACCAAAAAATAATAAATTATGAAGGATTTGGTTTTCTACAGGTGAACGCGTATTATGTTGTTTTCTCGGGTTTCCAACCGGGTAAGGAGGGCCATTGCTACCAATGTTTCGATGGCTTTCTCTCGCATCGTCGTCTGGGGTAAAGTTGGACCAAGGATGGTGCAGGGGTTATTTAGTCTGGCGTGGAGGAGTCATCTGACTGGTCAGAGTTTGATGCCTCTTTCCCTCTGATCTTCTTTTAGTTGAATTTTTATCAACTTCCTAGCATTCTCGTCCAAGACAATGAGACTTAACGTCCACACAGGGCTATAAAACCCTGCATGATCCTTGGTCTCACATTAGCCCTGATGAAGATGGCAGAGAAAGCCATCGTAATGTTGGCAGCCAGCGTTATCTCTCAAGATATTGTGTGCTACACACTGTCGCATAGAAACTCGCCAATTGCATATACCTTCGGATATTGCAGATAGCTTTAGTCCTAACAGGATCGTCCTGTCAAGATCGCATATTTCATCGTTGGCCTGGGAAGACTAAAAAGCCTGATTTTCTTTAAATATGGATATGTATTGTGATATAATTACACTAAAATCCAATCGGTCGATGGTAAGATATATAGTTTTTATCGGTTGAAAACAGAATAATTGCAAAGGATGCACTGACATCAATGGTCATATTTAATGAGTTACTATAAAATTATAGGTGATGCGGTGCATTTTATTAAATCGGAAACATGGACCATTGTATGTGTGAGCCAGAAATGATTAGGCGCAGTTGAAACCTCGTGTTGAAGGGCGACGCTGAAGATAATATGGATGCATAAAAAATGATGACGTAAACAGATAGTAAAAGAGGAATGGATGCATAGTTACTCAAAATACATCTCCAATCAGCGCACATGTCTCATGGCGTAAATGACCTCAAAATGCTTTGCCCGTTGCCTCATCTTTTAATAAACTAATCAAGTATGCGCGGTAGCACAGTATCGAAATCGGTCGATATGTATTGATCCAGACCTTCGAAAAAAATATTTGTAGATGGAAAAATTGGAAAGGAAAAAACATTTTTACTTGTTTTTTTAACCCATTCTTACATTTAACGCCATATTATATTTATTTTCTTAACAGAAAAATGTTGCGTGGCAACACGAACATTTGTTATTCATATTATTTAAAAACAAGTATGATGATGTAAAAACATCGAAAACTAGATCGCAGTAAAAATTTATTTCTGCGAATATTTGCAAATTGGTCATTTCTGCATCACGCATAAATTTCACCCAATATCGCAGGAACCTTCGGATTTGATAAAGAACAAGTGTTTTTCAGAGAAGCCAAAATATTGTATGCCAATTGAACTATTTACGGTGACACCATAAAAAGCCATACAATTTATCTTTCTATTCTATACGAAAATTTACCCTATGAACCTCCCCGATCAACTGATCCGACTATCCCATATAGCGCAAGTTATCTCATTATTCTCCTGCCTCTCTAAATAACCAATATTCTAGCTATGCGACGTAACACAGTTTCGACATCAGTAGATGAATGTATCGGGCTAGCCCTTTGGATGAAAGCCATAGACGTGATAAAGAGAGAGGAAAAGGCTCACTAAAGGAGGAAAAGGGGACACTACATACATAAATGTAAAAGACGGAAAAGGTAAGAGTACGGGTGACGGAAGTTATTTTCCGGGGAGCTCTTTTATTACATTTTTTTTATGGGATTAAAAAAGTAACGAGGTTGGAGGGGGGGGAAGGACTCGAGGAGTGACGCATGGGCGAAGGAGGCGATTAGAACAGAATGGGAGTGAGGGAAGTTCGGGAGATTGAGGAAAAGGGCGGCATATTTATATAAATGAGAAGAAGCTTTGCGAGGCCGGGGGAGAGAGACTGAAAGGTTTTTGGGTGGAAGAGGAAGGAGGAGGACTGGCGATGGAAAGGAAGCGATGTAAAAAAAGAGAAAAAAATGAATAAGTGAAGGGGTGAGAAGGGAGAAAAAGAAGTACTGAAGGCGGAAGAAAAAAATGAAACGTTAAGTTGAAATGCGGAAGGAAATTTTCGCGGCAGCAAAGTGGTGCGGAGTAATATTGTTCAGAGGGGTGGGAATAAAGATTGAAGCGGAGAGGAAACACATAGTAGATATGAAATGAACAGGGAGGGTCGGGGACTCGAGCCAACGGTAGGAAGGGTTTGGGGAGAAGAAATAAATGTTACGCGCGAGAAAAGTGAATGGAGAAAAATTTATCTCCTCACATTTTATATCACGTGAGTATAATTGGGTTTGATATGCTGCAATGCATGCTTCGTTAAAAAACTGCAACAAAGGAAACGGGAATTGGTAGGTAGTATTTTGAAGAATTAGGTTAAGAGCCATTAGAACTCTGAACACATACGTTTGGATTAGATTAGTATCAAAATTAAGATCATGCGAGTTTCAGTATGGCCCCGAAGATATCATTTAGACCACGCGCTACATCGCTAGAACTGATAGGAGAGGCAAAATAAAAATGACACGGCCGTACTGATGGGGAAAAAAGTTTCTTTTTCCCGTACAAATTTAAAGGTCAATTTCATGGTTGGTATCCTAAAACCTATTGCCGTATGCCCCTGCGGCGGTTCGAAAGATAGTAGGAAGATGTAGATAGTGCGTGTCCTCTTTCCAAAATGGTACTGAGTATATTTTAATAAATCTTTCACCTTCTATAATAATCGCACATGAATGGAAATATTACAGTCAAATAGCGATGCAACCCTCGTAAACCAGCGATATGAGTGGGATTTATAAATGGGATTTACTTAAAAAATACTAAAGAAATTAAAAAAGAGGTGGTAAATAGGTATTTATCAACCACAACTCAGAGATTAACAAATAAATGCTTGAATGAATGAGTATCATGTACGATTTAATGTATGTTATGGATGATTAAATCTAGATCAAAAGAACAAAGTTACAATGCATAATAGAATGACAAAGTAGTATAAGGTATTATAGCTAGAGGAACAATTTATCTCCTCACATTCAAGTCAAAGTCAAAGAAATCACACAGAAAGGGTACTACTGAAAACAACTGAATTGAAGGACTACAAGTGGATGAATAAGTAGCGATCGAATAAGCAATCGCAACATAAGAGAGGATAGCAAAGAAACACCGAGAAACTCACGGACTAAAATTTCATGAACGATGTGGAATGACCATAAACACAGCATTGAATGCTTGAGAATACAAAATAATTGGAAAGATCATAGCCCAGAAAGAAAATAAAAATTATCCCGTCGACCTAGAAAAAGGTAGAAAGCATGTATTTAAGTAGAATGTATTGGTAAAATACAGTATGAAAGCCTTCAAGAACTAGAGAATGAATACTTGTAATTTAATTTCATAATTACGCCAGATTCACCGCGTATTTACCAGTACATGTATCCATTATAACTCTATAATAAAGGCAGTTGCCTTTTGCATTGTAGGTTGAAAAATTATACAAAATGTGACATTGTAATTCGATGAAATGTGACTGACTGCATTTTCTTTACCAAAATTGGGTTAGCTTTGTTAATTGCTTCTGTAAACCAATCCATCACATTTAGTTAAACATTCCCCCTAATAAATAATTCTGGAGAAATTAAGGTTGGCTTCCATGGTGATGTCAAAAACAGCGTTAAAAATTGTAAATATCGAATTCCATTTAGTGATATTGCAAGTTTTTAGGATGCTGTATGGCCTGTAGTAATGAGATAAATACATTTTAAAAATATATACCGCTTACTCATTAATACCGCAATCAGAAATACAATATTTTAATAGTTCATTTCTTCTAATTTCCTTGCAAAACGGCAAAAGTAAGATAAAACCAGTAAAAATCCTTTTCGGAAATTAAAATTTGAACAGGAAGAAATGAAAAAATGAACAGGAGATTCAAAAGTCAAAAATGGGAAATGACGAAAGGCTGGAGCAAATAAAATCAAGCTGGAAATTTACGAGGTCACCTTGTAAAGGAATATCAAAAGAAATATAATGCCGCGAGAGAATATACAGCAGAATCACAACATCACGAAACCACATGCATTTATATTTATGAGGTTATTTATGAACGATAAGGGAGGAAATTCCCCAAAAAACGCGAATTTTGTTTCATGTTCTTTAAAACTATTGTGATGCAGATAAACCACGATAATTTTAGTTCAATTCTAATAAAGAGTACAAGTTCTTTGTAATGGCTTGAACAGAAATTTATGTTTCTCCATCTTCAAGATAGCGACACCTAAGACACTATTAACGCGTTATTCTATATTAATTAACTAAAAATCTATCTCCTACTCACTACAAACATTCACAACAGGTGCACACACCCCAGTGCAATCAGCCGCATGAAAGTGGGTTGGCGCTAATCCTAGGAACCTGGGTTATTAATAGTGAATCGATGAAATTTTAATTGTGAACTCTGCGTAACTAGCACAAATGATAATTTATTTACTAGCCTCCGTATGTAGCTGGCCTCTTCATCCTGGTAAGTGTGGTCCATTGAGAACGCAAGCTGTTTTAATTTGTCATTGTACTACTTTTCAATGCAAGGATTATTTAAAAGGCGTCATGATTAATATCAGTTTGATGTTAAAACTATCCTTTTTCAAAAATTATTGACCGTTATTATTATAATTGTCGGTTACTAAGGACAAATTTTAGAGTTTCACTGTTTCTTCTCTCCCCTACGCTATGGACGTGTAAGTGATGTCAATTGAAAAAGAGGACGCGATAGGGGCAGCGTAGCGAATAAGGCCAAGGTGCGCGGGAAAACAAGAAAATGGAATGAGACAGAATAGGAACGATACGAAATTGAAAGGCGGGAACGGGAGACCTGAATGCGCATGGAAATTTTGGAGGCAAGAGGAAGGGCAACAAGGAAGAGGAAGAAAACCGAAGCGGGGAGGAAAGGAGGGTGGAGGAAATGAGGCCATGGGTTAGTAATACTCCCACCCACACCACGATACTAGCGACGAGCCATTCCTCCTCCTTCCAAAGGTTGCCATACCACCCTCTGCCCCATTCAACTGCTCGCCACTTACTCCATTCAACCCACTCCCTTGTTCCATTCAACCAATCCAACCCTCTCTCTCTCTCCCCCTGCCCCTTTCAACCCTTCCCAACACCGAGGGAGGGGTAGAGTTGGGGAAGGGGGGAAACCCCCCTACTGACTTCCCCACCCAACCCCGTCCAAACTCCATCCCGCTGCTGCCTTCCTTCCCATATTCCCGTAGCCTAATTATGCGATTTCCGCCCGTCTCGTTCGATGCCAATCGAAAACAATGCAAGCCAAGGTCGCTAATTGCCATAAATTTATTCCAATGTAAGGAAATTTATGATAATTTTATACGGAATGGGATGGATGGTGGAGAGAGGGTGGGTGGGTGGGTTTTTGGAGGGGTGGTTTAGGAGGAGGGGGAGGCGATTTTGAGGGTGGTATGGGAGGGAAAGAGAGAGAGGTGAAATGGGAAGTTTGTGGGATTCGTGGTCCCTGCGTTGGGACCAGGCGAGCACGGATGGGATGGGGAAAAGTTAAAAAGAGGAGGGAGGTAGGAGGAGCTACACGTAACAAAGGAAGATTGGGATGAGGAGTGGCATTCAACCGGGGAAGGGTTAGGCATGCCTGGAAAATGAGACGGGAGTTTGGGGTAGAATAAGTATACTAAGTGAATGAGGTTTTTTTTCCCTTTGAACAGAAAAGGTTAGATGTGGTAGAAACGTTTGCAGGTCCACGAAATCCGATCGAACTCCTTTTTTTCCATACATCATTCCTTACCCGGATGAAATATTTTCGCCCGCAAATCCACTAGTAATTCTGAGCCGGTTGCGTTGATAAGAAGACAACGCAAAGTTTCCAAGTAAAAAAATTAAAAGCTTAACAATTAACATCCGACAATACCCGACTTCTTCTTTCCATTGCCACAATTGTTAGGTGGGCATAAGCAGAGTTACCTCTTCGCACAGCATTTACACCACAAACTACAATTTAAAATATTTAAACAGAGAATATGTTTCTCTAAATTAATCACCCGATGGGTTCAGTCATTTCCTTTCACGAAAACATAATTTTCACAAACTACGTACTAACTTCCAAAGAGTCGAGCATCGAAAACAGAATTGTTTTCGATGACTCTTTTTAAATTTTCACCTATAATCCAAGGTCCCCCGAATCGAAAAATGGCCTTCCTAAATGGGCTCAAACTGGTAAAATCCACATTTTTATAGATCCGGCCTTACTACGAGGTAAATGCGATTTCATTGTCACCATAAAAGGAAGCTAGTTAACTTATTTAAATTAGGCGACTGTCCACCGTCTTCCCTTGGAAGTGTACTATGAGCAAAGTGGTGATAAATTTGAAGATAAACAGTAGGGGAATCAAGTATTTCTAAATGACGTTCAAATGGTATAACGCATTTCTTGATATTGAACTGAGCACAGTTGTTCATAAATCTAGCTCCGATTTTCGTCCATCGACGACATTATCTTTATTCTTGACAAAATTTTTACCTGTTGCACGATTAAAATATTTAATTCGTAAAATGAGTATAATAATTCACACTTCCTTACCTTTATAGCTTATCATGAGAAAAACATCACATTTTTCATTGAGACATTAGTTCCTTACTGCTTTCAAATTCTTTGATTAGATGCATTTCCAATCTTTAAAATACTTCTCATTTACCGTAATATTTTCTTCTTCAGTGAAATCGTTGAAGCATAGAAAAATACGATCAAAATTGTCACAGAATAATTGAGGATTTATAAATGCGACAGGTATGAAACATTTTATTTAACACCTGCAAAGGTAGCAAATGACCATTGGTTACTTAGACACACCAGCACGTTAAAAACAATTAACGAGGAAATGGATCCAACGTTCCACGCTATTAACGTTCAATAGGGTTAAGTGTTTTTGCGTCGTTGGAATTCATTTTCAGCTGTCGAAACACTTTTGTTTTCCTTATAAATTGTTTTTCTTGGGTGCAACCGGTCCATGAATAGCAATTAGCTCATCAACATCAATTTACTAGTTCAGCCAATTAAAATTAACTCAAGTGAATTCTAGACGCTTTTCATCACCAGGAGAGTAAACATCAAAATGGGACGTAGTGAGATAGGAATGAAAAGAAATATACTCTTCCTTTGAAGATTCATGCATTTTCTTTTTGTCTTGTTATTAAAATCTGTATTTTTGTAATTTAATGCCAAATGAAATTCACACCTATCTCTCCAGATATCAACAAAAAATATAGTTTCTTTAACGTCCATTTTGATAAAATGTAAATATTTTCAAACAAAAAGTTTTGAAAGCTAACATATATACCTCATATTTAGGTTTTCAAATATTATAAATTACTTACCTTAGAACAGGTTGCAAACAAAAAAATTGGGCCAGTTTGCTTGTATGCTTTTTGTTCCCTAATTTAAAGTCCTTTTTCCTCAAAAAAATTTCCTCAAAGGGTTTGTATTTCTCCACAAAATTATTTAAAAAATCTACACGTTTTGGGAAGAAGAAGAAAGAAACGAGGGAAATTTTGTTTTTACCGTCAAACAAGTCAAACTTTCGAATAAAATTCGTGGAAATTACAGCTGAGATACATATATTACTTCTCGCCTGAAAACGTCAATTTCTTTCCTTAAATGTCTTGAGAGAGAATTAAACTAGCTGGTACTGCTCTTTCGAGATTTAATTCATAGCTTACAGTTGATAATCTATCATCGCGGCATTCGTCTGATGAACCGTGAATTGCTTACGAGTGCTTTTCGAAATTACTTTCTCGGAAAAGTCTCGCTAAAATGCAAGCTTGCGCCTTCAAGTCTAGGATGTGACATGTTTCTGGCGACAAGCCCTGAATAACGGCTCTTTCAGAAAGCCAACAAATTTGTTAAAAATAATACATAGAGAAACTGGTGCGATCTTCTTCCAAACCCAGAGAATTCACGAAGAAATCACAGATGAAAGAGACGTACATTATTCAGTATGGTCCACGGTTTGGATAATCATAAGAAGTATAACCCTACCGGACAGCTTAGGACAAGTGCTCTTGAAAGAACATAAATCATGAAGAAACTGCTACTTGCCTGGATCAATAGTTTTACGTTTAAATATCCTCTTATAAACCTTTTCCACTTTCACGAAGCACATGCTTCCATCAGGACGCAGGTTATGAACGAAAGATATAAGAAGTAAAAACAATTTTACTGATACGCAAAAGATGATTGTCATGAGGACTAGGACGACCTTGCTGAGTATTGCCATGATGAGGAATATTACGAATATTTCCAAACATGTTGTCTCGGTGCGAAACGTAGCGAAGTTTCGTTAAAAACGTACAAACACGTGGAATGTAGCGAACTACACAAATATGCATACCTCTCAAGGAGACAAGATGTCCAGTACCTAATGGTTGTATAGTACCTACACAATGGAAATTCCAAGCATAGATTCAACAAGAACATGTCCAATAAAAACACAGAAAGGTAGAATGTTCTGGTGTCACAGTTAGCAGAACACCAGAAAAAAAGATGACCACAGATAACACCGGTTTTGTGCAAAGATCACCTCAGATAACGAACACAAGCCGAGGATAGGAAAAATCAACTTTGGTTTATGCACTCCAATTTCGTGATTTTAAAGAAATCCTTAGGCAATCGCTCGAAAGTTGCTTTAATATTTGAGGGCACTGATAACAATCGAATTGGAACAAAAGAATTCACGGCGGAAACAGGGGGTCAGTGTTTCCATTCATCTCGGAACGGAAAGTAAAGGCACAGTATGAGGTTTTGTTCTCATTCTGGGACGAAACTTGTTTTTCGAAAACGATAAGAAAACTTTCAAAAATCTTCTCCATCTGGTTACAGTTTCAGCCCCGGTGACTTGGCAAAAGAAGAAGAGAATCTTCGACGAGAGTAAGAAATGGTTCGCCAGAGCATATGTTCAGCATCGCCGAGTACTGTCGTTACTGGAAGTTTTGCAAAATTTTCGACCCACGACAAACTTGCAACACACTAAGCGAGTCTTGATAAAAAATCTCGAGCATGAGGTAATGAATTAAATTATACCACGCGGTTTAGACAGCAGACAAAACAAGAAAAACACGAGATTAAACTGAAATACGCGTAAACTTTATTTAATTAATTAATAACTTGATTAAGGCATTTAAGGTGCCCAATTTATCAGGATTGGTTCTGGAAATTCAAAACAAAATCCTCAATTTCAATGAGATCTCTCTCACATTAACATTTTCCACGCGCCATATGGGTATGATCAGCATAATGTATTCTCCGTGCGATTTCTCCTCTATGAGGCGTCAATGTAGACAAATCTTTGCAAAAATTAGATCAATAATTCAATTTATTTAGTTCTCTGGTTACTGAAACAAACTATTATATATCGTAAAACGAAATAACTTAGCGGAAGACGATTTTATCATTAAAGCAAAAATACACTTGGGAGATTTCAACGCTTGTTTTCAGTTATACTACGCGTCCGACGGATTACAGTACATTATAATAATACCATGATCAATTGTGAAAGGAAAAATCCACCAAAAATAAGATTTACGGGCACGCAAGCTACGCTGTTGCCGAAGATACGGTTAAAGAGAGGTAAAAACGAGGGAGACTATAACATTTACAGTAGTTACCCTCAATGATCCGTGGTGAGGTCCTCGGGTGAAAGGGATAAAAAGACGAACCACGTCAACCCAGTTCAGCAACATAAACCAGTGTTCCGGGCTCAGGTCTGCGCGTAGGATTTTAATAATCACATCAAAACTCTGCTCTTCGGGTCAACGACTTCAGAGGCAAAATTTGACATAGCTGGCGGAAAAATTACACATTGAACCTGAACACAGAAAGTTTCCATAACTCACGTCTATGTACATTACCAAATCCTGAAGCAATATTTTCTTATCTCAAATACTCCCTCGATATTTTTCATCCTTTTCATCCTAAAAATGCATAGCCCAAATATCTTCTGATCAAAGTTTGCCGCAAGGAAATTCTCTTGATTGGCACCAATGACAACATGACGAAAATCAAGGACATGGCAGAATAAATAAAATTACGTTACATTGGAATTCATAATTTCACGGAAAGCGGCTGTTTGTGTGATGTCGCCTGATGAAAGTGCTTCCGGCCAAAAGAAGAAAAAGGAGAGACTGGGACTTATGTTAAAAAGGAGCCAGGTGATTAGGGAACCAAATGAAGAGGGTGAAGGGGAGGGGGTCTGAGAAATGTGAGGGAGGAAGGTGGGAGGGCTCACGGGAAGGACGAAGAGGAGAGAAGTTAGGTGGGCGGGAGGACTAAGTTGGTTCATTACCGGGATGATGGAGGGGAGAGAGGACCAGGGAGTAAGGACACGAAAAGCCGGGAAAGAGTGAATTACCGACGCAGGGAGAACCAGAAAGGGAGGAAAGAAATAGCTAAAGACGGCAGGGCCAGAAGGAAAGAAAACAGAAGGCGCCATTGCACTGGCAGGTAGCGAAAGGCTAGGAAACTTTAAAAGGTGCTCCTTTCGTCTTACTACTTATTACCGCGGTGAATAATTACAATGGTGACAGAAATGCATACACCCGGTTGGTATCGAACTTAGTAATTTTCTCTAATCTCTTAAACTTACCATTGTTATTTATCTACATTTGTTGCTTTCTGCCATCCTAATGAACGTTACTGACAATTATCAAGTGAACAATCATAATTAATTAAGTGAAAAAACATGGCAAGCGTACAAGACAAGAAAATAGAATCTCTACTGCGATGATTAAAGGTATGCGTGAATGCGGATAAAAACTACCAACGCCTTGTCACACGGTAAGAAGCTTGTAATGAATTCAGGGTATTAATAGTAAAGTTGTCCAGCGATGACGATTTTTCAATTGCTGCATCACTACCAACAACTATGTTATATTTCTCTTAGTGTGGCGAAAATTAACTACTAAATTCCTTTATCCAACCGAATTTCCACATACCAATTCCAACCTCCCTCCCGCTCTCGAACATAACTTATGAGCCAAAGAACTGTGTATCGTTTTTACACTGTTCTCTATATAGGAACGATAAAAAATAATTATGAGTAATGATAATAGATAACAATAACAAAACATATGCAATACTAAGCGAAGAATCCGAGATTATTCTTAGTTACAAATATGAAATTGTTCGCCCGCGATCAGGACATTTCAACATCAATGTTACAACTTTTATGAAATCGCGAAACATAATTTCAAATGATTCATTTACCATTATCTTCACCGTTCTGAGAATCGTAATTTATCCTGTACTTCCAAGAGCTTACAAAATTTGTAGATCAAAACTTCTACGTGAAACCAAAACCTATTTAACTTTTCGTCGATTACGACGCTTATTTTTGTAAAACTTTCCACGCAGATGGAACATGCAGATTATTGTACACGTGTGCTCCATCCATTTTGTGTAAGCAATGCAAAGCTGAAAGTGCTTGATATAAAGAAATATATTCCAACACAAATAGCATTTTCATACGTGTTCTCTTCTTTTCCTTATTAAAAGGAAGTTTCATTTTTAGAGGGGCTCTCTCTGGATTGTTAAACATGTGTTTGTTAAACCCGATTGCATAAAAATATTGAGAACTCGTGAAACATTCCGATGCTGAATTTTTAAAAATGATCTTTTTTATTGCTCCCAAAATAATTACAGTCTATCAAAAAAACTTTTGAGTTTTACTCAAGTTAAAACACTAAGTATCGTAGTGTTGTAAAAGTCTCAACTTATTTTAAAGGGTATTTTGGTTTTCAATTAAAAGAGCAAGAATGTGCTGAAAATATTAATAAAATCGATGGAATGTACGTTATTTTCTTGTACAGTTATCACTATCCATTTATTCGCCTCCTATCAAAACTTAAAATAATCTTTTTCTTGTTAATGCATATGCTTCATCTATTAATAAAATCAAAATTTCACACCAATTTTGATGATAATGAAGAGAGAAATTAAAAATATAAGAAGAGCAGAAAGGAGTTCGATGGAAGTGCTAAAATGTCTCGCAGGAAAGATTTTCTCTGAGAATATCAAAATGAGAGAGAGGTCAAGTAAGATATAATAGGCAATGGATTGATAAAAGTATATAAGCGTGTGAGAACTGGCATGGGAGCGAATGAGTGAGGCATGTCAAACATCTTAAATGAATCTGACAAGGTTCATAGGAACATGAGAGAAACTTTTGATGGCAACGGCTCAACAATACGTGTCTTTGCGTAAAATCTAGATTTTAGAATTTTTTTGCTAGCGTGTTCATCCATACGGACCATCTATGGTAAAAAAAAACTGAGTAAATGAGTTACGCTCGACACACATGTAGTGTTACGAGGGCTGGAAATTTCCTTATAAGTCTCGAACTTCCGGGATATAGAGACCGGAGTGAATACGAGTGAAGAATGTACCTCGAATAGATGAATGACGAGACGAGAAAGGAAACCAATACTGTAATGGCCGTGGTGGTGGCTGAGACGAGAGTTTATGAGGTATTTCTCGAGGTAAAAAACCTGACGGCTTGGTTATCTGGGGAGGCGACTGACGGTTAATAGAGCGGAGTAAGATAGGAGAGAAACCCAGCGTCCACATCATCTTTCTCTTCATAAAAATGTGGCAATGGGACCATAATTTTAATTGTCACTCGGCGGACAAGTGCTCTCCATACAAAAGAAAGGAGTAAGATTTCAATGAAACATCTCCGCCATCGCCCAGGTTAGAACCCGAGCCCGTCCACCGCACTCCAAATCTTGTTCTTTTGGGCACAATACAGGAAAAAACCTGACCAACGCTATTTGGATAGCTCACAAGGTACCTCGTAGAATGACTAAAATTTAAAAAGGACGAGGTAATAAACAAAGCAAGCATAGTCGACAAATGTATACAAGTCAGGTAACTAAGCTTTGACCTAGTAGGACCTACTCATCGCAAGGATATGTTGATTTCTCCATAAATCTGGAATGTTGCGAGAGTGGATGTCCAAAAAAAATGCTGTCTTCAGAGGACTATTAGATAATCCCGTAATGGTTGAGTTGATCTCGGCAGTGGTTAGTCCCCAGTAATGTGCTGCATTTCCGCGAAGCACCACATGTGAGTGGTTTTGAGTGATTACTTGGTTTTGGTGGGTTTTGATCAGCATGTCCTTATGCTCTTATAATTCTCAAAGGTTTAATTAAATTCACCGTAAGTTGACACGTGATTTTTCAGGCAAGGACGAGTAACTCAACGATTTGAGTCACTTTATCTCTAATGTTAACGTTCGGGGCCGTAATTACATTTATCTCTGGAAAAAACAATGAGATTCTTTCCCGACATTATATCTGCATTATTCCTCAATGAAAACCCATGTCAGTAGTTGTAATTATATTAGTGTCTTTAGCTCTGCATACTTAATGAGTCGAGTGACTTCGACTAACTCATCGACCATTTTTCATTCATATTATTTATCAGGTGGTCGGAGTATTACACTGGTAGCACTTTCGCACTCATGAACAGACAAAGGAGAACTTAAAACGTGTATTCCATCCATATTTCCACCATATTTGGTCTATGAGAACTGATTCAGAACTTGACATCCTAGATAGTCTCACACATACCTTCTCTACACAAAAGTATATGGTTCCTCAATTTCACAATGTTCCCACAGATACCATTATATCTTTAATCTTCATTAGCAGTCTCTCTCGCCACCAACTTGATGCTTATTCTCAACGCCCTTAAAAATTGATAATAAAAAACTTATTGCTCCCATGAATATCTAAGAATCGCTACATATTACCCGGACAAACTCATAATTTCAAATGGTCGTTCCTAGATTCTCACTTTTTGCACTTTTGCTCGCGTTCCGTCACTCACCCTTTATGAATTCGTTCCCAGTTGATATAGCTGCCAGATCCAATATTTTTGAAAATGATTCGCAACCCACTCTTTTCAATGTAGGAGGAGTTTTTATTTTTGTTAACGTATTAAAAGCGTTGTATATTTGTTTATATCATATTACATGTATTTGTTGCAGCTGTTTCGCTAATAAAGCATTCATGATGAATGATGATGGATGGACCTGGAAACAGTCGTCAAGAGCAAAACTGAAGTAAAGCCGCATTATGGAGGCCATATTTCACAGTAAAACCAATTTGGAACATGAAAAAGATCTTAAATGAGCATAAAAGAGTGAGTACGAGACAGGGTGGATTAGAGGGTAGCAGTCAACCAAACTTAGGATTTAATGACTTAAAATGAATGAATGGTACATGCGGATCATGGAGTAGAGAAGATGTAGATCATCCTCAAGAAGGACAGAAGGATGGATTGGACATCTGTTGCGGCACTGCAACTGGATGATCGCCTTGATTGAAGGAATGGTAGGAAGAGGAACCTGCGGGAAGAGGAAGGCCTAAGCAAGAATTCCTGAATGGGATTGGAGGATGGAGGAGGTATGCAGAAATAAGGAGACTTTCTCTGGGAAGAAAGAATTTAATCCCCACCAACCTTAGAGTTGAGGAGAAGAATTTGATGTGGATCATAATTTTAGATTACAAAATAAAATTTAATAAACTATTTCTAGATCCCACAGAAATCTCAACACAGAATCTGGCCCTAAGAATGAGTCGCCGGTGTACTTTTCATGCCACAAACTCAGACCCATGGTGGAAAAAACCTTGGATGGACTAGGGAGAGAGGCCTGGAAGAAGGGGTGGAGATTTGGGAGAGAACACAGACGGAGTGGGGGAAAGCGAAGTCGGAAACGAAGTCAGTGCGGGGGTATAGTTGGGGAGATGCCGCTCTTCTCGAGACCAGGAGGGTTGGGGGTCGTGGAGTCTTCCTGTAGGGTGGCTCGCGAGGGGAAGAACGCGTGGGAGGATTTGAGCACGGGGTTGAAGGAGGGGACCGGGCGATTTTAATGCATTCCTTTGGGTAAATATTTAAGCGACGGAGAGCAAGAGGGGAGTGGGGAGGGGCCACTTAATCTGGAAAAAGGGAGCGGCCAACGGCTTTCTACTTTGCAATGCGAATTCTTCCCTCCACGAAACTCACAAGGAGAGGAGGAGTGGGGTGAGGAAATAATCTATCATCGCTTTATGTTTCTCCAAGTCCCGATAAAAAAATATACATAGTCTCCGTATTAAAGTTTCATCTCAGACTTGAGAAACTTATCCCCTTCTTTACTTTCTCTCTCAGTGTTTTTTTCGGCTATATCACTCGGAGCCTTCCTCCAGGCAACTTTTTGTTTTATTCTTTTACCTTTTCCTCGCCAATCCCTTCAACTGAATCCCTTTGCTCTCGCAGTTTCTGCGCGACTCCATCAAGTACTTTCCTAATGAACTTATTAATCATCACTCCCTCCCACGCCAACCTCTCGTTACTCAGCACATGGTGAAGAAGACAAGAATATCAACTGTCGTTAGGATCCGTATCCAGGGTTGGAACTTCATAAGAGGACATTTCAAGTTAGCGAAATCTAGTAAATCGCTATTGGAGTGTTACTTTATTGAGGAGACATGGAAATTTTTGAAAATAATCTATCATAACAGAAACAACTTAAGGTGAACGTGAAAAAGTGTATCCAACTAATATTTAGTCGTTTTAACTTATAATATCTTTGATGGTAATATATAACAAAAATTAATCTAGACGAACTCGTAAACCTTTGCTCAAATTTTTAAAGAGAGTCGGGAAAATTAATTGGACAGGTGTTATGTAAAATATGGGTTGTTTTAATACAAAGAAAGAAAAGAGGTATCTAAATGTAATACTGCCTATGATTTCATTTTACCTTTAGCGTTCAATTTCAATGAGGGTACATGTCTCGACGCATCTAATATGTTAAACACCGTGAAAAACTCAAGCGCACTTCATAACTTTTTATTTTCTTAAAATACGAGTATTACTCCAATTTATACGACTTTACTTTCCGTAGTAACTTCAAAAAGCAATGTATGACTTTATTTGAGAAAAATATCACACATCGTTCTTTTTGTAACCGCAGCACATTTGCAGTAACTATTGATCTACTGCTCTGAGTGAATAGTGCTACGAGCGAGTAGTATAACAGCTAATGGAAGGACTATCTGTGGAGCTGCTAGAGACTCGGCGGCTACACGCTAGTCTAAGATCCGTTGTAAATGTAAAACTGAGTTTTTTGAGCTATTCGGAGGATATTATTTTAATTTCGCTCAAAATCTCATTATAAAAATAAACTTCTGAAATAAGCACTAAAAATCCTTCTTTCAACGATAAATAAATTACTATAAAAATCGAGCCAAATTATTTTCACTCCAATAGAATACAGTTAACATTCGTCTCCTCCCTCTTCCATTGCATTTTTTCACCCAGTCTCATGGCTGGACCTTTTATCTCATGGGAAAAACATGGGCAAGGGCAAAACATATGAGATAATGATAATAATTATGTCAATACTGGTCGTGGTATGCCGGAAAGTGACTCGGTTTTACCAGTAAGTATTCCATAATTCATAGTTTTTGGTTGGGATAGATTGAACTCATTATTTTTTTCAAAACATAAGTTATTATGTAGGAAATGAATAGTGGTTAAAAGTGTTTCCAATGATACTTGTCCTTAATGAATTTTAATTTTGTGCTTCCTATAACATAGGTTTACGGCTACGAGAATGCATGACCAGAAAATATGAAAGCGTGAAATTTTAACAATACCTTTCATGGGATGCACACAAAAGAGGAGCAGAATAATAACCATTTTTGGGAATGATTTATTAACAAAAGGTGCCTCTCATTTGGTGCAGGAAATTTTAATACGCAAATCCTCCACGTTGCAAAAACGTTTTCAATAAGCCTTTTTACCAAAAATTCCAATTCGCCGAACGCAATCGGTAATCATCGTAATTTTTCTGAAATAAGACTCTGAATGAGTGAAATATTTTAATTAAACACCCACTTTCAAAACAGGAAAATAAATGGTTTCCAGGTTCGTGAAATTTTCTCACGACCCAATGAAATGATATTGCATCATTTTTGTCATTTTTCCTGCAACGGTTGTTAAACTTCTCTGTCACACAAAATTATATTCAATAACTCGATGGGCGCTTCCCACGATTTCAAAACGCGTTCCGCTCGCCATTTTTCAATTACCAAAATCACATTTTTATCATTTACTTTTAATTTTGCATGTCATTCACCCAAATACAATTTTCCGCATATGTACACACTCGGGTATTCACTGAACGGGAATGCAATCATATATCATACATTAAAAAGGTTTTTTTTAAAGCAATTATTACAAATATCCTCGGCTCTCGCTGAAGTAAGATATATTTAGCACGACTTAGGATTTGCACGCAGTTAATAAAAGTTCTTTTGGTTAAATTGTTGGTATGTAATTCACTTTCTCATTTGAAATTTTTCATTTCAGACTTCTCTCTCTCTCTTTATATTTCTTTGAATAAATTATTTTAATCTAATCTCCATTTTTATGGCATCCAAGTGCATAATTCACTTTTTTATTCAACTCCATGCTTCAGTCGCTTTCAAGAATTTTTCTTCTTCGCACAAAAAAGGCTAATGGCACACGTTTGTCACTCTGTCAGTCTCTGTATTCCTCTGCTCGTCAGGGAGAAGTAACGGGCCTCCCAAAAATGCGATTCAGAGAGCGTTTCTCTCGGTTGACGATATTTTGACACCAAGGTATCGGGAAAGGACGAACTACATTGTCCCAGCGCTCATATAAGGATTTGCGCGGTACAAAAGCAAACGGCTTGCGTGTTTAAATCACCACTAATGTGCGAAAGTTGCAAGAAATAAAAAGTGCTATGCGGTAATCATGTGTATCACCACTTATGTTTATAAAAGAATCCAATAAAATTCAAGGACGTGCTAAAGCAAGTTTAATGTTATTTCAGGGCCAAACAAATGCTGAAGGTGTCATTTGGTAGAGAATTAACTTTACACATGTTTAATAGGGATGTAATTACTGTATTAAGGGGAATCGCCAGGATCATGGGATTTAATTTAGCCATATTTAACTTTTTGTTTGAAATTTGTAAACAATTGTGCTGTGGAAGGGATAGGAAATTATTTTTTTTAAATTTAAGATCATAGGGAGCTAAGGGAATATTCAATATTAAGGAATGATTGCATTTTTTTGCACCACAAGAGGACTTCCATGAGAGAACGAAAGTGCTAGGTTCGTGGCTTGATCGTGGGTTCTGCTTGAAGCTTAGACCAATTGGCCTTCCAGGATAATACGGGCCAGAGGTATTTAACGTAAATAAATAGTATGATGGTGTCTGAGCGTTTTAATTATCTCTGTACTTGTGATCACAAGTATGGCTTTAAATTAAATACTGTATCTTGCTATGCTGAATTTCCATTTTTAAAGCTAGTTAAAATTCGAATAGACAAGTTTAGCACAACGAAAATTTGAAAAAAATACAAATATACTAGCGAAAGGTACCCGTTGAAACTCAACGGGTGTAAAAAACACTGAATTTATTATATACGAAAGCCACAAAACCTGAAGAATACTGAGCGGTCATCTTTGAGTCGTCTTCTGAGTGAATGAACTTAATCGCTTCCCTTGTTTACATACATATATTTGCATTCGATGTCTTATTTCAGTTGCAATATTCATTTTTGATAAGGGCGTTGATTATCTTCAAACAGGATTGGAGAGTAGGAGTACAATTCAGCGGTTGAAAATGTCAAACGGATCATTTGCAACAGAAGCCATGTTTATTTGAACAATTAATCCTCCGTTACCTGGACTGCGTCTTAGGCGTAAATGGTAGCCATAATCATTGGTTTCGGTTTTTAAGTAAAAAAATATGTCGATTCTTAGAGAAATTGTCGATTTTCATGCATGGATAGCGTTCATTGAGCAGAATACTCCGTTCTTTTTTCGGGTAAGATGAATGTAGTGACATTATTATAGTTTCCGCCATATTAAAACAGATTGAAGTTTCGAAACAGACGGGTCAATATTTAAACCAGGTTTATAGGTGGATACCCTTCTGTGGTTGGATTAGGTTGAGATTTGTGCGGTTCTTAGTGTAACCCGAGAAACACCACGGGAAGGTGACCGACTTAGTTTCCCATTTTTCTTCATATAGGTATCCTTTTTTGGTATTTTTGTGTTGGATTTTTTATTTATATTTTCGTTTAATGCTTAGAAACACTGGTCATCATTAAAGCATCGGTATCAGCTCATTATAAAATAAACTTAAACATTATATTAACGGATTTCCCTCAGGAGTGTTGAATGTATACTTAATGTAAATATGCATTGAATTTATCGATTACTCACCTAAGCAATCCCTCATGGGGCCCTTAGGACTCTGAGCCCAATGGAGCCCATTGGACTCTAGGTCCTTCTTATACAGATATTCTCTCAACATGATATCATGGGCCTGCAGGAAAAAAATTTATTTAAAGAAGCGTGAATATCATTTGGAAATCAAATCTTTGGTTGCCAATGAAATATGATATTGTTGATTTCAGAGAAAATGTGAGATTTTTCAGCTCAAAACATGACTTTCACACAAATACGAAACGTAATAGAAAATCGATTGGGAAAATTAGAATTTTCATTTATTCAGCCATCCGATAAAAAAATTCCAGCCCTCTATCTTGAGCGAAAGCACTTTTAAAAAGCAAATAATAAAACCACTGCACCGAACCCAATGATTAGCATGGACCACCAGAGGGGCCTTTGGGGGGTCTCAGGGGACTCTGAGGGCTTTTTAATATAGCCTATATTACCCACAGATATATTTTCTATCTACATGCCAAATTTCAGCTGAATCGGTCCTGTAGTTTTTGCGTGATTGAGTAACAAACCTCCAAACATACAAACATACAAACTTTCGCATTTATAATATTAGTAGGATATATAAAAATTCTAGTCCCCATTTGATCTGACGGACTGAAAATTAAATAGTTTCTTAGCGACATGTGTACATAAGATAAACTGTTCATTAAAAGTGAACATCATGATGAGCCAAAAGCTAATTGAAAATTGGTTAAAGCGACGCTTCTCCCAATTACCAACGTAATTATCAAGTTTCTACAATTCCGACACTAAATGATCACAGATATTCGGAAATCGTTGTTTTCTTTCAATTTCATAGATCACCATTTATGCGTCGGAATTCATTCCCTCCTCATCGATACACCTCCCTTTCCCCCCGACCTATATTCGTCTTTTAGATTTAACCCTCCTCATAGCTGCAGTTTTATACTTAACGTTCGTACTTCCGGCTAATTCCATCAAGATTATCCTGCCGCACCCTCTAGAAATAAAAACGGAAAGATTAGCGCGAAGTTTAAAAATACCTTGGCCCCTCCAGGAAGGGTGAGCGACCTATTACCGTCCAGCACCACCATTTTTTATAAATGGGGTTGAGAAATTTTGACCGCAGGTCATAAGGAGGAGTTCATAAAAATTACACCCTTCATTTCGGCCAATATCTTTAGGAGGAGGAAACACTTTCGGCGATAGCATCTCGCTGCTGCCGTTTCTCTGACGGGATCAAAACGATACGAGAAATAATGTTCGATCGACAGTGTTGGGCTAGAATGGCTTCCGGAGGCGAGAAAATGGCCCCAATCGGCAAAATATCGATTACGTAGCGGCAGACAAGAATATATATCCCTATATCATTCATACAGAGAATGAGGACAGTACCCACTTTGGATTACCCCGGGTCCAACTAGATTGACAGCCAAATTTTTATCTATTCTCCATTTCACCTTCTCCGTCAGAGAGTTCAGTTGTAAAAAAATAGTTGCACTCTCTTAAAATTAGACAGCATCATTACACTCATATCCATGAAAGAACACGCTCAAAGTAGTAATTTTACTATCGCCACTGTTGTGTTCACTGCCCAAAATACTCTGAACTATTACATTTTGCAATCAATTATCTCTATTATAAGCTGCCATTATACCGCCTAACATTTTCCATTATCAAAAAAATTAAAATGTTTTATTACCTAAGGAGTTAACGCGGGGTTTAGGCCAAGCAAACCTTGGTTCAAATTTTTTAGATGGTATGTTACCTTGCCAATATTTGATAGGGGTGTTAGGGATTTTGGGGTATGATTATCGGGTATCAAGTTGGTATGATTGCGACTATTAATTTCCCCGTCCAAGGGGTATGCATTACCGCAACGATAGATTTCTCAGAGGAATCTCTCTTCGCAATGAGGATGCCAAGTGAAGCTCACTTCGAATAAAAATTTTGACTGTTGGCTGGGGCATAAAGCTGTGAATCCCAAACCACATTCAGTAGAGAGAAAGTTGATTCCGACATTGTAGTTATCCACTCTTTATCTGTTACTAAAATAAACCAGCCTTAACCAATCATCAACCCTTAGTGGCAAAAATCCCATCAAATGCTGACCGTCACCCCAAAAATCAAAATTAGTGCTTTCATTTTAACAGACACCGCTGGCTTCGCAAAGTTACGTCTGAGGCAACGGACAGTAAACTATGCATAAGCTCTAATCAAACAGAATAAATAAAAAAAGACCTTCAGGCGCTTGAGGTGTGGGTGTGGAGGATAAGGGGGAAAGTGGGATTTAAATACAGGAGAAACAAATGAGGAAGAGTTTGGAATGGTGAAAGAGGACGAGACACTGCTGTGTTAGATTGAAAGGAGACAAAGTATGCAGTTTGGGCGGATATTAAAGGGTGATGGGATACTGTTATCGATGGGAAGATATGCTGGGGAAAGAGCTACATGAATGGGATAAAGAGCGGTGCGACTCATTCCGAACTAAAGGGTGGAACCGTGTAAGAAGACGGAGGTTTGTGTAGGTCTCGGAGATCTACCCTCTCTCGTGCAAATTTTTGTATGCCACTGGGAAACGTACAAAAGCCTTTTACTGGAAAAATAGGTGGACTAGAGGAACATAAACGCTCTATCCAACTGAAACAGACTGAGAATACGGCCATACAGGAACACAGCCTCATCCACGATCATATGGTCAACTTTGACGAGACGGGAATACTTTGCCGAGCCACAGGCTTTTGGGACCGTTTAGCCAAGGAAGCAATAAAAATCCGACTAGAAAAGAGAAAACTCAACTGGGATAGCGGTTTCCACCTAAGCCAGACATGGAAACCAATACTGAAGTCCATTGAGGCAACCCGAGAAAAACGAGCCAATCAGAAGAAAGCCTTTCTTCTTTCTACCCTCTCTCATTCACCAAAATCTAGTTGAATTGGATTACCAGCCCAACTAAAAATTACAAGTCTCTTCCATTGATGCACTTTCGTAAACGAACATTAGAACGCAATCTCCACCTCCAGATATGGGATAAATAGGACGAAAGGCAAAACTTCCGTTGGCAGCCATGCGACGCCTTCCCACCCGATACGAATTCCATCTTTCCGCACCTAACACGCATCAAACCTCCCCACGCCGGACAATATCACCGACCCCCGCGTCCACCACATCTCTCATATTTCCCAGTTTTATTCTATATATGAATGAATCTCCCTCCGGGGAGAAACAATTCTAACACCCTGAGGCCGCCTTCGCTTCGTCAAAACCGACCGACTGACGTCACGTGCTGTCCAAACACTGTCCGAATTTATGGGGAAATGAAAAAGTGGAGGGAAAATTGAGAGTGTGGTGGATGAAGGATGAGGTGGGGAGGGGAAGGGAAAGAAGAACAGTGGCGTGTGGCAGGGGGTTGGGGGGAAGAGGGTGTGGAAGATGCGAGGGAATGGCTCGAGGGTTGAAGTGGAGGATGGAGAGAGGGTTTTGGCTGCATAGTGATGAGAGTTTGCCCAGCGAGAAGGAAAATTCAAATTCAACGTCTTCCAACGAGTGGGACGAAAAGCGGGGGAAAGGAGGAAAAAAAATTACACAGTCGAGAACGGAGGGTGGAGTTTTGGAGGGGTGGTTGCTTCGGGAATGTGATCTGGATGTGGAGATCTTGGGAGGCGGGATGTGTTAGAGGGTGGCCAGGGATTGAAAATGGTAGAAACCGGGAGAGGAGGGCAGATGTGAAACCTGGGGGGTGAGAAGCATTGAGTATACTAGAGAGAGAGCCGCGGTCCTTCACCATCCCACCACGAGGGGTTGGATTCTCAGGCAAGTACAGTGAGTGGAAGCATTTGAGACATATGATTGGGTCAGCGGGGAGGATCGAGTGCTAGCTTCCCATTCAGTGGGTTCAGCTTCGAAGCCCAGAGGGGGTGGAGATTTTTCAGCGAAACCCTGACGCCTTGAAATTACTAAATTACATTGCAACGCTTCGTTAAAAACTGCTACGAGCGAACATTTCGTGTTTCACAACTTTTACAGGGATTAAAGTGGAAGCCCCTATAGACTCGGAGGCTACACGCTTGGCTTAGGTTGCTTGAAAAATTCAGAACTGGTGTGTTTCAGAGCCACACAGAGAATATTATCATGACGCCTCACTACATCTCTAGGTCTCACAGAAGCGATAAAATACGAGAGAAACATGGCCGAACAGATAGGTACAAAAACTCGTTCTTTCCGCGCACAACAAGCGACCACAATAAAAACCGGGCTCCACTAAATAGACTCCCATAATACACGTCACCATTTGACCTTCCAAAACCTTACATCTTTACACGGCTGATGTCCAAACACCCCCTGCCACACGTCCATGCGGTGGCTTACATGTAGATGTATATGACGCCGACTTGGGTGATATGTGGAAGGCACTTAGAGTTCATGACTCCGTCCGTCGTATGGACCGTTCAATTGTGAGCGGGCTCCTCTCATCAAGAGCGGGCTATTGTGGCAACCGGGTTTCTCTCACCCTTTCTCCATTTTACAAATAATTTTTTCCTTCTCAACCTATCCATCTATCCTAACTGACGCCAGTGCCGATCCTATATCATCTAAGCGTCGCGTCGGCAGCAACGCAGAGTTTAAACAGGTAGAGATCCTGAGAAGACCTCAATAACATCATATGCCTGGAAAGTATCATGTTTTCCACACCAACGAATAAACTTCAACACTGGTGAATGTGGGTCCCTTTCATGGTAAATTAAACCTCCGTCCTCTCGTCGCCTTCCGTTAAGAGTAGGCCAATGCCGACGCCAGATTTCTGCACATCTTTCCTCCATTACCCAGTAACTATTTGATTGTCAACCAACCCACCTCTATTTTCCCCGCACAAATCACTTCAGTTTTTTCAGGCGCTTCCTCAAAATAACCAAGCATCGGGTATCAACTTTTCAAAACGGAGGAACTGGGTTCAAACCCCAGCGTAGGATGAGATTATCAATTTATACATCTATTTCTGTGCTACGAGGAGAGTACTTCAAATTCAATACTTTGTTCGCCGGATTACAGATATAACTGATGATATGTTGGCGTATTTCGTGAATAGCGACGTCTAGTTTCTCGCTACCTTGTCTCAATTCCCTTACTTCAAAATACCGACATATCCTAAATGTGCTGTCATTAGTAGGTCACCTCCTCACCTCTAAAAAAAACAGACGAAAAATAGACATTAGCTGATGGTGAGCTGAGAGGTAATAGGTGCACGGAATCAGCAGGTGGGATAGTGCCCGAACAATTTGACACTGATACGTCAGTCATCCTAGCTCAAAGCTTTTCCCGGGGTATATTACCGCTTAACTAACTCCGGAATTTCCTTAGACGACTAATATACATATACTCCATTCAACTCACCAATAAGTAGCTAGAATTCTCAATATATATAGCAGATAACATCTAAATATAAATTATTTTCGAATTGAACAATTTATCCTATTAAGCAGTCAAGCAAACTGATTCATGACGTATCACCATTTAATGATAATTCACGATGAACAAAATGTTTAACTTGCACGGGATTCAAACTCCACAGATAGCCGGTCAAGTGTGCCAACAAATCTATTTCAGCCATCTCGGAAGAGTATTTATTTTGTCAGTAATATCGCAACTTACACTAAATTGCGCAGTTTATTATTTTCCAAACACATAACTGAAAACCTTGCGTAATCCACCCGGGTACAAGATGTTGAGAGAGAAATTTCACCCTGAATATATTAGATCTCTGATTAGAGATATGAACTCAATTCAAAGTCTATCACTCATCAGGGGATAAGTTTCTGTTGCAACACTTAAGTTTTGATTTTACGACAGTAAGTCCGATAGAACGTATCTGGGTGCCTAGCCTTTCCTTCTTCTAACTGCATTTATTTTAGGTTTTATGCGTGTTATGACCTTCGTTAGTCTTTTCATCTCTCGCGGGATCTTCTGCCTCTTGCTCTACATTTCCATATTTGTCATGGTGTTCTCTCTTCATCCACTCTTCTTAAGCATTCTCTTTATCTAATTCTGTAATCTCGCATCGTTTTGTTCATACTTTTCACGCCGAGTCCTAACATTACATATGTTCTTCGTTTCCCATCTGGTCGTATATTGCCAGCTGTTCTTCTGAAGAATTTCTTTTTGGATGCTTGTAATTTTATGGCATTTGTTTTAGGGAGTATATAGCTCTCGCTACGATACATTCCATAAGGAATTGTCCATTTTATATAAAATTTTACTAATATATCTTTCCTTTCTGTGTTTTTAAAGTTTTTTTATTGTGCCGTTGATGCAGTTGAGGCTGGCAATTTTCTTGTGGATATCCATTTCATTAAAATATGATGAATAGTTTCCAAAAAAGTTAAAGGATAAGACTTTTTCTATTTGTTATTTAGAATTAATTTTAATCTTACTTATAATAATTAATTACATTACTTTGGTTTCATAGGTCGAGATCTGGAATTTGCTTTCATTTGCCGTCATGAGTAGTTCAAACATGGATTTTTGGAATGCGTCTGAAACAGTTTTCTTTTCATTTCCGGATATGGTTATTTTTGATTGGTCAAACTTACTCTTAAATAGTAAAATTAAATGATAAGGAGATCATTTCAGTAAAAAAACTCCGTGTGAACTTATCTCGACTCAGTGGAAAGCTTTTCTACAATCTATAAATTGCCTTCTCGGTGTTTATCTATGATTTACTTGGTTACAAACGCGTTTTCAGTAAAATATCTGTCTTTCCTCTAGCCTGTTTATTCTTCAGATAGTATGGATTCTGCTAAGACATATTTTTTTATTCTGGAGTATCTTTTCTAAGCAGTGTATAGTAAGGATATACCTATAAATTATTCGCAGTTGGATCCATACACTTATTTGGAAATTCGTCAAATGTTGGCTATCTTCCAGTTGGCAGGTTTAATTTTCGAAGTCCAGCATGTATTTATAAACTTTCACAATCTGATTATAGTCTGGTATTCTAAATCTTTTAGTGGTTCACACTTAGTATTGTTATATCCGGGAGTTTTTCTATTTTTAGAACTCTTGCTTCCTTGATTTCTTCAGCTGCGATTTCACTGACGGGTTTTGTCGTCTGTCGGTCCAGTTTCATTGTCGACTTTATTGTATTCCAATTTCATCGTCCATAGATGCAAATAATAATCCAACTATTTATCCTAATTTATTGTCTTGGTTTTAGCATTATATTTTATTATCTAAAATCTACCGCGTCTGCATGCAAACTCCCGTCTTCCATTGATGTCGTTTTCTATTTTTGACAAAAATAAATCCCAGCTATTTGATTGGCTTTTATGGTAATTTGTTTTACTTTTTCACATAATATTTAATATTTTTTCTTATTTTCATACGCCCTACTCTGTGACCAAACTAAGGATAATATTTTATTTTCCTATCGCTTCTCACATTTCGTCAATCCAATATTTTGGTGTTATCCATTTCTTCGCTTGTTTCCATATCTCAAACATTCACTGGCTGCATCTTTGAAGCATACCCTAGGTTTATGCATTCTTCATTGGCACCTATCCTGAGGCAAAATATTTAAAACATTTTCATTCCACATTTCTTACATCACATTTTGGCGCAGGGGTCATTTACTGCACTGCCATATTTGGTGTACTGCACAGCAGTGCTGGGTGTAGCTTTACACTACCAAAGTTTTAATTTATAACTGACGTTTCTCATTTTATACATTCCGAAATCTAAGGAATTCGAAGAACAAAAAAGAGGATGAACAGAACAAAGGAGACAAATGTAATCGGTAAAACGAATAGGCGCGAAATGCTGTATAATCAAGGAGACAAAAGCTGGTGTGATGACGAGGAATGTGGTGGGAAACTAAAAATAAAAGAGCTAAAGGAATGAGGAGAGGAATAAATGGAACATAAAATACAAATAATAAGAAAAGAAGAGAATAGAAGGGGAGTTAATAACGGTGAAATACCCGCGGGAATGCATTTTAAACACATCGTAATACTTGTGCTGAATTTCAATGAATGAACTGTTCGGTTAAAAACCTTCCAAAATAATGCCTGGGAACTACTCTCAGCGTATGCAACCTAAATTGGTGGCGTCGATAAGATCTTAAAATACATAATCGTTACAGGGGAGTCCGAATCAAGGGATTCCGAACATGGACGTGCAATTTATTATTTTTTACCCTCATGGGTCCAGCACAACAAAAACAAAGGTCTTTATACATGTCGAAGGGAAATCCTGCCAATGTACGCCGGAAAAAAATTGGGAACATTAACTGAATCTTGATAAGAACATGCTGTTTTTTGGCGTAAATTGTTGGAATCCTTCACTCCTTATTACGCGGAACAACGACTTCAACCGTGGAATTCAGTCTAAAACGTCCGCAGAATATTTTATCGTGCGACTGCGAATGACTCGTGTCCTTATTCCCTGTAAATGATAGACCAGGAAGAAAGCGAAACTGTCAGTAAAAACCAAGCAAAGACATACCAAGTTGTAACCGAGACTTAATAGTAGTTCATGAGTATTTCAAATCAATTGGAAAATAATTCGAACAGGAGCGACATCAGGTGAAGGCTACAAAATTCACAAATAGTTTTATACACTTGTTTTCTTCAATTAGAGGATGACTATAGAAGAATATATTTTTCCACAAATAACATGGATATTAAAATAGACTTACTCAATGCTTGCTTATAGAAACTTATAGAAACTTGCTTATAGAAGCTTATGAAAACATTCTATCAGTTGTGACAGTAATGTTGTCAATTACTATGATATTATCTTTTGACAAGATATAATTCGTATTCAGGACTTTTAGGCGGCCCAGCAACAATGCTGTGGGTGACAGAGGCTTGAGGCCTCCTTGACCAATAGTTAGGTGGGTAACTGATCTTATACTTCCTTACTCTTACAGTCACTCATGCACTATCAGGATTGATGTCGACGAGAAAAACTTAATGGAAACTAACATCTTGACGTAATATCCTGTACTATTATCCACCATAAAGCCAAAATACATACGATAATTAACTCCTAGGTTATTTATCAAGGTTAGTTCTATACTTTTCTAAGGATAGTTCTATAAATGTCTCTTTAACATATTCACCTAGAATTTTGACAGTCTCATGGCAATGGTATCATCTGGCACAAAGTATTCGTGTCTTATTTCCTGTCTCCAATCTATAACCTCGGTCTTCATACGTTAAGGAGATATGAGCAGGTAAGACGGAACAATTGGGAACAATTAAGACAGATTAAGTCCGGAAAATTACATTTAGCGCCAACTATCCGCGAAAATGATTCTCGAGGAGAATTACTGAAGACAAAATTATTCCAAATTAGCTTTCATTATATCAAAACAGCGATTTAGAAGTCATGCAAATAAACGAAATATCTAATCATGGTCGTAAGTTACCGAAGACCAACCTTTGGTCATGATAAAAAATAGAATGCCAACAGAGGAGTAAGAAATTAAAAAGGTCAATAAAGAATCGCTGGCATTTAGTACTTAGCAATAAGACTGAAGGAAAATGAAATTAGATTGACCCACCACAGTGCTTAAGTAATAACAAACTTTTGACTGGAAGAGTGGAGAATACCATAGAAAGGGATCTTTGAATAAGCAAATGAGAAAATAGGAAGATCATCACATTACCAGCGGCTATCAGTGCGAAGATGGGTTTGCTGCCGATTTTCAATCGAATCCGCTCACCGCCAACCGCTTCGTTCCTACGAAGTTCTGTGTTTTGACGTCCTTCATAATTTTGCTGATCCATATGACATTCTTAGTCTTTCTTTACGAATTATTTTCCATTCATTTCTCCTTATATTATTTCTTCCAATGCCTTGTACACCACCAAATTTTTCCCCTCTTCTCAGAGATTTCTTTAGCCTTCTTTCCTCTCCAAATCATCTCAGGACTTAATCTTGAGAAATCCTTTGGTATCTGCGATGATTTTTTTAAGAGCAACAGTTTCCCCTTACTATTCTGCCAGCTTCGTCAGGCTTATTGGATCTCCCACGTATAAATTAGCAAAACACCTGGCAAGAGAAATGCAAGCATTTGTTGGGTCAAACATCCTTATATGTTAGAAATTCAGAACATTTTATCGAAATTATTCGTGAAATGAAACTGACATCTAATGATATACTATTCAGTTTTGACGTCGTCTCACTTTTCACTAATGTACCAGTTACGGATTCCATCAGCATATTGAAGAAACTAACGGAAAAAGGTCTACCCAAAATTGTCTACCTGAGTGACTACCCAAAATTGGCGGAGTTTTGTCAAAAAAATTTGTACTTCTTATGGAACGGACAGATGTTCGAACAAACGGAAGGTGCAACCATGGGCTCTCCCCTTTCACCTGTCATCGCCAACCTATACATGGAGGAGTTTGAAAAAGAAGCTTTAAACACCTTTAGCCAAAGTCCAACAGTTTGTCTAAGGTACGTTGACGATACTTTCGTCGTTTGGCCGCATAGAAGGAAAATACTAGAGGATTTCTTGAAACAACTTAACAGTCAAAATTCCTCGATCCAGTTCACGATGGAGATTGAGAAAGATGGATGCCTACCGTTCCTGGATGTCTTGGTACAGAGAAAGGGAGATGGTACTGAAAGTACATAGAAAAAAGACGCATACCGATCGGTATTTGAACGCACGTTCATACCACCATCCTCAACAGAAGGCTTCAGTCATCAAGACGTTATTTGATCGTGCCCAAAAAGTTTCCGATGCTGATTCCATCTTGAAAAAACAGACCACCTACGGAAGACATTGAGGAAAAATGGATATAGAAGCAAATTAATTCGAAGTGTAGTGACGAAAAATCGTCAAAAGAAGGAGACGCCTAAGCCACTGGGATACGTTATGCTATCTTACGTCGCGGGAACGACTAATCGCATTGGCAAAATAATGAAAAGGCATAATATTATAGCGAGATATAACACAGTCTCCAAACTCCATGATTACCTTCGAGGAGCTAAAGATCCGCTGCCTCCGTCTCTGTCAGAAGGAATATACGACATCATTTGTAGCTAAGGAAAATCGTATGTGGGAAAAACAAAAAGAGTCATAAGCTGTAGACTTCGAGAACATGATAGGGCAATATCTAAGAAGGACTGGTATCACTCTGTCGCAGCTGAACATACATGCATGGAAGAGGGTCATACCATAGACATCAAGTCCGCGAAAATTCTATCAAAAGAAAGCAGCTATTATCCACGGCTCATCAGAGAAGCTATTGAAATAGAAAAAAAGACCTAATAACCTGAACAGAGATGATAAACTTCCACTAACGTGGAAGAGACTTTTGGAGAAGAAAAAACGGTTAAGTTGAGCCTTTAAAAAATTAAAAGCCGAAATTTCAAATTTTTATTAAGACCATTGTTGTTCGGACCTATAAATGCACAACCACCAACGGCAAAGAAACAATAAGCCTGACGAAGCCGGAAGAATAGCACGGCGAAACTGCTGCTCTTAAAAAAATCATCGCAGATACCAAAAGATTTTTCAAGATTAAATCATGAGCTGCGAAAATTTACGAAAAAAGTTCATCTCAGGAGTTTTTCGTCTGTGATTATTTCCGTCCACTAAATATTTATTATTCTTCAGAAACACCACATAGCATACGTTACAATCTCTATTGCTCATTAATTGTTACCGTCCAAGTTTCAATGCTATGTAAGCATAACCAAACATATCTTTTAGAACAGTGAGAGTGAAGAAAGTATACGGATAAGTGAAGCCATTGATTACACGGCTTCATTTTATTTAAGTATTCTAATATCGGATTGGTAAGCTTTTGGACAGTACTTATCCTAACATCCTAGGTTCAGTCATATTGTTCCGTCTTTTCTTCTATAGGTGATCTGCCATTTGATCCCTCTCAAAATCATGATAACGTCTCCATCTTCTTAATTTTTCAAGCATTCGTATCCTTTTTCTACCTCTTTGACGCTTCTCCAGTATTACTCCCTCTATCACCCTCTTCAACATTCCCTCTCATTTAAAAACATCCTCCATCCCTCTCTTATGCCTCCTCCGAACTTCCGCCACCAGCTACCTCTCCCCTCCAACTATTTCTAATCTTAGGTCTCTTAGGTCCTCTTGCCACTCTGCATGCACTGGATTTAATGAGTGAAAGAAGGAAGCGCAAAAATTCGAATGCGGAGGGATAGCATCTGCGCCGAAGCAACGCGGGGACAGGATCGGATGTATATGAGGATCGTCGAGGTGGGTGGGTCCATTGGGTGGTGGGGGGGATATCCAGAGACGAACTAGCGATGATGGACGAGCTTTCGGTGTTGAGAAACGCGGGCCCGGTTGAGAGGGCCGATCGGGGCGACGAAAAGGCCAAGAGGGGACGAGAAAAGGGTCAGGGATCTGCAGGACCCAGGGATGGCTGGACGCAGACGGAAGATCCCGCAAGCGGGAGGAAATCGTCCCGGAGACGAGGGTTGGTAGCCAAGAGGAAGGAAAGAGTGAGCAAAGGGACAGCAAAGGCGCCAAGGCATCAATCTTATTCGCCCAGGGAGATCATCCCGACTCCTTCCTTCCTCTCTCGAAAACACCCCACTCCGTGGTTAAACCACCCTCCGCCGCCCTCCAAATGTGCCTCCTCCTAACCCCCTCCCGCCTTCTCCACCCCTTCACCCACCCCACCAAACGTTTGCCGCTACATTCGCCCTTGTGCACACGCTCGCTTGGTCCGGCTTATTTTGCATGTCGCTGCGGGTAAATATTTTTACGCGGACGTGAATTTATGTACATTAGCGGGTATGTAAATTTGAGCTATATTTGCTGTTTTGTTCTGCGTGCACATCAAATGTAAACAGGTCTCCCGTCTCCGCACGGGCAATCTCGTTAATTTTACTGCGTGTCCCAGGCAAGAGAGAGAGAGGGTGAGAGAGTTAGTTGGAGAGGAGGACCACAGGAACAAAAAAAGCGCTCATTCCTGAGGCCACGCGGCTCTTATAGTTGTAATTCTATTTGTCAGCGCGCGCGCCTGTTACCTGATGTTTGCACAGGGTCGACTCGTCTGCTGAACTTTTCGCACATTTCCAATTAAGATTTTTGTGACTCTTCATAATGGCACGCGCGCGAGGTTTTTCCCGACTCCCTCAACAGCTTGGAGCGCCTCCATAAAAGTATTAATTCGAGAGCTACGACTCCTGAAAGAATTGCCGACTGGCCTGGGGAAATGAACGGCAACCATTTCGCGGGACGGATGCGTAGGGAATTTTTCCGGCAGTATCTTTGCGGTGGCGTGTTTTTCTCTCTCATTTTAATGCCGCTCTTTCCCTGCGTGTCCTCCATTCCTCATCGTTTCACGCACGGCTCGCGAAAGCGCCAGTGAATAATCATCCTTAATTTTCAGTCACTCCACTTCGCGCTTGAAATTTTTGCTTTCACCGCACTTCAGAGGAGCTCTACTGTTGGCCCGCCTACGCGGAGCACGAGGATAGGAATTATCGGTGCTCCGGTGAATCCAACGTTTACAGAGGGGATTTACTCCAGAGCAACCGCTTTATCTCTTGGACGCGGGATTCTTGAGCGTCGTTCGACAAATAATACAGATAACGGCTAAGAAATGCGATGATTCTAATGTACATGAGCTTTTTCCATCAAAGAAATAAGAAATAATCCCTAATCGTAAAAACTAGGTTTTTATGATGAAAACCAGACGCAAATTATAATATATAAACATGGCATGTAGGTTTCACTTCAAAAATAATCTTTTTAAGTATATTTATTGATTTATTTTTATTTGACTGCTTATGTCAGGAGGTCACGTGAGAACTAAGAGAAATCACTCGAATGAATTAAGAATTCTTGGTGTTTAGGTATTTTACATATTGCCTAATTTGCTGTTCTGCTTTCATTTTGCCAGAAAAAGCGAAGGAAGACAATCTGTTAAATTCAATCGCTAGGGAGGCATTCTGAGTCAGTAACTTTTTAAATTTATAAGTTCATTCAAAACTTCTAAATCGCATCAATAACGCCAGAGTCTAAATTTATTAGAGTAATACAAACACCCATTTTAGCAAAGTCTGACAAGGTACCATCGGTTGCCTTTACATGTCTGACGTCACATGCCTGGGCGTTGCTCAGGATACTACTTGCCTACCCTACAGCGTCACTATTGCAAAAAATCATTTTTAATCTCTAATTTTTTACACTTTCGTCAGTGCCATAGGGATGAAATTTGGTATAAGGCTAAATAGAAAAAGATTCTAGGTTTTGGAGAGTGTAAACGAAATTTTATAATTTGAAATTTTGACCCCAAAATACGGGTTCAAAGCAAAATCCTAATTTTTCTTTGTGGGGTTTCATTTTTAAAACAATTATGTTATAAAAAAAGTCAGAAATTTTTCGCGACTACTTTTATCTGAGGGTTTTCGGGTGCGAGGATGACGATAGAATCACTAGTGCATTCGAAACTTCATTGTACACCGCTCGAATTCGAATTATCTGAGCTGTTATTACATGTGACTGAATACTTATTTGAGTGAAATATTTCACTGATAAGGTTTTTTATCTCTCTGGTTGTCAGTGCCTAATTTTTTTCCCATTCAACTGGATTCCCACCTACTACCCGATTCTTTCATCTCATCCGCCTATGAACTTTTCAGTTCATCTTTCCTCGCAAAATCCTTCGCCACAAAAATCCATTCCTCAGTCCTCTCGCTCCGGCAACTAGCATGACAGCAACAGCAATTCATCACTCGGCTCCTGCAGCAAGGAGAGTGTGTATGTGGAGCGGCGATAGGGGGAGGGGGTGAGGGGCGCCAACAAGCCTCACAAGTAGTCCTTCAAACAACCAACCGCCTCCTCCCTGGCATTCAAGGAAGGGCTCCGCTCGACGCCTTCCCCCTCACCTTTATCTCCGACCCCCGTATCCTTACAGTTCATCCCGGCCCCTAAATTCTCACTATTCCTCCTCCCCCTCGCCTTGCCACTCCCTCCTTGATCCTCGACTCATACATATATATCATGGGGCCAATTCATCATCTACCGTCAGTAGAACTGCCTGGAGTCACATGGTGTAACTCTCGGGCTGTTATTGGTGAGAAAGGAGGCGTTAGAATTCGTCGATTTTAGGAAGTGCAGATAATTAGGGCGAGAGTTAAGGAAAGAATAGCCTTTTGGTTTCGTCGATAAATAAAACCAATATACTTGAGAGTTTTCTGGCTTAGCTTTGTGGAAATAATATATGTAACTAAATTAGTTCGTACTTCATAATCTCTCCTCTTTTCACAAAAATACGATTTTGACTGACGGTTACTATCACAGACTAGATTAAAAAATATTGATTGTAATAAGCCAGTAATCAGGGATAGAGTTAAATGAAAAAGGTACGCGATTTTCCACACAAGTGATACAGCACTTTGGAGAGGTTTAATAGAGCAAAATTACTACTACTATAAGAAAAAGAGAGCGGAATACTTAAAAATATATTTAAATACTCCTAATCTCCACCGAGATGAATTTCATACCACTCAAGTTATTTGTAATGGCCAAGAAAACTCCCAAGACTCATTTCCTCTAGCTATGTCTCCAATTGCTAATCTCAACATTTCCTCTTCATTTGTATTCTCATTCCCTCCTTGATCCACGAAACTCCTCATCCCATTCATATATCTTGAGACCACTTCAACATCTACCGTCTGTTACTGCCAACAGTCATGCAAGTAGGATCTCGGATGCCATATGAGAAGGAAGTGCTACCATTAGCTCTGGTTTCACGAAGAAATATACTTATGTAGACATAGATTTCTGGATTAACTGAGAAGAAACCATGTACGTCAATAATAAGTCACTACTTAGTACTTTAATTTCATTATTCACAACCAATTTTAGTATTAATTGCCATTAATAAAACCATTTCGGAAATAAAAAAAAGAGTTGAAGAGTGGAAAGTAAGAAGTATGAACTGGGTGTAATAAGTCAATTATTTGTGACGTTTTAATGTGATTACGCTTTGTGATTTCCGCATTTTCTACAGCACTCTGTTGAGGTTAAGTTGAAAAACATATAGCTTCATTAATAGAGTTTATTCAAATGAAATTTCCATTTAAAATTCGTATTCATCTACTCATTGTAAGTCTTACACATTTTAAGACTCTCAAAAAGAGGTGCCGGTAGTTTTGAACAAGACTCTCCACAGAAGTCTCTGACGGAGACTTCAGGTAAGGACGAAAAGAAGATGCTGGTGAACTGTTGGATACTGAGTGCAGGAGATATGGGTAGAAACGTGGACTCTAAGAAAATAACACGAGAATTTACCGCGGGGATCCTAAATTTGGGTGTGGAAGAGGATGAAAAAGGTGACGTGGATGGTAAGGACACTGCTTAATGAGATTTGGATGATGAAACGTGGGCAGATGGAAGTGGTGATGAGAGGTGAAGGATAGCGTCAGGCCGTGATAGAGGGGACGGCGTAGGGTAAGTGGGGAATTAGATGGAAAAAATAGGCTTTATGGATGGTATTAATAAAGGTAGGACGTGCGCTGAAATGGAGCAGTTATGCTAGCAGATACTAGGTGTACGTGGAAAAGTGCAGATTATTTTATAACAATTCATTTAATCCTACCTTAGCCGGTAATTAACCAACAACCGGTAAATAATCTACCAGTAAATAACGAAAACCATGTGCATATGTTGGCTCAGGAGTAAAACATTAACATTTATATAAAAGGGCAGTTTGAAGGAGGAATTACAATACTGACAAGAACGACATGTCGGATGGTTTCCTATTCCACCACCACCACCTTCCCCTCCGTCCCATTATGTTTTACTTTTGAGCCAGGGTTAAAGCTATTCACATGGTTCGGTGAAACTTGTTTTTTTTTTGCCTTGAGGATAACGCTGTGAACCATCAGAATTGATTGATGAGATGAAAAAGTTTGTGGAATACTACACACCACTCCTTTTCAATTGAAATGGAGAAATTAGGAAAGTTCCACGAAGTTACGCCGGAGTTCTTCACGTTTATTCATCTCCCTTCATATTTATTAAACATTTAAATGGAAATTTTCCGCTTCTGAAAAGTTTTTGATGCTATACGCATTGACGTGTTGCATCAATATTACACCATTACAGTGGCATGATAATGAGGTTAGGCTCGGAAACTCGTCGCGAATAAGCCTTTTACAGAGGTGAAAATTTTCCGTTTATTCATGGACAGCATCAGGAACTCCGACAAAAAAAGGAATCAATACAGCAAATATATTTTGTTAGATCATTATTTCGCTCCATTCTCGTTTAAGATATGAGTGGTAGATGGGTTAAAGGATTTCCTTTCCATATCAGTTAGAAATTGTACCTGCATATCTAATCTCGATTCGTTTCAACCAAAGTTTCGTGACTTTTTAGGATTACTTTGAGTCCGTTCTTGTAGGGAAATAGATGGAGCAGGAGCATGAGTATGAAGAGTGGGAAGTATGGATGTTAGAGCGCGAACGACAGGTGGTCAGGGTTACCAAAAATCTCGTATTCTGCGAAAGACTCCCGGAGTTGGACGATTTTCATTATTAAAATAATCTACCGCTTACATAAGGTTTAAATGGCATAGAGTGAAAACCTTCGAGATTTTTTTCCTGGAGCAGGCAACCATCTCTTTAACATGATTTCCTTCTCCATCTCAGAAATCGTCCTATATCTATCTCTACATCCCATCTACACATATGATGACGGTTCTCTTTTCCCTTCCCTGCGTACTCGGCATCCTCCCCAGCATCACCTCCTTCAGCATTCCTACGCCTCTTATTACCTCATACGACCACCTACTCTTCTTCTTCGCAATATCCTCCAGATTTTTCCACTCCTCATCCACTATACAACGAACTTCCTCGTTTGCCTACCTTGACGGCCACCCGTTCCATTTCCGTATTCCGTTCTCCTCCACACCCACATCGGAAACGCCTGCAGCCAACTCTCATCTTCCTCTCTCAAAGTCCACGTTACCGCTCCTTGCACCGTGTTAAACTCAAAATATTTCACTTTTGAATTAAGTAGTAACTTTAGTCAGATATTTTACGTAATACCCCATGATACAAATTATTCTCCCACTCCCAGAGAAAGGCGAACTACTCCATATTTGAGACTAGAAAAAATGAATAAAAATCAACCAATAAATAATTGTCTACAGCGAATTAAAATTTCAGCTTGAAATTTTAATGATACTAAAATCATACAATATGTGAATGTACCTCAAGATGACATGTGATTCCAATGATAAGTGAATGATGGTACATAACGCAATTATATCGCAAGTGAACTACAGACGGGGTGTGATTTCGCGACCTGTATTTTTTTTCATCGGCAGTCCTGTTGTCATGACCGGATGCTATGATAGGATACGAGAAACGGCACCTCCAGGAAAAACATCGTTCCGTGTTGCTCCGCATGATGCCGGTGGAGTGAAGTTGATCTTGTCAATCCAACTCAATCAAGTTGAAAAATGTTCATTTCCATATTTTAAATAAACAGAGTTGTGCGAATCTATTTATACTTGAGTCGATCTCGTGCGCAGCTCGGGAGTGGATTCCCTCTTTCGGAGCGGCGGCAAAATACCCGTGTCACATGCCATCCCCAAAATAACTATTGGAAGAGCTAATCGGGTTCGGATCGAAAAAAAATCATCTAACTCAATTATTTAGACAGCAGATTTGATAATAGTTACAATTCAGTTTTTAATTTAATCTCCCAAAATCTCCTGGGATTCCCACTGGCATTCTCTTCGAACACACTTCTCCTGGAACCATGTTTAGGAGCTGGCAACCCTGCAGGCGATAGATATGCCACTCAAGAAAGATCTTCATAAACTAGGCGAACCAAAGAAGGAAAGAAAGTAGTATATGATACAGAATGAGACATAAAGGTATCTTGAGGCATCGGTAGATGAACAACAAAAATGCCAGGATACTCAGGGGGTAAGATAATGACCGCGTACGTTCCCGGATGTAGAAAGCGGTAAAGAAGCCGAATGAAAAATGATGGCGAAAGTTTCAATTAATTGATAACAAAAAATATCAATGACAGGGAGATAGTCAATCTTGGCAGAATTCAAAAGGAAATGGATAGAGATAACGAACTGCGAGTCAGAAACAGGAGTTGCAAATGAGCACCAAGTTAAATTTGTTCCCCGAACCTAAAATAACAAGTAAAGTGTCGGCAAAGCAAAATACCGGTTAATGGGTGGCTATGTCCATCAAATTTGAATTGAGGCTTGCTTTGAATCAGCATTTATGATAATAATAGAAAAATTTTGAGTCGGTTAAATTAATGTATAGATATACAGTTATCTAATATTTGGATCAAACTTATAGTTAAAGAGTCCCTCATTTCCAATGTTACCAGTTCTTGCCGAACATGGATACATACCCGTCACATCACTCCCTTTCGGAGTAAAAGTCAAAGACTATGGTTATTTCCCATAGTCCTAGAATACTAGCTTAATTTGATTATTTCCTCCATAATTTGCCTTGCCTATTATGCACTAATTTAAGCTTAAAATTCATTATCTAAATAACGAAGTAGAAAATTCGATAGGGCAAGACTGAGAATTTGATGGAGTAATCCAAAAAACGCCAAGAGGAATATTGTATTACATACCTATCAACGATGGGGGGAATTATATCTATGACTGCAATGATGAATAACAAGTGTTATATTCCTCCTCGGTTAAGCTACGTCATAACAACACTGAGGACATGTGAAATCATTTATTCATCCATCTATGTACAAATCTGGAAAAGCCTAAATCAATAGCAGCGGTTTTATTCCAAGTAATTCAATACTTTACACTACAAAAAAGAAAATTACCTCCTTAAGCAGCCGATTGGTCAAAAGCATAATCTGCAGGACACGGTATAATCTATAGGACATCAAAAGAATAATTTTCAAGCAAAAGTATAACTTGTAAGCAAAAGTATTGGATATTAGCATATAAGCACTACGGTGAAATCGGCGTATCTCGAGTATCATTAACATTCATGAAGCGACAATCTACTCGCCTTATACAACCCCCACCCTGTTTCTACAAAGGTGGAGGAACGGTACAACTGATTGACGTGTGAAAAATGAGCCCGAGAAATCCCGTCGGAATATCCAAACACCTGATAAGTTTAAACATTAATGAGGTGCATTACCGAAAGGCCATATGCTCACCCAAAAGATCCGTCCAGAGTGTGATTGAAGCAGACGGGTGGCGGAGGAAAGGATGTGAGGAGAGCGGGAAGGTATTTGTCGATCGAGAGTCGGATGATGCCGAGATTACGGAGAGGTTTGGAGACGAGAGGGAGGAGATCCGGCACGTTGGAAAGGGAGCGAGGCCCTCAGGATGTCTGAATTCCGAGATTAAAAACGGTCCTCCACCCGTTGGCGGAGGGAGGGAGATGGGAGATGGAGGGGACGATCCAAAGAAGACGACATCAACTCTCTCCAACTCACGGAATCGGAGAAAAGTAAATAAAAAATAAAAAAAATCAAATAAAAATATTCAGAGAAGACCTCTCTCTCACACGCACACGAGCCTCTCTTAAAGCTCATCTCGTTCCCAACCCCCTTCCCTCTACGGACCCCTGTTAACGCCTCCGTGAACGTCAAACCATCCCGCCCAACTCCGGCTCAACGCCCTCCCCTCCACTCCCAGAAGAGTAGTCGGCAATGGCGTGTTTTGCATAAGGGAAGGAGAGAGAGAGGATGGATTGAGTCCCCAAGACACACTTAGCACCAACTTCTTGATGGAAAGGGACGAGCCCTCTGGGAGAGAGGAAGGTTTTTGGCGTGGGTGTGTAGAGAGAGGAATCCATTTCACGCGTGTCCCCGTGTATATTGCTCTCGCGTGCGAACAAATATCATCCATCTCTCTCCTTCTCTCTCCGCCCACTCGCCAAAAGGGAGACGTTCGATCTGCCATCTAGGGGTACACTCTCAAAGTAGAAGTGGTGGCCCCTCCTATCCCCCTCCCTTCATAGAGGCGGATGTAATACATATCAAACGGCATAACGAACGTTCGGTGTAGGGAGAGAGATGCAGAGATGAATTCCCAGGTATCTTCCTTCCTTTCCGCGAGTTTGAAGATAGATGTCATCCATCTTCATCTTGAGATCGAATCCGTTGCGTCCGACAGCTTTCGTAACATGTCACCCCAATTCCAAAGGTTAAGTACATTTTAAGTTCTAGCTGAGTGCAATGATTAATTCTCAATGGTGAGCAAAGACATCTGATATAGGAAACAACTAGATGGTACTGGGGCATCACATTTAAGATGTGGCAAAAGTACTGGCATACCATACCAAGGGACTTAAATCAAGCCTCGTCTATTGGCGGAGATTTTTCATTTATGTATACAAAGTACCCAGCACAAGACTTCAAAGATGTGTGGCAGAGTATGAAATACCACAAACATACAATTCTCAAGTTACAAATGTTGCAAAAAACTATGGTCATTAAAGCATTCTGTAACAAAGTAAATGTATATATGCTTCCTAAACATGAAACATTCGAGACGTGTCGCCAATACAACTTTACAAACTAATCCAAAAGCAATTTTAAATTTCCAATTTTCTATGAAATCCCAATCTCTACCATAGTGTCATGTGGACAGTACTTCAAATACTCTGCCCATCAAATGGAACGTTAAACCGTGGTCCCATAGCGCCTATCATGAAATACAGGTTAATAACGACGTTAGATTTTTCTCCACACTTCCTCCAAACCACAGGCATTCCTTCCTAATCAACTTACCAGCCCTTGGTGACGAAAAGGACCTCAGCTGTTAGTCAACTCCCCCAAATTACCGATCAGCCAACTGAATTCCAAATCGGCGAGCGTTATTCTACTATTACTACTACTCAGCCAAAAATTACTGTATGACCACGAATGTTTGCATAAGCTTCTTTAACGTAGTAAGTAACTCCTGGGGTCCTCCATTCGAAAAAACCCCGGTGATTCTTACTGACTTCCACTAAAACCTACCTTTACAAGTACATTGCTCAATAATTATCATCTCTTCAATGACAAACCTAAACTCTAAATATCCAGCGAAACCCGTAGAAAACGTGCTTACGTACTCGGTATATTACTTTTCATCCTCAATTCCTTCAGTTTAACCATGCGGCTGATAAAAATGTAATTAATGCAATATAACACTGAGTTTTTGCATATGACGGGGTTCCCATCTCAAGGTTTTCAAGTTATCGTGTTGAGACCGGAGACATTTTAGGCTACATTCAGCTTAATCGGCACTCCATAATGACGCAGCAAGTAGCGAAAACCATAATTTCCGAGCATGCGGAATTAAGACTGTTTATTTATTTTCCTTTTTGAAACAACACTCCGGACTCCGCCTTTCTCTTCCCTCGCCACGAGTGACTGACCTGATGATGGTCATAGATGCGTCCCCGGGAGCATTCCGCGTTCCCACCCCTTCCCCCACGACGAGCGAGAAGGATTCCCATATAACAACTGGAAAAACTCGTTGCCCGTCCGTCGCAATTTTCTTATCCGGCCCAGGGAACCTTTCGGGATCCAACCGGCGCGGTTACGGTGAGTTAATTCCTCTCTTTCTTCCCTCCGACCGATGATCGCCCGACGAAACGACCTTCTTTCAAGCGATCCTATCTCTCCGTCAGAAGGGAAACAGCAGTCGCCCGTTCGCCTCCCCCCTCTCCATGTACGATTCCTCAAACAACCGACCCCGTGCGAACTAATTACGGCCCCCGCGATATCATAGCCGACCTGTCTAGCGGCCCATCCACTCCCGGCAACTCCGCACTTGGTGTATTCCGCGACGGTCGTATTCGGATGAAGTGGTTCATAATCCCCGAACATTTGAGACATTCTGTTTAAATCTCTTTCACTCACGCACGAGGGTGGATTACTCCAAGGAAATATGCGGATGAGGGTTGAATTGGCGGCTGCAATAACGGATTGCCATCTAATGAGCCCGGGCTAAAATCTACATCTGCATAAAAAAACCTATAAGTGGGAAAAATTCAATAGATTGTCATATTATTACATCAGTGGGACATTGATATCCTTTGACTTGGTCGCTTTCAGTCGTCTGCCATTCCTTACGGTTAATTTAGATGAGATAATTCAAAATATTGGATTGACACTCACCGATTTTCAGGATTTACTGAAGGCAAAGACTATCGCCGTCAGCAGTAAGATGGAATCTAAAAATATAGAGAAGAAAATGTTAATTAACGATCGCTGTTTTTTCATAAATTGATAATGTAAAAGAAAATGCAAGTATGAGCATATCTTAAATAATGGGCGAGACCTACGAGACATTTTAGGTGTCCTCGTCAGTGAAGTGTAGAATATTTTTGGAATGAATTAATTAAACTCAATCTCAATAAATCAAATACTTAAACTTTGAACAAAAAGCGTTCGTATTGCATCCAACGGTAATAAATTTTCTCATAAAATAAGAAAAATATGGCTATGATGGTGCGTGATAGACATATCGCTACAACATTTTTTCTTGATGAAAAAGTGCAGATATTCCATACATGTGTAATTGACTCAATTATTCCGAGAAACTGTTATTTCAGGGAGCCTGTTTCATTTATAAGCTTGGTGCACGAATACAGAACCACATAATAAAAGCGTCGGGATCCTGTCTCCGGGATAGGAACGGCTAGAAGAATACACTGCAGCTTGCATGATGGGAAAGTTTATTTTTTATCGTACTGGTTATAAACGCCCAACACACATTAAAAAGGAGCTCTCCACCTTTGATAGCGATTCTTAAATATACCATTTTACATAATGCAAACAGCTCGTTGATATCTATGTGAATGACTCCATAGTAATTTTTTCACATAAAAATTGTATACTGATTACAGAAAATGTCAATAAAAGTGTGTATGATGATTTTGTTATCGCATTTTAAGGGTATATTGAACTCACAGGCAATGGACAATTTGCGCATTTCCTGCGTCACACGATATATTTTTAGGAGGCCATTGTGCCAGAGATATGCTCAGATTTATCTGTGTTTAGGACATGGGATTTAACTATTAGAATTTTTACCTTTTCCTCCGAAGCATCTATAAGTAATCACGTCATCCAAAGAAAGGACAATCGCAACGAAAACTGCAGATATACTCAGCTGAAACCCGGCACAATTCGGACATAACTGAGATGATACAAAATCCTTCTCTCCCAGAAAAAGTTTTCAAGATGTAACACTTTTGGGCGCTCAAAAGCTTCACCGAAACGGAAAAACTTTTTTTTTCTAAAAAAAATCTTAAGGTTAAGCCATGATGTCAAAAAAACTATCCATTTACCTTCATTTCCTTCACCATACCACTAAAAAGGACTTTTATCCTGTAAACCATCAAGACAGCTCCTGGAATCATTGATAGCCTTCTGAAATCGACCATCTGGGCGTCAAGTCCTCGAATCACTAAAATTTGAGAGTTCGGCGACTTTATTTTTCCTGGACATCAAACTCATAAACGGTATACGAATTATGAAAGCAGGATGGATTCTGCCTCCATCTAAATCATAAAAACATCAGTTTACGAATAAATGACTGGCAGGTATTGGTGGTACTTCCTTTAGGACGTCATATTTTATCTCGTAAACATGAATATCTCCTACTTTAAAAAGGTATTTCGCAGCTGTTTTTGAACGTCGCTTTTTCCTCAGAAATGATCCTAGTAGTTTTTAAGCGAACAACTAAATTCATTATTAAAAGTCAAATAAATAATATCGCCAGGAGGTTTGTTTTGAACGATGATCACCAATAATTATTTTCACAAGCAACTAGTAAATACGAAACTACGACGACGTATCCTCACATAGACTTACTGTGTAGGTGTACTTTGACATGGAATTTCAGAATAAAAATATGTAATAATCTTGAATAGAACGTAAAATGGGGAAAATTGTTAACAGGACAGAAAAATTCAAATTAGGCCGAGCCCGTAATAGTATCTTTAGTCTTTTGTAACTTATTCTTGTCTCAGGATCCAAATTCATTCGGAAACAACAAAGACCCTACGTAAATAAGTTGTATAAAACCTCAAATCTGCAATGTTATACATTGAATGACCGAGAAGAGAGCTGCATTGACTATTTTCACAAAATAATGGTGAGGAAAGTATAAAATCTACATCTTCATACTAACCTGCAAGCCATCGTACGGGCATGTGGTAGGAGGTGATAGATCACCAGCCGTCTAAAGGCATAAAGGATGAGGTTATGGGAGGTGAAATGGTGAATTTTATTAAGGGTGTGTTTGAGGTGGAGCTCCGATTTTACTATGGTCACTTATAGAGCGTGGAAAGAACGAGTTCTTGTACCTATCTGTTCTGCCATGTATTTCTCATATTTAATCACTTCTGCCGGAGCTATAAATGTATTGTGGCGTCAAAATGACATACTACATGTCGCTTCGAAACACATCTACTCTGAATTTCTCAAGCAAATTTAGCCGACCGCTCAGCCTACGAGTCTCTAGTGGCTCCCAACCTAATGTCTCTAAAAGCTGAGAAACGGAATATGTTCGCTCGCAGTAGACTTAAACGAAGCGCACAGCTTTCCTTTGTATTTTATTAATATTTTTCGTTGACTCTTTCTGTCCGGGGCTCCAAATGCTCGCGGCGCATTCGCGGTGTGGCGAGAGATCATAACCGCTAAAATCAAAATCTCGAGACTGTAACAGAGTTAAGTCTAACTGAATGTTCATGTGTTAAATTATAAACTAAGCATTTTACACATTATTTCACGCATTTTGTTTTTCAAAATGTGTGTTCGCTTTTAATACTTCAATGTAAGCAGAGTGAAAATAAAAATCCAATTAATGCATGCTTATTTCGTAGAGGTGACTCAAAAGTAGAATTTGATAGTCATTTTTGTGACTAATATGATGAGAGTCAAAGGGATTCAGATGATATAAGTCACTGTTAATCCTACTAAATTATGGAAAGAGTACTTCAGGTGAAATGAAAGAAATGACGGAAGTTGAACATAGAGAGAGAACACCTAGCAAATATATTGTGACTTACGTCAGCCAAAATATGCATTCTGTAAGAAGGCAACACATGATTATAGAATCCTATACGCGTACATGGTACGCAATAATGTTCATGTGATTGCGTACAATGCTAGGCCTTCACACAGCATAAAACCATTTATTTACCACGAATCGCTAGTGCCCCAACAGACAGACAACCGGATTTATGCCCGTAGCTCGGGGGACCCACCTCTAGCTCCGTAACATATGTTAATTTTATTGAGTCAATGGTTAGGTGTTACTCAATAAAATAAGAATTAATGAAACATTTTCTCCCATTTTTTGTAATATTATTTTCATAAGATTTCATTTTATCGAAGCTATGAAGAGGAGACTGGCGAAGGAGCTATCATTGAGTGTAACGTTTCTTGGTGCAGAAACGTGGACTATGAGATAAAAGGATGAGAATAGACTTCAGTCGTTTGAAATAAGGGTGTGGAGGAGAATGGAGTAGTATGATGGACGGAAAGGGAAGCAAACGAGGAAGTTCTGGGCATTGAAAGACAGACGACGAAACGACTGAAGGAGATCATGAGGAGGCAGAGTAGGAGGGTTTGAGTAGGTAATGAGAGGAGGAAGGATGCTTAAGGCCGTGATGGAGTGGTAGAATTTTGGATGTGCGCGTGCTGACTAGAAGAAAGAAATTATGTAGTTGGAGCAGAAAGATAAAGGTCTTCGCCTGCCAACTTTTTAGAGGATTTTTACGCTCTTCCATCTCAACCTACATTAATCGGAAGACTTCAGTAATATTTTTAAAAATTTCCAGCGATCCTATTACCTATTTTGGTTACGTAGACCTAAAAAATCAAGGGGCAACCCGGGCTATTTTTACCGGGACTATTCCTCGCGGATGGACTTCTCGCAGGCGGGATCCTCTGGTTCCTAGGAGGCGGGGAGTTCCTCCTCGGCGCGCCTGAGTTAATCGGAATGGACGATTCAGGCGGCATAGATGGGTCGACTCGCAAGTGCAGGCAAGTTCCTAAACCTCCGCTGTCCATCTGCCTTCCCCGGCTGGCTTAATATCATCCATCCACAGAAACCCTTTCCCTCCAGACCGGATGTGCAGCACCCCACCCCATTCGGCTATTTAATCCCCTCTACATATATCTATGTATATATAAACGGGAATAGCGAGAGAGGAGATGCCATCTCAAACCCCATCTACTCTCTCGCCCTATCTCCACCGTCGGTCGCGGTATTCTACACGGCTGCGTGGCGCTGGCGACAGCGGAACCTCCACCCACTACCACTCACACAACTCCACCTGATTGCCTGCCTGACCGCATCGTTCTTCGCTTTCCCGAGAGATGGCGGGCTCTTCTCACCCATCGTCGCGACCGTATAGGCAGTAGACACACCCCGCGCGCGCTGCTATCTTTCCGCCTTTTTCGGTGCAGCGGTGCGTGGAACAAGGATCCGCGGCCATGGGATCGCTACGAAACCAGTCCCCATTGCCTCCCACCCAGCCTCACTTTATACCTGTAAAGTAGTTTTATTACAAACCGCTCGCGAACGCGCCCCTCTCTCCCGTGGGAGGCGGTGCGAGTTATGTCCAAGGAACAATGTGACGCTTCATGGCATACAATTTATTTTTTTCGCTCGCCATCAAGGAACTCATTCTCTCTCCCTCCCTCCTTCCTTCAACCATTAACTTCCTTCCTTCCTCTCTGTACTTCAACCTACCCATACGATCGAGAAAAATGCCACCAATTGGAAAGGAAAATGGAAGTCTGTGTATAAATCTAAGGAAAGATTTGAGTATACACTTTCAGAATTTAAATTTCAATAAAAAGTATTCCCCTGATACAATATTTTGAATTTCGGGGAATAACTTTCTGCTTTTCCTGAATTGATTTTGACTCCGTTACTCTTATAGAAACGAATCATTATTAAGAAATATTCTTAGGTATTAATGGGCCACAAAAAATCCATTTAAGAGTGGCCACATATTATGAGATTACTGATAGTGTAATAAATAATTAATCAAAGTGAATCTGAGAGTAAAACCTATGTAATGAAGCGATTTACAAAACTATTTTCGTGAGACATTAAGTCAATTATTGCAATACAATTAATGCAATAAACACATAATAAAATTAATGTTTTTAATGACAGTTGTCCATTAACTTTTGAACGATTGACACTGACATAAAATTTGACAAATGCAATTAATTCTTTTATTGACAAATGTCAATTAAAGCAAAATATAAATAGCCATTGCAATAAAATTACGTAAGCAATAAATATAGATATCTATTCCATATCCTGAAAAAATCTTCGTTGTGGCTTAGGTTTATCATTCAATGTGGATCGCTTGTGAAAGACCGCCATATTTAATAGCACCCCTAAAGCAGGTGGGAGAACATGTAAGGGATGGCTACTAAAATAGTAGCACACTTGCCGCCGCTAAGCTCAGTAGCGGTCTATGAATACCATTTTGTTAGTAGGCGACAATTTGGTGCGCTACTATGCCGATAGTAACTCGCTAAGGAATCTATGAATACGGCCGATAACGTCATGACTTAACTAGCCACAAGATGACGTAGCCTTTTTGTTTCACTGATGGCGACTGAGAATTCGGGTTTTGTATACATGATCTTCAGTTAGTTGACGAGTTCGTTATCAATCGGAGAACTCATTACCTTTAGTTTAAAAATCGGGACTACACTTGACCAGAGATAATAAAACTGGATCTTTATGTAAGGTCAAGGAAAGCAACCTTAATCTTTTTCACCTTCCAGTCATCAAATGCGTCACATCTTCTTTCAAACTGAATGAATCCATACTAGATTCCTATGCCTCGACGGGAACATCCATTAGGCATACTCTACTGTACGACCCATTCCTCACCAAATGTTTTCAACAAGCCCTTCTCTAGTGTCTCATGTCAGACGCATTTCATCACCAGTAACGCTAATCCTTACTAAACAAAATTTATCATTTGCAAAAAGACCAAATATGGAATACACACTTCACTGCGACAATGACATAATTAAACTTGTCTTGGAGGGTACTATTCGCTCACTGCCCATAACTCCGTTCCAACCAATTCACATTTTTCTTTGTTCGACATACCATTTCAGAAAACATTCGTAGAACGTAGGAAATATCGTTCAGATGTCACAGGTAGTGCAGAAAAAAGGGATAAATCCTTCAAACTGTAGCTATGAGAGTTGAACAAATAAAAATAACACCAATATCAAAATGAATCTAATAAAAACCTCTTTATCTGACTACAATAGTTTTGTGTAGCCTATCATACACTAAGAAAATGATATATTGATGTACTGCTGGAGAAATGTGATCACCCTGCCTAATTTCCCGCTTCTCTGCATGTATAAAAAATAAAATTTGAGGTTATTTGCAGGATGTGGAAGTCATATACCGAGAAATCACAACAAAAAAGGCTAAAAAAGTCTTTGCTGTCACTTCTGTCCATAATGATTAGCCATTTAAATCAATTTAATTAATCCCAATTAAGCACCACTTGCAAATAAATCACGTAAGTCAATGCAGTTGGAAGAGTGAATACTGACACGTCACGGAAAATGAAATGCACTGGCGCTGGCGTGATAATCAGCGCCCTCAAATAATAAAGAGACGTTAAATTACTGAAATGAATTCCCTTTGATGATGAAAGTCGCCAAAAATGCACTGTTAATCGTACTTCCGTCCAGGATAAGCATCAGGCTATGGTAATATATTCGCATATATTTCAAGCGTTCCAATGAGTAAGCCTAAATACGCTCAACTATTGTGGCTCGTGCCGAATTCTATTTACATAAGAAATAGCTCGAAAGACGCTAGGTGATATTTAAGCGAAGAAGTGCTCTGTTACGCACGCTTGAACTTCCCATTCCATTTATGCCGTATAGGTTTAGAAAATGACAAGTTTCTAAGGGCCACCCAGGTAAACCTCAATGGCCTTTAACAAACCGTGCAACGTTCTCATGAATAAATAGATGGAGCACAAACGATAGAGATTTAATTGCAATTGATTCAGTAACCTACATTGGCATTCATTTAAACCGCTTACCAATCAAACTCGAAAATTTTTAAAACTTTTTTACAGGTTGATCGATCGAGCTGTTTTCATTTTTTGCTCGTTTTCACATTTTAAGAGTGTACCATAATGATAAATAAAAAATAAACCTGCTCGTACACGGTAAGAAGTATATCTATATCTGCAACAATTCAACAATTGAAATTGTTCAAATTTTTTTGAAAGTGGATAAAGAATATTTTAGCGAAAAAATGGAAATATACCAAACTACTGTAATTTAAGACAGTGTTTAATAATTTCCCATGCTTCTTTACAATACGTTTTGCAGATAATTTTCTAGTGCATCCATTATTCGCAATTAGCAATAAATCTTTATGGAGGTAGACATAAATTAGACGGATGAGTCAATTTTTTCTATTACGTCTGAAGCATGTTCAAGGAGTCGTGTCTTTTCTCTAATAAGGTTTGCAAGATTTTTCCACGAATAAAAAAGTGCCCTCACAGCACTAGCAAAAAAAAGAAAGAGCATTCCCCAAGGAAAACGGGAATATCAGTTGATTAGAATTATGTGACATAAAAAACTGCAGTTGATGAGTAGCTAAAACGGAAAAATTAAGTTACATTGAATGAAAGCGGGAAGAATTCTCAATAAATTTTCCTTAATGTTCATCTAGTACCGATAACGATCGAAAATCTGGAATGTCACAAAAATGCATTATGTTATCGAATTAAAAATGTTTGATACTCTCATCTCCTCCCGATTTAAAAATAATGGTTTTCATGACGTTTAAAAAAAGGATTCAGGAGTAGACGTAATGAAATAAATTACTCAAAATATATGTTTTATTCAAAGAATCGTCAAATGGAATAAGCCTTATGTCAACTATAAAATGGGACAAATATTCGACGGATGGAAGTATACCATCTTTGGCTGAGCCATTTTTCTTCAGAAATTAATAGATAACATTTAGATAATAAATAGAATTTAGGTAGTAGATAGAAGGGGTAAGAGTAAACAAGCCATCTCTCAAAGGCTAAAAGAGCACAATAGAGCGATGGAGCAGCATAAATGGGACACATCAACGGCCGCCGAACATTCCACCTCGAGCCCTGGACATAAGATAATGTTCGACCAAACACATGACATAGCCAAGACGCAAGAATACCATCCGCGCTTGCTACGTGAGTCCATAGAAATAGCCATAAGGCCAAAAAACTTCAATAGAGAGGATGGATATAACCTGAGCCCGGTTTGGAAAGGGTTCCTGGCTCCCGCACAGGCCCGACGGCTAACGTCTCTCGCACAAGATTCAAATCGGCCCAACAACAGTGCAACGGACATGATATACCTACTGACATGAGACCTGAAGAGGTGCGGAAAATTTTCGCAAATGCAAATGAAAATTCGCCAAAACGCGAAAGGATTTAGCCAGGGAGCAATGGAGGTGGTGAGGGGAAGCCATTCAAGGAAGGTGTGTAGCATCTACCTAGAAATACATAATACAAAAAAGATACACAAATTCAATTTTATTTGTTTTAAGGTGAATTATCATAGCATTGCGTGCGTGATAGCTAGTTTTAGCATCACTCCTCCTTGCCCAGTACTCCTTCGTTGGAAATCGTCTATTTCAAGAGAAGTTATAGATTTTTTATTCCCAATGTTTTTGCTATGAAATTTTAGGTGAATGGAGCGATTTTCATTCATATACATATTTTATTTGGATAACTTTCCAAACGTGCACTCATTAGCAATGGGTATGGATAAAAGTGAAAAAATGGCACGATACCAATTTAGTTTCTTGACTATTTGACCAATTTCTAACACGTAGCCTTATGGCACTTGACATACATTCCGACATAATACGCTTTATATAATCATAATGTCGTTCAACACATATCAAAATATTATGCCGAGTTAGAAACACATATGTAAGTATGGTTTTTGCTAAAATTATGAATTCCGCGCCGTAAACCCAAGTCATAACAATGCTACAATTAAAACGAAAACTGTAAAATATAACTTTTGCACCATTTCTATTACTACTTATTTATTCATTGGTCGTTCAATCCAAAGATTGGTTGTCTGCAGCCCTCCACCCTTCCTTATCCAATGTTAGTTGCCTTACTTCCTGGTATCTCTTTCTGGGTACTTTCATCTTCATTTGGTCCATGAAAGTATTCCTAGGTCTTCCTCTGGAGACTTTACCCTCTATTTTACTTTCAATTATGTCCTCCACGAACCCATTGTGTCTAAGGGTGTGTTAGATCCATCTTTTTCTTCTTTTTTATATGGTGTTCCATATGGCTCTCTCCTCTTCTTCTCATCTGTACAATTCATCGTTTCCTAGTTTTTCCGTTCATCAAATCTTCCGTATCCTCCTCCAACACCGGGTTTCGAAGGCTTCTAGACCTTCCTGATCACCTTTTCTAATGGTCCATGTTTCCGATCCTTAGAGTGCCACGCTCCACATGAATGGTTTCACATAGTGTTTTCTGGTTTGTAGTCCTATCTTCTTTGAGCACAGCAGTTGTCTTTTTCCAATGAACACCCTCTAAACTTGAGCAATTCTCCGCTTGATGTCTGTTGTACTTATTCCGTTCAATGTGATGGTACTTCCGAGATAGGCGATGGAATCTACTTGCTCTAATTTCTGTCCTCTCAGGGTGACTTCTACATTCCGCTTCTCCCTTCCGTATACTAGGATTTTAGTATTCGTTTTATTTATTTTCATGTTGTATTCCCGGAAAACTTGTTCCATTACGTTTATCGAGCTTTGAAGATTATTGCGGTTTCCCGCTATAACTGCGATATCATCTGCGTAGCCAAGCATTTGCATTTATTCTCCGATTATCTTTATTCCGCTCTTTCCAATATCTTGTGCTTCTTTCATAGCCTCCTCAGTACATGTTGAACAGTGCTGGTGAGAGGTTGCATCCTTGTGTTACTCCTTTATCAATTTTAGCTTCTATCAGACTTCCGTCCCTCAATCACATCGTGACAACTTGCTTCTTGTATAGTTGTTAGATTATTCTTCTGTGATCATAATACAGTCCGAGTTTTTCCAGCAGTCTGAACATCGTGTTCCACTCAACATTTTCGAAGGCTTTCTCCAGGTCCACGAATGCGACATAAAATGGCTTGTTCACATATATTCTCTACCATTACTCCCATGCAGGGTATGGCCTCCCTGGTACCCATGTTTTTCCTAAATCCAAACCGGTTTTCCGAGTAATTGTCTTCAATTTTCCTTTCCTCCCTTCGGCTTATACTTCATTTAAGTATTTTTGATGCTTGTGGCTATTAATCGAGCATTAGACTCAAGATTTGGTACTCATCACATCTCTCAGTCCTTGTCTTCTTCGGTATCGCAGTCATTAAGCTCCTTCGAAAGTCCTCTGGTAGTGTTCCGCTTTGTTAGCTATTTTTGATTATCTCGAACAGGTTATCCTTAGCTTTACTTCCGAGCGCTTTGGTGATTTCTCCGTTGATGTTGTCTGCCCCAGGTGCTTTGTTTTTCTTGAGGTCTTCTACAGCTGTATCGAATTTACTTCTAGGCATGAGTGGGGAGTGGACCCTGATCTTTGTGATCAACCTCGCTTTCGTTATTCATTGGGTTTTCTTCCAGCGGCGTTGGCCCTAGGTAGAGTTCTTCGATGTATTGCTTCCATCTCTTCCGAATGTCTTTATCCTCCATCAATATATTCCAGTTGGCATCCCTGATGTTGTTGTTTTTCATTTTCCTCTCTCCAAAGTGTTTTTCTGCTAGCTTGAATGCTGTTTCGCTGTTTCCCTTCTACAGTGATCGTTGACTTCCTCGCAGAAGCTTTCGATCCAATCCTCCCATCTCGATTTACTTGGTTGCTTACTCACTTCTTGGTTTACTTGGTACTGCTTGGTTTACTTGGTACTCACATTCGTTTCTGGGGTTCTTATATTTTCTTCTTTCCTCTATTACTTTCGTAATAACTGTCGTTATCCATGGCTTCTTCGTGCTGTCCATCTTAGTCACCAGCGGCTCCTCTGCTACGTCTGCGATTGTCCTCTTCAGCTCATCCCATTTTTCTTCGAAGCCTATTTCTGCCTCATTTTCTAGTTTCATGTCGACGGTTGCGACGAATCTTTCTGTTCCCTTCTTGGCCAAAATTATTGTGTCCCACCTTGGTTCGCGTTTCATATTCTTGATTTTCTTGTATCAAAGGTGGCTCCCCATGGCTACTAAGTTGTGGTCATTGTTTATATCAGCACCGGGATAGCTCTTGCACTGTTTTACTTTCGTCTTGTACCCAACTCTGACAATTATATAGTCTATTTTGTATCTGAGAATATCCCCTGGCATCTTCCATGTGTACCTCCTACTCCAAATGTGCTCGTAGATGGTCTTAGTTACTACCATATTCTTCTCACTGCAGAAATCAGAAATTCATTTTGTCCAGTCTGAAACATCCTACACTATTTACTTCTTTTCTCTTTCCTACCACTACCTTCCAGTCTCCCATGGTGATGAGGTATATTACTACACGAATGGTTATTTCTATGGTATAAAAAATGAACTTAAGGTAGTCCGAGCGAGATAGTTCCCTAGTCATAATAGAGACCATATTCTAATTATACGTTTTAATTTCACCAGCTGTAGGACACATGACGAATAGATTTCATTATTAATGGTGTAATAATATAGTTTTATATAACAGAAATTGTAATTAAAAAAATAAAAATATCTAAATAAGTCTTTAACTTGACTCATCTTTTTCGTACGGTGCGTTTGAAACTCCTTCAAAACGGATGGTTTTTTGTCATGCCCAAAAACCTATTGGGGTGACAATGTGATTAATTTTCAAAAATAGTTGAGAAAACATACAAACTAAACGCTGAAATTTTTTTACCACATCTAATTTTTAGAAATGCCTCATTTTATTAATAGTGTCTCTCTGGAGTGCATACACATACCATTTCCCATGTAAAAGAGCTGGTATTTTTGGCAAATATCTCCGAAAGTAATGTGGTAAGGGGTTGAAATTTTGGTTTCATTAAAAGGGTGAGATATTTTTCTTTAAAATGAGACCGAATTCATCAATTTCTAAGTAAAATGATATTTCGCTCAAACTACCTTAAGTGAATATCGGTCCAAGAATTTTTTGCGACTTGCCTGAAATGATATTAAAATTTGCACTAAATGACTCACAATTAGCTCTCTAACCACCTTAATAATAAATGTTTCTCCCACAATTCCATCTTTCAGGTCCTAACGACAAAAACAGGATTTTTTTATCTACTACTAAGCAAAGATGACGATAAAAAACCCAGCGGGCTACAAAATCCTTTCTTGACGTAGTATAAGTACAGTCCCCTTAATGACAAAAAACACACATTGGTGAACGGAAAGTTCGAATCCTAGGTACATGCGTTGGAATTTTGTCACATTGACTCATTGTCTCATTAAACCACTGTGGTCGCGTTGCGGATCATCTAAGACCACTTTAATCGTCTAAGAAATCAAATGCGATGGTTTGAAAGAAATACGACCGAGGAAGTGCTTTGTTGTGAGGGGAGGAGAAGAAAACCTCTTGATGATATTAGCAGGAGGCAGAGTATGTTGTTGGAGAGGTAATGAGGAGCAAAGGGTACCTGAAGACTGAGAAGAGATGGGAGGCTGTTGGGTAAACGGGAAGTAAGAAGACTAGGCTTTATGTACCGTATGAAGAAAGGTGGGACATAAGCTGAGATAGAGACAGACTTTATGAGAGGAAATTGGGGATTGCGACGAGCCACGAGGGGTGAAGATTAAATAGAGGTGAAGATGTTGGGCAAGCGGTAAAAAGGGAGGAGAGAGAATAGGCTGCATGGACAGGATGAAGAGACGTTGGACGTGTGGTGAGATGAAGATATAAATTTTGTAGTTAAGTAAAAGTCGGAGCTTGTACGTATCAAGACGACACTTACTTTCTTCCATTTATACTTACCCTCAGCGGAAGATTTTCCGTATGAACCAATCATCGTAGAATTCAGTCTACGTTCGATACAAAATTTCCCACCATTTTTCCTCTCGTCCGCGCAGGACTGCGAATCCTCTATTCATTACACACTAGGTCGCGGCACCAATACTCTACGCCAGCGCGCTTTCCTGAATGTCACCCTTTCCAACCCTAAGCATCGCCACGCGTCACTGGAACTCCCCGCTTATATCCACTCGTGTTTCTCTCTAAATTCTCTAGCTCTCATTGTCCCACGTCGGTATTGAAGTGTCTACCATAGGAACCGGCAAAGACTGGGAGGATGAGTATGAAGGTGCGAAATGAAGGTAGGAAAAGAGAAAGGAGACAAACCCGGAGTTGGGAAAAGCTTCAGTTATCAACGTATGACTGCAAACGGCCTTCCATTTGAGGCGGCTCCTCCGTTAACTCTCTTGCCGCTGACCCTTAAGTTCCACTACATTCGTAGAATGCTGAGCAATTTAGGCGTTTTGAATGGTTTTTAAAAGCTGAAAACTACAAAACAACAAAAAATGTTTACATTATTATGTAGAAGAGTACAAAATATTTCACTTTATTATGAAAATTAATTTAGTTAAATCCTTGAATTAAATCATTCAATGAATCACAGGCTCTTCAGTCATATAAAAACATGGGACTTGCGTCATTGTTATCATTGTATCCACAATAAGCGTCTTAAAACTGCATGCGTTTAAAATGGATTTCAAATGGCCTCCATTATGACTAGAGAAAAATCTCTCGTTGATTACCTTAGTTTGATTTCGTGCTACCGAAATTTGACTCCGATTAAAAACAAAATCCCCGGAGAGTGATAGTTTTCGGAGGCCATTCCCTGGTATTTGGTCATTAGAAACCCCCTCGAGGAGCTCGAGAGCGTCATAATCCGCAACCCTTCCTGGAGCTCTGAGGCCTTACGCGGGCCCTCTCCTGTCGAATGACGGTAGAATGGGCCATATGCAGTATAATTTCAACTTAAACAGCTAGGACACATAAAAACAATGGAAAGCGTTCATCGTACAACTGAATAACGACCATTAACTAAATCCTCTTCCCAAACCTCATTTCATCACAGATGAAACTTGAAATGGATAGTTTAACGGTACGAATATAAAGGCAATAAGAGTGAAGTTGGTTATAATTGACGTGGACATATATTTAGCATTAAACCATCAACGGGATATCATAATGGAAATAGTGGCGTAGCCTTTGCATGGCGATATATTTCGATGCTTAATATGATTCGAGCTAGCTTTGTTCACCCTATGTTTTATTATTTTGTCTCTTCCATTACTTCACTTAGATTCTGTGAACGAGCTCTGACGACTAGGATAATTTCGCGACTTAATCTCCGACTTACAGCAGATAGAGATAACAGCACTCGAACAAATACCTTTCCGAATTCAGGCCTCGCACAACGATTTTTAACCTGTATTTGACCTCTAGTCTTCACTAGTAGCCCGACTCTCGCAGCGATTGCTGAACCGAACCGAACTAACCAGGCACAGCAGAGTTTAAAAGTTTATGAAATTCAAAGAAACGATAAAAGTGTCTCATCCGTCACGCCAATTAGACAAATACATTTAATGTGTCGTATTTAGGACTTTGTGAGATGATTATAGACACTTTCTACTATGCTCCAATAAATTCTTCACGAAGTTTCCACCGAATCAGTTCAGTTACCGAAGTTTTGATGGTGCAACCTGCTTGAACACGATGGTGACGCTAGTTTTAAAATATCGACATCAGAACTCCTGGCCCTGCTGTAACTTGCTGGAACACCGTGAAGAATGTACTCATAGAATTCGCCAGGAAAGCACAGGATCTTCAATCATAGTTTATTAGTTTATAAGTAAAAAAAAGTTGGAAAAAATATCTTTTTATCCATGAAAACCGTCCAAAGACGAGCGTGTTTTCACCGATTTTACATAAAATATCTATTTTACTCAGAGCCATATCTTTCCAGTTTTCTCAATTTTTTATTTTTCCAACTTCTCAATTTTGTACTTGTACTTCATACACCCCGCCATTCAAACAAAAGTTACCAGCGTGGAAAGCGAGTACATACTGTGCAATCCGACCCGTTTCGTCTCTTCCACCAGTATGCCCTCGGTTTCATACTCCGTCCCGCCCTCTGCACACAAACTATGCCGTCACCATCTCCCATGGGTTAGCCGGGTCTCGGGGAAAGGGAGGGAAAAAGCCGGGAGTCGGAAGAGAAAGGTGGAATAGGAAGGAGAGACCCTCGCATGTGACAAGTGAGTACAGGGAAGGGTTAAAAGGGGAGGGGAGAGGTAGAGATGGGAGGAGGGGTTGAGGGAGGGAGGGAGGGAGAGGTTGAAGCCGGTGGGAGACCGAGAGAGAGGGAGAGAGAGAGCGGGTCCTGGAGGCCCCCAATTACCACCGCTTTAAACTGTATCATAACCCGGAACGCAGAGTTAACACACCTCATGCATTTTCATGGCGGTGCAAATTAGAGTGCGGCTGAGTGTCGGACCCTCAGAGGGAGAGAGACAGGGAGAGAAGAGGGGGGGAGGTTGCGGCTGGCTCGGTTGGAGTTCTGGGAGGGAGGGGGACGAATGCGCGGAGAAGTGGGAGAATTATAAGGGAGAAGAAAGGATGAAGAGAAAGCGGAGAGAGCGGATATAGAGGGGAGGTGGAGAATCGCGACTATAGGAAGATGCGGGATCCCGGATCACACACCTACTTCGTCAACCGTCACCGAACAGTTCTCTCCACGTAAAAATCAAAAAGTGGAAAGGAGCAAAGGATTGTCTACCGGGCCTGGGTTTCGGACCCCGGTTTTTCACTTAGGAGTTATGTTCTATATATCGAACCCAAATAGTAGCGCACCTTTTAATGGTGGGTCCATGTTCACGAACGATAAGATACAATTTATCACAAGTTTACAAATAGAAATGTATTGTCTTTGAAACCTGGCGAAGGCAAAAATTGATACTTCAATTTAGATTTTTTTCATCCTCATCGGCCTTCATTTCAGCCTCACTTCTCATGTAAATTCATAAGTAAGTAGCAGATATGTAATCGGCGATTTTGTGACTCCAAGGGTCTATTCACTTTGGAACAATGGGATGTAGTTCCGCCGGTTACCTCAATTTTGTCGCTTCCGACAGTGAAAAGGTTTTATTGCGCGAGTGTAATGATATCCTAGGTATCATTGTATTATTCTGTATTTTGCGTGATGTAAATTTTTCCACTGATCCCATACTGGAATGCTATTTCCGAATCTATTTAGAAGCGGTTACCGGACAAGTTCTTTAAACAAATTGTGGACATATGGCAATATTAACAAAAACGACGGCATTCATTTATGTTTAGGGATTCTCGCGAATTAGTATAACATGCGAACATTTTATAATATTCAATAAATTTTCAATCATATATTTCCAAAGATAATTTGTTTACTTATGATATATAGCATCTATATTATACGGAAATTTGACATGATTTATGTAAATAACTATTATGAGCTCCTAAAAGGCTAACTAAATAGCTGTCTAGAAAAGATGTAGTGGATGCAGAAAATGAATGACGTTTTTTTTCTATTTTATTTTATTAAAAGTTATGGTTTAAGTTTGTTTAAATCCCTGCTATATTTTGCGAGATTATATTTTCTTGCTATGATATGGTATTGATAATTGTTTCTTTCCCATTATATTTTTACTTAATGCATAAAATTTGTTGTACTATTTGAACACGTGATATAACAACGGTATAACAATTCGTATATCCTTCGCTGCCATATTAAAATAGCTATGTTCATATTTGTTCCATGAACTTTATATTTAGCAATGTTTTCAGGATCTATAGAATTTCAACATTCAAGTTGGATTCCATAATTTAAAAATTATGAATACCTTGCGATACTTCGATGGGTCCAATACGATTTTAATCAAATGAAACTGGAGAAAGAAAGACGAATATTGGGTCTTAAATATTTGTAGTCCAGTTAAAATGGCAAAAGGAAGATGACAGTTTCATAAAAATAAAGTAGAGAGCGAGCGAGCACAATGAGAGATAATGGCGGAAGTCACTATAATATGAGCCCGAAAGGCCCTTCAATAACGCTTGGCAGGGGATGCTGGGACACCATAGATTGATAGAGGGACTATTATCGTGACAAATGTTATGTATTTGATTTATGTGTAACAATGATTAATTCAGTTGGTTTGAGTTTTTTTATATTTAAGTGAATTTGGTTTATTTATTTAAGTATGTTTATTTATTTGTACTGAATTGGGTTCTATTATTGTTTGTTGTCGATAGGGACCTGACGTCATTAATAAAGCAGGGAACCAAGAGGCAAGTCACTTCAGACTTATTGTTAACAATTAACAACAAAAACCTTCTTAAACTGTAGTCAAGGAAAATAAAGGCCGGAAAATGATAAAAAACGGTAATACTAAAATTCATTATTTGAGTGTATCAAGGTGGAGCCATTTTTGTTATGCAGAACCTTCCAGAAGTTGATGTACAGTATAATATGACTTAGTTAACTGTAAGTGATCAATGACAAAGTTGTCAGTGAGTAAATAGGCCATATTTTACTGGATTGAACAAGGCTTCAAAGTTTTACATTGCAAGGACCATGCAAATTTATTTTGACCAATTGGACACTAATGTCATGATTACTTTGAAAAATACTCATTGTACGTCAGCTAAAAAGAAGCTTTCGGCGAAACCAGTGAGTACAAAAAGCTGCAATTGGTGAGAAAATATATTGTATAATGATTGCATTTCCCAAGTAAGATATATTCACAAGCCTGTTTTATGCGTTTCAATGTATGACGACCGGAATAACAAGCAAATAAGTTTATATATAGCAGCTTTATCTCACTTTTTCTGTATTGGCGCCGTTAATAATGCATCTAGTGACTTCAAATATGGCCGGTGTATTGCCCCTCTACGTATACTATACCCCATTGATTGGAATATTTTCATTCCTTGACTCCGAGATTCGAAAGTTTGAACAAGGGAGAACGGAAGAATGAGAAGGCTTGGGTCTACACAAGTGGCGAAGTTAAAGCATGAGAGGTGGAAGAACACAAGGAGACGACTTTTTTATTCGTGAAGCTAATATCGTCGTATTCCTTGTCTTATTCGCAGAAGGTCGCTTAATGCTTCACGATATTTTCCGTGGTGACTTACCGTGAACACGCAGTATAAAACTCAACTAAACGGGAAAAGAATTAGGTTGAGAACATTGACTATCTATCTCTCATTGTTGGAGACATTGACATCTATCCCCGGGGGCAGGATGTCACAAAATCCCCAGGGGCAGGGCAGGATGGAGGCAAAGTTGATGTTACAAAATTTCGAATATCTTTCCGAATGGATTTTTCCCCTTAAATGCACTGTCAATGTTGTTAAAACATTAAACAACAAGCATATATCGAGAAAAACTTCCACGGTACAGTTGACGGGATTGGGGTAAGATAGCGCAAAGCACAGTGTAAAGCAAATCTAGTAATTTTTGAAATATTTTAATGAATGTGTTAGGGTACATACCATAATCATAGTTAATAAAACTATTCTATCTAGATTGTTTCAATTTCGAGCTTTAGTTTTAGTTTATTGCAAAAAGGAAGGAGATGATAACCTGATATTCAAACATATAAATTGAACATATAAAATGATATTCTTCACATGATCGCTTATACTGAAAAAACATGATAGTGTATGAATTTGAGAAAAGGAAAAGACAAACCTTGCAAATGCGAAGTTTTGAATCGCACCAATGATTGTTTCCCGGACAGTAATAACTATTTTTTACGACTGAAATCAAACCTCGCTTTCTAATTCAGTAGAGGTAAATTTTATTGTGGATTCCGTTCGCACAGATAGTATCATTTTTACACTACTCGGTTGAAAATGTTGAATCAGACCATCTGATTCAACATTATTCAGTCAATTCTACCATTTCTTTATCAATAAGCCTTCTATAAAATTTATATCAAATAAGAATCTATTTCAGAGGGATGATCCACCTAGTCGCTAAAGCACTATTACTCCTGGCTACAGGTGGTACACTGAATGTTTGAAATGACTTTGGCCATCAAAAAACATCAAACAAATGTACTACAACAACGGATCAATCCTTGTGTGACCAGTAACAAAAAAAGGTAACGTTAAAAGATATGACAATGCTATTATATGAAAACCACATTGGTTGTATTTTTCAATTGATTGCTTGAATTTATATCTCAAATGAGCATCCGGTAAGGAATTTGCGAATCCCTGGAATGGTGAGAAACATTGCAGGAATTTAAAACAAGGAAATAGAAAAGGCAAGAAAAGAAATGTGGTGGCAATAAAAAAGATCTCGCATCAGAGAGGACTTGATGGTAGAGGGGCGATATGTTAATTAACGTAGCTGTGAAGAAACGGCTACGGTTTCGGAAAAAAAGCAAGTTTAGAAACAATTCCTACGGAACTTTCAAGTTGACAAAAAATATATGACCAGCACGCTGGTTCCGCTTCGTTGGATGTTCTTCTATAATTGTCAAGGAAATCTCTTTAAGGAGGGAATCCCACAATACGAGTTCTGTAAAAGGAGATCCAAAGGGTGTGAGAATGAAGGGGCATGAATGACAATGGGAAGTTTTTTGGTTGATGAGAGTAAATAGCATTGCTGAAAGAAACAATGGTGAGATAAAATACGGAAAGCCAAAATAAAATGACTGAAAATTTAACCAAAAATACCGCAGACACGAGAAAAATTACTAATTGAAATCCTATGAAAGATAAAACAAATATTAGCAGGCATACACCTTTCGAGGAATTTGCATGTGGTTGCCCCAAAAATGGATAATAAACATGCCGCAACTGATGGTCATAAATTTTGGAATACTATGCTTAAATTTATTCTTACAAATTCAAGCCACGTTTCACCCCAATATTTTACCTATTTGGGAAATCCTTACGGCTAGAGGAGGTGAGGTATTTGACTTTAAGATTTCATGCTTCCCAGGGGTAAATCCATGCTATATTATTACCAAAACTGAATTATCCCTGAATTATCGAATAGTATTTTATTGATTTTAAAAATCACAATCAATAACAACATTCAGATCTTCAAGCTGAGCATAATTGACTACAAATTTATAATGATAAAAGTAACATTTCTAAATTACTATTTTTATGTGTACTACCATTTTACCGAAAAAACTATTAGATTTTACAATGTGACAATATTATCAAGAAACTTAATCAAAACTAATTCGAATGCTCTCCATTAACTGTGTGTGACGCTAAATCACATAGACATCATTATAATTATATTAGTTTAAACTAGGGATGAGTCGATTCCACTTTTTTTCGATTCCGATTCCAATTCCGATTCTTTCAAATCGATTCTCGATTCCGATTCCATCGATTCTTATTCCTAATAACAGGTGGGATATTGATATACCAGTAGCGTACTACTATTATTTAAATTCAAGTATTGGCTGAAATAAAACAACAAAGACAATTAATTCGCTCTAAAAGTATATTTATTGACAAATAGCAATTATATTCTCAGCTTACTGAGGTAGATAAAAAGTACAAATTGATAGCCTACTCCCAAAATTAATGAGACAAATATGATGTGATAAATGAAATTTGATTTGAATCTGATCTATCTGGAATCGATGGAATCGGAATCGACTTTAGGAAATCGATTCTCGATACCGATTCTAATCCTTAGAATCGGTGGAATCGAGAATTGACATTTGGATTCGACTCATCCTTAGTTTAAACATTAAATTAATAATTCAAAACTCAGAATACGAAAAATAATAAAAGTATCCCTGGAAAACCATCTTTTACTTGTGTGTTTTCTTCCTCCCAAGATTGTTTCGCACGCAGCAGAGTACATAAACTGAGGTAAAAAACTAATCTACTATTAAGATCTGCTAGTCGTTCCATGTCGTAGTTTGTTAAAGAGTCTTCCCTGGTGCACGCTTATATACAGGGTCAAAAGATTGAGATAAAACAATATTTTCACTTGGGCGAAAGGCGGAGAAGGTAGTGAGAAGATGGGAGGATATGGTATGATGAATGAGGTGAAATGTGAGGAAGGAGTGAGAGGAACGAATAGGTCGGTAGTGATTATATGGACGAAAACTTCTGTTTTATCCCATTCCGACAGCTTTTTATACATGAGAGGATCGTAATATGCTGCGTGAGAAATAAATAATGACGCTTAAAAATGAGAGAAGGGTGGTAGGATTTTTAAGAACCACAGGAGTCATCACGGAACTTAAGGAATTAATTACAGCGGGACATTGTTTTTAAAACTTCACCTTGAATAATAAGTTTTCAAGAGAGATTTCAGGGTACGCGACAGACTACCAGAATAATAGCACACCTTAATGTGCATGATGTGGATATGAACACCATAATGGAGGTAGGAAGGTAGAGAAGTGCGAAGACATTTGCAAAACTCGTTGTTCATATTTACTGAGGGCCTGATATCTCCATGAAATATCTATATTCGATTTAAACTTTTAAATAATTTTTGAACATAGTCGGGATGGCATATGCGTACATTGATGGGGCAAAAAATTGTAGACCTTTGCAATACTGAAGTTATTTTTGACACAGACGAACTCAAGACGTTTGGTCATCAGGCCAGCAGTCCTAAACGTTTTCCGACTTACGTACACCTTAATGGTCTACTTCTTTCTATTAGTTATAAGAAATATACCAAGAAAACAAATATTACAGAGGAATAAATGAAAATGAACAGCTGGTAACTTTTAACGAAACGGAGTTGGTAGTGCACACTTGTCCTAATATTTTAGACTTACTTCCGCAATTAAATAACTTTTTCGCGAACCCCTAAACCAGCATGTGCCGCTCAAGGTACGAGAGTTGGGTACCGCTAAACACATTTGATGAACCAAAACTTCATGAAAATGGAGAGAAATATGAAACTCAGGAGAACAGATTTAATTAAATGGGTGGTGCAATCAACAGGAATAAAGGCGCGGAATTCTTACGTAGCAAAGCCGAACAATTTATGGAGTACAAATATGCCAGGAAATATAATACAGAAAGACAAGGGGAAATGTATATTAACTAAAAAATATTAATGAAAGTAATAAATTTGCCTTTTTTCATATTCTATATTTTTTCAGTTTCTTCTTATAGCTTATATTTTCCATTTTATATTTGACACTAGGAGAATGGCTGTCGAAAAAAGTGCCGATCAGCTGGAGAAATAAATGAATGAATCAGAGGATTAATTGTATTAGTTATTATAATGGCTTGAATTGAAAAAATTGAGTGTACTGATATCACAAGGGTTCGTCTAGAAAAAACAAGGCTCGGGTTTCAACGTTAAGCTTCATCTTAAGGTCACCTGAACAAGATACCCGTGTTTTCTGTGAAAAAAACCGCGTGACATCACTCAGCTTTCCAGTTTTTCATTTTAAGTATTAATCGGTCCTTCTGTGTCACGCCCGAGTTCCCGTTTTATTATAATTGTTTTCCATATATTTTAATCACAAATCTTCAAACTCGCGAGCACAAATTTCTGCCCCTGGCAAAGTAGCTATAAAAACTGCACACTCGAATGCAACACAAAAAGCCAAGAAATCTCACGTAAGATTCGCGACGTAGGAGAGAAGGCAAAAATATGGAGAATGCCGCGTATCTGCAGGCGGCTTCTGTGGAATCTGGTGAGCGTTCGTTTTCCCGCCACGGTCCTCTCCCCCGTCTCCACGGTGCTTGGACCCTTCGAGCGCTGCATCAATCATTTATCGACACTCGTCACGCAGGTGGATCCCTTGACACGACGCAGAGCGTGAGCGGAATCGCTCGCTCGAGGTCGTGAGTTCGAATTCCACGAAGAACAAGGACGGAGCCCCGCACCGCCTATAAATGTCCCACAAGATCCCATGAGACGAGCGATAAAGAATGAGCCGCAGCCGATGTGTCACGATTAAAGGTGCATCTGATTACGATCTTTACAAGACTGATAAACATGTTTTTTGCTCCGCAGCACTTAGATGTTGAAGTAACGGTGATTCTTATCCATTTTTTTCACACCACGGTTCAGAGTAAGCGATCAGTAATGTCGGAGGCGAAGAATGGTTGATTCTTGAATACTTGATTTCAATTTCAGAATTGTCAATGGGAGTGTATTCTTCGGCCATTTCTTAGCTTTCTATGAGATTTTATGATACCTGATGAAATATTTTCTCAGTATGAATGCTGATTATAAATCATCCTTCCATCGGTAACGCCCACGTCTCTACTAACAGACCGAATTATGGAATTCACAAAGCCTGAAGCTTGCCAATTTGGAGTGAACGTAATAGCAACATCATTTTACTGTTAACACTACCCAGTCGTTATAAAGCCAACACTCTTGGTTTAAAATAAAAGTTTTATCAATTCTGGTACACATATAATTGTTTACCTACTATAGTAGTTTACCACATATCTCCGATATCAAAACAAAATGAACGAAAGGATATATATTAAAATATGCCCAGGTACATCTGACACCTTCGAGCACACATATTCGCTTAATATCCTATTTTTATACTAGTATGGTTAATGGTGTTTAAATAAAAATGAGGCAATACGCAACGCTAGCCACACAAATTCATAAACTATGAGCTGCATAAACATTTCAAATTGTGCCACAGCCTAAAGATTGCATTCATACTGTGTTTCTTTGTTTATTTCTCTCTATTTTACCCTTTGAATGATTGTACTACTAAAGGTTAATCATTTATATGCAAGGATAAACTGAGCATGGCAACATAAATTTTAAACGAAAAACAAAAAGGCAAGAAACTGAACTCGCAGATACAATTTTAACTTCAGTCAAGTGCAACCGCACACCTAAATGCAGAAAACGTAGCTAAGCCGGTACAGAATACGCTGGACCCTTATAAAAAGCTTCATAGCGAACTTCATTTGAAACTTCTCGCGAAACATTTTCAGCGAGTAATGCCTGATTATTCCTAAAGTAGGCATTAAAATTCTACGCAGCTTACCCTTAGTTTATCAAATTGAATTTTCACAGTTGCAAGCTAAAACGACACCTTCGCTCATTTCTAAACAAACTTTTATTATTCACAACTCTGGGACCGGTCATTAAGGTATCTCTAAGTCGTACAACTTCGGGCCCACGACAATAAAACCATTTGCTCAGCAAGAGCTCATTGTTTTTTCATTCGAGAACGTTTTATCCATTCCTGTAGTTAAGCACTCTTACGTGCGATGAATACAGAAAGTAAAATATAGCAGCTTATTATTTCAAGATGAATCCAGCTAGGTATGAAACATTATTGCCGGAATTTCCTCGGATTTGCCAGCAAACGACCCATATTTTGAATAATCAGGCGGACTTTCCCTTTTACGACTGAAAAGAGGAATAGAGAGTACCCTAAGTAATTACTTTTACCTGTATTGCATGCGTGGCGAATATTTTCGGATGAATACGTCCTCAAAATTTGTATACCCTCTGTTTGGAAACATCCCTCCTTGAGGACCGCGTTAAATTAATTTTTGGAATGGAATTATCTATTTCAACCGTCGCACGTGCAGTGTGCTTATGCTAATTAACGAAAGAAAAAAAACAGCTTTTTTTTTGACTTGGGCTGCGTCACACATCCTCTCCGCTCACAAACAGGCGGAGCAAAAATTATTGTTTCACCCCCCTCATATACATATACCCAAGTCGGCCTCGGAAGTTTAATGCAGTTTCTTTTTAATATATGACCGTGGATTTTATGAAAGATCCGTTAAAAGTAATGTTTTGCATAAGCCATAATTAAATGCAGATGTATACTCTAAGACACTTTCTCAACACCATGTTGTTTATAAAGTGAGCTTAGGATAAAAATTCCTGAGGTACGCCCTTAGCTCCCATGAAGTCGTCAATACGGATTCCAACGTCAATTTCCACTGATTAAGTACTGACTAATTTAAAGCTTGAACACCCAACGGCATTAACATTTTAAGCGGTCTACTCTCATCTCGATATTTTAAATGATATTTTGTGCAGCTTTTAAAAAGGTTTAAGCACTTAATTGTGCAATAATGGGTAATATACTACCCAAGAATGTTATAACTTGGGAATGAAAAGAATGACTTTTTAAAAACTTGAAAAATATTTTTATCGGGCCCAATTTTTTAACACAACTCTTAAAGACTACTGAAAATACCTCATTATACCATCGCATATGGATTTATTATGCCTCAAAGCAAAAAATTGATAGAATTTTTAATTTAAATTGGATATCAGCATCAATAACAACGCCATAATTATTGGTCCGATGTTTAGAAGCAGGTGGGAGATGAACGCTCGGTGGGAAGTAATGAGAGACCCTAATGACTTGAAAATGAATTTGAATAATCATAACCTTTAAAAGCAGCACATAAAATTTTTCTCAAAACGATATGTCCAAAGTTTTTAAATGGTTTTTCAATCAGTTTTTTCTTTTTACTTCAAATCCCGGCTCTTCCCGTTCTATAATGCAGCTTACGAGAACGGTTAAAATAATTACTTGTTCTAGCATATTTCTATGTAGCATGTAATCTGTCTCAGGTAAATCTCTTTAATTTACTAATTATTTTCAACTTCTTCCTATTAACCGTCAATTTGTCCCCTTGCAGTACTCACTGCACTGGGTTCCATAACGCATATAGGTATTTAGGTTTATGAGCAATACCATCTGCGAAACAAAGCGTGGTCATTTCGTCTCCATTCATATTTATTTCTATTTCCCAGCTTTACGGCTTCTTAGACTGCCTCTTCAAGATTTACGTAAAAATTTGAAAGAAGCAATACGCAGAGTGGCTTCAGACCCGAAGAAGCAAAATGGATCCTTACGAAACATGCCATGATAAACGCACGAGGAAGAGAACTCGAAAGATCTATCCAATGTGTCAAAAATTGCTGTAGCAGGTAAAAAATTCCTTTTCCATCCCTTTCTTATTGGAGTGTACCTGTTATTGTTTTGAAGGAATATTGCTAGAGTTTCCCTAGCATGTAAAATATATTTAGTTGAAATTAGTGAATTTTGTATGTACAAGATGCGTTAACAATCTGTCCAAAATAGAATAGAGGCCTTCGAAACCTGGTACTTGAGGAGGATGCTTAAGATAAAATGGACAGACAAAATAAGAAATGATGAATTGTACGGAAGAGTAGAGGAGGAAAGGACCGTATGAAACATCATACAGAAAAGAAGAACAAGATGGATTGGACAACTCTGAGACTCAATGAGTTTGTGAGAACATAATTGAAGATTAAAGGGAAGGATAATTCCCCAGAGAAAGATTCAGGAACAAGTTCATGGACTAAATAAAGAAGTCAGTTCGTAGGGAAAGATACCAGGAGGTAAGGGAACTAGCATTAGATAGGGAAAGTTGAAGGGCTACAGTCAACCAGTCTTAGGACTGAACTACGAATGAATGAAGATGTGTTAATCAATAGAAGAGAGCCAATGGTAGGGCGTCAAGAAAAGATAAAGTAAGGCGACAGAGGTGGCGGGTGGCTTAGTTTGTTAGCGAGACTTGAACACAGAGTGAAGAATGAGAAGTGGAGAGGCGTTCGATTGTTAGATTAGTTGTTTGGGGGAGGTGACGGGCACTCACGTCATTTGCATCACCTAGGTGGGTGTTGTAGAGAAAGATTCATTGGGGAAAAAGGAAAGGGTGGAGAGAAACCGAAGTCCAACGTTGGCTCACTCTGAATAAAAGGCGAAAATGGGACCTTAGTTTTAACGTCCCATCCTACGGTGTACTGCAATTGTACCGCAAACGCTCTCCACAGATCACCAAACTAGATATCATATTTCCTCTTCAAAATCTAAGCCAATGTCTGAATTTGAACCCAAGCTGCCAGGATCGGAAGCAATCACTCTAGCCACCATACTAAACCGAGTGCAGAGAGGCGCTCTAGATGTCGGTATGAAGGTAGATTGACGAAGTATGGTGGACAGAAAGAAAGACAAGTGGAGGGTTCCTTGGCAAAGCCGTGGAGAAAAAGCTTGTTCAAGATAGTTAAAAAAGGGAAAGAGCATTTATGAAGGAGAATAGGGATGCTGAAGATCGTTTTGGAAGAGAGACTGCGTGGAAGGAGGGGAAAAAGGGAGAAGTATGGGAAAGGAGAAGAAATATTTTGGATGCAATGAGGAGAGGGATGAAGCTTGCTGAACTGAAGAGAGACCTTATGTAATGGAATGATAGAAAAATCTTGCTAGGCTAATACCAGGAAAGCAATGATCCATTGAAAACTTCGCTTTACTCTACTTTACCCTAACTGGTAGATCACCATTTATTAATACAGCCCTTTCTTTGAGGGAATATTTCTGCACTAATTAGAAATAAAAACGGGATGAGCAACACAAGGGCATGAAAATAGGGAAGTCAAAAAATAAAAAGGAGTAAATTAGTTCAATGATAAATAAATAAAGGATATCCATGAAAGGAATGAGACGAGACTAAAGAAAAATATGAATAGATTGTGAGAGCGAAAAACTATTGTAGTAAGCTTGCGTGAAAAGAACTATTTATAAAGGAAAAAGTACAGAAAAAGATACTCTGTAACTAAAAGGCATCACGTAAAGCAACAAAAATATTTCCTGTATGTATGAGAGAAAAGAGATTCATCGAAGACTTAATTAGATTCGAACTGTGAAGTTTTTACTTGGTGGAAGGTCGACATTGTAGTAAACAAAACTTTGTGTCTTCCACAGAGTTTGCCTGTGGAAGACACAAAGTTTTGTTTACTACAGTTTGTCTGTGGAAGACACAAAGTTTGTTTACTACAAAGACTGTTACTTGTTGTGAATGATTTTTTGAAATTAATAATTTGATTTTTTTCCTACTTATGTGAATGGGTAATAATAATTATTAAGATTTGGAAAAAAAATATTTCCATATAATGTTAGAGCTTGAAAAAATTTTACAACAACACAAACATACGTTCTCACGAATAATGATGAATTTCGACTCCAAAGTCGGCTGGAAGACGTAACATGTCGCATTCATACCATTTGCCGTTTAAGACAATTTAGTTTCCACGTATTATTCTGACCAGAATTTGGACTCGTCACATCACCCATAAGTTCAAGATAAGAAATCTGATATTTTCGAGATTTGCTTGAAACCTTTATAATATGCCAAAATTATGATTCGAGTACCAAGTGCAAGTTCAACCCGAAGATTGCTTTGCAGAATTTGTTCGCCTCTTCCATTTTCCCTTCGTCTGATACAAAACTTAACTTTTTCAATATTCTTAAACTTAATGTGTTAAATCCTTGGCCTTCCTTGTTAAATCCTCCCATTCATTTCTACTTCCATCGCTGTTTCCCTGTGGCTGCAGTGTCGCACATTAAGTCCGATAATCTTTTTCTCGTCTCTTGACAACACAACTCTTAGGTGGTCTTTTCCATAGTTGATTCTTACATCCATGTAACGATTAATTATTGTTCGTTACCACCATATTTCCACTGCTTATTTCTTACTTACACAGCAACCTTTAGTCCATACGCTATTGAAGAACATACTGCAATGTGCTACTAGCTTTAGCCTAGCTACAGACTCCTCTTCAGCTAGGAAGTGTCCTTTGTTAGTGATAGTTCAATTGCTATTTTTAATTCACATTTAGTTTAATGGCAGTGAAAATCGCCATTTTGATAAACAGCCGTCATTAAGCTGATTTTAAAATTTTCACAAAACGCTCGAATTGATATTAATTGTTCCAGTAAGCGCAAGTTTCCTTAAATTTTCGTCAAAATCGGTTAAGTCGGTTTCATCAAATAAAGGTTAAGCGTCAATTCTGGTCCGAAGAATGACCCTGCGTAGCTTTTTGGCTCCTTCACCGACGGAGAAATTGCTTCCCAGGAAAAAACTTTCACTAGCTGCCCAAGTTTTGATGGTGATCCTCTGTTTTGGAATTATTTCACAAACCGTAATTTTGATTGGCTGGCACAAATTTTCAAATTGCATACTAATAAGATCTTTTATCTGAAAGAAATGCTATGTTATCAGGAATTTTTTCTAAATTTCCTTTCCTTGTGGTCGTGGTTAGCATTTTATATCACTTATTGCTTTTTCAATGTAGATATTGATAAACATACGTGTAAAGTACATTTATGTACTTATTTTATCATTGTTGCTGCGTCTGCAAGCTACATAGAGTTACAAAACTACTTTACAAAGTGACATTTTTAGTATTGACTTTGAGGTAACCTTCATTCTGAGAGCTTTATAAGAATACCTTAGCATGGGCGTGGCATAGTTTGTTGAGAGTTGATACTGGGAGTTGAGACTGGATACAAACTTGCAAGTATGCTCAGAGTAATAAGTTATAATTTAACCCTCTAGGTGCTTCCTCCACATTATTTTGTTCCGTCGATGATAAGAAGTTAGTAAGCTAGTCCGCTAACGGGTTTAAACCACTATTAGACGCTAGAAGACCAGAAGAAAATTAAAGAGATGGTATTATCGAGCGCAAAGAAGTTCAAATAAGATATTTAAGTGCTAAAGCATTGTTCAAGACATTATGGGCAATGGAAGCTATTATGGCAATGGCAGCTACTATGGGAGCATCTAAGTCAAATAATTCAACTTCAAGAATATTAGGACAAAAGTGCTGTAAAGGAAGCATTCTCAAATTGGAGATGACAGAAGCCGTGAGGAAAGAAGCTAAGATACTGTGAAGGGAGGCTTGACATGGTACGAGGAATTATATGAAAGCAAAGCGTGAAGTCTGAATGGTGAGGATACGAATTAGAGGTGTTCGATGAAGAGCAGAGGTCTGGCCAGAGAGGAGGATGAAAAAAAACAATTATACGGTACGATAACAGTAGTAAGAGATGCAATAGAGGACGTTAGAGTGAGGCGGAGTAGGCAGGTGGAGCTAGTAAGTAGAGGGAAGAGGATGTTAATGGCATCCATAAACTCTTTTTTAGGACGTCGATGATTCCAATTGGAATCACTTTCATGGATGCCATAGATCATATATAAAGGCCATTAATTATAACTGGCAAATTTTATCGCAGTGCAAAGGCGAAATATATTTTTTTGAATCAATTATGACATAATTGTTTTGCTGTACCTAAACGTAAAAGGAACCGAAAGGAAAAACTCTTTCGCCAAAACATAATTTAGCTCATAAAGTGGTAAGGGTATAGTCGAAAATGCACGGAATAGGTAAGACAAGCAGAGGCATGAGAACTTGAGAGGAGAGAATAATGGAATGTTAGGAGGTGAAGGAGATTATTTTCTCTCTTCATAACAAAAAAGGAAAGAGGCACTTTGAGATGTCAAAGCCAAGCAAAGGCGATCTATTAATACTTACTCTGACCAATATGATGTCACTGATGATAATTTTATGCCTATCTAACCTACGTAAAAGCCGAATAACATGAATGTAAAAATTATGCTTGAATCCATTCTAATGATTTCAATGAGATACATAGTACATATTTACGAGTTTGAGTGTGAAACGTTCATAGGGATTAGCCTAATCATGGGGAAATTCCGCAGAGAGATCGAGTTTGAGCTCAGAAAATCACGAAAACGATAGGAATCTGCAGAGAATTTAAGCTATAGTCGCCCTTTTAAAGATAATTACATGATTATGACCGCGTTTTTTTTATTCATGAAAAAGGATGGTAAATTTAGTAGCAGGAGATGTGAGCTCTGGGTGGACTTGCGACAACGTACGTTCCAAAAATTTATTCGCACAGTATGATCGATCCCCTAATGTATTTTATTATATTATTATAATGTATTCTATCGGTTAAGGTAGGTTTTGTTGAATTTCAGAGAATCTCCTCCCGGTCTTTTACACATTCCGGGGCCTATCTCCCTCTAGTATATCCTTTTTCGCCTCTGCATAAGATCTACCCTTCTTCAACCCGTCCATGAAACCTATTATCTTTCTTCCCCTTCCCCGCTTGCCCAACATCCTTCCCTCTATCACACTCTTCAGCAACCCCTCACCCTTTATTACATCCTTCAGCCATCTACCCTGTCTATCCCGGATTTCATTCAAAAGTTTCCTTTCCTCGCCCTCCATCTCAAGCACTTCCTCGTTAGTCTTCCTTTCCGTCCTAACCTTCTCCATCCTTCTCAACACCCACATCTCAAATGCCTGCAGCCTACTCTCGTCCTCTTTTCTCAAGGTCCACGTATCTGCCCCATACAACACTACGCTCCATATCAAGCTATTCACCAGCCTCTTCTTCACATCCTTAACCCATTGTCCCCGTCATCAATTCTCTTCTATTACTAAACGCCTCCTTAGCTAGCGCTATTCTCTTCCGTATGTCTTTTCTACTATGCCCGTTTTCCTCCAGCGTGCTATCCAAGTAATTAAACTATTCTACTTGCTCTAGTTTGTGTCCTCCAACTTTAATCACAAGATTTGCTTTCTTTGTCCTAGAGAATCTCATTACTTTTGTTTTCTTATGATTTATCTTCATTCCGAATATCTCGCACTGCGTCTCTAAAGCATCTACCAAAGCTTGTAGTCTCTTCGAAGATCCACTAACCAATGCCTAATCGTCCGCGAATCTAACCGATTTTATAAGATACCCTCCCACTTTGACTCCAACCTCAAATTCTTCCCATGCCTGTCTTACCATTTCCTCAGCATAAATGTTGAAAAGCAATCGCGACAACGGGCACCCTTGCCTTACCCCGCGACCTAGAGTTGCCCACCCTGATTTACCATCAGCCACTCTCACCTGCGCCCTTGGCGTCATATATAAGTTTCGAATTAGTCTCCTGTCTCGCCAATCTATTCCCATTTTCTCTAGTATCTCCGTTAGTTTGTTCCAATTTACTCTATCAAAAGCCTTTTCAAATCAATAAAGCATGCGAAAACGTCCTGATTATACTCTATGTTTCTTTCTATAAGTGTTCTCATCACCGCTATCGCATCCCGAGTTGACCTTCCCTTCCGGAACCCAAACTGGTCATCGCCTAAGTAGTTTTTGGCCTTTCTCTCTAACCTTCTATTGATAATTCGAAGTAAAACTTTGGCTGCGTGTGATATTAAACTAATTGTTCTGTAGTCCTCGCATTCTGATGCATTCTTCTCTTTTGGGACAGGAATCGATACTGTTTTCACAAAGTCTTCTGTGTCTGGCCATAGTCCAAGCTCTATGTCTGGTCAAAGTCTGGCCATACTCCTTCCTCGTATATCCTACGTATAAGTTCGAAAAAAGCTTGCCTACTTTGACTTCCTAAACTCTTTATCAATTCCGAGGGTATGCTATCCACTCCTACAGTTTTCTTGCCTTCATCTCTTTCAATGCTTTCTCTATTTCACTGTCGAGTATCATTGGCCCCAGGTAATCTTCCTCTAGTGTTCCCTCATCCTCTATACCTAAATTAGCTGGTCTACCATCACTGACATATAGCTCCTCTACGTATTCTCGCCATCTTTCTAGGATATCTTCCTGCTTGGTTAAAATTCTACCTCCCTTGTCCTTAATCTTTGGTACCGTTTGCCCTCGCTTACCTACCATTAGCAATTTTACTCTAGCGTATAACGCACCCACTTCCCCTTCCTTTTGCCGTTTCTCCATTTCCTCGCATTGCCTTCTCCACCAATTCTACTTCGCCTTATTGGTTATTCGCCGCAGTTGATTATTTAGCTCCTTGTACTACGCCCTTCCATGTTCGGTGTTGACATTTTTCCTATTCCTTCTCTCCTCCATCCATACTGGTAAGAATGAAAAGACGATAGTAAATTTCCACACTGTTTAATAAGTATCGACCATGGTTTTGACATTTTATGCCATTCTCAAGGTTGAGAATTGACCTTAAAAATGACATTAAGTGTCGAAACCATGGTAGGTACTTATTAAACAGAGTGGAAATTTACTATCGTCTTTTCATTCTTACCAGTATGGATATTGAATATTTCCACCAAGTTACGCCTGAAAGTTTCATATCTCCTCCATTTTCCTAATCATTTCTTCCGTAACCCACTGCTTCTTTACCCTCCTCTATTCTGCTGCTCCTATTGTTTTCTCAGCCGCTCTTGTAATGCTCGTTTTTATATTCTCCCACTTTTCCTCGATTGTTCCTGCTTCTTTGGCTTCTACGTTCTCATACACTATCTCTTGGTATTCCCTCCTTTTCTCCACATTCAACGCTTCCAGGTTCCACCTCTTCATCCTACTGCCTTTATTTAGCTTTTTGAATCTAACCTCACAATTCATATTTACTAAATTATGATCCGAGTCTGCATCAGCCCCCGGATAGCTCCGCGAGTTCTTCACACTGTTCCTAAATCTTTGTCTAACCATGATATAGTCACCAGGGTTGAAATTCGCTATGAAAAAATCATTTGACTTGACCGGGATTCGAACCCGGATCTCCCAATTGCCGGTCAGGTGTGTTAGCCAGTTACACCTGACCGGCAATTGGGAGATCCGGGTTCGAATCCCGGTCAAGTCAAATGATTTTTTCATAGCGAATTTCAACCCTGGTGTATAAGCACCCGTGCGAGTGACTTCGTACCACTTCATTTGTTACCGTCATTTGTTACATGCAATGTTTGGAAATGATATAGTCAATTTGGTATCTCCCAGTGTCTCCCGGCATTTCCCACGTGTACCGCCACCTGCGATGGTGTTTAAACCAAGTGTTTTTAACTATTAATTTATTTCTCCAACAAAATTCAACTGCCTTCTCTCCGCGATCATTTCTCGTTCCTAATCCAAACCCTCCCACTTCATACCCATCTCTCCCTTCTCCCACTACTGCGATCCAGTCGCTCATTACTATTAGATTTTTCTTGCCCGGCACTTCTCAGATTATCTCCTCTATCTGTATCCCCATCCACCTCTTCCTCCCTATGATTGCTTGTAGGCATGTACACCTGGACTAATACGAAATTTGTAGGGATCGATTTTATTTCTACCACTAGTATCCTGTCGCTCATCTGTTCAATATTTACTACCCTCCTTCCCAATATTGCGTTTAATACCATGGCTACCCCACGTTGACTCTCAACCCCACCACTATAGATTACCCTGTAACTATGACTCCAGTAATCCCCACTGTCCTTTCATCTCACCTCGCACAGCCCCAAGGCATCCATTTTCCCTCTATTCATTTCCCGTTTAATATTTTCCAGCTTCCCAGCCCTCATCATCGTCCTAACGTTCCAAGTTCCTATTTTTATTTTTATCGGTACCTTCCTCCTCTTCTTCCTTTTATTCTTTTCTTCCTTGGTCCTTGTATCCTGTGATGGCTGTGTTGTGCAAGGATTTTGTGTGATGACGACCTCGGGGGCCTTGCCTCCCCCGATGCCGGGCCCGACACCCGCCCCATTGGGTGTCCCGTAGTTGCCAGGATTCATTTCTTTTTGCGCGACATTCATATTTCTGGGTAGTATAATAGTCGACATGGGACTCCAAGTCCCGTTTCCCAACAGTGTTTCACGTGACACTATCACGGGACTATCTTTCGTCTGGCTCCTACCCTTCGACCTATCTGGCATGGGTGGCCCTACCGGGAGCAACTGAAATTGCTTCCGCCAGTCCAGCTCTAGGGGTCATTGGAACGCGCAAGCCCTTCCTCCACGTCAAGGTTGTTGTCCGCGGAAAGATCCTCATGTATTTACCTGAACAAAAATTATAATCAGATTAAACACCGACCACCAGGTGATTATATTGTATTTTAAAAATTACTTTTTAAAAATAGGTAAAAATATAATAAAAGTAGATAGAAAAATAGGTGTAATAATTTAGAAGTAACTTCTACCTAAGGAACGAAGCCTACAGGAATGTCCTCGGTCGACGGTCAACACCGCAAAATTCTTCCGATAGAGGCACTCTTAGGGTCAATGACTCTTTGAGACTTGAAGAAGCTAATTAAAACGCATTTCCTAGCAAAAATGCGACGGCGGAGGGGCGGCAGGCTGGCCTGAGCCTCACGACAGTCGGAAGAAAGGGATGAAATCCGTATTTGCGAGATTTTCCAAGCGGCTCACGAACGGGCCGCCGCGCGTTATTCTTCCGAGGAACCTGCTCCGTGGTCATTAGACCGTGTGGTTTGTGTCAACCGGAAGCGTGCTTTGAGTTACTTCCATCCCTCGACTTCGCTTTGCCTTCCAAATCAACGCATACCGAAGAGTCACTTGCGTGCACAAGCCAATAAGTAGTGGCGAGAATTTTTCGAAAGGGGATGGATGGAACATGGTCACTCGCCGACAGACAATTGAATAAATGAATAAGCCGATACATAATTGAAGCTATTATTAACTCCTCGGATTACACCGAGATATTTCCACGAACCTGCAGTAGAATTCATTGAGAACGACGGGTTGAAGAATCATCGAGGTGATGGCAGGGATTCGCTCGGGGAATTTTCTTGTTGAAAGAGTTGCAGAGTTGAAATTTTATGTAAATCAATACAAGAGAAAAACTAAATACCGTCAGAGAAAAATTCTAAGGCAATATTATTTGTAAAAATGGATTGAACAGCGCTAGTTCGCCAACCTACTATGAAATTAATTAATTTCTCGTTGTTAAATCATATTGAATCTCAGAAAATTTGAAAATAAAAGATTGCAAGCTAACAAGATGTGTCTTACTTACTTACTTACTTAGTCCGGCCCAGCTTAAGAGTAGAGCTTGTATCTCTATGGCCTCATTTTGAAATTATATGTATTATAGACTACCTAATTTTAATAATAAATAATCAATCTAAAGTTATATTGCAAAAAAATTATAAACAAAGGCTTACTGTCATTAAAACGTACGCTTGCTTAACTTTAGAGATTGATTGCAGCGTTATGCTATCCGGACTGTGATTATATGAATTACTTATTCTCCCACGCCTTCGGCTGGTAGTTGAGTGTGTATCAAGTGTCAGCGCACTTTATAGTGAGGGACGTAAACTGAGTCTAATGCTCGATGGTACACAGAGTGACACGCAGTGAATGCCGCATCTATATTCCCATCGTAACCATGGGAGAGAGAAAGAGTAGGGCTCGAACTCACGACCTCATTGCGATGACTTATGCACTGCGTGCATTCGGGAGCAATTTATTAAGCGACACACACGTCGAGCAAACAGTTCTGCATTTTCAAGTACTCTAACGGGAATGGATTTAAATTTGCCCCTTACCACTTTACAGAGAACCCTGCGATAAGGACTGAGCGCAATGGTGGCCAAGAAACTGCCGATTCGTATGTATATTACATCCTTATTTTATGCCACCGTAGGCAGAATAATCCAACTCCAGACAAGCGTGAATATTCAACATAATTTTCAATGTAATCACTCATATAAAATAACCTTAGTTTGATCCGATAAAATCATCATAACCAATGCCTGTAATCAGATCAGATACCGTGTCGAATAATTTACTCAATGGAGAAGTAAATAAATACAAAGTGATTACTGAAAACCGGGACACTATGACGACAATCGCTCTGATGGTGTACTAAATTTTGTTCGTTTGTTTCATTATTTCGTTTTTTTCTCCACAAAATGATGTCACCACCCACCCCGTTTATAATACTTAAAAGATTAAGGAGAACAATCAACGCATGAAAAATTATGATCACCGGAACAGTAAGATATGATGAAGTTTGTTTGGAATGCATACGTACATGGAAATCATATTTATTTCATCTACTTCAGTGAATTATTTTGATCAGTCAAATACGATTTTTAATTTCTTCAAAAGTTTGATAGTTATTTAACTGAGAAGAACGACTGCCTAAGAGTAAACTTCTAATATTTTCTTTATGTTAAATGGCTAAAAATGCGCTTGGTTTGACGTAAGCATTGCAGAGAGTGATGAAGTGTACACCTGGTAAACATACTACGAAAATCATTGTTAATTTCTTCGTTTGATAATAAGACGAAATAGTGCTCATTTTCACCTTAATAAGTACGCTAGAAAAAGGTCAATTTTATAGTGGTTCTTCATAAAAAATATATTCACAGTGACCAACGGTCAAAAGTATTTTTTTAAATTGAGGAAAGTTACTGGTTTGAAAGTGGTGGTACCTGTCACCAAAAGGAATTATACAAATACTCGCAACTAAAATTCATTAACAGCCACAAAATAACAAACATTTTACCACGTATTTCTATTGTACTCCTTATAAATTCCTTGCGTTTCACGGTACTTCATCTATGTTTCTGATAGTACTACACCCTGTTTTATCCTCATATTGTTTTCTGCATACGTAACTTTAGAGCCTAGGAGTGATTAGACTAGATTTTGGTCAATTTATGTGACAAAAAATGGAAATTCTTTTGATACGAGGATGAATGACGTTGGAGAAGTGATACTTTGAATGGACTATGGCGTTAATGGCGGCGAGGCTGAATCCCCTCCCGAGGGAATGGAAAACCTTTCTCGTCACTTTTTCCGTCGTTATCATTCGTTCTTCTGGTCCTTTCTTCCTTCTCGCACCTCTCCACTCCTTTCCACCTCTTTCATTGAAAGTCTTTCGCATTTTCCTCAGACGTCTTTCTCTACCTCCTCTTGTATGCCATCCTCGCATTTCTTCCAATTATATTTCCAAAACGGTCAAATTGACGGTTTCGATGCTTATGTCGATTGTGTTTATAATAACTAGGAGACATCCTCGGTGACTGAAGTGTTTTTCAACTGAAAAGGTGGATTTCCGTATTTGTTTCAACGCACTCAGTCGCGATGGAATCTCCATAATTTACAGGCTAGTTTTATATTCTGAAAAAAACTGGAAGAAATGTAACTGCATTAAGGAGAAGTTGTTGACTACGCTCTTCTGCGAATGCAAAAAATTGTGAATCATTCTACGCATTAAACCAACTCTCGATAATGCATCTCCCTCAACTGTCATGAGTCGAGTGATTTGACGCGTCGGGCAATTTTCTCAATACTCTTCGGGGGATAATTTCCCGAGAGCAGTTCCAAAGGGAGTCAATGGCGATAGCGATCTTTGAGATTGGGTGCGGCTACCGAAGTGGAGAGAGAGAGTTAACAGCGGCATGAGATGATATCGGATAAATCGCTTCGCAGAAGCCCTGCCCGCGAAGACTGTCTCTCAGTTGCGAGTTGGATATGGACATCGGAATAGAAGGGTATCTCGGCTGCAGTTCCGAACTAATGAATTATACCTACCTCCACTCGGTCAATACAACTACGCGAGAAGATAACTATGGAATCATTTCCTGCTATGAGCTGACGGAAAAAAAATTATCTAAAAAAGAGGGTGAAAATTGTATGAAAGATTTTGATAGAACAACGATATTCCTTTTGAATTCCCACGGCATAAATGTAAGGAGAAAAAAAGGTATTAAGATTGATTTAGGTGGAATTCACGTTTTGGTTCAACTTTTTTAATGCAATATCAACCGCTATGAGTCATGTTACACGAATGTTGAGCTCATAATTCTGTTTACACGTCATCGTGGTCATTTTTTCAATACCGATTAAGAAAAATACGAGAATTCAATGCTGGAGTATTTTTACGATGGCCATATACGATGTCGGGCCAAAATATTTTTACTTTTAACCTTCAAAAGCCTCTGTAGCCTCCGCAAAAGCATTGGTAGGATTTGTAGAAATCCATCCATATGTGGTGAAAAATAGCCGATGCGAGTTTGAGTCATTCATTTATATTTTATTACTAGCGGAAGGTTCCCTTTGAAATTCAACGGGTGTGGAAAGCATTAAACTCATTTTATAAAAAAATCACAAAGCTTGAAGAATACTGTCAACGTGGTCATTTGAGGAGTTCCTAATCTATCTTTTTCGTTGTGTTCGTTGGAGTAGGCACGATGACCATGTAAGTATTCTTGCACATTTAATTTCGTAGGTTGTCTATTGAATTCTTTTCTGTGTATCGTTTACTACGTACCTCAGTGTTCTCTCACACACATTCAGTGCCCCGATGAGAGGTACTTTGAGAATACACATTGACGAGTATACTTGCTGTAAATATTCATTTAATTTATCGATTACCACCCGAAGCGATCTATCATGGGGCACTTGGAACTCTGGGCCCTTCTGATACAGATTTTATTTCTACGTACTATCATGGGCCAGCAGGAAAACGTGATATTTTAATGCTATAGGCGTGAATATCCTTTGAAAATCAAAGTTCTGGCTGTCAAGAAAATATGCTATTGTTAATTTAAGACAAAAATGCGAGATTTTTCAGCTCAAAACATGATTTTTAGACAAATATGAAGCGTAAAAGAATATAGAATGAAAGATTTAAAAATCTTCATTTATTCAGCCATACCATAATAAAAATCCCAGCCCTCTATCTTGAGTGAAAGTACTTTTGAAAACAAAAAAAAGAAACTACTTTGCCGAACCCAAGGCTTAGCATAGACCACCAGGGGTAGGGGAGCCCATCGGGGGCTTTGAGGGCTTTTAAATAAGCCACCGTTACAACGAGATACATTTTGTTTCTACATGCCAAATTTCAGCTCAATCAGTCCAGTAGTTTTTACGTGATGGAGCAAAAGACACACACCATTACATTTTTATACATATTAGTAAGGATCACCCTTCAAGGATTGGCGAGAGGAGTAATTTTTTATGAGGCCAGGAGGTTAAGATATTAGCTTAATGAGGTTTACGATACTATATCCTCTTGCATTGCGAACTTACCCAATGCGGACTCATCTTCATCATCGAAATAAATTGGGAAATCAGCGCGAAATGCAAGAGGATCATTGAATTAAATACGTAGCTCACGCGCAATTACTAAAAAGAGTCGATTCTAGGGATAATTAACAGAATTTTCCTGTCGGGCCGAACATAATCCTTCTCTCTGGTTGCAAGATTATTATCCGTGGGTTATCTTTTGCCTTATGTAAATCCAGTTGAGCTACTAACTACAAGCACTTCGCTAGTCGAGTGGAAGTCGCTAGTCTAATGGAAGTACCTCTATTAGCAATAACGACGTAAGAAATCAATCATACAAATTAACAATAACCATTCTCATCCATTCTTAAGGGCCCTTATACACGAGGCACTAAATTGCACAATTTGATATTCCGGTATTGCAAGAATGCGGGCCCGAAATTAAGGCTTGGGCTATTTTGTCATCTCTCGTTCATCTATTTGCGTATTCATTCTTGCAGTTCAACGCTTAAATCGACGCAATTTTTAATTAACAGCCGAATATAAATCACAGTTTACAATAAAGTGCCTATTGTAAAACGGCCTTCAGGCCCTGAGTAACACTAGAAACTATTTTTAAGCAAGACAAGAAAAGGGAGCTTAGTTAATTTATTTATGGAAGTTTAATATAGTTCATTAAATTACTATTCATTAATGGAAGAAGTAGATCCTATGTATAGCCAGAGCAATCATAATAATTATAAGTTCTTCTCTGTAATTTGATGCCTCACAAGTTCACTCACAAAATATTATTTTCCACAATTGAATACATACATCTTAACGGCCGAATCCGCGGCAATATTTTGTCCCACTCATGTCATTCGTTCAAACATAAAACAGAGATGCAAAAGATTTATTAATTTGATTTTTCACGAACCATTTGCGCTATTTGAATAAAATAAATCTACTTCAGAATTAAAAAAATGAGATAGCAATAATCATGATATGAGATGGAATCTTCACATCTTTTACTCCGGTAGCCAGCGTATAATAAGCGATGCGTATTTCAAATGCTATAAAAATGTTCATAAATCATTAAACACATCCAACAGAATAATCTGCCGGCTCAGAGCACAAATCATCCCGAATCCGAGAAAAAACTTGTTATATCCATCGATTTTTATCGGTTATCCATCTTTCAGCAATTACTATTATTACTCCAATTGAAGTTCCTCGCAAACTCGGAAAAAAATACCTTAGAAATTACATGAATCGATGAAAAATATTCATAATAAATGAAACAAAAATAAAGAAAAGCATGCATGGACCATTGAAAAAGCTGACCAGAAAAGATTAGAAGCCTTCGAAATCTGGTGCTGGAGGAGGATACTGAAGAAAAAATTGTCGGACAAAATAAGAAATGATGACGTGTACAGAAGAGTAGAGAACGATATGGAATATCATACAGAAAAGAAAAATCAGCTGGGTTGGATAGACCCTGAGACAATGAGTTTGTGAAGAATATATAAGGAAGTAAAATGGAGGGAAAAGTTCCCAGAGGAAGACCCAGGAATAAGTTCATGGACCAAATAAAGAAGATAGTAGATAGGGAAAGATACCAGGAGGTAAGGGGACTAGCAGCAGAAGGTGTATATGAAGGGCTGCAATAAATTAATCTTAGAATTGAACAACCAACGATGATGCATAGAAAAGAAAGATAATAGTCGACACGTCATTAAAAACACATTTTCCTCAACCAAATCACACTTACATAGATGAGTATCGCATTATAACCTATAGCCAAAGTAGATTCAAATTATTTCTCAGACATCAATTTTTCATGGAAGATTTGAAGTTATTAGCTACTTTACACCCACTACTTTGAATATTAGGAATATTTTTCCCAATGATAGAGGTGTATCGAAATGTTTTCGCTCAGTATTCATTACTGCCCACCTTGAGTGTTGTCCCTAGTGATGACCAATACCAGATAACTTCGCACAGAAAATTGTGTGAAAAAGTTGGCAGGATACTAGACGTAGGTATTAGCCATTCACGTCAGGTATTATTGACCCATGATTTTTGTAGATATCGAAGTGTTCTCCGATTATCCTGATATAAATTACTAATATGGCCTCTCGCAATACCGTTTTACACGAGATTTAATCTTCGCCTAGTTTGCTAAGCAGAATTCCCTTTTGTCCTGAGTCGTCGAGTTACAATAATAATTTCCCGATGCTCAGAACTTAATGCGAAGTACATAATTTATTTCCTTACTGAAGTGGATACACAATTAAAGCTCCAGCTATACGCCATCATAATAAAGTGTATACATTTCTCTGAATGAAACTTGAGAAATATCTCATAGTTAGTCCATCTGCGGAACTAATTAAAGAATAATTATTAATAATTTAAGAACATCTAATAAGAAATTTAACTAACTAATTTTCACATGCAGCCAGGGGGTTCAAAAATAATTCATGAGAGAGATTACTGTGCATTCGGCACTTGTTTGTGATGGAAACCCTAAAATCACTTAATATCTGCCATAGTAGCTTTAACTAATTTTTATTCAAATCTAGTTAGTATGAAAGAAAAACATGAGAAATGCCAGTGAAATATTAGCAAAGCTGTGAGAAAGAAGAGAAAAGTAGAGAATTCAGGGGGAGAACATGATTACGCCGATTGAAGTAGCTAAGAAACAGAATATAATCTTTGACTCCTCGAAAGATTAAGAATTGGAAGAATGAAAGCGTAACGGAGATATGTGCAGCTAGAATGATAATCATTGAGTGGAAGTCTGATGGACTGAATCATGAGTGAGAAAAGAAGCAATAATACTAAAGCGAAGAAATACAATGTTAATTCTCATCATCCGGGGATAGCGGAGAGGATAAAAGACTCATTTGAGTTAGTATTCATAATTTATTAAATTTCAAAACCTCTCCCAAGTGAAGCAAATATTAAAGTATGTTCTGTCTGTCTGTGTTTTTGCCAGTTTTAGGTGAGAAAGGTAAATTAACGACATTTATCTTCTTTTTAGTCAATGAAAGATAGTTTTATTTATTAGAGAATGAGGTATGTACAAGTGTCCTCTCGAAGGCCCTTTCCAATCGCCAATGGCCTTGATAATGTAGTTTTGCGCCTTGTCAAATCGGTATATGATATCGGTGGAAATATTATTGTTGACATCTGGAACAACTGCGAATGTTTAACGGACAGAATGTTTGCATATAATAACGAATTGACCTTAATAGGTTATCAACGCTAGAGCAATCTAAATCCCTTCAGTTTCTTACAATCCAGAATTTTTGGCTTTACGATACCTTACCAGTATTCTTCGCGAAAACGGTCAAAAGCCTATATTTATGTCAGAAACGGATAATAAAAGAAACTACAAAAGAGGATACATACTACAAAGTTAATAATAAGAGTTGACTCTTGTTCTCCGACAATGATGCGCGGAAAAACTACCATACATACACTGGTTGTAAAACGACAGCTGATAATGATTATTACTCTCAATTGTTACATAATATTCCATAAAAACGTCAGAAAAAAAGATATTTTTCATATAAGGACTAGGACTGGTGATGCCTGATATAAATATCAACTTTCTTTACTCGTTTCAATAGCATTCATGAAAAAATGTCCGCCAGAAGGTAAAATTGCAATGGAAACATATAAGAGATACAAAATTATTTCCATATCAATGTCATTTGGAAAGATATAATAATTGGTTAAAATATAATTTAACAAAAATGTCACTTTTAGTGACGAATAATTTTACCGCTAGCATAAATTATTGCGAGGCTGAACCCAGAGTAGTTTCCCATTGGAGTCAAAACACGAACTATCTACCCAACACATTCGGTCACCAAAAATCAAGTGATTTTGAAAAATTTGGGTTTAAAATTATACTGGGCGTTTTACAAAACAAGGCACCAGATAATTCAACGCATGACTTCTTTTCAATTTAATTATGTCTCACTATACACACGCGTCTAACAATATGCGCACATGAGCCTTATCATAACAATCAAGATAAAACCCTGGGAAATCAAACAAAAAAGGATTTCCATTACTGTGAATGAAATAGATGTCAACATTTTGTTTTCTAAGAGGATCTGATATACATTAGAAAAAAAGGAAAAATTAATATGGAAATATGGTAATTTATGTTAAATTGACCAGTCCGAAAGGGTGACGACCAATGACCAAAATATGATTAATAATTTATTTTTAAATCTCGCCGAGCGAAAACAACTTCATTAAATATTTTTCCTCCGTTTAGAGGCAATAAACAAGGAGAGATTAATCTGGGAGGAAAACAGTCATTGGAAAAAAGTATGAAATCACGATAAGGAAATCCAGTTTTCGTCGTATATGACAAATTCACCAGGGAAGTTGATAATAATACAATTTTGAAACTGGCATGCGACGAATTAATTCAATTCAGGAGAGCTGGGAACTGGTATCATCGGAAAATCCGCGGGGATGAAACAGCCGCACACTTCGGTCAGAAAAACATACTTATCAGTTTTACCATTTTTTCGGGCCTTAATACACGCGCACATACCCCATAATCAGCAATGTGTTAGCTCGGTCAATGAAATAGCCCCAGGTACGTATATTCTAGGGGAACGCTATTAAAAGATCGCATCGGCGTTTTGTGAAAGTGGACTTGGGGCAGTAGGGAACGAAGCGTGCATTTAACGGGGTAATACAATTCCCATGGTGCGGTGTGCAGGGGCAAAAACACGGTTTTCTGTCCATTCCGTGCCGGGAGAGAGAGAGCGGTGGAGAGGGACGGTTGCATTTGGGAAGAAAAAAAACAACGCGCAGAGTACGTCAGTGAAGCCCTGTAGAGAGAGGTGGAGAGGGGTTGGAAAAAACGTGGGGGATACTGGCGGTGGGAGAAGTGGCAGGGGATGAGAGGAGATGCAAGCACCGAAACCGGCGGTAAAAAGGTTTTTTTCCATCATTTTTTATTATTTTTTTAAAGCGGAGGGGAAGTTTTTCGGGTGTAGAGTGAAGGGGCGGGGGGAGGGTGAGAAACAGACCACCCTTCAATGAGCAAGGGGATGGATTGAGGTCGGTGCGGAATCCATGGAGCAGGGGGGTGGCCGGCCGGATTGGCGGAGAGAGAAGAGAAGAGAGGGGGGGAAGAGGGGGAAAGAGGAGGGACGGGAGAATCACGTTTCCATAGCGACGCCTCGCGCGCCACGATATTTATGCACATCACGTTCGACGGTCCAAGTGCGCGGGAAGGGGGAGGGTGGAGGAGGGAGTGTGGCAGGAGGGGCGGGGAGTGGGATGGCCTCGGTGGGCGGGGGAGATGCGTTCGAGGATAGGGAGGGAGGTGGGTGGGGATAGGGAGGTGTGTTTAAGAGTGGGATGGTATGGCTATTCCGCCGGGAGGATGGGGGGGGGGGAAGGGTGATGGCGAGCGGGACCACGGGCGGTAAGTTGGGCATTTCGGTTGGTCGCGGCAGGGTTAGGGATCGTAAAGGGGTGGTGAGCGGAAAATAGGGTTAGGGGTAGTGTCACGGGGGGATGGAGAACGGAGGATGGGGGATAGGTAGCACGGATAGAGCAAAGCCTCCCCCTGTGAGGATTAGTTATAGATCATAAAAGCACATAGGTACGCATCCATATCTCAGTCAGTGCTGCGAAAATATCCGCTCACGACAGATCAATCGGCGGGGATTAAACAGTGGACTGGAAAGATGATCTTATAGTCTCAGTTGAGTAGTTAATTTATTTTAATATTCCTGGCTTTTATGTAAACTAAGAAAACTGCATTTCAATATCGACGATAAAATAATTTTCTCACTTAAATTTTAATCCTAGTGTAGAATATAAAAATTTTTCAAATGAGAAGAAGACAGAACAGGGTTGAGTAGGAGGGGATAACCAGACACAGGGGGAGAAAACATTAGGCAAAATACATGAACCCAATTAAATAAGCACACACGGACAAGGATATAGCTGACGTATGAAAGTTTGTGGTTTTAAACCAAAAACTAAACAGTAAGGAAATGAACGCTGGAATTCACCTGCATTAAAATATGTGGAACGAGAGGAGGATAGGAAATAAGTACGAAAAGGAGGCGCGGTGTCGCCCATGATATTTAAAATAAATATAAAAATAAAAAAATAAATAAAAATAAAAAATTACTCTATAAAACACGAACATGAAATTTAGGAACAAGAAAAAGAAATAATTCGTGAGCATGAAGAAAAATCAGCATGCTACGCTTGGCTGATGTCTTAGCAGTCCTCTAAGAGATAAAGGGAGACCTAGTGAGATTCATGATCTTATGGACAAAACTATGAAAAAATGCATATTGCAGATACCATAATATAACCAATGTTAACGAGGATGGAAGAAATCCAGAAAAAAGAGTTACTGTAAAACTTGGTTAACAAGAACTTGGGCAAGTGAAAAATTTTCCTATCAGGAAAGCAGGATCATCAGTGATGAAGGAGATTAGTCGTGAAGAGCACATATATTATGAGCAGAAGAGCTCAAGCAGGCAAGAAAGCTTCTACCATGACAGCTTTGAACCACGCTTTTACAAGGCAGTGGAGCTTGGGAAATAACAGCAGGGGTGTAAGAGAGAATAGGGCAAAACAAAGGAAATTGGGTGCTATTGAAGAATGATGATCAACTGAAGGGAGAGAATTTCAAATGATGAATTCACATACAGACTTGGAGAGGAAATTAGTGTAATCAAAACTATGCGAAGAAAGAGAAGCTAATATAGTGAGCGCATTTTACGCTACAACAGTGTATTGAAAATATCATTGGAAGGAGGAATGGATATTAAGAATTACAGAGGAGGACCAAGATTCTAATACGTTTAGTAATTCATGAAGGACGTCAAAGTGGGGAGATATTTTGGAATTTAGCGGTTGGCGGAAGGAAGAGTGGTATTGAGTCCTTCTTCAAACCAATCTTCGGAGAGATCATGATAAAGATAGGAATTAAAATGTCAACTATGTTTATCCTAAGTGGCTGAGAAAACTTATTGCAGGTATCATTAATCTTTGTTTACGATGTTGAGACATGATGAATTCAAAGTCTGGTAAGTGGCGCAGCACTAAATGAATAATAAACTTGGCCCAAAAGTATAAAACTATGTGATATATCCGTGGAGGGGTAAGGAAATGAAAGTACATATCAAAACTAATAAAAAACGATAAATGGAAAGGAAAAAGGTTACGTTCTGTGGAGGGAGTAATGGTGAAGAGAAATCCCATGTACGCATGGGGCAACTTTATATATGAGGTGTCCAGGGTTCCACAAATACGATCCATCTCACGGACGGAGCACTACACCTTGATGAGGTACCCAAGTCATGTTTCCCAAGAAGAATCTCTGCTACTGCCGAATTTCGACATCAGGAACTCAAATGGGGTGCACTATGACCACTACAGCATTCCGATGTAGACGAAATCGTAATACGACACAGTATAACTTCGATTACTGAGCATATTAAATAAGGCACTCTCAGGGGAAAAACAAAAAGGTGAAATCTAAAGTAAAGTAGCACAAGGAAAACCAAATAAATTAATCCATAAAGGAGATTAATCGCCAAGGATGTCGTCTGGGTATAAATTATGAAATATTATCGATAAAGATTAATTACATGTAGCATGCAGTTAGCCAGCACAAGGATTAAAATACAAATTCTTTGTTGGTGACAACTTATACTTCACATGAACGGTGGTGAAGATGCTGGTGTCGGATGCTGAGAAAAACGATGCAAATTTTCTATTTAGAACTATTTAAAATAAAATGTGGTATTCGTTCTTTGTGATTAATATTAGGTCAATTTACCGGTTTAGGTAGGTTTAAATTAAAAAGAGTAGAAATTCTTTGGGTTTTATTATGTGCATGGCCCTATACCTACATATATAATTTCTACCTTCACCTCAGGATATGACCTACTCTTCCTCACTTCGCCCATAAAACCTACTCTTGCTCTTCCTCTTCTCCGCTAACCAAAACATCTTCCCCCCTAGCGTAGCCGTAGGCATTGGCTTATCCAGCAATCTACTTCGCCCCTCTCCAATCCAAAATAGAAGTTTCCTTTCATCTCCAATGAAGCACCCTCTCGTTTCTCTCCCTTCCCTCCAACCGGAACTCACTCCATCCTTCTCCACTCCCATATCTCAAGCGCCAGCAGCCTTTTCTCGTCTTCCTTTCTCAGATTCAATATATATGTCGCACAAAACGCTACTCTCGATGAGATACACTTAGCCAGTGTTATCTTAACGTCCTTACCCAAATACTTAGCTACTTTATCCATAGTCTTATTGTTACTTATCATCTATTAGAAAAGGAACCTACGGTGAAGGTGGTTTAGGCTCTAGCTGAATAAACTGCATGTAAAATGGTGATCTGAGTTAAACGCTTTTTAAAATAATAATTTTTTAGCCGTAATAGGTGTCACAATAGAATAAAAATGCAGTTGAAGAAGAGCATGACACCGATTACCTCATTCAAAAATCTGAAAACTTTCCTCCGGAAAAAGATTGAGCCACATACGAAAAATGTAACACGCCGATGTTTTTGGTAAATGTAGGAATAAAAATATGACTAACTAAGAGTTTTCAATGTTCACCAAAATCTACGATTCAAGTAATTTGTTTAACCCTCTATAACCACTGTGACTTGGTGGTAACATATCAAATATACATGTTTTTATTCTGTTTAGACTTTATTGCCCCTGGATACCATTGCAACTTCAATATAGCAGTCTGGCTACCAAAATTCTCTAATTTGTAACTGTTTAAACATTAAAAAAAGTTAAGTTTTAGCTAAAAGTGATTGGATGTCTTTGTTAGATTTTGTTTTTTTGCAGAAGAAACGAAACAATTGGGTTATAAAGGGTTAAATATGTTCTGATTTGAAAATAAAAGGTAAAAACATACACTTGGAATTTACGATCGTAAAGAGCTTACGAGGAATAAAGGTTTAGGAAATAATTATTTTTTAATGCCATACATAGATCGGTCCAAAACGTTGGATTCATGTCATGCGGCAAGGCCTTTTGCCACACGCATTATTTAGCATTTTAAACCAGCCTCTTTCATGGCGAGGCAACATCCTTGTCCACCACACCATGAGTCGCTGGTTCAATTGTAACCTGGTGGGCTGTTCCACACATAGGGCTTGGGTGTTGATTACAGCTGCACTTACTTCTGGTCGTGGTATACCGGAATGCAAATTATTTGGTTTTAAACTTATGCTCATTAAGTAGAATTCACTCATAGGTTGTTCGATCCTAATAATGGTTGAGCTCAACCTTTTCCCTATCTAATGCTATTTCCCTTACCTTCTGGTATCTCTTCGTATGTACTTTCCTCTTTATTTGGTCCATGAACTTATTCCTGGGTCTTCCTCTAGGAACTTTTCCCTCTATTTTGCCTTATATTCTTCACCAACCCATTGTGTCTCGGTGTGTGTCCAATCACCCTGGTTCATCTTTTTTCTACGGTGTTCCATATGGTTCTCTCCTCTTCTACTCTTCTGTACACTTCATCATTTCTTATTTCGTACGTCTATTTCATCTTCAGTATCCTCCTCCACTTGAAATTTTGTATACATACGGCTTGGATATTTTAATGCTACTGTTATTTACAATCGTGGTCTATTTGAAAGCAGTTAAATAGATGTAAACGTGGTATATGGTCATTACATATTGTTTAGTAAAATCATTTTTATGCCAAAAGAACGCCATAAAAATGTGGAAATTTATTTCAATGTCGATTTTTGCTCTAAAGCTAGAAAATTCTATCCAACAAGGGTAGGAGGTGGCCTTCCCACGTCACACAGTCCTTCGGAAGCCGCCCATCCCACTCGCGTGCAGTAGAAAGGGGGGGAAGAATGTGCAGAGGACGGGAGAGGCGATGGGACTCGGTCATAATGGGGTTGGCGTAGAGAGAGCGCTCTCCTGCACCCACCTCCCCCTCTTTATGGAGCGGCGGGGGGTAAGCGGGCCGAGTCGGGTGTGGCGGAGAGAAGGGTGACGGCCAGCAGCACCAACGGACGTGACCAGTGACCGTGCACGGCACCGCTCGTTTGGGCTCCCGACAGCCGCAGCCAAGCGTCCACTCCCCAACACATATACATACACATCTGAGCACACGTATACAGGGATAGGGGACGGGGGTAAAACGAAGGGGGTTCTCCGAGCTCAACGCCCCCCTCCCCTTTCCACCGTCACTGACTCAAAACAATCCCGAAGCACCTCTCACTCCCGATTCCCGCGATACGACATACACATACACGCGGCCACCACACCACACCCTTCAAAGCTACAGACTCGCTCATAGCACGTCTCCATTTATAACCAATTCACACTATGAAAACCTACAACTTACGTTAGTTCAAGATTGAAATAAGTTTAAAAAGCTCGATAGTAGCTTATTACTTACACAATATGTGATTTCAGGCCTTATTCCATTGTATCTTCAACCCAGTAACTCTAAATTAAATGAGATTAAATTAATTTAAAAACCTCGCGATGGTAGATTAACTTATTACTTAGTATCCAAAAGAATCTTCAAATCAGTACATATAACTAAAATTCAATTCGATGAAGATTCGATGACGTTGCCCGCAAGATGGAGTACCCGTTATGGGCTGTGCATAAATTACGTTATAACTTAGGGGGGAGAGGTCGCCTAAGGCGGGAAACCAGACGGAAGGGGGATATCCACTTAAAGTAACATAGCTGTTACAATGCGCCTGTTTACGTTTCTTACTCATCAACATCGTCTCGACAATACCACAGTTTATTATGAGGAGGGAAACGTCTTATTTCAACCTGTCCCTTGAAATAAACTCACTCAATAATTGAGAAACTGTTATTGAATTGAAAGTTTCATTTGCAGAGCCAAAGTTACATGTCCGGGGGAGAGGGATTGGAAGATATACTGTGGTTGTCATCGAAGGGGGAGGAGGAGGTAAAAAAATCACCTAAAATGGTAGTGTACTTTATGTACAACCACTTACGCTTGCCTACTGTTAAATTAGGGTTAGGGTCTCTTTCAATGACGACACGATGCATGTTAAAGGGCGAAAGCAATATCAATGGAAGAACGTTTTATAAAGTTTTCACAAAGAGAAGATTTTTAACCAAATATGATCAAAGCCTTGCGAACCATAGGAATTAGGTTGGTGTAGTGGTAATACTACTGGTTATCCATTAGGGCCCTCATTTGAAAACCACGAGTGTTGGAGATTTACATTGCAATTACGATCCCTACTTAGGTGCTTTGTGGAGGGCTCTTGAATTTTAGCACTCACTCCGTTGGACTGCATGTCAATCCGTGTTGCCCTGGGCACCTTTCGTTACCTACGGTTAATGCCGACGCTGACTTTTTCTTCATCTTTTTTCCTGATCTGCAGATGATCCTTCCCTGAACATCCAACCTATTAATTCTCAATGGCGTTTTTGGATGAAGAAATTTTCCACTCTAATTTGGGCAGTACGTTTCAAAGAAGATAGGGCTACAAACCAGGAAACAGTATGTGAAAACATCTGTGTGCAGTCTAGCACTCTATGGATCGGAAGCATGGACCACTGGAAAAGCTGATCAGAACAGACTAGAAGCCTTCAAAACCTAGTGCTGGAGGAGGATGCTAATGATAAAATGGACGGACAAAATAAGAAAGGATGTAGCGTACAGAACAGTAGAAGAGGAAAGGACCATATGGAACACCATACAGAAAAGTAGAACCAGATGGAAAGGACACACCCTGAGACACAATGGGTTTGGGAAGAACAGAACTAAAGGTAAAATAGAATGATAAGTCCCCCGAGGAAGACCCAGAATAAGTTGATCAACCAAATACATATGAAAGTACATAGGAAGAGCCACCAGGAGGTAAGAGAACTAGCAATAGGTAGGTGAAGGAGCTGCTGTCAACCAATCTTATGATAAAACGACCAATGGTTTCATAAAAAGAAATAAAAGGTACATCATGTTTCGAGCATTAAATAAAGAGCCAGTAATATTCGGCTGAAACGCTGCAAGTCCTTGTCCAGTAAGATTCATACAGAGCACATTCACACGATATATTGAGACTTCCTATTTCGAAGGTATCATTTGTTTTTTAAATTGAGAACATGTTTTGGCTTTACATTTTTTTCTTTTTTCTCCATGATTCAAGTTTCTACATTGAAAATTACCCCATCTAATGAGTAGAGTAAAAGGAAGTTAAGTTTTATGTATATTATTTCGTCATATCTGTAAAAGTCCCTATGGGTTCTCATTATGATTTTTTGGATAGCATACTTAATTCGATGAAAATGTTTGCGTAGCAGGCTCATTAAAAAATTATGAATATATTTCATGAAATTCCGCTAAATCTAGAATCAGGAGGCCAGGTGTCAATTCCGCTCTAAGTTTTTAAGTTTCCGTTGAACACGGAATCCTGCTAACCATTGCAGAGATCTAAAATTTTTCCGGTTTTGGCAGATTTTCGTATGGCTTGTGTTCCACTTAAGAGAGTTTTCACCGTGCCACGTCTCAATTGCTAACATTGCCCCAGAGCAGCAACATGCTCATTCACTCCTGGTAGGTAATGAGAGCTCTCGTAAAAGAGTAAGTTAATAGATGAATTTCTTTTGTAGTGCCCTAAATGAGGATGAGAAGCCGAATATCTACGGAGATGACGGACGATTGCCGACACACGTCCAGGTTGACATTAAATCACAAACCGATTGCGTAAACCGAATCGTTCACTTCAATCGTTCATTACCTCAAACTCACAATAAAATTTTCCAATAGACGCAAATCGTGAACTAGGCTTGACTGGGGTGGGGCATAACAATATAGCTGTAAAAAATGGCATGAGACCAGATATCGCTTTGGTATAATGTTGATGATAGGATGAAGGCATCAAAAGTATTCCGTTAGAAAGTAGAGTGAGCCGAAGTTAGCAAGGTGGCCAGCAAGCAAGGTTCGGTCCAGGAGGTGGTAGTGGCTGAGCGAATGGAAGGCGAGTGGATAAAATGAAAGAAAAGAAAGATGAGGGACGAGAGAGGGACACAGAATTAGATGACAACGGGGTTACGGCAGAAACAGGGAGATGAAGCAACGCATAAAAACCACACAAAGCTCAAACTTGGTTGATATTAAAGAAATTCTGACAGTCGCTCCGCTTTGACGTACATAATGAGGAATAAACACCCTCTAATAGAAGATCCGCATGTATGCTTGGAAATTAATACCCCACAGCATTTAGAAGTTTCGCAGAATTCAGGCTTAGGCTTAAAGACTGATTGACAGAAAGAATAGCGCCGAGATTAAGTTAGTGCACATGAAACATGAAATTTCTAGAAATTGCCAGCGACGGCGGAGTTCAAAGATTTTTTAATACTGAGGTAATCTACTAAAAAAAGTAGGTTAAATCGGAAGACAGTAATAAATCTAAATTTTTACAGGTGTCTATCTCCTAACAAAACTTCTTTCTTCTGGTCAGAATACGACTTACTATTCTTCGTCCTCTCCACGAATTCAATCATCTTTTAATCTCCTACGCACTTACCCAAAATCCTAAAAATCCTACCCTCTATCGCTGTAACACATTGCCCATCATTATCTGCTCCAACCATCCACGTTGTCTTTGTCTTCTAATCTCTTCCAGAATTTTCCTTTCATCCTCAGTCATATCAAGAACTTACTCGTTTGTCTTCATGTCCGCTCACCTTCCTTCCTCCATTTCTTCTCCACACCGACATCTCAAAAGCCTAAAGACTACTCTTGTACAGTCTCCTCAGATCCCAAGGCCTATCACTCTTCTCCAGCCTCTTATAAAATCTTCATTACATCTTATCTTTCGGTCAAGGTAGGTTATTGGGACATATCATACTTTAAGCAGTAAGTGAGCGAAGAAGTAACTTTGAAATTCCACGAAATTCCACGCAAATATATTACACACATGACTTGGGTATCGATGTATGAGGATTGCTCATACAGTGATGCTCCAAGTTAAAAATGTACTCCTTAATAACAGAAATTAGTGCGTTAGAACAGTCATCGATAACCGCATTTCTGGCTCCATTGGTTCCGACTGGTAAAGATAGGGCATACACGCCCAAGTGGTAACCCTCGCTGGAGGAAGGCAATAAAAACCTGACCGAGATGACGTGAAAAATACAGTGGAGAAAACATCATTCTATCATATGAGCAAATTTCATTTTTGTAAAATAATTAGTTTTCGAAAAAAAATGTGGGGCATTACTTATTTGGTAACCCTCGTAATTCGACATGTTCCAACGTGAGACATCATCATCAGTTGCTGATGATGACGTGCTATGTCAAAACCTAGTTCGTATTTAATAAATGTAAGTAGAACTGATAATTTATTCTTCTTATTAAAAACTATGGAGATAGAATATTGAAAGACATCGCCACAACCACAGAAAGATATAATCCAAAAATTCTCTTTGATAACTCCATCAAATATAACGTGATCTATAGATAAAATTGAAGAACTATGAAAACTAAATAAGTAGAGACTGTCATGAGGAAGCATAAAGAACCGGGAATCAACCTAGAAATCTTCAGCTTTTTAGACCAATACGCAAACTACCACACGACCGATGGCGTTTAGTTGGGAGTTTGAACCAAGAAGATGTTTTTCACTATCCGTACATCAATGCAGGTTAATGTGAAGCGGATTTGACAGATGGCGATGTACTTTCACAAATTAATTAGATCCCACCAAATAAGCATGCAAAAGATTGCAATGATTCCTCTTAATATTTTCGAATCGTTGGCCCTTGTCTCTAAACATGATTACACTATTCAGCCCGACATGCTCCCACCTCTTTCCAGCATACTTCCTGTAACATACTGATACACTCTCGTAGATCCTTAAAAATAACAATGAGCGCTTATACCAACAGTATCCAATTGTCGAAAACATTTTTCACGACTTACTATGGCTTTGATTTGATCAGATTATTTTAGGTATAATTTCACAAAAAATTGCGAGTAAAACCAGAAGACATAACGTTTCATATCATTACATTACCTCCATTACTATATTGGGTGGAAATAACCATAAGTGCAGCATTGGAATTCACACAAGAATATAATGTACATGTTTACATGAATTAAAATACGTCTTTACTTCATTTTTCTGCACGTTATTCGAAATTTAGGCGAAAATCATAACTGATTAGGTTTGTTTCTTCGAATATTTGACTCGGCGTACACCGAAATACATGTTAGAAACTATCATAAAATATGAATTATATTACTTTGTTTAAAAAAATGTGCGTGTGTTATCAAATTGTTACGAACTATATAACACATGCGCGATAAGACTTCGTGTTGAAACAGCATTGAGTTGTTTAAAAGTCCAATCGATGAAATGCAATATTTTTATGACTTATATCTAAAGATATCACTAATGAGAAAAGGTTTGAAAAGTTCCATTGAAATCTGTATATGCACAGTAAGCGCTCTAACCAGCTCAATAACGTTTCATATTTTCGCATTCCTCCCAATCTTCCACGTTAACGAGACAGAGGAGACCCGAAATACTACCGGCGAAAGAGGAAAAGGGCAGCAGACAGGCATTGTGTGTACCGATGGGACGGACACGCTGCGAGGGATGAAGAAGGAAAAACGACGCGCCAATGGTCTCGAATGATGGAGGCTGTTTGCATCGCACACATTGTGCCGGTGGCGTTTCATCGTACATAATTCTCTTCATTTCCTTCCGGCAGCTTTGGCTTGATTATCGAGTGACATTACCGCAGTGATTTCACGGTTAATTCATTCGACGATTAAGCCGTGCTTTACCGAGCTGAAGGGCCCAAAAAGACAAATAACAATGCACTTGATGCCTGGAGACCATCCAGCATACGAGGAGAAAATCACTGGGAAGGGATTTTGCGTCTAAAATTTCAACTATCGAGACGAGATATGAAACAAACTATACCATGGAAACACATAAATAGAGTAGTATTTCAACACTTAAAAGCATGAGACAGAGAATTTCAACTAATTTACCAAGTGCCACTTTTGAACGTTATTCTATAAGTAGTACGTAATACCAAGGAATTTCCATTATCCCCCTTCTTGATTACGATTACATAGGATCTCGTCTAGATACACTAGGGAAAAGCGATCTGAATGATGGTCCTAGTTCCATACAGTTGAATGAACTAGAATATTGATTTCCGTCGACACTAAAAGAAGGAATGGGTCAGAGACGTAGACAAAGCAGAAGTATGGACCATGGACTAATATGATCAGCCAAAGAAGCAGGGTGTTTGGTTAGCTGATTCTAACGCGTTGGACCTGACCCCCCGAAAATCCTCGAATGATTACAGTAAGTGCCAAGATTAACTATAAGTCACAATTTTGATCAAGGACTACCACTTTTAGAGACGAATGATGAAGATTAGCTTCAATTCGGATGTGTTCCATTTCATGAAAATAAAAAGATGGAAATATTTTAACATTTACATTGTGGTGCTCATGATCGCGAGAAACTTCGATGAAGAAGGCGCAAAACTTACCCTGGGGTGAGCAAGACGTCATCCATAATAACCTCCTACAACCCTACATTTAGCGGTTAGATGTGTTGACAACTCAGTTCATATTGATCAATATTCTATCAGTCCATGCTGAAGTTCTCACAAATACCAATGCACTGAAGCTGAAAAAGTGTTATTGGTCAAAGACAAAACAAAATCCTCTGCAGAGGTGTCAGAAGCAACAGCTTCAATTTTCAATGACGTACTTATATGAATTGGGAACGTCTCAGCAAAATATAACTAAGAGATAATTACTGCAATTAGGATTGAGTTAATCTTGCAAGGAACATCAAGACAATGAACTATGGTTCTTATCTTCAAGAATTAGTGCTAAGAGAGAGTAATTAGTTACCCAGGTTATAGGGCAAACGATAAATTATTTTTCTATAATAAAAAAATACTTTACAAAACTTCCATTCGGCTAGGATAACTCCAAAACACCCTACTGGGTAGATTAATCAACAGGCAACGCTTCAATTCAGGATACAATGACTCTACCTGCTGTGGCTGAAAATTCCAGAAATCACTTCATTCATCATAACTTTCCTGTTTACACAAAACACATATATACTACCCCGTCATGTCCTATTTTAAGTATGAACTTTTAGTACAAATATATTAAAATGTATAATAAAACGATAAAACATTGGGCTAATGAACTGATATGAATTTAGTCATTTATCAAGAAGGCTTGTATACCAGGATATTAAAATGCCGAATGAAGATGTAAATCGATCACCTAAGTAGAGACTGCGGTACGAAATGTTGGATTATTAGTCGCTTAATAAGAGCGCATGGAACACAAAAAGAGTGATCAGAAACGAATCGTGGGAGTGTCGTTTCTTGAGTACAAAGCTCTAAAGAATCCCATTTTAAGTACTTATCAGCAATTTTAGTATATCGTTCAAAAAATATCCGATCATCATTTATCTGTAACTCAAGATTCGTTTCGTCTGATTCATTCGTACTTTTGCGGAAAAATATTTTCTACGTGAGAGCAGGGTACGCATGAAGTGTTAAGTGTAATTACTCACTAGATACACAGACTACACAATCACTAATCCACTATTGATCAAAGCATTGCCGTAATAATTGAGTTCCAATCAACTGACACTTTGGCTTACTTACTGACACTTAAAGGAAATGCCGGATTATTAAAGCCACTGAGTCGTAAGGAAACAATGATACCGCTCTAAATTAATCGACGTCAAGTAAATATTTCTCACCTCATTCATTTCTCATGGAAGTTTATTCATGTCATTATGACTCGATGGAATTACTATTTGGATATTTACTCTGTTGAAAGTGATTTAAAATATCCCGATTGATTAAGTTATGTGCAGACAATCACAAATTCTAAATCACTGCACTACACCTTAAGAATTCCCGCTCTACAAATTCTTACCTGCTCATGAACGCTTGTTTTATAACCCTGTCTATAATATAGCGGATTTTCAGGCATTATTATGTTACTAGTTACCGCAACAATTTCTAAAAGGACTATAATATTTATTTCTTACATTTCTATTAAATCAAGTGAGTACAGAGACTACAATTTTTGAATGGCCGACTAAATAACGCCAGAAAGCATGACAAATTTGAAAAGGCATATAAATGGGACTCGGTCTCCGAGTGAATTACACTATACTTTTCTCGTATGAGGCATCTAATTCCAATTTCCAGGCAAATATGACAGATATGAATAGAGGTTGCACATGCGCCTCATCCACCCCTGTCGAAAGTAAACTAATACTCAATTGGGAAATCCAAGAAGACCATAAACTCGACGATTAAAATATCAATAGGTGACAGTAGCCGAGAGTGTACAAAAAACGAAAATTGGTGGCAAAAATATGGAGACGCTGCCACCTCCATTTTGCCTCCAGTTGTGGAAAAAAAATGCACCGGTGAGAAGATAAAAATAATAAAGTAAGACCATCGCAGGAAAAAAGACGTAAGCGATAATTGAAAAATCACGAGTGGACAAAGGTAGCCGAAAAAATAAGTAGCGAAAATAAAAGGACATGGGGATCATAAAACGAAAAATAAAATAAATTGGGAAAAGCGGTAAGGATTATTTCGCTGCCGGAGTGAAGTAAAAAACACTGTCGAAAAAAAATAAATTACTGGGTGGAAAACTCGCAACCGTGAGATTCAGGGGGCGAATTGAGTGGGAAGCATGGGAGTCGACGTCTGTTGGTGGAAGGGGTGGGTTTTGGTGGGAGAGGGGAGGACGGGTGGAAAAGGGGCGGGGTGGGGTGAAGGCTGGTATGGCTGCAAAAAGGTGAAAACGTTGTGATGCGCTCGTGGCCTGGGAACTGCATTTCAAACGACAGACCGAGTGAGTTGCAGCACTGCGTACCGCACCGTTGGTGTGGGCGGGTGTTGGGGTGGTGAGGGGCTGGGAACGGGGAGGAAGGGGGCGCGAGTCGGTGTGGGACGTAGATGAGAGCAGGGAGGATGCAGGTTGGTTTTTATGCAGCCACGAGGCGGGAGGGTCGGTGGGGTTTTTAGCGGGGGTGGTGTGTCGGCCGGGAAAAAGAGCGGGAGAGAATCCTGACCTGGGTGGAAGGGGAGGGGAACTGTGTGTTGAAAGGGTGCGGGAGTTTTTTTTGGGGGTGCATGGGATTGGGGTGGGGGGGAGTGTAGCGGTCGCGGCGCACCGGAATTGGGAAGTGAGAGAAGGCCAACAACATGCCTTCTCTCTCCCCCACTTCAACTCTTTCTCTCTCTCTGCCACGGTTATTTGTTATTCGCTGGCGGTTTTGCGGTCTCTCCGTGCTCCCGTGCTCTTGGTGTCGTTGCGCGCATTTAATGCGCGTATTAAAGTCCCGAGTTAACTCACATCTACGCCTCTTTTCACAACTATTCTGTCCCCCCCCCTCGTGCCTCCTCCTCCCGTCCTTTCACAACACGCCGCCTCTCTTTTCGACCGTGGCGCTTCCGTCGCTTCGTTTCCCGCGTCGCACCGCCTCCATGGCGGAATCCAAGTAAAATGGGACGGGCCAAAACTATCCCAACTACCCCATTTGATCTACCTCTAAAACACACACAAAGTAGTCCACGTACATAATCCATCCCATTCTTAAAGAATCACAAATGTTCCCCATGATGTCCGTCCAAGGTAATAGCGCAGTTGAAATTTAGAAATTGAGCTAATAAGTAAGTATGTGAAATGCCCTCTTGGGAATTGAATCACATGAACTGAGAATCTAGGCTGTTAGCCTTCGCTTAAATAATTTTGTCGTGCAAAGATGTTTACTTTTCATTATAAATTAATTTATTTCGAATTATATTAAGTGTCCCAAGTGAAATATTCGTAAGCCTGCTTCCAAATATTTGACCATGATATAATTTACGTTTAACATCGAAGAACATGACTTCAAAAACTTTTATTGAGAAATCGTATCGAGTGCCACTCATCAATAATGGCGTCACGACTTCGGCATGTGGGAATCACCGAAAAATATTTAAACTCCGGTACCATAATGGCCGTGAGTTATAATGCCCAACTTCGCCACTATCAAGGACGAACTACAACCCTTATTATCAAAGTTTAAGCTTCTGTCTAGAGGAGCTTTACTGCGATTACTTCGTACAGTTCGTGTAATCGAACAAGGGATAGTGAAAAAATTACCTTAGGAACACCATGGAAAATAAAGTAAAATAGGATAAAATACAGAAGATGCCCAACTTAAATGATATTTTTACGCTCAAAAGACAGGGAAAACAAACACACTGGTAGAATTAATTTAAATATCCCGTTATACTCCAATTAGTTAAAATTACCATTTCGAACTGGACCTATTTACAACCTCTACGAGAAAAATGTAGTCCACACAGGGAGAATAGAAATCTTCCAGCAGGCACTAAACACTAGTGGCTTACCAAAAGGTGTATGGCTGCAGCGGAAACAGCATTACAGATCTTAACTTCCTCGATTGATCTAGCTCTACTTAGCTAAATATCCTCGCACTGTGAATGACAATTATCACTATATTTAAAGTCATTTTCTTCTTTGTGATCCACTTGAAGGGCATTTTCACGAGTGATTGGAGACAAAAGAATTCAAATAGTAACAAAAGCCCGCATTTAATGTCCAAAGCCTTTTAGTGTAGTTTAATATCTTTCTGACCTCATATTCCCCACCCATTCTATATTTTAGGCAAGCCAGTCTAAGAATTCCTATTCCACAAATGCCTCTTCGGTTTTGCTGTCTTCCCGAAAATAATGGAGGACTAAAAGGTAAATGTTCAGTTAAATTCAATCGAGCATAAAATCCAGGTTACACAGAATATATCAGTACAAAATGGAATTCCATGCTCATCAAAATAATGTAAGAAAAAATTACCCTAAATTAGCCCGAAATCACCCAAAACCACATAACCCTACATTAGTTGAAAAGCAGCAAAAATTATTCTAATATAAAAAATAAGGATTTATGGAAAAAAGTATTTACCTAAAGTCCTTCTTCATTGAAAAGTACTTAATCATGGAAAATGGATAAAAGAAAGATAAGTTCACATGTATAGACAGAAAAATGGAAAGATAGTGGAAGAGTGCCTCAAAAATACTAACTAGAATAATATATTACCGGATTGAGAAGAAAATTGAAGAAAATCTATAAGATGATCAATTTGGTTTCTGGAGAAACCGGGGCACACGAGAGGCTATTTTAGCGTTAAGACTAATTTCGGAAAAAATGATAAGACTTAATAAAAAGGTAGTCATAGCCTTTATTGACATTGAAAAAGCCTTCGACTGCATCAGTTGGAATACATTGTTTAAAGTCCTTAAAGACGCTAAAATAGACTATAGGAATAGAAGGATAATTCTCCAACATTACCAAAACCAAGAAGCAATCCTTAGTGCAGACGGAATAAAAGCAAAGATCTCTCGAGGTGTTAGGCAGGGATACAGTATCTCCCCAATACTGTTCAATTTATACATGGAACAGGCAATGAAGGAATTTACAGAAACAAATAAGAGTGGATTAAAAGTGAATGGCAACCTCTACACAACCATCAGCTTTGCGGACGACATAGCACTTTTTGCGAACAGTGACAATGAGCTACAGGATGCATTACACGAAATTAACCAAATCTTTAAAAACAATTGGGACATGAAAATAAACAAAAAGAAAACTAAAATAATGAAATGCACTAGAGATGGAATTGAGGAAGCTGAGGTATATGGAGAAGATGAAGAAAAACTAGTGCAAGTTACTACTTTTAAATATCTGGGTAGCTGTATCACATCTGATGGTAGATGCACCGCGGATGTGATAAGTAGGGTAGCACAAGCAAAACAAGCATCTATCAAAAAGAAAACTCTTTTGACATCAAAAAATGTTTCTCTATCAATCCGGAAAGAATTTGTTAAAACGTATGTTTGGAGTGTGTGCACCTTTGGCTCAGAAACTTGGACTCTGAAGAAAGAGGAGAGGAAAAAGCTGGAGTCCTTTGAAATGTGGTGCTGGAGAAGACTTTTAAAAATATCTTGGACAGAGAGGGTTACCAACCTGGAAGTATTACAAAGGATTGGGGAAGGACAAACGTTTGTTAATTCCATTTGTAAAAAAAGAAACGCAATGATTGGACACCTTCTACGTCACTCAAGAGTGGATGACCACGTTAATGGAAGGAGTGGTAGATGGCCGTGCTGGAAGAGGTAGCCCAAGAAAAGAATACTTGGAAGAGACCATAGCGGGGAGAGGTTACAGTGATATAAAGAGACTGGCTTTGGAAAGAAGGAATTTGAATGCCCACCAACCTTAGGGTTCAGGAGAAAAAAAAGTGGAATAGTGGAAGAGTGAAAGATTCCAAAATCAAGAAGAATGGTTTTCGGTGATTTTCCGCAAATAGCTATGGACTCTACTTATCCTTCGTTATATCACTGAGTCAAGATTTTCTACAAGAACACAACAATAAGTATATAGGTTTACTCATGTAGGTACAATTCAAAGTAGAATTATAGGCACCAATAGTCATAGTGGTGACAACGATATTCACAGTACAAATTTAACGAGAGACCGATAGTATTACGCTCCTTGAAATTTAGAATTATATGTCAGGATTCATTTCTATAAATTATTTTAAGTGCAGTATTTGGTAATGGAATGTTTAGGACTATATACAGTGAAGGTTGATCAAATTTTAAAAAAATAATGAAATGGAATCATATAATATGCTATCGCTTTCATTACAATCTCCACGCAGAGGGGTTTCGATGAGAATAAACCACGTCACTTCCGAGGTAATGTTACAGCCACTAATAATATTCACAAGGAGCCTATTGCAGAAAGTAAGATATTCCGACCATAGTATTGAATTGAATGAAGATTCTATTGGCTACCTGTTCCTGGAATTAGAAGAAGCAGCGAACCAAACTCATTTCACTTCTTATTGTTAATACTGCTAAGTGGGTGTTTTTATCTTGCATATTAATGGCTGGAAAGATTTTAAATATCATCTAACACCAAGTCCCCGTGAGCATTTCTACTTATAATAAGGGCTACAACATAATCACTTCAACTGAAATTAGTATAATAGATACTAGTATAAATAAATGTTACCAAAATTAGTAGTGCCAATTCCATTTCAAGTATTTTTCACATATGAAGAGTCAATTTAAATTGCTACACAATTGGGCTAGACTACGTATATACCTAAGTGTAAAATTCAGCTGCTTATATTATAAACGGCAGACCGTACCATGAAAGAATAAAACACAGTGTAGTAACATACCCACGACAGTGAAGTAACATACGTATAAAATATTTATGTATTAAATATGTATTAAACAAGAATGATACATATACTATATGAACTAAATATTTCCTTGAGATTAAAAAGTATATTTTACTATAAAAACAACCACTGCTCTTACCATTTGTTCTGTAAGCATTGAAGTATTACCACGAAAAAGGCATAATTTTTCGCAAAACAACAAAGCAATCAAACGCGATTGTTACTTCATGGCAAAAAGAGAAAATTATGTGGACTATCAGAAAATGAGGTCAGGCGAAGTGATTGCTTATGGATAATATTTATCTTCCTATCAATTAAATGCTATTCCATAAACGTTCCGGGTAGTGACTCGGGGCAATAAGCATTTATATATGCCACAGAAGCTTTATGGATGGCCATTTTCACGCGACAACGCAAACTGAAAATAAATCATTTTCATGTATGTCTGTGATTGATGTAGCGTGATGGAATGCCACAGAGAATGTACGACCCCAGAAGGACGTATGGAAAATTTGTTTTTGCGGCTATTGGCTACCATGAATAAGTACCTTGTAGTGTACGAAATACATTAAAATACTCAATCGAAATTCTAGTCATCAAGGAAAAAAGGATATGAAAATAGAACGCTCATTAAAATAACTAAACATTTCAAAAAAGACGATGCATTTGTTGCCCACCGATTTTATTAGAAGTCCTGAGATTTTAACTGTTCCAGATTTTTAAGTCATAGGAAAAAAATTTGTTACACGGATATCAAAGAATGTCACTGATTGTGCCATGATAACTAATCAGGATGTTGGCATTTATTGATTATAATACGGCATGTTTAACTCAATTCTTCAGAAATTAATAGGTTAAAATTTACTTACCAAATCTCAAACATTTTCTGACAGGTAGAAGTAGGTAGATCATTCCGTAAGATAAAGGACATTTTTTATATCAGCATATCACGATTTTATATCAGCATACGATTATAGATTTTTAAAACAATAACACCGCTAAGTTGACAATCGCTACAAGCCATACATTTTCAATATAAATTATGCAAATGACTTTATGCGATAAAAATATACAAAAGCAATAATTGTGAATTGCTTTGAGAGCGAAATACCCTCTCCAAAGGATGTACCCGAACGGAAAATGTCCTACGATTATTCATACCCTAAATCCCCTAATTCCGGGGAAACGAGCACGACCCTAATCATGTTTGGCAAGTTCTATTGCGGATATCAGAGGACATTCTCAATAATTGTGACCAATTTTTTATTCAAATAATACTCAACGCGGTCGTAAGATGAGAGCGCATTAGAAAAACATTAGGCATAATTGGTACTCTAATTTAGAGGAACTTTTACGGAGAAACAGAAGAATTTCTCCAAGCAAATCTTGATTTTAATTTTCTCCCTCAACTTCTGTGGTTTTCACCTGGAGCACAGACAACCTTCACAGAGGACAAGCATGCATGAATGTTCGGAAAATTTTAAATGAATATCACGAAACAAAATTCACATGGCCATTGGTCATGAATTATTCGTGATATTATTTATTTATTTAAAGAAAGAAAACCACACATAGCGAGGGTGCCATTTTATAGTGGCCATCTAACAAAACACAAACTTAGGACATATACAAGTAAATTTAACCACAGGATACAAGCAGAAATTTTGAAAATGTAAAAAAAGAAAAATAGGGGAATAACTACTTAGCTGAAAGATACGAAAGAGAAAGGCTTATAAATGGTTTAGATGAAAGTGCAAAAATATTATTAAGTACGTCCATGATAATGGCGTAGTTAACATAAGTTCAGCCAATCAGTAAACACGTTTAATGCCGTAGGGTGAAGAAGATCATATAACCACGTATCAATGATGGTGAGTTTTGTTACAATCATACGATCGTAAAAAAATTGCTTACTTTTCATCTCTCTCCAAACCAAATAAGGATATTTTAACCATGCTCTTATCCTGGACGGAATTAAGTCATGCAGACTACAACGTAAAACTAAACCCTTGCCTGCGCCTAACTTGACGTTATTTAACCGAAAACGTTAAGTGTTTAACACAAAATTTTATTGACTGGCTCCAAATAGGAATAAAGTTTGAATTATTTTTCACTAAGGATGAAAAATTCGCTGTTTACTTGTGCGAATAGGGTATACATATTTTACTAATATGTATTTAATAAAATTGTTGGTAGATTTCATTTGTTTTTCTAAGTCTTGGGTATATTTACTTGATAGTAGTCTCACCTGAGGTTTTTTCTCCAAGGGTACCTAGATCTACCTATTTGCGCTCTCTTTTCGATGGCATTGGCAGCATTTTTCTTCTTTTATTTCCATGCATTATTCGGGAATTGGAAAATCTCATTACAACTTTTCACTTCTTCATTGGACTTGCAGCGCGAAAAGGTTACAAGTGCAATGTGAAAGATAGAGGATGAAGATAAATCTAAGAAAAATAAAGAGCTTCTCTAGAAGTAAGAGAATCGGGTAGAAAATAGGTGTTGGAGGGCCCAAATAGAACAGGTTGAGCAGTTGGCGCAGTATAGGTCGCAAGCTTGGTCTTCGCGAACGGAGGATGCACGTAGACTTGAGGCGTTTGAGATGTGGGATTGGAGAAGGATAGAGAGGGTTAGTTGGGTGTCGAAAAGAACGAACAAGGAGGTATAGGGTATGTTTGGTGGTGACTGTAAGTAGAAGGCAGAAGGGATGAATGGAGGAGTTGAAGTAGAGGGCAGGTGACAGTATTCGAGTCAGCGGCAGAAACGGCGGGGAAATATGAAGAAATAACAACGAGAAAAAAACGGCCTGGACCGAGAATCGAACGTAGTCCTTTGGGCATGCCGGGCCAATGTACAGACAACTACGCTACCCACTCTTCCGGATTCTATTAAATATTATTGTTTTGCAGAAACAGGGGAAGTAGTTCGTAAACCCTTGCTGTCCATCAAAGACGGCAACGCAAGGGAGATGAGGGCTTCAAGGAAGCCACAACCAAGTAGCATACTTGCGTTGCCATCTTTGATGAACGGCAAGAGTTAAAGACATAGTTCTCCTGTATCCACCAAAATTTCTGCGAGATTTAGGAAGCCTCGGCAGGAAGAAGTAGTGGGCTGTGCATTGGTCTGACAAGCCAAAGTCCCATGTTTCGATTCCGGTCCGGGACGATTTGTATCTCGATTTGTACCTATGCATTTTCTACGTAGTACAGGGTTGTTAAGCAGAGTAATTGTGGAGAGGACCCTGGCTAAGCGTGTAAGAGGTGGAGAGAGGATAGGCATTCTGAACGAAATAACACGAAGTAGATGATATGAAGAATTTAAGTTAGACCAAATGGAGAGGCATTTATTTTAGGGAAAACGAGATGATTTGCTAGAATTGAGGATGCCAGGATAAGGACTGTCCAAAAACCTTCCAATCGACTTGTAGGATACTCAAATGAAATGGCATAATTCGGACGTATTTTTCTATGCAGCAGAGTTCATTTCAAAAGAGCAAATTATTGTTCAATTTCACCTCGTAAAATATATGCTATCAACTTTTTCCATTTTCTCAGGCTTCACACAAAACGCATTTCTCCCGTCTCAGCAGGGGATGTGGGGGGAATCGAAGCTCCTATCCACCCCCCTCTAACTCAACGCACCTTAGTTAATATTATTCTGCGACAACGACGTCTAGTAGAGTAGGATGTCTCTCACGGCCTCGAGCGTCTTTGCATTGTTTCCTCGGGAGTGGAGGCAGTTGGGGGGTGGGGTGAGGGAGGTGGAAGAGGGGAAGGAAGGAAAAGTGTGCGATGCATAACATTTACGATGCTTATACACTCCCGGCGGGATGCAAACCTATCGCGCGCCGTGATGATTGGGGATTGCAGCTGCGAGATGTTAATCCAAAGGATAGGATTGGAGTGGAGTGGAGGGATTTAAGGGTGTGAGGCGTGAGCGTAAGATAAGATTGTGCAAGGGGGAGAATGGGGCAGGGTCGTAGCGAGTCACTTATACGTGCCGAGCGTGCCTCAACATGGGGAGACTGCCACTCTGGTACCCCGCTGCGAATAAAGATGGAGAGGTGGCGCCTTGGACGCCGGCCCAGCCGGGGCAAAAAAAGGTGGGATACAGCCCGGGACGTGCTTTACACGGCCATTGCCAATCAAACGGGGAAATTCTTTTCCGCGGATGAGACAACTGCGTGGCCGTTGAGAACGCCCTCTCATGCCGCTGTCACCGCTTCCCCCCGCTACCTCCTAAGGTTCTCAATTACCTGCGTTGAAATAACTTTTTCGATTCCGCCGAGGTGCTAAGTGGGTCTGAGCCAATTTGTTCTTTCCTGTGAGAACCATTGAGCCTGGACCAGACAGTCCGAAGCAAGGAAAAGGTATAGGCAATCCGTCCCAGATTTCCAACTCACGGATACAAGGTCCCGTTTTATTTAACACCGAGATCAAATGATATCATAATATTGAGGAAGGTAACAGATCAGCATTACCAAGGATTATTATGCATATCAAAATTATTATATTAATTGGTTGTTCAATCCTAAGATTGGTTGAATGCAGCCCTCCACTCTTTCCTATCAAATGCTAGTTCCCTTACCTACCCGTATTTCTTTCTATGTACATTCCTCTTTATTTGGTCCATGATCTTATTCCTGGGTCTTCCGACAGGGACTTTTCCCTCTGTTTTTCCTTCAATTATGTTCTCTACTAACCCATTGTGTTACAGAGTGAGTCGAATCCATCTGGTTCTACTTTTCTCTGTTGTATTTAATGTATATGAGAATTATTATAAGATATCAGTCATTTATTGTTTTCAAAGTCCATTCAGATGTGCTATTATTGTATTTTCTTCATTTCGAAAATGACTGTAGAAATTGTGAAATACTTCGGATTCAAATTCAATTTTGCCGAATTTTGCTTAAATTCAAATTTGCCGGCCCCGGTGGCGGTGGGGTGAAGTCCTCGCCTGCTAAACCGAGGGTCGCGGGTGCCGGCCGGTGGTCGAGGGTCCCGCCTGGGTGTGTTTTTCACCACCCAGGGCACGGATGTATGTCAAGTTCTGTTGGTCCGGTCCCTGGAAAACCTGATGACAGGCTCAGCAGCCTATCGGGATTCCGGGGACATACGGGCCAACAGAATCGTCCGGCAGCAAAAAAAAATTGATTGGTTATATTTAGCTAACCAAATTTATATGCCTATAATTAAATAAATTTGCAAATATTTAGGTATTTTACATACATTTAGTTGTGATATTAGGAACATATTATGTCAATGCGCCTAAACATAAAGTCCTTCATTGTGTCAAAATATCTCTTCGACTCCTCCGAAGTGTTATGCGGGGGAAAGCCAATTTGTCCACCTCTGTAAGAACCAAAGAGAGTGCCCTGCGTCGAGGAGAAAGGCTAATGCCATCCCTCATTACAACTTCATTAAAAAAGACAGCACAGTAGAGCAAGCACCGAGATGAAATCACCACCATTTTCTCAACCTCTTCATGGATATAAATGCTTACTATTTCGATTTCAGCTTCTATTATTTCTCAAGAAATTTTTAACTCCCCCAAATTTCTTCCGCTGTTCCCATGTAACTGCAAATCGCACCAAATATTTGACTTGAAAGTAGCTAAACCTATTTCCAGAGATAAAAACGAAATTATTAATTTGCTCATACTTAAAAACATGAAGTACCTTAGAGTAAGAAGAAAAGCTAATGAAGAGAACAATCCTCGATGAGTATGAGAAAACATTTTTACAAGATGTACATAATTAAAAAAAACTGGGGGTAATCATTAATCAAGATAATAAATAATAAAAAGAAATAGAATGAAGAGTAATAAACACTAAATAATGCTACCAGGCAATGCAAAAACTTTTTCAAAGCAAAATATTATATTGAAAAACAAAGTTCAATACTTTCTAGACTGTAATAAAACCAGTTTCCCTCTAATGCTCATAAATATGAGCTTTCAATTAATACATGGAGAGGATGATTACATTTGAAAAAAAGTTCTGACAACTATTATAGGGTAAATATTGGTACACCAGAACAAACAAAGAGCCAAGAGAATTATTTCCAGATACTGATATTATAGCTCTGATTAAATTAAGACGTTTGTGATGGGTCAGCTACAGGTCTACAGACGAGAAGACGACAATTGTTGAAAGAAATTTTAACAGAAGTATTTGAAAGGAAAAACCCTTGGGAAGACAATACCCTTACTGCGGCGGTGGGACTAAGACCAAAAAGACATTTAAAAAATCGGAAGCTAAACAGCGGCGATGGAATACTTAAAGGTGGCGTAAAATTGTTGGTGAGACCTAGAGCCTATTGCGTTTTGATCGGCCATGGAAATTACAAAAAATGCGTTCTGTTAACATCCTGATGTCGGTAATTTTACTATAATATTGAAGTTTTTCTTATTACTGTAGAATTGATTTAATGGTGGATAAATTTAAAGAAGCATCAGCTGCACTTGGCTTAGTCTAGTGCAGTGATGGGCAAACTTTTTAAAGAGGGGGCCAAAGGTAAGGAAAAATACTTTAGGCGGGCCAATATAATTTATTAAAAAATAAAAATGGTACATTTTACAAAATTCTTATGATTTTTGTGATACTAAGATACACTATTAATGACTGAAATATTATGAAGGAGAATGTGATGAATGAAACTGTGACTTCATTTTTAAAAGTTTCTCATAATTTGGATCGAACTGGGATGAGCTTATTCTTAGAAGAGAAGTTAAATGCACATATTTCAGTCTGTTTCTAAGGCAACTCTTTTGAAGTTTCATTGTAGAAAACACCTGTACACATATATATGACTAGCAAAAGGTACCCGTTGAAACTCAACGGGTGTGAAAAACACTGAATTTATTATATACGAAAGCCACAAAACCTGAAGAATACTGAGCGGTCTTCTTTGAGTCGTATTCTGAGTGAATGAACGTAATCACTTCCCTTGTGTACAAACATATATTTGCATTCGATGACTTATTTCAGTTGCGATATTCATTTTTGATAAGAGCGTTGAGTATCTTCAAACAGGATTGGAGAGTAAGGGCACAATCCAGCGGTTGAAAATGTCAAACGGTTCATTTGCAGCAGCAGCCATGTTTATTTGAACAATTAATCCTCCGTTACCTGCACTGCGTCTTAGGCGTAAAGGGTAGCCATAATCATTGGTTTTGGTTTTTAAGTAAAAAAAATATGTTGATTCTTAGGGCAATTGTCGATTTTCATGCATGGTTGGCGTTCATTGAGCAGAATACTCCGTTCTTCTTTCGGGTAAGATGAATGTAGTAACGTTATTATAGTTTCCGCCATATTAAAACAGATTGAAGTTTCGAAACGGACGGGTCAATATTTGAACCAGATTTATAGCTGGGTTCCCTTCCGTGGTTGGGTAAGGATGAGATTTGTGCGGTTCTTAGTGTAACCCGAGAAACACCACGGAAAGGTGACCGACTTAGTTTCCCATTTTTATTGATATAGGTATCCTTTTTTGGTATTTTTTGTTGGATTTTTTATTTATTTTTTCGTTTAATGCTGATAAACACTGTTCATCATTAAAGAATCGGTATCAGTTCATTATAAAATAAACTTAAACATTATATTTACGGCTTTTCCTCAGGAGTGTTGAATGTATACTCATTGTAAATATGCATTAAATTTATCGATTACTCACCTAAGAAATCCCTCATGGGGCCCTTAGGACTCTGGGCCCAATAGCCCATTGAACTCATAGGCCCATGGACTCTAGGCCCTTCTTATACAGATATTTTCTCAACATGATATCATGGGCCTGCAGGAAAAACTTTTATTTAAAGAAGCGTGAATATCATTTGGAAATCAAATCTTTGGTTGCCAATGAAATATGATATTGTTGATTTCAGATTGAGATTTTTCAGCTAAAACATGACTTTCACACGAATACGAAACGTAATATAAAATCGATTGAAAGAATTAGAATTTTCATTTATTCAGCCATCCGAGAAAAAAATTCTAGCCCTCTATCATGAGTAAAAGTACTTTTAAAAAGCAAAAAATAAAACCACTGCACCGAACCCAATGATTAGCATGGACCACAAGAAGGGCCTTTGTGGGGCCTCAGGGGACTCTGAGGGCTTTTTAATGTAGGCTATATATATTAACCACAGATATATTTTCTATATACATACCAAATTTCAGCTGAATCGGTCCAGTAGTTTTTGCGTGATTGAGTAACAAACATCCAAACATACAAACATACAAACTTTCACATTTATAATATTAGTAGGATAAAGCAAACATTGCAGTAACTTTCTGGGAATGTGATATCATATTCAAGAAAGTGGATTTTGATAAGGACTTGTAGAACTCTAATTTTGGAACATTAAGAAACAACCGTTTGAGTTGAGTGTTACATTTTAATTCAATATATTCAAGTTGCAAGTCCGATTTCACTGTTTTACAGTTCACATCAAAAGAAAATTTCGAAGTATTTTTCAATGACACTAAAGTCTTCAAATCTTCGTTCAAATTCACCATGGAGTCTTCGCAGACTATCTTCGTATCTCTTAAGCTTTTCCTTCATCACCGGGGCTATTGAACTCAAACTCGGGAAGTGAGACAAGTCATTCTTATCAAGCTGATTCGCGAATAGATTAAGTTGTAGTTTTAAACCTTTGAGATAGCCCTAGATATCATCAATCGATTGATCTTGGCATTCAACTTGTTTATGTGGCAGAGAAGATCCGTAAAAAATGTGAAGTCCGAAAGACATGCGGTATCTTCCAGGATTTTATACTCTACAGACCCCTGTTTCTCAAGGAAAAATGTCACTATTTCGTCTTTTAGTTGCCAAACTCGCTCGAAGACGCATCCTGCGCTAAGCTACCTTACTTTCGAGTAGTACAATATATCAGAGTACTCAGATTGCATGGATTCTAGAAACTCCTGAAATTGTCTGTGAGCAAGCTCTCGAGATCGAATAGCATTAACCAGCTTCACAATAACGTCAAGCACAGGTTTCATATCCAAAGCAGATTTACACAGGGCGTCTTGATGTATGATGCAATTTAGAAGTATAACATTGTCATCTGGATATTTTTCATTAAAGATACCAACAAATCCAGATTTTTTCCCGGTCATATTTCTCACTCCATCTGTTGTTTTACTACATATGCAATTCATAGGTACTTTCAAAGTTGAAATTCCTTCCATAAATTCATGAAAAATATCTTACCCTGTTGTAGTTCAACCTTCAACCATGCATGCTGGTTCCTCTATAATACAGAAGTTTTAGTCAACAGCTGTTATAAATAATAGCAACTGTGCAGTATCATTTATACCAGAGCTTTTATCCAAAGTAATTGAGCAGAATTTAAATGGGCCAATCTTTGATTCCAACTGTGATAATAAGTTTTTATCTATTTCTTCAATTCTAGGAGTCACTGTTTTCCGCGATAAGCTTATTGTTTCAAAATCTTTTCTTTTGTCAGGACATAAAATATCGCAAACTTGGAGCATGCAGTGTTTAACAAATTCTCCATCAAAGAGAGCGTTGTTACTTTTATCAATATTGTATGCTTAAACATAACTTGCATGTATAGCTGCTTGCAGAGAGCTATTTCCTTTCTTAAAAATACTTTGCTGACCTGATAGTTTATTGCATAGATCTTCTGCTTTTTGTTTTCTTTCTTCTACGGTCATGGCTCTAATCTTGGCATCCTTGTGCTCAGACCTGAAATGTCGTGAAATGTTATATTCTTTGTAGACTGCTACAGTTTTGTTGCAATTGAGACATAGTGGTTTATCCCGAAAAACTGTGAAAAAGTACTTACAAGTGGCTAAAATTTTTCACAATATTCAGAGTAAAACTAGCAAACCAAAAACGCCAAGACAGGTCTGAATCAAGAAACGTGTTTCAATATCTAGCCGCGGTTGGGGGAGGGGGTAGCTACTCCGAGGAGGCTCCGTTGCCAGTTTTACTCTTCGTTACAAAGTTGCCAGCAGTCAGTACCTCTCACTCTCAACATAACATTCCAATATCTGGGATAAGTCAATAAATGTGTATGTCGTTACTGATATAAAACAAAAGAGAATAAAAAAAGAGGAAAGTATTTATATTTCTTATAGCCTGTATTTTTTTTATTCGTCAGATTAGGAATAATGCCGAGCGGGCCGGATAGAACATTTCAGGGGGCCGCATCTGGCCCGCGGGCCGTAGTTTGCCCATCACTGGTCTAGTGCATCCGAAAGTCTACACTAAGTTGAAATTATTTCATTAGTTCCGTAGAGGTGCTACCTGGGTTTGGGCCACGATGTTCTCTCCCACGAGAACCTGTGAGCTAGTATCTGGAGAGGGTGCGCGACGCGTCTCAAGCCTACTGAAGTAGGTTAGAAGGTGTAGGCTGACCTAGATTTTGATCAAGTGGGAAGATGAAGCGTCAAGATCAGTCATAAGATCAATGGGTCACGATACTATAGATGTGCAAGGTAAGGAAATAAATCACCCTGTCTGGTAAAAATTTCTTTCCTTAAAACTCCCTAAAAATGCTCCTCCTTCTCTAATTAATGTTCTCAGTTCTATTTCAAAACACAAATAAGGCCCAGCAATACGACCTTAAATTTGGCTAATTGCTCGGAATAAATTTTTATCGCTGATAATATGCCGCTCTGAGTCGCTGGTACATTGCCACTAAATCTCAGGAATTGAAAGACGGCTGTCAAGGTACATTGATGAAAGCTATAATGCACGACATCCACATGCTTCTTTCTTATTATATGCCATAAGCAGCATAGAGATCTAACATCATGAGTATAAGGTGAAAAACTAAGAATAACGCAAAGAAAAATATGATCCAAAGTATAGCACAAATCAAAAGTTTGGACTCGCCATAGTTAAGTTGGAAAACAAACATCACAGGTGGTTTTAGATAGAAGCTACCTATAAACACGTCTGTTAAGAGACTAAAGAGTTCTAACACTAAGTAAAAAGTGTGTGAAGAATGTAAATGTTGCCAACTTCTGACTCCTTTGAATCATAATAGAGCATATTGGCATAAAATTTGTGGGACCTATGGATTTCCATAAATTAAAACGAAAAATCATACACTGAGAATAAAATAAGCATCTGAATTTTAACTTTCATCTCCAAACAAAAATTCTTCGTGGTATTTCAGTGATTCATTACTGGATCCAATAATTTATGCTAAAAATTAAAAAGAGTCTCATTTTTCGATCAATACCGCTATCCAATACTATATTTCGAATATTATCAGCAGTATTTTTACATCATATCAACGGGTGCCCTCCACCAATCTACAATAAAATTAATACATTGCTTCACGTACAATCTCCTCATCTTGAGACTCTTAAATCTCTCAGTTTGCGATCACTTCTACGATATTTCCCAATTATTTCCTCGGTCCACCGTTTCCTCTCACACAATTTACTCATAAAATATTAATCGAAGCACCCATTCCACATTTTTTCGTAACTAACTCACTTGCCGGCCTATCTAATCTACATTAACTGCAGACACGTCTAAGGTACCTCAAACCCAATGCATTCCGCTCTCTCTTACGTTTAACCAGGCATATCTAAGTTCCACAGCCACACAGTACAGTGGGGAAAACACCCTTGGGTATCTCGATTTCAGCTTCCTTGGACAAGCGGTTCTCGAATTTTAAGTAATTTATATAACAATAACAGCTTTCGCCATTAAATGCCAATTTATTATAAACAATGACTACTCATCAAGACTATACATTGTGAAGCTATATACGCGGCTTCCAAAACCAAATCTCACGTTGTTTGAGAGATCCTTCGTATATTTGGGCCTTAAGTTTTTAATTCCTTACCTGAATCCATTAAAATAAACGAAAAATGGAATAAATCTTTGAAAATTTCAAAGGAATGGATATTAACACATAACAATATTGATGTTTTATATTAGATATGTAATGTATGTACATGTACCCTATGATATAACTTGTAATTAATCCTTTATACGAATGTAAGCGAGATGAATTATTATTTATGTCCCTGCTTTTCTTGCTCACAATTGGGCTAAAATGTAATCGTCTTCGTTAAGTATTATATATGCTTTTGAAAATATTTTTTATAATGCCAGCAATCAATTTCAATTATAGAAGGCAGTCTCCACACAGGTCTGTGACCTTTGAGGCAGCCAAAAGCTCACTGATATTTGTTCACAACATTGAACCAAAACTGTTGATAAATAAATTATTCTTATTATTCTTATCGATGAACAAACATAATCACCATGAATGGTGGAAAAACAGCCCAGGCGGGATTCGAAACCACGACCTCGACTCAAGCAGGCGAGGACATTACCCCACCACCACAAATGTCGGCATGACATTTTCATCACATGCCAAAACACAACATCGCAAAAATAATGAGCGCACCAAAAGGTATTCGAATCCAATTACCAAAGCCGGAAAACAGGACGATGATTGATAAAAAAAGACAGTAACCAGACGAAGGTTTGGGGATTCACAGGAGGTGGCCCTCATGGCATCAACCTCCCTGGGGACACCTCCCATGCAACTCCAAAGCCCCCTTGAGAAACCTTCAAGTCTAGAAACCCCAAACCTTCGAAACGGGCTCTCCGTATGCACCTACGACCAACCAACCACCATCGCCAGCCACCACCGGGAGATCTTGGTTCTGGTGGCAGAGGGGTTGGGCGTGCTGTATAGTGCGGTGGAAATTGATTGCCGGAGTGTGCCGAGATGCTCCCGCGGCAACCCCCTCCTCATATCCCCCACCCGGTCAAACACACCCCTTGCACATCCAAAAACCCGCACCCACAGGCCCCCTTCCACAACAACCCAGTCCATTGGCAGTATGAGGCGCAATCAATCATACGGCCCTCTGCGGTGTTGAATTGGGGGCGGATGTGGGGGAAGGGCGGCGTGGGGGAATAGGGTAAGCCCCTACGCCCCACGTCGCAACGACCCCTTCCCCCCACCCGACATAACGCCTCACACAAACTATCGCCGGCGGAGAGGGTTTGGGGTTTGAGCTTCATGACCCTCCCGGCCAAAGGCGGCCATTCCTTACAAAAATGTTAAAGTCACCCAAAATATGGGGAAAATACTGCTCTGATTTTTCTTCCAATTAAGGTTTAATTCATCAGCAGCAGCCGTGGATAAAAACAATGTTGGTCGGCTGAATCTCTCCACTCTACTCTCTGATTAGATGACCATTTCATTTCCACATAATTTTTCATTGTAACGCCCTTGATAACTTTCCTGTTCCATAACCTCCATTTTCCAGTAACTCCCCAATTCATTTCTGTATTTTCATCCATTACTATCATAGTACCTATCTTCTTTCTATTAATACTCATCCGCCAAACGTCTTGGGAGTTAATAAGTAATTTATGAATAAAAATGGTGGGAATATACCTCACTCTCATGACGACGCTAATAATACAAGGTGTAGAACATTGAGCTTTTAAAACTAATAAGCAGGAGATCACGAAAACTTCTTACAGGGTTGATAAACACGTTGTGGAAGTCTTTACGAAAATTAATATTTCATTTCTGCATTCAAGAAGCTGTTGTTCCGCAAAACTCGCCCAATTATTAAGTTTCTTCTCCTTCTCAGCTTATCAGCAAATATATTTTCCCTCGAGATCTCCCTAAGTTTTCTTCAACAGTGACTCTCACCGTCCATTTTCTCTTCATCTTCCTTCGGTAGCACAACATTTACATTGCTTCGAATGTACCTAGTTCGGCAGATGTAATCGTCCAGTCTTTACCGCCATTAACGGACAAGCTTCACTAGTAACATTACAGTCAGCGTCACAATTTGACTAATGGAAAAAATAACATATAATGGGTGTTGCAAGTATGCCAGACTGAAATTTCAGGAAAATTTTGCAAAGTATTTTATCCCTTCTTTGTGTTTTTGTTCCATTCATACCGTCCAATTAGTTACCATTTAGTTCCTATCCTTTTTCACCCTCTTTCCCACCTGAAAAACTCTTCGAGTATCATATTTTCCAGTATGAGGTAACTTTTATACATCCAGGACTTCAATTAACAAATTGGCTGATGTAGACAATGATTTACCCCGTAGCATTCCAAGCCATTTCCGTACCTTATCAGGGAAGGAAACATTAGATCTTTTTTTCTGCAAATATATATAACTAAATATAAATATATACTAATTTTACTTAGGTTTTCCCCTCATTCATTGAATAACGCCATATCACGAGAAAACTTTCAATATTCGTTTACAGAACGTTAGTAGAAATTGGATGAGATCACGATGAATACTATTACCTATTACCTGGAAATGTTCCTTTCTTTAATGAATTATATTGTCCATGGCGTAAAACCGTCGACGCTACGAGTAGGCAAACTTGGACTATGCTACGCAATAAGGTGTGTTTTAAAAGGCTGAGAGTTGTGCATACACGAATGATTTAAGAACCCTTAATTTTTCAAGTAATTTTTAACGAAAAAAGGAAATATTCGGAAATTTATTTTCAGGAGAGCGGGTCCGTATATTGAGAAAATAAATTCATTGGCAGGCACTATATGAGCATGGGATATCTGAATGTACCCGTGTAAGGCTGAACTAATTGGAAGTTGTCGATGTTCATCATGAAGAAAAACACTTGATAACCTTTACTGATTTAGTTAATTGGTACAACGCGTCTCTGGCCTGATTATGCGCACAATATTAGGCCAGAGAGTGGCGAAACACGTCTACTCAACCCATCGAGGCAGAGAATTTCATGGAAATGATATCTCGAAAAACTGATACACTGTTCGAGGAAAACACTAAATGTTAAATGATCGTTACTGCTCACCTATTTTCTTAATCTCACCCTGATGATTTTTTCTAACATAGGAAACGGTGGATATAGCCATATTAATAATTGCAAAAAAATCTTACACATTACGGCTTCTCCTCGACCCCCACAAATCTTTCCCCTTTTATCCATCCAAAAGCCCTACAGAAGCAGGCCTTATAATAGAGCAGAGGACTCGCCCTTACGTAAAAAAATATTAGAAAGAAAGAACGGTAAGGTCCTCGTCGGTGGGCGTGGGTGATTTCAGAAGGAACGGGGGAGAAACTTCGGGGATGGCGAATCGGTGGGCCTGGGAGAGGAGAGGGGCGATTGCATGAAATGGCGATGGATGCTTTGTGTCCGCTGAGGGGGTTGCAAAGAATAGAGAAAAGCCCAGGGTAAGGAGGAGTGTGAGGCAAGGGGATATTATTGGCCCATTAAATTTCGCTATGACGCTCCGTCGACCCTCGACCGTCCGGAAAGGAACGGCGGAGAGGATAGATGATGGTTTGGGGGCCACGGGTGGAAGGCCAGAGAATGGGAAGAATAACCGGGGAGAGATAGAATGAATGAGGAAAAAGAAAGATGTGAGGAGAAAATATGAAGACAGCATTGAAGACAGTCGAGCGTCGCCAAAGAAGAGATGAAACTGATTTAATTCAAATTCATAGAAAAAATACTACCTTGACTCCATCTTTCGAAAATTGGGAAAAGAATTGAAAAATATTAAAACAAATTATTCCCTTCATTGTTATCATTGGTTCATCGGCCGTTGTTGATCAGAAGATTGCTTGAAGACTGCATTTTTCGGGCGTTTCATCGCGTTGTTACTTTATATCACGGTCGGTGTAACCATGTGATGACAATCAACACAACAACGCGTTGAAACACCCGAAACATTCAGCCTCAGCGTTGAGCACCACAGAAACCTTCGCACCAGAAGGGTGATTTGTGGCAGCACTCCACTCCGTTCTCCTATCGGCAAACAGTTTCACTCCTACTATCTCACACAAGGAATAATAAAAGAAAGTGGTGAACTACAATCAATGAATTTTGTTTTAAAAGACCAGGGTTACTAGAGTAATGCCTTCTCCTTCATATGGGTTAAAGAGTAGGGACTCGGGTCAATGTAAAAGAAAATCTTCAAGTGGAGCTCAATACGTTTTTTTCATTTCCTCCGTTATTTATAAGGTTCAACTAAATACAGTCTGAAACTTTTCTCTGTCAGTATAGACCTCTTTACTTGGACGACCTTCGCAATTCGCTCCAAGCATCGGAAGTTCTTCCAATTTATTATTCTTTATGCCGTTGTTTTCAGGTGACTGTTTTGTCACGGTATGGGTCCAATTAGTTACCCATCCTTAGCTCTCGGTAGGTATGTATTCAATAATGTATCCTCCTTAGATCTTTTTAGTACCCCTTTTTTCAATCATTCTTCCATGACACCGCACATCAATTGCATTCTATTTTTTTTTGCCCCGCAGTTGTTTTTACTCAGGCTTTATTACCACACAGGAGTATGCTACAGAAAATGAATTGATACGTGACTTCCAAATTGTGTTCCTAACTCTAAGTTTCCGAAAGGTTGCTATGACGAGTGCGTTGAATAAGTTTCCACCATCCCCCAAGTGGAATATCCAATACGAGTCTTCCATCTCCAGCTCCCTGAAGGAAATCTTCATTCCCGAGTCTCTTCATCCTTTTCCATTTTATTATTCTTCAATGAACCACATTCAATATGCTTCCAAATTTCTATGTTCTGCCATAATTATCGGATAATCTACTTGGTATAGAAGAACATGCTTTAAATAAAGTCCCTCCAGAGTTCCAATATAGTATAGCTGATTGCAATTGGACTTCATCCTTTAGAATACATACTCTCTAAGCTGGCTGCCCCTGTTTTACTCATTGTTTTCCTTTCGGTAAGAAGATAAGTAATGAGAAGGTATAGTGAATCATCATTTGTCGTTCAATCCTGAGATTGGTTGACCGCAGACCTCCACCCTTCCCTATCTGATGCTAGTTCTTTTGCCTCCTGCTACCTCTTCCTATGTACTTTCCTCTTTATTTGGTCCATGAACTTATTCCTTGGTCTTCCTCTGGGGACTTTTCCCCCTATATTGCCTTCTATTATGTTCTTCAAAAATCCATTGTGTCTCAGGGTGTGTCCTATCCATCTGACTCTTCCCTTCTGTGTGGTGTTCCAGGTGGACCTTTCTTCTTCTACTCTTCTGTACACTTCATCATTTCTAATTTTTTCCGTCCATTTTATCTTCAGTACTCTCCTCCAGTACCAGGTTTCGAAGGCTCCTATTCTTTTCTGGTCAGGATTTCCAATGATCCATTCTTCCAATCCATAGAGTGCTGCGCTCCATACGAATATTTTTACATGCTGATTCCTGGTCTGTAGTCCTTACTTCTTGGAGAGAAGTAGTTGTCTTACCTTCTACGCTTGGGCTATTCCCCGCTTCACGTCCTTTGTACTTCTTCTGTCTCACGTGATGGTGCTTGCTAGATAGGTGAATGAATCCAGTTGCTCTTATTTCTCTCCTCTCAGAGTGGCTTCTACATTCAGCTTCTCTCTTTCGCATACGAGGATTTTGGTCTTCGTCTTACTTATTTTCAGGCTGTATTCCTGGAGTACTTGGTCCATTACGTTTATTGACCTTTGAAGATAATCGCTATTTCCAGCTATGACTGCGATATCATCTGTGAAGCGGAGCACGTTTAGTTCTTCTTAGTTTATCTTTATCCCGCTCAGTCAGATTTCTTGTGCTTCTCGTATGACCTCCAAGTACATGTATCCACCAACAGTTCCAGTGCTGGTGAGAGGTGGTTAACAGTGCTGGTGAGAGGTTCCTCCTTGCATTACTTTTTTGTTAATTTTAGCATCTTTCTGACTTCCGTCTCTCATTCGCATTGTGACGACTTGCTTCCTGTGTAGTTGGTAGATAATTCTTCTGCCGTCGTAATCCATTCCGAGTATCTCCAACAGTCTGAACATCTTGTTCCACTCAACGTCGTCGAAGGTTTTCCTAAGATCCACATACGATGCGACATACAATGGCTTGCTCACATGTATTGTTTTCTCCACAATTGCTCTCAGGCGGAGGCATTGAGAATATTACTTGAAAATCACTTCATTACACAAAGTTAATTCAAACATTTCAATCGAGGAAAATATCAGGTGGGGGATCATACGTGCCTTTGAAATATCTCCCAAATTGTTCCAAAACTTCTGAGCGGTGTGCAAAGAACGCTTATAAATTCATGTTTAATAATAATTGTCGAGCGTAACCCATCAGTTGAAATTAATATCCAATACTTTTGGCTTCAAAGCATGATCATTTACGACACTCGCGAACACAGAATTCAATAATTTAGCCATAATATTATCCCTTAGGTGAAGATAAATTAATAATACTTTCAAAATTAACTTTTAAAGTTATTTTACGCCTTGTATTAAGCAAATAAATCACTCAATAATTTGACGAATGGCATTCCTGTGCCTCTCTCTAATTGGATCCACTTGTATTAATTCTCGATTTTTACACTGTTGGGTATACGACCCCACCTCCATGATAGATTAGCATAGACCATCCTGTAAGGTACGCATCCTGGTAGGTCCATGAAGACACGCCTGAAGGAGCATGAAAGGGCTACAAGAAATAAGCAGTTCAGGTTATCAGCGATTACTGAACATACCTGGAGCGATCCTGGCCACAAAATTAATTTTGACGGTGCCAAATTGATATTCAAGGAGAAAAGGTATAATCCTAGGCTGCTTAGGGAATCCATGGAAATAAATAAAGCGATGGATAACTTTAACAGAGAAGATGGCTACCACCTATCCAGTGCATGGAAGAGGATTTGGCGGGAAGACAAGGGCCAATCACATAGCACGCAGGGAAACAGATGGTCTAATAAAACGGCCAAAATGACGCCCCGGCACTTCGACCTGCAGAGGCCCGTTGGGACACGAGCTAAACCATTGCCTCAAAAACAACCTACACGGTGGAAACCTAAGAAATGGAGATGCACTCATCCTGTAAGGTACTTGAGATATATTCATAAATCGAGTACATTTAATAAGATTTTCTTCTGAGCGCGAAATACAAGATTTCCCACCAACATGAAATGTAACATAGAAACGTAATTTTGGAATATTACGCCACAAACTTAAGTCATTGGATAATTCAATAAGAGCACAACGGAAAAATATGCTTCTAATATCAATTTTTTCATAGAATGGTGAGTTTTATCCCACATACATATGTAATGCTGATATGCAGTGTGATCCTAGAATTTATTCTCGACTTTGTTGGAAAATTGTAAGAATTTTCACTAAATGACACACGATCTCCATTCCAGCCAAATGTAACATTTCATGCAACGATTGTTTTTCCACAGCTCTTTGCGTCCCTCAAAATCCCGTTTTCATAGCATTGGTAGCAACGGTTGAAAAAAATAGTGTGGCTTTCATTATGAATTCACTAAAAAAACTAAAGACGTATTTTTTCTAGTGAATTATTCCTTTTTACGGAGGACATATAAGAAATTAATGTTTTATAAGAACTAATGACGATGAAGCAGTGGTTTAGCTTACTTGCTTTTAAGAAATCTGAGACGACAACGGACGGAAAGGTGGATTTCTGTGTTCCATGTACTTGGTGTCACGCCAATTAGGGTGATTTTTTCGGATTTGTTCAATAACCTCCTCCTACCCTGAAAACACTTTGGAAACGACTTTCCTGCCAACTATGAAAAGGTAGCCCACACCGTTATGCAGAACCTCGGGAACGACCAACGTGATCAAAAATGACCGGCGGAAACCATCGGTTCCCCCTCTATGTTGTAGCTCCGGCAATGTAAAATACGTCAAAAGCTGAAAGATGAGTAACCCCGACGACGATGCAGCTTGCATTGGATCTTTCACTTCTGGTTGGCTACGTAGCTAGCGGTAGCGCAGAAATAAATGCATAAATACATAGCTTATGCGGTGAATATCCTATTATATTTCATTCATCAACATAACATTTCGTGACATCAAGTGGAATTTTGGTAATGTCTTTACCATAAGTGAACCAACATGGCAGAGGTTTAGTATCATGTCTTAGAGGCTATGCAAAATTCTAAATTGCTGCGATTATAAAGCTCGTTTTACTCGGGGCAAGTAATTATTCAGGCTGATATATTTACGAAAGTGGATTACAAATTGGGCCGTGTAAAGCGCTAAATTTCACGAATGCATGTACGCGAACTGGCGAAATAGCCCCTGCTCTAATTCAATTATTATTGCAAGCCATATTGAGTAAAATGTGCAGTTTCAAACTGTTTAATTTCGTGCCCCGTGTAATACGGGATTACAGAAAAAGTATAGCGCATCAAACGGTACCCAGAACATTATGGAATGCAAGAATGAACTGGTGTCGGAGAAAAGCACGTAGCTATAGCAAAACTATCACGTACCCGCCAGGAGACGACCGCGAGGCATGCAAAATTGTTATCTAGACAAAATCGACCTGGACCACGTATTCCTCCCTCCCATGGAAGTCTATTTACGCCTCTGGCGACCACTCTGCTCACGACCACAGATGATATCACACCCAAGTTCCGCAGCAACCATCTCCATCGATGCAATTTTTTATTTCACGATTTCGATTGCCGTTCGCCGAATCATATCATTCCTCTTTCGCTCATTCTATTTTCATTCTGATCCAAGGTTCACACCTTTTTCTCCTTCTCCATCGCCCGAATGTGTGCCAAGACTTCTCGGAGGCGAACTCAACGTGTGGTCCTAGGCGTGTGGGTGGTGATGACATCGCGCTGACGGCTTAAAGGCGGCGGGGTGCACGAGGGGGAAGGTGAGACGAGGGTATACGTGTGGTGTCGATGCGAGCAAGGGCAGAATGTCACTCATACTCTGAGTATCATGCCAATTCTCATCATCATCGATTCATGGGTTAGACTGCGGAGTATGTACCAGTAAAATAACTTTGTAATTATACTCTTGGTTATTTGTTGCAGACTGGTTTCATCGCACAGGCGACGTGATCAGTCATTTGAAAAATAGAATTTTAAAAGTTTAAAATGTCTTTTTCCCCGCGGTCGATCGGATATCATGCCTGCTAAAGAGATTTTCAAGTTAAGTCATAGCTAGATTACACAACAGGTTGTGCTGCTGATTAGTTGATTTATACTCTAATGAACAGCACAAGTTCCTTCGTAACCTTGTGGTATTCCATATTTCAAAAATTTGATGAAAACATTTACAACACCACATATTTAACAAAGACACGACCCGAGTTTCAACGCTTAAGCGCCATCTTCAAGTACCTTTTTGTTTTTGAAACATGTGGTGTCCTAATTGTATCATTAAATTTTTGAAATATGGAATACCACAAAGTCACAAATTATTTACTTGTGGAACTTGGACCTACTATTTATTTGAGAATAAATCAAATTATCAGCAACACAACCAGGCGACTAATTTAGCATTGACTAAACTTGAAAATTCTTTTTTTGATTAGGTGATGAAAAAACTTTTTGATTTATTCTCTGATGCCAGTTTCTTAATTTGCAATGCAATACTAACATCACGTTTTGCAAGACCTTTGCATGGCTCTTGTATCTCGTTCACGTAGCCGAAATATACATTTCCGTGAAGTATCATGTAAATAGTTCCTGTAACACTGATAGCATACCTATAGTGTAGAAAATGTTGGTGAAATATACTGAAACATAGTTCATGCTCGTGATAATTCACCATCTGCCACACACCCTTGAAAAGGTTTGCAGGGTATTATGTAGATTTAGTCGCATTAAGTCCAATTCAAAATGTGTCGGTATACCAATAACCGGGAGGGGGGTAGAGGGAAGGGGGAGGATGGCGGAGGAATCCTATTGGACAACATCTTCTCCGCCATCACGGCCCTCAGCATCCCTTAGCCCCTCATTACCAACTCCAACCCCCTACTTCGCCAAGACATTACTACTTCCAGAAGTGAGCATAAATACATTGTATTTTTAGGTGGGCGAGGCCCGATCTACTTCCATCTATTTATTTCTTTTTCTCACCTCACATTCAACCCTACTTCATCCAATCCAAACACTCATTTCTTTTCATCCCCTGCCCCGCTAGCCCACATTATCTCCTCTGCCATATCCGAAATCAGCCTTTCGCCCGTTTTTACCTCTTTTAAACAGCTGCTGTGCCCACTCCTGATCACCTACAGAAATTTCTTCTCCACACGCAACAAGCCACGTACTTCCTCGCGAGTCTTCCATTGCGTCCACTGCACCTTATCCATCTCCCTCCACACCCACATCTCAAACGCCTGCAGCCAATTCTCGTAATCTTTTCTCTGACAATGACTCCACCTTTCTTCTCCTATTATTCAACCCTCCTTATGCTAGCGGACTTCTCAGTCTAAGGTATAAGCTTCTATAACCAGCAACCCACGTACGCAGTTCAATTACTCCGCTCCCACCAGTTTGTTAACATCAAATTTTTTGACAAGCCTTCTTTCGAGTCCTTTATAATGCGATTACCTTCCTTTTCGAATCAGTCATCTTAGTTCCTTATTTCCGTGATTGATATTCATATGTATTTACTGAAGCTTGCAATCCCTTCTATGATTGCTAAACATCTCCATGTCATCTAAGAGTCCTACGGACTTCATCAGCCGTTCTCGTTTTTTACTTCAATATTTTGCTCTTTCCGAGCCTTTCTTAACAACTGGAAGCGGATAATCACTGAGGCACAGATTTCGGAAGCAGCTCAGCGGGTGTGGATGCCGTGCAAGGACGATCCCAGGGATGCAATCGAAACGGACGCCCGGAAGTTCATCGGATGGACAGAGGGAACTAGAACGGGAAGTTGATGCGCATGGCAGGCGTGTGCAGGGGGACTGAGAGCGACTGCATCCTGCGATCCCCCGTATCCTGAAGAGCGTGGCCAGGGGTCGAACGCACGGCTCGTGGACCACAATGGACCGCATAGCCTCCATCGAAACCTCCACTAACTCACCCCAGCCATAGTTTTTTACGCCCCTTCCCTATTCTCTGTTTGCTCAACTAATCCTCCGCGGAGGGCCCGTCTCGCACAATAGCATGGACCCCTCCTGCTGCAAAGGGGGCGGGCCCCGGGACACTCCCCCGCCCTCCCCGGCCTCGTGCGTCACATTGACGTGACGCAAATGGGGAGGCCGGGGGTACTCAGGGCCGCGGTGGTAGATTAGTCACGGGTCGGTCTACTGGGTGTGGGAATCACGTTCGGGAGGCGTTTGGTCGAGGGAACCGCGGAGAGTACTCTACAAAAAGAGTCAACCTTATCCCTCCAACTCGATCGCACAACCTATCTTCTTGACGGGATAAAACGTTAGGCGCAGTGTGGATTAATACAAAGCATTCATGGAGAAAACGGACAGCTTGCTGGACTCCAAAACCAGCAACCAGTCTTGGTTAACTGTAGCCAACTGACCAAGCAACATGGGAACTTGTTCATGCCAATCTCAGCATTCTGTTTCACATAATGTTTTTCCTGGGATATAGTGGAAAAAAAATTGGAGAAGAATGGCGCTAGCAAAAAAAGAGTTCAGAAATAAGAGGGAGCAGAGGACGAGGACTTAGGATAAGTATGCAAATAAGAGGCTGGTGAAGAGTTTAATATGGAGTTTAGCGTTGTATGGAACAGAAACGTGGACTCTAAAAAAAAGAGGACGCGAAGAGGCTGCAGGCGATTGAGATATGGATGCGAAGGAGGATAGATAATAGGATGGAATAGAGGACAAGTTAGGAAGAGAGGGAAGCGAGCATGGTATGCTGGGTGAGGAGAGGAAACTTCTGGAGATGATCAAAACAAGGCGAAGTACATGGCCGAAAGAGGTAATGATGGGCGAAGGATTTATTAAAGTTGTGATAGAGGGAAGGATTTTGGGTAAGCGAGGAAGGGAATAAAGCGAATTTGAAAGAAAGAGTTTTCAGGATGGAATGAAGAAGGGTTGGACATAGGCTCAGAAGAGGAAAGAAATACTGGAGGTTGCTAGGGGTCAGCACATGTGAAAATCCAAAGGACCTATGCTCATTTTCAATTAAACCCACCTCAATCGGTAGATAATTCTAATAATTGCGTATATAAGCATCAATCTGTTTCGTGGAACCTACCCTTCCTTTCTCAGTTTTATTTCGTCTTTCACGAATCCATTATGTCCCATTATGGGGTCAATGCATCTGATTTTTCTGATGGTGCAAATAAAGTTCTACTCGTCTATTCTTCAAAGCACTACCTCGTTTCTGATCCTATCCATTCCTTTGATCTTCGACATTCGCCTCCAGTTTCTACCTCCAAGTTTGGACGGCCTCTTTATCCTCTATTCTGCTCGGTTCCAGATTGTTAAGGCTCAACCTTTGGGCTACATAGCACAACTCCGCCAACGAATGATTTCAAGAACAGTCTCTTCATTGGTTATTTCATTCAAATTTCAAAGTATTTTTCATCATGAACGTTTTCTCGGCTGGAGTTATTCTTCGACTTATATACGTTGACCATCTTCAATCCCATGTCTTGTAACTTCCCGATTGGTGACGGGTTTTACAGCTTCTAGCTCCTCTTCTGGTGGCGTAACATATGACTTCAGCTTCTCCCTCCTATATACTAGGGATTTTGTTTTCTTTTTTAACATCAATGTTACTTGGGCAATCCACCAGTTTTCGAAAGTTTAATCTAGTCGAGTTTAATAGAGGATGGTAAAAGTCATCTAAACTTATTCAGACAAAAGCCCCTTCTCCCTTACACAATTTCTCCTCAGCAGAAGTCCCTTCTCTTATCAGCCTGTCAAGCCTATCCTATTTTTTCTACTTCCTCACTTACCGAACGTTCTCCCCTCCATCATGGTCTTGCACATCTTCGTCTCACATTATATGATACAACCACCTCCTCCGCCTTCTTGTTTCCTGCGATCATTTCCTCTCCTCATTCGCCATATGCTTTTGAGCTATACTCTTGTGGCGTAAGCGACTATTGTAGTGGAATTATTATACCTTCACCAAAGATGAGCCTCACTTCACATGACTAATCGTAATTATCTCCTCGCTTATGTTTTCCGTCTATCGTCCTTACTACGTTCGCAATCTTCAGGACAGTAATTATGAATCACTAAAATTCTAAAAAAAATATATTCTCTGTCCCTGTTCTTCTGACCATAAGCATTATCATTCGTTAACGGATTGATTCTTGCATTGCAACAAATTTTTAAAAAATCACAGTTTATTACGCGTTCTTTCATGTTGGAAGGAACGATTCACATTCCAAATCCTTATAATTTTGAATGTATTAATGACCATACTATTGAAAATAACTTTGAGGTAATTCAACTGAAAACAAATGTATAGCATTCTTCACTTTGTTCAACACAAATTCAGTTTCCTGGCGCAAAATTTCGTATTTTATAGTGAATCCTCGATTGTTTGACTTACTTCAGTGTTATTTTTATCTTCCCCACCAACCGAATCATATGATATAACCATGTTATCGTCAAACATTCCCAAACAATTTAACGGCCTGACTGATCATTTGAAAATGATAGAAGCGGCTCTTGTAGAGGAATTACGATACCCCCACTACAATTTGCTTAACTAAATATTCCTAATAGCTGGTGATAGATGACACCTTAAAAATATGTAAGGGCATGCTCTTCGTACCCAGTGTGATAAATAATAACTCTTGGGGCTTCGACGGTTTAATATGTAGTAGCTATTGCAGATACCATGAAAAGCAGCACATGAGTACAAACTATTCAAGTTTTGTAAATACTAATATGAGACTTGGATCGCTCCTACAAAACCAAATCTACGAAAATGTACAATTTTAATGTAACTTTTATAACTCTTGAGTAATAAACTTTCGAAACTCGGGAGGTAATTATAAATCACCGGTAGGTATCAAGGAGTACTTCCATTATAGAAAGTTTTTATTGCTGACTGTTTGTATATTCTTATTCTATTAAAATACTATTTGGCTTGCTTGTCGTGGAAGGCTTATTTTATTCGGCAAGAAGATGAGCTACGGCAGGGCGTTAGACATGCCAGGCCTCCTGACGTCCACTTGATTATCTAGATCGATCTAGAGACGTTGAAAACTACTCGAGACACTAGCGGTGGAGCTGAAATAGACTGTCGCCCCGGCGTGTAATTCCTCTCACCGCAGCTTCGTCTCATGGCCCCCGCTCGCCGATCCCCATGGGAGCGAGCGCGAAAGGGGGGAGGCGGGGGGCGGGCGCCTGTCTCCATTCAACGCTCTCCACGGGTAACCGCCCAGCTAACACGCTCCGCCGCATCGACGTCGTCTCCCCCGCCGAACCATCTTGTTAGCTCGCGTGATTGAGAGCTGCTGATAACGAGTTATTCCGCGCGATGTGTCGGCCTAAGAGAATTATATTTTCTAAAGGAAACGACAGAGAGAGAGAGAAAGCTGCGAGGGATGTGCTCGGCGAAAGAGATGGATTCGCGAGATGGATTATGAGATTCCCTGAGGATGAGAAGTCGCGATGGATGGTGAGATGGTGGGAGGACAAGAACACGAGATCGTAGAAGATGGAAGAGATGCCAATGTACCACCGTGCATTTTACTTAGCGCAGTGGTTATTCATCCTTTGTTGTACAGTCCCCCATTTCGTTATTGCTTAGAACAACGTTCTCCCAACCAATTGTTAACTATTAAATAATAATTTTATTCCAAAATTCATATTTTTGCACCTGTTTAAGAATATATTTTAATACGCGGTATGTTATCTGAACATCAGAGGATAATTAAAAATATTTTTACAAATTTTCCTAAAATTTTGTGGGTATTTGGTTCCATAGATTGAAGATGAGCTTGTATTCTGTGGAAAATAATTATCCACCTAATATGGAAGTCACACGAAGCACATCCCTTAATTAAAAAAATAGTGTGCTTTTGGATTTTACAGCTCATTATAGTTTCTAACAACGGAGAAAAATGTGTAAGAGTCATAATTGCGATCTCCCAGTAATTTCCGGCCATTTTCACTGCCTTTATCCATGTGAACTTTTATTTTTTAAATTTTGGTTATCCACCGATGACAGTTGTTTCGTGTAATCATAAAATCTTATTAGTAATATGGGAGCGAGTTTCCGACGTAAATTAGTAAAGATACTTCATATTTATTTTGAATGATACGACAATATAATGATTTCCTCACTTTTCAACGCACACCGAGTAAGGTGTGGCATATTATTAATACCCCCATCCCACGGTCACACAAACTTGAGCTAGCTTACAGGACTCCATGCAGACGGAAGCGTACCTAAGTGTCCTCTTTTTATCCATGATCGCATTTGGTATGACATATTGAATCAAAACCTAAGTCAATGTGGATGAAAAAGAGAGGCATATATGCTTATGTTTATTTCTTATGATAAAGGACACGTTAGTAACAATGACAGTGAGATAAAGCCCCAATTTGACCTGCCAAGTTAATGAGAAAAACAAGGTGGAACGGAATAAATACCATAAAATAGAAGGGAATAAATAATTCGATAAAGGCCGCTTTGCACGCTACATTTTATTGTACAAACGAATGTACGAATTCCTTAATGAATGAAATTGCACCGTGTAAAGCGGTAAATTGTATGATAGTCTGAATGACCTCCTATTCCATTCAGTTTCTTGTACATTTTATAATACATTCGTTTGTAAAATAAAATGTACCGTGTAAATCGGCCTTAAGGTTAAAAATTAAGGTTCTATGCAAGGGCGATTTGAGCTTCCTTAAGTTTTTTACATAAACAAATACATACTCAGCACGCCGTTTCCCATAATGTTGGGCATTATCGAAAAAATTTCATTCCCATTGATTAACCTGTAAAGCAGAATCTGCTTTAATAATTTCCTCCCTAATCCCCGATTCTTGGTTACCTCATTTGCTTCATTACACCCATACTTCATGCACGCACTTCAATTTCTTATTTCTTCTATTATTCCCACTATTCAGGGTATACCCCACTACATTTACTATGACTTTCTCATTCTACACGTTTCTCTCATATCATTCACTCCTCTTTCGTAAAATCTGCCTCGATATTATTCTCGACAATTCTCTCAAGATGGTCTAGCTAAAGAAGGACTCTACTTTCATACACGCTTATTACTAGAACATCCATTTCTCATTCTTTCATTACCCACACTCTCTTAACCCCATCTATTTTTGTTTTTCTCGCAAATGCTTCTCAAATTCGTCATACTCACCGCATTCGTTCCACTCTTATCATACTTATCCAAGCACACCCAAGTGTTGGAATGACACAATTGTCTATAGTGTAGGTATATAGAGGGAAAACTCCCCACGGGAATACCCAGGAATAAGGTCATGGACCAAATAGAGGGGATAATACATAGAAAGAGATACTAGGGTGTAATGGAACTAGCATTAGATAGGGTGGAGGATAGACCAAATAGAGGGGATAGTACATAGAAAGAGATACTAGGGCGTAATGGAACTAGCATTAGATAGGGAAGGGTGGAGGGCTGCAGTCAACTAATCTTTGGATTGAACCACCAATGAATGAACAATAGTGTGGGAAGGAAGACATGTTGTTTTATGTCATTTTTTTTACTTTCTTAGAAAATCATTAATTTATTCCCATAATCCACATACTACCTCCGACTTAGGGTCCAGCATTTGGAGACATTTATTGTAATTCCTTCATCTGTTCTCCTATCTTCCGCAAATTTTCGACCGAGTAAAATACAGTAAGTTTTCTGTTACCAACCGAAAAAAGCGACTCGTACGAGCGGTGCAGTTGCCGTGACTCGAATCATCACACCGGGACATGATCATCTCATCTCCAGAAGATGGAGTCTCTGGAAAATGGATGAGGAAGATATGGAGGACGACGGAGAGTGGTGTTGGGGGATTGACGAGAAAGAAAAACCTAAAAAAGAAGGATCGGTTCCCTCCGCACAGCGGCGGCCAGCCTTCTGACGCCGACGACAACACCGCCTTCATTCATCCACGCAGCAACACGCGCCGAGACCCCATCGTGGACGGTGGCGCCGCTGTGCCCGGAGCAAGAATCACATTTCATGCCGGGTCGGTTGGAGGGGGTGAGAGCGGTTCGTCTCTCGGAAAGGGAGGGGAGGGAGATGAAAGTGGTGGGGCAGAGAAAACGCGGGGGCGTTGTATAGGATGGGGGAGGGGTGGGCAGTCGGGGGCGGAGAGGAACAGCAACGAGAAGAGAGTGGGGGCTGGCCGCGGCCGGAATCGGACCAATCGCTTTCGACTCCCGACAGCTAGCGACCTTCTGGCAAGGCGCCGAAACAAAATGGAAGCCGTCCGACGAGGTTACGCCATTTGCTCGACAGAGGGCTCCACGTGTATCGGAGCGCGGGCTCCGACTGTGGGATAGAGAAACGAAGAGTGAAAACTCTGTTGTAGGTTTGGTTGGTTGAGGAGGTGGTGGAGAGGACAGTGAAAGTGGAGGGGGGTTAAAGGGGAAACTTTAACGCACACAACAGCGAAAAACCTCCGCCATACACACACTTCTCCACCCCCCGTGGCACCATCCCACCACACAACAGACTCCCCCGTCTCCCTCTCTTCACCCCATCGTCTTTCGATCGATTGTCGCCGGGAGTTTTGCTGCCTGCTTCGCAACCATCATCGCAATGTAAACACGCCGTGACGGGCATTCCGCAGCTCACGAGGTCACAACACAGCTCTCCGCCGCTGAATCTTAATGCCGCTCCATCTCCCTCTCTATCTGCTCCCTGTGTCCTCTCTTTCTCTCCCTTCTCTTTCACATACATACACACACGGACTCGCCCAGACGAAAATTCTCTCTCCGACCGCAGACGCTAAACTCTCTCACGTGGGCCGCGGAGGAATTAATGTCCCCCTACTCGTCCATCCCCCCCTCTCTTCTCCCTATCATTTCTCTTCCCACCTGGGGTCGATACACGATAATTATTTCCGGCGAAAAAAAAAACTGACGAATTTCGTAAGAAGTATCGCATGCCACTCGCAAGCACTCGAAAAGTTCAATTCAACCGTATCAAGGGCAAGCTGTGACGACTGGATAAGGTTGAATCAAAGAAACCATGCGATAAAACTAATACTATCGCGCGCCATAATTATTACATCGGTGTTTTGAGAAGAGGGTGTGGACGAATGCGATAATGCGTTAATTCGATAAAATTGCGCGTTCTTCACTGGAAAGCGCAAGAGCGCGTCTTACGAGGAAAAGTGTTAAATGTAGCGCGATTTGCTTTGACCTACAGATAGATTTTTCCCATATATACATTAAAATTTTCAAGTAAACAGGATGAAGTCGCCGCAGTCGGATTTGACGGTCGGATCCGGTTAGGATTTCCATGGTAGAAGATTCGACGAGCCATTGTCTCGCCTTAGTGAGGGCGAAACTGAGTGCTGAGTTGAGTAAATGCTGGATTTTTATCTTTCACATCAATTATTCAGGTGGCTTCAGTTAGGACTTAGGCCATATTAGGTGAGCATTACGGAGACCACAAGTTGAAAAAATTAAAAGAGGGCGAGAAAGGAAGACAAAATTTGGCCATCTGAAGCCGGCCACTTGAATAGTCAAAGTACAGCATAAAAATCCAGCATGTACCAACTCTAATCGGCGCTCAGATTCGCCCAAAGAAAGATGAACGAGAGGATTGTCGAATTGTCCTCTATGGAAGCCTAACCCCAAGTGCCACACCAAAGAAGACTTCATCCTGTTCATCCTCTGGAGTCATAAGGTACTTCATTGAAATATTACAGTTTTCCCGTTTAGAAGAAAACCCAACGGTTACGAATGCTCTAATTTTTTTATTTTAAACACCACGGATAATATTGGTTATAAAAATCATAATAAAAACATTTGTTACTATTTTCTCTTTAAATAATATGAATGAATGACCCTACACGCAAAAGCAACGGCCTGCAACAATTAAAACACGGTCTACTACTCGATTCCAGAATTAAGGGTCATTGAGCAGGGCCCAAATGCGGAGGGATGACCCTTCTGGTCGTCCAAATTCTTTGCCCGTCTGCAAGTAGCACATTGCACAGGATGGCACTAATCGCCGAATTACGCAAGCTTATTTCCTACTACTGCTACCAAACATATTATCTTGACAAAATCAAAGTAAAGTAGGTTTAAAAAACTGTTCTCAAACGCATCAATAATTATCTTTTGAGAAAATGACATTGTCAAAGCACGTATTTGTCGATTCAGTATTGGACAGCAGTCACATCCCGTCCGCACGTCAATATGTTCACACAAAAAATATCCTATGCAGGTATAACATGCGACACTTCCGTCCGACAAAGAAACAATACCATATCAAGTCATTTTCTAATTCGATACATATCATAATGTTTCGAGGATTTACCACTTTGGTTCATTGCAGAGCCACATAGCTACATGTATATGTGGTTACATGGCGTTGCCTGCTGCGTTTCTATTGGTTTTGTAGCTTTTTATGGTTTCGGAGGTCTGGCCACACCACTCGCCCTCCACCGCACCCTTTTCGTTCGCTTACCCATCAAAACAGAAGGGAGGATATTCATACAAGAAGGGATGAAGAGAAGAGGATGGGGAGGAGACGGAGGAAAGCAATGGACAGGCGATTTCGATGTTCAAATTTTTTTCTACCATCTCCCGCAGACAGACAAAATCACCGTACGTGTCCGGGGCGCTGTTTGCTTTGTGTAAAGGCACTCGCTAAAGAGAGAGAGAGATGGTGGAAAAGGGATAGGATAACTGAGAGCCATTCGCTTATGTGGAAGGGAGGGAGTCGGTGAGGATGAGATGACGGTTTGAAAGGAATGATTGTTAAGGGGGAGGGAAAGAGGGTGATTTTATAAAAAGTAAAAAAAAGACGAAACGAAAAGGGAGTAGGCGGTGCGCGCCATTTTTATACCATACACATACACATTCTCCCGCCTTTTTCCGTCAAGTGGGGTAGTGCGAGCGTGGAGAGGAGAATACGTCCGCCATTATTCGGGTGCCGTGTCAAGCGATGACTGCCAGAGAGCGCTGTAGACGTTCGCTCGTGTTTTTCGAGTTTTCCGCGGCGGCGCAGCCCTGAGTGATTTGTCGCTGTCGATGACAGGAATCATCCCAGATGATAGTCTGTTCTTTTATGACCTTTTTTTACACTTTGCCACCCTCTTTCCATCTCTCTCTCTCTGACAGTCATTCTCCCTTTCCCTTATCTTTTTCCCTTCGTTTGAGTGCTGGCCCTCAAAATGAGAGAGCGGAGCCGAGGAGGCGCATTTTGTAACCCAACAACTAATGAGAATTAGAGAAGTGTTGCGCGCCCGGGGTATTCTTCCCCTGTCATTTGTCTTTTGTACGAACATACATACCATTCGGCGTCAAGTCCATTAATAGCATGCATATAATGGTTTTTCAAGCTTTGTGCTCGTTCGCTGTACAGAAGATTGGAAATGGATGGCTCCTTGTATGGACGGATGGATATTCAGAGCTGTGGAACAAATAATCCTGGAGGAGCATTGGTTGAAACTAGTCAGTGCGAAAGGGGGGGCATATATTTTGAAGAATTTAGAGTAGTACAAGAAACTGAAAAGTATGCAAATGAAATAAAAATTAAACTCATTGAGCTGTCATATGACTGCGGTTACTTTAAAAATTATTGCTGGGCCTCGAGGGATATTTTAAGTATCATACGTTTCTGTAGCCTTTCAAAATGTCTTTTGCCGACCACAGAAAAGGCGGCTGCCAATTATTGAAGAATTGCTACAGTTCTCGTATTTTGTCAGACGATACTTTGAGTGAAAAAACACAAATAAAAGATAGTGGACTGTTAAGGTCTACTTGAAAGATTTGCTAAACAGAATTGAAAAAGCCTTTCCTAACCATTTATTACCTTTTTCCTAAAAAATTAACCCCAGAAGGTCATCTCAAAAGGACAATTGATCTTGCAGAATGTTTTTATTCTCTTTCGTCACATCTGCGGTGAAGATAATAATAGTTCATATGATAGACAGCTAAAAATTGAAGAATATATTTTGTCAAAAATAAACGAAGGACTGTTAATTACCTCTCCTCACAATTCTACAAAACAATGTCGAGTTGTGCCCAAAGCTCTCTGTTAACAAAAATGAATACCGAATCATTAACAGAGATATTCGCAAAATCAAATACTCAACACTCCAACAGTTACACTATAGTTTATACCTTTTAATTAAAATGTTAATTCATTCAACTTTCCTCGACTCCCTCTGTGTTGGCAAAAACCTCTCAGTTACAGCATTAAAAACACCACTGATAAAAAACAGCGGAAGTCAGCAGATACATTAGGTTTCAAGTTCAGATTAAATAAATCGGGGCTTGTCACGAATATAGACGATGATGTGGCAGGAGAAAGGCAGAGATAGATTCGGCATGATGACGAATAATCTTCATCGAATATCAAGCGTCTTCAAGCAACTTTGTTTATGACAGTGACTTCTGATTAATCGAGTCCCGACAATCGTCATGTAATCATTACCGACGGACGTTTCGATTATACTTTGATGTTTAAGAAACGGGAGACAATGTAACACGCTTATCATCACATTCATCATTACTTTTACCCGAAGGGTGTCAATGAATTATTCAAAAACACAGTCACACTGTTGTCACTTGCCTTCGCATGCTATCTTATTAATATACACCATTTTTCGACGACATGCGAAAACCCAAGTGAGCATATGTGCCAATAGCACTATAAGTTTATTTTAGAGAATACATATTAAGTGCTAACAAAGAATGAGGAATGACGTAACATAAAAATTGAATAATATATAATTCTTAAATGTCAAGTAAGCAGAAGAATTAGCCTAGGTTGTTTCAATAGCGTCTTCAAAAACAAGCAGCAATTTAAAGAAATCCGTGGTTTCAAATTTTGCTTAAATTTTTGTGTCTTTTGGCTGCTATCCCTATTTCTTACCCGAGAATACAACTCCCATGATTTTTATAAATATTTGTACGGTACCAATCTGAGTAAATGATGTTTAAAGATCTCCTAACATAGAACAAATGATAAACAACGCTTATTAAACTCCATACTATGACAAATGCCGTACAAATGCAACACAATTCCGTCAATAAAAGCAAGACAACACCTTCCCACATCCCAAGGAAATATTCTGTACAAAACTTTTTTTTACTAAATACACTGGTGAGAAACTCACTTCAATTTGTTTGCTCTTAATTACTCCCATGTCGTCACATCAGCGGTGGCTTAGTTAAAATGGTTTTAGTCCAGGTAATTGAAACCGGATCCGGCCATTTCTTCTGCCATGATTTTTATAGTGCTCCGCGCCATTAACTCGGCCGGCGAAGGGCCCTGAACCTCGAGCGACAGCAAATAAAACAGAGCACAAAATCCGCCACCACTCTCCCTCTGTGCCACCGTGCTCCCTCTCTGCCCGGCGAGGCGTAAAGCTGTCAGGGTTTTCTTCCGAATTCAATGTAAATCATTACTCTACCCGCAACAAAAAATTCCCATTTTTATCATATGAGCGCAGTATTTAAAATGCTCCGGCAAAAGTGTACCCGCGGAACAAAATAAAAAAATATAAAGAAGTACCGCCCGCCAGCGTTATTTCATTTATCCTGATTATGCAAATCACCCCTTTGGAAGGGGCCCGAAAACAAAACGCGTTGAGACTACGACCGTGCCAAAGCGGGTGGATTGAAGACGAAGGAGAAGAGAAAGAACTGCGAGGTTTCCTTTTTCCCAAGGAACAAAGGAAAAAGGGGAGAGAAGAGATCCTTGAGGAACTTCTTAGATGTTTGAACGAAAAAAAGAAGTATGATGGAAAGCCGCACATAAAGCGTGCGAAGAAGAGAAGATGTCAGTGGAAAGAGGGCATTTTTGAGGTGACAAGAAGAAATTATCGTGTGAAAAAATCACTTTGAGGTACTTATTTCAATATGAAGAATATAAAAAGTTTTCATAGGAGAGATCTAGAGATAGTGTCTTAAAGAAAATGTTTCGTCTGCATGATTATAATATTGATTCTATGAATAAGGACGTGATGGCATCGTTAGATTAGTTGATACCGTATTTTCCCTCGGCAAATGGTGTCAAAGGACTTCAATTTCTCCAAAAATAGGGAGATAGGCTAACTAGTCTGAAAAAAATATAAGGAAAAGTAAAGTATCGTGATTTTTTTATAATGTTATCTCAGGACTGATGCCATGGAACGTACTCATCATGCTATAAATATTTGCAATTTTCCACTAGTAAATATTTAATTCGATATTTTTTAATGTTCATATGATCCCAAAGGTTGGCAAATGATGTCAGAAATGGAAACCAGTCATACGAAGCATTTCTCAGAGGAAAAGTTTAAGGGATTCTTCTATTTTCTTGTGGTTGAATAAGCATACAACTGCGGATGAAAAACTTTGGGCAGCATTTAGTCAATCAAACAAGATTAAATACATTAAACTTATTGCAGAATCAGTAATTGATGACTGTAACTATTTGGTTAAAACAAGAGTGAAACTTAACAATCGAAAAACACATTCGTGCGTATTATGAAGATGTTACATGGATATGACCTCATCCCTGAGCAATCAAGGAGAGTGGTAAACTATTTAATTTTCTCAGACCATCACTGTGTAGTCTAGTACTATTACCAATTCGTTTTCAAGAGATTCGATTTGCTAACCCGCAGGCTTAATTAAGTATGGAATATAAAGAAGTACAGCTGGATAGAGCGTGTCACCAACATAAAGGTCATGAACAGAATGATTTAAGAGAAATAATTCACAAATAAAGAAGAAAATATAAAACTTTCATACACCTGCCATAAAAAATATGCCCCTTTTCATACTATTATTTAGATCTCATAAGTATTGCAAGGGACAATCAAAGTAAGACGAGGGTCGGGAAGACGAAGAATTTTTTTGAGTCAAATGTCTTGGTATTTGTTTCGACGACGATAGAACGCTGGTACAAGAGCTGGAATTAATAAAATCCAATAGACATTACGAGGCTTGTTTTTCCTAAATATATCACCATGATTGCAATACCTCCGTTTATGAACAAATAATCCACCCACTTTTCTGGTCAGTTGAAAATAAAGTGATCTAATGAAAAAACATACTTTGACACAGAAACGCGTGACACAAACTACGTGGACGTAAACTACGTAGACTGCTGAACGCTCTATGTGCATTAAAATATTGTTTTCATAGACATAAACATCAAATAGTAATTTTAACATCAAGACACTAAATCTTCAGACCAATTCTAGATATTATTAGGCCGGCCTCTGGAGCGCCCTCGTCTGTCGATTTCAAGGTCCCAGTTTCGAATTCCTCCCGGGTGGTTTTTCACCGCCCGGGGCACGATTGCGAGTGTTCATCCAAATACATAATATATTGATGGCATTTAACGAAAGATGTTGATCATTAAACTTTAATATTATTATAAAGATATAGTAAAAGGAAGAAATTTACAAGGAAAAAGGGGAATATCCACATTGAATAGCATTTTGTGGTATAAAAGTGTATCCAAAGCAAACAAAAAAGAATATATAAAATGCAATTATAAGAAGCATTATTGCAAATAGGAGTGAGATATGGCAAACGAAGGAGAAAACAAAAAAATGCTTAATATTACAGAGATGGACTACTGGAGACTATCAGCGGAGATATCAACAAGGGAAATAATTAGCAATGGGAGAATAGGAAATATAATGGGCGTCATTCACACGACAGCAGAAGATATAAAGCAACAGCTGGAGTGGTATGGTCACATGCAACGTCCGACGAACAAGAAATTGCCTAAGCAAATTTTATCATGGAATTTACGGAGTAGGAAAAAAAGAGGTAGGCCCTGATTAAGTGAAAGAGAACTGATAGAAAGCCAATCAGAGAAAATGAGCTTCCAAAAGACCTGTGGATAAACAGACTGCAATGGCGGTTAGACATCGGATCACGTTAAAGAACGATAAAAACCGAATCGTGTAGGTATACCAGGTATTCGTGTAGGTAGGTATTGTGGGATATATATTACTATTATTATAAAGTATTGGTGGATAGCATGATTTTCATCATTCGTAAGAAGAAATGTAGCAAGCTTAGAAGAAGTGCGAGAAAGACGAGCGTTGGTAGAACCACGGATGAAGGTTGGAGTAAAGATGGGGTAGCCAAAGGAGGGAGGGTGTGCGGGCCCTCTGAGGATATTGAAGGAAGCTACGGGAGGGAGGACGGTGGGGGTGGATAGGAGTGGCGGCAGGCATAGTCCGAGATGGATTCCCTACCCATCATCCTCTGCACCCTACGCCCAAAGCACCATTTCATCTCACTCATGAATATTCAGCGCACAGAGGAAGACGGGTTGGGTGGGCGGGTGAGGGAGGGTGCAGTAGGGTGCGGGAGTTCACCACGAGGGGTGTGTGTGGAGGAGAGGGGAGGATGTGAGAACATCCACCCCCCGTCCCCCGTATACTCTGACTCAGATGGGGTGAAGTGTAAGGGGGTTGGGACCGAACGTACGTACGTTCGAAGGAGTAAATCCCTGTGATTGCGCCAAGGAGGGTGGTTTGGTCCCGTTTTCTGTAAAAGGAGAGGAGATCTGGGGGCGCCGGCTTGAGGGAGAGAGAGGGAGTGGGGCGGGGCCGACCGGGGGTGGAGAGGGACAGGGGTAGTGTACGGAGAGACGTGGGTGAGTGCAGCGAAGCGAAGTCTCCAGAAGAGAGAAGAGTCGGGGGGAGGAGGAACGAAGGAGCTAGGTGCCCCACCTCCCTCCCCCACATCCCTCAGCCGCTCCGCTCAATGTTTACAGACGCGTTAATTTGGTAAATTAATTAGTTTGTGTCCTCACCGCGCGGCGTCTCTGGGCCCGCCCGCTCCTTACCCACACCCCTTCCGTACCCCCCTAACCCACCACATTCTCTTCTCCCATCATCCTCTTCGAATGAGGGTTTGGAGGACGCCTTCACCACCGAGGGAAACACAAGGAGTCCTTCTTCCTCCTGTTCCTTGGGGACCGTTTAAGACTCATGAAATATTTTCATAGTTTCAAAATATGCTGCGATAAATCTCATGACTCGTGGAGTAATAGAAATTACATATTGGGTTGATGGAAAATATCGCAGCAGTATTCGGCTGCAAACTTATCTTACGGCTTATTTAACCGGCAGCTTTATTCAGAAAATGAGTCGTGAAACTTCTCCAGCGTTTGAAGAGAGTGAAAGAGATTTAAGGATGACATATAGCTGATTAATTTCTACAGGCAATTAATCTGAGTTAAAAAATGATATATTTAAAACTGAAAGAACATGAAAAGCACAACAGTATATCTTCTCCCTTGAAGGTGCTTTCGATTAACTCGTAACACTTAAATAGCTTCAGGTAAATTTGAATGAAATAGGAAGACGAATGCTGGAACAGACATTTAAAAAATATTTTGCATCCACTTCATTACGTTTTAGCTGAATTTTACTTTGCGGGCCACGATCGGGAAAAACATTCCTTTGAGCGTTTAAGCTCAACAGCGATGAAAAAGGGAGGGGATAACAAAACTAATAGGATAATTAAAGTGAAATGTGGGTCCAAGGAATTTTTTTATCTGTCGAAGCGTCTAGAGACACTAATGGCATAAGGTAAGGACTACTTACATAGCTAAAGCAATATGAATCGACGCGTAAATTTTTAGATATAATCAAAAAAATTTAAGCCAAAGGGATAATATGAACCATGAAAAAAAAATTGACGCAGATCTCACGACTGATAGGGTAACTGGCTAACACTCCTGACTAGCTGTGGAGTGATCAGAGCTGAAATTCGAGTCGAGTCAACTATTTTTTCGAAGCGAATTCCATCCCCTTATGGATACATTTGAACCCGTGCGCGCAATTGTGTACCGTGCCTTTTTATTGTATTTATCAGTGGTTTGGAAACAACCCATTAAAAAAGTTTCATGAACAGAACGAGGGGCTTTTTCAAGTACTCATAGTAATACTATCCAACCACATCTCGCCCGTTATATTCGAAACCATAATTAGCGGTAGAATCCGATATTGGTGCCAACTTTAATTTACCTAAGCTAATAACTAGCAAGATAAAAAGGAAAACAACTGATTTCACTTCATTTACCGGCGGAAATGATGGATGTATTACATCTTAGAAAATTTAAAACAAGGGTGTCTTGATAATTTCACAAGATGCCGACACCTTCATACCTATATAGAAAATATTATTTTGAAATTTCAAAGTATATATTTAGGATTTTATAAAGAAAGGAGATAAAATTACTTTATAAACCAAAATGATGGTTTAATTGAAAGTGAAAAGTAAAGCATCTAACATCGCCTAACGTCAGGCATGAATGGCCTCCTCAGGAGAACGCATATAACAACTCCCTCTCGCTCAGCAAATCTCTGCGTCGGCCACATCCATCCGAGGCGCGGCCATTGTTCCTCGACTTCAATCCCTCCTGCCTCTTTTTCCTTTCCGACCAATCCCTCCATCCCTCGCAACTTCGTTCCATCTCATTGCACATAACGTGCTTCTTTTTTTCATCTCTAAAAGACGCGCAGTCATCCCGGTTCCGGAGACGTTGGCGGAGGAGTTGAATCGGCCATTCTTCTTGAGAGACGCTGCGAGTGGAACGATTGTTAAATCCCCAAAGAGTTCCCATCGATGCTCGAGGGCTTGCATGCGCCGGCACTCCGCAAAAGGAATGCTAACTGCAGTAATGCTGCACTCATGGCGTCGTTTTCTCGGACTCACGTAGTTGATTATCGGCGATTAACGAAACACATTTTAAAGGGATACGGTAACTTTGGTAATTTTTAATGTGGTCATTTTAAAGGGATGAGATCAAGTTCAGAATAAGAAAGTGATGGTAATAAAGGAGAGGTAGGAGAAATCGTTATTTTTTATTGGTTGGTGCGAAAATCTGGAAGCCTATAAGATGTGAAGTCTGGATTGTTTGGTTTCCACGCTGTGCGCGGCTGAAAGCTGAAAGTAGTTTCGTGAGCGCCATAGTTGGCATCTCCAGTTAGAATGCCAGTTTGGCATAAAAACACCAGCTAAAAAGCGGAAGAAACATTATTCGGATATCAGTTATAACTTTGGTGGAAAGAAAATGCAGCCTTAACCTTTTTCATGGCTATTAAATTGAATGAACCGAGAAAATAAGGCAGTAGTGCAGATGTGCTTCGCATCTTTGTAGTTTTGCACTTTAAAAAAATATAAGAAATTACAGTACATAGTAATCGTTACTAGTCATTTTAAATGTTATTTTCCAAACTTATATTTAATTAGAGCTTTCTGAATCACACATAGTGGCTGAACAACTTGCCTCAAAAGAATCTTAAAAATCAAGGATTATAATTTACTCCCTTCCATCAATTGTAGGAGTTGTGGATGTAAATTACCAACATCACCAGGAAAAATCTTTAAGAATTACTTTCTACCAAATTCTCCACTCCGATTCGGATAAAATGGAATTGAAAATCAGTAGGCATATCGTTTTTCAATTCAAAGAGTTATTGTGATTTTGTGGAAAAAATTTTTAGTTTCTTATATATTCAAACAATTAGTGAAACAAAAACGAAATCGACACCTTATTCATAAAAACAATTCATTCAGTTATCATCAAGAGTTCTTTAAACAATTCAGCTACCCAGGCGTACGGTTGGAGTCGTCAGAAGATAAAAGCCAAGAAGTAACAAAAAGTTAAACTATCGATACGAAATGGTCTAGTGGCACCCTAGTTTGAATCAAAACAAAATACATATATTTTTGACGTGGATGCGTCCCGAAAAAATCAGGCTGGAAACAGTGTACCAGGTTTGAAAACAATTATGTAATGCTAGCAGGCCAATACATTCTGTCGATATAACTTCGAGACTATTACCACGACTGAAATGAATGTAGCCTTTTTCAAGCGCACAACTACGATGAAAACGTTGCCTTACGTTTACGCCGCGCATGCGCAACATGTAGGTGAGGGCCGCGGCTACTAGCGGCTATTTTGGATGCGGAGGAGATATGCTGCACAGAAACATCGCGACTCCGCTGCGCTGGAGTTTTTTTGCAACAAACGAAATTTTGCGTCCATATTATATTCATGCCATAAAACGAGATTGGGATAATATTGGTTGGTGTTGCAGATAAGAAAGACGAGCGATGGAATTTCGAGTCAATTTTCAGATTCTGTCCCCTTATTCATTTAAAAGCCCAGAGGAAAACATACAATGCATCGCATCGAAAACAACATCTAATAATCCTATATCAATGCCACCGAGACCGTGGTAGAACTGATGAGGTGGATTTGAGAACGCTAGGAAGTCGACGCAGCGCACGATACAATCAATAGCCCTAGTACTATTATTATTCCCTAATGGCGATATTACAATCGAGGTTTCCTGACGTGACAGAAACGAACGGTGGCATTTGCGAGGTATGGATTTAGAGATGCAGTGGAACCCCTTACAAAGGTCGGACGATGACAGCGCCGTCAAATGACGATGCTAAAACCCCGAAAAAGTTTGGCTTTTCTGTCTCATTAGGTCAATGGTAGCCAATCAGAGGATAACCAGACCAATAACATTAAAAAACAGCGCAATATTATCCTAAAAAAATCATAAGAAGCAAATGAAATCACTGGAACTCCCAAAAACAACAACAAGAAAGACGGATACTCTTTCCCCAGGGGACGGAAAAGAAATCGCTGAAAAACAGGCAATCAGAGGTCAGCAGGCACGCAGGATACCCCATGTAAAGACCGCTAAAACTTCGACTTAAAGAGTTATATGGCATTGGAAACCGCGTCAACGCCAATCGTTGGCCGCCAAGTCATCCAACACATTGAACACCAGGAAGAATGGAAAGGTTATTTCCAAATACAAGAACTTAAAGGCCAAAAAATAACTTTAGAATAAAGGTGCATCAGAAAAGAGCTCTCTTTCAAAAATCTCAAAATTTTATTTCCAGATCGTCCATATTACTTTTTTAATTTACAATGAAATACAAGGGCGAAGGATAGCCACAATTGACACTCCTCCACGATGGTAGGGCAACGAATAGCTGAACGCCTTGCGTTCGCAGCCGTCGCGTCAGGGTACATCGATACAGATGTACCACGTCCCCACCCCCACTCGAATCCCCAACACAAACACTCCCGACTATCCACGTCGATTTTCACAAGCTCATAATCCAGCGAAGTAGCCAGGATTTCGTTCTAGGGGAAAAGTTTCTACATTGAGTATTGGCAGCAAAGAGAGGCTTAAGACCCCCTTGCTTCATCAATTTTGGAGCGAATCCAGAGAACAATAGAGGGAAGTAAGAGCCGATTTTTAATGATTTTGGCTAAGTGAATTCCGGTAATAATACAACAGCCACATATTTTTATGCTTGAAAATTGCAAACATATTCATTAAAAGCAAAGCTTGGAATAAGAACATTAAAAAATTAAGTTTTTCGTTTAAATTTACTTAATCTTTCACTGCCCTTTATTCAAACAAGGTCAAAATTCCGGGGAAGTTCGGAGCCCATGTCCATGGCTACCCCCTCAACCCCCAATGACTGCGTCGTCCTCCGTCATCATTCGAAATAGACTTGATTCTTCACCGTGAGTGGTGAAAAATTCGAATTAATATGAATGGAAAAGAGGTGCATATGGGGGGATTTCCACCGTTTCCCAACGATTGTTTGCCAGAGGCGAGTGAACAATGCGCGGCGGATCTCACCCCATGTATTACGGTGCACATCAAGTCAGGCGCCTCGGTTCGAGCATAATTGATGGACCCGGTCGGAGAGATTTTTTTCCACACCCCTCCTCTTCCCTACCCTTAAGAATATTTTAATTAGTTGTCGGGCCACCAAAGGATATATAACACGGCTCCAAGCCCCCGCGATAACGCATTCCCTTCGGTTTTCTCTCTTAATTTTTTTTCTCGAACCTTCGGAGCCAAACCCCGGGGATGAGCAGCAGCCGTTCCTTACACACTCTCCCCTCCCACGTGGAAATACTAACTCTCTTGAGAATACCCCCTCCTCGTCCCCTGCACCCCTTCTCCAAGAGGCCCCCGCGCCAACCCCTGCCTACTACCACACCTCCCTATCAACCCCTCCTTCTTCCTCTAACCAACCCCCGTAGTTCTTCCGTGGCTCCCTATCCCCGCAGCCGCCAACTCTCCTTCTCAACCACCCTCCAAGTGGGGGCATCCATCTTCCTTGGCCGCCATCAATCATTCCACGGCGCACTCTCGCACCCCCACCACTCACCCTCTCCAGCACCGCGCCGTGTTTACACTGGCACCCCGTTTGTACGCTTTGCGTTTTCGCCTCTTCTTCTCCATCTTTCCTTGAGAGAGCGAGGAAAAAGAATTTGGATAGAGGCAGGAAGGAAAGGGAGAGAGCGTACAATCTTGAGCGGATGGGCATCTGATGTGGACTTGCGGGATTGGGACTCTCATTCTTAGCCTTATAAATCCTATTTTTCCCGCACTTTCCAGGCACCCCATTTTCACTGCATGTACCCTACTTTTACTTAGAACAAGAAATAAAATCTGAATGTTGAGAAATCCGGGACTAGTTACGGCATTACCTTGACGGAGGCACCTGAAATTTTACATACAATATTCCACGTTGGAAAATCCTTTTGTTGGCGCTTAACGCACGCATTGGATTGCTTCTTTGTATAATTTCAAATCATATTTAAACCATGAATCTCTTCTTCTTTTCGCTTTGCAACAATGGTATCTACATTCACTAAGATTAGATGAAATTACCAATTATTCCCACTTAAAAATCAATTTAATCCACCCTATACGAACATTCAGGCCATCAGAGTATCTTTTGTGAAAAATTAAGTTATTCATTAGGGTGGTTCGAAAAAAGGCTTTTCTCGCAAATCGTTTCCCGAGGGGTGCCAAACCTAATCTTTTGCTATGACTAGGAAGTACGCACAATATTATTGCGCAGGGTTGAGGCTTTCCACTCTAACTTGACAAAAAAATGAGTTTTTACGCAAATTTTCAGGAATTGTCGACTTTTTAAGGGTTATTCCTCCATACTTCTTGAAATAATTTTTTTTAATTTTTACTCTCACTAGGAGTAATAGAAAATGATTCATTAAACACATTTCAGTTGATATTTTGGGAATACATGTTGTAAAAGTTATATTTCAGAGTATTTAAGTTCGATTTTTCACTCATTTTTAAGCATTTTTCACGACTTTTCGAAATACTGCCAGAATTTTGTTTTTATCAAAAAACAGTCTACCACTACCTCTCGATCGTCTTCTTTGAAATCAGCTTTAATAATAAATTTAGACCATTAAAATCCACAGATTGGGAAAAAACGTCAATAGAAAATGTAGGGCCACTTTCGTTTATGGTTAAATTCATCAAATGCGCGCGCATACTTGTATGGTCATATACTGAAACGCACCAGTAGATCATCAAACTAACCTGTAGATAGAAATCGGTTGTATAAATTCAAAGCATAATTCAAGTAAAGAGTTTCATAAATTTATAAAAGTTCATCAACTGCGATTAATACGATTGCGTGAAACTACGTACCGTGCGTAGCTATTGTGGATATTTAAGATCTCAATTTCGACGTTTTCACACTTTTAGCATAAATTAAGTTAAAAAAGTGAAAATTGTCTATGCACTGACTAAAAAATGGTGAATTTAGTACCTACGACAATTCCTCACGTGAGTGTGTGCCGCGTAAAGCAAGTCTTGGCTTAATTTATCATGTTTTTCAGCAATTCTGTGGGAACAAGATATTCCTCAGATGAGCTTTGAGGTTCAGAATATTCTGAAACTGTTGGGCTGCTTTCGCTGTATTTTTCAAATATTCTGATAAGTTGCTTTACACGGCACACACTTTTTCACGAAAATTTCACAACCTGCTCAAATAATTTCACTAAGGAGAAAAGTATCTAAATTTACGGCCGCAATGCGGGCACAAATATGTATACATAAAATATAACAATTTAAATAGGTAGTCCGCAAAGTCCATCGTTACGCTCCGGATTCTTTGACTGAAGTTTTTTGCTCAAGTTTGGAAGGGAGAGTGTGAAGAACTAAGAGACAGCGAAGAAAGAAATTAGAAGGAAAGAGGAGGGATGAAGACAGGAAAGTATTGCGGCAGAATAGACGTCCAGATTGCCGTGGAAATAAAAATGAAGCCAAAGTGAAAGGCGAGTCTAGCCAGTATTGAAAATGATATACGCGCAGAACGCGAAATTTATAACGCCACCCAACTTCATCGAATTCCTAACATAAATTTTAAGAAGTGTACATCAGGAGTTCATGACGCAATGTATACAATGTTATTAGGAAGAAAGAAAAGAAAATCTAGTAGCGGAAATGATCAGCAAATACTGAAACAACCAAATACCGCTCTATCTAGGCGCACGTCTCTTGCTTTAGATACACTCATACTTCATACTAGCCCTACTGTTCTTATCACTCTTATAACTCCATCTCTTTACATTATATTCCACAACTCAGACCCTGAATTTCTCGGTCTACCCCTTCCCTCATACCATTCACTCTTCTCTCCTAATTGTGCTACGTTATTCGATTCTTAACTATTCTCTCGCAATGGTCAACACATCGAAGCATCCTCCTGTCATAACTGTCCATATTCTTTCATCGTCCGCACATTCACAGCGCAATTTCCTGCTGTTACTGCAAATACTTCTCAGATACCCCTCACCCATCGCATTTAGCCAATTCTCATGCTTCAGGCCAAGCCATCTAATAATGTTTCCTAAATAAATTATAAATTTCATAAATTTCCACTGCCAGAGCATTAATTCCAAATTATTTCTTCATCCCTTCATTTTCTATGACGAAACATGAGAAAAACTAAAACGAAAAGAAGCAGCAAACAATGAAATAAACACATACCTTAATTCACTCAAAAAATTAGTACGATGATGAGGAATTTTTCCAACGGGGTTCAATTTTAGATCATGTCAAACTAATAGGAACCATAGCTACACGAGAAAATGTTCGCTAAGAGTTGAGAAACGGATAAGATGAGGGCTGACATAAACTGAACGATCCAATAAACGTTAAACAAACTAAAAAAATTGGAAGAGATTGAAACAGTTTTGCAAAAAGTAGACATAAAGTCATAAGATCAATGAAAAATATCTGTCTACATATACAATGAGACTAATTGACGACTTAAATGATAAATAAGCCCGAAAAAGTGGTAGTCAAATAAGAAAAATCACTACGATCGACACAACTGTAACTTTTATGTAATAAAATAGAACTACCATTTTTACAGCAATCGTTTACGTAATAATCTAATTTCAATCAAGAAATTAATTACTATAGGTAGACTTTACTTGATGTTAACGTTAGGATCATGTCGTCATTGTTTAGGAAAATGAGGAAGAGCCGAACAAACTTTTCCCATCCACGATTTCTCCATAATGGCCGGGACTTTGGCCCACGACTGGATCAATACATCCCCACCCTCTTGATCTCTTTTCATCTCCGGTATAGAAACTACATTTTTGATCCTATTTCTCCAATTGAATCATCATCGGGATGTTATGGAAATTGAGCCGATCAGTACGCTGGAGGTAATAAGGGATGAAAAGTAAATGGACATTGAGTAAGCGGTCGGCGTGGGAGAATAGATTGTCGTAAAGAGAATTAAGCATAGGCTATATTGCAAAGAAGGTTGATGCATAATTCAAATAATATAGAAATGCGGATTCATGTTTTCGTAAAAATGGGTAATCACCAGAGGGAATTATCACAGAAAGTATATATTTATTGCGCCAACGATGTCATATTTCGGTTATGACTGGAATAAGACTGAGCTTTAATTTAATTTGGGTCACGTTTGTTCACTAAAGGGTACGTGTTTAATGCAATAATACATGTTAGTTTAAAACTAATTACTAATACTACTGTGAAACCGGAGATAACTTCACACTATTTAATAGAATGTTGGACGATTAATTGTTTATTAGAATTTCTACTAATATGAAAAAATTCCACATAGGGAGTCAACGAAGACTCATAGACACGGGCAAGTTACTTTTCTTTTATATTTTAAAGCGACCAATATAAAGCTCTCAGTTTATATGTTTCAGCATTAAAGCAACCGCCATGCAGGCATATAGCTGCAGAATGTTGCAAAAAAACCCCAACATATATTCAGCAGCCAAAACTGAGAAAATTTGCTTTTGGTTTCTCCCAAAAAAAGACGCTTCTCTAATTGGTTCTGATACCCAGTTTTCGTTAGTACACGATCATAAATGGAGCTGGTGAGGATAAAAACTTTAGTTCCGAGCTTACTCCATTGTAATGAGGGTTGAACAGCATTCTCGTTGGCAACCACCTAGGAATTAGCCAAAGCCACCCGGCAACTGTCCTTAAAGTCCTCACGTCCAGCTCATCCCCAATATCTACCCGCATATCCCAAATGGCGCTACCCGGGAAGGCTCGCTCTGTGGGCCGAGCGATCGCAAGATAATCCGCTGGCTGTGGGATCGCTCCTTGTCTCGAGGACTGAAGCTGCGCTTTGAAGTGGAGTTAATGGTAATAAACGACAACACATCAGAGCACGTTTCTACCGGGAACTGGTATCAAACAATCACACTGAAATGATGTAGATGGGAGTAAGGTCTCAGTCTCATCTCCCACGACCTTCATAGGCATTCAATAAAGTCCTTTGGAATGATAACGTCATATCATCACACAAATATTGTATGGTCTGTTACTTGCAAAATGTGCGGCGCAAAGAATTCATTCTTGCTTAGCATTACGTCTCGGTGAAGACAGGTAGGCGTCAAGAGTAATCTTCATGATTAGACAAAAGCCTGTCCAATTAATCAATGATTTTCATGGTTTTTGCATTTAACCCTGCTTTAACATATATACGGCTTAAAATGATTAGCAGAACGATGGAATTCAAATGTGATGTAATTCATACCATAACTTTTGTTGAATTTTTAGTTAAAATATCTCACTGCTCCGCAGATTATGTCGGTGATTCGAACACCGTCTACCATTCACTCGTACGGGTGATATACCTGCACTCCCTTAAATCAAACTGTAAAACGTAGGTTACTTATCACGCAGCAGAATCATTCGGAATAAGCCCACTACGGGAAGACTACGTGTTCTCGCAACGCGAGTGGATGGTGACGTAGATGCATCAGGTGAACTTTCCATCTCCACCAGGTTACGGGACCTTTTTAAGCGTGAACACGCAAAATCGCGATAAGTCTCTCTCCCACGGATCGAATGCCTCACACGCAGGAAGCGCAAGGACACTCGACCGTGTCGTCAGCCCTCGATTTTTTTTCATTGATGTCACCCGGACCGCGACGACGAGAATGGGGCGCGACACCACACGCCCCCATTTTACTCCACCGCGTTCGTAGTAACGTGGCACGGGATGAGCGTAGCGGTAGGACGAGCGACAGGGCTTGATGATGGCGGAAAAAGTGAAATATTTGACTGTCACACCACGCGAGACGGGCGGGGGTCGAGGAGAGATTGGTGAGGAAAAATGCGTAGCAGCGTTAAGTCATGCGAGGAACGCAACGGAATAAAATAAAGTAGTAGGGGAATTGCCGAGGGACGTGCTATCTTGGCGGGTCAGTCCTCACGCACGCGGGCGCGGCCGTGGACAGTGGCATGATCTGCTGGAGGCGATGGAATAAATTTTCTTTTTTTTAGATGAAAGTTTTAAATAGCAGCAAAACAGAGAAGATTGGAAACCATGGAAGTTGTATGAAAGTTTATAATATTTAATGAACGGAGAGAAAAACGAACCCAGAATACCGCGACTGAAATGAAATGTTGCCTTGTCAATAGCGTAGTTCTTTTAGTACTTATCCATTTAATATTCGAGTCAAGAACCAACTCCCAGCATTTCTATCAAATTTAATCAATATTGTTCGCTAAAATGTCCCGTTGAGCTCGAGATTGAGTTCCACTTTCTAGCCCCCGCCATTTTCCAAGAGATTTGTATATAAGATGAGTAGTTTACAACAAAACATGATGACATTTACTCGTGATGATTAAGACGTCAGACTGGAGGAAACATAACAAAACGGTAGAGACATAATAGTCTGGGTCCAATTCAGAAGCCTACTTTGAAATCCTTCGGTGCCAAGATATGCTCACACTTGGGTTACCCACACTGATCACATTCTTTACTGGTGAATGCCACTATTTTTCGCCAAGCTTGAACGCTGAACATTAAATACTTCCAAAAACTGTGGGTATGGAGAGTGCTGCAACTTGGCGGCGACGCTAAGATGATCACTGCTGCAGAACAGGGAAGAATGGATGCAATGATGATGTGGTATTATAGAAAAATAATAAAGTTACAATGAGTAAATAGGTGGTCCAACAATGATGGCTGCGAGAAACTGGAGAAATAAGATTCTACGTGAAATTTCTGCAGAGAATACAGAACAAGCTCACTTCGGACATTCTGATGTACAAAAGCCTGCTAAACGCAAATGACTGCAATCATCATTAGGAGGAATTTCCAAGGGCGGTCAAGAATGGAATACATGAAAAAATTTTGGAGAGACGCAGCAAACCTCTTAAGACCGATAATTGCAGGTGAAAGGTTGTGAAAATACTATTAATTACGTCAACTTAACTAACTTCAATAATTAAATTGTAAAAGTAATATCGAATTGTTTTTTTCCTACTTTAGAAATGATTTGAAAATTTTTCTTATTTAAAAAATAATTAGCTAATAATGAAAGGAGCCACTGAAAAGAGGGAGACTAGGAACTGAGATTGTATAGACACAAAAGATTATCGAAGATTAAAGGAGATGCAAATATGTCAGAAAACTTTTCCCGCAGAATGCGAGTTTTAGGTTTACAAAGAGGATACCATTTTACTCCTATGCTAGACCACTGATAGAGAGAAAAGCGAAAAAATGTGAGAGATACGCTATCGAACAGATATGTAGAAATACACCCCCTTTCCTCACCACAGAAAACCACGCTATCAATGAAAATCACAGAAAAAAGTTCTACGGGCGACTTTAGGTAACATCGCTGTCGTAAGTTATGCCGCATGCCATTTAGAGAAGTTCCAACCGTTCCAGAAAAACAGTTCCAACAAATACCTCATTGGTTCCAACTACTGTAAAATGTTCACCATCTATTGACAGCCGGACTTCGAGTTTATTTTACAACCGCTGTAATTTCTCAACTTAAAACAAGAAAAAAATTCTCATTTATCACAATCAGCCATTGGCTATAAAAAACTCGGCAATAATGACGAAAACGAATGATGGAAAAATCTTGGTAAAAATCACCATAAAAAGTCTACCACTAAGACAATTTAAATTGAACGATATTCTCTTCATAAGCATTTTAGTTTATTTTCATCATAAAGCCAGTTAATAATTAAGTGAAAAACAAACGCTTAGTCTCTAATTAGGAACAGAAACCTCTTTCCCTATAATTTCAAATCTGAAGATGTTTCAATACTTTCAATGGACTTCAAATGAAAAAACGAGGGTGCGCCTATGACAGGAAAACGATAATACGATTTCCATGAATAAGTATACGCTATCGATCAATATTCAGGAGCAGTAGGGGTGCTTGTAAGGCCATATGCGTCTGACGTCCCCGAAGGCGAGTCACTCGTTCTGCAATGGATATTGCCGATATAATGGACATAATACAATAATATTCGGTGGCTACTCAGGAGCACTTTCCAACGAGGTGTTATCGCGCGTGGCGCATTCTCAAGGTCATGATCTCATCGCCTACACCTGTTCTGATGGACCTATTTTATTTAATGCCCAACAAGTTATTTTTCCGGATTTGAAAACCTTGCAAGCGTTACATTGTTAAATCGTCTTTCCCAACGTCGGTCTGATTTTAGAAGGCATCTACGTTAAGAAAATATTTCTTCACATTTACTAAAGGTTTTTTGCCCTTCTTATGGGTCAACAAAGGTGAATGGAGAGAGAAAACCTTGGGAGGAGATTGGAAGGAGGCAAAGTAGGTCGTTGGAAGAGGAAACGAGGGTTGCTTGAGATTCAGAAAGACGAAGGGATGTTAGGTAAGAGGGTGAGAGGGAGAAAAAGGTTTATGGACGAAGTGAAGAAGGGTGGGGAATATGTTGAGATGAAGAAAGAATTATAATTGGTAGATAGTACCCAGAGAATAAGAAAATCTAGAGAATTTTTACACACTTCCACTTAACTCAGGTCATGTAATAAAAATTATATTATTCCCGTTAGATCTGCACCAGGAGCAGAGCGGTGAATGACGGCTGAAACACCACCGTAGCGGGGCGTGGCGAGTGAGTGAAGGGGAAAGGGAGAGAGAGAATTAGAGAGAGAAGGGGTAGGCAGGACGAGAACAGAGTAGAGACACCGTTTCACCCTCTCCATCCTAACAACCGTATATTTATTTTTTTTCCTGCCCCGCGAATCCCTTATCGAGACCCCCCAGGGAGGTCGAGAGGCACGATCCCGCAATTGAGGATCCCAAAACAAATGCGCGATCCTGCAGACAGTGGAATGCTCTCTCTCCGCCCCTCCCCGGCCCTTTCTCTCTCTCTCTCTCTGGACCCATCACGTTGTCTTTCTCTCTCTCTCCCGCTACTCCTTCATTCGCCCTCTCCTCCCCACCCTGGACCCACGTCCCCCACAAACGAGAGCACGCCTCGCATCCGGGCGATTATTCCGTAACCGCTCTCGCCCCGTAAGCGAACGAGCGCGTTGCGACGCTCGCCCTTTTTTTGCCTCCAGTTTTCGACCCTCCCGGGCAATCCTTGCCTTTATCTTATTCCCGTCGGGAGAGTTCACCCTTTCCCCGTTTTGCTCGGCTCGCGTCGCACCCCCTTCCCCAACTCCGACGACCTAAACTCTCTCCTACCCCTATGGCCGACTCCAAACCTGGTCCAATGCCCTTTAGTTGACCAATTTCTCCACTACTCTCAAATTCTGTGATTATCCTATGGTACATCTCTCTTGCACGGCCGACACTAATTTTTTTATGCATTCCAATAAGGAATAATCATAATCTTACTAACTACGCTTGCTCGTTGACTTCGTATTCCTGAGGTAGAAGACGAAATTATTATCTAGTCACAATAGAGATTATAATCGAATTTAGTAATTAAATTTATTCATTTAGAAGGTTCAAAAAGTTAATAAGGTAATATTAATGACAGATAAGTTAAACAACGACTGACTTCACCGAAATTCATGAAAGCAAAATTCTTATCGAGTCACAATGAAGATTAAAATAGAATTTTATCGTCAAATTTAAGCATTTGTAAGAATCAGGAAATTAATATCGTAACATTAATCACAATAAAGTTTAACAATTGAGCTTCAGAGAAATTCTTTGTTATACATACTCGAGACTTAAGCTTCAATTATTTGTTGCTACATGTACTCACAATCATCCACACATATTATAAGGTTACTCCAGTTTCATATAAGGTATTATTATTAGTCACTGATTTATATTATTAGGTGATTGATAAAGAAACGAAAGACACACTGCTATATTTTGGGCACAATTTTTGCGTCCAAACTTATTCATATGTCAATATTACATTCCTTCAAAGGACATTGCCGAACCATAACCTTAGGAAAACTTGTTCGATTTCTTTAACATCTACTAAAGCACTTCAATTAGTGAATAATTTTTTGGGATCATTAGAAAGTTGAGATCTTAAAGTTGAGTCAAAATATATTTAATTTTAAGTAAAGAGACATCACTCTCAAAATACCTTAAATATCAATCTGAATGGGTGATCTGAAACAATTACGGAATCACACTTTTTCTTTAGCCGCAAAAAACTTGAAATTATTGATGACATTAAATAGGAAATTTAGGTCCAAAAAGAGTAGGATAGTCGACGTGTATATTTTCAATGATCATTTCGCGATATCTTTGAGCTGAATGAGGCGCTATTTACACTTATATGAGGCATTTTGATTTCAGTTACGGCGAAATATTAATAATAACACAAAAAATAAAATGATCAGTTCGCTAAATTTTTTATCATTGAATTTACAGTGAACAGTCCAGTGGTATCGCACCGTATGGTCTCCCATACTTAGTAAATGAATGCTTTGTAACGCTTCGAGACCAGCACATACGAAGATGCGGCACTAATTCTACGTACTATGGAAATATTTTTACAAAAATGACTTTCGTCAACGGAACAACAGCAAGTTACGAGAATATGATTCCAGAAGAGTGTAAATACTCGAATATAGAAAAATAAGGTAAGTTTTAATTTACTTTACTCTTTAATTAAACTCAAAATACAGGTGATCATAATAAACGGTCATAATATGTATTCATGCACTCCATTTTTGACCGCCTTCGTTAATTCCTCCCATTGATGATTGCTTTCAATAAAACTATGATGACTAAGAAATGCCCTTGCTTCATAGCGGCTGACTGACAGATATTTGGTAAAGGGTATCACAATCAATGGATCAAGTATATTTACAAAAATTTGATTTCACTGAGATGAAAATACTTGAGCCAAATACACATAGTATAGAAAAATAGATTAAATGAAGTTGAGTGACGAATGAAGGGTTTTCAGGAACATAAAAATACGAAAGAAGTGCCTGCAGAATGTCAACAAGCAGAATTGATTTTAATACGAGGGAGATTTCACGGTGTTCAACGCCGTCGTCTTAGTAGAATGTAAGAAATATGCGTGAGAGTGAGGAAAAGATTGGTTTGTCAGATATTATGGAGGAAAGTGTATGATTTGTAGAGACAAAGAAAAGAAAAAGCTACTGTGAAGCAGCAGATAGTTGACAGTAAAACCACGCATAAATATTTAATTACACGTTGCTAATCTCAGCCTTCAAATCAGTGACATCACTGCATCGAAAAATTGGCGCAGGAGTAACCATAAACAACGGGTTGGTAATAAGGGATGCGGATTAAACAGATCATAAATAATAAATTTCTAACCAATTGGTGCCATTTTTTCTCCGATAATTGATTTATTTCACTGAATATTAAATACGATATAATGATTTTCCTTTTCACAATTAAAAAATTATTAAAAGAGGGAAACTGGCTCAATAACTGCGATTCATTGTGAGTGCACGTGGATGATTTCTGAAGAAAATATCATACCTTAATTATCGGGATGCTATGAAGAAGAATGATGGGCTATTACGGAATTGGGGTGATAATGGAAGAACTACAGTAAGCAGATTCGCAATTTAAAAAACGAAGAGTAAGGCGCATCATTTAAATATTTAATGATACCAAAAATAAAATGATGATCAGAAACAGAGAATAAAATATCAAAAATAAAACAGTAGAGAGACTACATGAATGAAACACGAGAAAAATCATAGAGAAGAACCCTAAAAGATTGGTAAAGGAGTGAGGAGATGGAAAAGATAAGTAAAATTTAAGCTATCATAGAATGAAAGAAGAGAAAGGAGGAACAGGAATTCACTGAGAAAATTTTATTAGAGAATAGTGAAGACACGTAGAAATAATATAGCAGACAGAAACAGAAGAGTAGAAAGACAAAAAAGAGGTGGTAAGGTAGTCTGTACATGGCAAAAGAACATAATAAACACCTGAGATGAGGAAAGAAGAAGAAGAAAACCTATTGAGTGAACAGCGTAGCCTAAACGTACGTCGAGGAGGTAATGATGATACGTAATCCCAAAGAGAGACAAGCAAGTGAAGTCACGCAGCGCCCTCGCATTAACTTCAGGCGAAGGGTGAGAGGAAAGCTCGTGCGCTTCTGGGATTCGCAGGCAGGGCCTTTCGGACTTCCCAGGATCACGGACGGCAGCGTTGACCCGTCAGTCCCCAATTGCATCTCCTCTTCCCGGCACGCGCGGAGCAAAATCAAAACCCGAGACCCGGGCGTGATTAATCGTCCATCCACGGCCAACCGGACGACGCCCTCGACAATCGCGCCGAGATCAACAAGGAGACGGACCCTAATAAGCAAAGGATTCGTCCCCTATTCCCCTCTCCCTCCACCATAACCACCACCAGATCGACCGAAGGAGGAGAGGAAAAAAATACGACGGGATGGATTGGGGTGGACGGGCCATTGAGTTAGGAGGTATAGATGGAGTTTGGGGAGGCGTGAGGGCAAAACAGATGAAGATCGGAAATGAAAGGGCTTTTCGTCGGCCGTGGCGCTGGGGTAAGAGGTGGCGGAAGGGGAGGTAACGAGTCGAGAGCCGACGAAGCCACGGCGAACGAACTAACACGCATGTACTGCACATTACGTACGCGAGTCCGCGCGGCCAACCTCAAAAGCAATTCCCCGGTGACTCGCTCGACACCCTCACGGGCAGGCGAGAGAGGGAAGATGGCTCGTCAATAAACTCTCACTCCTTTAGTCTCTGACTGGCACCCTCGTATGGCTCCCACAAACTCAACACCCACTTATTCATTACCATCTTCCTCCACATAGCATTAACCGCAAAACTCTCTTCCAACCTCAATCTTGCCAAAATGCACAATTTATAAACTCCCTTTATTTATTACAAATGTATGGAGGACTCACAGTTAAAGTGGGCAAATTCCACATTTACACAACTTAAATAGCAATTAAATAGTCGTTTATTTGTAGCACAGAATCTATATAGATCCAAATCCAAAGCTCGAATATTAACCCTACGACTAGTGGTTCTAGGGTGTGTTAAGTACAGGTGATGAACGGGGGAAATAAATGGACAATTAAACAAGTTTTCGAGCCTCGATGAATTTCAATAATTATGGAGTTCTGGTCTGCAAAAACAAGTGAAACAAATTAAAGTCCCAGCCGACGCTTCGCTAGTTTTAATAAACTACGTCATGTATCACTACAAAAATAAAATAAATGTGTAGATTTGTTGCAAGTATATTCCACTGAAACTTTAAAGAATTCTTCACACAGGAAACAGTTTTAGGTTTAACTTGGTAGAAGTTATCCATCACGAAAGATTTGATAAATTTGTAAAATAACTTCATAAGTGGAGTTGATCAAGTAATTGTTATTCTTTCTTTCAATAACAATACGCATTTTAATTTCATAAAAGTAAACACGAAAAATCATAAATTGAGAAGTCAGCAAAATAATGAAAATATTCCAGGAAATAATTTGTTCGTGAACGTAAAATTCCGATATTTATCTCCGATCTCTCGGAGTAAACTCTGGAGTTCTCTTCTCAAATATATCAATTAACCCAATATAAAAACCATCTCGCTACCACTACCATTTATATATTGCATTGAAAATCTCAGACAAATAGCACTAAGAACCGATGTATAGCCTCATGCATTTAAAGATATCAAATATTAATAAGTACGAGTATAATGTATACACACAGTTTTGTGCTTTCCCTCAGATGACAAATGTGAATGACTATTTATTGCATAAGTATCAGTAAAATCAAAATTCAGATTAATATCTAGCACCATTACAATAACTTTTTCTTGTTTTCCGAGACCTTTTTACCATTCAAATTCCTATCTGACTTCTGTGTGGATTCACCTGATGGATACTGGCATGATGCGTCCATCCGAGTAAAATAATTGAAAAAAGGAAATATCTCAAAGTCAAACTCACGATAGATAGCCACTTATTGCGAGGAATTTTACTTCATTCCACCAGAAGTATCGTTCCAGGTTCTTCAGCACCGATGCAGTAACCGAAATCTGATACAGATCGAGCCTAGCCCCGAGTTCTTCGAGGCAAGTTTTCCGCCCGAGGCCCAGACTTCAGGCCGATGGGCCGAGACTGTAATTCTACTGCTAATTATTTTAATATGCACTCTAATAGGCCTTCACTGTAATACTGTAAGAGGTATTCTCATCATCCGAACCAATTCGCCTTTCACCGAATCAAAGACTAATAAGACAGTAAGAGCAGAGAGTAGAAACGCGGAAGAGCTTGAGAAAAACAAGATTTCTCCAAAGACAACAAATCTGGTTCTATTAATTTGATGCATTACCTCAAAATTATTCTTAAATGTTAAGAAGAGTATCCGCGATTCAGAGTTCACCATTCAGTCCCATCCTCCATCTTTCTCCATCATCGTATTCCAAGCTTCAATACACGACGGCTAATTTTAATCTCCAAATGTATGCATTCCAAGCCTCCGACAGGTATTTCTTCCAGGCAATTGCAACAGTGTCTTTGATCATCGTATCTGGTCCGTCCTTAGGGTACAACCACACTAGCGGAGAGCTTATTTCTTGCTTATTTGTATCGACGATACCTCCATGTTCATCATAGGTTTTATGCCATCAATTACTTTCCTTTCGAATTTTTATGTCCAGACACATTATCCACTATATCTACGCTTGTGCTTCATCTTTAAGAGGTTTGCTCACAGTCAAATGACTCAATGATAAGTCACTGTTTTACTTACTATTTATGACTCGAACACTTTGCCTCTCTCGGGGGAGCCTGTAACCCCTAGAGAACGCGTTACCAGGTGGCGGATAGGGGAAAGCCCTCACCGGTCTGCATCCTGATAGACCGGCGGATTGGTGGGAAATAAAATACCACCCGCGGACCAACATGCGGGGGAGGAGGAAATCCTTAGCTGTGGTGAAAGCAATATTCATATAGGAGTAAACCTAGAGAAAAAAATCCCGGTCCTCCAGGTAGGGGGTTGAGGCGATGGGCCTGCAACCCATCACTCGGAAAAATTCCCAAAAGCAAAAAATCCTCAAACAAAGCCTCGGAAATTGGATAGGAAAAATCGAAAACGAGTGAATGCGCGGAAAAGGACTCTGAATATTGGAACATGGAACGTACAAAGCCTAAGTGGAAAAAATAAACAAGTTTTCAAGGAATTAGACAACTATAACATAGACAGCTGCTTTAACGAAAACAAAACAGAAGGAACTGGAAATGAAATGCAAGGAAACTACTTACACTTTTACAGTGAAGTAGAAAAGGGAGAAAGAGCGAGAGCTGGAGTATCAATTGCTGTACACAAAAGATGGAAAAATAAAGTAAAAACTTGGGAAGAAATAAATGAAAGAATACTAAAAATGGAAATAGAAATATAGTCGTATTCTTTGGTAATTGTGGCAGTATATGCTCCAAATGATGATGTAAATGCAACAAAAAAAGATGAATTAATGGAGAAATTGTCTAGTATACTCATGAATATCCCGGACAGAAAATAAGTGGTAATCCTAGAAGATATGAATGATAGGACAGGGAAAAAATAGGGAAATCAGGTAATAGGAAGATATGGAGAAGAGACGGTGAATAATAATGGAGAACGTCTGATAGAGTTATGTGGGGCAAATTCTCTCCGTATTTTGAATGGATTTTTCCAACGCCGGGACAATCATAAATACACCTGGATACTACCAACGAAAAAACTGAAATCCATTATAGATTACCTGATACTAAGACAAAATACCAACTTAAAAACAGAAGATGTTAGAGTTCAGAGAGGGGCAGAGATAGGAAGCGACCATTTCTTGCTTAGAGCTAAAATATATGTGAAATACAGAAAAAACAGTGCCAATAGGAAAAATCATGAAAACAATAGAAGGTAGAAAAGAAAAGGAAAGATAATACAATATCGAATCATTAAAGGAAGAATCTATAAAAGGTCTATTCAAGGAAAGACTGGCAAATAAAATCGGACAAAACACAGGTGGTCATATAGAAGGAAACGTCGAGGAGATGTACAGGTTTTTGACGACAGCCATTCATGAATCAGCTTTTGAATCACTAGGCGAAAAAGAAGCTAGGACCAGAAAGTCTCTGGATTATTGGTGGTCAGATGACCTAGCAAAACTGGTGGAACAAAAGAAGGATTTATATAACAAATGGTTATCAACCAATGATCCTAAATACCGTAAGGAATATGCAAGAAAAAGATACGAAGTAAAAAGGGAAGTAAGCAAAGCAAAAAATGACGCGTGGGAAAACAAATGCCAAGAAATCGAAATCGGATTCATGTCCAATGGATCCAAAACGCATCAATTGTTTCAAAGCCTCGATGGTTCTCTAGGGCGTCCTGAAGTATGAATCATAAATTACAGCCCTTAATACGCTGGCGTACAAGTCGAATTCAGCTTATGTCAGCTTTGAAATTATTTGGCACATGATTCAATCTCAGAATTGACGGGCAATGGAGACTGTAAATTTATCATAAGATAGAAAAACAAGCAGCTTTTCATTCCAACAAGCCAGTTCATTAGCATATTACCAGTATATTCACAGTTAAAACTAAATATCAGCTTTTTCACCAGTCAATAGTTTGGATTCTATTGGCAACATTGGAAAAAAATATATGTAACGAGATTGTCGACTACGAATTACACGAAAAAGAATGATTTTGGTGAAAATATTCAGTAATGAAATAAAACGTTTATTTCATGGAAATGTATACCTTGAGGCCAATTTTGGAATTAATAACCATAAAAAACAAAACAGTTAACTTTGCTTGAAACAAATCCAAAAATAAGCATTGCTATAGTAAAAGAAAAAAGGGCTATGTAGCCGAGTAATATAAACAGGCAAGATATTATTAGACTCATAAAAAATATACTTTGCACTTCATTTATGTACTTTTAATCACATAAATGCTTTCATATGGTAATTAATAACTTAAAAACAGTGCCATGTAATTGTTTTCCGACATAACAAGGGTGAGTCAAAACTTTTGATGGAAACAAAATCACGCTAAGCACCTGATCTTCGATTCCATCCTACACGAATCGTAAGTATATTCGCACAATTGAAAACATCACTTCGTGACATGAGGGAGGAGGTTTTGAGGAAGGCACGCATGTATTCCCTTCGCGCTGCAATAAATGCCCATGTACTTCTCCCTTTCTATGCAACTCCCAACTCTTCCCGTTCCCCTCCAGCGCTGAGCCACCCCACTCCAGCCTTTCCCTCGTCTTTCCCCTCTATAACATCCCACTCCGCCCTTCCCCTCGGCCCAGAGGTATCCGGAATGCGATTACAGACTGCACATAATAGCCAATTCCGTCGAATAATCAGGTTTGCCCCACTCCAGAATTCTTCCTTTTTTTATCACACCGGATTGGATTTGGACGTGCTGCGGCGCTAGACAAAGGGAGGAGGGCGAGAGGGTGTGGGCGATGGGCGGGGGGTGACAGAGAGGAGGAGAAGGATGAGAAGAGGAGAGGGGAGGCCCGCGTGCCCTGAGGGTGGGACGGTGGGTCGGGGGAGGGAGGTGGGGTTGCCGAAAAAAGATGTGTGGCACGGGGTGGGCGTGTGTGTGTGGGTGGTTGAATGGGATTATTGGTGTTCGGGTGTGGGGAGTGGAAAGGATAGGGCGAAAGGTTTTTTTTCCGCGATGTGGAGAGAGAGAGAGAGAGAGAGAGAGAGAGAGAGAGAGAGAGATAGGTGCGGCTGGATGATGGAAGTGTGCGGTTGGAAAGTGGGGTGTTACACGAGTGAGGGGAAATTGAGACGCGATGAGAGGGGATGGGGGGTTGGCGAGTGTGAGTAGAAGCGACGTACCCGAGGCGGAGGTAGCGATGCGGCGGATTGGCGGGGTGCCTTGTTGTACTGGCTTTCCGCGTACCAAGAGCTCGGGTTCATGCCACCGTCGTGGTGGTTTCGCGATTTTTCTACTGAACCCTGACCGTTACTTGGCTGCAATTGTATGTACTGGGGTGAAACCTGTATTATGCGACCACCACGGGACCAATGAGATGATGGCCGCTTGAGATGGCGAACGAAGAAAGGAGGGAAAATTCACTCTGTTTATACGCATGGGAAATAAATTCCTTTCCCGAAGAAATCGGCCGCTTAGAGAGGTGACCGCTTAAGTGAGGTAGCCGCGGAGGCAGGTTTCACTGTATTTATTCTGTCACCGCCGAAAGTCACTCAAGCATCTACATGTATAAAGCAGAGCCTAGACCAAAATTGGATGTGCATACGACATCTTGCTCGAATCTGCATACTCACCTATAAATGAAGCCATCTCTTGTATCTACCACTATTTCCCCATGGATAAAGCCGGTTCGCATTACAAGCGAAAGGAGCAAAGTTGAGGAAAAATGATATAAGAGAGCTATAAAGAATACTTCACCGAGGTTAAACACTCCTAAATGAGTTACATATCGTCCGATCTAGTCCAATTTTGAAAGTAGAAATAAAATACAAAAATCAAGTAACTTTCATTAAGAGAGCCAGTGTTCGGCCCACCTCACCATCCCGATCCCCTATTAAACGGGGTTTCAAAACAAACAACAAATACATTTTAACACTTAAGAAGAAATTACACTGGTTACGAGTAATCGACACGTTTTACGGCGAATGATTGAGAAAGAAAATACAGCAACCATCTAAGCTTAAATTTCAAAAATCAATTAAATTTCTAAGATCTAACTTATACTTACGACTCCGACTCAGAAATTAATCAAATTCTAGCCTGTTACGTTCGTCCGTTATTCAGTCAGTCAGTTCATTCCTTGTATCAGTGTCTCTGACTTCGTTACGTTATTCAGTAGAGGGGAGACACCCTTTACGTGCTTAGACCAAATCTGAGAAAGAGTGTTTATGAAAAATTAACGCGAAAAACCACTAAGACATCATCGCAGGACAATAAGTTTAGGTAGCTAGACAGGTTGAAGTAGGAAAGATTTCCAGCATTAAAATGATATACTCTTCATATTTTAGAAAAATAACTCATGAGACGGATAGAAAGATGAATTAAATATTTTTTGACAGATTAGTTCACAATACCAACTGTTTTACCAGTACTTTTCAGGTCCTGTTAATTCATAATTACCCTTTGACATGCCCTGTCGATATTGTCACGCTACGATACTTTTAGTGTACCATTCTTACATTACAGAGTACATTCGTACCCAACAAAAAAATAGCTCGCATCTTATTGGGCCATAAAAATTGTTAGGTGAATTCGACTTTTTGATTTTTTCCCAAAAATAAGGCCATTTGACCCAATACCATGTGTCGATTACAGCTTACTCTTAACGAAAGGCGTCAAGAAGACCACGGTTTAACGTCCTATGTCCAACGTCCAACGTCCAACGTCCGGACGGACGATGAGCGATGATTGAAGAATACAAACAAAGCACCACATCAGGGAACGGGACTCCACAGGAAAATCTCCGCTATTGTCGGGGTTTCATCCCAGATTCTCAATGTGGGAAACCAGCACTCTATTCATTGTACGAACCCGACTCCGACTGGAGATGAATTTCATTCTTTTTTCTACGTAGCCTTGCTGATCTCAGGCTCGAGAAAAGCCGAGTGGAGCAGGAGGCTGCGACTTTTTTTTACGAGATTTCAAGAGATCAGATGGAACTCAAGTAACCAGACAAATGAACGAGTTGCCGAGATTTAATTGAAGAAACCATGGAAGATACGACATAGATTATAAATATTATGAGCAGGCGCATCAATATAGCGCAATCAATTAGTCAAAATAATATATAAGTTTATAGGAAGTAAAATAGGAGTATAAGAACGGACTAGGGTAGGAGATCGTAGAAAGCCACGTCCAATTTACCACATCTTGCAGCTATTATTGGCTTTTTTCGACTGATTCTATCACAATGTGTGAACGGTGCGATGATTGTAAATGAGATTAGGCCTTCATTTATCGGCGAATATAATAGAGCTGTGAATTGGATCCGAACGTGAGGAAAAAGCTCTGCAGAATAGAAGGCATGGTCTTATAACAATATGAATGATGAATCATAGGCGGAAAAACCCAACGTGATCGGGAGAGCTTCAAAGGGAGACAGAAGACAATAAGTTTCGAGAAAAAAAGAGAAAGACATCCTGTCGAAACACTACTCGGCCAAATTTCCGAGTGAATGAAAGTCGCAGGAATGCAACACGATACGTGTGGGCCCAACGTGTCGAAATGCTTTTTTTTCACGCTTGACAAGTCATAGATAGAGAGCGTGAATAGTTAGGAATCGAATAATGGACACAAAATTCATAGCACAGCATTTGAAATGCATAGCAACCTGCCTAAATGAATTTCACGAATACGAAAAATGAATTTTCACACATTTGAGACCACCTTGACATATCACGGTAATAAGTTTACGCGCAACGCTAAATTCTCCGACCTAAGGTGGTTGAAGCGATTTTCCTTTATGTTCAGATTTGCGTGAAACTTTGCATACGCGGTACTTATTGGCAATATATATAGATAAATGCGAAATAAATTGCATGTTACCGATTTGGTTTCTTGGTATTTGAATGCAATTCAAACACTTGGCCTTATGGCACTCGACACATATTTCAAATTAATTCATTGACACATGCACAGATTTTCTTCTAAACGCGCAAATATTTGTAAATTATTATTGTAATTGGTCCTAACAGATATTAAAATAACTTACCCAAAAACTAAATGTATTGGCTTACATTTTTTATTCCGTCACGTACACCTAACTCATAAACTTGATTTAATTGAGACGGAAATTTTAAAATATGATTCTCGCATCATTTATATTACAACATTTTTTCAGCATTTCAAACACTTGAACAGATGTACTGATGGTGAAATTGATCCAAGATTTTTTTAACATCCTTGAAAATCAATTAAAATGCACTCTTAATGACTCATGATTAGCGCTCCAACCACCGTAAGGTGAGAATAGTCTACAGAGAACAGTCTGCATACAGTCTTTTCACTTTCTTACGAAGGTATTTTTGTTCTGCAAAAGGAGCTGAAAATTGTTCAAAATTGCAAATATCAATGGTTCATTCCAGATTTTATACAATAGAAAATGCAACACCGTAAACATAGATGATGATTGCTATAAAAAGGGTTATCGGAAATGCTTAATGAGAGTCATATATTAGAAGCCGATAACTTTTTCACTTAGGTTCAAATGAGAACGGTTGTGTCTATGGAATACATAAGCTCGCGGGTAGGCAGTTGATAAAAAAATAGAATGGATGTAGATTTGTCCTACGCGATATCATACAGCAAATCCTATAATGGCAAGACTTAGCTATAATGTCTGGTTGACTCTCATCACTATAGGATGCAGCCTTTAGTTCACTCTGAGGCAAACGATGAAATTGGGTTTAGTAATTTGTATTTGACTTATCGGTCAGGGGAATAAACTGTTATTATTGGGAAAATGCACCTACATCAAATAGAATTCGGAGAAATTATTAACAAGTCATTACGTAACCTAACCCTTTACATAACCACTACATATCCCTTTTGGTGACTAAAATGGAAATTCTAAATCGCATACCAGCACCTATTAAATGTCTAAAATGGAATCAATCCACCTGGACTACACTATCGCACATTTTTAACATTTTTTCGTTTCTTTCAAAAAATGCAGACGAATTATTCACAATAAAAAGGACCATTTAAACTTGGCCATTCCAACTCAGGTCTGCCACATAAACTTGCCGCATAGTTTTTCCATGAACTCAGCAACATAATTCTTGAGAGAACGAGAAAGACTTGCATGCAAACCTCAACGGCTCATATAATTTTTCCACAGTTCAGTGGACTTTTTGAGGAAAATTCACTCCCAGGATGACGATTATCGCCCAGCCTGAATCACTATTTTATCGGTTTTGCAGGGAATAAAATGACCTGGAAGTAAAATGTAGAAAGAGATGGGCAAAGCTCCAATTTTCGAGTCGTAAAGAAAAATGTACGACCTCGTTCCTCACGATCATCATTCACCTCCGTGAATGTCTTCTCTTGAACTGAATTTTCTTTCTTGGCCGGAGGAAGGAGGCACTTAAGTTAACGTAACGATACAGTTTTCGGAGATTTTATTCTTTGAATTCCCAAATCCACCAATTGAAATAGTAGATAAAAGCTACTAAAATGATAGTGTGAAGAAACATCAAACCGTACATTTACAAATGATTAAAATTAAAACTAATTTCAGGGGTAAACTTTAACAAATAATTAAAAAAGCAATATAACCAAATCCTTGTTGAAGATAAAACTCTATTTCACACTTTTCCAGAGATATTTACTGTAAACGTTCAACGAGGTACATACTTTTTTCGTATTTTTTCGCAGCTCATGATTTAATCTTGTGAAATATTTTGGTATCTGCTATGATTTTTTTAAGAGCAACAGTTTCGCCGTGCTATGCTGCCGCCTTCGTCAGACTTATTGTTTATTTGCCGTTGGTGGTTGGGCATTTCTAGGTCCTAACAACAATGGTCTTCTTTAAAATTTGAAATTTCGGCTGTATATTAATATTTTTATTTTGTATTTAATATTAAATTAAATATGTATTAAATATGTATGTAAATAATTTCAAATTTCGCACGGCGAAACTGTTGCTCTTAAAAAAATAATCGCAGATACCAAAAGATTTCACATGATTAAACGAGTTTCGTAGTTTCGTTGAACGCTTGCTGTAGCTTCAGGTACAATTGTTGATATGTATTCGAATATAAAATACTTCCACGAAGTGTTACCTGAAGTTGTAAAGTTTAAACAAAACGGAATTATTTCATAACGGAGGTAGTTCTTCAACTGGATATTGCCTTAACTATAATTAAACTGATTCTTACGTTTCAATTTTATGCTCTACTTCCTCAGACAACATGCTTTAAACCAAATTAAAACATCAGAAATATACCATTTAGGTTATCTTAGAACCAAAATCTATAAAATGCAATAGAAAAATTTGCTATACACCGAAGTTAGCATGAATTATATCAAAATTAAATGCCTATTATACTTCAAACGTGAAAAGTATGATTATTAAATTATCGAAGTACACAATTGTTTTATAAAAAGTGTGTAGAGAATTTAATGGACATGACTAATCCAACGCTAATAGCAGTCTAAAAATTAATGAAAACGAATAAGCAGGAAACGAAAGAGTAGAAAAAGTATTGGGAACTTTCCAAATAAAGAGGCTATTGACAAGGAATAATTGTCAAAAACACCTACCTTTAGCATGTTATTGTATATCCACCGGTAGCAGAAGATTGATGACAGCCATAATGACTTTTAACTCCTAGAAAATGAAGAGAATTGGTCTCCTTTTAGTCGCAAGTTAACTGAAGTTAAGGTAACTGCCATTTCTGTTCACAAAAGTGTAATTGTTCCTTTTGTCATTAGTTTTAATACATAAGAAAACATTTATGTAACCCATGCAAATTTGATTAATTATACAATTATATTGATATAAAAAAGTATGCTAACGTGTGTCAGAAGAGGTTTAATTGTAGTTTAAAATCTGAATGAAAAATACACATTGAAAAAAGTATTATACAAGGGTATATTCTAGTTTCTGACAGGAATATGAGGAGATCATACCACGTTTTCCTCAAGTTATCAAAATCAATATTTTTTTCAAATATATACTAGTTCCTCATAGACACTATTTCCTTCATATTGAACAGAAGAGGCAACTATAAGACCAGTTTTGATATGCTCTAGGTACATAGGAACTACTAGGAACAGAAAATAATGACAAGAAATTCCTTATGCACAAAAGCATATCGAATATTCATAAAGCCCCTCCATATAAAATAATCATTGATGTGCAACAAGTTCATACATAATGAGATTACATACCTTAAAATATAACTAACAATAAAAATGAAAGAAAAATAAGAACTTTAAAATAGTATACTTTCATACACCTACATACTTATACATAGAATAAATCGAAATAGTCATATAGATACGAATAAAATAACAGTAAAAGGGAGTTAGAACAAATACAGGAAGACATGTAGTCTTGACAACAGAAGGATCGATACTGTCCGGCAGATGAGACAAGCGTCGTCTCATACGGGAGAGCAATATAAAATTTCTTCTCCACCGAAATCAATCTTTCACTTATGAAAATTCCCTTAGCTCTGGTTCTCATCGCTTGCGATATGCATGGCCATTATTTTTTCATTAGATCATCGTTTTACACTACTCTCTCTCTACTTTTTTGATTTTCCTGCTAGCAATTAACTACCAAAAATGAGCTATGATAACCTCTACATGTCAATCATCAAGTCCTATCTTTACTTTAATATCAGGTAGAGATTGGTTGCTTAACTCGATTTCTAGACTTATCACATAGTTTTTCACCTACTTTCTTGTAATGTATAATTTTACACTTTCCCGACGAATAACATTTGTGTAAATTTCTCGGGCTTGCCACCGGGTAAGAAATTCATAGGCAGCCTTGAGAATGGGTAACGAGTCGGAAACCGAAACGTCGGCTGCCTATGAATTTCTTACCCGGTGGCGAGCCCGAGAAATTTGCACAAATACTTTCTTGTAGTAGCCCGATTTTTTTCAGAATTTTATAACTAAAGAAGCCCAAAATTTTCAGGTCAACGGACATAATCAGTCGGGATTAACAAGATAATTTTGTATTAAAAATACATCCAACGGTATGAGTAATGGCTGGCAATATTTCTACTCAAAACATGAACAAGACAATCTTGTATTAAAAATACATCCAACGGTATGAGTAGGGGCTGGCAAATGTCTACTCAAAAGTTTCATTCCTTACCCTGTTTCTCTCTGCAGATTTACAACCGTCCCCCGCTCATTTATCACACTTCAAAAGCCCTTGCTGACAACCACCCTATCTCTCTCCAATGTTCAAGCATTGCAATCACATAACATTACGATACAAGCTCCCCACAATTCAATATTTAATTCCCAAATAATATTTAACCCTTTCTCCCCTCTCATTTGGCGTCTCCTGTTTATATACATAACTTGGTGGTGTCAAGGGGTGTCAGTTGTCCCCAAAATGTAATATAAAAGGAAAAATTTTCGTAATCTTACAAGCTTTGGAATACAGATTTTACAAGCATGTTATCTGATCCATTGAATAGCTTAGCTCACAAGAGTGTTATAATTGATGTAATTTACAAATAATATTAAATGAAAAATAACAATTAGTAGCAATGATATTTGGACATAAATTCTTCTCAAAAGGCCTGCCAGTTCACACAAGCCTACCACAAATCCACCATATTACTCATATATTCACCAATTTTTCGGGAGAAGGAACCTCGTTGAATTGTAGGGTATTCTGAACCTCACATAACCTCCGTTAATCCTTGCCTCCAGCGTTTCCGATTTGTCTTAATCTATTCAAAATGTCTCGCAACACTTCAGTTAATCATCAGTAGAAGAAATACTGTCTAATAATGTCGTTTCATGCCTTACAATGCACGGAAAATAAAATTAGGTAGGAGGAAATCTACTCGATTCGAGTAATTTAATATTAATGATCTAGACCACATGGTGCGATTTATCCAAAGAAATGTAAGTACCAAAAAACTCAAGTCCAAATTTTCTCTATGGACTTCCGTATTTAAAGACAAAATAGGATCTTATGAAGATTTATTTCATCTGAATATCTCCGTATTAAGGGTCTCTGTGGGATGTGGCTGATAGCAGCAGGAAACATTGAGTGGTGCTATACAGCAGACTAACGGCAGATGTAAAAGTCTCTCGTCCTGTCACAGCTATTTTCTTCAGTAACTCACATACCTAGATTTATCGTGTATTTGTAAATAATTGCCTACATGGCTTTGAGGTGAGGCCTACGAGGAAGGTTCAGAAAATTACCGAACTTTATTTTTTTAAACTTCATAATTAATTTTAAAGATTATTGGTCTTTGTCCCCTTCAAAGTACTCCCCCTCCTATTCACACACTTTTTACCAGTGGTGTTCCCATTTCACGAAGCTGTCCTGGGTGGATTAATTTGAGATGGTGTTTAAGGTCTGCGACGAATTTCCTTTGAATCATCAATGCTCTGAAAACGGCGCCCTGTCAGCACTGATTTTAATTTTGGAAATCAGAAGAAATCGCAAGGAGCCAGGTCTGGCCAGTAAGGAAGCTTCAGGAGGACAGCAATCTGATTTTCGGCACAAAACTCATATGCTGTTGCATGAGTGTGGAACGCTCTACAACTGAAATATCGCTATGGTCAGTGGAATTCTAACGCTGATGGATCGCGTTGATGAGGCAGCTTCAGTACAGGCCTCCCCTTCAAGAGCCTGAATTTGCCTCCCTCCTGTGGCAAATATTTTCAAGGGAAAACGATCGCAAGTTAGGTGCTTTTTGGGGAGAATATAAAGAGTAGAAATTTGTCCGACATAGCGATCGTCATTTGACGTTACTACTACGTTATAACTACACAATTTTCTTCCCTTTCCCAACAACGCTCCTCTCCCTCCCATATGGAATATAGAGATAAGTAGTTAAAAAAAAGAGTCGAATATTTGAGATGTGGTAGTACTCATCAAATTAAGAAAATGGATTCGGAAAGGTATACCTTTTGAGATCTGAACACTTTTTCAGAGAAGGTCCTCAGTGTGATATTCATCCTTGGCCATGCATCCCTCGATGAAATCAAGATTTTGGACTTATTTCTTGTTTTGATGAGTACTACTGCCTCTCAAATATTTGCCACCCCTTATTTAACCTGAAAAGATCTGCTAATAAATTTAATAAAAATTTGAAAATGATAAATATTCAAGACTATGGTTATTTATTCGAAACAAAATCTGTGGATCTTTGAACCTAGTCATCTCTAACTTAAAATGTTTGACTCAGAGAGATACCATTCAGTGAGGCCCGAAACAATTCCTGATAGTCTGGTTTATAATTTTGGCTTCCACCAAGTCGTGCTTTTATAAAAGTGACAAGCACGGGTTTTCTTCTTATCTATAATTCGTATACCCAAAAACAAAATTAAGTGAGCAAACTTGTTAATGAACTATGTACAATATTGAGAGAAGAAAATTGAAGGGCACCATTTTCAAGGTGACAAAATTCATAGCATTCCTTCTCTTTAGGTTGTACGCTAGCCCTTTCTAAAAGCGACCACTACGTTCCGTTATAGAAACACAGTTATCGTTCGCCTCCCCAAATATCCAACCAACCCTCACTCCTTTTACTCTGATTCATAAGGCAGTACACACAATCGAATGCACATGCGCCAGCGATTACAAGCGCAAAGCCACCAGCAAAAAAGCATCGCCCACGTCACGGACTTCGAGTATCCATCCCTCGGAGCTCATCACAAGAGCGCGGCTCGCGAGTTCTTCCGACCGTGTGGACTCACTAAAACACACGGCCACAAACTTTCATCCACCGTTCTGGAGCACTCATCTCTCGCCCTCATCGCTCCACACATCCTTTGGCCCCCTTTTCATCCGCCTCCTCTGAACCATTCCCAAACACCCATCCCCGAAAATCCCGTCACCATATCATCCCTTCTTCACGCTCGCAGCCCTAACAAACCGCACATTTCCTCCCCTCTCACGCGTCAATATCTCCCAATCCACGCCTCTCCCCACAACACGACACACACCAAAGGCGATAGAGTGGGAGGGAGGAGAGGAGACGAGACGCATCTGACCAAAAAGTATCACCCCCGCTTTTGAATCTCAACCCCACGCGGTCAATCCCCCCCTTACCTACCACCCTGTGCAGCCTTTAAACCACCTTCCACCCTCCCCCTTTAAATACACTTCAAAACCACTCAATGACGCCATTTCGAACACCACACCCCCCCTCTCTCTCTCTCAGTCTATCCCGTCCGCAAAAGCCTCTTTCCTTTCCCCACCTCACACCGTATGAAGTCCTCCAAATCGCCCCTCCCGTCACAGAAAAAAAATCAACCTTCCCTATACCTCCCCCCCTCCGCACCATTCATATCGTAATTCTATTACATTTTCAAATGGTGGCCTCCCGTCGTCCGTAATTGGAATGCCGCATGCGTCTGTATTTATACCTCGACGTGTATGAGTGTGCGAGTTGTGTCCTTTCGTATGTGGGGCGGTTGGAGTGCGGGGGGTGACGTGAGGGTCGATCAGCACGGTAAGGGGGGCATGGTAGTGGTGCGGTGCTCAAATTTAAATATCGTGCCGCGATGTTAATTTAGTATCGCGAAAATACAGATAATTTGTCGCATTCCGCGTCATGTTATATTTTATTTATTTTTTTTTTATTTATTTTCACTGCCCCGAATACAGCACACTAGGCCATTTTACATCAGGTGAACAACAGTAACAACGGACGAGACACAGACACCCATGTCCTGGGCAGATAATATTCTACTCAGGCGGGACTCGAACCCGCGACCCTTGGGTTAGCAGGCGAGGACTTTACCCCGCCGCCACCGGGGCCGACATATATATAACATTGCACCATGCGAATCACTCCTCATACTGCTCTGCATGTCATTTTAATGCGTATCGTATTCCTTCGCATTGTGTCACATAAACTCGTAAATCGAGCAGCATTGCATCATATCGCATTTACACAGTATCGCATATGATATCGCGCAATACACTATATCGTACTGAATCCTGTTAAAAGAAATTAAATCGAATTACATAACTTTGAATGCGAAATCGAATTATTAGTAGCTTATCCCTCGGAAGTAAAAGTCGACCTATACTTCTGGGGTAAAAATAATAATAATTATATACTCGAGCATGGAATTATTTGTTCTTCAGTTTTGGTCAATCTTCCTTAACACACCCGATATAAAAGGCTGATTATGGTGTTTTTGGAGACATGAATATCAATAAACAAAACAACAAGAGGTCATGAAAGGAATCATCTAGATAAAACTGAATGTGATACAAACGATTAGGATAAAACCTAATGCGATACAATCGAATCGAATGCAATTCATTCGATTAAGATAAAATCAAATGGAGTACAATCAAATTGGATAAAATCGGAAGCACTCTAACTAAACACACATAAAACAAATGCGATACATGTCTTTTGATGGAAATTCGACACATGCTTACTCCGGCCAGTAGTCTCTTAAGGCAATACCAACGATGAATCGCATTGTGTGCATCGTAATATCATACGGCCTTTTCCAGAGCGGCAAACAAACAAATGCCCTCCCGCCCGATCTCTTGCCGCTCCGCCCGCTCCCGAGACCCTGTGAAGTGTGAACAAGTCCGTCCGTCCTCATCTGCATTCCCCTCTCCTCTCCACTGATCACTCTTTTGACTTCAATCCGTGCCACCTGACGGCACCACTTATGCGTCGGTGACAGGGCGATTCCCGATCGCGAGGAGGTGATCGTGGCCGACAAAAAAGCCCCTGGCGACTCAAATCGTTTTGATTGCGAGCATTCGACTTCAAACCTTTGAGATCCCCAATCACTGGCAACCTGGTATAGCCCGTTAATGATTATAACGATCCCTACATCCTGGGACGTCCTTTGAATTGTCTTCTGGCACAAGATATGGATTGGTGCCCAAGAAAATAAAAAGATGAATTAATAAATTAAATCGTGAAGGAATACTGAACACAATAAAGGCACACTTAAAACATTCATTTTTATCTCACAAGATATTTTTACCTGGTCATTAAACACAAAAGGAAATATTCATTAGTCGAAGTGTGAGTCCCCACTAGGGGCCCGGGCATAAGTTTCATTTTCAAAACTTAAAGGGACCGCTCCCTATATCGAACGGTGTTTACGTAGGAGAACACTGAACGCTATGTAATGCTATTCTCCCTTCTGAATTGAATTCATGAAATTTTATAGGTAGTCAGAATAGATTCACTTACATATAATTAACAATTAAATTTCAACTGACAGAAGCGATCTACGGTGAACTACTGTCTTTCATTTCCGAAGACAAGAGACGTCGAAAATGAGTAGATACATAACGCGCCCTAAGTAGCGCAAGGTCGTGAATCATGCCATTAACTTTATTAATTGATTCGAAATCTTTACCAATCCTAAAATTTCAAACAAATATATTTTCATGCACAATATATTTTATGGAGAGATCAGTAAAATGTTTATCCCAAGTAAGTGTGGTTTTATGCATATCAGATTCAGATCATATACCTAATATCATGACCAATTGGGCACAAGAATTAATGATTATTAGGGATAATAAAGGTGAGAAAGTTGCTAGAGGTAATTCGGAGAAGGTGTATGAGGACAAAGCAGATTATCAAAGGCTTTGGGATCTTGAAGGGATAATTGATAGCCCAACAGCAAAATCGACACCATAGTTAGATGAGGAAAAATAGAATGGAGAAGCCAGTTGATATAATTTTTAGACGTTCATTTTCAGTTTAAATACTTTTCTTGAACTTAGATGCTCACTTTGAATTTGACGAAAGTTGTAATTAACACTACACAGGGATTTGCCTATATTTGATGATGTACTTATCAATATTTCTTAATGTGGTCGGCATGTGTTTTAGAAAAATTGTATCACTTTCATAGGGTGTATTTACTCTTTAAAATCATCCATATTTTCTCAACTTAAGATGTTGCTTCAAAAGAAAATTTTAATTAACGGAAGGAAAATTACACCAATGAGTGAATTATGCATGTTGTATCTTTCCCCTTCAAATGTCTGATAAAAGCCAAGCCATAAAATTTTTCCATCGTCGCAATGGTGAGCGTTATCTTATCAAAAGTTTTCATTCATCAAAGGCTCATTATCTAATGGTTGAAAAAGAAGATGGTCAACCTACTAAATGCTAATAAAATGCGAAATAATCCAAAGACAGAATTAATAATGCTTTCGCGGAATGAATGGCACATTATTTTAATCTGTAATATTGAAAAAGACTAATATCATAGATAAATGGCCCAAGAGAGTAGAGTAATTGAGTAAATTTGCACCTTTATTCTTAGGATCTACAAAATATCTCCCTCTCAACTCGACAGACAGAGGCACAAAATTTTGAGCTCCTTTTACAAACCAGGTTAAATAACTTCGAATCTATAAGTTCCTTTTCAAACTTCCAAATATTAGAAATTCAATTAAACCTCAACAGATAGTAAAGAACGTCCGCCACCATCTCTGCCAGAATCATCATGTCCAACAGTACTATGCTCATTTTTATACACACTGTAACCTCATCTATGAAAGAGAATATGAAATAGGCACCGGATATCGATTCTTTCGTATAATTGTACAAAAAATATAGTCCTTTCGGAAAGATCGTCTCTTTTTCCCTCTCTTCCCAAAATCTTCTAGTGCCGTTTATTTAAAAAAATCCTGATTTTCCATAAAAGGCGATCGATCTATCTACAAAATATTTACATATTTTATCTATCTACAAAATATTTACATACATAATATAAAAAAAAATATCTACAAAAAATTAATCATGTTTCATTTGGCACTAAGATCCTATCAAGTATAGCTCATTTCTAGCATAGAACTATAAAATTGAACACACAGGAAAATACATTCGAGGTTGCATCAAATGAGATGCATTTCATATTCCAAGGATAAGTTTTAATTAAATATGTATATCGGAGAGCAACGGTCGCGTGAATTATTTAGGAACTTGGCTCCGGTGTCGGTAATATATAGACAGGTACATATAGACATATAGATATATAGACAGGTATATATACATATATACAGACATATAAACATATATAGACAGGTAATTAAGAATTTTAGTCACATTTAAAAATATGACTAATCTGAAAATTAAAATGATACAAATATTTTAGCAGAAAACCTCCGAAAAACCTAGAGGTAGCTCCCCCCAATTAGCTTTCGGGAGCATCATGACGTCGCACGAGTAAATCCGCATATTTAATATGTACCTGATTAGGTAAAACATAGGACTACAAAAATAATGCATCGGCAAAAACGCCTCCATTCAGTAACATATGTCTAAACATAAATCCGGTGGTCAGTAGCATAAAAGTTACTTGATTTTGATGTAATGACCGAATTCGCCAAGTTGGAAGGTAGCGGTATCGATTTATATATCTAGTACCTTCAGCACTAATTTTTTATCGTAAAAAGAATTTTGAAGTCTTCTAAAAACCCTGAGAAGAAGACGGGACAACTAAATCGGCCACATCATGAGACATGCTGGCCTGATGAAGACAATCGTTGAGAGACAGATCAACGGGAAAATGGCAGAGGGAAGCTTCGTCTGAAATATGTAGAACAAGCGATGATAGATATGAAAGAGAAGAAATACGTAAATATGAAGAGATTGGCTGACAGGAGAATTGAGTGGAGGGCTGCGTCAAACCGCTCTCAGGATTGTTGCCTGATGGTGATGAAAAAGAATCTGAGAACTAAGTGACGACATTTGTCTGTTGCCACATTTTTATTTACAAATATTGAAATGCTAACGTAAAAATATCGATAGTAATATATTACATTTTTACTACAATCGCTTTACTAGGTGACAAGTTTCTTAGGCGGTATTTAATGTGATCATCGGTCTCACCTAAGTGAGGACCCCTTAAGTCCAGACATTAAAATGCTTCCCCAGAAAAAATACCTCTTTCCAGCTGAGTAAAAATACTAAAAGGGAGATAAACTTTAGGAACACCCAAAACATCTAAGATTCCAATAAACGTCTACAATATTTTAGTACCAACCAAGAATCATAATATTTTCTGCCTAAAAAAGGAGTAGAATTGAAAATTATCGGGCCCATGGATATTTATGGTATATACATATTTAATAAAAGGAATAACATTAGACATTTCAAGTCATCTACATACTCATATTATGTTAGAACCAATCCTAAGCATTAACCGATTATCATTTTTTTGTCACCAGTTAAGAAAAGAACCAAGTTCACTGCTTTCCTCGCAACCTCGTTTAATTAGTGCCAATTTGTTGGAATCACCGTTACTCGTATTCTGGTAACCCATGATTAATCAAAATCTCCATTTACACGCATATCTCTGGTGCATTTCATCAAAAATCCTTAGTCCAGTTTTCAAAGATAAAGTCTCAACCATTCAAAAATTGCTCCCATTTCGACGGGGATGGTATCACTTGCACGTATCATTATTTGCGAAAGAGCTTTACGCCTCTCTCGAGGCTTTACTCCGCACATTCTCTCCTCTACTCCATATCCACTCCAACTTTTCCCCCACCACCCCTTACCCCACGTCATCATCCGCCACAGAATTCCTCTTTTCTCTCCAACATTTTTTAAATATAATATTTATTTTTTGCGTACACGAGCACCCTCCGAAACCTCGCACCCCGTACTCATTCCGAAACTTTTTTCCAACCATGCCCTCGGAAAACTCCGTCGGAACCAACGGGACTACCGAACACCCAACCCACCCAGAGCGAACTGAGAAAAAAGGGAGTGGGAGAAGATATGCATAGGGTACTGGAGAGAGGGGTGAGGGGGTACCGTTCTCAAACGTACGTTGGGAATAGGGTGTATGGCAGAGGATGAGTGGGGTGAGGTATATGACAGGGGGTGGGGGATGGTAAGGGTGTATGGCAGGGGGGCCGGGGATGGGAGGAGGGTGCTTGGCAGGGGGTGAGAACGGGTGGGGGAGTGTACGGCAGAGGGGTGTTTTAGAGGAGGAGAAAGGTGGTGTAGGGGCGCAGGGTGGCAGACGCGGAGTCCGTAAATCTCATTTTCAACGCGGACGCCTCGCTGTCTCACCAAAAACCTCCCCCCTCACTGCCTCACACCACACCTCCTCTTTCCGAGGCGAAAGCGAATCTGCGATTCCCGTGCCCACGACACGGAATGATTCCTGTCACTCCGATGAGCTCCTCCCCCACCCCCTGCCTGCTCTTCCACGGCTGCCACCCTCAAAAAAACCATCCCCCTAACACACCATGCCATATCTCAAACTAACCAACCCCTCCCTCATCCATTGCCACATCCGCCGCCTCCGACACCCACACCCCCTGCCCAACGCCACCACCAAAAGGACCGCCGCCTCCAATCAAAACCCAGCCGGCGACACTTGCAACACCCGGAGGGACACACAAACTATGAAAATCGCTGCCTTTTCATATCTCACCCAAAATATATGCGGTTTCATATATGTGTATACATTCCTTATCATGTGTTTGTATGTTAACATATATTAGGATTGGACAAAAAAATAGATTCAACCTCATTATGTAGGAAAATACATAATGGAAAGAGTCTTGAGCCATGGTTTATTATTAAACAAAGAGCGATAATTTTCCAGCAAAACATGATTTTCATACAATTTTAACGGGTACCGGGCGTCATCATCAGGAGACACCTTTGCGTTACAATCGGCAGCATCTAACAAAACTTCTAGACAAATTATGCAGTCGCGTAAAGATGCCATTTAAGATTTTCACACAGTTCTAGCTGATTCGATTTATTATACTTTGGAATGGGGGAATTGGGGTAAAAATATTTGATAAGGATATATAAAGGGCTAATAATTTCACTAATTATGAGTTTGGGGCATTATTTGATCCTCTGCAATATCCTTAATATGCCTTCACTACAGCAGTCCATGTAATATACAAGCCACTTCAAATAGATTTGTCCGGACGTGATTGAAACGAACATAATATTCACCTGAGTCTTAATTATGTTCATATCAATGGTAAAAAAGAGCAAAATTTAATATGCAATTGAAATGGGTTGATTGAGCAAATAAAGCGTAATATTGCATGAGGAATTATTAATTAAATTTTATGCCATTTTCGAGAGTATCGAGAGCCAGAAATGTCCACGAATGTGATTTCCAAAATGAAAATCCCTTCCATTTATTATTAAGTGTTTTCTATAACGGAAATTAGATTACTTTAGTAGGTATGGTAGAAATTTCTAGTTTAATCACTTGTAATCACTTTTGCTAACCTTCTTCAGTTCCACCGTGAAAATCATGGCCAATTCCTACCAAGTCAGCCGCAAATTGTTACTTTAATTGCTAGTTAGGGTACTGGGATCCAATTCTGAGAGTCCAAGTTTAGATTCCGGTAGAGGTAGGGTTTTTTTCCGAAAATCCATATCCCGGATTAGGAGCCGTCTAGAGAAGAATTCAAGTGTACTACTTCCACCTTCAGAAGAAATCATCGGTGTCCTCGGAGAATTGCTTTTTAAGGTTGATTGGGATCGACACGAGAAATTGAAAACTATCTCTTGTGTCGCCAACCCAACGGTCAATATTTCTTTAATCATTTTCTCAACACAATTCCTCCAACTCCCAAACTATTTCCATCCCATGAAAATGGGTGACAATAATCTTTTTGGTGGTTCTACCGTCTATCACGTCTGTGAATATCTCGCTGTCTATAAACTCTGATCCACCAAATTTAACTCCCCTCGAATTTTTTTTTTAGTTCGGAGTAATCGTTCGAATAAAGCCAAGAATTGAAGCAAAATTCTACCGACAAATATGTATTTCTTATCGTGTTTCAATATTGTACTTATATTCAATCAAATTTGATTAGTCTTAAATAAATGTTGTATGTTCCAAGTATGGTAATTTCTATCATTCTCATCAGGAATATTTCCTCTCACAAATTTTGAACTACTGATCTTGAACTCTGTCCTTCTTTTCCATAAACTCCTTTCAAACTTCCTAATATTCCTTCCTTTGAATTAATGTTTCATAATGAACCCATATTTCATCCATATAAATTTCCGATATCTTGATCAACCATGAGAAAAATATATTGTAGGACGAGGTAATTCTATACACTGAATATCGCCCCACATAATAAAATCATTTATCTAACTACATAAATATCCTCGAGAAACTTTGAACCTTCCTCTTTCATAGTAACCATGTTTATCTCTGTCAACTGCGATTCCCTCTCGATAATCTAAGGTTTATATGGATAGCATCATGTCCAGCCCAATTAAAGGCTACGCAATTTGATGCCAAAGTCTTGCAGAAATAAAGTTGAGAATCTAAGGACAACCATTTGCTACACCTTCGAATCTCAACCCATACCAAACAAGCAAACATTAATCACATACCATATTATAACGTGGCATTTCCGAATAAAATTCCATGGGAGTAATTTTAGTAACATGACTTACTCAAAATTTGGGAAATAAGTCGATAAGCATGCTAATGAAAGCATTTACATAAGTGTACAGGCCTCAAACACTGCCGACGAGACAGAATTTTGACTTTTGAGCTACATTTATAATTTAAAAATTTACACTTCAGGGAAAAATATTATCATAATTAATACTTTGAAGTTATTTGGTGTGTTAGTAGGTAACGTATTTGTAAGGGTAGGGAAGATAAATGTTACCCCTTTAAGCCTATGCCCACAAGAAGTACTGACTGCAATTTATTTCCTGAAAATCCGCCTTGAAAAAAATCAACTCAGTTTGATGAGTATTGCCCAAAAACAATAATAAATTAAACATAGAATCCAGTATTGGGCAAGGAAAATGAACGCGTGGTAGACGCACCCACATGATGAGAACTTCAGAGCAGCGCAGTTCCGGTCGTATGTGATTATAGATACGCGGCTGAGCATAATTTTATCATAAAATAGTAGATGCTGAGGGAGGGAGGGAAAGATATGTAAGTGATACACTGCTACTTTTTAACAAAACGATACTCCAGGGTAAAGTATGACGAAACTGTGTTTGCAAAATTACATGCAATTTTACGCAGAGAACTGCTTAATAAGCTTTAGGATGCTTCCTCAGCAATCACTCGTTTAGCCAAACAGGAGACCAACCATTCGGTATATATTCTTCATATTATTATTTGACAACAAATAATTATGGATCGTTTCGCCGAAAGTCAATTACGCCAATTACGGTTTCATTCACGAATGAACGTACAGACGAACGAATTTTCGACACAGAAGAGAATAAACATTGAGCAGAAACTACAAATCAACGCAAAAAATGTAAAATTATTAATCATGAATGAATATGGCCCAAATTTGTCAGGATCAACAGAAAAAATTAACTAAATTTGATCAGCTGATAATAACTATCCATTATTGATATTTACAACGTAATAATAAAATATATTGATGAATAGGAATCATTTTGCCAAATTAAAATAAATTATGAGCATTTAACTACCACTTGATGCAGAGACGTGTAGAAAACGCACTTTTACCTTATTTCGAAGTGATACTGCAGTATGAAATATCATAGTTCGGCGATTAGTAAATAGCTTGAACTCCGTAATAGTCATAGTTTCTAAGATAGAGTTAGGTTTATTTTTTTTGCAACCTTTCCTCTCTCGCTGACTCAAGGCCCACAATATGATTTGACTCCAGAATAATTTGCATTAAAAAACACATTACGAGCATCACTCAAGAAAAATATAAACAATACCGTGCCAACGGGAGACGCAACCATCCGACGCGAGCCCCGTGGGAACGCAGTTTCGCTCACGTATGAATTTACATACGTGGCTGAACAAAATTTAACCACGAAAGAGGGAAAAGCAGAGGGAGCGTGAGGGAAAAGACAGAGAGAAGTGTATGTGACACACTGTTACCCAAATGAGGACGGCAGGAGGGAAAAACGGAGGAGGCACCGGGCTGTGGGCGTGTCGGAAAGCATTATGGAGACGGGGCGAGGGTGGTGGGTGGAAATATGGGGGGGTGGAAATCCCCGACCCCCAGGGGAAGAGATGGAGGAGAGAGAGAGGCGGAGAGTATCAGAGAGAGAGAGAAGGAAGGCGTTGGTGGGTATAATGAGTCAAAAGGGGAACCGCTCGTACGAGAGACGCAATAATGCGAAGGCAAAAACACAGGCGGCGACATCACATACGCTCACACACACGTTAGCGTCCAAATGTACATTTGCCGTCGCAGTGCGAGGCGGTATTATAGGAAAGAGAGTAAAGGGGGGGAGTGCTCGGAAGGGGGAGGCCGGCAAGAGGTGTCCGCGCATTAAAGGGAAAATTGGAAAAAGGGATGACATTGCTGATGGGAGACCGAAGAGAAGTGGAGAGGTGCGCGGAGGAAGAGAAAAAAATGACCCAATGCTGGAGTAGGACCCCACACACCGTTTAAAAACCTTTGGCAGTGATTTAAAAAACCGCCACAGATATGTCACCAACGGGACAATGCAAGCTGTCTTGTGAAAAAAAATTCTATGCACGTAGGACACTGATTCAGCTCTAACTTTGTGGAAGCAAGACATTTTTAATAAAAATGATGGCATATATTTTCCTATAATTTTCACTACATTTAATAACCGAATACGCACGAGACCACAGCCATAAGGTGCTATTATTAAGAATATTAGTCACCTAGATAATGGCAATAAATTACTAGAACCATGATCCGTTGTAAAGTAAAGAGCGGGAAACATCAATTATTGTTTTGAGTATTATTTCTAAAAATTGCGCTAAACCTTATAGGCAGAATAATCGCAACGGTGCAAATCTATGTAAAGCTCATATATTTAAGTTAATTTAGTCAATGAGATTGAGCATTCAATACAGGGTCAAATGTTTTTGCTCATTATTTACTGTAGATTTTCAGAGGATATGATATAGGTCAAACGGCTTGTAAATCAGTGTCTAATGTGAGACGCCAAAAGAGCGTGTGGCAGAGGGTATATCGTCCACTAAAAAGGGAAGGAATGGAGAAAAAGAATCGGCAGCGGTAAGGGACGAAAATGTATTGGATGGTAACGTGGTTTCATAGTGACCCTATCTGTTGTTTTCGTTGTGCGTGCGTGGAACGAGGAGCTACTGATTATTTCGGCAGTGTATATTTCTTATTTCGACGCTTCAATCAGTTTAAGCGGTATATCTTAAGGGTTAAATGATATTATCCTGAAACTCTCGTGATCCGGAATTGGAGTGATCCTAAAACTCTCGTGATTCGAATGATTTTTAAAAGGTAATGTGTCTTGGGTGTAGCAACCTAGTTTATAGCGGGTGCCGACTTATCCCTTACGCCAGCTCTGTCGTGCATGATACATCGCTAACGAGTTGGAACTGTTAGAGTAGTCAAAGGATTGAAAAAGTATCTAAAAGGCAAATTTGAACAATATTTTACACGATGGGCTACCAGAATAATACTATCTAAAATTTTGAAGGAGATAGAGCTAAGTTGAACACATTTTTAAAAGCAATTTTACATGATAAGCACGAATATTTTACCACGTATAATCTCATGGGTCTTAAAATGACAATATGTAAGTTCAGGTGACTCAAAAATCATGGTCCCCAATAAAGTAAAAAATTAAAAACTCTATCCCATCAGATCATTGTGAGGAACATTTCTAACTGAAACACTGACCAAAATTACTAATACTTCCACTGATACCCTGTGTCGTGAGCATCTAAGCGATGCAACAAAATATGCAGCTACAAGGGAAACCTTCAGCAGTATAACGTTCATAAGCTGAAGGAATATCAAAATTTTTATCGTAAGTTTTGGTAAATATCTGTCATAGGTACTTTAAAAATACCCGAACTTATGTAACTGAATTCAGAAAGTCTTAGCATCGGAGTAGAAATATAGCTAGCACGAAGACAGCTATCTAGAACCTAATTACTAGCGGATGAATCAGAATTTAAATTGAAGAAGATGATAGCTGCTAATCAGCCTTGAAGTTTCCTTTAAATAATTTTCAATTATTTGGTAATTTCGGCAGTTGACCCATCATCCTTCTACTACTGGTTTAATACGTGTCTGAATTTGTAACCAGCTATAGGCGCTCAAAGGCAGAGGTGGGTGACATTCTCATGTTAGGCGCGAACTGTACATGCGACCTTTGCAATACAGGATCTGGTACCATTAGGGAACGCGGACAGCGCAAATAGAACGGACTTAGAAACACATTTGCACTTGGGAATCGAATCAGTGCAGTGGTTAGTAATCTAAACTCCTTCGCCCACGGCAACACGGTTCTAGCTCAGGGTCAGTCGGCGATTTCTCCACACGAATTTCCTGGCCACAAATGGAGCCGAAACGGCCGCATTTGAGGCTAATCTGATTAACGGAGAGAGTTTTTACTATGTGATAATTCTCCAAGTTCTATTTAATAAATAGTTTTAGCGTGGGAAAACTCTTCCTCGTTTTCATTAAGCTCGTGTGGTTAAATAGTTTTGGAAGAAAGTAATCATTTTTATTTCCAACGTGGAGATAGCAAGCTGATATGATTTTATCCTTTCAGTAAATATACCAACAATGAGAGTAGAAACACGATGCCGCGTAGAGACGGCGGAAAATTGTTTAATGTTTCTTTATTTAAACGTTTATGCTCACTATTAAGACTATTATAAATGGTTGTGGGTGACAAACAGACGTATATAAAAATATTTTTATTAAAGTTTCTGTCATGTACCATACACGAATACATGGCATTAATTGTATTCGTGTTCCTCATTGCAGTTTTAGCCGTACTGTCTTCACACCTCAAAATGACTTAAGTTTCTTGTTATACAAAATCTGACTTCTAAAGGAAAAGTGGGTCCTCTGTATGGCATGAGCAACCAAAGCGTTCACTTCCATGTTCACAAATTGAACTTGAAATGCTGTGGCTCTCTGTACAAGAATAAGTAAATCATGGGTAAAAATAACATTTTTTTGACTACTAAAAATTACCATGCTCGAGAAAAACTCTTCCACGGAAGCCAAAACTTCCGTAAAATTGAATAAAAGTGATATATTTTATTGATGAAGTTATAACGCGATAATTAAAGTAAAAATGGGATAGGAATATATAGATATGAATGAAATATTGCATAAATCCGCTATAAAACTAGACAAAAATTTTCAATTAAAATATATTCATCTACTTATCTGAATATTTCATAACTAACTTATGCTTAAAATTATCTAAGGATTTTCATCAGAGAAAAAAGTATTACCAAAACATTCAGACAAAATAGTGGAATTAAGTACCTTTAGACTCATGCAGTCGCAGTGGAGACGCCTTTTAGGTGGCTAGGTAGGAGGGGCTCATTGATGAAGATTTTTTAAATTTTTTTAAGATGTCGAGAAAAAATCATGTTTTTAATTTATTTACCACTATTTACGAGGTAGAACTCACTCTAAATACCGTTCTGTAAATGATACAAACCAATTTAAAATATTTCGTTAATTGGAAAATATTAAGATGAATTTCTGGCATAGTCCTCAAACCTAAGACATGAATTATATTCACATACTTTGTTGATTGAAATATTTAACTCCGTGGGGCAACTTGATGTATGTTAGGAGCCATTGCATTTGTATTACTATTATTATATTTGTTTATTTATCCTGGGTTGGATGAGACGGAACCGTCCCCTTTTCCCTCAACCCAGTACATACTCATACACCCATGTCCTGGGCAGATAACATTCTACCCATGCGGGACTCGAACCCGCGACCCTCGCGTTAGCAGGAGAGGACTTTACCCCGCTGCCACCTGGGACGACATATATGCATGGAATATATAAAGTCTAGTAGAAAAGATGTGTACGCGTGTCACTGAATAATTAAGAAATATATACCTTGCGCCGTAAGGCTACGTAATAAAATAGAAAGGTATTGCCAAAGAACTATATCGGAAAAATGCATTATTTTTCATTTTTATCGACAGATATATTTCCGGTTATTAGATTATTTTCCGGTATTGACGGAAATGTGCATTGTGAAAAAGGAGGACAAGGAGAGGCAGCAGGCGTTTGAGATGTGGGCGAGGGAAAGGTGCGGTGTTCAGTAAGGTAGACAAACAAGAAAAAGCTTGGTATTGTGGGTAAGGAAAAGAAGCTTATGGCTGAGATGGAGAAGAGCTAAGAAAGGTAGTTTGATGGGGTTACGAGGGACAAAGTACTATTTATGAATGTAATAGAAGGGAAGCGTAGTAATGGTTAAAAAAAATTTCAAAAACCTTTATCAATGAACCCCCCCTAATAAATAGTTCGTTGCGCGGGAAGGGGGAGAAATAGAATAGATTTTATGGACGATATAACGCAGGGTAGGAAGTATGCTGGGATGACAAATAAAATATCGACAGATATTGCCCCACAAATGTAAAAATGTAGAAAATTTTACCTTATTCACCCCCATTAAAACCTACCATCACCAGTAGATCACGGATATTAATTATAAAATCTATAGATATGAGGAATAAGAATAAGTATGAAAAGTCTCACGCAAATCTGAATTTCTCCAGCCACCTCAGTGGAAACACTCTAGCGAGGGAGCGTGTGCGCCACTGATGTCGACATCGACGAATGAGACTTTGATCGGAGTCGGGAGAGACCGCGGATGCTGTCGGAATGGGATAGCTACTCACACCCAACACCCACAGGACTCCCTATTTCGAGAGGGAGGGGCAGTGGAGAGGAGTCCTGGAAGGGAGCGGTACCCTGAGGGGGTTTGGGGAGAGCGGAAAGGTGCCAAAGGGAGAGTAATTCCCTACTCCCTCGGGGTACGCGCTACGAACCCCTGACTCTCCTTTCCCCTCCACGCACACCCCATCACATCCTTATCTCCTCAACTCCACCCCCTCCACCGCCCCCGGAAAGACCACCCAATCCTCCTCTAAACAATCCCAAATCTAATTTGTCTGCCACGCCGCGGCTCGCATGCTTGTCCCCTCTGATCTCGCGGCCGGGGTTTGAGGACCAGTTCCCTCACGCACCAAATGGACTCCACCCCCTGCCGCCCCACGTCTTCAGTTTCACGAGGAAAAAAATTGCCCCGAACCCCCTTCCCAACATGTTCTCCCTGTGCTTCCCCCTCCCGTCCTCCTCAATCTCATACCCCGGGCATCTCCATCCCCGCTCCTTCCTCGACGCCCGTCCCTCCAGATTCATCTCCCGTCCCTCCCTTTCGAAATAAGCCCCGAGATATCACACACGGGTGCGTATGGCCTCGGAATATAAAAAAGTGCTGGTTTTCTTCGCGGTTCTCGATCGGTCTGGCCACAAGACACTCCGAAAACATCTCGAAACCTCGAACAGAATATCAGACTCCATGCCAAATGCGGTTAGATCCTTCACTTTCATACACCACGACGGTGTACTCAATGTACTTACTTAGATGGGCACACGATATTTACGAATGTTGAAGGTTCATGTTTATATGTTGGCCAGAGCAGTGGCTTCCTATCCCGACGGTGCAGGTTTCACTCCTGGCAGAGATGTATGTATACATTTCTGCGGTGTATGGATCCTCACTTGGGTGACTAGTGGTCATCACACGATCCATCGCATGAGATATTGACTCTAATGACTTCTCTCAGAACATGATAATTCTGGCACTGGGTTTCTCTCCGCCTTTTGTTTCCACTCCTCCACCCTCCAAACAATCTATCAAAATGGCGAAAATTATCATTTTCTCCTTTCCCCTCCACAAATAACCATGCAACCATCCAACCGAAGGTTGAGCAAAATTTGAGATATTAAACATTCGCTTGGACGCGTATTCGAACTTTGGTACCATTGATTTTGCTTCGATATTCCCACCTATTAAGCTATCCAGAAGTTGCAAATTTAATGGGAGCTAGAAAGATTCAAACTTCAGCAAATGATTTCACAAGTATCAAGCGTGCACTGTACGCCGAACCGAGATGAATAGCATGCTGACAGCCGTGCGATTGACGAGACTGTCCAAAAGTTGAAAGCCACTAAATTACCAATTTATGTTCATCTGAGACGAGATTAAAAGCAATTTTGACACCAAGTTGACGCATGCAAGTACTTTGAATTAGAGCTTTTAATTTCATTTATGTTGTAGGGGTGATCGCAGAGCGGAATGCATCAGCGCACATCACCGGAAACGACAGAAGATAAATAAAACGATGAATGCGGACGAAACGCTCGGTAATAAGCCGAGAAGTAGCTTTCTCTAGGTACAGAATAGTCATGGCCAAATACCTCATCGAAAAAAACAAGCAAAAATCAGGAGATTATGAAAGAAACATTGCTCATTTTGATGAACCTTGGTAGCTCACAGAACTTCATATATAGGATCTTTTTGTCGAAAATCATGAGACCTTGAGCTTGCTCAACTCCAAGCAACCACTTTATGTTCATTTCTCTCGTATCGGGAGACACGGAACAGCCGAGAAGGATAGTGGCAGCGATAAATCATTATTCACCATTTTTATCCATACGACATGACAAACTGACATCTGGTAAAGTATGGAAATATATCTTCAATTGGTTTTTATATTCACTTAAGTGTCACATGGACTTTCCCAGTTTTGGTTATCTGGGTGGCCGTGGTCTACATTACCTTGGATAATCTACACTGTACTGTTACATTATTTATCGCAAGGATATGACTCCACCAGAGCCTTAATTTTCTATAATAGAATGATTATATCAAACTTTTAGTTAGCTCCCGCATCACACGAAAAACTGAACGAAAGGAGAAAGAAGAGAATTGGAGTAGATATATCTTAAGCAATTTAGATTTTATATCAACTTTATGAACTACTAATCTTTAATTCCCACGCCCATATGAAAGACGAATTTTTTTATTGAGGCATCCATTAATACCTGATAGTGAGGTTGTGCTCGTGTTATTATTATAATAACTCTAGGCAGAGCTGGGTATCATTTTAAGAGCCAATATGCATTTAAACGACCTCATTAAGTAATTATACCGCCGCAAATTCCCTGCTGTATTCGCCCGAGATTATTTCTTACGGTGATTATTGCGAATGGCTAATCTCAGTTCGTATTGAGAACATGAAAGCAACACTTTATGCAGTTTACCTAATAAAAGGAATGGAAAAAGGCTAGAGGAAGAAATAGAGTTTATTTCCTATGAGTGAAGTTCACTAAGTTTAACACGGAAATAGAATATGAGTTTTTTACTATAGGTACAACCTAAGTGGGAAATGTGGTAATCCGGGATTTTGGTAGCACTAAAATGAAATGTAAAAAAGTTTGAAGGCAGTTCATATAGTACCAATAACAAGACTTTCAAAGCTTGTATTACCGGCAGAATTACTATAATACAAGCCAAGATCACAGTTAACGGTGTTCATTGCAACCATATCCTGGATCAATTGTCGTAAACTCAAATAAAATAAAAATGCGCTTCACATAATCCCTCCTGCGGAACTAAACCTTTTGAGAAAGAAAAAACAATGATCGACTGGATTTCATACTTCGGTAAAAATGCTGAACAACCATTTAGGGATATTCAAGAAAACTAACGCATTTCTCTCGCTTTTTCGTATATGCATGATAAAATATTTTGCTGCCACCTCTCAGGGAGAAGAAAAAAAATCACATTTCCCGCAAAAATCTCCCTAATGAGTGTGAACAGAAAGAAGTTGGAAGTAAAACTCTATTCGGGGAGATGATCACCCCTTTAATCACCACAGTCGTCAGCGTGCCAATTTTTAATTAAGAAAGAAATCCCCCACGAGCGAGAGAGTACGTATAACACACACACCAACACATTTAGCGTTTCCGAGTTATCTCCTTGTCCAGGAGGTGATTAAAAAGTTGTTGGGCGGCGCGGGCAAAAATTGAAAATTAATTGGTTTCATAAAAGAGTGGGTATGTACATATATATATATATATATATATACATATACGTCTTCGGATGTCCCCGCGATGGAGCGCCACAGTCGAAGGGAAGGGAGATTCCTCTCTCAATCGGAGGGGGAGAGACGAAGGGAAAAGCATAACAGCCCACGAGGGGCAAGAACTGGGAAAAAACAGGCCGAACAGGTAGAGTGGTAATTTTAATGATTAAAAATGCGAATATCTCGTCTCGATCTACACTATCTATATATTTATCTCGACTATTATTACTTTTGTCTATAATCATTTCCTCCCCAGAAAAGTAGAAAGCCAATTAGCCACGACAATGTATAGTTTATTCTCTACTTTAGTCTATGATGAACACCTACCGCGACCGGTAGACCATAAGATAATTTTAACCCTCAACGGCTATCGTCGGGTCTTTATTGACCCGACGCAATTTGTTTTTGTGGTCTGTGTGACAGAAAGTAGCTATAAGTAGCATTATGCTTAACAAAGTGATTTATTGGCTCATATATCGTAATAGCAGTAAAAAATGGGAAGCTACTAAAGAGCTTAACAGCAAAATTTCTTACTTCGCCTGAGTCACCAGAAAGATCATATTTTCGATCTGTGAGACCGAGTGTCACCACTCTAGGGTTAACTACCGAGCGTGTTGAGGTTTCAAGTTGGTGCCTATGTCTCAGTCGAACGGATTAAGAGAACTGTGATATTCCATAAGTTTTATCCCATTATTTTCCTTTGCAACATCTAGATTTTCGTAAATCCCATCCATTATCGACTCAGCCCATTTATAATACGGAATCGAAAAGTTAAAAAATAACCCAACCTGACCGGTAGAACTCCATATTATAATAACAATCCCTGATATGGAGAAGAGTAAGTTCGCAGGGGAGCGGAGAGATGGCGCTACGCACGTCGGGGGAGAAGGACATGCAGGGGTGGAAGGTGGGGAGACGCGCCGGTGGGTGGAGATTGTTGCCGGGTTACTGGCAGGAGGAGGGGAGTTGATGAGTGGGGGGGTTGTGGGGGAGCCACGCGACGCCGCACGCCGTTGGCATGGCAACGGTCGCTGCTGACACGGACGCGGCGAATGGGATAGTGGCCCGGAGGGAGGTGAGGCGCCTCGTGGGTGGGGGTGGGAGTTTGAAATCCCCCTGCGGGAGAGGATGGGGGTTCAGGGTGGGGAGGGAACCAATGAGCTTTCGGGATTTGGCCAGAGTACGTGAGAATATCCCTTTTCCGAGGGTACATCGCGCGCATCCCGTCGACTCTCCGGCCAGATGTCGCGGCGATCGCTCGACGTCCCCATGGGTGGAGGGGAAGCGAATATTGGAACCCCAGCGAATGTTTTCACACTCGTGGAATTAAGGGTTAAAGTGTGCGAGATTTTGTGTAGCTTAAATGGGATACCGTATTCGAAGATTATTATAGATTTATGCAGTCGTGGGGAGTATTAATTACGAAAATTTATTGCTTTCATCGTGGAACCTATAAATGATCCAATAAATATTTTACATTTTAACGTATCCTAATTTTTTCAAATCGTAAGCGGACAACGTCTTCATAACCAAAATTTTATTTAGCAATTTTTCACATGGAACAGCAAAAAATTATTATTTAATAACTAAATAAGCATACAAACTGAACTTCGTCACATTTTTGACGCATTCTACGCGACTGAACCTCCGAATCTTAATTCATACTGTCTCTCTGGAGCACACAGCCGTGCCATTCCCCTGCAAAAACGGCTTTTTACATAAAACTCGACTACGAAGTATTTTACGTATTTCACGTCATACACATGAGACAAATGATCAGTATTTTCTACACAATTATTACTAATACATTTCTAGAGCGCGGAAAAAAGTCTTTTGAATTTTTGTAAAAGTGGGACTTTTGTGGTTTTAAATACAAGTCTTCACCAATTTCATTAAAAACACATTTTTAATGATTATATTTAGAGACTTTTTGGGACTTTTTTTGGCGAGGCGGGACTTTTTCTGTTAAAAAACAGACTTTTCCGGGCTTTTTTATTGAAACCACATGCCTAAGATTGGCTATTGTGATTACTTTTGTTCAACAGGGTATTGGACGCATCTGCGTTTTTCATGCGGTATTCCACGGAGCAGAGATGTACTACAAAAATGTAAGGTCGTGACAACTGTTAATGCGAAATTTTACTAATAGCTCCGGTAATTGCGATGATTTCTTTCTATTGCTCCACCGTTCATGAAAGAATCACTCTCGCTCAGTGCTTCAACCCGAAGGTTGGTTTGGATAGGTGAAGGTAGAGCTTATCCCCGACTGAGCCATACGCGTGTGAATTTCACATATATAGAGTAGGGGGGGCAGTTCCTTTCCCTGAGCCACCTCGCACTTTGAGCTCTTTTCCTGGGGATGTCCAAAGACTTCACCCGGGATACATTGATCTGAAAAAATGCATTGACCTTAAAGAAATCATTGATCTAATTAGGATCCAGCTTACTTGAACCCGGGTGGTTTGCTGACAAACCAACAGCTCTACACTGCATGCTAACACTTCGCTTTTGTTTATTATATTAGAGGAAAAATGATACAATTATACGAAAGACCATCTAGAGTTTCCGACGTGGTGCTTGCGTCGCTTTGTGCATAGATTAACTGAGCCAAATTGTAGTGCGGCAAGCAATGTGCCCTTGGCACTTGAGCGAAGAGGAAAAATAAAGGCTTTACAAGGACCGGTGAATGTATGCACATTTTATGAACACTATTCTCTTTTATATACGAGCGAGCTACGTAGATTCTCAGTCATTTGCTGAGGTTTCAGGAGGCTGAAGGTGTTAAAAGAGGAATTTCTCAAGATATAAAGAGAAGAAAATGTATAAGGTGAAAGGACAGGAGTCTTTAGGAGCCAAGCTGACTACGTATGCTTCAATATGCAAGTATCTGCAAGTACTGAGCAACAGTATTTACAGTAATGCTTGTGAAAAAACCGTGAGTATCTACACAACTTTTGAATTTGACGACTTTGATAATAATAATAATTTAATCTTTATCTTAAAGAACCTTTTGACATTCCCGAATAATTCAACATTATTATTCTAAAATGATTCACATCACTTGCAAATCGCACGCTCTTCACAGGGTATGTGAAGAAATACGAAAATATTTCCCATTGCAAATGAGTGGGTTCTACCATTAAAAAGGTACTTACTCTTAATCTGAATAAAGCTAAAAAATAATTTAAATTGCTAAATTATTACTGCAGAACTCATATTTAATATTTCTGCAGGTATTCCTGAAAGCACCATCGCGCGTGGAAGTAAACAAAACACTTTACTATGATCAGCCATTGCCTCCAGACACAGTCCTCACGAGATTTAGAACATGACTGGAAGCTCATATCTTCAATGCCCAAAATTCTAAAAAATTAAGAATGCAAATAACTATCTCTAATTATATTTGTAACAGATGAATCAATTCCATTATATTTGATAGAATTCCTGCCAGTTTTGATGACTTAACTATAACTAAAACTGCACGTTCAAAATTTAAGAGGAAAATTTTATTTTAATTTTGACCTCAGGTTACACAGAATATTGACCCTGAAGATGATGCAGAATGTGTAGAAAATGCTCAAGAACTCCTAGAAGATAGCACGCTTCCACTTGACCTGACATGAATTTCAGCATCCTTTGGGTTTTTGGTTGAAACAATCAAACACCTTGAATCTTCCATCCTGAGCCTAAGTGATTCAGAGTCGTCAATCATGAATGTAAAGAAGAAAGTTGAAAATGTAAAGAGTGAACAAGCCGTAAGTGTTTATACAAAATTGTGTAATATTTTGAGTAAAGGCGAAGGCTTCGAGCTGATGAGTCATGTAGCTCAGATTCTCAATGGAGAGTTCAACACATAACATCTTCCAAAAACTCTCTGTAAGTGAAGTGGCTACGCCGAGGTATGCTCCTACGACAGCCTGTGAAGTTGAGCAAGTATTTTCGATGTACAAACTTATTTTGAGCGATCGTCGCACAACGTTTACTATGGAAAACATGGAAAAATATCTTGTCTGTCACTACTTTATGACGCGTCGTCGAGGCAATGAAACTTAAAAAGAATGAATGTAGGTAAATATTTTTCCTATATTTTAAATGATGCAATGAAAAATTAAATCTGTTATCTAATCCCAAAATAAAGATAGATATTTATCAGCTGTAAAAATAATAGGGATTAACATTTTTCTTCCACAACTGCTAGTCATCAAATGAAGTGTTATTCAGAATTTAAAAAAATATTTTCTAAATGGTGGTTTTTCCTTTCTTGAAGCCCATGTAACAACTCAAAAACCCATGAACCCGCATGTCTCGGCTCTTTTTTCCCATAAATAAGTTAAATTTAACAACTTTCTCACGTAGGTAAATACCTCAGAATTTTGAGAGACTTTTTTCAAAAATAGTTGTGACTTTTTTGGCGACTTTTTTTTTGCAAAATTGAGGACTTTTGCTCCGCGCTCTGTACATTTCATTCTTTTACGGCATCGTTAGGTACAAAATGTTCGTTTTATTTCAAAACATTTGTAAAGTAAACATTTTGTACTAGACGAGGCCGTAAAATGATGAACTGCGTCGTATGTATAAAAATTGCGCGGAAAAACTAAGTCGTATGAATATTCATTAGGAATACATCAGCGTGCAAATTTTAGCCATATTTCTCTACGAATTAAAATATACGATTGATTTCTTCATAATGAGGCCTGATTAAATCAATTTAATGAGTTGTGATACCTTGCCCACACATGCTCCAATACAACGCATGTGTATGCTTTCCGAACTACGGGATCGATAGATTCGCCTCTGACATTTTTTGAATATCCTATAGAGACGGAATTTATCCTGAATATGTGAGAAGCACACGGTTTACCCCTTTTCTACATCCCTAATACCTACTTGAAAAATTTTTTCTCATGTTGAAGTATTTCTGGGTAAATTGTTAAAGTCTTTGTTTCCTTTGGCAACTGAGTAAATAATGTTACACTCCTGTGCGGAATTTGAGTCATTGAGGCATTAACTTAGAGGTGACGTATTACTAAAAGCGCGTGAACCGTGAAGTATACGCATATATTTTTGATTGAGGGTCCATTTTATCCGTAATCCTGTTAGCATACCAAATACCCACTGAATTAATGTAACAGGCATGTTTGAATAATTATTCTTAATAGGCCATGTTTTATTTTCATACAACCCGATGGATTTAAGGGTTAGATGGTTTTTTATGTTGTATTGCAAGTTTTCGTAGTAATATTCCTCCCATGGAACGCTTCTTTCCGCCGATAACTTTTCGTGGACGGAAGGTCAATAGAATCTCAGCGCCTGTCAGAATGCAGATACACTCCTACGTCGGTAAAGAAGATATAATGACAGCAATTCACTCGCCTAACATATCAACACAATTGCAAATTTAAATCTGAGAACAATCTAAGATATCCATTATAAAGTCATTGTACTTCTACGGGGTGAAAATATGATTGCAGTGATGAAAGATTTCAGGTTTTCCCGGTGAAGTGGATGAGGACGGCTGCAGAGTAAGCACCCGAAACGTCGACCATGGACCTTTCAACCCGGATGGAATCCCGAGAAGCCTTTCTACATGATGGTAGTGAAATTATAAAAAGTCAAAGAAAGAGTTTCAATCCACTTACAGGATTTCAGAAAAATTTTTAGAACACTGCACACTTGAATTTACAAAGTATGAGAGTACGTGTTAAATCTGGAATTTTCGACAGGCAGCAATCAGCAATTGTAACATTTTACGGATTCGAACGTCTTGTGAAGTGCAAAAAGCTTGCTTGTGTTTTGAAACACACTTGCACTAGAGAAAGATAATATGAAATTCAGACGAGAGATAATTCAGCTCCTTAAAATAAAGTGTAATGTTTTTATTTGATGATGAAAACGTTTGGCTGCATGCATTGAATTATAAAACATGATAACATTGTGAGGAATATAATTGGTCTCTAAGGTTCTATGGTTGTATTACTATCATTAGATGATCGTAAAATTCGATTAGATGAGGCTTCTTATATTCTTGGACGCTTAAATTATTTCTCATTAACTGGAAATCATACCTAGGATACTTACGAGGAACTTTTAACGAGTTTAACTTCAAACATGGAATCATTTATCTTGAAAATAAGCGCAAGATACTGAACTATAGAATTTAAACACTGCCTACCGACAAAAATTTTATATTCACCCCACGTCACGCATCAATATTCACATGAGATAGATACTGACCCAAACCATGCATATCGTTCCACTGAATTGAAAACCTCGCATGTCATGGAGCTATTCATTTCGCCTTCAGAAATGCACGCCGAAAGACTTGCAGCGAGAGGAGAGTTTAAGGTAGGTCGCTTTTGATGGGCGACGAAATATAAAACAGGGACGAAGCAGCATCCGCCGAGAGAGAGAGAGAGGGCGAGCCGAGTGAATTCTTGAAGAGAAGCCGGCCCACTCACCCGGGGCAAACGGAAAGAGTCTCGATCGAAGCACAAAGTGATCGCATCCACGGCGGATGGGGAACGCCGTGAGAATCGTCCATAAAAGCCATTCGGGGTGCAGGCCATTCCGGGCGCCTCTTCCAGTCGACCTTGATCTACTGGAACATTTCCCTTCCTACGAGAGACTCCCATTCCGGCAAACGCGTGCCGTGCTTGCGCGAGTTCCAATGAGGAAGCGGATGGGTTGAATGTGCGCGGGAGAGAAGCAGGGAAAAATATTTATGAAATAGCTCCACCACCATTTTCCTATAAAAAAGTGTGAACGTATCCTATGGAATTCGGGGATGAATGGAGTTCAGAATTAATGACGTCGCGTGGAGGTATAACTTTTAGATCATCCATTTCAGTGTTCGTACGCCTGATCTAATATAGAGGAACAATTTGATGTCCGTCCTTATCACTGATAAAAGACGAGACTAGTTTGCATCTTCAAGTATTAAAATGAAGCCTGTTTTTTGCGAAAAATAATCCATGCTTATCCCACCTAATGTCGGCAGTTAAGTTGTAGACAATACATTTTTGGGACGGTGTTTCAACTTTGCATAATCCTTCACAAATTGTTACGGTGTAAGACAATTTCGTTCCTCAAGGCCGCTTTTTACGGAAAATTTTATTAAACATACGAATGTATAGTCGAATACACAGGAAAATTAACGGAATTATAGCAGGTTCTATTTCTCACTCAGTCATTCAGTCAATCAAGCAATCTGATTCACACGGTACATTTTCCTAATGAAAAAGTTCATACATTCGTTTATACAGTTAAATTAACCCAATAAAGCGGCCTTAGGACCTAAATATTCGGCATTTTAAATTTGCCACCTATACGGTAAACATTAAAACAGCTCCACGGAATATTAAGCAAGGATTTCGATTGTGAGTTAATATAAAAGCTTTTAGATCTTCCAAAGACAGAAAAACACAGATAAGTGAATGTGAGATCATACAGTATTCTAATAGGTAGGTCTCCGATAAGTCCTACTCCTATCTTCCCCACTCTGAAAAATCTTTCCTCTTTACCGCAAAATAAATGCTTGCCATCAGGTATATCTTGCCTTCCTTATACACACCGTTTCTCCTTCCTGGCCAAAATTTCTCTCTCCCTTCTTTTTCCACGTTTTCCCGGCGTTCTTTCCTCTATCGACCTTCCTAAAAATTTCCTGTAACCATCTTTTCCGCCTTCTCTGAACCTCCGCAACCAACTTTCTTCCTTTATCTACCAAATATAGCTACAAGTCTCTATGTGTTTCTCCCCACCTGGCTCACCCACTCCATGCTTAATCCAGCACTTCAAATAACTACAGTCCGAGTATGTCCTCTCTCTACGAATCCCTAGTTTCCGACCTATACAATCCCACTTTGCGTCCTCATCAATCCTTGTAACAAACATCCTCATTGTGTCATCCTCAGGTGTCAACCGCAGGAAGGTATCGAAACTAGGTCGTAAGAAACAAATATTTTTATCAACAACGGATAAAAATGTATTCATTTACTGCTCATATCTCATATTGACGAATCGCTTCCTCATTTGAAGCATGTCACTGCAGATTCATAACACGTTTCGTGTCATTAAGTCACACCACTGGCAGGATTCAAACCCGGGGCTTTCAGGATGGAAAACTTCAATATTCAACCCACCACACCAACCCGGAACTTCAGAATATAGAGGGTAAGGGGGTAGTGAGGCGGCGAGGGTGGGAGGCGGAAGAAGGGAATTGGAAGAGTGAGCGGAGAGAGAGGGGAAAATGATACACACAGGGGTCTAAAATACCCCTTAATGACGGGGAGTTTTGAGGTCCTGTGGGGGAACGATCGACGGGGGAGGGGGAGGGTGAGAAGAATTCGTCTCCGTTGGCTTGCCTTTGTCGGGGTGTGAGAGAGAGATAGAGGGAGGCAGAAAGGGGGGGGAGCGGGGGTGTATGCGTGTTATAGGGTTGGAGAAAAAGGTTTGAAACGAGTAGGGGAGGTGGCAGCGGGGGTGGGTTTTTTGAGGGAGGAAGGGGGGTTAGGGGAAGAAAAGTAGGGTGGGTTTTTCGTATGAGGGGTGCTGCTGGGGAGGGGAGGAAGAGGAGGGTATGTTTCGTGGTGTAGTGTGGGTTGCCTGAGTCACGGGTACAACGAGGAGGGGAGAGCAGTCTCATGCAAGATTCATGAGGCGATGCTGTAGAAGAGGGGGAGGAGAAGGGAAGGGAAACGAAACAGGAGGAGAAGGGGGTGGTGCATGAAGTAGGTAGCAGTATGGGGATGGGGATGGCACAAACAGTTGGGAGTGGGAGTAAAGACGTGGGTTCGACTCGGGCAGGAGTGGGGGAAGTACGTACCCACCAAGGAGGATGCTCCACAAAGAGCAAGATACGCGGGTGGGGGGCGGAGAGGAAGGATGTTTTACGAACTTAAAGAGCAAAGGAAAAGAACTACGAGGAAAGAACATTGGGATGGCGAGGAATAAAATATTGCGTTTTATTGCAGCTCCCCCACCCTCCACCCTCACGGTTCGGCCATCCAAAGAAGGGCGCCGAAGAGGAATAACTTTTCTTTCATTCTGGTGGGATTGCATCATTTGGCCACGGTACAAATGAACAATGAGTTGTGCGTGGGAGTGTAAAATTAAAATAAATTGCACCGCCCGCGGCTCTCTTTCACTCGGCAATAATTCAGGTGGGTAGCTCGTCGCCGTATCTGTTTAGTGGGGTCTGAACTCCTTTCCCACGATTTGTTATATGCTTCCGCGTAACACCGGAGTAGCCATTTGCAGATAATAGTTTATGGACCTATTTTTTGCGCAATTTAAGCCTGTAGTTACGACTACCAAAAGTCAAAACGGGCGACACCAAGTGATAATCATAGAATAATTTCCTTATGTTTAAATATCCCTATGTACAATGTGACAACGCGAAATTAGCTATTAAGATCTCCGAAGCCCGGCAGGCTAGTAGAGAAGGAATACAGCTGTTGATTTTTACGAAGTCCAACCACGAGAACTAATTAATAAATCTTTCACTTTCAGATGTACGCAAAACAATTTCGCAATTTTTACCGAATACGGCAAAAAGATTAACTTCTTTCTCTCTGAAAACAGATTTTCACATTAAACAATTACCTATCTCTCACAAAACTAACAAACAACTGAATGGCATATTTTTGAAGCTTTGCATTCTTTCCGATAACCCATGCAGTTCCGTAAAATTAGTTATCATTCTTTTTGAGAACCATTGGGCCATTTGAAATTAAGTGAGAACTTTTTCAATGTCACTAATTTTATCAAGTTTTCAGATGAACCCAAAACAATGTACGACCTTTTACGAGTTATGCAGTAGTTTTTACCTGTCGGGTAGATTAGGAGCGAAAAAGGTGGATTTCAGAAAGGTTCAAAGAACAAAAATATTTGATTACGCGTGATAAAGAGCTAAATAAATTAGTCCAGTACTTCAAATACTCTGAGGAGAAAATATTTCCGAAGTATCCTCTAACAGTCCGAGAAAAAATTGATACAGTATTTAAAAAGGAATGGAGTACATTCGGGCGGAATCACGTGAACCATCAGCATTAATAAAAAGATGACATAAATCTATACCACTAAATTATTGGGCATATTACTGAGCAAAATTGCGTTAATAAAATAGAGAGCTGAAACAATAAGGATATATCAGGACAAGAGGCAGAAATAGCCTTCATTTAAGTTACACATGCAGGATGAATGGCAATATAATTAATAGGAGACAATTACAATACGTTTTGATTGGGCTACAGAAGATAAAAAATAAACAAACGCAAGGAGCTCTACTCATGACGGAATGAGAATGGGTACTCGATAACACAGAAGGATGGAAAAAGCCTGAAAACCCATTTCAGGTTTAAAGCTGGCGAAATTCATAAACAGATATACCAAGTTGAAATGACAAGCTGGTAGAGAGTAAAGTTAATGCCTGTATCGAATTCAGATTTTGATAACTCAGAACCTAAATTTTGGTAAGACCCATGGATTCAATCTGTTTTCCATGGAAAATCCGGCAGGGATAAATATTTTAACGGCAATAAAGTTAGCAATAAAAATAATAATGCATTACATTGCTGTTGGTCGCATAAGGGAATTGATGTTAACATGGAAGTTTGAGGGCATATAATATTGAAACAGTTCTTCTGCAGCACTTAACTGAACTTAAAAAAATAACTGATATCTTCAAGCAGAAGAGCGTTATGTTGAGCATGTGAACTCATATATGTTAGCCAGTTTGTGGATCAGACTTTAGGGGAACATGGATAGTTAAGACACTTTAATCCGAGACATTTGATCCTATGTCTACTCCTTGAGTCAATAGCAAAGACATCATTTAAATTGTAGCAATATGACAGTAAATCTGCCTGAATATTCTTACAATGAAGGACCAATGTTGAATGTTTTATTCTAACTCACAATGTTTTATAGGAACTATTTCTGTCAGGTGAGGCATCAATAAGACACATGTTAAGTGTGAGTGTAATTGCGTTGAAAATAACGCCTCGTTCATCCAAAATAAATTTTATGAACAGCATTTGCTACTCACTGCTAAAATTTGATCACCTCTTCTCGTCCAGTTCGCGCGACTGTTTCTCTCCGAGCACATAAAGAACTTTAAAATGCCTCCGTTGCAATATTTTAATTATCGTTATTCATTTTTTTCTGTTATTCGTGGTATGAGAACTATTGTTAGCACACTCTCCAGTCATTAAAGCTCACATCAACCAACCGGAGGTTTGATTTGCTTCATAAAACCCAACCTCTCGTTAACGTGAAGATTAACCTAACGTCCCTAAACATCCACGTTACTTAACGTGAAGTTTTACCAGACATTGCAAAACGGGCCCTAATTTTCATACAGAAAGATTACCAATCTGGAGCATATGAAACATTTGGTTAACTGATTGTCATCTATTATTAATTCGAGAATATTTATTCTCCGTTAACTTGAACTGAAAGTTTACGTATTTTATTTTACTTGCGTATTATTCACGTGAATAAAATGTGAGTTGCTTGAGGAAATAAAATAAATATTATCACATATTGGGAATATATAATTACTTCGCCATCAAATGAAATCGTATGTTTTTTATAAGGATTATGGGTTAAAAAATGTATGCTAAGTACTTGAACTTGTATCTCCCCACTATATATTGATTGGGCTAGAAGAACAATTTTATGACATATAAATTAAAGTTGATACTTTAATTGTTATTCAAGTTGTTCAATGAAGCGAGTGCGGAGAAAAATTGTACTGCACCCATTATTAAGCTGTAAATTGAGGAGCCGTATCGTATCAGAGCGTTTCTTTGGCTCACCAACATTGTATACTCTTACGTCTTTGTATTTTGGTTTGCATATAGCGACACCTACGAGAGCTTAATCAAACATCACAAATTAAATGAATAGACTTGAAGATTGAATCGCCAGGTTCACCGTAAAAGCAATTGATATGAACACTATAGATATCTTGCCCCTTCTCCTCAGTCGAACGATTAATATCTTCACTCACTGTCTCCAAACACACTACTTTTTGAGACAGCTGAATCGATTCTATTATCCAATCGAAAATCGAGCTCTTCACATTGATTCATGAGCTACTCCAACATGTCCCACTCTAATCACTCCCATCGACTTCGAACCTCTTAATTCACCATCTCGGTATTCCCTCAGTTTAGAAACTGAAGTACCGATTCAAGAATCGACCAAAAAATCGGACGGCGCACATCGATTCACGATCACATAGCACCTTTCCACCTCTCGTCATACCGTAGCAAACACCCAACCTCCTCCCTCACGTTCTCCGTCTCCGTCTTCCAGGGGGACCTGGCCCGACTATTCCTCCCTCTTCTCCCGCGAGCCTTCTCACCTCTCCCAGCATCCCAACCTCCCGCCCCCTGACTCCGACTCCAACGGCACCTAATGGAAGCGCTATCGATTACTTCCTCCTCCTCTCCACCTCCCTCTTCCAAGCTCCTCCGACGGCTCACGGCGAATGCAAATCAGGACAACACCGAAGAGGGGTGCGGAGGACACGGGGTGGCGGGCGGGGGTGGGGATCCGGTAGGAAGGGTGGATTTTGGGGATGAGGAACGGGTGAGGGAGTACTCGTGGCAAGTATGGGGTGGATGAGGGGGAGGAGAGAAGGGAAGTGGTAAGTTTATTGTGAGGGAGTGCCAAGGGTATGAGTGCATCAGGGACGGGGAGGAGAAGAGAGAAAAGGAGCTGGTACAGGGTTCGGGGCACCCTTGGAGTACGTATCCCGTGGAGCCTGGGTTTAACAAGGAAGCAAACGAAAGAAGTGTTGGAGGAGACACAAGATTGCGCTTCCATGGGGGTGAAGAGAGAAACCTATGATTGACATAGAGGCAGGGTTCCAATCCATGTGTCTCACTATACACTGCAATCAGAATGAATCTACGCCACACGTACGAAGAGGTACAAGCAATTAGCTCCTGTATGTACAAAATAATCTTAGTAAAACAGCTTATCACCGATTTCAAACGACGAAATTTTGCTAAGTGGTGTTTCACTTGATGAAATGCTGTTTATATCGGAAAGCGTGATGACCACCCAATTCTGATGAAAAAACTGAGAACTTAACTTTACCATAATTTCATCAACTTTCAACTTTAGGGCCGGCGAAAACCCATCCATCGCCACGGTGACAGTGGTGTTTCACTTGATGAAATGCTGTTTATATCGGAAAGCGTGATGACCACCCAATTCTGATGAAAAAACTGAGAACTTAACTTTACCATAATTTCATCAACTTTCAACTTTAGGGCCGGCGAAAACCCATCCATCGCCACGGTGACATTATCCTCAGTCACATACAAACCATTTAACAGTGAAATGTTTCATTTTCACAATATTACCCCTGAAGTAATTAACAAAATGTTGTTCTTTTTCGAGAATCACCTGACGGGATACGATGGCATATTGTCTGTCATGCTTCAGAAATCCCACCACAATATTTTTCCGATTATATCAAAAGTATCGTTCTCATGGTATTTTCAGTTTTCCACGGTATGGAAATATTTGCTGGTCAGCCCAACCAATTATGTCAAAAAATCCACAAAAATATCTAATAATTGGCCCATTTTCATTTTGTAAACCATCTATAAATGCCTCTAGCGCATTATTATAATAAAACTTTACCACATATCTTATTCAAAGACTTGATGAACCCAAATCAATCCGGGTTTTGCCCGGGCACATACTAGTATGATCACAATAATTTATGACATTCGCATGACTAAGGATAGTAATATGGCTTCGTCCTAATGCGTTTCTTACTTTTTAGCACAATTTCGCTGCTCATTTTCTTCAAATTCAGACCATCGTACGTGAAAGCGCACTTCAAAAGAGGTTCGATAAGTTCAGGGATCAGTGTTTGAGAAAAAGGATCTTCATTTATTTATTTTGGTTATTTTCAATAATGACGTCAAACATGGATTATATTTTTAAATATATTTCTAGATATGGAAGGTAGAGATTTGAGAACAGATGGATGCAACATTTGTTACAAAAAGGTGTCGTTAAGTCGTGGACATCTCCTTAAGTTTTCCATGAATATGCCGCGCTAGTGGATAATATTTAGCAGCCATCAAGCCGCGCGCCGCGACGTATTTCCGACCATCTCTAAGTTGTCTCAACTGTTTCCGAACCGACATCGAGGTACACATCGATACATATCTATACGCTCTTTCAATGAAATGCGTTATCTTGCGTTTCCTCAGATCATTTTCGATCGATCGTCGGCCCCTGTGGCGGCGGGGTAAAGTCCTCGCCTGCTAACCCGAGGGTCGCTGTTTAAAATCCTGCCTGGGTAGATTATTCACTGTCCAAGACATGGATGTTTGTGTTTGTCTCATGAGTTAATTGTAAGAGAGAACTGTAGTGCCCTAAATTCGTTCAATAAAGAAAAGTTATTATTTTTATCATTTTGGCGGGTAAGAAATATCATCTAACATTTCTGATGAAAAAAGAATCTCCACCCAACTAAGAATCCATGACAATTCGCTCCTCATCTGAGACCCACTCCTACTTAGTAACATTTTCAGGAATATAAGAATTCTTTACTCGTTATATCTCTCAATTATTGTTAAATCTATCAAATTTTTGAAACACTCAAATTTCTGGTTTCCCTCAATTCTTGAATACCGCATTATTCCACCAATGTATTACATACATTACTAACCCCTGATTTATGATTGACGGCAGAGCGTCGGACGATGCTCTCATTTCTTTTTCAAGAAGCCAAAAGAAACATTTATTTTCGCGCATCAGCGGTCGTGATGTGTCACTTCGTAACACTCGGAGGAAAATAAATCACCATTGCACCGCTAATCCGTCTGCCTTCCTCTCCACGAACCTCATTGTCTACACCCGAAACAAGATTTTAAAAGCATGTGAAATCTCATAATAAGGAGTAAACGGTGTGGAAAGGAGTATAAAATCTTACGAGACACTTTCAGTGCATTTTATATGCAAGAAAAGTGGTACATAAACGTTGGCAAGTGAGAAAAGGGACGTGAGTGCGGAAAAGAGGATAAGGGACTATAGACGTAGAAAGCAGTGGAAGTGTGAGGAGGAGGAGAGATTGTAATGGTGGGAGATACCCTGGGATACGGAGGAGGGTTTAGCTGAGAGAGGGGCAGAGGGAACAGGGGCAGCTTGTGATGATGGATGTATTGTGGCGGGTTTGGTAGGGAGCGAATGAAGGTGGGGGACGAGGTTAGCTCCGAAGCTTGAGGGAAGGGCGGCGCGCCGAGCTTCTAAGGAGGGACTCAATGGATGAAGACGCCACAGCACAGTAAAGTGGGGAGGAGAGCGCGGCCCTTGAAAAATGTGGCGAAGTGCTCAGAAAGATTCTCTCCAAGATGGATTCCTGAAGGCAAGGAGGACGAAGATGGTAAGTTACCATTGGAGATTAAACTAGGTATAGATGTAACTTGAAAATAAATAGATATTACAAGGCAAAAGAAATAACACTGTAAATAAGAGGTGTTAGGATTGGAAAAGCGGCTACAGTAGGTACTGGCTTTCTATACTGAGGGACCAGGTTCGAAACCTATAGACGTTTTCCCTGAGGGAGATTAGGATGAGGCAGTGTAGGAGGTTAGTAAGGTAAGGATGGGGAAGTACTGCTGGACGTGACGGAGGGAGAGCAGGATTGAGTAAGACAGAATATATTTCATGAACGAGATGAAGAGAGTTATAACTTACGTCGAATTAGAGAATGAAATCATGGAACTAGACATGGGAATGTGAGAGTAAAATTTGGCATAACACTCTCCCTTCTGTTTTAACCTACCTTGACCAGTAGATTACATTTAATATTTATATTGAGGTATTATTACCTCGAATTAAACGGACATTGTAAAAGTTGGAAATGGTAACGATTCTTGGGTACTTGAACCTTCGATAATGGGGTGAATAAAAACAAATTACAACAAGCAATTTATGCATTAATATTTGAAGAGGATCTGAAACATATATTGCAAATATAAAGATTTTCCGAATGAAAATAATGAGAATTTATGTCGCTACATATTTGACCGAAAAATGTTTTTAATTCATTTTTTCACTGAATTTTGTATTGCAAGGATACCATGATATACTATAAAGAAAAAAGGAAATATTGCATTGAAAGTTTTAAAAAGCTTCTCAAATGAAAGTGTATCAGAAGGAATGAATTTTTCTTGGGTTAGCCTTAAAAAGATAAAAAGAAAGAAAAAATTACATATGTGGAAGACAGTTCAACAAAAGCACTCCGTCTGTCGAATGACAAGCTCCTAGGCATCTATCTTGAAGAGCAGTCCAATTCCAACGCCAGGATTTTCTCTATCCTTCCTTCATTCCCCAAGTATCCCATCCTCCATCCTCGCCACCCACCTCCAATGGCGCTAGGGACTTCTAATGCCGGTCGCCTCTCCGAGTGGCCAACCAGCCAACAACGCAAACCTACAATTTGTTAATAACATTCTGTGTCGGAAATGTACCATATAAATATCCCTATGTCAGTGATGTGGGTATGTTGTTCTGTTCGCATAAGGTCGTGGTTCATAATTTCTGACTGTGACCTAATTCGGTGCCATGGAATAATTGATATACCAAAAATATACACCGGTACGTCAACGCATATCTCCTGTCCTAAGTTTTTTTTTATCCCAAGTACAAATAAATACTCGGGGAGGGCGGGTAAGAATTGAGGGTAAAGAAGGATCATCATCGTGATGGGACGGGAAGAGTTTAGTGAAGAAGAGGATGTTTAGCAGGATATGGGTGTTAGCAAGAGGAGTTGTAGTGTCGTCAGGGTGAAACCGATAGGGGAGATGCAGGGTTAGCTAAGGGTCGCGGACTAGGAAGGGTATACGCGGTGACGACGGCGGAAGGGGGGGAGGGAGCGGCGATGGAGGGGTGCCGAACGGAAGGAAGGAAGTCTCATTGTTGAAAGTGATTTATGGCCGTCTCAACTCGGATGCGATCGGCGATTCGCGAGGGTTGTAAAGGGAAAGGGAGTTCAAGGAAGTGCATACAGAGGATAGGAGGGAGGGAGAGGAGTGGAGAGGTCAACAGCAGAATGGCACTCCTATCTGCTTGGAACATATCAATCAATAAGAACGCGTCCTGATATGTCAGCGCATCGTACATACAGCGAAACTTGTATTATGGTAGTTTGGGCGAAATATCATTTGACCTTGAAATCAATAAATTTGGTCTCGTTTCAGAGAAAAATATTTCAGTCTTCCAAATATACCAAAATATCAACCCCTTACCGAACTGCATGCCGAGATTTTTGACAAAAAATATTTGCCCTTTTACATGGGAAATGGTACAGGTATGCACTCCAGAGAGAGACATTATTTAAAAAATGAGGAATTTCTATCCTCTATACGTCGTCTAAAAACTAACAGCGTGTAGTTTGTATGTTTTCTCAGCCATTTTTGACAAAAAATTATTGTATTGTATCTATTAGAACTTAAGTCGTGTTGAAGTATAATATTGCACTATTAATAATGCTATATTTATTTCATGCTTCCTAGAGCTGCTGAAATTAAAACGTATAATTTGAATACGGTATCCATTATGATTAGTGAACTATCTCGCTCAAACCAGCTTAAGGTGGTTCTAGGGCATGTGAGTCAAAAAAATACAAACAAACATATTTTTATTTTTTCTTGATTTTTAAATGCTACTTTTGCTGATAAAATTGATTACCCATTGAAAACCAAAATTAAGGTAATGAATATTCAAATTATCCCACGAATATTTACGTATTTTTAATGATTACATATAACTAGCCATAGGAGCCTACAGCAGCATCATTTGTATGGAACTGCCGCATGTTGACATCAATTACGGCAGTAACTCGCTAATAACTGTAAGAAATAGGAGGAAAGAATCCTATAATTTATTTTATTCAATTTCCCAGGACGTTCCACTATTCATAATTTTTACTACAAGATTTCTAGGACAGTAACCCGTTTAAATCTAGGTCGAAATTATGAAGAGTGTGTATAAATACTACAAATACTAGATCGTATATCTACTTTTCTTCCCTTGCGTAAACCTGAAACTATTCCTATTCGGAAAATTTTTCGAGTACCGGTAGGGTTTATATGGTTTTAGGCTAATGAGATGTGGATGTGGAGGAAGTTGGCTTGCGGACAGACGTCTACAGGAGATTAAACGTAGAGAGAGTGGGTAGTAGAAATGAGTGGCGAAGGATGAAGGGATGCAGAAGGCCATGATATATAAAAGGATGTTGGATAAGAATGGAACTGGAAGAAAGAGAATAGACTTTATGGATGGGGTAAAAATAGTTAGGGCTTAGGCGGAGCTGAGTAATGCAATCATACAGAATACATGGACCATCTGCTGGAGATAGTATAGGAATTCCTACCATAAAAGCTACCTTAAATTTACATTAGCAATACATTTAATAATAAATTCAAGTTATTTCCTCAATTTTCCGTAGCGGAGGAAAGTAGTAAATCCTATTAACTCCAAGAGAACTCTCTCAGATAAGACATTGATAACTACTACGGAAATCGAATAGGAGCTAAAAATGAACAGAGGAGTAACACACGGGTGCAACCTCTCAGTAGCACTGTTCAGCATACATTAGGAGGAGGCAATAAGACGAGAACAGAAACTAGGACTGAGGAGAATTAAAATTAAATGGGGTAGAAATAAACATACTCTACTACCTAGTCTACATACTCTACTCCGCTACCCAGATGAAATAGCATTCATATCAGCAAATCATGATCATTTTCAAAGATTACTAAACGCATTGTATCAAATTCTCCAAGAATACAGAATAAAAATAAATAAAACGAAGACTGAAATCCTAGAATGTGGATAAGTGAAGCTAAATATAGAAATCACCCTAAGGGGAGAGGATTGAGAAAAAGTGGAATCTTTCACCTGCCTTGAGTGTACTATCACATAGAACGGTAGAAGTACAACATGCATATAGCAAAGAACAGCCCAAGCTAAGATAGCTTTCATTGTTAAATGAACTGCTGTGCTCAAAGAAGATAGGACCAAGAAACAGTATGTGAAAGCACAGAAAAGAAGAACCAGAGGTATAGGGCTCAACCTGAGGCACAATGGGAGGATAACAATGTCATTAAAGGAAAAGTAGAGGTATAAGTCCCAAAAGAAATGATAAGGTATAAATACATAGCGATCAATCCACAGGACAAATAAGAAAGCACATGAGGATAACTACCAGGATGTAAGAAAACTGGCCTAACAAAGGGAAGGATGGATGGCTGCATTCAACCAATCGGGTTAAATGATGATGATCTGCCACAGTCGAGGAGAAAGTCCCGGTAGCTTCACCGGGTAAAACACTCGCCGCGATATCGAGGATTACAGGTTATAATTCTAGTCAAGGCGTATGATTTTTCATCTATAGAAATCCGAATTTGAGGATAAGAATGATGAGCGTAAATAATAATGGGGTGTGAAATGGAAAAATATTCACTTTTAAGGTTCATATTTTAGGTAATCGATGCTTTCAAGAAAGTCGGGCTCCTATCCTTACGTGAAGATCACTGCGGGCAGAAAATAATTCAGATGGTCATGCTCAATGAAATTTTTACAGAAACTTGAAGTAATGTCTGCCTTCGAACAGCAATTCTTCTGTTCAAGTACACAAATGTAAATGGCACGACCACAGTTAAACTCTTTGAAGTTTTAATGCTAATATAACACGCTCTCACGTGCTTCATTGCGCCTACGCTTTCTTCGCAATTTGCATCGCTATCGAAACTCACGCCAGCAACTCCCATAACGATTCAGGAGCCCGGTCTTATTTTTCGCATCCCTTTCCAAAAACGGAGGCGATCGTGACCGATAGACATCGGATCAATCAGCCCGCTCACAAATCTTTCTCTAAAGCATTCACGGTCACGACTCGGCCGGCTCCTTAATCGGGCGCGCGGGACTCATTAAGGAGCGTAAAAGACGGGAGTTTAGCCGACGTGTAAATTGGTAAATAATGTGTAATTCGATCGCGGGAGGCGATACGACGCGAGATTGGCCATCAACGGCGATTATGTAAAGCAACAGGGCATCTCGCGGCCGCCCGCCGCATTGCGTGACTTGCCGGCGCATTCATCTACATTTTTAAGTCCTATTCATTCAAACTCCATTCCTTCGCCTGTTTCCTTTGTATTACTCCCCCCGACCTTTATTGGTAGCTTCTACCCAGACATCTTTTCTGAGGAAAAATCTACGAAAAAAAGGATATGTGTAATAAATCCAAGATGTTTACCTTCTTTGAGATGCCACTTTCAGTCTCTCTTCCGTTCTCCGCAGCCAATGTCTTTACGCTTCCAGTAAATTCTTCAGTTCCGGCACGGCAGAAAATCAAAAATACCTGAGCAAAAAGAGATAAAAATTAGCTACATTTTAGGGAAGAATACAGTGTGTTGGAATAGACTTGTTTGATGCATGCAGTAAGATAAAAGATGAATTGTTTTCCTTGGCTAACGAGAAATATCATTCCGATTAAACCCAAAAGAAGCAAATACCAGGAAGGTATGATCGGTTCAGTATGGACTACCATGAGCACACTATTTTTTTGGCGGCAATTTCCGTGGTATGCAGTGAGGTGAACGGGCAAAATACCAAAGTTACGGATAGCGCTCGGAAATTATAGTTATACTCAAACGGGAATCGAACCCTGGTCATCTAATTGCCTACCTGGTGCCTTTGCCAATTTGAAAAAACACCACTCTATTTTCACTCAAGGTGAAACTAAATGATTTTTCTTAACAAATGTCTCACTTTGTGTTAATGGCTTGTTTGAAAACAATTGAATTGAATTTAAACACAAAAAAAATTGAATACGATGATGGAGATGAAAGTTGTTGAAAATACTAGTAATTTTCTCTGACTTAATGTTGACATCTACATTTGTCTTGTGAGTTGATATCTAAATTTATTTTCCATCGGTAATTGGCAATCTCAAACGCAACTAAATGTAAATGTCTCATCGTAGGAATGAGAGGTGAATTAATTTTACTGTTATCCTCTCCATGTTTCCGACAAAGGTATCGTTTCAGAGCTATACCATCGATTATATTATCCTGAAAAACGATATACCAAATAAAAACTGCAGTGCTAAAAATTGATCTATAATTCCTACGATTTATACCGAGTATTAACCTGTTTTCATTATGTTTGTTAAAGAAAAAACGATCCTATACAATAAAAAAATTAAATAAATGCATTCTACCGCCTAATCGCATTTTCTAAGATGAAGCTTCATAATGCATAGGCCAACCTATTTAAGTAATATTTTTTAATTTCATTGTAATAAAAATTGAATTATTAATAAAACCAATTTTAATTATTAGCATAACTTTCCACCACTTTATATATTAAACATGATTGTTGAAAAAAAGGTTTATGTTTATTTAATATTTGAAAATGTCAATAGCGAATACCGCTGATATCTGCAAATATTACTGAGGATTGGCTTCAAACTTATGACATGAAGATAACTTTTGTAATTGAAAACTCACATTATTAAGGAAGCACATGTCGCATAATACGATAAGGTTGTCCAATATAGAGAGACCCTCAGTAAAATATATACCTCCGCAGCAATCTATCTAAGGGAGGAATACATTAGTCTTTGGGGATTTTTTCAAAACCATTTACGAATGAAATATATCTTTCAAAAAAGAATTTGAAAATTGCCCAAAGTGTTTCTTCTTATCATTATCAAGTTCGATACAAGGCAATTGTGAGTCGCGTGTGTTTTTGTGTGCCAGAATAATTTTGTACCCGTATCCGTTGGACACGGCTTCCTCTGACCGTCGCCTCCACAGAATTAGTTTCCTGTTAGTACACGATTTTTCCCATTTAACTCTTTCAGAGGACACAAAAGGTTTCACGTAAAGCCGTGTTCATCCTCCATGTCTACTAATTTAAACATTCGGGAGGCACATTTAGTGTTGATCCCAGTCTGGGGAAATGCAGGGCGGTAATCTTGTAACTTCGCTTGTGGGTCGCGCAACCTTTGCGTCATCCAGGGCTGCGGTAGCAATAAATAACCGAAAACCATCGCGTTCCCCTCACACTGAGTTATTTCACGTCACCTTTTCCTTCCATGATTTCACTAATGGAATAACCTCTCACTCCATAGTAATCATTAACGAGTAACTGGCATAGAGATGAAACACAATGATTAGCAGAAACACAAAGAAATTAAAAGAGCCATCAGTCAGTGCCATCACACTCATGGTAGTAAGTGATGGTATATTACGCAAATGAACCAGCCAGATCCAGTTTATAGTTATAATAGAGACCATTATTGAATACGAATTAATTATGTTTGCAGCTATTAGAAGAATGAAGTAATTTGAAAAAATATTATGATGAGTAAATATATATATATATATATATATATTTACTCATCATAATATTTTTCGAAAATTACCAAGTTTTGCGGAATAGCACTACTAAAATTACTTCATTCTTCTAATAGCTGCAAACATAATTAATTCGTATTCAATAATGGTCTCTATTATAACTATAAACTGGATCTGGCTGATATATATATATAATATTTTAAAATGTCCACTACCAACAAAATGTTGAATTTCCAACGGAGTAGGTGGTCACAGCGTATGATGTCAGCGCATCACAATATGTCATATCTTAAAGAAACCGGCTTCTGCTTTGTGACAAATATCCTAAATAGTAGCGTGGTCAGAGGAAAGTATTATGATTAGATTAGAAAGGGATCTTTTCTTCATAATGTGTCCAAGTTCTTTGAATTTCATGCAAAGAGTTTACTCCCTCAATCTAGCTTAATAATATTGGTATATTTTTCAAATATAACTGGAAGGCTAATCATTGGTGGAACTAAAACTAATACCCAGCAAAAGCCTGATAGGATTTTCTCTCACGAAACACACGAAAAAGTAAAAAAAATGAGCGCACTCAGGTCAGCGAGGAAGACGATTCCGGAGAGCCATCCATGTACCGCGTAAATCTTCCTGCTCATTTTATAGTGACACAAATCTTCATAAATATAAAAAAGGAGTGAATGTGCGGTCAATTATAACTATCACTGCACGGAATGATGTAAAACTTTGTAGGTTTATGGAAGGTTTATGGATAATTTTTGTTTAACTAATGGTTTCCGATTCGACTCCAGACGAGTAAAAGCGTTTCCATAAGAAATACATGTAAAGTTCGTTTTTCTGGCATGCAGATCTTTTTTGTTTTTGCATATTTAAATTAAAAATAATGGTTGTACAAAGTTGTGACAAATACCAATGGAAAGAAAAATGAATAAACATTTTTATTCCTGCAATCAATTTTTCATTTTCAACGGATTTACCTTTAATTCTGAAAAAAAAAACATTCATAAATATGCTGAAAATTCTGCGTTTTTGGTACGCTGCCCCCTTGACGACCGAGAGCATTATTGGAGCAGAACCTCATATGGCTATATGGTGAACGAGTAAATGGGTGCTTGCAATTTGCAAGCAGGGGGGAAGTTTTACATGATGATACTCTTTAAATAAGGAAAAATAACAATGAAAGCTCTCAAGTCTGTGTGCTACATGCAAGCAAAGAAAAGTATAATTCTCGAAAATGAAATACGCGCCCCAAGAGGTATGTATACCAGACAGTTCTAGTACAAACTTATATTGTATGTCATCGGTTTATTTACGACTTTTCAAAATATCAATATATCACGAACGTGGAACCACTGGAAGATCATCATAACCTCATTTGACGGCATATAAGACGCTCTTCTACGTTATATATTTCATGTCACTTCAGCATACTTAATAAGAGCTTACATGAAGAAATTTACTACATAAATTAGATCGGAATCGAGATTTATAATATATTAATATTCATATTCAATTTTTCTCATTCCATCTTCTATATGGACTGCATGTTTTATTAATGATAACTACAATATCATGAAGCTAGGTTGTTTGAAATTGGCCATCAAAGCTACGGTAGAGGTTAGGAAAAAGTTGAAGATATTATACGCAGTAGTTAGCAGCGCAAAAAATAGTATAAAGAAGACTAAATAACATGCAGTTAGTGTACCTAACTCATATATATAAAGCTATCGATTGCAATAACTCGAAGCCAAATCGATTTTTTTTAACTTTTACACAATATCGTCAAATAAATTTAACCCTCCCCTGAAACTGGCCCGCCTCGCGGAGTTCCAAACCTCGAATCGACACTCGGCCCGGTGACAATGGAGAAATATATCCATAGCAACGAAAGTGAAAAAATTTCTAAAATCCCAAATAAAAGTTTAAAAATATCAGTTTTACGGTAGGTAGGAAAGAATCGATTGCAAGAATAAGATTTTTCAAACATTCAGCCTCATATTTGTGAAAGAATCAGTCTTATAGCATCCTCATATGGCTATATGGTGAATATAGGCCCAGAACGTATGAACTGAGATAGAAGAATCCATAGAATCCATAAGAAATGCATTATACGCGATATATTTCAATTGCTATCGATCATTTTTTCACGCAAATCGATTATTCAAAATAGCCGTTGCCGTGGTCCACCAGCAAGCTTTACTTTGTACAGCGATATCCAAACATGGCTCGAGAAAGAACGGTTTCAATAGATAGTAGATCTTCTGCGGCCAAGATATCGAGTACATATTGAAATTGCGCAACTACTGAGCAACACGAGGAGAGACTCTCTGACCAGCAAGACAGAATGGCAGTTTTGCACAGAAATCATACAGACTTGCAAAATGAAGATATACTACGGCAATAACGAGAGAGGAACGATGAACTCAGGAATCGCGACACTGAACGGCTACGCTCTAATTAAATGGAACGTAATCGTACGGCAATTCTTAATTCAAGGCGAAGATCGGAAATCGATTCGCAGAGAGCACCGTTCAATTACAAGCCCGAAGCGGATTATCATTCACATACAAATATAATCATTGAGGATATGGATTCGATTTGCCGCAATAGTGACCCAGGAATATTTTCGAATGAACCTGTATGAATGTGCTGCTGCAATAGGAAAGTGTCTCTGCCATCACTATGAGACTCTTCAGAGCCAAAATGCTAGAGGAGGTAACGAGAGGGAGAGAGTTATGGGAACAAAAATAAATCTAGCTAATATGTAAAAATCTAATACTACTAATAGATAAAAATGTAATGGTGTCTGTGTGTCTGCCTGTTGCTCCATCACGCAAAAACTGCTGGACTGCTTGTGATGAAATTTGACATGTAGATATAAAATATATTTGGTCATAAAATAGACTATATTAAAATGCCTTAAAGGCCTTCATGGACTCCTCTGTAGGGCCCTGGCGGTCCATGCTAAGCATTGGGCTCGGTGCAGTATTGTTTGCTTTTTAACGGTATTATTATTCAAGATAGAGGGCTGGAGTTTCTTTATCGGATGGCTAAATAAAGGAAGTTTCTTATTCTTTCAATCGATTTTATGTCTTCCTTCGTATTTGTCTGAAAATCATGTTTTAGCTAAAAAAATCTCACATTTTTCTTTGAAATCAAAAATAGCATATTTCCTTGACAACCAGAGATATGATTTTCAAAGGATATTTGCGCCTATAGCATTTAAATATAACATTAATCAGCTGGACCGATGCTGTAGCATATAGAAGTAAAATCTGTATAAAAAGGGAAAGGAATCCCAAGGGCCCCATGATAGATTACTTCGGGGGGTAATCGATAAATTTTATGAATACCTATAACAAATATTCCTATGTCTATTCTCAAATTAGCTCTCATAGAGGCACTGCATGCATATGAGAGAACACTTACGTAATAAACGATACACATAAAAATCCTGGTGTCAGCGTCTCTAATACAACGAACACAAAGCACAAGATAGGTTACGAGCTTCTCAAATGACCACGCTGTGAGTATTCTTCAAGATTTGTCAGTGAGGTTTCCATATATAATTAGTTCAATGTTTTTCACATCCGTTGAATTTCAACAGGTACCTTCCTCTAGTGCCAAATAAAGTTACTTCTATAAATTGAAATCCTGCTTCAGTTTTGGAAAGAAAACAATTTTTTTCACGGGGGCAGTCATTCACATATTGTTATGCCATCACATAACAGTTCTCAAAAAAATCATTGAGTATTATTAATTCATCACAACGCGCGTGCCATATTTCTCTACCTTACAATGTGCTACGTAACAGATTGGTTAAACAGACGGCACTCCTAACTTCGCCACGCTTGGAACCGTATGTACGGCACCATCTGCATACGGTGGTCTACCCACTTAAGATAAAAGATGGCAGGAAACACCGAGTCTTTAAAGTACTTACCAAAATAAATATATAAAGAAAAAATGGTTAAAACTGAAATTTTCCGTATTTATGGTATTGTTTGCGCGAACGAACAATGTTAGCGTTAATCAGGAAGTATTTGAACAGAGGTCTACATAACTAACACAAAAAATACGTGAATGTAACGAATGAATCAATTTTGTCCTCTAATAGTCTGGATATGAATAAATCAACTTAGCAATCGATGCCTTTCACATTTACTACTTACTGTTACCATTTCAAATTATTTTTCAAATTCAAATTTTCGCTTTTAAGCCTCTTTTCAACAAAGAATGGCACAAATTGTATGACCCGAAGCGATGGATTGATAAAGATGAAGTCGAATGCCATGGTGAGAACCACTTTCTATTACGGTTGATATAATTAATTTAAAGTGTTAATATTGATTTTCAAAAGAATGACCAAATCCATAGAGAGGAAAATAGCGTTGATTAGCGCTGAAGTAGTTAGCAGTTGCTTCAACGTAGAGACTTCGGGTGCTTCATTTGCGCCCAGTGGCACACTGCCTTCCAGGATAATCTGATCGAAAAATTAGGAAACTTACCACGGTTTAGGTCAGGTTCAACTACGGGAAGGTCAACAAAAAATTACAACGTATTATCCATTTTAACAAAATCTCCCTTTACAGTCCTTTTCCGTACTTTCCATTTCCCCCAATTTTCGCTCTTCTTTTCATTCCATCCCCTTTTCCCGCACACAGCCAGAACCGCAGAGACGACAGCGTGTAAAACAAAAACGAATCTTTCCTCGTACCCGCGTTAACGTCGGCCGGGGGAAAAGCGCGGGAAAAAATCCCGCCAAACGTTCATTGGCGCTAGTTGTCATCGCATCGAAAGTAATCATTGGGAACAAGTTGAGGGTTACCAGGGGGACGGGAGGGTTGTGTTGGGTTGTGGGTGGGTTGCATGGGGCGGGAGGGACATGGGGGAAGGATGCGGAGGGAAACCCAGGCCCGGCCCTGAGCCCGAGGATTTTTTTTCGACCGGGAAAAGAAGTCGACAAATAGCAATCAACACGGAAAACTATTAAACAGACCCCAGGACAGGCTTGCTTTCACTTGTTTCAACTTTTACAACCCATCGGTTTTTCCGTGAGGGGGAAAGGGGCAGAGAAACGGGGGAGAGAGAAGGACAGGATCATGTACGATCGTGGTGGGAGAGTATGTTCACGCTTAGTTTTTATTCCCAGAAGCTGCCTTGTCCTCTGGTCTCGCGCGGTCCAATATCTCCTTTTATTTGCGTATGACAACTGTCTCCCCCACTCTTCTCCGATTTCACCGATCGCCCCCACAATCCCCATCCCCTATACATCCAACGATACCGCTCCCAAAAACACTCGCAATTTCGCCGTGTTTATGAGCGAAAAGCACGGAAAAAAATCTCCAATTCCAAGCGTCGCATAATTAAAGTGCGTTAATGGGCGGTGAAGAAAACACGCAACACGGGTGGTGATAATAACAGTTCGGTCACGTGTGCTGGCTGAGGTGTAATTAACAACCCGTCCTCTTTTTCATTTTTTTTTCACTCCCCAAAGAGCAAGTTTTAAAAATCCGTATCAAAACGATCGGCAGTCTCAGGTCATTTTACGAGAAAGCGAGACAGAAAAGTATTGTCCAATTACGTGCGAAGTGATAAGAAAATTGTACAAACCGTTGAAATACAATGTAAAACTCAAACCGCAACAACACGGATGAAAATGCAAATGAGTGTGTATAAATCGCGAGGAATGGAAATGACCTTCAAATTTAATATTGCACATGTATAATATAACCCTATGAGACGAAGATAAGAGAGAGACATAAAATATGGCTTCAGAAATAACCCAGTGCACTAAAGCTTTAAATAGAATATTACGCTTCGATGTGAATGCTGCTTACTTTTTCGGAATTTACCAATACCAAGGTGGGTACTATCTATCAACCCAATTAAATAATAATCAAATAATCGAAAATTCAAGGCTAAAGCTATAAAAATGAGTAATACTTGAAGGTTCATCAATATCTAAATAAAAATGCTCCCATAATTGTCTTCTCACTATGTGCAACATGGCAATATTATCATAATAGGCACAGAAACGTGCAATGTATGATGAATTGTCGCCTCCGTGAGAAGAATGTTATTCATACCACTTCACTCAAGATAATGTAATAACGAGTCAGAATGATTGTCTTTTTTCCCCCAAAAACACTTCATATTTTTTATGTCTCATGCCGTTGAAGTCAAATTGTACCATGAAAAATGGTACAAATATAATTTGAAAATGTCAAGCTACGTGTTACCCCAGGTACTTCTAAACTATGAACCATCTGGAAAAGAGATTAAGGACGATAAAGAAGGAATAGAGGACCTTCCGACTTGAAGCGGAGAATGCTAAATAGTCTCTTCCAAAATAGTTATAGATAACGACGATAAACTCCCTATTGGAAAATATTATACATGTGTGTTGACTCAGAATTGTTGTGCGCCATCTCATATTCTGAAAATAACGCTGCGGAGGAAAGAAAAGAATGACTGCATATTTAAAGTCTCACTTCGGATAATTAATAAAGCATATTAATTCGAAGTCCGACTTGACACTAAGTTAACGTTAATCACTTCAAACAAATGACAAAACAAAAGCAAAGATACTAATAAAGGTAAAGTTTATGAGAAAAATGAGCCGATAGGTTGCGGAGTAAGAGTAGAATACGTTGAACAAAGCTAATATAACAACAGAGTTAGCATGAGGGAGTTAGGGATAATAATTTATGAATGGATGAAATAAAAATCGAAATTTGGCAGCCCAGGGAAGAATTATGATGCATTTAAGAAAGCCTGAAGAGCAAGTTACAATGCAGAGACCTTCAAAGGGAACCAAAATTCTGTAGATTTAACCCACAGACTCATGATTGCAAACAGATTGCAAAACTGTAGTACAAGCGAGTAAGGGTCAACAAAATTTGAACATTTTTATTGATTGTAAAATATTTCAATATAGGAAGTCAACATTCGGCAATTTATATCGAAAGAGAAATGTCGAACAATTTGTACGCATCCTTGTTCAAGTTTTTCAAAACAATTAGCTCGAGTAAAATATCATCATTCAATTAGGTTACCGCATTTATTTAGATTAGCTATCGATTCCGATTCATTCACTCAGATTCGCTTACATATTTGGGAAAATATATTTGTCAATGGTCAATAACCAAGAATTGTTAAGGGAATAGCCGGCATCAATTCAATTGACACAGTATTTCAAATCGAAAGATATTCTGGAGCAGCGATATTCAAACACTTCCTAGAAATTGGGGTTTCACGAAACATTCCCAAGACTTCAACAAATTCCATTTTTTTTTACTTCGGATTGGTCACTCCACAGATGTTTTACAAGGATTTTGAAATGAAAATATTCTTTTTATTAGTGTATGCTCATCTTGAAATTCCCTTTCGGAGTAGGTTACGTATAAGACCTTATATTTACTTCTTGGCCAGGAAAACCGGCTCTATTTAACAACTCCCTCCACATTGTCCAATCCGTATATAGCTCGTTCCCTTCTCTTATATTCACACATTATTTATTTTCATATGCACCATAACACATGAGTAAAAATTATAATATTTTTACGAGAAAGAGTTTTATGAAGTATTAACAAAAAAAGATTCCGTGAACCGAAAATTTTTTAGGACCACCGAACATGAGACAGACACCACTTTCATGTCGGCGCGAGAATACGTAACTTAATTGCTGAAATTGAGAAAACTGAACAAAAATTATCAATTTAGCATACGCGAATGTCTGATTGCGGTATCAGCAATATCATAGCTCTTTTGTTTTTTTCTTGGCACGATCTTCAAATTGTTTTTGTGTGTTTAGTTAGAAAAAGGAAGGATGAATTGATTGATGTAATAAAAAGGACTAAAAAGATGGTCCAGATAACTTTTAATACCGAAGGAATTAAATAACATCCTCAATTATAAGCCATCAAATTGGTTAACTAGACATTAAGTCTATAGTTCCTTCCAAGAAGTCAAACAGATCGAAGAAAGATATCAAGGTGAAGGCAAAAAATAGCACTAGTCCGAAATTCGATTTTCGTTGGTCTCATCTCAATGTACCCAAGTCGATTCTCACTCGACCGCTTTATTCTCACTTAATCTGCAGGAAAATGCTTGCAGACAGATTGGGATTCACAATAACGCATCGTGGCCTCACGATCGCAATAAAAACGTAAACACAAGTAACTGATACACGACCAATATTGGCACACGCTAGTCGGCACGGCATTGAATCCAATAAACCATTCCGTTAAGCTTTGGAAATTCTCCACTCAATTCCGAGATGACTGCACAGCAGTTCGATACACGGCTCCTCATCTGCTGGAGCTTGTTGAGGCTGGATTTTTGTCAAATTGCACGGAGACTTTTTATAACGGACTACAATCTGGGGATCTCAATTGATGGCTCTCTCTGCTCTCGTAAGGAGCCAGTCTGAGCCTTGCAAACCAGAGGAGGAAAAAAAGGGAGGAATCATCCCGTTTTCTCCTCAAACTCCCCGCTTTGTCCGTTATTGTGTTGTTTACTCTTCCGCCCGGAAAAGGGGCTTCTTTGATGGAGTTGGCACGCGGACGGATGTACAAATGGACGCCCTGATACGTCCCCCCCCCCCAAGGTCTTCATCTCCTTTCGCATATTTATTTTTCTTCCTGTTCGGTGCATAGTGGACGAAGGACCCTCGTGTCATTCCCGCTGTCTACTCCGCTCTCATTTCTCCCGCCACCCACTGCGAAAGCCCTTCTCTCCCACCCTTCCACTCCCGGCCCCCTCCCGCGAAACGAAATGCTAAGAACCCTGGAAATGAAGGGTGAAAAAGGCTATGGATGGGTAGGGAGAGGGGTGGATCGGAATAAGAAACTACAGTTTGGCTGGGTTGGAGCATGGAGAAGGAATAATGAAACCTTAAATAAATGAAGTGAGCAGGGGAGGGCGGGAGTTGATAAGGGGAGTTATAAAGGGACAGGATAATCGAGAAAGAGCCGTGGAAGAGGAGACAAACAGCAACCGCAACTGTACTTGATCGAAGGCTTTCGCCTGCATGTAAATGCGATATTTTGCCAGCACCAAAAATACACCAGCCTTAAAACAAACTTAACCAGAAATTGTGTACTGTGTTTGAAGCGAAGATGATAGAATGGTAGGTGTGGATAATAAGTTAAATGGCAATCAATGAAATCGTTGCTTTGTTTGGTATCGCAATGGATAAATATTTGAGAACTATAATTTAAAATATTAATCAGAGTTGAGCACACCTTTACAGAGTTCACATGAGCATTATTGAATACAAATTACGGTAGCAAATAAAACTTGATTGATTTGCTTCTTAAGGAAAGTCCTATTCACTCAATAGTCCACAGTTATTTATTACTATGCGGCGTAAACGAAGCCTGGTAGAATGTACAGACATTAAAGTGAACATCCGAAGAATTAATATTCCCCATTTCATTATCTATGGCACATTTAAGCCAGTCAAGTATTAAAATTCTTCCCAGCTCTTTCAAGCGTTAAAAACGTAATTCATGTATGGCATCATCAAAAAATCTAGTAATTTAACCAATTAAAAGGAAAAAATAAACAGTGATGCAGCAGACTTGCATAATTATTTGGAAAGAATTGGCTCTCTTAATTTTATTTATCCATATCGCTTGAGGCTACATATTAATGCGGAAAACATGTTAAGTGACATGTTGCAGCGATAGAAAGACTGGTAAAAAGAATTTGAAAAAGATATGCATGGGGAGGAAATCATCGAAGGCAACAAAGAAAAGGAAAGTGAGCCCTTAGGTTTAAAGAGCATTTTCTGGGACCCATCCCCTGATAACGGGCGCAGAAATATTTCTATGACTCAAGATAATTAATGCATGAATGACAGGTTTACTAGGAAGTTAAGAAAGCTTCTTGAACGTGCGACGAATACAGGAGGCATATTACTCATTTGAACAGGATGACATTATACAGAGGTAAACGGAAGTTATAGCGCTCCGGGCAATATTTTATCCGCCTATCCGTTGAAACATGGGGTATGAAGCAGGATTTCTCAATGATGACATTTTTGCATCCTTTTAGAATTATTGTCAGAAAACTATTCGATTAGTGATAATCTCAGAATTATTTTCAAGAGGAGTCGTTTCTAAAATAATAATAAACCATTATCAATAAGGGCATCACATTAACAATAAATAGAAATCAATAAGTGATGAATGTGTCATTAACTCCACCCGCCGATCATAATTGAAACTGCTCCCAGACTCATTACTAAATTCAATTCGTTTAGCATGTACACAGAAATATTCACCCTGATACCCGTTAAGTTAGCAATTTGCATCAGCGTAAATGGCTCTCACGGACTGCTCTATTCTTATAAGAGCAAAATAAAATGTAAATCTTTGGTCAGAAAACACTTTAATCGAGATATTTTACCATATTGGAATATTATTTACCAATTTTCAGCCTCATCATACCATTTTCTGGAAAATAAAAAGAGCTGGTGTTATAAGATGTTTACCATCAAGTAGACTATCAAAGTGATGGAGGATATTTTTCGGGTTCCATTTACCTGAGTCATTTAAGTCCATGCGAAAAATCAGTTTTAACTTAGTTGTTCGAAATAGATTATTTATATGCAATATGTATTACCACTAAATGAGATTTAGATGCTCTTTATCAGGATATCTAGCTATAGCTGATATATTCCGGCAAAGTATCTTTGAAACAAAATAAAATCAGAATTAATTTTGAAGTAAATGTAAAATTAACTATTACTTACATAGTTATTTAACCAAATTATTTAAATTTGGAATGCCTGAATGAAAGATCAGAAAAAAGGGAATCTCTTCCAATTACCAAGCGAAATTTAGAATGTCTGAATGAAAGCTCAGAAAAAAAGAAATCTCTTCCAATTACCAAGCGATTGGAAAGGTACCCATTAAATATTAAGTAGTTGTAATTTGGGGACTTTTCATTTCTGATTTTACCAGAAGAGTGTAGTAACAGAAGAGAACAAAATGATATTTTCAGAAATATCATCACTGATTAAACCCCCTGATGTTTGAATACAAATTGTATAGAATTTTGTAGTCTGTAGTCAAGAGCTAGGACGGAATGCGATATTATCAAATTCATTTTCCTTCAGCTACAGACAAAAACAGTCATTATAATGTTGCGATGAGGTGGAATATCATATAATTAGATACAGTCGACTATTTTCTTTGAAAACATGCATTTAAATTGTTGTAAGGCTTTTTCCAATTTCGTCAAGATTTTGCCAGAGGAGGAGAATTTCCTTACCACCGAAACCTAATTCTTTCCTCGAAATAACAGTTGTTGCCCAGAAGGACACGTTTCGTTTAAAGCATACATGTTTTCTTCTGTATTCTATTTCAGGCCAAACTCGAGGCTCACGCATAAATATATGGCGGGATAACATCCCCACTGGAAGGAATCCAAAAAAGGGAACGAGAGCGAGAGACGCAAGCACATACAACGGGAAATCGACTGCCTTCATATTTCTGGGAAGGAAAAAAAAATAGCTTTGCATCTCGCGCGGGGATCTCTGGGGCGAATTGGTCGGAAAAAAGGAGTATTGAGGTGGGGGTGGGGATGAGAAAGGGGGGGCAAAGGAGTCAAATGTGTGCGCTCAGTTTCCCTCTGCTCTTTTGCCTGGCGGACGAGGCTGAAGTGAAGTGATGGGGTTGGCTGAGGGGGATGGGCAGGGGAAAGGCGGAAGAAATAAGAGGGTCCTCTCGTTTCCTCCCAAACCCCCTGGATACACAGTTATGAGACACACTTGATGTAGTCTTGCTGATAAAGCAAGAAATAGAAAGGACTTCGCCGGGTCCCATTGAATACCCTCCTTCCCCGGCTCAATTCGACTTCTTCCCGCCCGCTCCATTTGACTCCGCCATACTGAACCACCTCCCGCCGCCAACGCACGCCCCTGCCGCTCTTTTGTCCTACCTCAGCTGGTCGCCCACAGGCTTTTTAACCCCCATTTCTCCCTCCCAACCCCTTCACTGCTTCCCTCTCCCTGGTTATTGTCCTATTTCTCGGCCCCCACGGTCCTGCTCCGTCCTCTGAAGTACCACGGTCTTGTACGGCACTCTCCCCTACAACCAACCCCTTCCCTCACGGGGCGACAAAAAAAAGGAAATGCCTTCCCGACCCTAGCAAGCGTCTCCCCACTCATTTTTCCGATCCATACACTCCTCCCTTCTTCTGTCCAAAAGGCGCCGCGTGTCACCTCCTCAATAAAAAGGCGAATTTCCCGCGTTATTTGCACACAAACACTGTGTGTGCTATGATACGGCCCCTTCTGCGCTGGCTCCCCCGAGTCCTCTCCCCCGCCCCACTTTTGGCTCCTCCCACTGGTGCCACCCACCACCCACCTCGCCCAACCCTTCCAACATCAGAGACGTCGCCCACGTTTTCCCTTTCTGTAAATCCTTCCACCCACCCTCATTTTCCCCCTCCCGGGACCTTCCTTCTTAGAGACAATGCCTCTTCGCAGTCACTCTCAGCCAAACATTCCTCCTCGTATCCCGCCCCCCAACCACCACGCCCCTTTTCCTTCCCCTATACCAGCTTGGCTGCTTCAATTTTCCTACAGAACATTTCCTCGTCAAACAGTTTTGCACTCTTTTTGTCCCGGTCATTGTCTTTTTTTCTCGGGCATGGAGTCGTTTTATCGGTGAGTCATCCCAATCGAGTCCATAAGAAAGGTTTTCGAAGGAAATGAAGCTCATTCATAAGATTTCCACAATGCATATAATGTGGTCACGTGATATTGGTCAGGATCATTTACCTCAAAGAAGTAAAAGACTATATTTCACGCTAGCATATAAAAAGAAAAGTTGTCAAATCACAATGGTTATGGAGCCAATCTTGAACATACTGCTACTGACAGAGTAATATCCTATTGCGTTTGGCCTAATTCAATACCTTCCAGGACATCGAACTTTCCTTGACATAGTGTTTCCTAGGATCAAGTTCTACATAGTGTATCCCTTGACATGTGTAGCTTGCATTAATACCTTTCCATCTCACTTCAGGCTGCCCTATACATATCTTTATGTGTAAGTATGCACTAAAGTACATAAATTATAAAGTGAGCGATTAAATGTTTAATGTAATAAAATCAACTTATTATTTTTTCCTGAAAATACGACCAACCAGAAAACTGTTAACCCATCAGAAAAGGAGAAAAGAGGCTTGGCCCAGGCTAGTATAACTAGGAAAATTCACATGCTTAGGATTGAGTTTAAAAATATTGATTGCATGTTTAAGAAATGTATTGATTGTGGCCTTTGAATGGTAATATTAGGAAAAATCAAATTGAGGCCATTAAGTCATACCGTTCAAACAGATGTGACGTGATCTTTGAAAAAAATTGTTGATAAAATGGAGCAGTAAAAGATACAATTACCGTCAAATCACTGAATAACAAAAAATTTTATCCACGAAACTTTCGAGATACATTGAACTTGTCATTTTCAATTAATAATTGTACTACTCGTGTAATGAATAATTTATGACTTAGAATAATCAAAAGCATTTTCCATTTTGTCAATATTTTTCTAATCCTCACTAACATAACTTGAACTATAAACACCGATATTGGTGCGTCTGCATGAACGGATACTAGTCAAAGCAAAAAATGACCTATACTGTGATATTATGATTTAAGTAATAATTAAATGCCTTTTGAATTATCTTACATGTATTTACGTGCGAATTTAATAATAATTTCTCACCAAATAAGGATATCAAATTTGATTCCTTAATGTTGACTCTTCTTCCTAAGCCTTACAAGATATCAAATTTGATTCCTTAATGTTGACTCTTCTTCCTAAGCCTTACCGATAAAAAAATAATGATAGCGGCATTCATGAACTCAATTTGATAAATTCTGGCCATTAACATTCGTCATCAATGGATGCAGTATTCCCACGCGCATTCCAAAAGTGTCATCTACGCTTATACTGACCGCTAGTAGCCGCACGTGGAACACTTAAGCGGGTGAATCACGTTGGCTCACCTTCTTCTGGGACAAAGAAACTGTGACTTATTCGCGGGAGATCCTTCGGGTAACGTAAGGCTCTTGAAAAACCCAAGGGATTCATTGGCGACTATCTTTTTCGAGACCGCTTCCGGTGACTTACTGTTCGAATGAATCGGCGGCTTGCTTGAAGTACGCGAGTAAGTCGAACGTTCGAAGGAATCAGTGACCGACCACTTCTAGGAATGTTCTCAGAATTACTAAAGTGTAAACGTGACATTATTCACGCCTTATATTTCTTGTCTGTTAACAGCTATAGAGTCATCAATATGAAATTTAAAACTTCATTTCTTGAGCCAGTTTCTTTCACAATGAGACAGCAATTGGGACTTGAACAGTTTAAATTGTCACCGGGTAAAATTCCTTCTGGCACTTGTCACTTGAACACTGAGATAGCCATTCGTTCCTAACGAAGTAGCTGAGAGATTTCACCCTCATACTTCTACCATTACAAACACCGGCATTGTAAGTTAATGTGGCTTTTATCAGCAAACACATTTATGAATAAGAAAATTTGATCAATACCAAGCTTCAGTAGCATTTAGTAACTTGGGGGTTAATATTACACAATTAATTGAAATTAATAAAAGTTTTTCCGGTAAATTATATAGAAACAAGCCAAAATATAAGCCAAGCATTCATATGTTCAAACTTTCCAGGGAAATATTATTATTTCCCAATTATAGCATTGAATGAGATCAATAAGTTTAAGCTTTTGGTAGGGGTCAGAGAGGCCACAGTTTAACAACTGTTACCGAGAGATGGTAAATTATTTGGAAAGATGAAAAAAAATACATTTTGTCGGACGTAAAATAAAATAGGTATCTAAGACGGGCGTAGTCTACCATTAGTAATAATAGATTTTACCTGTCACCGGATACCGCAAATTATGGCAAAGAAGATATAAATGCCGCTACGCAGGTCAGTCATTTCCGCTACCAAACATGCATCGAGACCCCTGCACAATATGTCCCTCAAAAACCCATGAGTAATCAATAGAGAAGAATGCCAAAACAAAGGGCAAACAGTCGAGCAAAGATCTCCATGGGTGAAGTCAACATTACGTCCACACAGCAAGCAGGGTGGAATTCAGAGAACGCCATCTATATCCCAATTTAATTTACGAAAGCCTGATCAGTAATACCTGATCATCAGTGATATCTGCTCAGTAACCAATTCTTGGTATTCAAATGTTCCCCTGAAAGACATGGCCCGTTAAAAACAAAATTAATTCAATGTTCAGGTATTCATATGTACCTGAGTTAATCGATTTTGTATTTTAGGTATCACTACATAAACTCTTCAATATATAACGACATCTTCTTTTAAACGATTGACATGACTCTTCTGTCAGAAGCTACCCATCTTGCATCCAATCGTTTACGCCGAACAGGCTACTACTAGGAGCATAGGCCGTCTTGACCACCATACTATACATAAACTCGAATATTTAGCCCCGAAATTTAAAGCTCAGGCTACATTTTTTCGGTAAGAAACGAAGTTTGCCTATCGATATCGCCTGTGTCGACTACCCGTAAGTCTAATACAGGATACAACCCTCGAACTCTTTAAAGTTAAAATTAATAAATGGGCTAGGTCATCGTGCAGTAAACATTTATCAGAAAGTAAAAACCCCAATACTCTGTCATTTGGTTTCAGAATAACGCGTCTTCTTGAATTACCTTAACTTTCCCCCAGAAGCATACATGGATCCATCTTGGGCATCACATCCCACCCTCTGGTATCATCAAATAGCGATCTAAATAATATGGTTGGATTAATTACACCGACTACTTTTCGGATACCAGTTCAATCGCGTGCACTTAGCACCTCTGTTGAGTCTCTTTCCTCTCCGATAGCCTTGGTCAGTTATTCCGAGATGTGGTGACTGACAACTGGGGTCATATACGCCACAAAAGGAAGTCTGAGGAGAATTATGTTGGGAATGGATGAATAGTGACGATAAACCAGTTGTAGGCATTATTAAATTTGATGACGGCTAGGGATGAGCAATCCGACGACGGGCGGAGTACAACACATTAAGCGCTCTTAACACAGGAACTTAGTAGTTACAGGGATTCCACTGAAAAAATACTCGCCACCGCCAGGGTATGAACCCGGACCTCTGGTAGATTTCGGAACTGAAAACATCAAATCGACCCGACCCCATGGGGATAATTACGAATAGAGTAATTTTTGCAGAAACTAAATTGAAGTTTTTCATGGAAAAATTCAGTTCCGGTAATACTGTACGGTAAAGGGTGGCAGGTTTTCTCCAAGAGAGAGAGAAAAAGACAATACATTAACTGAAATGGAATTCCTAACAACAGTAGAAGGTTGCTTAAAATAGAGATAATAAAAGAAATAAAATCAAGAAAGAAGTTTATAAGACATTTCATTTAGAAAAAATAGAAGATTACAGAACCAACTGCTGCCACTATAGGACGAATGAAGCGGGACTGTCTCGTTAGAATTTCACATGAATATAAGCCTAGTGGCCATCCCAAAGTTGGTCTCCCAAGGCAGTCTGGAGCATGCTATTCGTTCTAACTCATGAAGTGAAGAAGATTACTATTATAAATACGCTTTTAACGCGGAACCAAAGTTACTCCAGTAAAAGGTATTTCGTATACATAAAGGTGGTAACATGGGGCAAATGAGTAGTATATCATTTTATTTCTATTCTGACTGCTTATTGGAAAACATATTCTCTACAAGATGCGACAACATAATTATGCCTTTTCACGCTATTTTTACGAAAACTATACTTTAAACTGCATGACCTAAAAATGACCACATTTATACTATTCCATCAAATTTAAATGCAATATTTGCGAATAGCCGTGCGTAAGATGTGAATACTCGCAGAAAAATAATGATGAATGCTGAAAAAATAAATGCACCCATTTATTTTAGTTCTCGAGTTATCAACTTATAACAACGGGTACAGGGGACCAAATGCGTTAGTTCAATGGATATTTCGCTTCAGTCGCTTCCTTTGCCAGGAAAAAAGAGTTAATTAAATATATATTCCTTGAATGATTTTAATATTATGTATCTTAACTATATTTTCCAATATCTAAGTATGATAATCAATGAAAGCAGAATTTGATTTTAATGATGCAAAAAAGAGGGCACTTGAGTATCTGTCATGACTCACTTAGTAGCGGCAAGGGGAACCTTTTCAAGTCGCATTGGGCGATTATTTGTCTACCTTCAGATTTGCGCCGAAATTCGCATATATCGTCTGATTTGTAATATTTTTAAATGATGGAGAAAAAACGGGTGTCATCAATAAGTATTTTTGGGAATTCGACGTCATTTTTACACGCAACCTTAGGACGTAAGAGATATATTTGGTGATAATAAATACAAAATCATAAACATAGATTTTCAACTAAATAAAAAATTAAAGTATGTATGAATACTATGGGTGCCAAAAATATAAAGTGGTTACATCGAGTAAAATATTCGAAAAACACAATTATATGATTTAAGCCGAAATTTCGAACACCACGCCGAAAACTCATGATAGCTTAAGTCACTACACTCTTGCTAAAGCAAAACTGAAAAATATAATTCTAGTATCATTCCCATTGCTGCATGCTTAATGAGTTCCACCGCAAAAGAACGTGTACTTGAATGAAGTATGGTTCCACTGTTGGAAAAAATATTGAAAAATCTGACGGTCTTTTGACCAACTTGAAAAATCAACGAACCACGATTACCGTTCCAGTCACATGAAGAATGAAAAGAGGCGGAGAGGAGGAGGAAAATGGTGGGAAAGCAGTACAAATGGAATGAAGAGGGGAAAGTTGGTACATAAAGGTTCGGAGGTAACAGAGAGGGATAGGACCAGGGGGACTAGATTATCTGTTCGGAATGACAGAATGGAATAGGTTGCGCGTTCTCCCTAGGCCTCCACAGCCCGATTCAGGGGGGCTTGATGAGCGGGGGAGATGAGATTGGCTCTTTGTAGGTAGGGGAAGTAGGCGGGAGATGAACACAATGTTTCGATGGATGGGGAGGCAGGGGCGTGAATCACTTGAACTCCTTTTGTTTTCACACCCACCCCTTGCCGCTATCCGCCCTCCATACGCCCATTCATTCCATATCTCGGGGCTCAGACCGCTCGATAGGAATTTCGGGGCAATCCTTCGGGGACGAGTTAGCTGGACGGAGGGAGGGGACCGGGTAATGATGGCGCTATCAATAAAGTCATGTCGGCGGAGAAATATCGCATTCATTTTGGCCGCTCGTGTTGAAGCTGATGGGACGTCATTTTCCTGCATCGATTGATTCGAGGCAAGTGCTGGAAGATTGAAAATTGGAATTATTGCTAACGGGAGACAGTTCATCAGAGCAGATTAGATGGAATAAGAGGAAGTTTGGCCAAAAGTAAGAATAATCGAATAAGTTCTCGACATAGGTAAGGGAGGGAAGAACTTAGCTAAATAAGAGGAAACTTGAGCAATAATAATGGATGACTAAAGCCCCTTATACACGCTTGTCGAATCAATTATTACGATACGATGGTTTCATCATAACAGAAACAACAATTGCACTTTTCCAGAGGATATATTTATGGAGTACAACGCGTTTTAGCTCACAGAGCCATCATCAGGACAGGTCTTACAGAAAGAACGATTGCACTTTTCCACAGGATATTTTAATGAGTACTATGCGTTTATTAGATACAGGTATAAGGCCTGTACTTGATGATGACTTTGTGAGTTGAAACGCATCGTACTCATTAATATATTCTATGGAAAAGTGCAATTGTTGTTTCTGTTATAAAACGACAAACTCCCACGAATTCTCACCTGAATCTGTTGTTGAAAACAATGGTATCACTTCCGCACTCCAAGTTATCGTTCATTTATTTCTCTTATTTTATAAATTAGAAGGGAGACAAAGGTAGAAGTGATCGTGTTACCTGGTGCCTTCCATCCTGAAGGATTGGAGGCTTCTTCAAACAACCAGCCAACAACAAACTAAAAGGTGCTGAGCATGGCTGGAAAGAAGAGAATGAATAATTAGTGACTTCCTCGGTGAATTTACAATATGGATTCTCCTTACGCTGCTCACTGGGTTGAGTTATTCATTTCGGCAAACGTTTCTAAAGGAGTCTTTCCTTTCGTCATCAGCGAACCGTTTTATCCTGTATCTCGTCATAGAATTCCAGCAATATTATTTTTATCAGACTACTGAACGAAAATAGGTTTTCTGCACGTTGTACTTAGGAATTTCCTCGGTAAAACCTCCGTCAGAAAGCGAACACTCTCGTAGCTATAACCAAATAGTGAGATTATTAGATACCACTGAGGTGACCAACGTACTTCAGATATAAATTCTCTCTCAAAAAGATCACACCGAGTAAGGTAAAGGCACTACAGTGCTGTTTATGCCGAATGGTGTAAATTTTCAGAATTTTAATACGTTACACGTCAGCCCATTACGTCACGTGGACATTCATAGTATGATTCGTCTGAATACATGAAAGGTAACCGAGTAGCCATGGTGTTTTTCCACTATTCGTAGAAAAACTGGCCAGCAGCGGATTGCAAAATATCACTGTGAAAGATTCTAACGCGGACACGTGAAGAAGTGGTGGAATATTGAAGACCGTTGAAGAAGGAACATGATGAGCTCTTGGGAAGAAGGAATTAGAGGATAGATTTGGAGGATGGAATAGGAGGAAAGAATTGAAATTCGAGGAGCATGTCAAGGCATTTTTATGTATTACACTAAGTACAGAAATTGGTATTCGGCCTTTGGTCCATCAACTGCAGAGATAATGCTACACCCTCTCGTCCTTACCCATGAGAAATGGCTCCCTCGTCTCCGGCTCGGTTCGGCGCGAGGGGGCGTATGGCTACTAAGGGTGAAGGAAGAAACAGCTGACTGGGAGTACAGCACACACGCACCCGGCGCGGCGGAGCGGTGTGAGTGGGGCGCGTGGCAGTAGCCCCCACAAAATATTTCATTTATATAAAATGGTAGCACATGCTATAAACTGGAGTTAATTTTGGCCTTAAGAATACTGATACGCAAAGGTTTACTCTGAGAAATCATGTTCCTTGCGTCGGGAAAATTGATTGCATTTATGCCTCAAAGGTGTTCTCTAAATGATAAATAGTCAAGGAAAATTTTTTGTACATTGTTTTTGTCTCATACCATAATGTGATAAGTTGAAATTGAAAATCGGAGAAAAAGTAAAAAAAAGCCACACACTAATGACCAACCAACTGAAAATACACATAAATGAAATCAATTACATTGATTTAGTCTTCCAGATTTTTCATTGACGTATATAAAATGATACATCAAGTTATTAACTCCATAAATCGAACTGAACAAAATATTGGTTAAATGGACACTTGTCATGCTCTATCGGCAAAGACCATCATTTACAGCATAAAAAGTAATTGAAAGCCGGATAATTTCTTTTATACATACATTGAGTACATCTGTAGTTTAACTAAGATGAAAACCGCTACGGATACCAAATTTGAGCATACATGAGCATTTTCAATAACGTAGTATTGCACTAGAATCAAATTATATATTAAAAAAAATTCTTTCTCTCACATCCCACGCAACATCCATGGGGGTTAGGAATTCCTAAAACGCTCCAGTCCACAGATAAAATACCCAAGTCGATCCATTTCAGCGTCTAAGTTGGCCGATCCGCTCAAACTGACTTAGCGCAAAAATACTTCCCAAAAGCACCTCCAGAGAAGGGCTAAAAGCGCGGAGCGACCCTAAGGGGCCAACGCCTTCCGAAAAGGAGATTCTAATTGGATCGAGAGTCCTTTTAGACATCGCATGGGAAAGGCACATCACCCCATGCAGACTCACCACCGTAGCCAATCGCTTATCTATGGCCTGCTTCGCCCTCTTCCCCGACACAATCCCGACCCGCAGCGGACCGCCTGCCTTATCTATTCCTTCTCCCCACCCTTGCAATGTGCCACCCCTTGAGAGAGCAAGAAAGATAGGCCTGGAGTCTCGACGCCTTCAGAGCCGAGCAACGCCACGTCCGAGCCACCGATTCGCAGTCTGCAGTGCTGGCCATGCAAATGAGATCTACAGAACCGCTATTAATTAACCCATTTAAACTCTCTTTTCTTCACCTCTAGTCACATATATATATCCCCTTTTCCTTACCCTATCCCCAGCAGTTAAAACCCTATAGCCCCACCGTTCTCCTCCCCCGATCCGTCTGGTTCTCCCCACTCAGTTCGAATGCATCCATCCCACTCCTCCCACCATACAATGCCCTTAGGGGTCCACACCCCTTTATATCCACCCACCGTACGCACACCGTGCCGATCTCTAGCCATACTCTAGGGACCCCTAAATCCGATCCCTAAAGAGCAGAACGGAGGCGAGGAAAGGAACGCTTTAAGCGAGGATCGGCAGCCTGGGTACGGGGAGATGAATGGGACGGAAAGAACCAGAGTGGGGTGGTGGGAATGAAAGGGTTTTGGAATCGCCCTCCCCTCACTAGCTACATCCTCTGGTCCTGCCCCTTCCCCCCGTTCATACCACGTACCACCCGCGACCCTCTGACTCAAGGGGAAGCGCGGAGGGAAGGGTACGTACTTTGGAATTAGATGGCGGTGGGGATGGCGATGACTACCCACCGCCAGTGCATCAACTTAAAAACCTTGATACGCAACCCACAGTCGAGTTGCTTTAACTTTTTACCTCTGTCCACTTGTATAGATAGGCACGGTGTTTGTCCGAGAATGGGTGGTCCCGGAGCGTCCGTTTAAATTAAGACATAATAATGATAATAATTAAGATACTCGGCTATTTCGGGAAATTAACATTTAAACAGTGCATCGAGGAATTTCATGGCCACGACGCACGTCACCCGTGTTATTGCGGGACTCTGCTATGAAGATGTCACAAGAAGTATATCGTCCTTCCCAAAGAGACAGTCGAAGCGAACGATGACATCGGCCGCTCGACGTCACACGTTCGGAACCCGAATTCAACCCGGAGCATCATAGGGCATCTTCATCCCTTTTTATCAAAAGGAGGCAGTATGTGGTGCTAATAATTTTTTTTTACCGCGACTGAAGAAAATACTGAAACCAAATTTTCGACATTTGACTGCAATATAAAAACTCCAAAGTGATTTTCCATCACAATGAAGCTACACCCTGTTATGGACAGATATCTTTACAAAGACCTAAAACAACCCTATTTAAAGTTGAAATATTCGTCAATTTGGATCATTTTCTTCAAAAAAAAGAAACTGATTCAGGCATTACTTGGTGGAAGTTTTGGATATTCATGATGTAAAGATACAACTTGGTTAACTTGGTTAATGCCACACTAATTTTTTCTTCAAGTTTTGAAAATTACACTCATATTTATTACACAGAAAAAAGACTTTCAAACCGTGAAAAGTATCCAAAGGTGAAAATGACAAAACTAAATACACACAACAACATAATATAATACTGCTTTTATATGATGCGGAACATTGTCCTGCCAAGTTTTAACACGAAAACCATTCAGGCAGACGTTGAAGTGGACACAGAGATTAAGTGCTTTCAAAATGAGCCCCCTCCGGCCGCACAGGGACAAATGAATGCAGATAAATAATTCAAGAGTTCACCTTACACTACATCGGTACCGCAACCACGCCTGGATCCGTGGAGGATGACTCAAAGTACCCAGTGCTCATGGAAATTAACAATGCCCACCGTGAAGGTTTTCACGTTTGTTATTCTAAAGTCACCGAAGAGGTACAAATGAGTCTTACGTTTTACAGGCCTCTAACGTACGTGTTCCTAAAGGACCACCGTGGGGATCCTCTCTGATCAGCTGTTTTGGGACGCAGGTGCAAGGAGGTACACACAATAGAATGGTAAGGGTAATGTGTTTTTGGAATAGAGCACAGGAGTGATTGTTGTCTGCTCGCGGGCGCTGAAAGTTGGCTAGGGACTGAACTTTACCATCAATCTGTGATACGCGAAGTGCACTCCACCATTGCATGGCTACTTCAAGCACGTACGTCAGCAAAACCCATCCATTATTTTATCACATGATTCTCATAAATATACTCCTGAATCGTTTAAAACTGACTTCTAAAATGTTTGAAATCGTCGTCGACAATTTTTTCACAGATAAGTTTCATGCGGGAAGAGAATTTGGTGAACTCAGGGACTCCACAAGTTTGCTTGCGATTATCTCCCAACATTTCAGTCGACACTGGTTGTAAAACGTAAAGCATTCAATATTGGTTGAAAATGGAATGCAAATTAGTAATAAATTACGAGGAAAACAACATGGTGTAGTGTTTCAATAAAAAAGTATTAGTCTTGAGTTCTTCCAAGAATAATTCAACGGGAAAAATTGAAACTTATCAGACAAATTAAAACAGAACCGACTTGTCCCTTATAGGATGGTTAAGGGATGAGACATGAAATGCTCATATCAAGGGAAATTGCATTGTTAGGCATCCACATAAGTACCATCCTCTGAAATCTTTTTCTAATGTAATAATTAGCCATTAAAGTGGAACGTTAATCCTTCTACAATGGTAGGAGACTGACATTAATAATCCCTGCAGAACTCAAAAACAATCTTGATGGCAGTTAAAAAGGCACCAGCGCGAGGTAAAACTTTTGTAATCAATCATTACTGCTATGACCAAAGTATTTAGTGGGCCATATTACATGTTCTACCAATACTGGTGCGTAGATATGGTATTTGGAATACCATACAGTTTGGAATAAAGCAGCCTATTTTAAAATTTCACAGCACTAATAAACACATCTCTCCCTCATCTTATCACTCTTTTTTTCAGCATATCCGAATATACTTCTCTCTACTATGCTCTAAAAACCATGCATCTGCTCCTCTCTAGGCATACAAATAACCTAGCCTATGATAATCATGAACAAGGTTGATTTTAAATAATAGACAGACATTTTATATTAATACCATGTAAATGCATTATCAACCAGAATTTCTGACACAAGAGAATGCTTCAGGCATCCACTGGTATCGTTTTGTGTCTAATATGACGACAGTCGCTATATTCCACATTTTGACACTAACAAGCAAGCATGGTTTTAGCATCATGCTACCTTGAAAATAGTGAATTTCCGGAAATGGTACTTAGTATAGTCGGTTGTTAAACAATAGAAGTGTAAAACAACGTCTTCTTCTTTAACATGCATAAATAATTAACTTACTTAAATACAACAAGTTTTTCTCCACTATTTCAACTAATACTCCATTTCTCAATATCGAGGACCTCCTTCATTTGAAGAACTCGAGAAAGAACGCAACTCATTACAATTTCCTGTAAATATGAGCACCATAAATTCTTTGGATAGATGCGAAGAGAACTTACCTCGTAATACTATAAAGCGCGTGTTCAGTCCGCATACAGGATTAAATACAGTCCACCTACAGGCTTATTTCCAGTTCATTAGGGCTACTCTTGATGTTGAACCCAGAACCTTTCTGTCCCTAGTAGAGCACTCAATTGAAGTCCACGATGCTCCTAAAAAAATAAGAAGGAAAAACTATTTACCAAATCCCATCCATCAAAAAGGATAGCAATGTTAGAGTCACTTTCAATTCCGAAGCTACTGCTTCTTTTCAGCAGTAGCCATATTGACCTTCACCCCATGTTCTCAAAATTTTGTCAACCGTTTCAACAGTCCTTTCTGGCCTTCAATACAACACCCATTGTTCCAAATATGGGGATTTTTTTATTCACGTTCCCCGACTGCACCGTGGCCGCCGTTAGAAATCTCCCTCAATGAACTCAAACAAAAGCGAAAGATATCGTCTCCCCGAATCGTTACGCAATGATGCCACCGGCAAGGTTACCGCGACAGCAAACTAGTGAGGCGATAGAAAGTCAAAGCACTTGACTGGTCACACCATCGTGATTACCAAATGTTTTGAGCGGTACAATAACCTTGTATACTACGAGGTTCACGTTTGGTCTCCATATCAACTGCGTAGCGTAATGAGGTGCACGCAAAATGATGACTAAAAAACCGTCCGCGAAGATTTCAAGTTTTTAGTTTGACATTTATCACACAAAGAAAAAGCCTGTTCTAATAAAAGAACATACGCACTTTCAGAGATGAAAGGATGCGTAGTTCATTTAAAAATGCATTTATATCTCATTACGGTATTAAAATGTATTTTATGGAGGCCTAAGTGGAAGAAAAGATAAATATGTATAGGATTGTGGACTAAAGAATTGATAGTATCATCCAGTCTTCAAAGTCAAAGAAAACTCCTTGTTGCCCTTCCGTTATAAATTAGACTTTCATAGATTACACCGTATTGCATGAAACTATCGCTATGTGGCTTAGATAAGAAATTTCCCATTTCCCATTCTCGAATTTCAAGTTCAATTTCACCAAAGTACGTGAAAAGGTATGACGTTCCTAATATTCAACATCGGACGATTCTTTTTTAGTGGCCAGAATATAAATAGAGTGTATTTTAATCATGAAATCGCCTCATGGCCCAGTTTTACAATCTCTGGTTAAATATTTTCTTTTCAGGAAAATCAAAGTAAATTCGTACATCTTTATATCGATGACCATCGTGTCAACTAGTCGACAGTCTGATGTTGCAAATGAAGCTCAAACTATAAGATAATACCATGTTAATGTAAAGGCTACAACGATAGAAAAACAACTATTTGTGGGAAAAAACGACCATAAATTAAAAACTAAATTATAATTCCGCAAAGAACGAACATCGAGATATATTTCTTTCATAATAAAACTATTGTAGATGGGTATACAAAGTATTCAGTCCTGCCGCGAATACGGCGGTGAAATACAATGAAATTGCCATGAAAAAAAATCGGACCAGGCCGATTTTTTCTCATGGAAATTTCATTGTATTGTAGACGGGAACCAGCTACGTTTCAAAGGAAAGACATTTGGAACATTTCCATCAATTAAAACTCAATTTAGAACATATATAAAAGATTCAATTTAAATTATCAGGATTGGAGAATTTAATATCAGTCTGCTTGATTCTTTTAGGTTTCAGCCTATTTAAGTTTTAGTGCACGGTATGATTAAGATATTGACCTAATCATTTGTCTTTCCTTACCGTGCCTTTAAATAATACTGAGTAATGATTAAGTGCCATCAGTCCTCGTGTCTAACCACGCTTAGTTTTTTCAATGAGTCTAGCGGTTTAATTTAACAAGGAATTGTAAAAAGAAGAAAGTTTCATTGTTAATAATGTTTACAGAGTCGTAACTGTCGGCTCACGGCGCATTCTTGTCGTCCTTTTGTGCTCGTTAGCTTCATTCTTCGGCAAAACGCGCACCAGTTAACGTTTCAGCTCTTGTGTATTATCCGCCACTCTCGGACCAATTCATTCCCCTTATCCTTAACAGGGGAGGAGCGGGGGAAAACTTTCGCTTTCTATCGCACACCATCTCCTTAACCCACCCACCCCCCTCTTTCACCTCTCCTCTCCTCTCCCTCCCAACCCTTACATACGTCCTATCTGCACCCACCCTTCACAAATCCATCCCTTTGCAGCCGCTCTTCCCCCACCACACACACTCCCATCCGTCACCCGAGGACCCCTTTTCACACAAGATGTCCATGGGCAACTACCGTCAAATTGGCAGCACTCCCACAATGCACCGCAAAAACCTTCCTCGCTCCTTTTGCTTCTAAAACCCGGTCCCATTCTAACATGCAGCTCTAAAGCGCTAGACGCTCACATCTCACGTACCCCACCCCCTTAAGGTTACATCCCCTGCCGAAGAGAGGGGGTCGCGACACCTTCACTTCACCCCATCCGGAGCATATAAAAAAAAGGACCCTGACACTCCCCTACCCCCTCCTTTTATTCATCCTTAAATCCCGCTCCAACGCCCTCTTTTTTTACGAACCCCGTTCCTATCTATGCGTCCTCCCTTATCCTGACCATCCGACCTCGATTTATATTTTACTGTCCCCCTCAAGGGGTCGCCTCATAGGGATGGAAATGCACAATCGTGAACGGTAAGAGTAACGCACGTCCGGCAAGGGAGCCCACTGGGGCCAACTGGGAAGGTTCTTTGCCTTGCCGTGCCGGTTCAAGCGGTAGGGAATCGGTTTGTAGTGGTGGCTACTGTACATTTGAATAGTTTTTCGCAAGCCACCTCAAGAGGTGTCTGGAAGGGGTGGAGGGTCAAATTTCACCTGACCCAAGCACTTCAATAGAGTATTGAAGTAGGTTAGTCGACAGGTCGTGTAGCTGATTAGTTAATTTCATCCTTAATGCTTGTTACTTAGTCTGCCACGTAGTACTAACATCACGTGTCATATGACCCCTGTATGGCCCTTGTATCTCGTTTACATAGTTTCGATATACATTAATACATATAGTTACTGCAGCATTGGTAGCTTACTTATAGTGTAGTGCATGTTGGTGAAAGTTAATGGTACATTATGGTGCATGTTGGTGATAACTCACCCCGTACCATATACCCTTGAGGTGGCTTGCAGGATAATACGTTGATTTAAGTGTAATGAGTAAAAATGGGATGTGATATCATAACCGGTGATTTTGTTTTGGCGATATTGATTTTACGACTCGGTTACGTGTTATTGTCTTAATCACAGCACGGAGGAGCACAATTCAGCAGGAAAAAACGTCGTCCGAGTTTCTCCATTCTGAACCGGCGGAGTATTTTTTCACTCGTCGTTCCGGAGTGTGGCTGCGTGCCTCAAACGATCCAGATGTCGGTCGCGTACATAGGTCCATGGTGTAGTTGCTGTGGATAATTGGCGCTCTCTCGAGTTTTCTTTTTCCGGAGCCATGTCTAGGGCGCCTGTCACACCTGTTATAAATTGGACGGCCTCGGAATATGTTCAACTTGAATTTGAGCTGTGACTGAATAACCGCTTGACATAATTGGGCGCCAAGTGAAGAATATCTCAGTTCTTCAGTACTTCGTACGTGGGACAAAGGTACAAATACCTGTGGACCTTCAAGCACCTTCCGTCAAGAGCATGTTCACACCGACGCGTCACCCGAGGGATGTGAATATGCTCTTGTCGCGACGCCGTGTTCTATCAATACCCAACTCCACTACTCAATGCATACCCTTACAAATCATGCCAACCTAACCTTAATGACACCAATGACCCCAGTTGTCCTCCGCCTCCCATTACATCCAACTGTGAATCCCGTCATTTCTTGACGTTGCACATTTTTCTACATCTAAATACAACCCTGCGAGCCGCCGCATGGTCGTGTGGCAGGGGTTGTTAGGACAACATCCGTGTAAAGATGTAAGGGATAAGGTTTTGGAAGGTAAAATGGTGACGTGTTATCATGGGAGTGTATTTCGTGGAGTTTATTTTTTATTGTGGTCGCTCATTGTGCGTGGAAAGAACGAGTTTTCGTACCTATCTCTTCGGCAATGAATCTTTCGTGTATATTGAGGGACATCATGATACTATTCTCTGTCACTCTGAAACACACTATTGCTGAATTACTCAAGAAAGCTAAGCCTAGCGTGTAGCCTCCGAGTCTCTAGGGGCTCCCACCTTAATCCCTCTATAAGATGTGAAACACAAGTGTATTTAAGGATATAGAACACATTGTTGTTCCTGATCTTCCCCCATTCACGATATATACGCTTATTTACAAGTAGGTGGCACTCACGCCTTATTTACGGTTGGTCTCTCATCTTATGGCTGAGATGAAACCGCGAGCGACGGGAGGTATTTCTCCCGTCCAAACTGAGCTATAACAAATACTTATTTCCGATGATGACTTCGGGAGTCATTCTTCGTACCGTGTTTTATTGAGTGTAACCTTTTTCTCTTCCTTTTACGGTCGAAGAGTGGAGTGGACATCTGGATGTTGGTCAAGCACAAAAAAAATATAACCGCCCCCAACTTTTTTCCGCACCAATCCCTAAGTTCCCACTAAAGACTACACTTCCTTTTACTTCTGCCTCCGGGTACTTTGATGCACATAAGATTCAAGTCACTCAATTGCAGACATTGTGAGTAATGAAGTATGCCAACGAACACCATGACATGGAAGAATTAATTTTCTTTAGACAACCAATACAGATGATATATCGTAGTATCCCCTCAATTCTCCCAACCCAGAGTCATATTTTATAAAAATCACCATGGTGTATAAATTTATATATTTCAATCGATGTCGGAAACGTAAGTAGAGGTGGGTTAACACCGGCAATTAAGTGGACAAATTTTGCGAATCAAGCCACTTTCGTCGTAAATTGCTGGAGGAAACGACTCTTAAAGTCTGCTTGCAGAACCTATAAAGATTTTGGCAAGTCGCTTTCAGAAGAATATTGTTACCAGGGTAAATGGTAACTAATCGGATTCTTCACTAACTGGTGAAAATTTTTTCGTTCGTATAAATCCCTGCAAGCTCTGGTAGAAAAAATTGCGAAGGTAAATTACCGTAATTAATCCAACTAAGGAAATACACGTAGAGTTGATTTTTCTTTCGTTTTAGTAGTTTTCTTCATTTTGCAAATTTCATGATAAATACTGGTTAAACGAAATTAGCATTTCGTACCATAAGAAAGAAAATGTAATAGAAATTCTTTGAATTTGAGTCATTGATTATTCTTTTCCAGACGATATTGCAAAAACTTCAATAAAATGTATAGATTTTACGTAAATGTTAGCTTTTTTTATCAATGTTAGCTTTTTTTGAGCATACCTATAAGTACCACTTATTTCTACTAATGTTGTGATTATTTATACTTCCATTTTTCTCAATGAATTACTTTACAAAATATAGAATATATAAATTACAGGACCGGATTAACAGACATCTGCGCCCTATGCCAGAGACTTTTCGGCGACCACCCTTAATTTGTTTTCGACTTTTGAGGTTTACAGAATTTATACATATTTTTTTGCCCTATAAATTAAAAACTCCATATTGCTATATAACTAAGACTGCATAATACTTTATAACAAAGACTACCTTTTTAGGCGCCCGGGTCTCCCCTTTTCTTTCGGCGCCCTGAACCCGGACCTACCAGGTCTTAGCGTGAATCCTGCCCTGATAAAATACTACAACCAAACTGAATTTATACCACTTCAAAAGGACGAAAACAACATGCATTTACTCAGTAAATTTTACCATCATACTTGACGGCAGGGGGAACAAGTAAATCATAAAAAAATACATGACTCAGGCTAAATAGTGTCAAATTTTGTCACAGTAAGATCATTTCATTTTACTGAATGGCTAAAGAACAATGGTCAATCTAGTTTCGTTGAGCGGACATCGTATAAGAGGGATATATTTATACGAAAATGACAATCCAATGCGATGGGAAGAATAACGTTTCATCATAATGTGAAGCAGATGAGTTAGGCCAGGAGTACTAGTTGAATATAATTTTTAACAACCGCAAGCAGTCGTATCCCACGGGAGGCAAATCAGCAAATAGTTGACGAAAACGTATTACTTGCAACAATCGCTACTTTCGGATATCCCTTCAGAATTTTCATCGTGATTCCGCCTCTTTTTCCCCCGTCAGATAAAAGGCATTTTCTGCCCCCGATATCCTTCATTAATGGCGTTGTGCTCCATGAGCCAAGTCATTACGCCCGGCCACAAAGGGGGAGACAAGAGATGGTGAAATGAGGGAGAGAACGAGGCTGGTATAGGGGTAGAAAAGGGGGTTGGGGAGGGTGGAAGGGGGGACCCTGGCGAGGAAAGAAACGCGGAATGACGGGAAAAGAAGGAGAAACTACATTGTTGTGCGGAGGCAATCCATCATCCGATCGGAGACCCATTCAACCAACGCTGGCCATTGAAATCCATCGGGTGTCCCATTGGGATACCAAACCCAGCGCGCCCACCCACCCAGCGCCTCCCGTAAACCCCTTGCCCCCACGCACAACCCTCCGCCTACTCCCTTCACCCATCCATCTCTCTTCTTTTTGCCTATCCTTCTCTCAGTAGCACGGTCCTTCCCAATTCTTCTCCACCCCACATCTCAATTCCCCTAGTTTACCCGAAAACTAGCGACTTTTCTTCGTCCTCGAACACTGTCCTCTGTCTGCAGGTTTTCGCAGGTTTTTCACACTCCCCTTCATGTGAGGGTGTTTTCCTGCAGTGGTTTTTTTTGACAATGATATCACATCCTCATTTCATTAGGTACGTTTTTCCCACAAAAATGTATATATCTTTCTTCACACTCATTTTATGTATATTTCTGACATGGGGTTTGATGTAAGAAGGGACTGCCTTAGTCTCAATCTCACCCCAATAAAGACGCATGATTACTATTATTATTATCCCAGTAACAAAATTAATGCGTAAAATGGGTATTTGAATGATATTATAATATTATCTGAAGGCAGATCTTGGATCGAGTAGCCATTTCTTCCGAGAGAATCCATGAAGAAATTCATATTATTATTTAAGTATTTAACAAGCTGATGAGAAGAACTATATGGGCAGGACGTTTGTTAAGAAAAGAGGGCTGGTGTGTGATGAAGGAGGTTTTGAGAGGAAATCCAGAAGATAGACGACCCTGACAGAAGAAGACCGCGACAGAGATGGTAGAACCAAGTAATACTAGATTTGGAGAGGGTTGGAGCTGCGGAAGAGGATGCAATGGACCAAAAGAGATGGAGGGGGTATGTTGGGGCGGCTAAATATATACTTGGCTTTAAATGGCCCGGGGAGTAAGAGTAAGTAACACGCTGATTGGTAAGTTTTTGGGAAGGTTTTAACCTAACGTCCTAATTTCTGGCATATCTTTCCGTTATCACTCCTACGGAAGGCCCGCTAATAGATCCCTCTTCAAGTCCTCATTATCGTCTCCCTCTTCTCATTTCGTCCAGTATTTCTTTCCTCTTCCTTCTCATCCACACTTCCCCAGTGTTCTTCCATTTATTACCCTCTTCAGTGATTCTTCTCTTTTCAAATCGTCCTCCATCCTTCTCTTCTACCTCCAGTTCCAGCCTGGTTGCCTAAGAGGCAACACGTACCTGCTCGCTCGCTCGCCTCGACCAGTTTTTTCGGTGTCCTCGTTACGAAATGTGTTGTGCACCATTGTATTCTCATTTCATCATGAAGCATTAGTGTCATTAACGGTCCTAAGTTATATGTGAAGTGGTGTATTAATCACGGGAAGTGTGTCAGTTGCGCGTGATACCTTAGTCTTTGTTGGGCTGAACGAAATTTCACTGTGACTATGGGTTTCTCCTGTCATGTTTGTGATCGTACAATAACCAAGACGCAACCGTTGCAGGAGTGCCTAAACTGCGATGCATATGCCCACAATAAGTCCTTTATCCTGACCGCCATTGACTCTTGGACTTGTCCGTGCTGTTCCACAAACGACGTCAGTGAAACCGTTGCTATCGGGGGTAACTCTGCCTCGCCGACGGCATGCGTCGAGTCGCACCTCACATTGAGCTATATCCTCGCGGCTATCAAATCGGCCAGCCAGGAACAAACTGCCTTGATCCGCTCTGAAGAGACGAGTCTCGGCGGTGCCATCGAGGCGTGCAATAAGAAAATCGACGAGCTAACTAACAAAATTATGTCACTTGAAGGTGACGTTACTCACCTTTAAGATGAAAATAACTCCCTTCGTGCCCGTGTAGCAGAGATGGAGGAATCTGTACTGGCCACAGAGCAATATTCGCGTGTCAACGACGTCGATGTGAACGGCGTGCCCTGTGAGCCTGGCGAGCCTGGCGAGAATGCTGATGTGATCCTCGAGAGCCTTGGGCGAGCGCTCGCGTTCCCTCTGTCGCGTGCCAATGTCGAGGTCAGCCATCGCACTGGCCCACCGTCTGCCTCCAAGCGGGGCATCATCGTGCGGTTTCTCCGCAAGCCGGACAAGGAGGCTTTCCTCCATGAAAGGAAAGTCAAACGCGAGCTGCGCGTCAAACACCTTGACCACTTTACTCATCACAAACTGCTTCCCGCTCACGGTGAAGACGTCGTCTATGTGAATGATAGTTTGTGTCCCACCATGAGACGTATGTTCAATACTGCCAGAAGCTTTAAGAGAGAGGGAAAAATAAGTGATTCATGGGTAACCGGGGGAAAACTGTTTGTTAGACTGCATTCAAATGGCGCAAAAATTCATGTTAAATCCCTACAGCATTTACCCATGCTTGTCACTGCCCCCTCCAGATCACTACCGTTGTCAGTAACACTCTTTTGTTATCATGTGTGATTCAAATACAAAAATTGTTATAAGTGAATTATCTCATAGTCAGGCTAGGCACTTGAAATTTGTGCACTTAAATGCCCAATCCCTCACTTATGAGTGCCACATAAATGAGTTTATTTACCTATTCAAAAACTCCAAACTAGATATAATTGCAGTGAGTGAAACATTCTATAATTCTGAGCACGATATTATCCCATTACGTGGTTACAGTGTCTTTACTGCGAATAGAACCTCGCATGAGGGTGGTGGCGTCGTTATATATGTACGATCTGACTTTCAATGTAAAATACTTGCCCAATCTGTGTCCCCAAATGTTCGTATGCAGCAACCTGATTACGTCATATTGGAGGTCAACTTCTGTTATACCAAAATACTCCTTGCGTGTGTTTACCGATCACCTAAGGCCGGATACCTCAATTATTTCGAGGATCACCTGTTTTCTCTTTGTGCTGAGTATGGGTATGTAATAGTTGCTGGTGATGTCAACGCCCACTTTGGTAGTACCCATCCCTGTTATATTAGTGATAGCAGACAGGTAATGCAGTAACTGGATATTTGTTATTTGACCAGGATACCCCATGGTCCCACTTTTTATACTTCCAATTGTGATTCCACACTTGATATGATTTCCATCAACTGTATGGCTAAGATAGAGCATTTTTCTCGAGTCCCTGTATGTGGCTTATCTGCTCATGACCTACTTATTGCTGTGTTCAAGTTCAAATCTCCTAAGTTTTCTCCAACACTCATCACGCGCCGAGACTTTTCTTGTTTTGATATAGTAAAATTCAGGGAAGATGTACTGGTTGCCCCCTGGGATGTAATGCTTCAAATGTCTGATATAAATAGCAAAGTCGATTATTTCAACCACACACTAGCTGAATTGTACGATAGACATGCGCCATTTAAAACTTTTCATGTTCGGCATCAACCCAAACCTTGGTTAAATGCTGATATACGTGCCCTCATTAAATCAAGAGATTAGGCATACAAGCAGTTCCAAATTTCGCGATCTGAGCAGCACTTCCGCAGGTATAAGATTCTGAGGAACCAAGCCAAGCGAATGATAAGGGATTGCAAAGCGCGCCATGCATATTCGTTGTTCAATGAGTGCAATTCTTCCAAAGCTCTCTGGCAATCTCTAAAGTCTCTCAATGTTTCCTCTCACTCTAATTCTACTCCCTGTTTCTTTCCTCCAGCTGAGGATCTCAACAGGCAATATACTTAGTTACTTATACTAACCCAGAGGCAATACAGGCTGCAATTAAAAGGTATGATAACTTACCCCAAGTGGAAGGCGAAAACATTTTCTTTAACCATGTGAACTGAAGACTTATGCAAAGCTATCTCCACTTTGAAGTCTAACGCCAAGGGTGTAGACAGATTTACTGCCAGAATATTAAAGAATTGTATTGTCGAGTTATCTCCCACCATACTTCATATTTTCAATTATTCGTTGCAACATTCGGTCTTTCCTGATCGTTGGAAAATTGCGTGTGTGAAGCCCATACCAAAAACATCTGAGGCTAGTGAAGTTAAAAATTCCCGCCCCATTACTATCCTTTGCATCCTTGCAAAGTTACTTGAAAAGATTGTACACTCTCAACTGGTCAATTATTTATCATCCAAGAGCTCACTCCATCCTCTCCAGTCTGGTTTTAAATCTGGGCACAGCACCACAACAGCCCTATTAAAAGTAGTAGGAGACATCAGAGAATCTATGGGCCAACGATGATTATCAATTTTAGTCCTCTATGATTTCAGTAATGCCTTTCCATCTGTGCACCACCGGCTGTTAATTAGTAAACTAAAATGTATAGGACTCTCGCGCTCTACCTTAGATTGGACTCGGTCATATCTTGCCAACAGAAAGCAATTTGTGGACATAGTTACTTCCACCTCAACTTTAGCGGATTTAATCCAGGGTGTTCCCCAAGGATCCGTTCTTGGCCCCCTTCTTTTTTACCTGTAGGTATGTCAATGATATATACACAATATTCACTGACTCTAATTTCCACACATATGCTGACGACCGTCAGCATTACGTTGACTTCATACCTGAAGAGTGCTTTGAGGCCATTACTATTATAAATAACGAACGTTCTCGGCTCGTGAAGCATGCAATAGGTCCCAATCTTGAAATAAACTGTAGTAAGACACAGGTGATTCTTATAGGGAATCAAGAAACTACCTCATAATCTACCTACTGTGACAGTCAATAATATGACCCTTCCTTATCTTGATACCGTTACTAACCTGGGTACTGTAATCGACAAGCACTTAACTTGGGAACCATATGCAAATGCTATTTGTAAAAAGGGTTTGTCCGTACTCCAACAGCTGCGACGCCATAAACATTTGTTACCGATTAATGTCAGAAAACATCTGATTGAGAGTCTCGTCTTTCCTATTATTGATTATGGGGCTTTGGTCAGTGATGGAATGTTAGTTGTATGTGTAAATCGTATCCAGCGTCTCCAAAATGCCTGCGCTCGATTTTTCCTTGACCTGCCTCGTGATTGCCACATTTCTGGACACCTTGCTTCCTTAAATTGGATGAAAATCAACCCCAGACGTGATTATCAGGCTGTATTACTCTTAAAAAAGATTATTTATACTAAGACACCTTCCTATCTGTACAATAAGCTTTCTTTTGTTCACACCATTCACAGTCGCCCTCTCAGGAATCCAGATATGCTAAGAATCCCTCACATCCGAACTGATAAAGGAAGAGGTGCTTTCTAGATATTTTCTGTCATTTTGTGGAACAGTTTCCCATCCACAGTCCCTAACTGCATCTCTGTCAAAACCTTCCAACAACATGCTCGAAAATATTTTATGTCTCTCGATTCCTGTTGATTATGTTGTTGTATTATTATTTTTTTATTATTTTTCTGTTTTCATGATGGTTCAATAAATGTTTTACTAATTTTTCTTACTTGCGGATGGAACTGAACTTACTTTATTTTTTTACATCTTCCAATGTTTGTATTGTACTCTCATAGGACTGAGAGTCCTTTTGTACATTGATCAAATAATTATCTAATATCTATCTAACCTCCACCACTAGTTCCTTTTCCTCTCCAACCATATCCAATACCTCCTCATTCGTCCTTCTCTCCATATAGCTCACCCTCTCCATCCTTCTCCACACCCACATCTCAAACGCCTCAAGCATATATACATCCGCCTATCACAATAGCAAAGCCTCTGGCCCATTCAGCGCCATGGTACATATCAGAGTTATCACTAGCCATTTCTTTACCTCCCTATTCAGACCCCCTCATCAATACCTCCTCTTGGAAAATCCCTCTTTAACCGTGGCAATTGTACAACTTAGGTCCCTACCAGCTACCATTAAGCTCATTCTTTTCCTAAATACCACCCATATATGTAAACTGCTTTAGTCGCTCCATTTTGCTCCCTCCCACCCCTATTTTAGCCCCCGAATTGTTGCTCTTAGAGAATCTCGTGCTTTCGCCTTCTCAAATATACTGAAAATATAGTTGAATACCACGTCACACGCTTCTCCGAGCAAGGCACGTGACATCCTTACTCGTAAACAAACAAATAAAAACGGCGATAACCAAGACGTAAATCTTGAAATTGGCAATAAAAAAACAAAGACAACATGTTTGAGCATAATTAAATTAATACATGGGACAGAAAGTCATGATTGGATGCTTGAAAAAAATATTCAAACATTATTGTGCAACTAGGTTCATGACTCATTGTCTTATGTGTGTTTTGTCATATTTTAATGTCGTAAAAAAATTTTCTAACTTGAAGTTCCAAAGATAGGTAGTACTTACAAAGTTTTTCTTTTTTCGGAGATTGTAGGGGTTATATCGCTAAAATTCAAAGGTGAATTGATAAGTTAATGGATTAAGTTTCCTCAGGAAAATTCATAGAAAAATGAGAGAAAGGCGAGTATAGGATAGTACTGTACAGGATTCACCACGGTTTTCGGGAAGCGCAACTGTTCATGTAATCAAGTATCTACGCGTTATTCCATGTGTGTGTGATTATATGTGATGTTGAAACATCGACTTTTATAAGATAAATTTAGGATATTGCTCGTTTTTAAGTTTCGTGGTTATTAATTCTATATGATATCGTTACAATTCATATTTTAAGCATTATCATACAAAATATAACTATATCGAATTACACTATTAATATTTTTGCTTTGCAGGCTTATTAGTTTTTTCATAACATCAAGTCAATTTATCATGAAATGATGCATACTTGCAAGAACTCACATGGTAATTGTAATGGTAATACAATGAGTAATTAGGTAGAGAAAATCTGAGCATCATGAACAAGCATCATTCAAGGACTTCCTCCAGGTCATCTCATTCAAAGATAGATGTAAGAGTGGATGCATATCAATCCCCGAGCTGTTGCCTACGTAGAGTCAATGACATTTTATTCACTGTGAGTGCAATATAACCAGATTTTGTAAATGTGTTCATGCGGAGAGTTGACTGTTGTCTTGTTAGTATATTTTAAAAATTAATATGTTTAATATTCTATTGTAATAATTCAAGCATTGTGAACTTGTTTTTATTTTTACTATGGCCATATCGTCACGAGAAAGATGTGATAAGAAGCATTTCTGCGCGTCCTACCTGCGCACGCCAGTCCACCTGATCCGTCCCCGAGCTTTGCAATCCTTTCCGAAAACATTAACTCGACCGTTTTTCAACCCACTATACCCAACCCAATAGTCTTTTCCACATTTATTTGTCAATATAAACACTAATTGGGATTCATTTGACGAGTGAATCTCCATAAGACCAGAGGTACGATGTTGCCAACAGTATTCGGAAAATTAACTTAGTACTATGTCCGTATACTTACAGAACACCTGTCTTCATGAGTGTAGATATCATTGCCTTGAATACCTTTATACAATTTTAAGTAGCGCTGCAAATGGAAGCCTACGTGACCTAAGGGTGAGCTCACCGAAAATAAGTTTGGCAACAGTGTACTCCATAGGTCCCTCACAATCAACTAAAGGTGGAACGCTCCATAGCAGCGTCTGTCTCGCCCCACCCCGCCAATTCCTCCCGACCCCCATTCACAGCAACTCTTTTTTGACTCTTAGCCCTTTTTTTCCTGCCATCCTCCCTTTTGTGCAACTCTAATGGCCCATTGATTGCACAAGCTCACCCATCCTTCTCAGCAACTCCCTCCTCCGCAGTCTCTCAACGCGTCGACCACATAACCTCCGGAGTCACCGCTCGTTTTTATCTACCAACTACAAACGAGTCAATATGATCACGAGGGGATGGGGAGAGCAAATATTTTTCAGAACGTTCCACTGTCCCCCGTCTGTTTCGTCGACGTTTCGAGATGGACGGCTAGTTCTCCATCAAAGTGGGACATGGATCCTGCTTCTCTGCTCTCGTGTATATCGTCGTCATTCAACCCCCCTCACTTACACGACCGCGTGCCTTCACGGAGTTTCCTTCCGAGAATAACCGCACTCCCAACAGTGCATCACCATGAATAAATAATGCGGGTACGGTCAAACTTTGAATTACACATGGACCGGAAAATTATAAATATCCCTGCCGATGGGGACAGAGAAACGTTCTCGTCTGACAACCCGGAGGTCGCAGATTCGAATCCCGCCGAGGTGAATGTTCACCTATCAGGGCATGGTTATACAACCGCTCGTCTCAATATTTACTAAATTGGTCCGGATCTGTCAAAGCCTAGTTAAAAATCGAACTTGACGAAAATATTTTGGTTAATTTTCTCTCACTGGTATCTCAACAATTTAAACGGCACAATTTCATCATTTCACAACCACAAACGATTAAGAAATATGAACTAAGAAAAAAGAAAATCTCCAAAAAAATTAAAAATGTGGCCGGCGGACTGCGTAAAACGGTCACGAAAGAAGAATTGGCTCCAATAGAATCCGATGAATGAAGATTTTGTGTCGAGCAGTTAAACTATAGACTCGAAACTACAATAAGTTGCAATTCGTTGCTTGGAGACCTATATGGTTTACCATATTTTTATGATAAAATAAATAAAAATAACTTTATTTTAGACCTATTTAATCAAACAGTTTTTATTCAATCAAAAGTATTTATCATATTTGTATGATAAAATGAATAAAAATAACTTTATTTAAGACCCATTTAATCAAACAGTTTTTATTCACTCAAAAGTATTTTTCCACGGTTCTGCCGTTGTTTCATTAAGGCAACATGAGTCATGATGCTTTTCCATGTCAACATCGTCTTGCCTAAATTTACTCTAATGAGCATCCACTGGGCAACATTGGTGAAATAAGTGGAATAACATTAGTTCATTCTATTTCTACCGATACTTTGCGTACATTAATTGTATTAAGAAGAAAATATAAAGAATTCAGATAGACACAAAACAATTGGTAAATGTGCTGGCTAATATGGCATTTAAAAGGCCTCGGTTTCGTATCATGTATTCTACACAGATTTTCTATGCGAAAGGCATTATTCTTGGGAGGGACCATTTAATATTACTATAGCAATTAATGCAACGATAATGAGCTCTACTACAGAACTTTCGGCCAACTAATGCGACCGATGAATAAAATCCCCAACACTAGGCATAATAACCCAGGGATTGATTTTTCACCATTCGGAGCTTTCTATTCATTGTGTTAAAGCAACTGCAAATTGAAATCCATCAGCGTGATTCAACGAACATGAATGACGATGAATGAAACGAAGTGCGGGGGCAAAACGGTTGGTCACCTACTGGCACGTAGCAATCTGCAGATTCACAGGTCAAAGCCGAATGTTAAGCTCACAGTTATCGAATTCGTTCATGTGAAGTACTCGAAACGCTATCTTTTTCCGTTCAGTGATTAAAAAAATATCTTATCCATGTATCGCACCCCTGATAATCGACACAACAACAATCTCGGATGCGAACAGCGAAGTTCTGTGGTAGCTCACTACACATCAGCTATGATCAGCTATAAATTGTGCTATCCAATGCTCAGGGTTTGAAATGAAACAAGTGCGCAGTTGTTTTGCAAAATGAGCAGCGAACAAAAAGCTACCAATATATTCCACATTGGAGATAGGAGAAGAGAGGAATCACGCGTCGAAATCACAGGGAGTGCAGGTAAATGGCCACTAAACACGTATTATATCCTCAACAGCGTAATCCTATTTCCTTCCCAACCTCCCTCTTAGTCCTTCAGAGCAGTAAACATCCAGCAAATCATATTTCAACTCCTGTTCCACGGTCACCTGTCTTCTTCCACCTCTACCTCCTCCACTCGCATACTCATACCACCCCTCCCCCTCTTCCTCCTCCCCTAAACGTGTCGCCGCAGACGTCTCGCATCATCCTCTCCCCATCCTCCTCAACCCCCGAGTGCCCTGCCCCCCCCTACCGTCCAATTCCCTCCACAAGCCCGCCCATCCCCCTCCTCCCCCCAAAATCCTCCTTCCCCCTCCAGCCTGACTCATCTCCTTCCTGCATTCCTTGGCAAACCCACACCGCCGTCTTCTCCTCCTTGGGTCCCAAAAAGGCGAAAGGGGACGGCGATAAATCTTTCGACGCTATACAAAAGTTCTCGGAACGGAAGAAGAATAAGGAGAGGACAGTTCTTTGTCTCGCTCGACTCCGTATTGTCTCACCCGCCCCTCCCCATACTCCCCATATCCCGAAAAATATTCTCCGTCTACCCCCCTCCTCCCCTTTTCGCCCACCCTCTCGTGTACCATCCCACCGCACGACCATCCCATCCACAGTCTCCCCGCAGAAAACTAAAGTTGCCAACCGTTTACAAAAAAAATGATCGGATGGGGATGAAATTGCCAACGTCCGCGAGGTTGGTACATGAACAAAAAATAATAAAGCATCAACACATCCAGTGGAAAATGACAAAAGATTTCCGATATCCAATGCGCATGACGTGTTTACATTCTGTCCGCGGAATCGTCCCGAGCGGTGAGCACGTTTCGATATTAGGATGGTTTGTGGTATCGAAAAATATTTTTGGGGAGAATAAAAAGGTTGACGACCACCCACCCAGCATATGGGGAGCGATGCCCTAACCATCAACAGACGCGTTTACATATTAAGGTATTTGAGCGAGATGTTTCGATAGTCATAAGGGAAACCATATTCAAATTCAAAAATTAATTTTAGTTACTTAAAGTAGTAGAAGAAGTAAATTATGAAACATAAATGTCGTAAAACATTTGTTTTGAATTGCATAAATCATCAGTAATTAGTGTATATTTGTGTAATTTGAGAAATATATATTCAAAATGTATATTTGAGAAATTTGTGTAAATGAAAGGTTTCACTTAACACACTTTTTTCACACCGTACGCTGAAAACGCCTTCTCTACCGAACATGAGCCGATTTGTAGTGGTTCCGTCAAAATATCTGCTCAGTGAAATTAAATCATTTTTAAAAGTAGTTGAGAAGGCATAAAAACTGCACACTATTAAATTTATGACGATATCACTACGTTGCTTAGTTTTTTATAAAACACCGCTAGATTACATACCCGTGCCGATTCACATAGAAATGTCGCGTATTTTTCGGCTAATATCTCGATAAGAAAGAAAATAAATCGCTGCAATTTTGGTTTCACTTGAAAAATTAAATATTTTTCTTCATCAAGAGACCAGATTCAGAATTATTGTGACATGATACCTTACTTAAGTTTCCTCAAACAACTAATTCCTAAAAATATATTTATCCAAACAATTTCGAATCAGTTTGGGATTTTCTTTTGAAAATCTAACTGCTGACTGGCTGGATTTTAGACACTTCTCATCCTAACGTCCTAATTTCTGGCACATCATAATATCCCTCTTAAATTCCTCATATCGCCTCCCTCTTCTTATTTCATTCAGACTCCCTATCCTCTACCATCCTCTATCCCATTGTTCTCCCTTCTATTACTCTGTTCAACATTCCCTTGCTATTCAAAACTTCCCCCATCCATCTGTTCTGCCTCCTCCGAATCTCCCCCAAGTATCTTCTCTTCTCTAACCATATCCAATACCGCCGTGCTCGTCTCTCTCGCCACCTAGCTCATCCTCTCCATCCTTCTCCACACCCATATCTTAAGCACTTAGAGTCTACGAATATATCCTTCCTTTGTAATGACCAGGTCTCCGTCCCGTACAGCGCCAAGCACCATATCGGAGTTATTACAAGCCTTTTCTTTACACACCTATTCAGAGCCTCTTCATCAATTCCCTGCTCATTAAAAATTCTTCTTTAGACATGGCAATTTACATCTTATGTCCCTACCACTAAACTCATTCTCCTCCAAAATACTACCCAATACTGCTCGACTTGCTCTATTTTGTACCCTACCCACTTTCTTAATTCCAAATAATCTCATCACTTCTGTCGTCTTATGGTTTATCTTCATTCCGTACCCCTCGCGCTGCACTTCCAACGCATTTACAATTGACTGTAACCCCTAAGCAAATTGGCGTACCAATGTTTGATCATTTACAAATTCACTGACTTTATCAGATAGCCTACTACCTTTATCTCTACCTCCTTATCTTCCCATGCCTCCCATAACATTTCTTTTGCATACACGTTAATAAGCAAAGGAGATTGAGGGCATCACAACCTTACTCCCCGTCTAATCACAGCCCATCCCGGTTCTCCATCGTTTACCCTAATCTGCGCCGTCTGGTTTATGTAAAGTTCCGATGACTCGTTCATCCCTCCAATTGACTCCTAATTTCTCAGCACTTCCATCTATTTCGCCCAGTCCAACCTGTCAAACGTCTCTAAATCTACAAAGCAAGCTAGAACATTTTGTCCACATTCTAAGTTTCTTTCTACTGGCGTCCTTATCACTATTGCTTCCCGTGTTCCCATCCCTCTCCTAAACTCACACTTGTCGTCACCCAAGTATTGGTTGCCCTAGCTCTCGAGCCTTCTATTTATAGTTCTTTGACCATGTGAGATATTAAGCTAACTGTCCTATAGTCTTCGCCAGTTTCTTCCCTACCCTTCTTCGATATCGGAATAAGTGTTGTCTTCTTGAAGTCCTACGGCCACGACCCTACATGTCTGGTAATGTAATGTCTGGTATATGTCTTTCGTTTCACTATTAAGGCTACCTGGTCCCATGTCATCATAAACGATGCCTTTTTCCTTTGTATTTATAACCTACTGAAACTTATTTCCGTAATACAGAGCTCTTTGACGTATTTCCTCCACCTCTCATGGATCTCTATACAATACCGGATAATTCAGGATACACATATACAAAAACTGAATCGATGTATAACACATTGAATAGATGGTCATCAATCAAGCTTTTTATGACAATGTATTGATTTTTTAAGAGAAAAAAGAAGTGGCTTAACGCTCCAAATTTCAATAATATTCTAATTTCAAATATTAGCATGCATAATTACCTGAAGTAATTAAACAATAATCACCTTCCTAAGAGAAAATAGGCATCAGTGTTGTAAATGCTCTCTCATTTATTGCAGACTTAGGTCATGTAGCACACCCTGTACAGACTTGAAATAATCGATAAATATGGGAATACTCAACTGGACTATGAAGAATTTTTAAGGTACATATTTTTAGCGTGAAAGGTGTGGTTTTTGGGCGGTAGGAGTGTGTTTAAAACTTATAAATAAATCTTAATGTCTTGAATTTATGAATGAGTATTTAAAAACTAACATTTCTTTGTGGGTTTGCATTATCTCCGAAATGTTTCATAGTACTTACAAAATTTCATTTGCATCTGATAAGATACTGATATTTCAATTTAATAAAGCATTTTAGATAGAAATTATGAATTATCCTAATTAAATAATTAACATTTTGGCTTAATAAATCAAGCGGTAGGTTTAACTATGGCATTGCCAATCTCCAGTCACTCAGACTAGCATCACTTCTCTTCAATACATTTTCTGTTTAAATTTTCGCACTTTTTTTGCTAGCCACTGCATTTAAATCACATAAATTTCTTGCTTGCTTAATAGAACATTTCCAAAAGTCTTTTCTTGTTAGTTTTTTCGCAAGGTGATAGATAGATCTCTACTTTTGTGTAATAGTTCGAAAACTAATGACTATTTACTAAGCCTATATCTATATCGGGTGCTGACTTCAGGCAGCCCCAGGACCGGTGGGAACTTTAGTGAATACATTAGAAAATCCATGGTTTTATAAACATTGACGTTCTAAACGTTATTTCAAATCCAAATCGTGGTAGCCTTTCAACTTCTTGGCACTCCCAACAGAGGGTCCTGCGCCCTTCAAACCGCCTACCCTTCAAAACTCCCATCTAACTCTCAAATCTTCGTCCACATCCCACGTATTCCCTCATCCGGCCATACATCTCCTGCTGCTCGTATCCCATTCGGTGCCACTTCATTCTTCGTCTTTCTGCTCCACCCTCCGATACTCTCAGCCAGTTTTTTTTATCAATGCACGGACGTGATTAGATTTAGTTTATCCGCCTGTTTCGTCTTGCACGGGAGGTGTAATGCATGACCGCGACAAGCGGTCCAGACGAGGCATCTGTCCCCATGGTCGCAGGAGCAGACGGAATCATAATGACTCGACGAGGAATTTCGGCTCCATCAATTCCTCCACCTTCGTGATCAGTTCTCTTACGACGGGAGAATTCACGAATGCCTCAGAAAGTCTTTTGATGCGATGCAAAACCATTAAACGTAGTATTATATCATTAAAATTAAGCGAGTTAATAACATATTTGCAGAATGGAAAAATATTCCCAACACACATTCTTTAAAGACGTTTGCAAAAACAAAAAATTATTTGATCAAAAATTCACCAGCTTGAGTCACGATAACCAGACGCACTCTATAGAAGAAAATTTGGGTTCTTCTCGTGAGAAATTAACCAAACAATAAAATGGTTAATTTTAAAATTCACCGATGAGAACACTAAATATCCACCTACTAGACTAATTGCCGATGGCATTAAAATAAAATATCTAAATATTATTATGTACCCATAGCTACCCGTAGAATTCCCATTCATCCAATCTGTATTTTGTTAAACATAGATGTCTGTTTACAAAATATTTTATGGCTTATTGGCAGACTGTTATCAAATACATTTTGGGTCTCTATCAATGGTAAAAGGTACTGCGTAAGGTAAACTCCTGTTATAGACACCTGGGATTCTAGATATATGGACAATATATTACAAAAGCGGCCATTGGGTAGAGAATTCGGTTTCATTACTTATTTCCAACTCATTTATTTCTGATCCATAACCTGAAAAAAATATTTATTCCTTTCCTATTCATGACATACGCTAAGCGATAATCAATCCATGTCAGATAAATACACTCACCTTAAGGATCAGGTTTTAAACTTGTAAACTCCATTTCTTACAATTCATTTAGGAGGGCACAGTAATTATTAAAGAAGAAACACGTATTCTTCTCCCTTGTACAAAAACTGGCTCGACTCCTTGAGAAGTAAATTCAAGAGTTCCACTAAATTGAACAGATCCGACACAAAAACACCACGTTAAGACCACTATGGGCAAATGTCGAAAGAGAGCTTAGGGGGGAGATGGAAGACGGGGAACGAATTAAATATTTTTATCCCATTTAACCGACGACGTCGCAGGATTTTGTCCCTTCCTTGGTAGTATGAGGGAAGTCCTGGGCAGCTTAAAAGATTTGAACGACGGACTTCGGGGGCTGGGAAGACCCTGACATCGCCCTTAGACGAACCGGGCGAACGGATGACGGAGAAGGGAGGCTTTGAGACGCGGCAAGAAGTCATACAATTCCATTCTCCTCATCCGCTGATCATTCTTTCCGCTCTTCCGGCGTCAAAATCCACCCACAAACCAGCCATCCGAACGAAAGGAAGAATGGGGGGCCTCGAAAAGACAGGCTTGGAAGTCGGTAGAAACGTTTCCTCCCTCTTACTCTCCACGGTCGTCATTTGTCTCATTTCTTTGGGGGTGCGTCCAATGTGTAGGGGGGTTAAGGGATCGTTCATTAAGGGGGGAGATTCTGAAATCCACACAAATCCGGGATGATCGCGGGCGCCTGACTGAAGAAAGGAGGCTGAGGGGTCGAGGATATGCAGGGAGGGAGTCGGCATTGAAGAAAGGAGTGCGGCAGGGGGTGAGGGCGGCAATATTTTGAACGGGGACTTGGTGAGGGGGGTTAAAAAGAGAGAGAGAGAGGGGGGTTTGAACTTGGTGTAGGGGGCGGAGTGCGAAGGGCTGTAGCTCTTTCGCGTGATGAGGCGCGCGGCAGGGGGTTAGCGGAGTGGCGCTGGGGGTCGACTCGAGAGTGTGACTGCAGAATGGTTTCATTGAAGAGGTTAAATGGCTCGTGGCAATTCTTCCTTTATAGAGGCCGTGCTCACACTGGGATGCGAGCATGGGAGTTGGGGTGGGGGCGGGATGGGTGGGTGGGGAGGCACGATTAATGCCGAGGGAATAGGGGGGTAGGGAGGGGAGCAAAGATGAACGGGTTCATTACGCCGAAATTGAGACCGACGCCCTTTATTGTAGACAGGCATTTTTAAATATGATGGCACGTGGAAATGATTCAATAACTTCGAGATAGAGACAAGGAATTTCAACTTGAACATGCGAGGAAAATTTGAACTAACAATTTTATTTTAACGAAGATAATACTTACTATGAAATGGAATGAACAGAGTTAAAAGCCCTTGGGAAATAACTGTCTAAGTATCCATCCTCCTTTAGGAAAAATATTTTAATATTTTCCAGCATTTAATGAGATGAATGACCAATTATTTTTTAAATCGCGCTTAAACTAAATATGTGACTAATCTATGTCCCAAAATGTCAAAAAAAATTTATGCGGAGCCATTAGTAAACTATTTCTATCTATAATAGAAAACTATTTCTCCCAGGAAAATTAATATACCTAAAGCTCCCGGCAAAATGTGGGATTTATAGTGGAATACCTTAAATATACACATATGCCCAAACTCATTATTATATTGATACTGAGTGAAAATGATTTTATTTAACTACGTGTACGACTTTCGCTGCTCAATAAAAGTCATCACCATGATAATACTTTGAATTTTGGAAAACATAGTTTTTCCCCTTCATTACTAATGACATAATATACTATTTAGAAACATACTTCGCACATGAAATGATTCAACCACTAAAGGTAAAATGTGAGTACTTTCACTGATGTAAAATGAGGTCATGAGAGAAAGTAAAAATAAAAATTAGGCATATATCCTGTTTTCAGAAATCCAGAACTTTGGTAGTTTAAATCTTTATATTATCACCAATCAACTCAAAATGTAATTTAGTGATATTTTCCAATAGTTCAACTAGTATAATGATGATAAAACGAAAACGTTTCGCTTAAGTAGACGACAATAGATTTGGAAGGACAAAAAACTGCGATATAAGCAAGACGCATAGAACCATTGAATATTCTTCTTTCACGTATTGCATATCCTTCTCTTGATCAAAATGCATTCAATAAGAAGAGAGAAGAAATAAATATTACATGAATTTAATCTATAATATAATGTATGAGATTTCATGATATAGGGAAAACAGAAATATAAATAAGGTACCTGGATTGGTGTATGAACATCTAGTCAAATGTACCAACCGAGACTATTTCATTACGAGTGATTCCCATTTTTCCTGAAATTCGTTAAATATCCAAAACTTTTACTCAAATGAACATAAAACGAGATCTTACTGTTTTTTATTTGCGTCACATCTTATTTCTACCATCAAAAAATAAGCTACGACAAATGGCAAACCAATCGCAATGCATATTTAAATCTATGGATTACAAGATACGATGTCCTTTCTGTTTCTTTCCTCCCAAGTATTTATAATTAAACAATTCCTGAAAATAATACTTAACAGCGGTAAAATTCGTTTCACCTGACATTTAATCAAATTCACAGTAGTCGCTGGCATAATAAAATGCTACTAGCTTCTCTTTCAATGGATATTTTTACTTGTATTCATATACAGTGAGCTACAAATGTATAATTTAACTACAATGAAATATGTAAAACCGGAGTTATTAGCGACTGAAGGTTTTAAATTTCATAAACATATCAATGCTTAGGAAATGATAAGAAAATTGACGCTAAAAATCCCCAATCAGTCAATTTGACGGAGAGACTCCCGAAGATTTCCCATTGATGACAGCACCATTTATATGCACAACTCAAGCAGCACAGTGATAAGTTAAACAAAAAGCAACCAAGAATACGGGACCTTCAGGGGACTGAGAAGAAAGTGTTGAAGAAATAGTGACCACACAGCCAAGGGTACTCATGGATTTCTTCAGTGGGAAGTACTGAAAATAAACACTCAAATAAGTTGTGGACAAAAAGGAGGAGAGAGTGCCTGTTCTCTAGGTGGAAGAAAATACCTCAAGCATGGCTATCATGAAAAACTTCCCTCGAATGTCCTTTTTCCCTGAAATATTCAAAGAATGTAGGAAAACCTATAATGTATAACCAATCTGTTTCCTTCAGGATAACAAATATTTTTTCAAAATCATACAAAGCGTCTAAATTGATCGACTCACGAAGCAGTAAAACTTCTACGGGTAGCAATTTCCATGTTTAAAAATTATAATTTCTCGTTCCTTAGATGCAGAAAGTAAATAACTCAGTATATTGGCGAAGTGTTCTTGAAAAATAAGAAATAATAGTTTAGGGTGAAATATTAGATAAAGTAAACCGCGTAAAAATCGTGACCGCACTTATGCATGGTTCAGAATCCCATAGGAAGGAGTATTTCAAATGAAACCAGAGAAGAGATTGACGCATAAGAGGGATAAGGAAACAAGTGCCGAAGTGGAAAGAAAAGTGGTTAATGCTAAATATCTTTGTATAGTTCTGGATACAGGTTTCTCTAGTCATAATAAAGACAAAGTACGAAATTTATATCAAGGGCTTAGCCATTGTGAGATTCATTTCGTAAACATTGTCGCATTAATTTAAAAAATTGTTAGTTTGCCATTGAGATTTTCGGCAGTTTAATAAATGATTGAGATATTTATTCGACATGCTTTATCTCGCGGCATATTAAAAATGCCATTTAAATAGAAAGTTTCTTTATTGCAAAAGTACTCTTACGGTGAGTCCTAAATTCATACTTAAAATTATTGAGACAGCAGGATAACTAAAAACCGTCACTTTCCTAATGCGGCCTCGGCTCCAAGCTCCCTCATTTTTTAAATTAACACCTCTTTGTATAGCCCACCATATCCAACATTAAACTGTTTCCATTATTGTGGCATATATCTCGAAAAGCAGTGAAATAAGTGGCTGACATTTTGGTATCCACAGAAATAGGAATCAATCGTTCTTGATGAGACTAAATTTATGGTGCCTACAGATTATGGCCTAACTCTACTAACTAGTTTAAGGTAAAACGTCATTATTGAAAATGAATTATATCTTTTAAGTTCAAGGCTGTATTTTTCATCAAAAAGAGGATAAATTTATTGAATTTTATTCACAGAGATATCTCACTAAAACTCCCTTAAGCCCGCGAAGAAATCAAGATTTCGCATACCCAGGGGTAAGGATGACTCTTAAGTGGGAGAAATTGAAAAGAAGCAGGAGTGAAGGGGTAACCACCAGAAAGGCCAAGGGCCGGAACGGTGACGGGGGAGGGGATTGGGTGTGGCGTGACCAGGGGCGGCCGAGGTGCACGCGTGCGTAAGAGGGAAAGGGGGGGCCGGGGCCCGGCCCACGGTCCCTCTTCATTGTGGCTTCATTACCCCCTTTGGGTTAAAATGGGAGTCAAGGTTGCATGGCGGTGAGCACGACGTGTGGCCCTCACTCCGCGGGGAGCCAATCCACTACAACAACCATCCCGCCGCCCCCTCCCCCGTGCACACCCTGGGGGCGAACGATTTCATAGCCCCCGTGCGCAGGCGCAATTATGTTATGAAGACGGATGAGGCGACGATCACCATGACAATGGAAACGGGGGGGACTGCGTGAGAGAGATGGGGAGAGCAATGGATCTGTCGTCGTATTTCAAACCTTTTTAATTTTATTATTTTTTTTTCAACTCGCAAATACTTGAACAGGAAATTCATTCGTTCATTATATTTATTTTTATTTTTTCCCTCTTTCGAGATGAGCGTCATAGTGGTTCTCTAATGTGAAAGAAGTGGATAAAATGATGCGGCGTCCCTGTAGCGCATACCCTCAACAACCGCCTCGTACTAGTCAAATTATTTATAGTCGCCCTCTCATCACGCTTTCCACGCTAATGGAGACTAATTCAGGGTACGAGCTCCGTGTCAGACCCTTGCCAATTGTCCCTTCAGTTTTCTAAGGGCATGCTGATTACCATGATTCTAGACGCAATTGATATTTGTTCTCTCCGTGAGCACCAGCTAGAGAACTTGAAATCAAATGTCAGTGGCAGGCATTAGAATTTCAAGTTTCGTTCCTGGCCACTGGAATAAGAATATGGATAACAAAATTAGCTTAAACGAAAGGAAAATAATGTAGGTACAAGTGATTTTTTCACTCAAGACTCGAATAAAATTCAGGTCACCTCTTATAAAACCATTGTCTGAACAACAAATAAAGATGACGAAATAATAGAAGAGATTGAGCGAGAGAGCAATTGAGGCTAAAATTACAGCAAGGGACGCTCTGTATTGAATTCAGATTCGTGAAAAAGGACAAAACTAAGACACCAGCTAATGTTTCATTTTCGCGACACCCATGGCTGCTTTCTAAGCTCATAGCGGGTATATCCATTTCAAGAACTGCGCAACTAGCGCGCAGTAACTCTAATGGTATCAACCGCTGGTGGTCACTCAATTGTCTGAAAATCATGGTGAAAAAATCATTCGCTTGGACTGGGACTTAACTAGACTCAGACGTGACGTTTATTTCAGTCCAGGGTAATTTTTCTAGGGTGATTTTCATATAATTGAGTAACATTCATATAATTATATCCAAGTATTTTACTTTTGATTGTATATTTATGCATCTCCAGAAGTAAAAAGTACTTTAATATTTATGATGCCATACAGTTCAGGGAAGAGTTAAATAAGAAAATATATTTGGCTCCCAGGAGTTTATATAACCTACACCACCTTGACCGAGCACTGAAAAAGGTTACCAATGCTACTTTCGTTCTTTTTCATGAGGAATAGTACATCACCGTAATCACAAGAAAAACTAAACTATTGCCACTTGATTGGCGAAATTTACAGAGGGAAATTTGAAAGAAAACCGGATGTTAGATCTGTGCACCGCCAATCGGAAAGATTTTCGAGAGATATTGGACAGGACTGGGGTGGGCTTAATTCTGGGGGAAGGATGTGGCGGCCACCCCTGTCCGACCGCTACATACCTCGACCCATACCCCATCTCAACCTACGAGCTGCTATACCCTTTCCGTCCACCGCAAACTCCTCCTCATATCCCACCCTTTTTCTTCTCGTGCTGGATTCCATCCTCCAGCCTCCCACTTCCAAGGGATACTCCTCCCCTCTTGTCCACCCCGCCCATAACTTTGAGCTTGTCTCGACATATGCGGCCAGCGCCGGGGTGGCTTCCATGTCCCCATATTCCCAACCAACCCTCCTCCAGTCTCCCTGTCTCTCACGATCCTCGTCCACTGTATCCCTTGCCGATACCACTCCTTCTCCCACCCCCTTTCATCCTACCATACCCGTCTTATATTTCCAAAGCCTGCTGACGAGCCGCTTCCTATTTAGAGGGAACTCGGAACCACATTTTTATGGAGTTCGATCCGTGAAATCACCATTTTTAGTGAATCTTGAAGTACAGCGTCCCAGATGACGCATTCATTTTTCTCTTGCGACCACACTAGGCAGAGAGAACTATTGCGGAATCGAACATCACTAAGAAAAATTAGTCGAGATTACTTTAAATAATTGAGCAGAGTAAATAATGATCAACGATTTAGAGATTGAAGTGAGTATGGGTTCGATTCTTCTAATTAGTCTCGCCAAATAAGGAATGTTAAAGAATCATTGATCCACCATCCATTGCACGTCATGAATAAATTTGTAGGGATAATCTACCAAGGATGGACTACTCCTGGCCGTTATAATGAAATGATATAATGGGGGAGATTAATTTATATCTTACCACGGGTTTAAACTGAGGATTCTGAGGGAATAATGGGCTAGAAAGCAGGAGCAAACCCATCCTCGAGCTAAATATGATGATGATCACTCAATTGATTCAGGATTTAAAACTTAGCAAAACACCATGTCGGAATCTACTGCAACTCACTCTAAATAATTCATATCTGTACAAAATCAAATCATTTTTCGCAATTAAAAAAAGTAATCCAGTTTTTCTTCCCGCCTGATAAATTTCCAAGGAAATATAACTAATTTGTTTTACATTTCTTATAATTTGACGGTCAAATTTAAATCTAGGAGATTATCGCAAAAAATAAAAAGGCATGTGACATTTATTGCCACGGATGCAGAAAAATTAACTTTTTCGGATAATCCACTTCAATGTTTTACTAAAATGCTAACATAAAATGCTAAGTTCAAAAATCAAGGAGGATAATTTCTCACAGTTAAAATTAACGATCATGGAAATTATAATGCAATGCTACAATGTAATGCCTCTTTGGAAGGAAAAACGGTAACACATCCAGGGAAAAAAAGCAATTTATACAGGTACTACCGACTTCGATAAAATTTTACGGAATCCGACGCACTACGGTATATCGGATTATGAGAATACGATTAGGGAACTAGAATCCAGATCGAAAAGGATAAAATGTCGTTTTCCCTGCAAAGGATGAGAGTTTATAGCTGCTTATGAAATTTTTTACCTAGTTCAACTATATGTGATGCAGGTAATAGTAACAGTACGTCATGCATATTTTCGGTATAATTCTTGCATATTTGTGAATTTAGGTAGCTGCAAAATACATTGACACAAATTATATCTTGATCATTTAATAAGAATTATTCATGAAATTCCTGTAGAGTAGAGCTAGTTGGTGAAATTTTATCTACTTATTAGAGTGCAAATCGTTTACTAATGTTGTTGTGTATAGTTGAAATTTATTAACTTTATTAGAATGTATTGCAGTGACTGTTGGTGATAAATCATCCCCGGCCACACACCCTTGAAATGGATTTCACAGTAAAAAGAATACCCAGTTGAAACAATAGCTTTCATTATAGGCAAATACTCGAAAAAGTAGTGCAATGAATGAGTGAATATTTATTACATTAGAAAGACAAAATATTTTAATTTACAATACGGCATTCATTGAAATAAACGAGTAATTATATTTAACTGAAATTACCATGAATCCTGCACCCAATTGGTGTCATTTACTCAAGCTCCTATGCTTCATTTAGGTGCTCAACAGTATTTTATTCCAAGAAATATGCCTTTGATATAACTACATTCTGCATCCAGCGAACCGTCTGGACCACCCAAGATCGATTTCGGGGTTTTTTCCGGCCGAATCCAAAAAATTCCGCATCGCTCGGATCCCACAGCCCATCCACTCCCCCTCCCTCCCTCCTACCGCCACATCTCGGGGTAACCGACCCATCGCCTTGGTGTCGTCGCGAAGCCAGCCCACACCGGCACCATCACGTAGCCGACAACACCACCCGTTGGGTTTGCCCTCACCCTTCGGGGAAACCGACGTGTATTGTACTACGTCGCCATATGGGACGGCGGCTGCGACGCGTCGGGGCGTCCGGACCAACACTGCCAGCAGCGTCTGTGCACTATTCCCCTTCCCAACTCCTTCACCTCCAACACAGACTTCAGATCAGGCCCCTTCCACCGCAAATCTAACCATGAACTGCGGATTAGCACAAATCGAAAGCCAGCCACGAGAGGGAGATAAAGGACACAAGAAATATAGACTCATCCGGTTTAGTTTTTTGAATATGCACCACGCAACCTTTAAGGAGAGGTAATCTTATTCTACAGTTTCAGGCTCAAAATTTCAAAATCTTAACTTCTTCAGGAAATTAGGTCTGTCAGAGCTACTAGGCAGTTCACAGAAGAACCTACCTTTTCATTCAACATTTGATGTGATTTCAACAAGTATATTTATAATCTACGAAGTTAATTTCATTCTTCGCAATACAAATTTACATAATAATTCCACCAAATAAAATATGATCAGTTTGTATTTAAATACAAACCGATAATATTTTACCTGGTGGTTTTATCATGTACTTCAAGAGACTTACCCCTGGTAATAGAACGCATCAATAGCGTTCAAAACTGTTTTACTAACAATTCCTCATGGGGAATGGTCTCGTTTCACCTAATGCCAAAAAACTCCGTGTTGATGCATAGTTTTTCCAGATGAAATGAAACCAAAGTTATACATTTGAATACACCTCATGTATTCACTAATACATGGAATGGCAAGTTTCTTTCCTCCACACGACATATCCACTCTAAAACCCTTGTCACTAATTCCCTAGTGAAAGAATAGTTAAAAATAAAGAATTCCCTAGGAAAGAGTATTTATTCGATCACTATTGCAACTATAGTTAGTGCTACAGCTCTTACCACACTTGCATAACAGTTCGCAGTTTCATTTCTAAATAATTCTGCCCTAAGACGCCTTTCATCATTTGCCTAAAGTAATATATTGTTGATTTTTTCCAGTAACTTTTCCATTTCATTTCTCCTTTCAGCACTGCATTCAAGGCTGTTGGAAGTCGTAAACTCCACCTAGGAGTGTCTCTCTTCTCCTTCACAAAGAGTTACCATCATGGATATTTTCCCTCCATCTTTTCGCACGACTTGTTTATTGATAATTTAAAGTGCATACTCAAGTGGGTAGAGGATATATTTCCAGGAAAAACTTTCTTCCACACCGCAACATGCGCTCTACATTCCCACCGCCAAGGGATACTGGCGTAGGAGAACTTGGTGGTGGGAGGCGATGAGAGGAGCTTGTTCCCACAGCCGCTTCTTTCGCGACAGTCCGTGTACCATCCGACCCCTCCCGGCTCCTTCCGTTCATAACCTGGCTTCCGTGGCTAATTTCTTCGACACGGCCGAAGGGGATGCTTGTGGGGTGACCGAAGCACTTCGGGGATGTTGCGGAGAGGGAAGTGGAGGAAATGAACCCGGGTATCCGAGGCACTCGAAATGAGAGTGAGCTCAGCCAAAGGCTTTCGATGGTAGGACGATTTTATAATTGGACGAGGACATTTGACTCATTCTCACCCGTTCATTATGAAATGAAAATGTCAAGGCAAAATTTTCTGCGTCTATGATGGATGCGTCTCAAAGTTACTGTGTCCGAATAATCCAGCCAAAGAAACACCACCGTTTCCGTTCATGTATCCTAATAGTACACAATAATTTAGAAAGTATTCAAGTAAACGAGGTGATTTCTTGGCGTTGTATATTTTTCAACTGAAAAAAATGGAAGTGTTCTCTTATAACTCCACTGATGCTTTTTCTACCGAATAGCGATCATTAAAAGTAAATGGTGTATCCAACAGCATGAATTTGCCTGAGCACAGAAACATTAAACCAGTTTTGATAATAAAGAGACAGAGAAGGGAAGTTTCGAGCGATGACAATATTATAACCGATAATTGCGTCACTCTCGTTTTTCAGAATGAAATAGGGAATATTGATGAAATCATACAATGGATCCTGATAGCACGTAACATTAGCATGGAGAAAAATATGAAAGAGAGGAGGGCTGGAGAAAAATAAACACAGCTACTTGGCAACACTAATTAGACGAAATAAAAGTCAGTAATATTAAGGATTATAGAAAGTATTGTAAAAACAATTGAATATCAAAGGTTGCTATGTGGAATAATGCCAGTCTGCGGAAGTAAGCATCATAATTAGCGTTTTCTCGGGGGGAAATCATCGCATTTGAAGTCTCTAATGGAGTGGAATGTTAAATGGAATGGCTTTACAAATTAAAAGTATAGCTATTACTCACAAATCGGCCGGATTACAAACCGGGTAGGAAGGTTAACTGTAGAGCCATAGAAATGTACTCCTCCACCACAAGTCAAGGGCAAAGTAATGTAGCCTAATTTATTATCCTACCTAAACAAGATGAAATAATGAAGTGTATTCCAAAGAAAGATAAAGCAATAATTGTTACGCAACACGAAGTAAACAATCTAAAAAATGGGAACAAAACGATATTTGTCCCTGAATCAAAGACAAGAGATTGCCAACCCTTTGAAGTTCCGTGGAGGAAAATAAATAATCTCTTACCCTTTCTAAGATCTAAAGGACGGCAATATAAATGACAATTTAATGGATATAGGTGTTTTATCCCACAAATACTCTCCCTTTTGATGGAGAACTGTTAAAGAGACTGCAATTCTGATGAAATTTTGTCCACTATATTTCCCGAGAGGATTTATCCTCTTCACTTCTGGTCTTTCCTTCGGAATTTGGCTCACGAGTCTCTCATAATTAATTCATTTTTTTCATCCAATACCACCTTTTCCGATTTCTCTTGGAGAACCCTGGCGCAAACATGTTCGATAAAAAATTGTACTAATGAACGGAGTCACGGAGAAAAAAGTCTTGAGTCGCCACATAAATACTAAAGATTTGATTGATTATTACATTAACAAGACTAGACTCTTTAACTTACAACTTTCGTGTATTCAGACTATTCCTACAAGAAAATCTATTGATCGGCACTGAAATCGGCAGCGCAATGGGATTAGAATTACGCGTAGTCACTAGCAGAGTATAAATCCTCGTAAAAAATAAGTATGTGTGAATATCTTGGGATTCAGTGTAAGACAAACCCAAGAGAGTGAGTAGGTACTTTGTTTTACTTTTCTAACCTTCGTTACTTTTCAATTTCTGCAGTGAATCTTTCATGTGCAACCACCTCTCACAATCTCTCCACGTTCCACTCAGATTTCAACCGAGGGGAATTATCTTATCTAACGACGCAATCACATCTTTGCACGGAGAAATCCAGAGCATTAAGGTTAAACGTATGTTATCTTGGAAAATTTTCGAAAAACATTTTGATGGAAAAAATGCGTCCGTTTAAGTACGGTGTAATGTACTGTAAATTCCAGAAAATAAATTCAGCAAATCCAGGTTGATTCCTTCTTTCGGGTTTTCCGCCGCGTTGGTACATGGTGGGGATTGGTCACATTGACCTGAGGAAGCCAGCAGGACAGCCGGCGAAATATCGTCCCCACCATGTACCAACGCGGCGGAAAACCCGAAAGAAGGAATCAACCTCCATCAAAGCCCCGCGGAAGCCTTCAACAGAACTTGAGCAAATCCAGTAAGTTTCTTTCTGTTTGTCATTGTAGATTTTTTTAGCGTCTACTATAAGCGCACCACCTAATGCATCTCACCTAACGCAAACACAATATGAGTTAATGGGATTAAAAGGACAATATTTATCCGAATATCTCCGATGATTTCCCCCAAGTCCGGTGTCAGGCGGCCACCAACGTGTTCATTGGTCCTGCCATTGAATTGTCGCAAAGCTTTAATGGCAGAGCCGAGGTGCAAGCCGACGAAAATGGGAAACGCAGGTGTGAAGATTTGACTTCCGCCAAACGAAAGAGTTTCAAAACTCAAACGGAAGAGATAGCGGAATGGGATTAGAAGAGAGAGAGGACGATATGTTATAGATTAGCGATTATTGATCGGTGCGTTTTCAGCTGGTTCTAACTTTCCTAATAACTTATTTAGTACTCAACTTATTTCCATGTCATTAATTTTAATTTAATATTGAATATCTTGTTTACGTCTGCCAGAGACAATTTTTTGTAAAAAGCAAAAAATGAAGCCAAATTTTACAATTTTGAGGTCTTAATTTGAAAAAATTTTAAAATATACGCTCTGGGAAACATATTAAGCATTTAACTTAATTAGAATGTGAAATTTGTTTTTCATTAAGAGAATTCCTCAATCTACAGGGAGTAAAGCCGTTTTTGACGCAATCGTATTTCGCCTTAAATTCAGTGGGAAAGGAGTTCCTAAGAAGTTCTTGCGACAAAAGTAGGATGAATGGGATAAGGAATAAGTGGCTAATGAAGAATTTGGGTTGAATGCTCCACTAATGGACATGTATGGGAAGAGTCAGCATCTTTGAGCTAGACATGTTAAGAGAATGGTTGTGCATCGAAGAGCTTAAAAGATATGTAAGAGTATGATCGTGGAAATGTTAGCGTGAGAGGAAGAAGCATACCCCGAAAGTCATGTGTGAATGTGGTTGAAGAGACTTGTAAGAGGAGATGTATTAGGAGCCATATAAATAGAAGAGCGCTTTTGAAGCAATTTGTGAGCATAAGAGAATCTAAAGAAGCACACAATAATACAGCTTTATGGATGAACTGTCCTTGTAAGCTCACTATTAGGACTAGAAAGACAACTCAGTAAATTAACCACTCAAAAAAACGACTTTCATATTATAATCGGTGGGGATTTCAATCTTCCGTCACAGTTACTCACGATATATCTTGGGGAAAACATATTCGGGAAATATGCGGTCAAGCATATAGAAAGCTAGGCTTTATCAAGAGAATACTCGGAAAATGTGATGAGAAAGTGAAAGAATGTTTTTATATTTCAATCGTTAGGCCTCATCTGGAATATGCTGCCAGTGTATGGGATTCTTATGAAGCGGGGTTGATATCGGAATTAGATCGCGTGCAGCGAAGAGGAGCTAGGTTTGTGAAACGATGCTACGATAAGTTTGCTAGTGTGTCTGGATTGTTAGAAAGAATTGGGATGGGAATCACTATCACAGCGTAGATTAAATTACAGGCTGAACCTCCCAACCAAATTTCAGGAAAAACATTTCTTTGACGATGTGAAAAACATACAATTAACCCCCTCGTACTACAGCAGATTAGATCGCGCCAATAAAATTAGAGAGATAGATTGTAGAACCGAAAGATATAAAATGTCATTTTTGTCCGCGTACCATTCGGGACCATAACAGCTGTGATCGTCGTCATGAATAGTGTAAATAGTGACATTAGCTAGATTGTAGATCTCTTTCTTTATATATTTTACGTTCTTATTTATGCATGATGTAAATATTGATGTTCTTTTTTATGCATGATATTTTGAATCATTAGTAGTAGTCTTTGTATCCCTTGCATGTTGGAAAGATTGACGATAGAATGTTTCTTGGTTAGTAGATTTTTAATTGGCGCGTTTCATGTGTAGTACGCTGGTTTCAATGTAGTTTTGGAGTTCTACTGTATCATTCACGCATGCCTGATGTGGAAGCACCCCCTGCCACACACCCTTTGGGTGGCTTGCAGGGTATGACGTAGATGAAGTTATGGAGACAGTCACACCTCTCTTGGACCTACAGCAATCGCTATGTTTACTGGCTTTGCCTACCCCAACATGAATTGGCGCAATGGATAAGTATGATTTTGGCGGATTGATTACGTTATGATTCCGTACAAGTCGTAAATGTGGAGAGGGAGGTACTAACTCTGGCCTATTGCGAATCTACAGTGAAACCTGTGTTGAGCGGCCACCTCCGGGGCAGTGAAATATTTGCCATTAAGGAGATAACCAGTGAAGGGAAGGAAAATTTGCATTGCATATTCATTCCGTTACCGAAAAAATCAGCCTCTTATAGAGCTGACCGCTCTAGGGAGGTGGCCGCCGCGGTAGATTTTACTGTATTTCAATACTCATGTATGAAGGAAGAAAGAAGCAGAGAAAATAATTGCGTGGTTTTCAGCTGCCATATTTCAGCTGCCAAAGCATCGTTATGAATAAAAATCAATCAAATAATTTTTATTTACTGCCTTACGTAGTAAGCCGATGATTTTTTTGAACAATCACAATAATAACGAAAACAAGCTTTCAGACTGAGGTAGTTGAAGCGTCGAGAGTATTTCTTGACTAATAGGAGCACCCGATTTCCTGTGTCGTTAAAGGAACACTCGGACCACCGCTCAAATGCAACCATTTGATACGGGTGCACTCCGAAGTCTACCTGACATTCCTTCACCACACCACCAACCTCTGCAATACCCGCCGGTTAGTTTCCTTTCCGCATCAACTGCCGCATACCTCTCTTTTACTTCCCTCGGTCTTTCCCCCTTCGTCCCCCTTTTTGTTTGCTCTGTTGGAACAGGAAATAACCGAGCACCAAGCACCACGCCCATAGAAAAGTGCGCGATTTTCGTTCCCCTTTTATTTTCAAGCTTTACGAGCGAAAATATTACGGATGTATCACCGCTTTTACAGGTGTGAGTACATTTCGCAGTTTTCGCGTTCCGGCCGCAAGAGAACGCGAGTGAGCGCGGCGGCGGCAACCGAGCCGATAATAAACAATGAACGCGGTAATGGCTTCCGTCGAGGGAAAAGGGAGAACTCTTTGGGGGTGTGTGTATGTGAGTGTGTGGAGGGGGGTGCGCGAGAATATTTTATGGCCGCGCATTCGAGGGTGGGACGTTGCACATTTTCGCGCCGTGCCAAACGTCGAGGGTTCTGCTGGTGATTGCACCCAACCGTCCCGGCCTCTCTCTCCCCGAGGCAGGGCAACTGCCGAGAAAATCATCAATCAGCCACGGGCAGTGAATCACCTCTACCTGAAAACCTACCCACTGCATCACGCGGAATGGCTTGGGAGTTATTTCTCACACACGTCCCAGTGTGCCGATATATATTTCGCGGGGTCGTCAAAAGTCGTCGCTGGACTAATTTCAAGGCGCGACGTTTCACGAGAAAAAAAGGAAGAACGACCCAATGAAGGGGAAAGCAGGACCATTGTGGGCAAATTACATCTCATCTAACTACGATTATACAAAGCTTTTCGAGTTGCATCACACCGGGAAAGGGAGTCCTGACACACTTTTTTGTAAGATAAAGACCAAATTTTACCAAACAAATAAAACCGTAGGAAAACCCCATCAGAAAATACAGGATAACTATTAAAAGTAACATCTGTACATTTGTCACTTGAAGGCCTACATCATAATCCGTAGCCTACTATAATACAGAGATGCATAATTCGTCGATAGCAAACAGGTGGGGTGGGGTAAGTCAGTTTCTCGCCAAAAATTAGTTAAATGAATTCCAGCAAATGCAGGAGTGGTTTGAGTCCAGCTCTAGTGGTTTCACCCTAGAAAGAAGGGTTTCTTGTACTTAAATTTTTTAAATTAATGTTAACCTTTTTTGCTTATATTTAACTTTAATCCTTATTTCGAAAAATTTGAAATTTTTTATTTGCTACATCTTTGCTCTCTATGGCACATATAAACTACGTCTAAGCTTCCAGTTTCTTACCTTGGGAAGAATTAAAGACCTCTAGGGACACATATTTAAGGTGAGTTTTGAGGAAAAATAGCAAAATTATAAAAAGTACAACATACTGAATGAGTCTCCTGGTTAAGTAAAATATTAGCACACCTAAAGAAGAATTGATATAATGTAGGTCAGAAAATTCCTTCACTGATAACAAAACTTAAGATTTTGTTAATACTAATGACCACAAGTATTGAGGGCTGATTCCACCATTTCCTGTCTCAAGCAGTTATATTTATACGGAATCCTGTAAGTGTGAGTCATATTCCAACCATTCATGAATCAGGTATGTGAAATTCGTAGCAACCAGAAGTACTAGTATTTTCTCGCAATTTATAAATCATTCACTGACTTCAATTCATGCTTCTTTTGAAACTTTTTTGGGAACATTTATTTAGTGCCAAACATCACCTATTCAAGCAATAGACCGAAAAAGACCCCTGAAAACAAAATCAAGTGAAAAAGATAGAGCGCCTAATTCAATACGACAGGTCATTAGCTTGATGAAAGGTAACATTTGAGATTTAAGCAGTCTTTTTATAGTTCCCTTTTCCATTCGGTCATAACAAATGGACAGCAAAACAAAACTTGCAAGCGAAACACTCGAAAACACGAACTCCATTCCGGTACCGGTGATCAATACCAAACATCCTGGCAGCACTAACGCTACGGCAGACTACAATTTCTCTCAACAGACAAATAGGAGCCCGTTGTTCGACACTCGACTTCAGTAAAAACTAAAACACTCGAACGGAAATTAATTTGAAAGCACGTCTGACGGTCTCAGGAGTTGGGGAAAACCTTAAAGACTCATTTGACCAGCAACCCTTGGAAGAGACCGGCAACTCATTTCCTCTTCCACAGCCATGGAGCATCCGCGCGCAAGTGTTCATTGTTCGCAGAGTCCATTGTCGAAGGGACATTTTAAGCTTCCTTGTCCGTGTGCGTACATAAATATCTCCGAGCGGCAGGGGAGAGGGAGGGAAGAGCGTGGGGGAGTCGTCGCTGGGCTTGCGAACGGGAAGGATGGGGTGATGACGGTATCGAGCACAGAAAGGTTTGAAAAAAAATGAAGCCAGAGCGGAAGCCCTCAAGACGATGGAGGAGGTAGTCATCGAAACGTGAGCAACGAAATACTTGACTTGGTGGGAGACCGAAGATGACTTCACTTAATGAAGCCATAGCCAAACGGCCCGGCCTTCTCCGGGAGTTAAACTCACAACGTTACTTCTATGACATTAGTGTTGGGTTTCGAATGTTGAAAAATATAACGATATTACGATACAAAATGCCGGCGTTAACGATTAGTTTAGAGAAAACTAAAAAGGAAAAAGTAGACGATATTTGAAGCACGAAAGTGGGGCAGAAAAGCAGGATGTGTAGCAGAAAAGAATTATATTATAAAAGGAAACGAGAGAGCTGCAAAGGATGCTTGATAAAAGACGACCAGATGGATTATGACACTCCTTTAAAGAAGGCGCGAAGGAAGGTGAGGTGATGCGAGAATGAAGAGACGAGATCGGAGAAGACAGAAGTAATGCCCAATATGCCACAGAACAGATAAGTCTCATACAGCACAGATGTCTCGTTATGTAGCTTGAAGAGGAGAGTAGAAGACGTCTTGGCACACGGAAGTGGAGCTTGTTCATTTTTCGTAAATTGATCCACTCTACATGGCTATTTCCCGCATTTGTCAATAATTTATACGGAAATTGCAAGGCATTTTTGGAAATTATTTCCGCTTTCTCTGGATTTATCATTTCAGTGCCGAAAATATTTCGCTGCTAAAACCGAGGGAGAGCAGGTGAGGGCTTCACATCCGATCTTCCTCGTGGAAAACCAACATTAACCGGCCGTAAAATCGGCAAAGTTATTCAATTGAGTTTAACTTTTCCTCTTTGCGCTGTCACACACATTGGCTTAATATTTTAACTTTTTAAGCCATAATAATGGCACTGCTCCATTTCCCTTCTCGCAATCAATGTATATCATAGTATTATCGTCTGTTTATTAGAAAAACGGCAGAACATAAGGAACAAAATTAACGGATGAAGGCAAAGAGGTGACAAGGACATTGCTTGACTGATTCCTTTTTGAGAGATCTAGGGATAAGGCATGCTTATGACAGCGTTTCAGGCGCTACTTTAAGAAAATATTGTACGATACATTCATAATGGTGCGATTGAAAGTACTCAAGTAGTAATTTTCACACTCACTTTAATACAAATAGTGTAGAAATTACTAATAACATATATTATTCGTATTACCATGTCTAAGGTATACTTCATAAAATTAGGCTTCAGCCAATTAGAAAAGACTAATTTACTGGATTAAGTTCGAAGATGTAACAACTACTTGAAAAAAATAATGAAGATAAGACGAGTGAGCGAAATTACCGGGAAATCCCAATGATGATATGTTTATTTTAAAGAATGATGACACACAAGGACGGAGAGAAACACCAACGAAGATATCGACGCGAACCCAAGGGACCACAGTGGGCACAACGCAAGGGTATACGCTAATGTGTTACGTCAGCGTGTAGGAGAAACTTATGAGACTGTTTAGGTTTTCATGTACATATGTTTACGTCGTTCTCCCGTTTTACCCCACATACCCATATTTCATTCACGAGGTTAAATAGTAAACGGAGTTGAGATTCAATTGATTCCAAAAGTCTATTTAACCAATGCAAACTCTAGCACGAGTTTCCAGCGGTCGCGTTCGTTTTGCATCAAATTTTAGTTAGATGTCCACAGATAATCCGATGGGTCTGGCATAGTACGGTGCGCTGTTTAGTTATAAAATAGTACCCATGCAACCTTGTTTTTGTGTCACTTTCCCTCAAGAGCACTCACGGTCATGTCTCCTTCATTTCATTTAACTGCCTTGATTTTCATAGCAGCGGCAGCACCGAATGAAAAACAAGGATAGTAATAAACCGTGGCGTGGACGTTCTCGTGAATCCCTCCTGTATACTGCGGAGTAGCTACAAGGAATGGACGTTTGCGAAGAGTGGTGGCTATGGAGATGCGCTTTTGGCGTTTGTTTAAAACATAAGTAAAGAGCGACAAGCTCAAGGTCGGATCTCAACGATTCTCACCACTGATATCATACAAATATGGCTGTTTATCCGGAATGAGCTGAATAATTCTCTTCTCCATTAGAAACAATAATATAGCCATTCTTAAGCGAAAATTTAATGGCTACCAACAATCGATTAGTCACGAACGATCCAAAATTCCTTAAGGGAACCATGGAATCAACAAATGACATGCAGAAAGTGCATGCATATTCTCCCTCCCTGAAGTACCCACGTCAACGCAGGCTGCGTCGAAAGTTGAAAGATGAGCAACACAGTCCGCGTTGTATATCTCGCTCCTGATTGTCCAAGCGCTATGCGGCAACGCACAGACGGATGCGAGAAAACTACTCGGCTTCAGGGGCAGCGGAAGGGGTAGTGGGCAGGGGGTTGGGTGGGAGGGAGGGGTATAGGGTGGTAAAAGGGGGTGGGTGGGATTGACGGGATACTGGGGAGGGGTAGGAGAGAGGATGAAAAGGGAGAATCGTGCCGAGTTTGAGCCGAGAAAGAAAGTGTGGAGAGACCGAAAGGGACAGTAAAAAATTATGGTGCGGGCAAGGGAGGGTGGATAAAATATATAGGAGTCACCCATGGAGAGAGAAAGAGAGAGGGAGGGGGTTGTATGTGGGGTCCGAGAGATTGGGGTTGGGCGAAGGCAATGACGGGGTTGAAACGAGGCACGCGCAGCCCGTCGCAACGGTTAATTTAAGCTAATGCTGGTCACAGTTCCGGAGAGGGTGGACTCTCGCAGGTCGCCTCACCCAGTGCGTGCGACGGCGTGTTCTGGGAGTTGGAGGGGGAGATGCTGGGGGGCGGAAAAAGTGAAAGGGAGGCTAGGGGAGGCAAGGCGGGATGGGTCCATGGCTGGAGGAAGAGCGTTGGGTGAAGAGTAGAAAGGGGGTCGGCTAGGATGGAATATCATGTCCAGATCGTGTCTCACGACGGAATGTCATATTATTATATTACGTGAGTCCCAAATTTGACTCGGCCAAAAACATGCGTAGCTCACGTTGAGCAGTCTAAAAGCAGTCCTGATTGCCTATAAGGATTATGGGACAGCCTAGCTATAGCGCGTCTCACATTTAGTCGATACCATCGATTTTTATGGAGATTCGTTTCTCGAATGAAAAAATTTTAGGCCAGATGTGAAACGCTGCCAGTGGCATCAGGGGAATTGACTCAGATAAAAATTAATCTCTAAATGGTTATATATTTAATGAATTTGTAGGCGTCTTTCAGTATGCAAATACCATATCCTACACTAACAGACTTAACATTATTGCGGTGTGGAAGATGGTTGTATACGTAGCCTGAAAGTTAGCACATGGCGTGAAAGTTTATCTACATAGTTCTCCATAAAGTATATGCTTTCAACTTAATGTGAAACACTATTTGAAAATATGAAAAAGAGATTCCGTTAGACTCTGCATTAAGAGTTATGGCAGCATTTGTACAAGCATAAGAACGATCTGATGATGAAAGATGTTTGGAAAAAACTAGGCATATGAAACTGAAAAGTAAAATTTTTTAAACATTTTAAGACATTAAGCGTTAAAATTTCTACGCGCTCAAAATCAACCATTTCTATACTTCATTTTCCCGATCGAGGAGCTGATAAAAATATACTAAACACAGAAAATTAAGACGTTAAAAAGTACATTTTATAGTTAAAACCCCAGTTTTGAGATTCACCTCGTAAGAGATTTATGGAAGTTGGTAAGTAAGAAGAGGGAAATTGATGAAAAATTTTATGGCTGGCACACCTATTTTTGAGTGTTAGTTGGGGAGTCCAATAATTAGAGAGAAAAAATGCAAATCTGAGAGTGGTAATGGATCTGGAAGTATTTCGTCTTGTCTGAAAACTGATATTTCTTTGCTGCGGCCTTTTTGTTTTTCCGCAGTCCAAGCATGTCTCCCATCCAACATTATCTTCTCTCAATTCACCGGAAGTTTTAAGTTATACCATACTCCGATGGACCACGAAATCTAAGCCTCAGGACAGATTTGTGCTTGCGTCCTCGCATATATCTGACACGAGTACGTGTTCCCCTTCCCTGACGTACAACTGATTCACTACCACATTTCATGTGAATATGTAACGCTATACTTTTAAAAAAATGACACACGCAACCCGCGCTGATTTCTCCTTCTCTCGCCCAGAAAAAAATCTTCGCAGCAAATGGAGCGGTATCATTTTGCTTCTCCTCTCCTACATGCATTTTTATGGAAACATACCTCGGGATTCTATCAGAGCGGAGCAAATGGGCAAATTTGGGCTGAGATTAGGTGCATATTGAGGCAGTATGATCAAGAGGCCATCCGAAAATGTTAGCGATTTGCAGATTCTAAGAAAATGTCGACCAAAAACGAATTTCTGTTAAATTTGAAATCTAGTTGCCCGGTTCATGTTTGGATAGTTAAGTTAACAATAAACCAAATACCAATGAAGGAGATGAAAAAGTCGAGGCTGAATTACTTATTTCGAAAAATATATTTAAGTAAGCTTGATAGATGGATTTCTATCATGTAGTTCCATATGTGGCAATAGAGGAGGTATAAAATTCGAAGAATCATGCAAAATCGAGAGGAATTTGTGCATAATGGAGAATTTAAACTTGCAATGTTGCTATAATGAGTTCTATTATGTAGTTCCATGTGTGACATTAAGAGGAGGTATAAAATTTGAAGAATCTTGCGAAATCGAGAGAACTTTGTATATAATGAAGAAACAAACTTCCGATTGTGCTTGAAAAATAAAATTCAGAGGAAGTAAGTTTTATTTTGTAAGGAAAATGGCTCGTTTTATTTCTTCATTAAGCGGAGGGATGCCTCTCTGCTCATCAACTGTATTTTCCCGCCGGGGACGTCGAATTGAAAAGGACTGCATTACGCCTGTACAAATACTTACACATAGCCTTCTTGCCATCTCCCCACAGCCGACTTCCCTCAATGACACAGGTAATGTGTGAGTAAGCAACTCCACTATTCTCTGTTAAATATGTCACCGAAATAGCTTAGTTCTATGTTCATTAAACTCAACGCGAAAGACCGTAATTTCCCCGACAAGCTTGGCTTAGATGATAAAATAATTGCACACACGAAAGGTGAAGGTGAAAGGGTATCAAAAAACCCAATGCCATTTCTATGAGAGAACCAGAGGCGGTTCGCCGAATCTAAATTCGATAAACATACGCAGCATCAGATCCTAACGTCTAACCTAATCTAACCTAAGTTAATTACACGAAGTTAATTTATACTAAGAAAGAACCTAAGTTAATTTATACTAAGTTGGTAAATGCCTCTTGGAAATTATGATTACATTTTAACTAATTAATCTATCAATACGCATATTTTATAGCATTAGGTGGAGCATCATTTTATAAATATTTTTCAAAGTTTGATTTCTTCACTTTTTTGCATTCTATGATTATAATTTCTTTTTCCACGGAGACTACCCTCAAATTGTCTCTAGCAGTATACTCTCCGTTCACCTCAATACATTTATTTAAAAGCAAAAAATTACCTTGAGCCAAGATAAAATCTGATGAGCATAAAAACTTATCCGGCACAACATGAAATTTCACAAATCATCATGAAGATACCAGTAACTATTTAGCATTATAAATGAGTATCAATTACCTAGTCATGACGACCAAATATTTTGTAAAAAATCATCTTACTAAAATTGCAATCTCCTTGTCACTGGTTTTCTCGTATTTACACTCCTCTTGTCCTCGTCAACCGCGGTTTTCGTAATAGGAAAGCCCATCCCTCCTCTCCGTCAGTTCAACTGTCGGTTCATCCCTCCTCAAATGATTTTTACACGCATGCCCTTGCATGCGGGACTCCCTTTCCCATGTGATATTATTTTTTCCTATCGCATATTTTATAAATCTGTCACCTCGCTGTCAAATCTGTTCTTTTTTCAACGATTCTCCATGATTCCGGCCGGAGTGTGATGAATGGTTGGGGAGGATGGATAACCGGAGAGAAAGAGTGGGTGAGGGGTGAATTTACGAGGAAAAAGTAAAGGAAGGAAAGAGGGTGGCAGGCACGGAAACGCGACGAGGTGGAATTTGCAAATCACGTAATGGACACTGGTTTCTCTTCATTCGCAAGGCCCTCCACAATCCACCCATCCCACTGCCTTTCCGCTCAAACGTTGGGTGTCCGCTGGGCAGGAAAGAGGGGGATGCTAGATGAGTAGGAGTTGGAGTAGGATTGGAGGGGGAGGAGGTGGGGAGTCACAAGGGGTGGAGGACCCCTGGTAAGGGAACCGTAGCTTGCTTGCGGGCGGGAAAGAGAGGATCGGAGGAAAGCAAGCCAGCATCGTTTTCATCGCTTGCCAGAGCTTTTATTTCGCCTCCTTTTCATCTCTCACTAAAGCTCTTTCTTTATGACCACCCCGAAATGCTCCACTCCCCCCCTTTCCCATCCCCCGCTACGACCCAGTGGAACCCTCACACCCCTCCCATCACTCGATCCTGCCTCACTCCCCAACTCGGCGGCCCCCCTCCCGGGCTTACAAATGCCTCGGAAACCGGACCGGGGGCTTACTGGAGACGCGCTATCTCATGCGGCGTTGATTGACCACCGAGAGTGTGCGAGCAGGAGAGAGAAGCACGATTGCTGCGACGGGGCGTTGGTTAATGGCAGTGGTGGTTGCATTTTCTCCAGTGATTCGCGCGTTTCCTTTGGGAGGAATGAAGAACAAAAACGGGATATTTCTACGCGTTTACCAAGCCCTGGTTCGTTTCTTCATGAAGGACACTCAAGAAGGCCTAAATTTGGAAAACAACGTCATGAATTATAAAATAAGCTTATGGTCATCCACACTGATATTCATTACCGACCAAAGTGTCAGCAATTCATCGTCATTGGGGTAACAAAGTACTCCCGTGAATGCGTTGAGAATGGAAATAAACTGCTGGCACCATGGTCAGTTAAAAAACTCAGCGAAGGTACTACTAAACTTTGGTTTTTAATAATCATTTCTGGATAACTTTAACCGCATGGTGAGGTAGCCTTTGCATTAATACTAAATGAACCGACCGTACGGATTCTGTACAAAACATTTGAGAGTACATTACATTGATACGAGTATTATCAACGGGAAAACAAGTCAGCTTCTTTTTACATAATCAGAAAATATTTAACCAGACATTATAAATCTGGGCCTTTAATATTTATTCCTCCTCCGACGTTTTATGTGTAATTATATACATCAAAGACCCTACAGAAAATGGTACTACTAACAAAATATAGGTCGTAAAACTTCGTTCATCTCGAACGCTGTGTTGTGCTTTGGGTAAAATCAAGTGCATGAACGAAGAACATTGTACATTGTCAAGAGTTTCAGCTTATATTTGTAACTAAATTTTTGTAAGGGCTATTTTCGGAGTAAATGAGATTGCATTCCAAAAGTACACATTTACTATTCGCAACCGGACAAATATGTAGTATACCGTATGAAAATATCTATATGGATTCATTCTGTCGCCGATAAAAATCAAATAATCCTTTGTTCTTTGGTAAAATCTTGATTTTTCCGCTGCTCGCGCCATGTGGATGACGTCACTCGCACGACGGACACATGGCAAAGTCTTACCTAGTATAAGTATACTACAGAGCTACATGCTACAGAGCATATATAATAATTAGTAAAAGAACAAAACTGTCCTGTAAATGCGAAATGGGGCGTGGCAATGAGAGAAAAATAAATTAATAGTAGCATATGCCTAACTTTGGCGTGCTTTTCAATCAGCTATTGCACTCGAATGTTTTTTCAATATAAGACCAATTTTCAGAATAAATATCACAATACAAATTACGGTCAAAGATTTTTATGCAGAATGCTGTTTCTACGAATAACAATTAACTGTTATAAAACCAGAAGTGAGTCCATGAATAATGGATGTTTCTTTTAGCCCGAAGAAAGAACCGTTCAGTAAAAGAAAGTAGATGATGACGGGGACCTTGCCTAAGGATAGACTGGCGAAAATTTTAATACAGGGTGTGGCGCTGAAAAGCACGGAAACCTGGAATCTGAGAAAAGTGGACGGGAATAGACAGAAGGCTTTTGAGATGTGGGCGTAAAAGAAGGACGGAGGATTGTCGGAAGGAAAGGAAGACAAAAGAGGAAGGGATTGGAATGGAATGTGTAAAGAGGAAATATTTGAATGAGAATAGCAGGCGACAAACTAGACGGTTGGAAGAGTTTATGCGGGGCAAAGGATTTTCGATGTCCGTGACGGAGGGGAGAATGTTGGGTAAGTGGGCAGGGGAATAAAAAGAATATATCATATGAACCGAATGAAGAGAGGTATGCTGAAATGCAGTAAGATTTTGAATCGGTAGATGGGCCCCGATATTTGAAAAATCCATAGAATTATACTTGCTTCTCTTAAAGCCTACCTTAATCGGCATATTACGTCAGTTATAATAATATATTCACAAAGAGAAGTTACCCACTATCACCTCAAAACCAAGCGCTAAAAAGTAGCTGGAACAGAGATACTACCATGTGCTATTCTTCCCCTTTTCACTGGTTTGGAATCCAACGGATTTCTCCCTACTGTACGTAGTTCTCAATGATGGACATAGCGATTCAATAAAACAACCGCCCCCTTAAGGTGTTGGATAAGTTATGGGATTTTAAACTTGATTTTGGCTTCTCCGTGAAGCAACGTCTACCAATTAACTCCTACGGCGCATTTTACATGCAAATTTACTACTGATCAAAGCTTCAGCAATGACTTGTCTCAAGTTTACCTAGGAAACAATTGTTACTATCAAAATCATGCGGGATAACAAAAGAGAGAAAAATTTGAACCATTAATTTATTGAGTAAATATTAGTTCCGCATAGTTAAGCCAAAAACCTTTCATTTTTTTATTAAGCGACAAAATCTCACAATACATGGCCAAAAAGATTATTATTTGGATATAATTAAGTTATTTATCAAAGTAAAATTTCTAAGTAACACTTTTATACGCTTCATGATTACATAAAAATTGCAAAATAAAAGCAGAGGATTTTAGCAATTTAGCCATTTGTGCAAAGAATTGGTGATCCCAGAGGAAATTCGTAGGCGAGAACGACACATTGCGAGAGAATAGAGCCATGGGATATAGGCTGTTAGCTAATAAGTTCCAAAAGGGGAGGGGGGTCCTGAATGGACGCTGCAGCAAATGGGAGGTCCAAGGGGAGGACACACATAGGGCGTAGGCCACCCGCTGGTCGAGGGGAACAAATGACCCCAAATGGACCATCATTTTTTTCCATCCCCTCGGGTGGCAATGTGCAATATTGAGGATGGTGACTTTGTCCACTTCACAGAAGTGCATATGACCTCTCGCATCGATCTGTATACATGCGGAAATGAAGCCACTTTCTGCATCCATCACCCGTTTCCCATGTGCCCGTTGCCGCTTAGTCCTCCACTTTCCAAGCTTAGACAAAGTAGGAAAGAAGTTAACACAGAATGAGAGCGGAAATAAATTATGAGCAATGTTTAACTACGACTAAATAATCTCAAATGAGTGTAACATTTCGTCATATTCAGTCCATCCCATGTTGTTGCAATGGATAGATGCACGCATACCCATCAGGCAAATCGCTATTAGAGTATGTTCAGTCAAAGAACTAAGATACTGCATTTAGACCTCGAAAACTGGGTCTCGTTTAATTATTATCTTTATCTATGATTTCACACGATTGCATAACTCTTTTACTTCATTTACCTTCATACATTGCTTCATACTCGCTATTTCATTTTAAGGATCGTAGTATTTTTCCTCTTTAGAGGATCTTCCACCAAATGACGTATGACTTTCTAGATTGACATAATGCTCGTACTCTCTGCCATCATGCACCCTATTTTGTTATTAAACTATCTCTACTATACTCTATATTATAATTATTATCTCAGAATGGCCAAAACAACGAATAATACTCTATCAATGAAGCAGCCTTCTACATCACACTATCCACATTCTTACACTATTCACATATCATCATCCGCTCCTCACTACCTCTATCCATCCTACTTTTGTCATAAACACGTCTCAGGTGCCCGATTCATGAAGCATTTAGCTAACAGTTGAGCTAATCCTGACAGACTCAGATCTCGCTCTCTGGGCTAGAACATTCACTATGGTCCTGGTAATAAAGCATTCCACAGAGGAACTGATAACTCATTTTTACCCCACTAGAAAATAAACAAAAATACCCAAATTTGAAGTAGGAGAAGATGCATACGTTTATATTGCGGTAATTAAACATGGTGGCAGTCGGCTAGGCGAAGAATTACGTCAAGTGGGAAAGATGTGCGCGAAAAAGGGGTCATCACTTGAGCCGAGGGGAAGAGAGGAAAAGTGCAATTCGTGGGAGACTGTTAATAAAAATTGTAGAATTGACATGGAAAAGAAGAGAAAGGGACAGCAGCGCGTTTCATTATAATGTGTACGATTTTAATGAAACTCCATTTAAATCCGCCCAAGAAGGTGAAATTCAACACCAAAAATTCATTTGCCTCGACTGGGATAAGAACCAGGATCTCCAATTACGAGTCAGGTGAGTTAGTCACTTACACCGCCAAGCCATCGTAATTCAAAGCAAATTTCAGAGGAGGATTATGTAAAAAAGGTGATCTCGTCCCCAAACGATATGGTATCACATGAGACATGATCGTGCTTACTGAGCCAATGCAGGATACACCCAACATGGTCGCTTTAGAACGACTAACTCAAACTGTTTTTCAATCACCACGAAAAGAACGATTTCAATGGTATATTGTCACGTGCACGGGTGCAGAGATTATCACCAAAGAGGGTGAAATTCGCCATGAAAAAATCATTATTCCTATTCAAGCTGCAGCCGTTGAAGATTTGGGTATAGTGGAGACTGGAAAGGGAGCGGTCGACGAAAAAGCAGACGAAAGAAGAAGGGCTTGGTGAGGTAGGTGAAAAGAGGAAACTTCAGGATGAAATAAGAAGGCAGAGTAGGCGGTTGGAGGAAATAATGTGTGAAACTGGGTTCCTTACGGCTATAATTCAGGGAATTATATGGGGTAAACGCGGAAGAGAATTCAATGGAATTGAAAAAAATTGATTTTATGAACGAGAGGAAAGTGAAGGGACGTATGATGAAATAAAGAAGGAAATTGAGTCGATAGACAGGGCTAAGTGTCGCAAAAAAATAAGAATAGAGAATTATTAGAACGATAGAATAGAACAAAATAAAGAATTTTTATCAACTTCTATTTAAACATATCTCAAACTGTACAGTACCTTAATAATAAGTCATTACATAATTGCAGATTAATAACTACGCTTCAGTCCTTACAGCAAATCAGTAAAATAATCACATTCTTAGAATTTTAATTTTTCAAGAAAGATGCACAATCAGTATCAATTAATATGATGTTTCCATGATAATTAATTGACTTTTGTCACTTATACAATTTATTTGGAGTGTACAATCGGTTTAGGCTGTTGCGCCATCTAGAGAGACATCTTTAAAAAATTTCATGAAACGGAAAATATCTATAAATATAATGGCACGGATAGGAGGTAAGTGGCGAGGAATAGAAAATGAGGGCAGAGGGAGTCAAAAACGCAATTGCTAAGAACTGAGGTGAGTTAACCGTATTTTGATAATTTAATGAAACAGATCGATTTATTATCATGCCTAACTTTCATCTATTAAAGGTTTCAATTTATGATTAAACTGATATTTGATCTACATACTCTCCACTTAACGATTGACTATTTTCGTAAGGAAAAGTGTTTTTTTAATAATAATAATTATGTTTATTGCTCCAAAATATGAAATACAGAAAAAAATACAAAGAATACAATATTAAGATATTTGGAGCTTTAGGTAACCTATAAGGCGAACCTGTGTTTATGTCACCATCAGTTAGAACTACGACCATACATTGTTACATTTAGAACAAGAAAAAAATATATATACCAACATTTCGAATGAATTCCTTTTAACAAGTATGTTTACAAAAATAAATAATTTTATTTAGCAAAATATATCTTCGATTTTTTCATAAGTAAATAGCCAGTTTTTAACATTTTTTAAAAAAGAAGCAAGATTAGGTGCACATTTGTACTCAGAAGGTAATATGTTATACATTTCTGGCCCAATATATAAAAAACTTCGCCGGTACAGAGACAATTTGGGCCTCGGCAAGGGTGTCAATATACTGCGAAAATTCCATAAGCCTGGCCTATTTGAGACAGGAATTTTAGCACCACTCCTCAGAAAAAACAATCTAAGTACTTTATAGACGTACAAATGCCTAAGTGGGAGGAATTTCAAATGTTGAAATAGCGGAAAGGATGGCTCATGACGATTCTTATTGAGAATTATCCTGATAAGCCTCTTTTTCAAGATATTAGCTTAATAGAGTTCAAATAAGCTCCTCCCCATGCAATCAAGCCATAAGTTAATTTAGAGTTTATTAATGCATTGTAATACAACCTCAAATTTTCTAAAGTTTGAGGAGTAACTTTGTCGAAGTTACTCACATTCCACAAATTGAAACACTTCTCTAGAAGAGCCGACTCCTTTTTACTTAAATTTGAAATCTGTCAGGTTTTAAATCCTATAAAACGTATTTTGTGATGGAATTCCATTTTCATGAGTGGACACCTTGGGCACCGTGGACATCTTTCTGAGTTTTTCCATTGATTGCCATAAATGAAGGCCTAAAACAGACGGTCTTGTTAAGGAGGTTGGAACGCTTAGCGTTTATGTATAGATTTGCGCGAAACATTTCATTCGCGTACTTATTAGTAGTATATTAAGGTAAAATCGAAAAGAATTTAATTTTACCGATTTGGTTTCTCGGAAATTTAATGCTATTTTAACACGTACCCTTATGACACTTGTCAGATATTTCGAATAGATCCGATGAAATATGTACAGATTTTCTAAACGCAAAAAATACCTTTCATATTATAATGATTTTTCTTATTATATGTCAAGATATTGGCCGAACAGACGTATTTATATATGGTTGACGCTTAAATTTCGAATTTTGCGCCGTAAACTCAAGTCATAACAATTCTTTAATTGAGACGAAAATTATTAAAAAATATTTCTTGCGTCGTTTATTTACTAAATGTACAGTTATTTCCAACGAAAAAACTTATGTACTATAGCGAAGTGAGGTCCAAGAATATTTTGTCTCACTTGAAAAGTTATTAAAATGTACACTCCACGACTCACGATTCGTGCTTCAACTACCTTACGGTTGCTCCTCCTAGAGAGGGCACCAATGTCATTTTATTGTTGTTATCTGTAATTAAAGAAAAATATGTCCCCTATTGCATATGGTTAACAAAATATCACCTTTCCATGATATTTTCCTAGTAATTGAACTTGAAATGTCATGGTGTTCAAAGGAAGAACGTGAAAATATAGTATTTTTTGTTTAATATGATAATTCTTTATTAATCTCATATTGAAGTACATTGGTCACAAAATAAAAGAAATAAAAGTAAAGACAGTAAAGACATACGGACTATCCATTGTATAAAAGATGTAATACACTTCACTCTATATGACATATACTCCTTTGCATTAAAACACATGAAAAAAGAAGAAAACCTCAAGCAAAGTGGATAGTTTCATTAATATTTTTAAACCTTAGCAGACCCTCTGAGCCACAACAGGCTCATCAGAAGGTATTTTCTAATGTCAATGTAAAATATGAACGTAATTTTCTTGGAAAATGTCATTAAGAAGGAAAAATTTATAAAATATTGAGTAAAAATAAAAAAGATGCATCTTTTAGTCATACTGTTTGAGTTCTTAGCTAAGCACTGCGATAATTGAAGTCAAAACGTGGTAATTTCGTAGAAAAAGTGTTGCGATCGACGTTTATGGCTATAATAAAGTGTTCACTAAATGATACTCGTGGTATAACTGTAATGCTTTGTGCCTTAATTTTGGTTGTCAATGGATAGCGCATTCCATCAGGGAAAACAGAATTTTTATAACTACATATTTGTAAAGTTTGAATTCAGTATTTATTTTGACTGGCAAAGTCGCACTCCAGCCAATGATATTTCTCTCTAGTTTGAGCGAAATATTACACCACCTAGAATTCAATGAATTTGGTCTTATTTTCATGAAAAATATCTCACCCTACGAAAGGTACAAAAATATCGGCCCCTTACCGGACTACTTTCCGAGATTTTTGACTAAAAATACCTGCGCTTTCAATGGGGAAATAGTGCGATAATGGACCGTAGAGAGACCTTGCTTTGAAAAAAAAAGTTGGATTTCTCACGCATGGATTTCGTCAAAAATTATCAGAATGTAGTTTGCATGTTTCATCAACTATTTTTAAAAATAAATCATATTGTCGACGCAGTAATTTTTTCAGGACAAAAGAAAACTTTCCACTATGGAGTTTTAAACGTACCGCGTGAAGAAAATGAGTAAAGTAAAAGACATATGGATAGGTATTTACATTTAATTATTCCGGATCTCAGTCGTAATCAAGTAAATTCTTGCAATATTCATAATGGAATATTTAACTCATGCTTCCTACTGCCGTTGATATTAAAACGTTTACTTCTAATATAGTTTTAATTATGACTAAGGAAGTACCTCGCTCCAACCACCATAAGTGTGACAGTAACGCAGGCCTGGGTATAACGAAAGATTAGGTTAATCCACGCCAAGGCATTCCCAGAATCTCTATAGTATATAGAGGGGCGGGGACGCGGCGGCTTGGAAGTTGGGCAAGAGCTCTGGGCGGGAGAGGAGAAAGAAAGAGTGTGAAGAGGAGCGGGTGCCCGCGTTGGTCCCGCGCCCGTGTCGCGTGCCTTTCCACTCCGTCGCTCCGCTAAAGGAAAGTGCGGAAGCGAAAGGGAAAACGGAGGCACGACACGACGCCACCGCTCCGGGCATTTATATAAATAAGCGCGCACGTATAAATGAGATGGGATAGCAGAGATGGCCCAACGTGAGCGCACGCGTGTATGTGTGTACGCGCCAGTTGGCGATTGCGCGTGTGTCATGGACGACAACGATCAAAGGGGAACGACGCTCGCCCCACGGCTCTTGTCACCACACGGGCGTGCGGGACGGGAGTGACGGAGGCGGGATAAGCCGAACATCACACACATATCGTGACGGCTAGAGAGAGAGACAGAACGACGGTGGCACACAACCAGAGAGAGAGAGGAGAGATATATGGCCAATCCCTTGTTCCAGTTTTTTTCCTCATCCAAGTCCCTTTATTGTTGTTACGTAACACCGACGTACTACGTGGGAAAGAGCGAGTGGCAAACGTCCCGTGTCATTAGGGCCGTTTTTACTCGAGGCACTTCACTGCACAGTTTCACACTAAATAGCAGCATGGATGAATGTGCAGTGAAAATTGCATAGCCTAAAACAGAAAAATGCTGGAATGACAGCAGCAATGAACACCAGACAGGAAAATAGCCAGAGCTGTGATTGTGTGACCGCATACTTGCGATTTACGCATATTAAACAGCACAAATATGTGCTTTGTGTAAAACAGCCTTCACAGCTCGAACGTATACGTTTCTTCCGATTTCTCCGAGAAGATAAGAAACGGCTTTCCCTATATTTGTAGCCCTTTGTAAACGCTATAGGCGTATATTTGCGGTGCAAGGAGGGTAGATAAAAGTGGATAGGGTGAAGGGAAAATTGAAGGGAAAGAGAGAAACGCAACGGGAGAGAGACGGGAAGAGAGAGAAATAGAGAGCGGCAGGTAAACCATGCTAAACATGGCGAAAAAGTCTCGAGGCACACACAAGGTAAGTTCCAAACATCGTCCTCATCTATGGCTTTACATGGGACGCAATTTTGAGGGCTAACAGTGCAACGAGTTGAAATTAAACTGCAGGGAGTATTGATTCATCCCATTTTCCCCAATCGTATGTGTTGGCAGCAATAAGAAAGTTTACTGACTAACCATATGCGCAAAATAACTTTCATTCGACGTTTGGCAGATTTCTGAAAGTTACGTAGCTCATGTCCCAAAATTGCTCACTGCGCAGCACTGGCGATTCGTCCCCTAAATAAATCTTCACAAGGCCGAGATGGCGATGCAGATAATAGCATTGGGCAATGAACATAGTGCTGAGAAATATAGTACTAACTGCACGTCTAAGACTCTTCTCATACAATATTTATTATAAGTATTATTGCCAAAAGTAACTTTTGAATCTGACGCGGAGTAAGAAATGGATGCCTACGAGACGAAGAGGTGAGCATATGGAGGTTCAATTTGGCAAGAGCATTCTTCATTGGATCCATGCTGTCAGCTAAACATGGGACCCTTCATGGTAAAGGTTTGATTATCCATGGACGATCGGTACATATGGGACATACAGAAATGGAACATTTGCTGTTAGATCTCAGAGTAAACAAAAAGATGACATAACATAAACGACACAGATATGGACCATTAACATAAAATAATACAGATGGAATTGTAAAATAAACTTCGTGGAATATACGCTGGATGGAATATGAAAGACGGAGAATATGAAAATATACATACCAGGAAGATATATCAAGATTCTAAGGAATTTACATGCAAGTAAATCATTCACGCAGCAGGACCAATTCAGTAAGTTTGATCCTAAATGATAGTTCACTTTAATACAAAATCAACATCCTCAAACCCAAGCAAGTGACCAGGCTCTTCATAGAAATTAAGCCAGTGTGAGGGTGCTTACAAAGTAACCTTTGGTAACTTGTTTCGATTAGAAATATGCTAATGATGATGAATCCTTCACCCCAAGGGCTTGTTGGTTCCATAATCGAGCAGCAGCAACCGTGTAAAATTTTTATTGGCAATATTTAGGTGCTGAAGATACATAAATTAAGGACATTCTGCTAATTACGTTAGTTGTCTTTTTCCTGGCAGGAAATAAACGCATCAAGTATTGCGAAGAAAAAAATCTGAACACTAAAGGACAGTAAAAATGTTGATAAAGCATAAGTCCTGCAAAGGCTGGAAAAAAATTAAAAATTGGGAATGCTACGTCAAAGAAAGAGTCCAACGGAAGGATTGGAGAGAGAGAACGAAGGGAAAGGTGAGCAGTGAGCCTGAAAAAAGTTTTGCTCTAACAGATCTAAATAGTTGGAATTGTTCAATTTTCTCTATAATTGGAATGGTTGGCACATTTCAACGTGTTTCTCAACAGCAAAAAAGAATCTAACGCGAGCGGAATTGAGTGCAAGGTCGGAAGCATGTCCCACTTGACTCTGAATATATTACATAAGGCACCTGAAAATTCTTATAGTCACCAGGGACGGCCCAGAATAGCCAACGCATTTCAACTTTCGTAAGCAGACCGATAGGAACCGCTAGCGTAGCGTGTCACGATAGTTTATGAAGCGATTGTACAGCGATATTGTGCGGGTAACTATGGCTAACACATAAATCTCGAAAACAATGGCATTTCGAAAACCTTCCGTGAGAAACAACCAAATATACCAATTACTTACGCAGCTCTCGCAGGAGAGGGCATAGGAGGGTTGGAAGAGCGATATCGTGGTAGAAAATCTTCCGTGCACGGGTCAACATAACAACTCAAAGCGTTTTTGGGGCTGCAGCTGACCAATTATGCACTTTCGTGGTAACTATTAGCATCCTGAAGAGATGAGCATCCCGGTAGGATGAAGACAAAGCGAATGGCCGTATTTAGGACGTGCTATTGCAGACGTTTTTGAGGTTCATCATGAAAATATTCGCAAGGACCAGGGTAAGAAACCAGGAAACCAGAATTGCTTCCGACGAGGGTGCTTTCTTCAATATCTCTGGAAATTTATCTTTATTATCCTGTTGTTTTATCATCTATTTAACAACTATAGTTAACTTTCCATTCAAGTGAGGTAAGAATAACTATTTTAGGATTTTCTTTATATTTCGAGTTTCCACAGGCACTCAAATGGCCGTCAAGTAGAAAAGTATAGAATAACACACCCACGCTCCGCAAGAATTAGCAGGTGAGTGATTATTCCTGTTTCACTAACTACGTTTTGTTCATAAACACCATTATAGTAAATTTACTGCAAATAATGTAAGCGATGCAATAAAACGCACAGAAGCGTAGTTAAGGCTGACGAAGAGAAGAGATTGAAATACGAAGATGACGTTGAAGAGATTTAAAAACACTACCAGTCGAAAAACAGATTGCTCCAAGCAGCAGAAAGAGAGGGGTTAAGAAGGTGAGCAAAGTCTCTTATAGATGCAACCTGCTGCTTTCTTCTCCACAGAGGATCTGCGTAAAGCACTGTTCCCGAGAGAAAGTCAATTCTCATTCATCTCCTCGGAAGATCGAAACTCAACCCAAAATGCACGAAAAAGAATATGCCGCCGGAATCGTTGGGATGCACTCAAGAGGGGCGACAACCGGAACAAACTGCTTGGCGCGGTGCAAGTGGAGGAGAGGAAAGAAAATCCGGGGAAGCGAAGAATGTTATTCGGAATATTCTCCTCCCGTTCGCTCCGGGAAAAGTTGAGCGGGTTGCATACGGCGCACATAAAATATCGCCCGCAAACTTGGAACCCATTGTGAGAGCGTTGTGTCTGTTTGCGTAGCGGAGACGGGTTTTTTGGCCGTGAGGGGGCGGGGTGGTATAGGGGAAAGGGCGGCGAGGAGGCTCAAAGGGACCTGGGGAAGGGTAGGGGTGTTGGGGGGGCTTTCTCACATCGGAGGTGTCGGATCGGAAAATCCGCTTTCCACCCTTTGCCTTGTGGGGAGGGAGTAGGAGGGGGAAGAAAGGGGGGGAGAGGATGTACCCCTGTGGTACTCCTGCTATGGGGGACCTCCCCAACTGAACCGACACCCCTATCTCGCCACCCCCAGGGGCCATCCAGATGCAACGCCACCGCCCCCTACCCCACATCCACATCTGTACTGTCTCCGAACCTAGTGGCCTGAGCGAGGCGGGGGGGGAGGGGCGTTCGTGAGCGGCTGGCCCACTAAAGGGGGTGGATTTATATATGTCCTGTACCCCAAAGAAGGGGAATCAAACAGGGGGAGGGTATATGGGGACATATAAAATATATCGAGGGAGGGATGGTTTGAAAAAATCGTATGAAGGATGGGAGTATGTAAGAGGGTAGACTGTAGAGTGACCGTGCAGGGGTTAGCATGATGGCGATAAGGAGAAAACAGTTGAAGGAATTACGGCGCCCACAAAGGCGCGATTAATTGCCCTCGGGGCCGAACCAATATCCTAAAAACAAACACGACGAAATAAATTAAAGAACGAGGGCCCGACTGTTTCTCAAAATAAATATTTAGGGCACACGGGAAGTTTGTAGCTTCCCCCTTTCGGTCGATCAAATCGGCCCCAAACATTTGTCAAGGTTTGAGCATACATTATGAATAGGTCCGAGGAGTCCTGTGTACATTAGAGGTCTGAAATAAAACACATAAATTATTTTAATTGATAAAGGGAGTTAAGTAGAGTTGCTGATCCACTGAGACTAAATTGAAACCCAGAAGTGTCTGTCTTGTGTCTATAGTCATGTTAAATCACTAATCTGAGATTATATTTTACGAAATTATTTAGATGTAAAAACGATGAAAAGACTCTCATAGGATCTGGATGTTTTATCAAATATTTACCGAATTGTGTGGGGAGCAAGAGTTTTGTAATCAGGAGACTAAGGATTCTGGGGTACAATAATATTCTCAGGGTCGAGAATTGAAGATTTTTAAATATCGCTTCTTTAACGTGGCTACATTTGTCTCGCGGTCAAAACTTTAAGTAGGGTAAAGGACGTCAAGCCTCTGTTGTGGTTAGGTGACGTTCACCTATGTGGAAATGATTTTGTGTTTTCAAAAAAATATCCAGCGCTAAAATGGTCTTTATTTGCGATGCTATGATCAACAACTATTATTAACATCGTTATTAAGATTTTTATTCCATCCTTCTAACTTTCGCAAGGCATCAAGTAGTTTTATTTAGCTCCGACTGACAGTAGTGAATAATAGCATGTAGATTAGACAGTTGTGAATAATAGATGAATGCTGCAAATTATACTACGTAACTTCTTCGAGGCGTTCATGCTTTCCCAGCATTTATCATTCGTTAATCTTTCATATATTTAGAATTTATCATTATTAGTATTATTTAAAGTAGGACTCTTACATAGAAAAGGGTATTTGGTGACTATTAGTCCCTCAATGAATATTCCACTATGTATGACTTTTTCTGTTTTCCATTTCTTGCTGCCTCTTTGATTACACCTTTTCTAACAAGATAAGCGTACTTCCTCTTTTTACACCACTTAATTAGCCCATCTTTTTCCTTACATCCACGATTTCCTAGCTTGCAAACCTCAAAACCCTCGCTTTTGATCACTAATTCTTCTATCTACGCAACTGCTTCATCCTATCCTCCTCCTGCAACATCTTCTCCTCCTCAATGATCTCAACAGGTAAACCTCTCCGTCTATAGTACCTACTCCATCCTCCTCCTCAGTAACATCCATTAAAGTCTTTGCCACTCTTCAAAACTCATGGTTTTCTTTTCAGTGTAACGAACAACACTAGAGTACTCATAGCCAATGTTTCTAAATCTTATTAATCTCCTTGTTTCAAACATCCATCGCACGACGTCAATGGTATACTTTTAGCATGTTTTCTCAGAGCCAATGAAATATCCTTGAATACTGACGCTCACGGTTAAGCACAAGAAAATTAGTTTTATTCTAGATATATCTCGAGAAATTTCAGGGGAGTTTATTTTTTACAGGGATCATCGCTGTGTGCGAGAGGCTGGCAGACCTTGAAACAGATGGACGTCATGCCGAAGGAGAATGGATGGCAAGCGACAGCAAGAGCCGGCCAGAGTTCGAGAGCCTTTTCCCGCCGGTCGACGTTGGGTTCCCCGAACCGTCCCGCGGGAGATTGGAAAAGGGAAAGAGATCGTTCCCTTAGGGCCCCCAGTCTTTTGGCTGAACCCTTCTCGAAGAGTGGTAGGGGGAGAGTTTTTTCCGAACAAACGTTATGAAATAACATGTCTTTTTTACGTTTATCTTCTACGATTCCAGTGTAATGCAAATTATTTCGACATTAATGATTAACTATTTAAAGTGATGAGTTATTTCATCACTGACTTTCTCCAAGTCATTTCGTACGATAAGCCAGCCCTCTAAGAATCCCCAAATTAGTGTATTGTAGACGTTTTAGTGTCCCTGTCGTAGGAAACTACGGCAATAACACGACAACGCGGTGTATCGTGAATGACGCTGCGCCACGTTTATAAAGTTATTTGGTCACGATCACTTTTATATAATTTATTATTTGAGTACATAATTTAAGTTATCTACCATTTATGGCGGGTTTCAACGGAAGTGAATACAAATCCTCACATTTATACACGCACAGACCCCAATTACTATCTCCTGAAATACAGATTACGTAATGCAGATATATGGATGCTAATAAGCTTCGTCGCCGTCTGTTAATCTGCATGTGTATGAAAAGACGTTCAACAGTTGCAATGCTTCAGTTCAAGTAAGAACTTCATCTGACGTAAGGAATAGAACCCTGGGTACTATTTTGCACCATCTTTATCAAGATTTAATTAAGGCTTACATTATGTGAAAGTACGCCGAAGATCCTAAAAAAGTTTCTTCCGTAACACGTACGCTTTTTCGCGTTTTATTTATTCCGTGGATCAAAGTTTTTCCAAAGCGTCAAAGTCACCATCGAAATTGAACAACAAATCGAAGAGTTTTTCTCTCAAGGATAGGGTCATCATTGATAAAGGGAGTATGATAGTTGTAGAAAGAAGAGTACCAGAAGCAAAGAGGGTATTTCACCAGGAAAAGAGTCAACTAGAAGATTGGACACTGGCATGAAAGCAAGGGAGCAGTTTATAAAGCGTGGAGTTTTGCCAAATGTATGGCAGCAATTTTAGGAGTATAATTTCTGTAGAACGAAGAAAGTTATATTTCGTAACTTAATCTGGTTTCATAACAGCTTCGGAGAGCTACCAGTGAAAGCAGGATTTTTTAGTGATTCCAGCGGAAAAGCGAAATACCATAAATCTTTAGACTCATTCAGTCACGGTGAAGCCATCTTGTGAATGAAATTAAGCGTAGAATAAGATGATGAAGATAGTACCGCGGTACATTGAACAAATAAGGGAAATCTTATTTAAACGACGGAAGGAAAAGAGAAGGATATAACCAGTACGAACAGATTATCTGCACGGAATGACAAGATGTAATGTCATGTAAGTATTGAAGTGCGAACAAACTGGTGGAATGAGAATCATGCGTTATTTTAAAATAACTATTTGTGTTTGAAGATAGCATCTGTGAATGAATGAATGGGCATAAATTTCACCAAAAAAATCATACACTATGAAAATATTTGACCTAAAATATTACACATGCTTGACGGCTTGAAAACTGCGTCATCGGGTACCTGGCGATGACTTCACGAAACGGTATCGCTCACAGCAACAAGACATACTTTTCTCTATGAAGTTAGGCTTCGTTATATTAAATAGACGAAATTATCGTTTATATTTACTTATTGAAAGCCAATGAACGTGAATGATTTGATCCTTTACATTGAAATAGATTAGAGAAGCGATTTCGTGCGATGACGTCAATCCACCGAGATGCCGTTTTGGATCACTTGATTCATCAAAAATTCATTTAATTTTAAAACCCATTTAGTATAGCTTGCGGTAATCGCACATTGATGTGTACTATTTACAGAAATTTTTGAGAAAAATGTCATGTCAAATACACCACTCAAAAACGGTGATGTAAGTCTTTTTGTGAAGTGTGGTACTGTTTCCTTTTTTGTACAATTTCACTCATTGTATGTTCTTCTTATAAATGTGCACCAGCATTTATGTACTAACTTACTGAATGTAACACAGATCAGACCAGTTCCATTTAACAGTGGGTCGGCAACCAGAGAGACGATATTCTCAAATTGTGCCTATATTCCTTATTTTCTACATAATTACTTCGTTATAACTTAAGGAATAAAAAATTATTATTATTATTAATTATGAGAAAAGAAAATGAACACATGCTTCTTAAGTATTTGACTCACATATTCGCGAAACCTCCTCAGCTGCCGATTCTCCTCTTCCCCATGAAAATAAGAAACAAGTGATCTCTCTGAGGAGAAAGGGAAGTGGCATGGGGTGCGGAAGTGAAGGTGGACCGGGTCCCTCTGAGGGGAGCGGGTAACGCATTATGAGGCGCTAAGGATGGCACGTGTCACGACTTATTTCACTCCGGGACGACGCCTTCCCGTCCATTGCCCTGTTCACTCTCTCTTGAACCACCAAGTTCACTCCCCTCCACCCTTCACTAACTCTTCAACATGGGAAAGCTTTTTACGGATATTAAAGGCGAGGATTTTTCGCTCTGCTTGAAAAACATCAGGGATCCCACAGGGGTTTTAAATGTTTGGGGCCGTATTGCAGGACTCAGGGTGGGGGAGGGAGAGGGAGGGTTGGATGGGATGTGAATCTTAGGATCCACTTAAGGTATGCACTCGACACGCGAGTGTTTCATTAGTTCTGAAGTGGTTTTGACGCCGGGGATGTGGAACGGTTAATAAACTGCTTGTCAGTCGATCTAGAGGGGGAGCATTTTCGTCCCATGATGTAGCACTACCCAACCGGTTAAGGAGTGGAGAAATGACAACGTATAATATCAAAGTAGCCTTATGATATAAGTAACCTAATGTTTAGAAATGAAAAGGATATTTTATTGTGAAAGGAGTTTCTTTCTCAAATCGAACACAGGCGGGAATCTATATCCAATAAAATTTTGGCAAGACTAGAGAATGCAAGTATCGTTCTAAATCAAAACTATAGTGTATGTAGAGGCTGCATCCTACAAGATGTCACCTCGAGCGAAAGGGGGTTATAGTATATTACTCATTTTTAGGACTTATGTTAAAGTATCAGAGCTTTTGTTGGAGTAATTTATAAATCTAAGGATGTTTTCCCTCGCTGGATAGCTAGTTTCTTCCTAAATACATCATTAAGAGAAATAATAAAATTTGAACTTGAAAAATAATAAGTTAGAATATAAAGCAACGGTCTAACTCAGCGGTCAACAAGAAACAAAAAAAATGGGGTGAATTTTGATTTTCCAAGACTGAGTACGTAACTAATTAGGCTTACCTGTTCAAAGTTTACACGTTACGCACGAAAAATAGTTACTCAGAGCAGACCAACAATGAAAATATATAGGAGGGAGTACGAGGTGTTGACACTTACAAAACCGAAAGGAAGAGGATACGTGTTCAAAGCCCATGAAATCAGCGCTTCCAAGAAGGCTGCCACCAGGGCTTTCACTGCATCGCATGCTTTGCATAACAAGGTGCATCGGTTCAACTTTGATGGCAGCGTCCCTCGCTACAGGGAGCCGCGTATTCCGTGCTATCCTGGCACCTGTCGCCTTATACAACGATATATCCCACTTCAAACTTGTACTTTCCAGGCAGGAATGTCAAATATGATGTTAAAAGGTGTATTCTCGGGCACATCTAAAATGGGTAATCCTTGTTCGAACACGGTCAGAAATTTGTCCAGAAAAAGGCATATTTCTATCCACCTCCAACCTCATTTCCTCCATGTGGCTTTGATTTTTCCAAACCCTTGAAATAAAGTCCAGAGACTGTTATCGATTTCCATCTTTTCTTTGACCTTACTATTACGAAGGAAGTGAAGTCAACTTCCCCATTGGTACAAAATGTCATCCAAATTACTTCCTGAATCCTTGATGACCCTCGTTTTCTCTAATTAAAAATAAATTTACCCCATATAAGTAAGGTAATGACGGACGCTTTGTAACCTATATTTTATAAATTCGACTGAATTCGTAGCCTAAATAAAGGAATAGTAGTAAATAGGAATGCAAATTTGAAAACATTTATTCAAAATGTTATGAAGACTATATGGAACTTACGATGAAATTATCCGAAGGAGACAAAACGCTAGAGTAAAAACCATTTAAGCCTTTCAATTTACCATTTACAATTGATTTTATGTTGCCAAAAGAGTATCATAAAATGATAGATTCCTCTAGTTGCGAAATATTTGAGAAGGTTATTGGGGACTAATTGACCAACCTAAATTTTAAACATAGTATACAGCATTTTAATTTCTTTCGTGCTAGTGAAAACTAGTGAAATAAAAAGTTAGTGAAGAGAAGCCCGGATGTAATTCATCACGCATATAATGAAAGAGATGAGAATGAAGTATTATGTAGAAATAAAACAGTTTCCCAATAGGAGAATGAAAAAGAGAGATGCCTCTAATTGCGAAATATTAAGAAGGTTATTGGGCACTGACTGACCAACCTAAACCAACAAAACACCTATCTTCGGATGGATGTCGATGTGGAAGCGAAACTCAAACTAAAGTGGGTGTGATTCATGCAACCTTTAGGGAAGTTTGTACAATGAACATTACTTCACCCAACAAATCAGCGAAACAGACAACGGCATCCACAATGTTTCTCAGTCTCTTGACTAAGGTCATCCTCGAACCTAGCCAGGGTGGTAGAAGTGTTCCTATTTAACTCGTTTAGAAATGACTGTTAGATCATCGTGCCATTGCTTCCATAGATAAAAATCTTCAACTATGAATACAATTCCGGCGAAGGCTTCCAAGGTTCTTCGTTCCACGTTTTTCGCCCTTTAATGATGACAGTTTCGCACTCGTATGGGAGAACTTCAGATGAAAGAATTCTTCACCTGGAAGAAGGCTCCCTGAAGCGAGTACGTGAATGTCGTCAAAAAAGATGGGGAACCACCGAAATCCATACAGCATCATGGCATAATGAACGGCGAATTTCACTAACAATCCGTAACGAAAGATAACGAGACGACAGATGTCACTAGCATGTCTGAACGAGCCACAGAATAGCGCCACAGGAAGGAAGAGAAAGAAATGGATTTGAGAGAGCGAGGGAGAATGGGACTGATTCACTCGGCCGGATGATAGGGTGAAGGGGACGGTATACGGGAAAAGAGGGGATGGGAGCTAATTGTGAGGAGTGAATTGGGGGAGGGGGCGCCAATTGCGGTTCGCCCGGGAATCGCCCGCGACACTGCCCGCGGGGCGAACACGGAGAGGGACCACTGGCTGAGAGGAGGGCACGACACATTTCGTTGCGGGGAACGAGGGTTGAAAGAGGCAGAAAGGGGGAACTCTTGTGTGTGTGTTCGGCTCCGAAATTCGACTTAGCACCATCCCCGCCCATGCCTTCAGGCGAGCCTTGGAGGCAACTGAACAGCAGGAGGACGCGACGAGCCCTCAGGCGCCCAGAGAACTCACTGTGGGGACACAACGCTTTAGTAAGAGCTCCGGCTGTGGAACCCTTGTAGCCACTTAGTAGCGGTAGGGCAAGTTCAGTTGCTGCCCGCATCGTTGGCAGTTTCTGGGTTGTAAAGGCAGCTTCGCACATAGAAGTCGACCTCTATGGATCTCCTGTTTTCGATTCGATTCCTGTACAGCGTAGCAATATGTCGATGAGTATTTCACCTTGCAGGGGTTCATGCTTTGTACGTGTTACTGTTTCATTTTCCGCGATATATTAAATGACGGAGGGTAGCAATGAGCATGGCAGTTTCGAAGACGGCAGATTTTTGGAAATCAACATCATATTTCCACTAGTCCTCAGGCATCGGTGGAATTCATGGATTAATATATTAAATATACCTACATAAAGTCTTCTCCAAAAAATTATATAAAATCTGGTTCTGCAGATAAATTATTTTACGTATATAACTTCTTAATATAGAGTTTTGCAATTTTAATGAGTGATTACCTCTGTACTGTCTGTAAGCAGAACTTAGTATTCAAGCCTGCACCATGTACAATGGTTCTATCGAGTTTAACGAAATTGTCAAGCAAATATTTATTCGTACTTTTGATCCAATGTTAAAGAGGCGATGCCATGGAGAACATAAATGAGGCCAGTGGAGAAAGCATTAACTCATTTCTGCACAGAAAAATTTTTGCTTGCAATTTAGATGAATTTTTGGTATTTTACTCACATGGTCACCTAAAGAACTCATCCAAGATATTTTGGTGATCGTGACCTTGAATGAACCAGTGTGGACAAGTTGATTGCGAAAGAGTTCGCGGTTCCTCCTACAGAGCGTCATCCACTCGGCGTGTCAGGATGTAGCCATATGGCTACGGTGGGCAGAAATGGGTTAAGGACGATAGAGAAAATATGTCCCAGAAAAAGGTAGGCAGCTGGTAATGACTGGTAGCGAAGGCTTTTCGGGATCTCTTTCGCCTACTTTCAATTTCGTAGACGATAGTTTCGGAGGCATAATAGCGAGTTTTTTCAGGTGTGAAGTGAGGAAGGTAGCTGTAATGGTACCGAAACTGTCGTCCACTAATTTGGAACTACGCGGAAGAGACCGAAAACCTTCACAGAATTCTCAACGTCTTCGCGGAAGTCTTCGCAACGGGGAAGACTGTTCAAAACCCCACCAATGACCTGGTAGAATACCCATTAGCGATGGTTTTCTAAAAAGATGATTCCAAAAAATATAATTCACGAATGGTTTATTCTGCTCTCATTACTCTTTCATATGCCCAAATTGTGTCTTTCCTGACACAATGTCTCTATCTCACTCTTGAGCCACGGCTCTGAACTAATCCACGGCCATAAAAATATTGCTTACCCTAGACCGCTCCTCATTAACAAATGCCTAACTGCCTTTTTTACACGCCGCAAGGGTAATGAAATCTGTATCGTAAACTTAATAAAATTTGTTTTTATGATTTTTTTAAATTTTGCTAGTTGCCTTTCTCGTTACTTGATATTCTTATATTGTTAACACCATATGTATTAATTATCAATGTAATAAATAATGTAACCAACCGCGGTACGTTGTTTAAGACAATTACTAAATAAATGTCATTTTCGCTAAATAAATAAATGTGCCGCTCGTAACTAGCACGTTGACTGAAGTGGACCTCTCGCGAACGAATTCTCTTTCCAGCACAGAAGATATAAAATTATCATGAATAAATATCCATGCGTAACTATCACTTACCAAGTTATTTTATTTGATCATTGTCGTCTTTTGTTGCGAGATGGTGGACTTGTTGTTTACAACCTTATTTGTTATTTAAAAATACAAAATATACAAAATTAATAGAATTTCACTCAGTAAAATTTCCATAGTACACTTTAATTACTCCAACACATTTTCTGACCAAACTCGGTCATTATCAAGGTCTTTCAAGGCTTTGAAAATAATAGTATAGAGCCGAAGTTGGGTTGAAATATGAGAGAAAATTGTGAAATAATTATGAAGAATGAAATTATTTTCAAGTCGTAATGTCGTTCCACCATGTCAATCCTATGATTCCATGTATCAAATATGCTCTGCTCTGGTACATATGCGCAAGAAATGAGTACAGCGCAAACTGAATAGGTACTCTTTGTTGAAATCTATCACATCCGCAAAAGTGTTTTCTATACTAGGAGTCCATTTCCTTGACTGTCAGTGCTTCACTCTCTGTACCGCCGCTCAGTTACATACTATCATTGGAGAGCTGTGATTTCATCGGATCATTCAGGCTAATCATTTTTGGAAAACTATGCAGGTTACAAATTTAATTTCTCCAAAGATTACTTTTGATGGTTTTACCCCATAGAGTTTTAAACAGTGACTCTGGTTGTAAAAATGGTTGCTTTTCTAAAAGTACCAAATTTAAGATAAATTTGGAGTATTTAATTATGACTTAGCTACTTCGGATTTCAAACGAAATCCAATGATTCAATTATTAATTTCATTGGATCTTATTTACTTATTTAGTCCATTTTCCTGAATTCGAATGATTAATATCTCAAATTCAATTCATCAAAGAATATAACGCCTGCATGCGATAAAATAACTTTACTTTCACAGCTCGTGAAAGTTTATGTAATTCCTGGATTAGACCTGAGACTTATGGGGCATAAAAAATAGCCTATGATCAGTGGAGGGGCTGTATTTAAAAATTTTAATTTAAATTTAAAAAAAAAAAAATAAAATAAAATAAAATAAATAAATAAATAAAAAAAAAAGAAAGTTTGAAAACGTTGCAGTTAGAGGCTAATTCGATCCAAAATGCATTAATATAGCTTGCATTAAGCAATGTTATAAACTTTCAAACTTTCTCAAACCTCCACTTGGTAGCGGGACTCTCTTATCCTCCCTTTTCCCCTCCAACTCCATACTGTTCCGACATGGGCACCCCTTACCTCAACCCCACACAGACGCTAGCAATCCCTCCTTCCAGTCACCTCAGGCTACAACGATGCAGCCAGAGAAATTCCCTCTCAATTCAACGAACCTCCCCAATGCTCTCCCTCCCCGACACCACCATTGTGCCCTTATGTCACTCTCGGCTACGTTCGCCGACTGGGGAAGTCGTTTAACGCGACTGCCGCCGTGGTTTGTCAAAGAGGAGCGTAAAGAGTCGGGGGAGGCAGGCAGGGAAGGGAGATAGGACATCGGCGAGAGCTTAGGGGAGTGGAGTAGGACGCATATGCGGATTCATTCCGGTCGTGGAAGTGTAATGAAACAAATGGGCCGCGCGGGTACAAAGGAGGAATGAATACCGGCGAGAGGTCCCTCGAGCGGCCGGCAAAGCGGTAGAAGGCGATGTGGCGTCGCGCAGCATGCGATGCACACTAAAAGCCTCGCCGCTAACTGCCCTCTTGTTGCCCGTCGCGACCGTCGAATTAATGGATTGGCTACTTTGCGAGACGGAGAGCGGTGTCGATCTGCATGCAGCGGGACTGCCGCGATGAAGTTGGGGAAGAAAAACCGTGGTGAAGCGAACGATGGAAGAGAGAAAAGTGGCGTTAATTGAAGGAATCATTTCAATGAGCAAACAAGTTTGCGCGTGCTACAAGTCTTGTTTGCATTAAGCTTTTTACTTTGCATTTAAGCATTTGCTTTTTACATAATACACAACGTTAAGGAATAGCAGTAATTTTGCATGAATAATTAAATACAATTTTCTTTATTTTCAGAAGAAGATAAGACATAGTTAAATGATAGAAGTTATTTAGTTTTTTACAACATTTCGCAATATTATTGTTATTCATTGGGGCTTAAGAGTATATATTGTAAGGGGTGAGCTCATTTTATTTAAGTATCACCCACCCAAAATGAGAGGAAGTACACATAAAAGAATTAGTACACATCTTCCATCATATACTCCAACTGAACCAAAAATATATTCGCGAAAATTTGGCAATCGAGTAAATAGTATATATTACTTAGAAAGTCTTTCTTCTCCAGAAATTGGATAAATTATCTTGTTATAAAATAGGTTGAGAAAATCTAACAAGAAAATATTTAAATAGGAATGGGAAAGCAAGTCAAATCATGGCTCGTTTTATATTTCCACGTGGCCCATGGATTATTTCTTTGTTAATTCAATGCATATTGGTATATCTAAAAAGTTAATAAAACTGTACCCTTTAAACTGTTCCTAGCATAAAAAAAACAATAATTCCGATTCAAATGAATAATCCAAGCAAAAGTAGCATCCCACCAGGCAGCTTGTAGAACAAGCTCGGTAGTACGGAAGTAAATAATTTAATCATAGGTATATTGGAGGCAACCTCTTAAAAGGGAGTGAAATCTTGGGAACTCCACTGCATAGAATAGAATATTAGAAACAATGGAAACTTGGTATTATCGGAGAATGACTGAGATAAAGTGGACGAAAAGAATCACCAATGCAGAAATACTACGCTTGAAAGAAACAAAAAATCTTGCAAATTACACGAGGGAAAATTTAAACTATAAAAAATATTTGGACTCATTAAGCAAAGCAATTGACACTTAAAACAGTTTTAGAGGGAACAATGAATCGGAAGGATTACAATGCAAAGACTAATGATGGAATGCACCAGTAAAATTATTGCGGAAGAGAAAAAATGCGAAGGAATAGAAATTAGCTGAGAATAGAGAACTGCAGCCACTTTCGGACTGATGACCGATGATGGTGATACATTTATAACTATAGATTTCGTTTAAATAGTATATTATAACTTCTTCAAAATAAAAATGAAATTACATACTCATTAAAAAATTTGACATTAAAAGTAAGCTTTTATTTAAAAAAACATTCGTTGGAATATAATTTAAATGATCTGGTCGACTGATCAATAATGGTTGCCCAATATCCCCCGCTTATCGAAGAAGGTCTCTCATGATTATTTACAGTTATTTTTTTTCTACAGTTAAAGCGAGGTGAGCCAAGGAACCATGGCTACCTGCTCACTCCAAAGCACATAGTACAAAATATTACCTAAGTTTCTCCTAATGACATGGCATTTTTTAAGATATATGATTTCATTTGCAGCAAAATTATGATAAAGACCCCCAAATGATTTTCCAGAGGGAACAGCAGAAGCGGAACTATGAGGATAAGGAAGGCTGGACATCGTGGCTTCGCAAATACTGGGGAAAATGATGAATTAAAATTTAAAAAATAAAGAATGAAGCTCCCTAGGACAATAAAAATGAGATTGATCATGAAAGTAAGAGGGCTCACACTGGAGCAGATAGTGCATAGTTCTTAATCGGGAATTGCGCACGAGGAAAAAGGCAATAGCAGTATATTTGCACATTAGAAGGGGAATAGTTACAGCAAAGGAGTGGTTACTGAGAGAAGAGGACTGATCATGGACATCAAGGACAAAAAATGTAATGCTTTCACAACTTATTATTTTTTTGAGTAGCATACCGGTTAATGTAGGTTTAAACGAAAAAGAGTAAAAATTCCCTTGGTTTCTACCAGCACAATCCTCTGGGTGAATACGAAGTTTCTTTCTTCACCTTAGTATAAAGTCTTCCACGTATTCTATTCCTTAGCCTACCCGCACACCAAATATCCTACCCGTTGTCATGACCTTCAGCACTCTTTCGTCCCTCACTACCTCTGACAGCCACCTACTCCGCCTCGTCCAAATCTCCTTAAGAAATTTCCTCTCCTATAAACTAACTTTATACTAACCATACCAAGCACCTCCTCGTTCCTCTTCCTGTTCTCGCAATAAATTATAGAATTAGTTTCTTTAAATTTTCGGACACTCATCGCGAGAATTTCCCCGTCGTTTCAAAATGGAATACGAAACTAATGAACCAAAAGGCGGCCTATTTCGGCCAGGGGGCGCGCTACAACCTAGCCCACCCCTCCAGCCCCAACACCAGCACCTTTCGAATCTCCTCACTCCATCTCAAGTGAAGGGGCCGCACTATCTTGATCAGGCACTCCCGCTCCCCCCTCGATCCCCTCTGGAACTTCCCCTGTCAGCCCCTCTCTCGTACCCCCGAGGGCACCTCCTGCCCCCCACCGTACTATACCCTGTTCACTCTTCCGTTCCGCCCCCTCCCCACACTCCTGTGTCCCTCTCGCCCCCTTCATCCGCGGGGGCCAAGCTCTCCTTCCGCCTCAGCACACACTCACACACACCGTCCACCCCCGGGGGCCGTCTCCCTACCCGACACCCCCAGCCGCACTTCTTCACCACCCGCCGTCCCCAAGGGCTCTCCACGCGCTGGAAAAAGGCTGGAATTTCTTTTTTTCCTCCCCGGATTTCGATCCATTCGTCACACCACATGTCCGTCTGTCTACGCGTGACACTCGCCTGCTCTCCCGTTTTGCACCCCGTTCGAACCTTTTCGCCGACGGCTGATGCGGCTAACCCATAAGAAACGAAACCGAAATATTGCGTGCGGAAGGATTCTGAACCAGAGGGCGTTATCTACTAAAAAGATTCGTGTAATGCGTTATCACGAAGAGTAAATCTGGAATAACTGAGCAATTGGATGATTTTGGGTGTTGAAATATGGAATGACTGAGGAGATCGAAAGGTGAGCGAATACATGAAAGACGTGATAGGGGAGAGTGCGGAGTGTAGGAATTAATGTTAGCATAAAGAAGCAAAATTGCAGTACTCATAGGATTTTTCCCCTCTGGGCTTAATTTAATGTTAGCAAATCTTGGGCAGGTCAAATTAAGTGTAAAACTGGGAAAGCTGCAGGATATACGGGGTATCGGAGACTAATTTGCGGTTAGGGATAAATTGATTGGATTAGAAATAAGTGGAAGAAGAAAGAATGTGAAATGGATGATCGAGTAATGGACATATATGAATGGAGTGTGCCTCGCTGTTTTGGAGGTGGTTAGAGGACGGATGAGAGTCGATTAATAAAGCAGATTAATGAAAGAGAAGTGAGCGAAGTGAGAGAATGGGATGGGCCGAGAAATTCAAAGGTCAATAAGGAGAAAGAATTTTAAGAATAGGAATATCTTTGGATTGAGGAGTCTCAAGAGCAGGGGGTATGAGGTTAACTGCAGCAAAAGAGGAATGCAAGATTTGGGAAGTAAGGAGAACATTAGTAAAGCGGAATAGGGTTAACTGAACTATGAGCAAGATTTGAACTTCAACGATAGCCATAATAGTTGTGACAGATCATTGCTAGGATATTTTGACCCTGACTAGGTAAAATAGGTTTTTGCACTTGTGCTAAAAATATGAATATCATTATTAGCTACTAACCTCGCATGCAATTTCCAGGATGATATAGTTCTTGCATGAATTAGTACCTCGTAGTACCATTTATCTGTCGCAATAATTATAACCAGTAGTCGAACCTAAAGTAGTGAACTGCATGGTAGCATGTTCGTCCACGTAGCACACTCCAAGTTTCTGGTCTGATCGCGCACTGTTGTCCTGACTACTTTGGCCTGCGCCTGGAATTCGGGGAAACGTGCACGGTACTGATTTCAGCTGGGATGAGGGCTTCATGCCTGGTGTGGAATCACTCCGTGACACACACTTTAGTCGTGGCTTGAACGCTATTTCGCAGATGTAAATTTGACGGTCCTTACCTCAAAAAGGAACGGCGCGATATGTGTGCGGGAATTAATGATTATTTCACATCCAAAGCTTTGGCATTCATGAATAACACCAAATGTTGAATGCAAACGGGAAACGCGAACGATCACGAACGAACGAGAACGTGCGGGGATAATGATCAGGTGACTATTATAATTGGCCACTTATTATCGAAATTAAGTCGGCAGATTGAAATATCGCGCCCAAAATCACAGTAGAGTGCAACTAAAAGAAAGTACGTAAAATAGGCGTTCATGGAAAGAAGACAACTGCTGAGCTCAAAGAAGATAGAACAACGAGCCAGGAAACAGTATGTGAAAACATTCGCGTGAAGCGTGGAACTCTATGGATCGGAAGCGTGGACTAAAGGATAAGCTGACCAGAAAAGACTAGAAGCTTCGAAACCTGGTGCTGGAGGAGGATGGTGAAGATAAAATGGACAGACAAAATAATACATGATAAATTGTACAGAAGAATAGAAGAGGAGAGGACCATATGGAACACCATAGTGAAGGGAAGAACAAGATGGATAGGGCACACCCTGAGACACAATGGGTTTGTGAAGAACATAATTGAAGGCAAAATAGGGGGAAAAGTCCCCAGAGGAAGACCCAGGAATAAGTTCACGGACAAATAAAGAGGAAATTACATAGGAAAGGATACCAGGAGGTAAGAGAACTAGCTACTAATTTTAATGGACATGTCACAGCTTACGCTTATGTTGCACTAAACTATGCAAATGCATCCTGGGACGTTGTAAAAAGAAAGGTGGAAGAAGATATAGTAGTACTTAGGCAATGGTTTATCTTAAACAAACTTTCTTTAAGTATATCAATACCAAATCAATGGTGTATGATTTATGTAACAGGTATAACATTGACTGGGAAGTAATATATCATTCTCCGGACTGTTCAGTAAGACACTGTTTAAATTGCATCACGATTGGAAATGTAACTGAATTTAAATATTTGGGGGTAATCCTGGATAATAAATTAAAATGGAAACACCATGTTAATTGCCTAACTAAAACACTTCGGCATTGTATCTCAAAGTTATACTTCTTACGAAATAAATGTCCATTGAATTTTCTAAAAGTTATCTACTTGGCACTGGTTCAGTCAAAATTAAGTGATGGCTTAATTTGCTGGGGAGGGGCTTACAGAAATACAATAAAACCCGTACTATTCCTGCAAAAGAGGATAGTACGTGTGATAATGCACAAAAACCATTTCACTCATGCATTCCCACTGTTCTTAGAACTGAACATATTGCCTCTCCGATATATGTATTTTTATAAAGTCTTAAAGAATTTCTATTTAAGAAGTGGCGACGAAGCAAACCCAGGACTCAAGTCCTGAGCTTGCGAGAAAGAAATACTATTTCTTTACCCAAGCCCAATTTGACATTATTTCAAAGATGCTTTGTGTATATATCGCGGAAAATATTTAACGTCCTTCCGGACCACATTAAGGAAGAAAAACACGTAGGAAAATTCCTGAAGAAAATAAAAACTTGGTATTACTTTTAAAAAATATCGAGGTTTTATTTGTAATTTGCATGAAATATTTATTGAATTAAATGTAATAAATGAAGTGATATTGTAATATCATTTTTATAGTAAGTGTACTCAATCATGTATTTATGTGTCTCTTTTTTGTAACCACTATATAATTCTGTATATCCTGAGTCTTTTTTTCCATTATTGTATTAGTTTCTTCACTATATTGTCAAACGTTTTATCGAAAATTTTAAAACATTTTTCGTTTTGCTCTATCGCTTTTTGCATGGTTCATTTGTCAGTAGCCCCAACACAGGATTATCCTTAGGGGTTATCTATTGAAAAACCACTCTGTAATTCCTGGAAAGGAATTAAATTATTATTATATAAAAATGTATTTTTTTGTTTAAAGGTAAATATATAAATTCATTTATGATTATTATATTTATGAATGATTAATGACCAGAAAAAGAATTATAAATATTCCTTTGTTAGTTTATTTTTTTGTAACCCATCCAAAGGGAAATTACAGGATGTAACTATTTTTTGTAAAAATAAATTTATTTATTTAGCATTAGATAGGGAAGGGTGGAGGGCTGCAGTCAATCAATCTTAGAATTGACCAGTCAATGAATATTTTTCAAACTATAAAATAAAACTATGCGTTTGAAATATTTCACCCCCTTGTCAAAATAATTTAGGTGGCCTACCTTTACCAAGGCGTGTAAACACGTGAACCCCGATTTAACCCTTAAGTAGGCGCGCTCGCTTTTTGTCGCGTAAGTAGGCGCGTGGGGTGTCGGTAGACCCCCAAAAGTTGCATGTCATTACTAATGAATTTGAACATTTTCTGAAACTTTTCATCAAAATACTCAATTTATACATCATTTCTCAGCATATTTAATATTTGTTTAAGAGTATCTAATAGTTTATTCCTAATAAGCTTGGTTTTCATGAATATCTACATTTTTGCGTAAAACTTAGTGGGATTCTATATTCTTGGGTGTAATATTATTATAAAATATTTTAATTCTTTTTTCACAATTAGAAACACTTGTAGAAATATTAATTACGATCTTGTTTTAATTTTGTACAAATTTGTTATAAACAAATAGATGATATTAAAGTTTGAATTTCACCATTTTTTTTATTACCTCTAGAAAATTTATGAAATTACTCGACACTTATCTAGGCAAAAAATATTTTATTTCCATATTTTGGCTGGTGATACATATAACCATACATATTTCACAAATTTTCTTAGAAGTTAAGAAAGAAATTTTCTAAAAATAGTGCTGAAAACTCTATACATCTAAAACTCTATTGAACATATTTATCACTCCTTACATATTAGTCATATTCAAACATTTATGACATAAATTATTCATGTGCTTCACGCACATACATCTACATCTACATCTACGTCATACCCTGCAAGCCACCCAAAGGGTGTGTGGCAGGGGGTGCTTTCGCACCAGGCATGCATGAATGATATGGTAGAACACCGACATTACATTAAAAACCCGCGTACCACACATGCAAAGCGCCAATTACAAATCTAATACCCAAGAAACATTCTATCTCCAATCGTTCTAACATGCAAGGGATACAAAGACTACTACTACAGATTCAAAATATCATGCATAAATAAGAACATCATTATTTACATCATGCATAAATAAGAAAGAGGAGAATATAATGAGAAAGATTAACTGCCTGCCTATTGTCAATACTCGAACTATTCATGACGACGATCACAACTGTTATGGTCCCGAATGGTACGCGGAAAAAATGACATTTTATACCTATCGGTTCTACAATCTAGCTCTCTAATTTTATTGGCGCGATCTAATCTGCCGTAGTACGAAGGGGTTAATAGTATGTTTTTTACGTCGTCAGTAAAATGATTTTCCTGAAATTTATTTAGGAGGTTTAGCCTATAATTTAATCTACGCTGTGATAGCGATTCCCATCCTAATTCTTCTAACAGTCCAGACACACTAGCCAACTTATCGTAGCATCGTTTCACAAACCTAGCTCCTCTTCGCTGTACGCGATCTAACTCTGATATCAACCCCGTTTCGTATGGATCCCATACACTAACAGCATATTCCAGATGAGGCCTAACGATTGAAAAATAACAACGTTCTTTCACTTTCTCATCACATTTTCCGAGTACTCTCTTGATAAAGCCTAGCTTCCTATATGCTTGACCGCATATTTCCCTAATATGTTTTCCCCAAGATAGGTCGTGACTAATTGTGACTCCTAAGTACTTAACAGACTCGGCGTGAATAATTTCTGTATTTTTAATTCTGTATGCCCTAACTGGCCAATTTTTCTTTTTCCAAAAGCTGACTGCTACGCACTTTTTTATGTTTAGTTCCATCTGCCACTTTTCGCACCAAGCATGAATAGCAAGTAGGTCGATTGTTAACGAGTCGCTATCTTCGGAATTGTTAATATCCCTATACACAACCGCGTCGTCTGCGAAGAGTCTAAGCTTACTTTTAACGACGTTACTAATATCATTAATGTACAAGAGAAATAAAAGTGGACCAATTACACTTCCCTGAGGAACACCCGATGTAACGCTAACTGTGTTTGACATGATACCGTCTATGACAACCCTTTGTTCCCGCCCATGTAAGAATTGATTAATCCAACTAATAATGTTTTTATCTATTCCATATGCTTCTAGTTTTGAGAGCAACTTAACGTGAGGTACCTTATCAAAAGCTTTCCAAAAATCGAGGAATATCGCGTCAACTTGGACATTATTTTCACCCGAGAGCAAGATGTCATGAACGAAGAGGGCCAATTGGGTTTCGCAAGATCTACCCTTTCGAAATCCATGTTGGTTATTTATTAACAATTCCTCCCTATCTAAATGACTCATAATGGAGCTTACGATTATGTGTTCAAATACCTTACAGGAAATGGATGTGAGAGAAATAGGCCTATAGTTACTAGGGTCTTCCCTGTCGCCGCTTTTGAATATAGGTGTGACATTTGCTACTCTCCAGTCCTTAGGCACTACATGATCTACTAAAGATTTGGTAAATATTAATTCTAAGTAAGGCGCTATGTCTGATGCCATTGTTTTATATACGCGAGCAGGTATTTGATCTGGACCGGGGGATTTGTTGGGGTTAATATTTTTTAGCTGCTGTTCTATGCCGCGACAATTTATAATAATTTCAGGCATACATGTTTGGGAACGAACTGGCTGCGGATCGAAAAGATGTGGTGTATAAGTACTGAAAATGCTTTTGAAGAATGAGTTTAACGAATTGGCTTTTTGTAGACTGTTGGTTATCTTTTCCCCTTTGATATTCTTAAGCGTGTGTACTGTTGATTTATTTCCTTGAGTGTCCCTAACATACGACCAAAATGCCTTGGGATTATCGTTCAATTGTTCTCCCAGTAATTTACTTTTGAAATCAGCTAACGCCCTTCGGCACGCTTTTTTTGCTAAGAGTTTAGATATTTTGTAATTTTCGGTGACTGTGTATAGTTCTTCAGAGGATTTGTTAATTTTTGCCCTTTTTAACCTAGCATGACATGTTCTTTGGTGCTTTAATGTTTTTCTAACCTCCGCGTTATACCACCTAGGCTCTGCATTGGCTCTTTTCCATTTACTTGGTATGTATTTGCTAACTACTGATCGTGTAACGTTGAGGAAAGTATTCCACAAAACCTCAGTATTACTGTTGATACTTATTTTTTGAAAATTAGTAAATGACTTTTGGAACTCTCGTTTCATACCTTCGTAGTCAGCCTTATTATATAAGTAGATTTTTCTTTGTGGATTATGTTTCTTGATCATGCTCACGGAAAAATTAGCTTTAACTATCTTGTGGTCGCTTATTCCCTTATCCGTACCTATGTTTACAACCATGTGTGGAATATTTGTCGCTAAAAGATCAAGTGTATTTTTCCCTCTAGTTGGAGCAGTGACTAATTGATGTAGTGAGTGAGATGTGAATGTATACAGGAGTGACTCACAAAGGTCTTTGTCTTTCCCCCCAGTGATAAAACTGTACGTGTCCCAGTCTATGGACGGAAGATTGAAATCCCCACCGATTATAATATGACAGTCGTTTTTTTGAGTGGTTAATTTACTGAGTTGACTTTCTAGTTCTAATATTGAGGTTATATGGGTATCTGGTGGTCTGTAATATGCGCACACATAGATTGTTTTTGCTTTAGGATTTTGAATGGAGCACCATACGCTTTCTACCTGGTCGTCGGAAAATGACTCCCTCCTACTAATATAACAATCCTTCACTGCAATAAAAACTCCTCCCCCGGTCCTTTCCACTCTATCTTTTCTATAAACTGTGAAATTTTTTGGGAATACTTCATTATCTGCGATTTCGTTACACAACCAACTTTCCGTCCCTATAATTAAGTCTGCGTCAGTAGTTTCAATTAGATGGTAGAAGTCAGCTACTTTATTCCTTAAGCTACGGCAATTTACTACCACGACAGAAAAGGATTTATACATACACTGCTTACAGTTAATGCAAAAATTTTTTGTTTTTATGTCATCTTTTCTTGGACATATTGTGCATCTCCCTCTTTTTGCCGATTCAGTAACATTCCTACGCTCTGTTATCGGGTGCATAGTCTCAGATATTTTTCTTTTCAAGTGCTTCGGCAAATTGGTCAGCGCTGCTCTTTTTGAAATTTGCATTCTTACTAAATTTAGACCAATATCCCTTAAAAAATGTCTACGAACAATTTGAGTTCCTGGGCAATTGGAAAGATATATCATTTGGGCATTTATTCCAGCAACATCTAAAATTCTGAAAAAAAGAACTAATGGCCACCGCCTGCACCTTCTAGATGTTGAGTACGTTCCGCACATTTCATCAACAGTATCGACGCCTGCCTTGGAGAAATTATACATGGTGATCATTTCTGGCTTCTGCATTTCCCCTGACCTGTTATCAATTTTTCCATCGTGATGCATCGACGAGACTAAAATTACATTTTTATTTTTCTTTGGGACATAGGAAACGAGAGTCATGTCCCTACTAAATGCAAAAGAGCTACTCTTTTCCTTTCTATCTTTCACATTCAGCAACTGCAAAGGTATTTCCTTTTTGTTTTTTCTTAAAGTCCCAAGGAAGGTGGTTTTTTTTGACAGCAGTTCTTGAACCAACGGAATGCTGGAATACCAATTATCTGCAGTCACATTCCTTCCTGTACCTTCTATTGTCCTAACTAGACGCATCACAACAGCATGTGGCTTATTCGACACTTTAAATGGACCCTCTGGCTGAATCTCTAGGTAAACTTCCATAGTTTTAGTGTACATAGTCCTAGCATTAGTCATTGCAAAAATTTTAATTCCATATCTAGCGGGCTTACTGGGTATAAACTGACGAAATGGGCATTTTCCTCGAAAAGGAACCAACTGTTCGTCTATCGTGTTGAAGATTCCTGTCTGATAATTTTCCTCACAATTTTGAACGAACAACTCAAAAATCTCACGAAAAGGAGCAAATTTGTCCAAATCCCGCCTTTGCTGCCTGTCATTTATATTATCAAATCGGATACACCGAAGCAAAAATAAAAATCTTTTTAAGCTCATTGTTGAATAAAATATATCAATTCCCATGCCATTTTGATCCCAGAGATCTTGGACATTTTTGTGCCCTGAGCGGAGTGATCCAGCTAATATAAGCAATCCAATGAATGATTTAATTTCACACTCGTCGGTGAGCTTAGCGTCGCGTTCTCTCTCAAATGACTGAGAGATTCGTGAAATGAATTGATTTGTAGACACTACTACTGTCCGTAAAATAATATCGTTCACCAACAGCAAAAAGCACTCAATAGGAGACTTTGCACTTCTAGCGGAACCCAGCGATCCCTCACAGCCTGTTACAAGATTCACTGAACGGGTTCTTACATTTCGTGGGGGAGGTTTTTTATTCCACAGCGACGTGCCATCCTTACCCAGTAAAATATCGGAGCAGTGATGACTTATGACTGATGACTGCGGAGAATGAAAAGAAAAACTTTCATTGGCATCTGATGAGTCACTTTGTTCTGACCCAGTGTCATGTTCTGAGGTATACACAAGGTCGTCCTCATTAGCAGATGAATTATCTAATTCTTCTTCCGATGACACGTCTTGGAGAAGATGAAGAATACGATTTCTTTCTTCTTCATCTGTTGTATGAGCCATTTCAAAGAGTACACCTGTAAATTTCAGTGAATAATGAATTAGAGATATATCTACATTGTTTTACAACAATCTTCATGGTGCAAAATATGCTGCGTATCAAATACTGAATATGAATGACAAGTTACATACCAACAGAAATTTATACCAGCCAAAAATAATAGGACTCAGCCTATTTTCAATGATCCCAGGCACTGTGGTGTTATGATACTGAAAATAATGTTGAGAATATATATTATCTTTTATATCAACAAAGAAAACACAATTCCGATAAAATTAGCAAAATTCAGTTCATACTATACATACAATACATAAACCATTCCCTTACCTCATTGATGAAATCGTGGATACTTCAGATCTGCAAACAGCCTTTTCTACTCGGCTCACAAGATAACAACTGGAGAAATGACGCTGTCTTGCGAGAAAGTAGAGACTGGTAGACGGGAAAGGGGACCAGAAGTGGACTATATCGATTCAAAACATAGTAAGGAATGGTACAAAATGAATGATATTCTCCGAATATATACAATGTGAACAGTTGTGCCTGTAGGGGGATGAGGGGAAAAGGTGTACGTGGAGGGGAGTAGGGGAGTGAGTCCGGGAAAGAAGGGGTTGTGGTTGTTCGGGAAAACCTACTCCCCTTATTCTTCAACGGCCTTGTATGAGGAAACAAAAATAAGATATGAAATGGACCTCCCCATTAAACCTTTTCTGAGTTGTGATGGTATGCCCACGTCCCTTTTCCCCATCCTTAATTACCTCCTTACTCTCCCTCAGTGTCTCCGAGACAACGAGCCATTAGCATAGGTGCAGCCGCCACCAATCCCTTGTGAAAGTGGAATTGGAAAAAAAGACGTGAGCTCAGCAGGAAACCTGAGTGACGAGGAGCTCACCCTACTACCCCCCATAGTGAGGGTATGCTCAGCGTAATCCTTGCCGCCCAACATACTCTTCTTGTAAATTCGGGAATTTGAACAATAGGGGTATGGTCATTCAGTGAGAAAACGGAAAGACGAAGTGGAGGCTTGCCCCCCTGGTGAGAGCACACTAATCCCAACCTGACCATAGTATCCCCCGCTTACACTTCCTCTTAGGATAAAATGTTTTTCCCTGGAACTCATCAACTGATCCGAGGCTCCCTTAACCCTCATTTTTCCATACCACATCACTCCTTTGCTTTAAAAATTCTCAGAACTCATATCCAATTATTCCTGTACTTTACCATTTCATTTTTCCACCACTGCTGCTTTGAACTTGCCAAAGACAAAATATTGGGGTTATCCATTTTTGACATCCTCCACCATCTTATCCCACCTTCCGCCCAATCTAGGTCGCAGTTTTTCTTGATTAATTCTCTATCGCAGAACAAAAGGAAGCAAAATGACAAAGTGTGTTATATAAAAATAGCGGCAATGACCATTTCCTCTCAAAGGAAAAGATGTTATGAGTTTTACTTTTAATTTGCGTAATAAAATATTAAACACCAATCACAATAATTTATTTTTACTCTAATTGTTATAAATGTGCTAATGATTTATGTACTTCGTTTCTCTTCATTGATTACATCGAAAACTTTTTTCAAAAATGGTAATTATTACTAACATTTCACATCATTTTCAGGAAAATAGACAAATGTGTAGTATTATTATTAACAATGTTACACTCTGACCAAATATTACTAAGTAAAAATGTCAACATATACTATTTAAGCGTAAAATACAAAAATTTTAACTGAAGAATCCGCAAATAAGAATTTTAGCATATGGAAGTCATGCGCAGAAAGTGTAACGTTAGTAGGCGCGGGGGGTCACTGTGACCCCCAGGACGTTAAAATTGTGAATAAAATTGAAAATATCAATTACCTAAAACATATTTTTATTTTTTATGACTGAATACGAAGTTTCTGGAAGGTACTGAATATATCAATAATGCTGATCGTACAGTTAAAAAGTTATTACACAAAATAAATGTATGGGGGTTCGAGAGACCCCCGCGCGCCTACTTAAGGGTTAAAAAAATGTTTTGAATTCCTCGACTTGAAATATTCGTAAGCATACACTGGTAATACAATTTATAGTGCTGAGTACGCATGCTTGATCCTTCGCTTGATCTCTCACACTCATTACATTGTGACCGATGCACGCGTTTTTTCAATTTTACTTATGATTGTAAAAACGTAATCTTTATCCTGAAAATTTGGTCAAGAGCTTTAAATAACTATCTTAATTGATAGAGCGTGATATCAGAAAAGTAACTGTAGGCATTGCCTTCATTGCGCTTACGCGTTTTAGATAACGAGAATGACAACGAGGAACCGGGATCTCACATGGTATTCTAAAGATCCTCAGTACTAGGCCAATGAGCCACGGTCGAAGATTTTGCTTGACTTTTGTCACAATATAGGATAACCTTAATACTTTGAAATCACATCACATGGGGGAATCTGCCGCCAGAAGTTATGAAATGCTCCTTTATGAATAAATTGCCATGGGAAAAATTCGGACTGGACCGGGAATCGAACCACGGACCTTTGGTTTGCCGGACCAATGCGCTGACCACTACGCTATTCCAGGCTTCCTAATTCCCATAGCAATTTTTGGCGGATACAAGGCAACTACGCGGACCAAAAGGGCCCAACTTCTAGTAGTTCTCTATTTTTGCTGCTTTTATGTTTACGCGAGGAGAAGCATACACTGTACATGCCAGTAATTAGAGCCTTGCAGTAACGAGATTTTTCACGCATTTTTGAGGAGATTAGAGGCAATGAAATGAAAGTTTTGGTCCAATATATGACTACGAGATCTCATAGGACGGGCGTCATTGCAATTCTTGCAAAGGCCAAATCCTCAGTACTACACTAATCTGGCTTCTGCTTTCCCGTAAAATGCCAAAATCGGTGCAAACATTTCTAATCGACTTAGTACCAACCGCAACGTTTTCAAGTGAGAACGAAGAGAGCTCTATTGCATTTGACTCAGTGACTGGTACTTAGTCCTAAAAATTAGAGGTGCAATAATAAAGTCTCATAAAACTGTATGTTCATAAATTATGATAGATTGTAACACACCATTTCAGGATCTGCTATTTGGATTTTTGGTCAAACTTCATTCTCTTCGTATTCTAACTGCCGTGAGATACTCTAAGCCTTTTGTTCAAATTATTTTTCAACGATTTAGACCATGGACCATCGTAATACCTAGGGGTTGGGAACCTATACGATACAATAGCTCCAAAAAGAGAGAGGTCTGGAAGATGGCAAGGAAAACTAAGGGAGGGTGAGTAAATAACTAGAGACAAAATAGGGAACATAAAATATTAGGAAAATGCACTATGAAAGGAAGAGCACTTGTTTCCGTGGTAATTTTTCATGAACACCAGACACCAGTTAGCCTCCAACAAGATGATAGCAATTATTGAATTTAACGTCGAATAGAAAGTACAGCAGAATGTAAATAGGGTAGAGAGTTTATGTTAACAAGAGATGTAAAATATTAATAAGCACGTTTCACAGTGCATGTTCAATGTTGCTGGAGAAAATATAAGCAACTCTCAATATTAAATGGGAATGGGATTATAAAAATTTTGTTTTCCAGTAAAGGATCTTCACCACCTTATTTATTATAATTAACTTAAACACTACAATACTAAACTAAATGAGAACTTAAAAACTAATTCCGACTTCCAAGTGTCTGTAAAAATTGTCTAAAACATCCACTGAGATGCCATTTTATTATCATTAATCTACCGTTTCTAGCTACCTAGAACAAATGTCATTTTTTACATACCTCATAAGTGTTATAACATGGAACGGAAGTTGTACGTAGGAAATAAGAAGTCGAATATCACAGGAAAAGGCAGCCTTCAGGAAAGTCAACCAACTACTCTCAGTCGAAGCAATCCATATAGCCATATGAAAAAGATTTGCTAAATGTTTTATTTGGAGTGTAGTGCTTTATATAGCCGAAACATGGACAGTCAAGAGGAAAGATGAGAAATATCTAGAGGGATTTGAAATGTGGTTATGGAGAAGAATGGAAAGAGTAAAATGAAGTGATAAAGTGAGAAACGAGGAAGTGATAGCGACGATGAATGAGAAAAGGAATATTTTAGGATCAATAACAAAGAGAGAGGAAGGCAAACAGGATGGAACACGTCCTAAGGAAACATTTTCTGCTGAAAAGAATATAAAAAGGAAAGATCGAGGGAAAGAGAGAAAGAGGAAGACGAAGAAATAACATTTTGACGGATATTATGAATGGAAGGAGTTATGACGAGCTGAGGGAGGCAGCACAGGATAGACGAGCATGAAGGGAGCAGTTCAGTTGAAAACTGTCTGAAGACAGATTCACCTTTGAAGAAGAATAATCTACCGTTTAAGGTGGGTTTAACGAAAAACAAATAGAAGTCCTCCATATTCTCTTTCTGGGAACAGAACCTTATCTAATCACACGATTCACTTATTCATCTCAGCATATACCCCACCGCTCTCCATCATGCCTATAAAGTCTATTCTTTTTCTTTCACAACCCCACTTACTCTACAGCCTCCCCTCAATTCTGGCCTACAGCAACATGTCACCCCTCATTACCTCTTTGAACCACCAACTGAGCTTCCTCCTAATATCCTTTAAAAGTTCCCTCTCCTCATCCACCATAGCAAGTACTTCCTCGTTAATTCTTCTTTCCGTCCAGCACACTTCCTCCATTCACCTCCTCACCCATAGTTCATAAGCCTTCGGGATCTTATCGTCCACTTTCCCCAGAGTCTACGTTTCTGCACCATACAACAATGCACTCCGTATAAATCTCTTCACCTACTTTTTCTTCACATATCTACCAAAGGACCCCATCATCAGCTCCTTCCTACTACTGAAATCCTCCTTCTCTACCGTAATTCTTCATCTAGAGTCCCTACTACGATACCTAAAGTCGTCTAGCGCATAAAACAAGTATTTTAGTTGTAAATTAAAAATTCAACAAAAGAGTTCAAAATTCACTAGCTAGTTTTTGCAAATTATGATTAATAAAATAAGGCTTATAACATCATGTTTGATGATTGGTTTGCTGTAATACCAGACGTTAACGCCTGTAATGTTAGTAATTAAACATCTATTAAACTTGACCACTAATATAAACGGCGAAGATAAATATTTAGTTTTCCAAAGACTGATATGGAAGTATTATGACCAAATTTGTAACTTTCTTGAGAATACTCCATGAATACGAGCCAATACTGGGTCCATTCCACCTAATTATAAAGTTTATTTCCTCTTCTAGTCCAGACAAAATTAATATAAACCATATTTGCCATATTTTTCAATTTACATTAATTTCCTTCCACATACGTTTCCATGTTCCATTCTTTCTGTCGATGAACATCAACTAATCTTGAAAATGCCTCCCTCCTTCTCACTCATAGTTTTTGAAGCTTTTACGCAATTATTTACATTGCTTCATCTTTATTTCTTAGTTCCTATCATCTATATTTATTATTATATTTTATATATGTACCAATATTTATAATCTAAATTGAATTTATCTACAGATATCTAATGGCGGATCACGCATAGGAGGGAAATCAGAACAATATGTCAGAAATGAGGGCGTGGGAGTAAGTACTGTCCAAAAATCTACCAATCGGCAGGCAGAATAAACAATTAATCTGAAAAACTCATTTATTTGACTACTACAACTTGGACAGGAATCTCGGTTGGAACATGGAAACGCTCCGCCGCCTAAATACGAGAATGTTACGCATACCTTTGGGCTTTGTATTTTGAGTGACCCACCCTACCTTGCTGAATAAACTTCGGACTGAACTCTTCAAGGTGACATCAGTCATTTATCCAACGATTGAATAGCCACAGCTCTCTACACCACTCTCCTATCAGCAAACATTTCCATTCCAAATAAGCTTTCTCTCTGACGTCCTTCGAATTTCCATGATGCATCAAAACCTTGGTTTCTCTGTCCAATTCATCCCATAATACTACTGATTTCATCATTGTTTTGTAGATGAGGTAATGTCGCAGAGTATCAAAAATAATTTAGAACCCTTCTTTTACTGGAGAAGTTCTCTCCCACCCTTCGGAGGACTTCATCGTTGAGAATTTTCTCAAAACATTTTATCTTCATTGTTCTACCACAACAGCACAATGCTTCCAAACTTATCTCTTTAGAGTTATTATTTTCAAAGCTTCAGTGGCAGAGGAGCATGCTACAAATGTGTTTCCATGAAGTGTTTCCTTACTTCCAAGTCTGTGTTAAAGGCTGACTCGCTCAGGTGGAATTCCATCTGCTTCGGTTTTCCTGTTCACAATATTTTACTCGCTTCTTCCATTACCGGTGATCATATTTTACAAGATAGCAAAAGTCTTAAAATCGTGCGAGCTTTTTCTTGTCCAAAGGTATTGGTAAAATTCATTCTGAATCTAAATTGTAGAGATCTTAGACGTTTCAACACCCTGTGTGTCGTGATGTGAGCACAATTTGCAATCATTTTGGCAGAGAACAACCACATGTAATGAATCCACCATTTTACAATCTATCACCGCACTAAACTTCGAACACGTCTGAAATTTCATTCATCCCGAAACGCGGCTGCCCGTTATTATTTTACTATCAATATTACATTTTACTAGGCAACGTGACATCATTTGTATTCACCCGAAACCACTGATTAGGCCTGAATGGTTGATCGACGGGACTTAAAATTTTGTGAACCCCCTTTGGCAGTACCATGTGACCACTGATGTTGAAGACACCTTCGCTAATGCTGCCACAATATACCCTCTCCCTTCCCTTCCGTCTCCCCCGCCGTACCCTGTCTCACACATCATCATCAATCCCCCGCCTACTCCAGCCTTTGTGTAAGCCACCCCCCGGTTACACCCCCGCCACAAAACCACCCCCACCACTGCTCATCCCAGTTCCTCGCCGCTTCGTTAGCAACCCTTCCTCACTTGCACCCCAACAGTATTCCCCACTCGCTTCCCCTCGTTCCCCCTCGCCTCTCAAGCACTCCCGCGCGTCAAAATGGTGGCATCATTTGGAAATTCCGTTTCTTTTAACTTGAGCTCCATGAGTTTCCTTCCCTATCTGCTTGTTTTCTCGCGCCTCTCCCTTGCTCCCAAACCGTCATCCCTGTCACTTCGAATAAAGCACTATTCCATCACCGAGCTCCTCAGCTTCGTGTCAAAACCAACATCTGCATCCACACTCTTACGCCGCAAGTCACAGTGGGGAACGCAGTAAGGGGTTTTAGGACGACAGATAAAAGGAAATTAGTAAGGAAATACGAATTATAATCATAAATTCAATGCACCCAGTTTATATACCCAATAATCTGGAGTATGTTTTATTACATCTACATACTACCATACGAGCCGCCGCAGGGGCATGTGGCAGGTGGTGATAGGACATCAGGAGTGTAAAGACGCAAGGGGTTAGGTTTTGGAAGGTGAAATTGGTACGTGAATTATGGGAGTGTATTTATTGGAGTTCAGCTTTTATTGTGGTTGCTTATTGTGCGCGGAGAGAACGAGTTTTTGTACGTATCTGTTCGGCAATGTATCTCTCTTATTTCATCGCTTCTGTCAGACCTAGAGATGTAGTGAGGCCACATGAAAAATATTCTGTGTGTCGCTCTGAAACACCAGTTCGGGTTTCTCAAGAATTAGATGCATATGATACGTGAACAATGTTCACATATCAGTAACCATTCCCTGAGTAGTTTAATACCAGACGTGACTTGAGCCGGCGGCCTTTTACGCCTCCAGCCACGGACACAACCTCTCTCTGCCCTAGGCCAGAAAGTTATGTTTATATTGGTATGTTATCGTGGATTTAGAGTTTTCATCGACTCTTGTTCTATTCGTGAATGTTGCAGGGAGGAAAAAAATTTATTACCCTTTCAGTGTAACAAAGAATCTCCCTTATGTCGCTCTAATTAGTCCTAATTACCAAAATAATGGCCAGCTTATTGATCTGAAACCAGGGATAGGATTAGAATTTGTATACAAACCTTAGCTCCACGTTGTAACTTCAAGTTTCTCAGCCCCCAAATCAGACCTTCATGTTGCTGTTTTTACATTTAAAGCTTACTCGTGGCAGTCTTAAGCAATATGCGTAGCTCTCCTTAGTGTTTTATTGGTTTTCAAGCATGAATTTGTCTCTCTGCCGTACCAAATGTATTTGGCTAACTTGAACTGTGGCTAAGAGTGAGATAGCACAATAAACTAACAGATTTCACAGGAAATGTTATGCATTGAAATATTACCCAAATACGCTACGTCTTAAGCTTATTAAAAAGTGACCGCGCTTCCAATATCCGCTCTTATAATTAATTTTTCAATAATTCAATTTTTTCCATTGAAAGAAACTAAGAAAAGGGAGTTCATAAACATCAATTTTGGTGGAAATAATAAATAACATGGCACTCTGCGTATTAACTCCCTAAAACAAAATCGTTGTACTTAAAAGTATAACTTGTTTAATGTAAGCAGGAGCATCTCCAAGAACACCATTTTCCAAAAACACGAATATTAACAATATATATAGAGGATGTATAGTGAGAGACTCTTGGGACATGTAGACTCAAAGCAAAATTAAAATGATACCAAAGATATTGAGCGTTTCAAGTATCGCATGTCCAGGTTGTGGAATAACAGTTAGGTATTTGTGACTGAGAACATTCCCGGAATCTTTTGCATTTGAATGTTTTATTATTATAATATTGTATCGTCCCTCGTAATTACTGTTGCTTCATTACGGCGGAATTTGGAATGGTGTATGTGGGCTTTCCACATATCTTCCAGATGAGTTCGAGTGCTTTTGGGGAGATTACAGAATTATATATATACGACAGATAGATGTTTCTATAAGAGTATCGCTGAAGATTGTTAACGCTCGTGGTTTGGTGAAAAATAGGTAATAAAGAAAGTTATAAATTTTTGTCAAATTCGGTGAACAGTGAAAGAGTCTTTGGCAGTAGTAGTGTAATTTTATAATCCTTATTGCTAGGCAGCGCCAAACTTAGCCCCGCGACATTGTGGATATAATACCAGTCTCATAAGACACCCCCGTTCATCTAGACAAGGATAGCTTAACATGTAAGAATATCAAATATATGTTCAAAACATCACTTACTTGTGATTCAGCCATGGAACGAATATTGATAGGGAAGAAGTTTCTAAAACAAGTCAGGAATAATAAATTTTACTACGTGAAAACAGTGCAACCGTTCTTTTTTTTATATACGGTGGAAAGTCCATCGTTTAAATCTTCCCGAACCTATAACTTCATTTTTATGCCCCTCTTTCATTTTATATCCTCCTCCACGTGCCAGACATCCTCATTCCTAGTCGGGCTTCCTCAGAGCCCGGTTACGCGGGCCCTCCTGTCTACCTCACCTGGCTTCCTCCATTTTTCCCTTCCCCTTCCACATTCCATGGAAAGCCCCCCCACTCCCAACTCCGCCACCTTAGAAAGCCGATTAGTTTGATTCGGCCATGATGAGAACCTACGTGGAATGAGAGGGTGACAACCAGTGGAGAAGCCTTGCATACTCCGTGGCCGGCAGCACTGAGTACGAATCTTGTCTTGCGATGTGACTCGTATTAAATACATAACGAGATGTAGAAACACACGGGGAAGATGAAAAAGTATTAATCGGATGAATTATCCCAGTTTTTTGGTCCTGATGGCTAGGTTGTATTCGTTGGGCGACGCTGACGGTCAAAATGTAACTCGTTTGACGAAAGAATAGGAAGGTGAGAGCAGGAATGCTACTTAATTGATACACTGCGATAGAAATCGACCATTGATTGGACAATTTACGATTACTATCAGGCGGGATATTGATGAACACGTAGTTTGATAATGTGATTAATCCGATGGAAACTTTACAATCACTTGTTATTGGACAGCTCTTAAGTCCAACGAAAATCAACTACAAATGTACGAGCATTTTAACTAGACTTATTTACATTTTCGTCGTAATGGAGAAGATACAGTTGACGAGTTCAGCAGCTATAATGTTACCAGATCAATTTCGATATGTTTAAATACATATTTCATTTTGCAAACGAAAGTAATCACACACAGTTGCCGTTAGCAAAGTATGCCAAGGGAACTCTGAGCGAAAAAAGAAGGGAATTGATAAGCTGGCAAAATCTTCCGCGCGGCCAGAAAACATTTTTCCACGTAAGCAACCCGAATTACTCCACTAAGAAGTATTTCATCATTCAAAAGTCTATACTATTACATTAAAGCCAATGCCTTTAGAGCCAACTTTTCAGACACCTTAGTATTTACCTATGGTCAGTGTGTAATCTCTAAATTATTATCGGAGATCACTGATTTATGAGAGCCTAGAAGACGACCAATGTCTCAAATAGAAGAAACTAACGCTGTTTTCGATTATGTATAGTCTACATAATCTTAATCAATCTAAGTAAATATTATAGTTATCTTTATGAGGACACGATTTGGTGGACAAGGGGCGCTGTGGGTTTTTCCTGACGACAAAATACAATTGACAGCTGTTTCAATTTCTGTATGGAGAATATTGATAAACATGTTCTCTACAGTCAACCGGGCACAGGATACAATTATTAATCGATGAAATTTCTATATCGCATAATCATTTCTGTTATTAACGCTCAAATATCTTAAGAGATCGCAAAATAGTAACATTCCTTTTTAGAAAATGTTTCCCTTTATATTAAGTCATCCTTAAGTAAGCATTCATGATTTTTTTCTTTTAATTACAAGTAAGAAATGCTCCGATCAATAGCAATAAAAAGCTTCAAGATACTCTCCAAATTACTCGAATGAACTGCCTGTAACCAAATACCCGATGAAGACGCAATTGTACTTATAAAAGATACATATTACCCGTAAAATATGTACCGAAATATCAAAGCAACGCTGGGTGACATATACCAGAGAAATTACTCAAATTTCAAGGGTAGACGCTCGCACAAAAAACAAGAATAAAAAAACAACCGAATTCCATCCTGACCGTAACTAATGCTTCTAGAATCCAATCAACATTTTTAGGGTTTTTTCTCGGCACCGCATTACTCTTAACCTCCACGGAGACCCAAAAAATATATTTTATAAAGATTTGATGAGTATTTTTCGCACTCGGAGCGACACAGAAATCACTGATCCCCCCTTCCCCAATCTCCCCTCGACTGTTGTTATTCGAACTCTCCCCCAATATGCTAATGCCTACAAACTCTTCGCCTCCTTTCGGAAGGGAGGGCGCCGTAGTATCGGAGAAATTAATGGATTCGAGTCTGGGTGTCAATGAGAGCGGGTTGAGGCTGTGGAGACGTGGAAATGGTGGAGGGGATGGCACAGTATGTGCCGGAGGAGGGGAAAGGCGGCTTTTTCGTGTATGTACATATATATATAAATATATATATATGTGTGTGAGTGGGGGGGGGGGGTCCTTTCTCCTTGCGCATGAGAGGACACAACCAGCCAGCCAGCGGATCAGTTGTCATCGAGTTGCCTCCGCGGGATGAACTCACTCTCCACGGCGCGGGAGGATACAGAAGGGGAAGGAGGAGAAATGGGGGGGGTTCCTCCCCTCCACTCTCACTCGGCCGATCCCAGCGCTTCCCGCCACCCGGTGGCCGAAGGCGAAACGACGTGCTACGCACCGCGGCGCATAGGTGGCAGCAGCGGCCCAAAACCCTTCCGTCACGCCGATAAATGAATACCCACGCACACACATTCACGCGGAGACATAGACACGCACAATCACGAATCCAGTGCGGAGAGATCTATCCATGATCCGGGACTGTACTTTTTTTTCCTATCCCATCCGTAGGAAAGCCCTCGGAATAGAAATGAGTTTTTTGTATGCGCGGGACAAGTGGACTCGGTACCTATCCGCTGTCCGTGCTCAATACGCGTATTACCCACGAGATTCTTTTATTTAAGGATTTTTTCACTCCTAGGAAAGGGTATATCCGCTGTGATGGACAGTCGTAATGAAAGCCTGCGCGACACGGTGAAAAGAGCATGTGACTCATGTCTCAGGGACAATGTCGATGCATTACTGCGGCTTTCGACCGGATAGTAAATACGCATATGGTCATATTTATATGGTCACATAACAGCGCACCAGAGAGCAAAAACAGCAACAAATACAAGTACATGGCTAAATAATTTATTGAGATATGGAAAGCAAAAACTGGTACTTGTTCACTGGCCTTAAGAAATTTGAAGATGACGCTAATGAATATTTTCTACGCAATCTGAGAAAAAATTCATCGGAATACAATCATTTAAGTGCTGTTCCGTTGGTTTATTCCTAAAGGTAATTACTGGAAATTACACATATAATACACTCACAAAGCTATAATTTGTTTCACTTTTTGAATGAAAGATATAGAATAGCCTTTCTAGCGATCTGTACGGGATTGTTGCGAACAATTATTTTTAAGTGCTTTCAGCTCTGAAAGACCACTAAAAACTCATGTCACGCAGCTGAAGGTATTCAAGTATATTTCCAAATGAACGAATCCGAAACTCAGAAAGTAAACAATAAATCTCAACATGATAGGAAATACGAATTTGCTGCACGACAAAAATTGGTGAAAACTTAGTGTTAAATTATGAATCACAATCATCCAAGTAAGTGAAAATAATAATGCGTCGTGTTCCCTTTAATTGTATCACGGTTTAACCTGTCAATATAAATCATCACTAGGTTATCAATTTATCCTTACAAATCAGGAGAACTTTAAAGAGGAGGAAGAATGAATTTTCACGGAACGAAGCTAATGTGAAAAGGTAACGGCAACAATTTCCATGCGAGGAGCTAAAGTGGGTCTTTACGATGCAGAAGAACTTGAACTTTTAAGGAGACCAGACACACGAAAATGAATAAAACAAGAGGACGAGTTTTTCCTGTCGAGATCTTCCATTTTCTCTCTCTACTATTCGATCGCACGCGCATTGGCAAGCTGTGGAGGAGGGAAGAACCGATGTAGCCAAACAATTTTCCGACGGAGAAGAGAAATGTTTTAAGGTCTCCGCGACCCTACTTCACAAGCCGTGGGTTAACCGAGGGATCTACTTTCACTCCAGCGTTTCCTCCTTTATTCAAATAACCCGAGCCCCCAAAAGACGCATAAGGGGTGTTGGTAGTGATGGCGCGATCAACCGGGAACCCCACAGACTTGCCTCCGCTTTAATATTCAACGGCTTCCCGCGCACCCAAACACAAGAAGACGAACTCCAGTCAAAATCTTTAGGAGTCGTCGCTATTTTTACGCACACACTCACTCCCTTTGACTCTGACCGAACTATCTGCCCCACTGATTGGGGATTCAACTAGCACTTATGCTACAGCGCTTGTTTTATTTATGACTCGTGTGGAGGAGGGGGGATGAAATTCCATTCTAAAAGTAGAGATTTGACTTGGGAAGCGATTTTGATGTCTCGCGAATATACACGGATTGTATTCCTATCGTCTCACCGAGTCGCTGACTAACAATCTTCTCTATCATTGGTAGTTTTAGGCGTGACTTGGTGGAATTCGTTAACATTATAATGATAACTCGTAACTTTGTAATTCCACATATATTTATTTGGAACGACTTGGGTTTCGAAGTTCAACATCATCTTCAGGTCCAACCCATTCTCACCTGAAGATGACGTTGAACGATCCTTGATCGTTGATCCTTGATTCAACAATTAACCAATCGCTCCGATCTAGGTTTGGTATAGACATGAATATTCACACTCCTTTAGCATTTCAAGAGGCATTTTATTAATGATATGGAAATGGTCGAACTAATTACCCGCGGATGGGATCAGATCTTGTTTTCAAAAGTGTGGACCCAATAACGAAGGAGACTTCCAACCACTATCCGCCTCTAATTCCATCTGTTAATTTATTTCAGGTTAATGAAGTGAATAGACGCAATTGGAATGAATGTATTTAGAGCAGCAAGGTTGCAGGTGGGCCAACTCCCAAAATAAGAATCGTGTACGTTTCAAACGAGATAAAAAACAAACTAAAATTTAACCAATCACTTAGACTCATTTTAATTTCTCATCGATGTGCTAAAATTTATGGAAATCGTCTTGGCCTAGTTTATTCTGAATTATATTTTCAAGGCAACGATAAAACCAAAATGAACCTTCTTTTAGTTCCTCGGAAAGACATCGGACACCATTTGGATCTCCACTTAACAGATGATGTAAGGTGTTGACGAGGCACCTGCATGTAAATTTCGCAGCGCTGTTACATAAAACCCGAATAATTTGCGCAAATGAGGAATCATGATTTGGCTCAAGAATTTTACATGCATGCAATGAATATATAAAACATACCATTTTCACAACATTGTGATAGCCGTGCGGCTATCTTGGCACAAATGTTTAACCGGTGTAAAACTGTTAGCACAAACTATATAATTAGTACCGATTGACAGCACACCAAATATGAAAAAATAATTTTTTTTACATCGACTTCTTAGATTCTCTGCCACCAATAAAAATTGTTCATCCTAATACAATATTATCCAACCTTGAATTAAAGTCATATTATTTGGAAACATATATGTGATTCAAAGAATTCTACTTTTCCAAGATACGTTATACTAAATTACTAGCCGAACTCGTTACACTTTTGTAAACTGATCATCCGTGAGTTTTGCGGAATATGTGCATAAATTATAAGTTTCATTGTACTTCAAATGCATATTTCTTAACGACCACCATCTTTTAATTGTACAATCGTCAAGATATTCAAGTATCTTTGTAAATTTATGAATAAATTGACATTAATGTAGATTAAAAGCACTCAACATACAAAACTGAAGAATTCCGGAACTTTCTAAGCTAGCTACACACTCTGGCAGGATTAAATCCTTAAGAATCTAAAGGAAAGCAGAAGTAAGCACAAGCACCAAAAGCCCTCACTAAATTTGCCCGAGATTTCTACGACGATAAAATTATACAGACTTTAACGCGTAAAAATAAGCGCGGAGAAATAGATTTCAATTTAACATTAATTTAAATGATTTTATTGAGTATGTCCTCACCCAATCAGCCAAAATGTTCGCATTGAATTAAACAAATAGATTGGCAGATAAATAACAGATTTATAAATATTTGGGTGAGGTAAAAATGTCACGTAGTATAATATTGTCAATGGCTTTTTTGTACCAGTTTCAATGAAGTTACACTCGCATAAAGATATTTTCGTCAGTTTGAAACTATATATTCGATAAGAGAGACATCCCGATAAATCATTTGTCTGATTTCGTACAGGGTTGAATTTATATTTCAATCACAGGAAAGCATTCTTGATCAAAGATAAAATAGTTAATGATGGCTACATTGACAAGTAAATATCAAGAAACCAATATACTTATGCGAACACGGAAAGCCACTTGGTCGTACGCTTAAGGAGATGATACATAATTTTATATAACTGACACCTAACAAGGCTATAGCATCGAATAAGTAACTATGTTACTTAACTGAATAGCAACAAACATAACACAGGACAATATTAGTAGAAAATTAAACCTATTCAAATAGCAAAAGGCTGAAGATCAATGGTTACTTTAGACAAGGGTGTTTTTGGAACTAACAATTGAATATACCTATTGCTTTTTATTTAACATAATGTTTTATCTCACATTTTATAGGTTTTTAAAGAAAGGGAATATTTTTCGTGTGCTCTGCATAAAGAGAAAAATAAGCAACCGAAATGTTATATTTCAATGATGAAAATTTAAGTGCTTGACATAGAAAATAAATTACCAAAAAGACGTGAGAGCACGGAGGTTGTGATTTACATAAAAACAAATGCGAGTGCATGCAAACAAAAGTCATACTTAACCTGCATTATCTTATTAGTACGATTATCGAAAGACACATCGATAGAGAACAAATTTACAGATGTATCATAAGTTAATCAATGAAAAATGTATTTCAAAACTTTTGCAGAACACCTGAACAGCTTCACTGTTGACGTAGCCAATTCTAAGTTGGGTGTCTTGCGGGTTAAATTCTAGAAATGATATCTTAGCTATTTTAGTTAATGAAGGAGATTTTGAATAGGAAAAGACGGAAACAAAAAGTCCACTCATAAAACCCTACAAAACATTGTAAAACACTGACGCAATCAACCTCATCACAATGAACATCAATTAGTTCCAGAGAGTAATGCCTGAGCCACATCAATGTCAATGCCATCGAGTTCGTTCGCAGATTTGTGTGTGGAAGAAATGAGTGACGGATAAGAGTTCAGTTAAACAATGGCGAATGGCATGATTGTGACATAACGCGCGGGTAAAACCATGTCGATTTCATTCATTACAAAAGAAGATGAGTGACACATTTAGCGAAGCTCTCAAAATGTGACAACTGCTTTAGATACTTATGGAAAAAAACGAAAAGAAATGCAAATTGTCAAATAAAAACTCTTACCAGGCTCACACGGCAATCTGACAGCAATAGTGAATATGTTTTTTTGAATAAAATCGTCATCTGAATAGCATGTGAATTGACTAAGAGATATGAAGGCATACATTAACGAATATACTTTGAAAATTGGATGAGTTTTAATGCATTCCAAAATAGTTCTTACGCAATAAAATTTTCAATTGCATTAAAAAAATATTTTATTGTTCTTAGTTACTTATTGGCTTTTTAGGAGAGTGTTGGAAGTGCACTATTTCAAGAAAAGGTCTTGGTTAAGTCCACACTTATTTAATAAAGACCCACGTTTCCACTGTTTCACCATAAGGTGAATTAGAGCAGCTTGTAAACTGGATCGGAACTAGGAATCAACTGTATTTAATTAAGTATCCATATTTTTCAAAAAATGCTTTGAACTTTTTTACAATTTGTTAACTTGTACGACGCTTTCATAGGTAAAAGTGCAAATTATTCTCTTTGATATGGATACCTACATAAAATTCTTCTGGAAGTAACGCCTCCTATTGTCAAGATAATTTGTACTTTTAGTTAATTAGTATATCACTGTAGTAGTATAGTAGTATGTAGTAGAAGTATGTAGTACATTATTTGTACTTGTAGTATACAGTATATCAGTAGATAATTTGTATTTGTAAAACGATAATTTTCATCAGGTACTTGATGACTAAATAATTAGTTTTGGCCTAATCAAACTAATGCTTGATGAAAATGTGAAAAAACTCAGAAACCATCAATTTATACTCATAGCGCGATCGAAAGAGTTGTTTGACGGATAACAGTTCCTTTGAAAAACGACGGAAATCATTGGTTTCGCACCAAACCTCGGTAAAATGGAAGTCCGCTTTCGTCTGCCTCCTCACAAGAGCTGATGGGTGGCACATATTCACTGAAGCTCTCGAAATGGTGATAAGCATACGAGGTATCAATTGAAAAAACGACAGAAAAGCAAATCCAATATATAAGAATTAATATTGCTGTCAGGCTCTCATGCCCGAGTTCTAGTTGGGATTTTGGGGAGTTGTACATAAACCAGCATTTTTTTAAGTTTCAAAGTCTCCAATCGGGATCAAAAGGATCAAAAACTAAATTTTTGTCAGTTTAAGTTGATAATTTAAGAACTGACGAGAAGGAAATCCAATGCCAATGACATGAAAAGTACTTTCAATAATCTAAACACGCTCTTTGGGTGTGAACGTAAAATAGTTGAAACTTACATCGCAAATTAATATTAAAATAATAAAGTTTGGACATCGTATTTTTATCAGTAACATGAATAGAAAATCATTCGCCTTTCGTTCATCAATTCAATATTCGTTGAAGACATAATAAAGACCATCAGATGCCATCAATTCACTCGCAGGACGCGATCGCGAAGAACTGATTGACGGATAGGGATTCATTTGAGCCACGACGAACAGCATTGGCGCGACACCTCGAGTGGGTAAAACGTAAAACTGCGTTCGTCTGACTCCTTACAAATGCTGCTGAGTGACATATATTCACCGAGGCTCTCAAAATGGTGATATCCGGATGAAAAACAAGACGGGTGACTGAGCGGATTGGTGGATTACGGGCGGTGGGGCTTCCTTTGTTCCCCGAGACCTCGCTCTTCCCTTCGGGCGCGGAGCTCCGACTGCGCAGCCGTCAAGCGGCAGACGCCGATTGGCCGGACGAAACCCGAACGCTCGTTGAAAGCGCCACAAAAGATAGAACCGGGACATCCGAATATAAGACTAATTAGAATTTAATCCATCATACCCTCGCTAATCAGAAAATGAACACACTTTCGACACGATACAGGTTTATACTATGCAGTCTAAAACGAAATGCATCTACCAATAGAATTTCATATGCACTACTGCCTTATAAATGAGTAAACTTTAGTGAATTAATTTATAATAAGTTATTGAAAGGATTATATCTCTGAAAATAGTTGAATAATGCTAATAACCTCCCTGATAATTCAAAACTCCACAACAGATTCACATTGTGTTCATAAGCAATTCCACACCTGAATATTCCATAGTTGGGCATGAGCCACTTGATCCTGTAGAGTTGAAAGAGTAGAATTGTTGCACCTGCAATATTTACCCTCTCGTACACTTAATATCACCTGCCTGAAGTGAGGTAGGATGGTAGACAGAAGGCGTTACATAAGGAGAATGAAAAGGACATGCTATCGGTGAAAGTCTTGGATACTAATGGAAAATGATATTGGTGACAAGGGACTAGATAAGAACTGTCTGTACCACACCTATATAGATTGATTGAATACCAATGATTGACGTAATGCAACATTGACCTCCTTTTTTCCGCGTAACATTTGTGCTAAATTATATTTTTCACTTTGGTTTTCAATACTCATGGGTCATATTTATGTGTATTATAGCCCATACATCATGAGTGAAGTGAATAATACTATCCAGAAGCAGCTGGCATCACACTTTCGAGAACAATCAATAAATGAATGGAAATTGAAATTGCAATTTTCGGTATTTAAATATGCATGTGTCCAGGTGAAGTGCAAGAGAATTTTAAATTATTTTATCGTTTAAGTAGTTTAGAAAATTGTGGCCACGGGTCAAAAAATATCAGTTCTAACGAAGATGAAAGTAAACAAGAATTTCCAAAGCAATTCACAATAACCTCTCCGTAAGGCAAATCAAACTTTTCAATTGCTGTCCTTACGCCACCAATGTATGTAGTGCATGATGCATGTAATAACTACCAATAATCCCTTCCTTATTATGTAGATTTAACCTGTACTATACTGTAGTAACTAATATTTCATTGTAATAACTACTGCAATTACTTGTAATAACTAATTATCTACTGTAGTAACTAATAAACATTGACCCTATTTTCTAGCATGTCTACCTTATATATCCTACTTGCATGGCAATAGTGCATGTTTGGTGATCTTCACCCCCTGCCACACACCCTCGTGGTGGCTCGCAGGGTATTACGTAGATGTAGATGAATGTATCCCTCACTGCATACGTAAATGATACGAAATATTAAAACAACTTCAGGTAATATCGGAGTGTTTGGAATCGTTATTTATCATTGCACACAGATTTAACTCATCATTATCATAAGTTTTAATTACCAATTAATTAATGGCAGTATAAATACCCGTGATTCATTTAGAATAATTTTAAGAGGGAATAATTTAGGGATTCTTAGGAAGACATAAGGTCTTCTGGATAAGTCCAGATTTTTCAATCTCATTGTAAATAGCACAATCAATGAATACTTGCCTGAAAGACCACGTATGAAGCAGCAACTACATATACGCAACAACATAGACAACACAATTCCTGCAGAATATTGGATGGAAAATTACAACAAAACTGAAAAATACAGAAATAAAATGAAAATACATTACAGTTTGAGAAGGATATTGGCAAAACAATTTCACCGCCAAGAATTATGCAGCAAATACATAGAAATAAGTTTGAAGATATATCTTGGGAAGTCGTGTAGTCATTCATAGAAGTAAGAAATATTGCAGTGAGCAGAGTAGTCCAGCAAAGAAGATAGAAAAATCCAAATAGAAGAGTCTAAAAGCAGCTTTCAACGCAAACGTCAAGTTAAGGGAGAGCACTTCATTTAAGCACACATTAGGAATATTCTCCTATATGGCTGTGAAGTCCGGACTGTTACAGCTGAAGGACGGAGTTAATTTGAATTAATAATAACGTTATGTTATTGAAGGATGATGAATATAAGATGGACGGAGAGACTCACGTATACATTCCTACGAAGAGTGGAAGAATTATTAAAGATAGTGAATTATCTCATTTCTATCCGTACCATAAATTCAAAAATCAATAGTTTCATGAGCTTCAATTTGCTCAGGTAATATACAATTTCTTTCTCGATTTCGTTCCCATAGATGTGGCGAAAAACCAATCGGCGCGAACCCAGTCGTAAATATCAAATAAAAACAACGACATTTTCGATTAACACAGTCAATGACAAACAATGCTTTCAGATTCTGCATGAGATTACTTTAGTTACTTAAAGCGATGGCATTTAAATTTTAATATGAAAACACTAAACTAAGTCATCTACCATTTTAACTGTTGAGTAAACAAAAAAACGACTTCATGTTACAGAACGTGATTTCCCAAGCGTGTCTTATCACGAGCGACCACACGATGACCCCCGCCCCACGCGAGTATTCACGTGCCCCTAAAACACAGCGAGAGAGAGGGAGAGATGTTATCATATTCCCTGAGCCTTGAGATGTTCCGACAATTAGCTCTGATAAACGATTCCACCGTTCCAGAACTGAGAATAATAATTGCGGAATGCAGATACAGCCCGGGATTTAGAAAGTTATTTCCCCATAGAAAAAACCCTGGCCACCGCATCAAATTTTTTCAAAAAGATTTTAATCGCTCGGAAAGACAAAATTTTCAATTATGTAGTACTTTTCAAACAGAAGTTTTCAGCAATCAGGAGGAGATGCTTAGTCACGCACTTACGGGCTCACGCATATTGCGATGGAAATTCTTCTGTTTCTGATTTACGAGCTTTGAAATGGATATGCGTTGCCGATATAAATAATTTGCTATTTTTCTGGGATCAAAATAGACAAACATTTACACTCTTTTTTCAATTTTTTTAAAAATATAATATAAAATGTTGTTTGTTTTATTTTATATTATATTAAATATTTTTATCGGTTATTATCGCTTTATCCATTTGCCGGTTTATCTATCGCAAGGCGAATAATCGATCACATTCCTCAATAGTAACATAGATCAACTTAATGATACAGGTAAAATTACCCATTAGATGCCAAAAATCTCAATTTTTTCCCACTATTCTGTAATAAACATACGTACAAGCATATACATCCCATAAACATTATAGAGATTAATTTTTTTCAAAATAGCATTTAAGAAAGGATAGAAAAATCTCAACTCTTACCCAAGTTTCCAACGTTTTGCTTACATTAATGCTTCATATTCTGGGCCATAAAGGATACTACAGAAGGTACATCAAAGCGCCATACTCAACACTCAAGCTAACAAGCATTAATACATTATTTGTGCAGCATATAAATCCATGTAGGTTAAGTTAATTCGATGTTGAATATCTCATAACTCGTTATCTTGGTGTTTTGGAAAAATTTCTGTTACTATTCTTTCATACCCCATCGATGAATTTAAAATACAATTGAAACGTAGACAACTTGACATACAAGTTGAGCCTTATTTCAGCGAAAACCTTGTCAAATGCCATTTAGTAATTAATCAGTGTCATCCACAATAGAAGTGAATGAAAGAAATGACAATTCAACCTCAAGAGCTGATTCTGCCCTAAAATGGAGGCGAATACTTGCAAGGGTTTCGAATAATAAATCGGCAGATCAACGATTTCGGGAATGAATTAAAATCATTCCCCTCAACTCAAGGCGACATTATATATGACGAATTCTCAATTTGGTTTTCCTAAATTAAGTATAATAATTAAAACCATGGCTCATAGCGTTACGCAAAATAAGTAAATATTTACAGGAAATTATAGCCAGCGAGCACCTTCTACTCCTATATCTAAAGTAACATTACATCGATTTCCATCGTATCTAGTGACTACACTATTATCTAAGGCATTGAAGTTCTAAGTGTGATACTTCTAATTTAGCAAGATGCCAATGTACATAAAATGAACAAATTTAATGTTAAAACCGTCTAAGGTCGGCTTTAAAAAAAGACTTAGCATTAATTAGTGTTGCCGCGAGACGAGACGAGACTTAAGCCAGTCTCGTCTCGGTCTCGTTTTCTGAACTCTGGTATCGTCTCGAGTCTCGTCTCGTTTGACCCAGTCTCGTCTCGGTCTCGAGTCTCGGACGAGACTCTCGTCTCGTTTCCCCCATAATAAAGTGCTATAAAATGTCCAGTTTAATTTGCGTACGTAATCGCTGAATCGGTACTCTAGAAATAGTAATGGCATCTGTATAAATTTTAAATATATATTAAGTTGGACACGGAATACATCAAACTGCATGTAAAACCCAGGATTTTATTGATACTCAATGAATAAACTAAGAATATTAAACATAAAATTGGTGAAAAATGGCTATATATCACAACGTTAGTACAGAGAAATCCACAGAAGGTTAAAAAATATAACTAAAAATAATGTAATTGGTTGAAAAAAGAATTAACATCTTTTCTTCAAAAAGTAGTTTAAATAATTTTCAGTTTTGAAACAGTTAAATCAAGATGAGTTTTATTATTTGACATGCTAAAGTGTACGTCACCTACAAGTTCACTCAGAGTAAATTTCTGGCAGATTCGAGGCCCAAGCGGTATCTATGCTTTCTCATCGTCAATGCTGCCCGTGAGAACAATCTTTCCGCAGGTACAGAGGTAGCGGGATGCTAAGGAAGTCACTCGCCATATTTGCCAGCACTGGAAAAGTTGGCTCATTTGCCTTCCACCAAGTTAATATATTTAATTTACTAGGGGATCGCGGCTGTTGAAGATAGTCTTCAAGTTCTTTCCTCCATTCTTCATACTGGGATGCCTGACTCACTTACTGAACACACTTACTGGTAACAAAAAAGGGGCGAAAACTCTATTGAAAAGTCAAAAAAATTTAAATAAAAGTTCAGAGATAAATGTTTCTGTTCTGCATTGTCAAAATAGTTAAGTTAAGTTAACTTAATCAAAAAGGCGAAAGTAAAGAGAAATGTTTAGTCGAAAGAACATACCTCTCAGTACTGGGTCTTGCTTGCTTATACAGAGAATATACATCTAGCAAGTCATCCTCATCACTTTATACCTAAGCAGACCTCTCAAGATTCTCTTGATCTATTGATTGAGCGGACTGCATTCGAGCGGAATACTAACCATGATAGATTTAGAAAAATTCTTCGAATTTAAATAGGGACTTATCCTCCATCTCTTTTCCCAATGGTGGCATGGAGAAAGTTTTACATTTATGACGAGGGTCTAATATTAATACCGCAAGGTAAATCCAGTTCGTCTGGCGGTAGTGCTAAAACATCTTGTCCCGAGCAGCTTGATAGGCAGGCAATAGTTTTTCATCACCCTAATTTTTTCCAGGCTTGTTGTCCAGCATTTCCTCCATTTTTTCAAGCTTATCCAACGAAAAGTTTAATGAAACGGTAACGAGTGGAAGGGTAACGTAATTTTCTCCTAATTTATTCATCAGCACTTTAAAATTTAGACAATATTCTTTAAAAAATCTTGTACTGAAATGTTAAATACATGGGCCACGCATATAAAATGCTGATCAGTGCTATCAAAACTTGGTAGCATCTTGCCGAGTTCCTCCATGAATTTAGTACTTGCGGAGGCGTTATCTACGTTATCTCCTTGCAGTTTGCGCTCAAGTTCAAAAGATTATAGGGTATTCATAAAAACTTCAGCAATATCCCTTCCTGTGTGGTTACCATTGTATAGAACGAAGTCAATAATAAGAGATTGGTTCTCCCACTTCTCGTCTATGAAATGAGTCGTGATTCCGTAGTACGATTTTCCAGCTATGGATGTCCAGTCAGGGATGGTGAAAGACAGGTTGGATTTATTTTGTTTCAGCAACTACAACACCGCCTTCTACATCCTATTAAAACGGTCAAGTACTATTTGCTGCAACTTTGTCCTTTTAAGGAATGTAACGGTGAATTTCAATATCTAGAAAGAGTTTTCAGTATAATCATTAAAAATTCGGAAAGCGAGGTATTTCTGCGCCATTCGGTCAACTATTGCATTTCAGAAGTCATTATTTCTATCATCATTTTAAAATAAAAATAAAAATTCTCTCTCATTTCACTTACTTCGATAATTAGATGATTTTTCACTCTAATTGTACTATTTAGTGAGTGACATTTCGTTAAGAGAGACTTGAGAGACATGGAATTGATTGAAATCTACAGAATGGTTGAAAATGGTTGATTTAGACTTACTAAACGCGTTTATCGCATCAATAAGGTAGGGTTCTCATACAAAAAGATAACTTGGGACATAGCTGCATCTTTAGAGCGAATCGTGAAGCCGTAGTATTTCATTTGCCACCAGTCCATCGTAGCAGTGTAAAAGTCGACAGTCTACAAACAGATTGTTCGCGAGGTGCCCTGCCCCTTTAGGAATGGACTGAGTGCAGCTAAAATGGAGTAACTCCTAGGTTTTTGCGGCTTAAGTAGGAAGAATGGAAGATGAATTTCCGTTAGCTAAATAAAAGCAAATAAATACAATTAAAGGCAAAAGAAAACCAATTACAGTAATTCTTTTTTCTTGTATCATCCTCGACACAATTTAACGACATCATACTAAATATCATCACTAACCTAGTAATGTATATCATGCAGGAAGAGGTACATCGTGATATCAATTTTCACCCATCGTTTCGCCGAGGTGAAGTGCGATGCGCAATTCAAAATTGCGGCATCATTTTTTCTTAGCAGACAAGCTATAAGCAGAGTTGTTAGTGCCACTGGGGGATACTTCACACCATATACGATTATAATCCATGATATTTTGGTCGTAGAAGTGAGCACTGAAAATTACTGCTTTAGAAAATAGTACATTTGTATTATGGTAGGTAATAAGGAAAAGTAGTAAGCCAATAACATTCACTTATTTGGCTCCAAAATTCACGCTCATGCCATCATGAGTAGTAGTATTGGCAAATAATAACTTTTAACACTAGTTAACTAATAAAATCTAGTTAACTAATCTATCGTAAAGTTTTTATTGACTTATATTGCAAATTTAATACTTTAGGAAACGTGACATTTACTTCGCATCAGCAGTATGACGTAGTTTTAGGGATAATCTTACACTAAATACCAATTAATCACATATATCTGTATTTCGAGACTTTCGAGTGTCTCGTGGATGTGGTATCGTCTCGTCTCGTCAAAAAGCGCGAAAGTCGCGAGAAAGTCGCGAGTCTCACGGCAACACTAGCAGTAATACATGAGAGTATTGTCTTGCTATTATAAAAAATCACCGAGTACATCGGAAAACCCAGGAGTGCTTTAGCTCAGTCCAGATAGAAAGGAACGTAGAAATGGGTTTCATCGCATAGCTTCAGAATTTAACTCTCCATACTCTTAATGCCAATTCAAATAATATTAAGAATCACTTCATTTAAATCACGATTTTGATAACTTTGATTTATTTCTATTAGTTCTCGGATTCTTCTTAGACCTGACGAATTGGAAATAAATTCATGACAGTCACGCGAGCAATAAAGATAAAAAAGAGAACGAGAGATACTTCTTCACTCTGTCCAGGCCTCATCTAGAATAAGCCACCATTGTGTCTGCTCTTAGCACAAAAATTTAATTCGTAAAATAAATAATATACCAATTAAAAGGCACACCTTCGTTGATATAAATTAATGTCAGCCACGCAATAAATATAAATTAATGACAGCCACGCAAACAATAAAGATGAAAAAGAGAACGAGAGATACTTTTTCACTCAGTTCAGGCCTCATCGAGAACATGCCACCATTATATCTACTCTGAGCACAAAAATTTAATTCGCGAAATAAATAATATACCAAGTAAAAGACACGTTCGTTAAATACAGCAACGAGCGAAAGACGAGCGTCAAACAGCTGATGGAAAGACTAGAATAGCAGTCCCGGAGCCTGTAAGCTGGACTTAAATTTTTTTAAACATTTTGATTCAAAAAAGTTTCAGTACCTACGATATGGAAGAAATTATTATGACCTTGCACTATATCTCTAGAACTGACAGACGCGATAAAATACCAGCAACGTACGGGCAAAATGGTAGATATAAAAATCCCTTCTTTCCACGAGCCATAAGTAAGTATAACAAAAACAGCGTGACCATAACAGAAGAAACATTGTCCACATACTATTTACCTCATTCCTTTCCCCCTCCCTGTCCTGGATCCCTCCCCATCAATGGCTGGTGTCCTAGTACCCGCTGCTACATGCCCTTGTAGAGGCTCGCAGGGTAGTATGTAGACATAAGCCGTGGAGAAAATAGTTTAGGCGAGCACGTCCCATTCCATTAAAAATAATATTCATAGACATCAACTTCGAAGCAACCCATGACACTTTATCTTTCTCAAAAAATTATTTTACGTAAACAATAGATCTACGAAAATCACAAATACGTAGCTCATTAATCTTCATATTTTATTTATTTATGTTTTCTTGCCACATGTTTATAGTGGTCAATACGGCTTTATTGCCGCTTATACTGACATCACGCTGCACTACCAGGATTAGCATCCACAGCAGGAAACGCCATGTATTGGATGACGTAATTTGTTACTGCGAGGTACCTTCGGAGGATTACAGAATGATTTGGCATCACAGAGCTGGCAGCATCGGCAGTAAGTTTAGGAACGCGCTCGAAGTGATTCTGAAAGTTGAGAAGTGATAGGTCAAGCAACTATAAAAATGAAAGACCTGAATCTAATGAATGTTGCAAATGAAATAGATGCACGACTTCCCACCGATGAGCTAAGTTTATATTTATTACAATGCGGAAGAATAGGAATGATTCTAACGGTCAGCGGCTTGCCTCGCCATTTAACGCTCTGAAGTCGACCGAACAGCCGGCCATCACCACATCAAGAGCACGGCGCTAGGCCCGGTCGCAAGGTCACTTTTGGGAGAATATTTCATGAAACATGATTTACCAAAATTAGTCTCGGCTATGGTTAGCACTGGTCTAAAATAAACTCTGAAGAATAGATACGGTGGTGCTATCCAGAAATGAGATTCGAAATAGAAAAATATGATCACCTCATAGGAAAATGGGTAAGCCGGAGAGTTGAAAAATGGGCAAGTAAAAACATGGGAAACAAAGAGGCCTTCCTCTAATGCTCATTCTCACTATATGTTCCGTAATTATTTTAGCCAAACTATTTTAATACTTTAGCCAACCTCTTGTGTATCTTCTCTTTTGGGTATTAAACCAAATTTATTTTGCTCGTCTATTAATTTCCCATCAGTCGTACGAGTCCACACCATCTTCATCGCTTTGTTTTCATACCGTCTGCTGAGGTCTTATTTACGGTTATTATTACCCTAATTCCTTGGATCATTTTTTTATTCCTACGGACCTCCTCCAATAGATGATACGAAAAACTTTGAAATATGTAATCTATCCCACGTTACATTTTAAGTGGTTGGAGCGCGAATTATGAGTTATTGACATGAGTTATCAGTACACATTTCAATAACTTTCCAAGTAGGTCGAAAACATTTCTTGGACCACCCTTTACTTTAATATGTATAATTATACGCAGTTAATTACCGTGCATGTATTTATATAAACGAAACAATAATTTTATTTCAAAATTTTGGTCTCTAAACTAGCATTGTTATAATTTGGGTATTTATTTATTTAATTTATTTATTTAAGAATAATAATCCACATTCAGAAAAAATTTCCAATTTCAAGTGTACTTGAAATAAACACAAAAGACACACAAATTAACAAAAATTACAGGAAAAAACAGAAACACTAACAACAACGGCGAGGAATTATAAATATAAGCAAAAGCAACATGTAAATGCGTGTCTTTTATAGGACATGATACCTTGATATCTACTAGGAACCATTATAATGATATGAATGGTATGTTTTCGCGTTTAGGAGAAAATCCGTACATACGTCATCGAATTATTTCAAAATATATGCCAAGTGCCATTAGGCTACGTGTTTTAAAATCATCAGTTTGACAATAAACCACGCGTGCAATTTTTTTCGCTTTCATCAATTCACATTACAAATAATTATAGGTTCGCAAGGAGAATATTACGCAAATGCGTACATAAAAGATAATCGCTTCAACCAACTAAATAATTTTCCATCAGGTAGCCAGAAGGGATAGCCGAATACCTCAATTTTTACTTGAATGACGACGATTGGTAAAAACCTGGTTTTAAAGATAAATTTTCACGGAACATGAGGCCTAAGTTCGGGCAGGTCAAACGGTCACATTCGTAATTGGACGAAGTTGAACTATACTTATGACTTCAGCTTAAGAATAAGATTTTGGAGTAATCTCACAGACTCATAAATACACAGAAAACGAGAGAATGAATAGTACAAATAATTTGATTGTTCAGGCAGTCATACGAGAAACTCAAATAGGGCTCCCCGTCTTGTCTTCAATACGGGCAATTAACCAGAGCACGAGAAATTGCTTGGATAACAATTGTTTAACGCAACCCGCACACTTTTCAACAAAAGGAGGCAAAAATTACATTGACGCATAACCACGCCGGAACGTCTTTATTACAAATTTGCCGAGGCAAGAATATGCTGTTCATTAGAAAAAAAACAATCCATCACAGATTCATCGAAAACCTGACAAACACGCATCTTCCCAACCAGAAGACAGATAAGAATTTTGCTTTTAACTGACGGTAAGTAAAGATTGAGCTAAGTACCTATGGGAAGAGATTTTCACCCTCTACACTGAAACAAACGAAAAAAAACTACTATCTCGATGCTTTTTGCACAGCAGATAGAGATTTATTCATCAACGAAGGATGAGAAATTGAACTTTTGCGCAATTACGACATTTCATTATCGAGTCATCTCTCCTCCTTCTCCCCCGGCTCGTTTCACAAAGGAAAAACAGGAATATTTTCGTTTTGTAGCGTTGAATGACGTGCTATCAAGATCCCGTATCTGATGAGAGGCAATCGTCAAAATCACCGCGGACACGCAAGACACTGGTCTCACAGCCAGATGCAACTCGCGATTAACTGCCCTCCGTGTGTATCTTTCTGAAATTATGTCAGCCTTTTTCGTTCCCATTTTTATATTTCATGACAACACTTTTTGGGGAAGGGGAGCCCTTAACTAGGCAAGACATTTCCTGCCTCTTTTTGTGTGGGAGACGAGCATTCAATTAATGTGCAATTACGCTGTCAACAATATCTCTCTCTTGGTACATCAAGCACGCTCTAACTATCACGAATTCAACTAAGAAAATAAGATTAGGTATGACTTTGACACTCCTCGTACAGTTCAATCCTTTTTTTCTCATAGAATATGAATGATGAAACAAACCTTCATCAAAAAGGCGTGTCTAATTCAAGCTTATACTATCCCACTAATATTACAGCTCTTAGAATTATGGAGCTCAATATATTTCCCTAAATTACGCATGATCCAAGCCAGAAGGCTATCTGAACGTTTTAAGAATACGAAAGAGACTAGAAAGCAAATTTAGAAGTTATGACACCTATTAGTCACAGTTACATAGAAATGAATTGCTATTTCAGAGAAAGGATTATAATTAAGATGCCACATGCTCAAACTCCATTCTACTTTATTGTGGACCCCAGTAGTCAAGGGGTCTAAGTGACATTTTTTTAAAATAAAAGTTAGGTACAGGAATGTGAATGTGAAAATATTAATCTTTTAGGTGGTAAAGGGATCCAAGTGATTTTCTTGACAGGTGCTGCTATCTAGGGTAATGCCTCTTAACTACTTAGAGGGTTGTACCAAATATTTTCAACTTTGACCTAAGTTTTCTCTAAACAATGGTTTTGTTACTTAGACCCCTTGACTTCTGGGGTCCTCAATTACTGTATAAGCATTACAAAGTAAATAACAAAACGCCAAACACTTCTTTCTGTAGAGAAGTATCGCATTTTGGTGCTGTTATTTTTCGAGAAAATAGAAACCTTTCTAATATAGACACTAGTTCCGGAAAAATATGGGACATCACAACTGGATTAATCTTTTTTTCCGAATGATTTTCGAATTGGAACGATAATGATACAGAAAGAGTAGTTTAAAGCCAATGTTTTTAAGGAGAATTCGCTAGAAGCTCAACTCCCGTTGTTTGTAAAAGTGTCGTTCTATCTGTACCAAGGTGCGCCTCTTTTTTTAAGTGTTGGCACACAGCTCGTTGGACATCGTCATTCACTGGACCTGCCGGCACCTTTCTGCATGGAAAGAATTCCAACGTCGACATATTCTTCGAACCCTTCTCCCACAAACACCTGGCCAGTCCTTCTCAGAAACTCAATTACCAAGCATAACTTCGATAGTCCCGTTTTTTATTTAAAACATCAACATTCATGAGCACAGGTACTTAAGAGGCATCTCATTAAAGGAATAGCTGAAAGTGTCACGATAGTGTCCCAAATATGTTTGCCGAGCATCAATGTTGGGTTTTAAAGAGAATGAATGAGATGTTTCCAAAGCAATCTACTATTCATATTTGATTCAAGAGCAAGGCAGTCCTCACTGAAGGGTAACCAGAGCTAGTAAGCCCACATCTTAATGAACGACAAGAGACAGGCATATTTTTTTGTAGGTCACTGTAATGATTAACGCATGTATACTTCCTTAATGAAGAAGGAGGTTTTCTTTTAGAAACAATGGTAAAATAGGAGAAATTGCGGAAATTATATCTCAAATGGCAAATCGGTTTATAATATTAAGGAGATCGCTCTTCATCATCGGCGGTCATCAATTCGAGGATTTGTTTGTTGCTGCTCCCCAACCCACTCTCCTATTAGCTAATAATTTCATTCCGAAGTAAATTGTCACCTAAGCAATCTTCGTGAATTGCCAGACGCAACAGTTTATCCTATGTATTCCTTGTTTTTTATGTCCAATACAGTTTCCTCCGATGATTGTTTTCAAGAGTCTGCTGTATCACAAATTTTCAGACTAAGGAGCATATTATTATCTAAATATTGGTACCATTCTCCATTCAACTTGAACCAGATTTTCATTCAACCAACGTGCTATCTGCTGGCGCACATGTCCAGAGCATATAAACCAAAATTGTTTTGAATCCGTGAGAGCAGACACATGATGGGAAAACACCTGAGTTTAGATTTACAGTCAAGGAAATCAAAGAACACGTACAAAATGCGTCTCTTCCGGCAGGATTCGAACCCAGAATCGCACCAGGCCAGCAGGAGAAACCAATCATTCATTACAATACTGAAGAGAGATAACCGATTATGCGAAAAATATTACTTCCCTTGCTGCATCACAGCTTTTCCAGTTAAAAGACTAAAATAAGCGCAATTTTGGAGCTGAATATGAGCAGCACGCATGTCAAGTTAAAACTTCAGGGCACGAAGCTATCTCAGACGACGTAGAAGTGATCCAGGATGCTATCTGACGCTAGAATTTCGTGGGCCACACGCTGCGCTGTGATAACTCGGAAAATTTAGATCTCTTGAGTTACGGGGTCTAACGGAGGATATTATTTGAGCCCAACACCATAACTCAAGAACTGAAAGAAGCCACAAAATTGGAGAAATAAACCGCCGAACTGCTACAAATAACCATTTCTTCTTCCAAAACATCAATATCAGCTATCACAAAACATAGCGAGACGCTAAGAAAACATTTATGTGCAATTATCATTTTCCAATTCTCCTTTTCCCTCTTTCTCTTCCGTCTCCTTAATTCCTCCTCTTTACATGACTGGTGTCATAACACCTTATGCCACACCCTCCATCGGAGGCTGGAAGGGTAGTATGTAGATGAAGCACTATAATGCCATGTGCAGAAATCTCTTCCGTCGCACCTGGATTTCTTATTCTTCCCATCCCGAGATATCGGTCATTGGATTTCTCAAGAGTAATGGACAACATAAACGACTGCGGTCATTCTTAATGACTATGTAGGTGGCATAATGGTCGGATAATGGCCTGTAAGATAATTTCGGCGATGGGGAAGAGAGTGGTTGCTGTTAAGGAGTATCTCTTTCAAACTCTTAAGTCATCGGCCGCGAGAGCTGAGAGTTTGCCGTCGAGCAACGGCAGCCAGTGAAGGAAGCAAGAAGGAAAAAGCCGAGAGAGTCGAAAAGATACCATTCTCAAGACCGGGGGACGACATCTACGCGTCCCCATCTACCACGTCACGTCCTACAGCTAAGAAAGAAACCTTATCCCACCCCCTCTCGACCCCATCTCCCCATCCCATTTCCGACAGTCCATTGTTCCACCCCCGTTCCCTCCCCAACACCCCCCCCCCCGACCACCCCTTCCCACAGCTTCCATTCTCTCCCACCAGAGCCCCCCACAAAACCACCTCCTCCTCCCCCCCCGTACCCCTCCTGCCGTGACACAGTCCAAAACGACCATTCCTCGCAACGCTTTTGATTTTTCCCCTTCGACTTGAATGAATTCGTATTCCACGCTGCTCCCCCCATGCACAAGGGGTTTGGAAAGGGTAGGAGGGAAGGCTGGGCGTGGGGGAGGGAGAAGGGGGTGAGAGGCAAGAGACAGACAGCTCCGTTCGGTCGGGGAGGACGAAACAAAAGGAAAAATATATTTCAAAAAAAAAAAGTTCGCATATAAGGGGATGGGTTTTTTCTTTTAATGGGAGGAAGGGGTCGTCTTAAAAAGGGAACGGTGGGCAGAGTGGGGGATTGTTAGGGAGGCAAGGGAGGGGGACGAAGCGAGGCGAGAGGGAATGTGGGTCTTCGAAAGCAGCCACGACCGCGGCGAGCGACTGGGAAAAACTCCTAAGAAGAAAAATTCTCCAAACAATGGCGAAACAAAAATAGCCAATGGAGGAAACATTTATACCGCGCCAACCCACCAGTCCGCCCACCCACCCCACCGACGGCCTGCCTCGCTGCCTCATACCAAAACCAAACCATTTCTTTCTTCATTCTTCCCCCTCCTATCCCTCCCATCCTCTCTCTCATCCTCCGTACCATTTTACTCCCCTCACCCATCCTCCCACACTGTTTTCCCTCCCCCACCCCGTCCTTTTCCACCTCTCACCCCCCGCCCGTCTAGTTAAACAACTGCTACATGAACTTCACTTGGTAATATGTCATGCCGACCGGCCATATGTTTGTCGCGGCTTTAAGGGAAAGACTTGACTCCCCTCTCGGAAGTCGCTTCAACCGTCCCAACTCCTCCTCTTTCACTGCCCGGCCGCTTCGCGATGTGATTCACGCCACCACCCCAGAGCTCCCCACCGGCGTGTTCTGGAACTGCAGGTGCGTGTGGATCTATGGGATTGGAGTAGGAGGAGGAGGAGGGGAGTGAGAGGGGGCAGAGGAGGAGGGAGGGCGGAGGACTTGTCCGCCTCCTGCTTGAGCCTCCTCCCCATTCATCCTTGACGATTTCATTCATTCGCACAAAATCATATGTCGGGTCGAATTTGGCCGAGGATGTGGGTATGCGCGTTTGATGCGCTCCCTTACACAAAAGGATGGGTAGCCTATTCCACAGGGCATCTACGGAACATTCGCATGAGCTGCTTCAAAATGCTATATATTAAATTTACATTATTTATGAATCATCAGAATTTAAGACTATTTTTCAAAAAGACTATAAATTACTTATAACATAGAGATTGTGTAGGAGGATAGCGGCCAACGGCAGGTAAACCTTGGGTTGGAGTTACTTGAATAATAATAATATTTTCAAAAATGTCCCACAGTAATAGCCTCTTTAGGACGAGATGAAGTGTATTAGGACGTATGCCGAGCCGAGAGATGAAATCGTATGAGGAGACAAGGGCCTGAGTCAATTTTTGCCAAGGCAATTTCCACAAACTTTCAACTAAATCTAACGTAAGCAGTGTGTCGTCTCAAATAATATTGCTATTTCATTTGAATTTCCAGCACCAAATTTTACTTCCTTTATAGGTATTTAACATTTAAGCTACCTTGCACACGACGCCTAACCATTAGGCCAGAGGCCAGCCAGTACCGAGTAGGCCAGAGGCCAGCCATTACAGGCCATTGCGTAGCAATCCACCGTGGAAAGCATAATCCAGAGAGAAGCTCGAGGAGAGTAGTCAAATCATTAATTTCATGATCGCGATTTACGGCACATTGTTTTCGCATCAAAAGTATTCAGGCAAAAACTGGAAGATCGCATCTCCCATGCTTCATACTGCTGAGACTGCACGAACACTTTTGCATCCAAATTTTATTTCTCGCACGGCTACAGTGGTTAGCCAATTTCATACTTTTCTGTATTCTCTTCTCAATTTGTCATCTATACTGATTTTCTGAGTAGCATCGAAAGCTTATTGGGGAAAAAGAAGAATACTTACAGCTGCTAAAATTATGAGATGAAATGGAGGAATGAATAGAGCACAAATGTGGGCGAATAAATAATTTGATACTTCAGTAGAGGAAAAGTATAAACGTCGTGTTCTTAGTCGTTATGAAAAGATGCATCCGCGATGGAGGAAGTTGATAAGGGTCGAACTGTTTCGCGTTAAATACGGACAATGAAGATAAGTTCATATATTTGAAAACGGTGTGTGAAGAATAGGTAAACTCGGATAATAACTTGCACAAGAGTTTTAAAGGAAGTTTACGTCAATTATAGGGAGCCTAAGGTAGGGAGGAGAGCATGCATGGGCTAATATGATAGAATTTCCCTCTATCTTGTTTTCAATGAAAAACTTTAAGGCAAGAAAAACTTTACATGATAATTGACGGAAATAAAGTAAAGGTACAAGAAAAATGCATAAGGGAAATATTACTTAAGTTAAACTAAAATTACGTCATTTTCAAGCATCAACCACCGCTAACTAAGGCAGTTGGACCGAAAGATGATAAAATGAGTAAAAACGAATCCAAATACCTTTACGGGCGTTTTGCATCGGAAATGGTTTCTTTCATTTCGTAGAACTACGAAAAAGAAGTTTAAGGACCATAACTTTAATTGACCTGAAGAAAGTAGTCATTTTACGTTGTTAGTTCTGATTCCTGTGATTTATAAAAATTTTCGGCAAAATTTTACATAAACGCAGTGATGTTTAATGCTTCAGTAATCATTCCCAGATTCACTCACATTTTTGTCGTACATTACAACTTCGTACGATATTGTTCCTTTACTTTCTCGAAAGGTACATTCAACCTCGTTATTTAATCTCGTCAGCGGTGAACTCCCGCGACTAAATCAACTGTATGCGCAGCGTAAAAGAACCTTGTGTAACGAGTGCAGTATAGTTCTAAATAGCGCAAGCTGGCGGCGTTGGTCGCACGAGCGAAGTGAGTGCACGAGTTACGCACTATTTATCAAAAGGATTTATCAATTATTATATCAATTTATATTGAAATCATAATTATATACAAACACACTCGTACATGCGATAAATGCTCAATTAATTATACACGATAATCCGTAAAACGCTCGCGGAAAATTACCCCCTAATAGCCATTTCTAAGGTTGTAAAATAAAAACGCTATTGTTGAAATCTGAGAAATATTGATAAATTCGTCGTAGAAAACTTAATTTTTAAACAAATACGAAGTGAATAACAAAATAAATTACAATAATAATAACTTCATTCTTTCCTCTATCCGGTAGTAAAAATGGGACCCACAGATCATGAAATCATGTTATTTTAAAAAAGCCAAAATTGAAATTTCTGCAATGATTCCAATGCTTTTATTATGTCCAACTAAATCCTCGCATCGTACAAACCTTAAATGCCAAATCTCAAGAGAAACGGCCCCGTAATTTCGAAAAAATATTTACATATACATAAACAGAGATGGGAGAAATACAATGGAGCGTGTTTTTTATTAATGAACGCACGCTCTTGAGTGTGTACTTAGAAATAACGCACGTATCGCATAATTGACCATTTAGCATACGGAAAACCTCAACCCTATCTGGTATTTTTTCAGCAGAAATGATAAAAAAATAAACCGTCATGGACTTTGCTTCCTACATTTCCACTGCCAAAACTTTCTTCTTCCTGAGTAACCCCAGATTTGTGCTCATCAAGACATGAAAGAGGACAGTTGCACATGAAAACAAGCATGAATCATTCCTGAGGCATCTCTAGGTAATTACACTTATTTCAAACACATATTTCTCGGTCTTGTTTACTTATACAGTGGATGAGTGGTAGGGTTGATTTTTTGTAGATAGCCTTTCACACTCTGCAGGTTAGTAATTTCTATCATCATCATTGTGATTCTATCCTTAGACAGGTTTCAACGGGACTGCCAACAAAGCATTCTGTCTTGGACCTCTCTCTTCATCTCTTCATAGCTCCTTCCTTTTTTGATGTCTGTCAGCATTCCGTGCCTCCTCCTTCCTCTTCCTCTCTTCCCTTCTATTTCCCTTCTGTAATTTCTATGACCGCTTGCAAACTGATAAAATCGAGATCATACATAAATATACACCATACACCAAAAAAGAATTTATTCCCAATGTTGTAAAACAATTAAGAGATAGGAGAGTCAAATCGCGAACTAGCATGAAACGGTTTATCTTGAGACATTAGTCAGTAATAAAGAAAAAGAAGTAACCTATGACCAAAATTATGACTTTTTACCGATTGTGGATCGTTTTAATCCAATCATAACCACTACTCCACCAATGACCATATACACCAAAATAAAGTGCTTCAGCAGTAAAGGCAAAAGACATTTGTGCTCAGGAGTAAAAATGTGCTCCAACTCTCTATTAGAATACATACTTAAACCACGTATATATTTTACTGTTGGACTTTATTTCATAAAATATAGCAAATAAAGTTAATTTTCAAATAAAAACTCCCGTGATTAATTTATTTGCCAATATTACTAAGGTATGTATAAACGTTTGATCGATGCTCTCCGTATTACAGCCGTCTGGTATTCTGTCACTCGCTCTGAAAAGCCTGCTTACATGATGCGTGAACCCACGTGAACTCATGCGTGAAAACGCTAGCGAAAACATTCACCAGATTCGAACAGGAACAATTTTATGGATGCCAAAGCATTATAGTCCAAGCATTAGCGCAAGCTGTTGTTTGATGACTTTGAACTTTTGCAGAAACAAGTCTTATGAATTCACGTACAAACCTGCGCGGGAAAATGCGTCGTGTAAAAATCCCTAACACTCATCAATAAGCGAAATACAGTTTTTTTAGTGGTGAATATTTATGTGAGCTAAGTTTTATAGTAAAGCGGTGGTTTTAGCAATTTTTAACTGCAAATAGGTAACGTTGCCGGCCTCGGTGTAGGTGGATTAAAGTCCTAACGTACGAACTCTTAGAGTCACGGGTTCGAGTTTTGCCTGAGTGAATTTTTCACCACTCACGGCATAGCTGTGTGTACTAGTCCTTTCCTCCTTTGTTCTCCTCAAATGACCCGATAGATAAGGCCTCAAGAGCCGCTTTTGGTGGCTATAAAAAATAAATATCATGATAAGTGTTCCACGGGCATCCCACCGGATTAACGTCCGCATAATAATAAAGTATCAATGGATATATTTCGATTTCATCGAATGCCCTGAGGATGACGGGAAAGTCTTCCATCGAAACGCCGACCACGAAGACATTAAAACCTTTGGGAAGCCAGAGAAGATCTCGTGCGAACAGTTTGCCGGGAAAACCTTAAATCTTTCATAAAATGAATATCATGACCGCCTTATTATTACTAGATGGTCCTTCTGGTCGCACCGATATTCCGCACTTTTCATGTGTTGGAGATGAACCACATTCTCTGATCTCATCCCTGTCGCCACCTCCCGAAGCTTCCCCACTCTTTCTTCAACGCCCTCATTCATCGCCTCTCCATTGACACCACCGCAATGGGCGCGCGGTGCTGACCCCTCGTGACCTTCCGTCTCCTCCGGCAACAACCCCGCCTCACAGTCTCCCGAGTCAATTGGGCCTGAGCGCGTGCGCCCGTCGGAGCATCGAATTAAGCAAGGGGGGAAGAGAAGGGCCTAATTTCGCCCGCTCTCCTTTTCACTACCCGACAGACCTCATACCTCTCTCTCTCTCTTTCTCCCTCCCTCCTACGTAGTCCTCTCCCTTCCCTTCGAACCCGACCTCATCTCTCTCCGCCGCCCTTTCCATTCATACGAACATTCCCCTCTTCCACTTCGCCCACTTTCCACCCCACTCCACACCCTCTGCCAGTCTCCCCTCCTCCCATTCATAGCTCCGAATCAGGAATTCCCTCTCTCGCCGCAGCCCACATGCCGTCGTGCCCAAGTCTATAATCTCTCCCCACCATCCTTATAACATTCCCTCACCCCTTGCCGTACTCCTCCCTTGCCACCCCACCCCTTCATTCCTCGACTTCATTTATAACTCCGGCTAATCTACCCGCATAACCCTTTACTCCCCATCCCCGCAGTCCCGCCATTCTTCACCGGATGCCCGTTTCCAGCAATTTATCAGATCATTTTCCCTCACCATGTCTCCACCTCCATTACATATTCAAGACTTCTCTTGTACATAATACACGTATGCCCATCATGGCGTTCCTTTTCAGGGTAGGCACAATCAAAACGGTTTAATTCTCGGCGATGCGACTGTAAGCTTACTCTGCTTTACTTATTGCATTGATGAAGTGAAGCATTACCATGTGGAAGTTTATGATGATGATCATCATTGAGAAACACTGAGTGTAATTCCACACTATTTCAATTCCCGATCGATTTCAACATCTAAAGCGTCATTTTCAAAGTACAAAGACCAAGGCTGAACGTTGACGTTGTACGGATGAAGTAAAACTAAAATCAAGCGGAGAATAGCCCAAAAAGACAATGCTGTGCTCAAAGAAGATAGGACTACAAATCAGGGAACAGTACGTGAAGACATTCGTGTGGAGCGCGGGACTCTATGGATCAGCAGCATGGACCATTGAAAAAGCTGATCAGAGAATACTAGAGGCCTTTGAAACCTGGTGCTGGAGGAGGATGCTGTAGATAAAATGAACGGACAAAATAAGAAATGATGAAGTGTACAGAAGAGCAGAAGAAGATAAGACCATACGGAACTACGAAAACAGAAGAACAAGATGCGTTGGACACACCCTGAGACAAGAGATTCGTGAAAAACATAATTGAAGGCAAAATAGAGGGAAAAGTCCCCAGAGGAAGACTCAGGACTAAGTTCTTGGACCGAATAAAGAGGAAAGTATATAGGAAGAAATACCAGGAGTTACAGGAACTAGCATTAGATAGGGAAGGGCGAAGGGCTGCAATAAACCAATCTTATGATTGAACAAAGAATGAAGTAGAAGACCAAGGCTTTACTATTCAGGTGTATGCACGGTCTTTATCACGGTCACGGTATGGTCTTTAAAATGACACGTTGGACGTTGAAATCGATCGGAAAATATGAAAGAGAGTGGAAGCGTACCAAGCGTTTCTTAAAAATGGTCAACTACTAACTTCTAAACCCTATCCCTGCATACCTCACTTGACTTCAAATACGCTCATGCATGGCGTCATACTCGCTCATGTTCTTAAGACTCCTAATAGTTCTTCACTCATGAGTATCTTCCACTGCCTTTACCCTCGACATTCTCCGTTGACTCCTCCCTCTCCACAACAACTCAGTTTGATTTAATAAATCTGCTTTGCTATTCAGCTCTCATCCAGCTCCACGTGGCCAAACCAACATAATACTCATTTCTTGTGTGTCAGTTACCGAAGAATTTATTTCACCTTCTATCACTACCCACTCAATTCTAACCCTATCCCTTCAGCATTAACCTTAAACACTCCTCACTTTGTTTGAATATGATGATGACTTTTATGTTATTTTATTTTGTATTTTGCATGTTATTCTTGCTAGTAATTAATTCACTTTAGATGCTTTTACTGCAAATGATTCGTGTTACATTATTTATATATCATGATCTTATAAAACTAGAACTATCTCTGTAAATTGCAGTGATCCTAATCTGATTATGTTGTGTGTTCCGGTATTATAAATGTTTCTTTTTCATTTTCTCATAGTTTATACTTTTTGTATCCACTAATAATTTTTGTAAAGTGTTTTGTGATTTGCGGCACAGTGACTAATTTTTATTGATTTCTATATTGATGAAATTTTGTTAGACAAAGATGAGTTGGTTCACCCCAAACGGGATGTTAACCTAAGGGGGCCCTCGTTTTGAAATTTTGTAATATTTAGCTTTAGGTATATGTTTGTGCTTATACGAGGAACCAAGAAATAAATATCCCTTACCCACTCCGTTTGACGTACTTCCATGCTCATCCCGGCAAACCCAAATTTCGCTACCGTACAATGAAGTGCAAAGTAGCACGCTTTTGAGTAAAAAAATTTTGCTTCCTTAAACCCATTCATCTCTGAATATAATCCACACACCACCAACATATTTCCTTCCAGCATTCGCACGCCTTTTAGTCTCTTCATTTATCAATTAATCTCTTGTCTTCTCTTGTACTTTCAACTTGACTTAATTTTTTCTTTAGTATCACTGCCTTTTAGTTTTGGGTGATGTTGAAACTGTCCTTCTCCCCTTATCATACTTCGCGCATGAAAAATTGCCAAGAATCTCCGTCCGAAGATTGGAAAGATGAAAAGATTAACGCAAGTGCGAGCGGCTCTCCTTACGTTCACATGGTATGAGACGTAATATTGTCCTTCGTAAATGTACTATATTATATTTTCATGTTACATAAAGATCATTCAACATACATTCGATACTCGTACCTTATTAAAGCTCGGAAAAATCATGTATAATATGCCTACTTACAAATTTTATTCAATAATATAAGCACTCATTCTCCGAGACAAAAGAAAAAAATAACAGTTGACATCCCAGTTCAAGGATGCGCACCTTCGAACAAGGAAGGTGTATACAGCGAGATATAAGTGTACATACAGAAAATGAGAAAATTTTCAATTAAATTCATAATGGAACGAAGGCAATTCTGATAGATATTTTCAATGTAATTTCATGTATTATGATTGGTCACGCATTGGTGTGTAACCACTATTTCGGTTCAGACAAGATAAAATTAACGCTACATTATTAATTGTAATTTATTATATTTTACGTTTACCTGATATGTCATTTTAAATTTTATAGTGCATATTCAACAAATACGTTACCATCATGCATTTTGTTTCAATTTACGCTTTCCGACGAAGACAATCGTGTCAGAATGGGAATGCGGAGCTTTAAGAAGATCAGCACTCATCTAAATATTTGGCCATTATTTCAAAGAGATACCCGACGGTGCGTCTACGTATTCTCTAAATAGTTAATATTTATAATGAATAAGATACGTTTATTTATCAATGCAAGTAATGGCGCAAAAAATGCTCAGAATAGACTCACAGCTATAATAAATGCGAAACTTCCAATGACAGGTAAGAAGGTCACCACTCGAAAGTAAGGGGAAAATCGTGGATATACGGCTCTTAAGTAGATATAAGACCCATAAATTTGATTGAACTCCGAATAATGGAGGCAAGATAGACAAGAAGACGTTTCCCGGTCAAAGCGGAATGCATCACGGATTGAATTGCTTTAGTTTGAAATAATGTGCCATCAGAGAGAGCAATGCTCTAATTTGTCTCTGTCACTCCACTGGCAGAAAAGTGCCAGCATCAATCTTGGTTTAATAGAGAAAACCCTGTCGGTGTTACAATTCTGCGGAAATGATTGAAGGTTCAGAAACTTAATAAATTCCCGACTTAAAGACGCGAATGGCGGTGGAAGCGGAACTGACAATTTTAACGATCAACAATTTTGAATGAAATCAATAGAATTACAGTAGGAAGGTAATGGTAACAAAGGTCAGAAAGCAAACACAAAAATACGCCAGCGTATGTTCTTGAACTTACTGCTGAGAGTGAATGATCGTAAGTTCATCATTCTCCTGTCAAATGGATCGTAAGAGATCAGAAAGTTGCTCGTTTTTTTAGAACATATGGCGCATGAACTAAATTTTTACAGGTCCGGTCAATATGTTTTCCAACAGAAGAAAAAAACGGTTATTTGTCCGAGACGAATCACATGTATTATCTCTCACGACGTGTTGTTACTACTGTTCTCTACTCATAGCTGATCATAATAATATGCGTATTTTTGTCCAATTTCAGTGGATTTAGTGAATTTATATGAAGAAATATATTCTATTGTTATCGTCAGTGTAACGTGATTAATATGAAAGCCATCCTGTTTTTACGTAATTTTCGTCATTTCACATTATATACCATAATTATCACAACAAATTGGTGTTTTCTATGAAGTGGAAATAACACTCTCATTCTAAAATCTCTACTTGTTAACTGCAAGAAATTTTACATGCATGAAATCCATCCAGTTATTCAGAGACGAAATTGGGAAATATTATTGCGTCTCTGGAGGTAGTGACATATTGAGCCTCTTGTTTATTCTACAGAGATATCATGCATACCATTGAAGGATCCTATGATTTTAAAGAATTAATATTTTTTATAAATTCACGGTAATTCATATTAAATGCTACTTACCATGGGTTCCATTTTCCAAGCACGGGAGTGGAAGTAACACCACCGCCTCCAATCTTAGGACTCATCGACAACATGACGTAAAAACTGCAAAAGACAAATGCGAGTGTTATTGCACAGGGTTTTACATCAATTCTCTTCAGATCAATTCTAACAAAAATATGGCTAAAATTAATGGTAACTTTTAAATTGTTTACGTTATTTTGCCGAATTAACGGTTAATCAAGGGTCATTCCACGTTAGGTCAGCAGTGAGCTGAACCTTGGTGTCTCCGATTCGAACCAAAATTTTTGTGTGGATTCTATTTTGCGTTAAATGAAGAATTGTAGACGCGTTTTTGGAAAAAAATTTCTGGCAGATCTAGAGACGATCAAAGTTTCGACCATTTTGCGCTGACACCTTTTTTCTTTTTGCTATAACTCCTAACCGCTAATAGCTAGAGAAACGGTTGATGTCTTATTATGTTTGAAAAAGAATGTAAAAAAAGAGTATGTTATCATTTTTGTAAATGAACTAAATTTTATTGGAATTGTTTAAATTTTATATGTTTAAAGTTTAATAACAAAAATACGGACATTTTTATTTTTCAATTTTTGTTCTAGTTTGACCTGTCAGTCTTTTGTCTTACCTCAAAAACAAAGTTTATCGTGGGCAGTTCATAAACAACGGAGATATTTAACTTCAAAGATTGGACAACGCCCTCGTTCGCCACGAGGGTCGGCGTTAAAATGATGTGCCGCTGTACTTTGAGAATTGAGACACCAAGGGTTAACTTACTGCTGTTCTGACGTGGAATGACCCATATCCATGTTACTCATACCTTGAGGCAAACATTTTATATCACAGTGTATTGTAATAATATTTTGGATGCTTATAAATGAAAACGTGGATGAATGAATTTCATGCAGACAAAATAGGTACGTGAATCGCCTAGTACATTAACAGATTCGATGACGGATTACCAATATCTCTCATGTATGAGATGTTCCTTAATGTATTCGCGGAAAATGATGTCTTGGATGATGATAAGCTCCTTTTTTACTCTAAGCAATACTTGGATCTCTTTATTTGGCCAAGACCTTAGAAATAGTAAGGTATAAATATATTCGTTACTTTACCGCATTTTATTCAGTAAAAATCTCTCATTGGCTACACAGACGTGCAACAGAATATTCATACATCTCATCATGAGATTTAATTAAGCTTATTTGGACTGATGGACGAACACGTTGCACGAAAGCAGAGTAGACATAAAGCTGGAAGTCTCCACCACGGAAAAATACCGGTGTGTTACTCCGAAGCTAAAAGATTCCATCCTTTTGTTTACAACAGGTCAATTTAAATGCTTTAGATAGCTACGGCCAGCAACTTAGGGAGTATCGCGTCTTAAATTATGCAAAGGCTTGCATCGGTTTCTGACGTCTAAATACACATTAAACGGAATTCTATAGTCATACAGTGGAAGAAATTTTTGTAAAGTTGTTAACTCATTATTGAAATCAACATATATGCACAATAACTGCTACAATTTGTAGTTAATTCAAAATATTCGCGGTAATGGCGATTGGTTTCCAACAGCAGCCACTTCCATTAGCTAACTGAGAGGAAATAGGAATTATATCAAGGATTTTTTAAGAGGAATTCCGCCAGCAAGGGAGGTTTTTACAGTGAAAATGGTGAGTTTAATAATGAAGAAACGTCCTAAAGAGAGAAGATAAACGACTACTGAAGAGTCAAATGTGTAAATTAGCGTTACATTGTGTAGAAACCTGAGCTTCGAGGTCAAATGATATGAAAAGGAGGCAGGCGTTTGAGTTTCAGGATTGCAGGAGAATGGAAATTGTAATAAACGAAAAGAAAGACGAAAGAGAAGGGTTTCTAAGATTGGGTTAGGAGAAGTAACTTCTGAAGGAGATTGGGAGGAGGTAGAGTAGGTAGTTGGAATAGGTAACGTGGGGCAAGGGGATGACAAAGACAGTGATAGCATGGAGGATTTCGGGTAGATGGCAAAGGTAAAGAAAGAAAGGAGGCATTATGGATGAGGTGTAGAGGGGTAGATGCGAACATTGAGCTAAATGAGGAAATCGTGAAAGATAAGAAGGCCTGTCTCTGTAAAATTCCAGCGGACGTAAATTAGTCATTCCCATCCGTTTATTATAACAAGACGTGATATACCAATGAAAGTAAATTTAGAAGGAAGAGTAAACAATCTCCTAGACTTTCACAAGCTCAGGCCCACATCCTCTAGCACGATTTCATTTTTCTACTCGACGTCAATGAAACCGTATTTCTTTCTTCCTTACTCACCTTACTCAACCCCCTCCCTTGTATCTCCTTTCAATTCTAACCAATGTAAACAGGAAGATCACCTATAATCCTAAAATACTGTATTTCTCTTGTCGATGTTGCGGTTTTATTTGAAATCACTCTCTCAAAAAAGTGCCTATTAAAGTCCGAGGGTTACGTTATTCGAATGACTGCGCAAATACTACAGGGAGTTTTCTTATACACTTCACAGCTACCAAAAGTCATGAAAATAACTTTTAAACGAAGAGAATAAATTACTTCGCTTCACTTTAGTGCAATGAAATGCGTCAAAAATGTAACCAATTCCTTTTATTCCAACCCAGCACTTCACTTACTTTATTAACATAAATTCCCCGATAAAATGGTTTTCTTTGAAATCCAAAGAAATTTAAACAAACGTTTGCTTCTCAAAACTGGGATGTTTCCTAGACGTCAAAGCGTTATCGACGCTAAAAAAACTATGATATTAAAGATAGTTTCAGCTCCATTGACTCACACGTTAACGAGTTACTATTTACGTCACTTTGTCGGTGAATTCTGAATATACACTCCGACGAGGTAGATTTTTTTAGAGGAAAAAAAAGAGGACTCTCTTTGAGAAATGTACTAAGGGAATCTATAATTCTCAATAGGTAAACAGATGAAATTTCTCAAAATAAAACTCAGATATGTAAAAGGACAAATTTCGTCATTGGGTTCAACCTCCTAAATGAGACTTCCCGATAAGGATCGGAGATGATTCGAAACGTGTTGCAGTGAGCGGAAGGCCATGAGCTGGAAACCCCGAATTCATTTCCTTGCCGCGGTTTATGCAATGGTTTCCCTCGGATCGTCCAGGCTGGTCCCCGAAAACGTCAAATCCGCTACGCAGGCATCTATCTTAAATCCCTGATAACAGTTGTAAGGACGCGTTTGCGGAGCTAAGGAGGAGGATATTGTGAGTGGTATCAGAACGAGCAATCACTAAATGATAATTCATTAGAAAACCTAGGGTCGTAGGGTGAGGAGAGCGGTGGATATACGAGGTAGCTTCCAGTAAGGATTCCTATGCCATGTTGTGATATATTGACAGTAACTCGATACGTTTTCGCATCGATTCGACTGATATGGATGATTTAGTGGAACCAATATAAAGGGGTCCATAATTATTGTTTGGCCGTTGCAAGAACTTGGGAATCCAGGCGATAATTCATGATACTGTAGAAAATGATACCTAAAACATGATAGGATGGCTCTTATCGAGAATAAATATTTCGTGGCATTCCACAATTTTAAGTGTGAAGACTTTTTTTCGCATTGTAGGCCTTCTACCTTCTTCACACATTCGAAAATATCATCTATATCTCATTCAATTAACCGACGTAAAATAAATGTTATTCTTCTAGTAAAAGCACTAAATTTTTATTGCTGAGAGTAAAAGAGGGTACTAGTTGGTGGAGAGAGGGTATAAAAAATAAATATCAATGGTAAAATCAAAATTGAATGATGTCACTGAATTTAGTTAGGAAAGTACCTCCTCAACTTGGGGGAATAGATGAGAGACAATAGGAATACCTAGGAGGGAATATATGAGATCACTAGCGGAAGAAACAAGATAAAGGAAAGAATGCTGCGAAGACCTGGGTTTTACTAAGATTACTTTTAATGTTGTTTACAAATATGTTCAATTGTCAAAGATAAATGGTCTCAAGCAAGGGTAGGCTGGAAGAGAATATCAACCGGCGTTCAATCATATTTATTCAACTTCTAAAACAAGCATTATCTCTTTATCAAAAAACTTCTCTCTGGGCATGGCCGTGTGCTAACAACATTTAATGTTAGTCTTTAACGTAGTAACTACTAATCAACACACATTATGTAGCGAATTATATTCTTATGTAAATTAATTAAGAGTTTTTTTGATCATATCATCATCATCTGGTGTTCTGCCTGCTGGCAGGTCCCGTACACCACTGCTGTCTCCATCCACTTCTGTCTCGAGCTTCCTTCATTGCTTCATCATAGCTGATGTTCTCCACCTGATCCACCAATTTAATTCTCTCCTTCCTCTCTTTTTCTCTCCTTCAATTGAACCCTCAAGTGCCACAGTAATTATACTTTTCCCTCTCATCACATGGCCCAACCAGTTTCCTTTCCTTTTCCTTATTTCCTTTAGGAGCGATCTTCCTTCTTTTACTTTGCTCAAAACCTCTTCATTTCTCATCTTATCTACTCATCTTACTTTTCCCATCCTTCTCCACACCGAAATTTCATAAGCTTCTATTCTATTCCTTTCCCTCTTACCTAATGTCCACGCTTCACATCCATACATGAAAACGCTCCATGAATAGCACTTAGCTAGTCTCTTTCACAGCTTCAGATCCAGGCTTTTATTGCGTACAAGTTTTTCTTCTGGCTGAAGGCCTCTTTTTCCATTGCTTTCCTTGCTTTTATTTCTGCAATACTTCTCCAGTCGTCTGTCACCATCGTTCCTAGGTACAGGTTTAATCATATATGCGCGTAAAATAATATATTTGTAAATTTGACCTTCTCTAATTTGAAATTTATTCTTATTACTATTATAACCAACTAAGATGCAAGGCCTCTTAGTTTCGCATATGTACAATACCGTCCATCGTACTCAAATTTCTCTTAACTTTTCGTTAATTGAGTAACGTTGAGAGTACTGAAGCTTATACATAATGCTAATAATAAGGCTAAATAATAAGGAAAAGCATATGAGTTGGCTATATTAATTGGGAATTGGGTATCTGACATGTATTTGCGGAAAAAGTGCAGTGGGCAGAGAATGGAATAAGTGGATCAAGGCAGAATGAGGGTTTGATGTTCTAATAGTGGACAAAGCATGTCAATGGAGGGTGCTTCGTTCGTGTAGCCACCTTGAAAGAATGGATAAATATCGAATAATGAAAAAGATATATGAGAGTGGAGTGAAAATTGCGAGAGGTCGCGTTATTCAAGAAAACCTTGGAATATTTTAGTAGAAATTATTCTAAAGAGGAAGAATATTTAACATCTTTATATAATTCATCAAATCAATCTACCTGTGAAAGGAAGGTTTGTTTGGAAGCGAGTGCAAATCCTCTTAATTTTTGCGTATGCAGGGCGTTATCAACCTCTGGTATTTCTTTCTTCATCTCACATCTCAGCTAACGCCTTATCCTTCCTCATCCCGTCCATAACACTTATTCTCTGTCTTTCCCTTCACCGCTCAACCAACACCCTCGCCTCTGTACAGCCTTAAGCAACTCATCACTCCTCATTATCACTTCCAACTACCAAATGTATCTCCTCTTCATCTCATCAAAAAGCTTACTCTCATTCTCCTTCTCTCATCATAATGAAAATACCCTTCCACTTTATGTAATCAGAACTCACCATAGCATTGACGTTCCACGGAAGGTAGCATTGTATTATGTAGCAACTTGTACTCTGAGAAAGAGGGGACGAGATTAGGCTGGCTTATGATACGAGGGTTTGGAGGAGGAAGTATCAGACATATTGGATGAAGAAATGGCTGGAGATTTGAATAAGGCAGAGTAGATGCTTAGAAGTTGCAACGAGGCTGATGAGGCGCATGTTAGTTTAGCGGGAAAAGAGAAGAAAAAGAATAGGCTTCATGGACGGGATGAGACTTAAAACGTGTACTGAGCTGGAGAAAAATTTCTGAAGGGAGAGAGTAGCTTGTGCCTGTAAAAATCCAGAGGATATGCATTCTCTTTCAATTAAAACTACCTTAACGGGTATTTAATCCCAGTTATAATCATTAATTATCCCATGTAAAATAAAATTATTCTCAAAAGAGCGGCAATTGAATCAGTTCTAACATTATGAGACCAGAGACCTCAATACTCGACGATCAATTAATCATTCCTAGAACGCGAAAATTGAAAGGCAGAAGGGAGAGCGAAACTCAGAATGAACGGAGAAAGAAGAGGGCATACAAAGGCGGGAAAGATGGAAGGGAGGGAAGAAGAAACATGAGAAGTAGTAGGAGGAAGAGGACGAGTGGGTGAGGGGAGGGGCGATGGTTAAGGGGGGGAATCGGAAGGGAAGGGGGAGTAGAAAAGGAGGGCCGGCCAGAGACAATGGAATAGGACTCCAGAGGACAAACTCGCCTCCCTTATCCCTCAAACGTAACCCACCCTTCCCTTTCCCTTGGCTGCTCCTTAGGTTTGGCCATGGGATGGGGTAGAAGGGGTTGGGTGGAGTGGGTTATGGCGCGGTGGCTGATGGGAGCGTGGCTGCGCGGGGAAGGGTGATGTAGGTGGGATACCCAGTTGGGGTAGGGGAGGGAGTTGGAGAAGAAGGGCCGATGGGAAGGCAAAGAGGGGGAGTTGAGGGGGAATTCTTCGGGCGTGCCTAGACTCGCGAATTAGCTTCGAAATGTACGGTCTCCCTCCATTTCCACCTAACTCTCTCCCCCTCCCCCGCCCCAAATTCCCCCTCACCGCCCACCCACCCATTTCGTCTCCTCTCTCCTACCCTCCATCCTCCTTTTCGGAGATCTTGATGCCCCAATAAGATCCTGTTTTGTTGCTTAATGCACGCACACTGACTGAGCTTGCGAGCCCAAATACACGCGAACATGCGCAAGTTGGTAGCATATTGCGCTGGGGCACAGCGGTCGCAAGCATGTTCTATATATATATATATATATATATATATATATATATATATATATATATATATATATATATACATATACTAGCGGACCCGACAGACGTTGTGCTGCCCAAACGTTGGCCTGCTAGCTATTAGCGGGTTCAGCAAACTTTTTTTCGATATTCGAATTTTCGATAAACTACATACTAAGTGGCATTTGACATTGAGTTTGACATTTCAATCATTTTGTTTAAGTGCGACAACTTGCGCATGTATTGATGTGTACGTCAAATAACACAGAATTTGACATCAGCGCCACCTATGGTACACAAACCTAACTATAAATTATTCTCAAATGGTCAATTATTCATGAACTTCTCATAAGGTTTTAACGGTCAATTATTCATAAACTTATGATTATTTTCCTTTTAAAAATATTGGGGGAGAGCCTGGGGGGTGACATTTTTGGGTTATGGTACCAACACCATCTACCACCTCGAGAGGGCGACCGGCTTCTCGATTTTGACCACCTACGATCCCGCGACCGGGAACGATGACCTTGTGAAACCGACAGCTCCGCGACTTGTCTTGACAAACCCTCGATGGCTAGGTGCAGCTTATCATCCATCGATATGCTGTTGGGAGAAACGGCATGGACGGCCATATGAGGAGTTGACACCTCGATGATCTTGTCAGCGAGCTCCGACAGATTGTCTAGGGGTAACTCCGCCTGGGTAGTCAGGATTCCTTGGACGTACGGGGGCAATCGCCTCAGCCACAGTTGCCGGAAGAGGTTATCCGGAAGAGCGGTCGTTCCGGCGAGGGAGCGAAGATGCCGCAAGAATTGGGAAGGCCCTTGGCAACAGTATAGAAGATGATGGCACCATTTACGGTCGCCACAAAAATGTCGTCAACAAAAATTTCCTATAACCCGATCGCAGCACCACCTACCGGGTCCATTTTTGAATCTAAACCATCCAGGGACCCACCAAAATACAAACAAAAAATGTCATCAAAATTGGTCCAGCCGTTTAGGAGGAGTTCAGTGACATACACACGTACAGAAGAATTATATATATTCCAACCTGCGTTGTACCCGCGAGCCTCAGAAGGGCGTATGGCAGAGGCACCCAGTAAGTACACGAACCACTTTCATGACATGTGAATAACATAATTGCAAATGTTATATAGTTTTACTGTAACAATTGAAAGGACGTTTCACCAGGAATGTTACTTCTCTAACTATAGGCAACAAATACGATAAACTGGGAGGAGAATGTAGAATTTTCAAAATATTGTATTGAATGGTTCTTTGGTTGATTACTTGTATTTATCTAACAAAATAGAGACGGAAGTCACATTTAAAAAATTATAAATTATGAATTGTTCCTCAGAAACTTTGAAACCTTACATTACACAAGTAACTATACTCTTTTCATGACACTAAGCAAGACATCGTAAGAATAAAACGCTATCTTTGCAAACTTTGGTAGAGGTTCTTCACAAATATTTGTTGACTTGTGAAGCTTTATAGATCAGAGAATGAAATAAAAACACAACTACGACGCAAGTTTAGATGTTTTAGCATCATCACCATGTGATGAACCCCGGCAACACTCCCTTATATATTAACACTAAGTGGAAAGGGGGGGAAGAGGACACATTTTGGGAGACGGGAATGCTAATACAATGGCGTTTAGGATGGGCAATTGGTGGGTAGCAGAAATTCGTTAATAAGAATAAAATTAGTATCATGACATCGTATAAAAATTCCGAGCTGTTCTAAAGCATTGAGCTCACGTTGTTCGTCTATCTTATGCAGCACATTCACTTCATAATCACTACCGAGGTCAGAGGTTGAAAGATGTTTAGCAAAGTTACTCGTTTCGCCATGATTGCTTTTAAAATCACTGTAATGTTCCTTTGCTCTTGCCAGTTAACTTTTCGACGTCTACCCCATGTAGACCCACCTCACAATCAATACACGAAGTTCATAAATCTCACGTCTGCACAATACGTCCACCATTTTTTTTCCATGTATCAGAATGTTTTGCAGGTATTGGGCGACTTATACAATACATAAAATTCTAATCTACTGAATGCCTTTATGAAGGCCTCTGTAACTTGACCAAAGTGTCTCAAGGAGCACTACGTATTATAATTCATTTTAAAATCAATACCAGAATATATAAGATTTACAAAATTTTAATTCTCCCTTCTGTATTATTTTGTCTATTATTTCAGTTAAACAACCGTTGGCCAAAGGTATTAGGTCAATTATGTCCCTTTCTTTGTCAAATTTAATCTTGTTAAGTGGCACATAAGCCTGTTAATAAGTTAAGTGGCACATTCTGATGACTGCAAGATTTACAAGCAAATTAATAATACTTCTGACTATATTCAACTTCAACTTGCCTTAAATCAAACTTCCCTGTGGTGTGATACCTGGAAACTTAACCTAAACCCTGGAAAATGCAGCATCATGACTCTTTTGACAAATTTTAAGCTATCCGGGACTAGCCACGGAGTTTCACTTTTACGGAGTCACCCGCAATGCACAAATGTGCGAATTTCCACAGAGAAAAAATCATCCGCCTTGACCGGGATCCCGGTCAAGGCGGATGATTTTTTCTCTGTGGAAATTCGCACATCATGACTCTTGCTCTGAAAACAAAACCTCTGACTTTCAACTACACAATTAACTCAACTCCCTTAAACAAAGTGACAATCATGAAAGACCTAGGCGTTTTAACCGATCAAGAGCTAAATTACTCCGACCGCATTCAGACTGTAAAAAATAAAGCGATGTCCCTATTAGGCCTTCTTTACCGCTTCACAGAAATTAAAGATCCAATAGCACTCCATTCCTACTACTCAACAATTGTCCTTCCCATAGTATCATATTGTTCCCCAATTTGGTCTATGTCAGCCCCAACAAATCTAAAATCCCTCGATTGCATCTCTCACTTCTTTGCCAAAATAGTCAAGCACAGAGTCCCACATTTCCGTAATATGTCCTCAAACGCTGTGCTGTCCTCTTTTTCCATTTCTAACCTCGAAAACCACAGACTTCAAATGGATTTAAAACTCCTCCACAATACCCTTAACTCGATCATTGATTGCCCTGAACTGCTTTCTCTCTTCAACTTCAGGATACCAACTCGATCCACTCGCACCCATACTCTACTCCATCTGCCTATTCCAAGGATATCTCTCACCAAGCGCTCACCTTTATTTCGCCTCCCATCCCTTCTAAATTCACTCCGTCACACTATCGATCCTTTTTATTTACCATGTAACTATTTCACAACAAATTAAATATTTCCCCTTTCCATGTTGGGCTCTCGTTGCTTATTTTTATGCTGTTATTGTGTTTTTGTCCTCTTTCTTGTTTTTTGTTATATGTTTACTATAAATTGGCGATATTGCCGTATGTGAACAATTTTTTTAAATAAATAAGTTAAGCAGCCGGTAAATCAAATCGTGGGATGCTGCCTTTTATGCAAGTGGCACTGTCTTGATTCGGCTGGTATGACAATTTCGGAGTATGTCGGTTTTCTATAAACAAGTAAAGTTAGGGTGATTAGTCACTGAGGAAATAGTGAAATCCAAATAGCAAATGGAACGATTGTCGACAGTTTCACTCGTAAAAACAATGTTTGGGTTAACATTGCTTCCAACCTTGTTGAAATTATCCAATTTTTGGTCCGTCCCATTCCGCAATATCCAAATATCGTAAATATATCAATATCAGTAAATTATCATATTTAATACGCCCTTTCCAGAGTAAAAAAGTATATTTTCATAATAATCTAAATATATATTAACAATTAAAAGAGAGATCGAGAGTCACTTTTCGTCCTGGAGGCAACAAAATAAAAACATCGAGTTCTCACCGCCTCAAGGAAATGGACTCGGAGATTGAGGTAATAGAGCTCCGATATTTTTTACTGTCATACCAGTATAAGTAATAACGATAATTTCTTGCCGGGAATCCAAAGGACGATACATCGATTCAGAGTGAGATCAAGGCAATGAAACGATATAATTACTTGATGAGATGAGTATGATAATCTCTGCACATTCTGTCTCTGTTTCCTCAGTAAAGTACCTCATGAAACCCGGCGTTATTTCCTGGATTATTAATAGGATTCGCGATGATAAACTGATTTGTTACGGAGGAGGGAAATGTCTGGAGGCCGCATTCCAACAGGGTTTCCCTTTTATAACGTGGCCATTCATCTCCGCCAGTTTCCCCATTCCAAGTTCTTCTCCTAATCCATTTCGACCCTTCCACTTCCCTCGATGACGCGCGGACATTAAAAGCAATCGAGCCTCATGAAGCAGTTCTCGCCCAGTCCCTTACGTGAAGGAATTATTTTTTTCCAACGCAGCGTTTTGATTAAAAACTAAAACCGATTGGTTAATTTCGATTCCATTTTCGTTTGTATTACTTCTATTGTGTTTCAATGGACCATAAGGAAATTTTAGTGGATGACAAAATGGGTTGAATTTTTTTTTATTTTCTCGATAGATTCATTCAATAACAACTGTGGGATCAACATTTCCCCGTTTAATAATATCTCAAACAGCACACACGATCAAATGGACAGTTAAATTAAATATAAACAACGAATAAACATTTAAAACCAAAGAAAAAATCGTTTGTTCAAGTTTTCTTGGTACTAGCGTTATTTACGCGCAAGCAACAATGCATAAAATTTGTAAAAAATATAAAGTTATGAGTTAGCGATCTACAGAGTTCTAACATATTTATTGTTTATATTTCTCATTGTTTATAATTATTGCCGCCATATTTCAGCTTTTATTCAACATTATATCTAAATTAGTTGAGAGCGAGAAAATATGCAATGTAGGTATCGACAAAGTGGCTCCGACTTCCCATTTGCTTGAAACCGCCGCGCGCAGAGAAGGTGAAATTCGAGATTTTTAGGGCCACATTTGATCCTTCGGCAGTTTAATCGGAGAAGCCAAGTTTGTCGGTCCTTTTAGTAATAGTGCCACTATATCAAACCAGAAAATTAGGATAACGCTGGATGTTATATTATTTAATTGGCACATGCCTCGTATATACCGTATTTATTCGTGTACCACACGCCTTCCTGCGTATCTGCATATTACCATCAGAGCCGCCGCAGAAGCGTGAGGCGAGGAGTGTTAGGATACCAACCACGGAAGGGGTGGTGATAGGGAAAGGGTAGGGGGGTTTATAGAGGTGAATTTAATGCTACAAATGTGCCTTATATTAGTGTCATACTGCTTTTACAACCACTAATGGAACGTGGAAAGAAGAGCATTGGTACCAATCATTTGGGCAGTGCACCTCTCTTATTCCGTTATTTCCGTCAGCTCTAGAGATATAGAGGAGTCGAAATAATATCCTCCATATCGTTTTTAAACTCGCCTTATTTGAATTTTTCAAATAATCCAAGTCCATAGGGTTTCCTCCAAGTCTGTAACAACTTCCAAGTCCTTCAATCCGCTGTGTGTCTCTTTCCTTTCGACCGTACCAGTTTTAAACGAGTCACAGTACCGCCCTTTGACCTGGGAATCAAGGGCAATAGACTAGGGCACTGCGCCTTCAAAGACCTGACATTTTGGAGGAACTCGGTAATTACAAGATGGAGTAATGTAGCTATTAAAATCTGTTGTGACCGCCACGTTACCATGTCTGATATTGGTAACTTTTTACCAGAATCGTTTGTCTTTTTCCTAATTAAGGAAATTTGCGCGCTCTTTAAGACTCGTACTCTATTTTTGTATTTTCCAATACAATTACATGAAGAAAGTATTCGCCACAGTCATATTCTTCTGATGTTACAACTCTACTAGTCTTTCTCCTCTTCCATTCAGTCTCCCGAATCCAAATAGCACTTCAATGAGTCTCCATTTACTCTCGCCAAACACTGCGTTCCAATAACTGATGAAGAGTTAGGCGATGTAATATTATATTATATAAAAATTTGGTCTCAGTCTCCGCCGTCATTACCACTTCTAAAGCCATGCGCTGATTAGGGATTAATGGAAATTCAAATATGCACAGGTTTTGGCGAATGCCAACCTGAGATGGAGAGAAAAAAACGTACAAAGAAAATGTTCTCACAAGAAACGAACGGTTCTATCATGATAAAAAATTAACTGAATAGAACCTATCCCTGCCCAGTCACGATAGAAGAATTGAGGTTAAGGTGAATGTCGACAGCATACCACAGTGTCAAGTAATAAAGGTGCGCGTAAATGCTTGTCTGCCTGGTTCCTGGTTTTTCGGTCAGCGTAATTGAGTGTCATGCATTGCAGATATTCTAAAAAAGATACAAACATTCAGAGGAATTAAGTAGTATATTGTGAAATAAATGCAATCTAAAACTTTTAGAAAAAGTAAATCAGGAAGTGAACAGTCAATTATAATTCTACAGACAACGAAATAAACGCGAGTACGAAGATTTTTTTGTGCCTTATTTACCTTTATAACCTCATCACTGAGTAATAAATGTACCTACTCACATTAAAATAAGAGATTAAATAAGCTGCATTAAAATTATTTCTTAATGAGTTCCGATAATATTTCAGGGCCATAAGAAAAACCACTTTAATGTCGGCCGTTGATCCAAAGAGACGGGACACCCTACCTGAATTACGGCGCTACCGCGCTCCAAGACCTTGGTGATTAAGAAAAACGAATTTTTTGTTCCTCGAGCTTCGAAATAATTAGTGAATGACGCAATGAAGCGGTTTGGCTTTATTAATTGCCCCGCACGGAGGAGTAGGGAATCAATCGACCTTCAAAACGTATTTCAGCCAGCAGTAGGAGTAGTTCGGAACAAAAGAGACAGGGGGATTGGGTTGGTCTCATGTTTAGAGCATTGGCTTCCCATCCTTAGTGACTAACTTTGAGTAAAAATAATTAAATAACAATAAATAATCTCTTAAAACCGTCAATATCCACGACGAAACGTCGTCTCATGTCTTAAGGCAACTTTTCCCGAATGCAAACACCAAAATATCTCTCGATATTCATAACCTTATCAAGCCTTGGTGATGAAATACTCTCCGGGCAAATGCCGAGAAAGAGGATCTGGTCAGAGCCTGTAAGGAAAAGGTTCATGAAGATATGTCCAGTAAATGGGGCGCAAAATAAGGATGTCCAAAAAAAAACCGGAACTTAATGAAATGAAGATAAGAAAGCTCCTTTCCCAGCTGAAATGAAGATATATTGGATATCCAGAGAAGCTCATAAGTATTAAAAGTGGTCCCAATCGACAGAAAAGACATTAAATTATAAATTTGTTTCCACTTCAAGTAAATCACATATAGATAATTCAAATGTTTAAAGCGGAAAACCTTAGGTGTACTCTGAGGTCCATGAGTTGACTAAGCCATCGATGGTTAATGTATACCATTTTAATTTTTTGCACAAATTATAAAATTTTATATTTAATGGACAAAATTGTTTTTAAAATAAAATAATCAAAAGATACTGGTCATTTTTGAACCGTTTTTAAGGATTAATGCCAAATTTGAATCTTTTGACTATTTTTGCCCATTGAATTCCTATGATGCGTGGGAGTGTTTAAAAAGAGTGATTGTGGAATGTATTGTAAGTGTATGTGGAAAAGGAGTGGTAGGAAGAACGAAAGGTGATGCTTGGTGGAATGAAGAAGTGAAAATTGCAGTCAGAGAAAAGAAAGAGGCGTACAACAATATATGATTGCTGCCAAATCTGAGGAAGAGCGTACTAAGGCATGTGAGATTCACAGAAAGAAAAAGAATGAATGCAAAATCGTTGTGAAAGAGAGCAAAGAAAGAATGCGTGTGGATGAAGCTAACAAAATGCAGAGTGATTTTGAAGGTAATAAAAAGCTGTTTTGGAAGTGGGTAAAAAGGGCTAAGATTGGTGAAGGTAGGGGATTGAATGCGGTGAAGAAGTAGAGAGATCATGTGGGACGAGAGCAATATCAGGGACTGCTGGAGGGAGTATATTGAAGAATGTACAATAATATTGCAGGCGTTGAGGATGAGCCTTGTGAAGTGGTATGTGAGAATGTGAGGATGGAAAAGGATATCAGTGAGAATGAGGTCACAACGGCTGTGAGAATATTGAAAAATGGGAAGGCTGCAGGCATAGATGGGATATCCAGTGAAATGTTGAAGTGTAAGAGTAAATTACTAATTTGTAGGCTGCGTGAACTATAAAATTTATGCTTACAAGTTTCTGTTGTACCAGCAGATTGGAAGAATTCTATCATCGTTCCGTTGTACAAAGGGAAGGGAGGAAAGACCGAATGTAATAATTATCGGGCCATTAGTTTATCGAGTATCCCAGGAAAAGTGTTCAGTAAAATATTAATCGAAAGAGTGAGGAATATTACTTCCGACAGAATATCGGGTGTGCAGTGTGGGTTTATGCCTGGGAGAGGATGTAGTGACCAGCTTTTTGCACTTCAGCAAGTGATAGAAAAATGTATGAGTGTCCGAAAGAAAGTGTACTGTGCGTTTGTCGATTTAGAGAAGGCATATGACAGAGTAAATAGAAAGAAGTTGTGGAAGGTTTTTAGAGACTATGGAGTGAATGGGCAGTTATTGAATGTTATGATGGCGATGTATGACAATAGTAAGGCAAGTGTAAGAGTTAACGGTGTTCTGAGTGATTGGCATGTAATAATTCGGGGTGTAAAACAAGGATACGTAATGTCTCCGTGGCTGTTTAATGTATTAATGGATAAATGTGTTAGAGATGCATGTAGTGAAAACGACGGTGTTTTGATTGGAAATGTAAACGTGCGAGTTCTTCTGTATGCGGATGATGCTGTTTTGATCGCCGACAGTCAACACGGATTACAGAATCTCCTCGATAAATTTTGTGAATCAACGGAGAGAATGGAATTGAAGGTAAATGCGTGCAAGACTAAAGTAGTAGTTTTTGATAAGGAGAATGGGGAAAATAACTGTATTATGAGGGCGAATGGTGAAGTAATTGAACACGAGGATGATTTTGTATACTTAGGTAAGATGTATGCGAAAGATGGAAGAATAGATGAGGAGATAAAGAGACTTGCGAATGCTGGAATGAAAGTGGTAGGTAGCATGTGGATCATATCAAGGAATGAGTGCTTGTCTAAGGAAGCGAAAAATGCCGTGTACAAAAGTGTACTTCTTCCCACTTTGCTATATGGTAGTGAAACATGGGTATGTCAGGATAGACATAAGAGTAGACTAAACGCCATGGGTATGAGCTATCTGAGGAGTATTTGCGGCAAAAGTAGAGATAGGGTCAGGAATGAGTGGGTCATGAATGAATGTGAGTTAAATGCTCCAGTAATGGACGTGTATGAAAGGAGTGTGCTTTGTTGGTTTGGCCATATTGAGAGAATGGATGAGACTCGAATAACGAAACAGATATATGAGAGTAGAATGAATGGTGTGAGAGGTAGAGTTAGGCCGAGAAAGTTGTGGTTGAATGTGGTTGAGGAAATTCTTAGGAGGAGGAATATTCGGAGTTTTTAAAACAGGAGAGCGTGTATGAAACAGTGTATGGGGGTAAATGAGGCAAAAGAGGTTTGCAAGGATAGGTCAGTATGGAGGAAATTATTGAAGCAGAGTTAGGTGTACAACTATGTATCAATGAGTGAAACATTCTGACTGTATCTACCCCGAAAGGGAACGGCGTGATGAGTATGTATGTATGAATTCCCATGAGTTTCCGAAATTATTCAGTTGATTCCCGAGCCCTTCTTGTATCCTATAAAATGAGAACTTCTAGTACAGTTTCCATCCTTCAGAAATGGTGATAAAATATGTACTCAGATCACGCGGATATTTTTCTTTGGATATTCGGATCCCTAGTGGAACACATGAGCAGAACTCACAAAATAGGTACAGCATACTGTCTGTGATATGGGCGTAAAACTGTGAACCTTTTTATTACCTTCGTAAAGAGATGAGCTATAAGTGCGCTGGGTTTCCCTCTACACTTCCTCCGCTCTCCGAATATCCGTAAAGATCAGATAACAGTGGAAGCAATAGTACAATATTCCCATTCCGGGTTCGAATCGGGGTAATGGCGAGGATTTATCATTACACTAATTCCACTTACTTCAGGGGTGTTCATTAGAAAACTAGTTATGGGTAGTTCTCAGTCCATAGTATGATATATTTTACTTCGGCACCTTAGCACCTATCTTATTAAATCGGGCAAATTCCGATACCCGCTGAAGGCCGTGATTCAGGAGAGGATGATCGGTAACCGGGGAGAGAGAAGAAAAAAAAGTTGGTTTTGTGGACGGGATGAAGTGAGGTTGGATGGGAAACAAGGGGGGATGAAGAAATACATTGTGTGAATAGATTTCTGAGAGACCAAGACGATTTCAACTCTCTTCCATTTTGGCCTATCTAATTGGGTAGGTTACATTAATGAGATAATTAGTTGAAGAAATTGCCATGAGAAAAGTTCGGCCTGGACTGGAAATCGAACCACGGACCATTGGTTTGCCGGACCAATGCGCAGACCACTACGCTATCCAGGCTTCCCAATTCCCATGGCAATTTTAGTGGATACAAGGCAACTAGATCTTAAGCCCTTGTGGTCCATCAAAGATGGCAACGATGCGAAAATTAGAGAATTAGTTTTTGAGATAATTAGTGTCGACACTGGATCACTTTACTCCATTCCTCCACTTCCTATTTCGCCCAACGCGAGGCGGCTGTTAGCTGTCATCATGGCAATGAACGACCTCTTTAGTGCAGCTCGGAATACCTATACTAATATTCTTCACTATCACTTTCTCAGATTGGCATTCCATAAAATTCTTCCTCAACTAGAACCTTGCATTCCTTTAACTGTTTTTTGATAACCTTTCGCTTAGTCGATATTTTTCTTCGCGTCTCGTTGCTTGTCCAACGTATGGCAATTTTAAATTTCTCCCACTTTTGCTCGGGTTGACAACCCATGTTACGTGAAGGATTTCTTCACCCATGTTCTACCCAACCTATCCTTAAAATTCATCTGCCGAGCCAAATTTAAAATGGTTGAATCTTCTTCTCCGTGACCTCTCCTTTCCTTGAATACCCCAAATGATCCTTCCCTCAGGAGCCTACCGACTATCCTTGCACAAATGAACAAAATAGCCGGTCGCCCTCCCAAATGACCGACCGATGAAGGAGAAAACCCCTTCTTTGTGGCTCATGTGAATGAAATGGCACCCGCATTTTGCATGTGTGTTGAAAGAGAGACAAGTCTTGTGTAGATCATCTTGCAATTAGTGAACTGCCTGTGGCGTGGGAGAGAGACGGTGGAGGGGCGAGAGTCGGGGACGGCGGTGGAAGTTCCCGAGGGTCGGGAGAGTGAAGCTGGGGACCGGTGAATGAATGGGATAATATAGTGAGGTTTCTGAGAGGACAGAGGAATGAGAGGAGGTCGGTGTGCGGGGAGAGAAGTGGGGGAGAGGGATGGGAAGGACGAAGGTGGCGTCGGGACAAAGATATATGTGAGGCGAAGTGGTGAGGGGGAAACGGAAAAGGAGGTAGGGCGCGCCATAAGGATGCCACGGCCACGTGGTGTGAGGACTCCAATTCGGTGAGAGGGGGAGAGAATTGGTCGTAGGAGGAGGTATGGCATCTGCGGATGAGAAATGGGGAATTGGGAGCTGTAGATGGATGGGAGTGAGGAGAGGGCTCAGGGGGTGGGGGTGTCGTGGGGGGAATACTGGGGTGGGAGAGGAGAGGGGCGCAAGACACTCGTTAAGTGAGAGGGGAAGAGGGGGCGGGAGTACGGTGTGGGGGGAGGGGGAAGTCATCTCATGACGTGCGGAATTCGGCTTCATTGCTCTTTCGGCTCCGAGAGGAGTAGGAATAGGGGTGTGAGGGTGGAGAGAGAGGGGGGGAAGGAAGGAATTGGTACAGGGTGAGGGATGATAGGGTAAAAGGTATGAGAAGTCTTAGTGAGAGGGGAAAGGAGGAGCAGACAGACGTACAAACGGCTTTTTTCGGGCGGCCTTCTCCTTGCCCCCTCTCCCTGCGCTCGATACGTCATCAAGGTTGAATGAACAAAAATTAATAGCGAAAAGAAAGACCAGGAAATAGATTTTTTTCCTTTAAGCGAAGGTTTCCAGCTTAACTTTGTGGAGCTGACAAACCTCACTTGATATATTACTAATTTTTATTTTCCACACTCTTATGCCCTTTGACAGTAAATGCCACAATGAATGTAATGATCCTTGTGCTTACACAAAAATAATGGCCTTGATTATCGAAGTTACCGTCGAAACGATAATTTTGAATAAAAGTGTGAAAATTTAAAAAAAAGCAATGCGAAGAATTTAATAAGCTAGAGTTTTTAAAAACAAATATCACTGCTAAAAATGCACAAGGGCTGGTAAGATATACCCACATAATATTGGAGTGAATACACCGCGAAGCGATCGGATGGGTGTGTTGGCCAGAATCCCTGCAAAGACGTCTCAGTTCAAGGTGAATTTATGAGTGGGTTATGCGAACTACATCCTTATTTCCATTCATTTAGGATACGATTTTTTTTAATTTACGGAGAGCATGGACATCCGGAACAATTTCAAGACGAAAGCAAAAATACCTGGTCAAAAGGATACAGTTCAACCATAATCATACACATTGCTTCCTTATGCGTACATCTTTACATATACGTGTTCCTAGATAAAAATACCATGGGACTGAGACTGAAAATAATGATAGAAATTTTTCGGTCCACGCCTGAACGATTGATCGATTAGAGGGAAATGCTTAAACAGGGGCGGCCTAGAGGTAGACTGATTTTCGGTAATGCTCTCGTAGCAAAATATATAAAGAGCGCGTTACTTTATTATGAATATCTGTATTCTGAATCGGATGAACATTTTCTGATTATCACCTCAGTGATGCATGTACTTAAATGTCATCAATCTAACTCCTCCTGCAACCTTGTCTCTCTGATCCACATCAGGACAGATGGAAATATACGCAAAATCTCCCTGAAAGCTGAGGTTCGAATTCAATCCCAGCCATCATTCACTTCGGCATCTTTGACAGGGATTTTACCCATCGTAAGCACTGTCATAACTTAGAATGAAGAGTTCTCGGGTTTCCAGCTGGGTAATGGTGTTAAACTGCACCGATGTTTGGATGACGTAGTCTGCCATCGTCTTTAGGGTGAATGATTTTCCGCCAGAATGGTCCGATATTTATATAGTGACATTTGGTCATTTTTCCCGACATTTTTGTCAGGTTGGCTCCGATTAGTCGGATTTTTCCCGTCGTTTTTCCAGCATCCTTAGAGCAGGTTTCCAAGCGTTGCTGATTTGGAAACCTTTGTCTCGGTTGAAATTATTTTTCTCCAGCCTGATCTCCACAGCTTCCTTTACAACGTGATCCCAGTATCCTTTGTTTTACACAGGACTCTGGTGCTGGCAAAGTCAATTCTATGTCCATTTTCCCGGCTGTGCTCTGCCACCGCAGATTTTTCTGGATGGAAGAGCCTGATGCACCTAGCATGTTCTGTCAGGCGTGTTTATACCGTGCGTCCAGTCTCGCCGATGTATACCATGCCGTATTCATAAGGAATGCTGTATATCACTGGCGTCTTAAGATGCAGGTTGTGTTTGACATTTCCCAAGATGTTTTTTAGTTTTGTCGTTGGTCTGTGGGCCGTCTCGATCTTGTGTCTAGCTAGTATCCTTGATATCTGGTTGGATACTTTTGGTGTAAATGTAGGCACGCTCTGCCTCTTGGTTTTGTAGAGAGTCAGAGAACTGCCGTAGAATCGCTCTTCAAATTCGTATAAGTAATGATAGAGATTACTCTTTAAAAAGATAACAATCCTACGCCGTAATCGGCATTCAAAGCCGGGTCCTTTGGTATGGGAAGACAAATTTTCTCGAGTTTGGTTGGTTATTGGGGGAGGCGAACGACTATTGAGTTGATGGGTGCCTTTGACAGCACATAGGTACGTTAATGAGGGCAGTTTTATAATGGGAAGAGAGAAGAGAAACCCAGTACCAGCATTAAAATGTTGTAAACGGAAGGTGCCAAAGGAACTACATCAACGTCCCAACCGACGTACGGAGCACGACACTTGAAGCGCTCTCCACATAATAGCATTAAAGTGGCGATCGGTATTCTACCATAGAATTTACGCCACTTTCAGGATTTCACCTGGGGGCCTCAAGACGTGAAACAGTACTTTATAGTGACCGCAACAACCTCAAGGATGATTCGATGGGTGGGTAAATTATGGTGGGCATAAACGGACTGTTGCGGTCAAAAGAGTTGCACACGGATCAGAGATTACCAGAAGTGAATTTTGTGATAAGAAGACGTAATGCGTCGTCTTACACGGTAGACGGCCCGTGAGTTGGGATGGAGGCGGGTGGGACAGACGAGAAGGCAAAAACGGAAGGGATTATTGAAGAGGAAGGCCAGGAAATGGGTGTGGATTACTAGTTAGAAAACGGCGAGCGATGAGGACACGGGAGGAGAGAGCCTTGAAACGGAGTTAATGTAGAGTCGCCAGAAAAGAGGGCGAAGTAATTGTGATTGAAAGGGAGGCAGCGACGGGACTCCGGACGCCATGGGTCAAAGATATTTTACGGTAACCTTTCATTCAGACAGGGTGAGAATTCAAGTCTCGCGTTCTCCCTCATCGTAGGTCAGTCCTCGAATACAGAAGTCAGATTCACGCACAAGATATTCAGTATATCTGTAGATTTTGTCTTGGTCGCCTATTAATTCTGAAGCCCTGAGGGTATATATGGTGGAGTCCACAAAATCAAATAGATACGAAAATTGAAGTGCAAAGGAAAGAAATCTATTATTACACAAGAAAGAGATTAAAAACGTATCCTTCAATAATGGACAATACTTAGCTGATAACACATTAATATATCAAGGGTGACCAACTGATTGTTGTTGGCTTTAATAGAATTAAGTGAAAATCGTACAAATTTATGCATAGAACGGTCATATCTTACAACAATAACAATTAACTCTTCGTCTTAGCGCACATCCTACCCTTTTCCATCCGGCTCACCATCCTTCATCTTTCCCGACTACCCAACACAGTCTTAAGCAACCCTTGGCCCCTCATTAAATCTTCCAACCACCTACTCTTGCATCCTCTAAATCTCTTCCAGTCAATTCATCTCCTCACTCACCTTTCCAACGATATCCTCTTTCTCTTCTTCCTTTCCGTCCATCACACCTTTCTCATCTTCATTCACTGCTAGAACACTTGCAGCCCATTCTCTTCTTCCTTTCTTAAATGCACTGTTCTTTTAAGAATCTGAATAATTTCGTTACAAGCTCCACTCTATTCAATTTACCTGCTCCCCTCATCACATTTGTTCTCTATCAAAAATCTAGTCACCGCTGCGCGAAATAGGATATCATAGAAGAGTAGCTGGTAGCGCTTAGGGATACCAATCAAAGGTCTTTGGCTCCATAAGACACCTCTGAGAACTTCTAGTAAAATCTCAAAACGCAATGGATCAAGTTCTCCAATAATACAACATCAAAGTGTATAAGAAAATGACTAAAATATTAGTATGCGGAAGAGAGAAGCTGAGTGCAGTATAATGCTGAGAGGAGGGATCACCATCATCATCTGGTGTTCTGCCTACTGGCAGGTGCCGAACACCACTGCTGTTCTCCATCCGCCTCTGTCCCAAACCTTCTCTTTAGTCACATTGTAGTTGCTGATCTTCATCTCATCCACCAATTTAATTCTTCATCTTCCTCTCTTTTTCTCTCCCTCAACTAAACCTTCTAATGCCACTGTTAATATGTTTTTCCCTCTAACCACATGACCCAACCAGTTACCTTTCCTTTTTCTTATTTGCTTTATGAGCGATCTTTCTTCCTTCACTTTATTTAAGACCTCATTTCTCACCTGATCCACCTTCTTATCTATTTCTCACCTAATCTTACTTTTCCATCTTTCTCCACAACCACATTTCAAAAGCCACTATTCTATTTCCTTCCCTCTTCCCAAATGCCTATGCTTCACATCAATGCATGAAAACGCTCCATGTGTAACACTTAGCAAGCCTCTTTCTCAGCTCCAGGCCCAGGCTTTAAATGCCCAGTAAGTTTTCCTTCTTGCTGAAGGCCTCTTTTGCCATTGCTTTCCTTCCTTTTATTTCTGCAACACTTCTCCAGTCATCTGTTACCATAGTTCCTAAATACCTGTAGATTTTCTCTTTTTCTGTTATGCCTTCATCTATTTTCACTCTCATGTAATCTTCACAGTTTACTGACATCACCTTTATCTTTCCTAAATTTATCTTCAACCCGTATTAAACCCAAAACTTTTAACAATCTTTGAAGTGCTTGCATGTCATCGGCTAAGATTACCATGTCAACTGCAAATCATATACTTCTTATCTTCCTCCCTCCAATACGAACTACTCCCTCCCTCTCATCAAATAATCAAACGTGGATCATGTCCTCAACATATATATTGAACAAGGTTGGCGACAGACAGAATCCCTGCCTTACTCCTCTACCAAGATCTAATCATTCTGTCATACCCTCATTTATTTTAAAAGCAGCTTTTTTCCTCATATATAATTCTCTAATGAGATTTCTCTCGTTCCATACCAACTCTTACTCATACATACTCTTTTCGAATTTCCAACATTTCATCCCATTTAACTCGATCAAAACCTTTTCCAGATCAGTAAAACAAAGTGCAATTCCTTTTCATCGCCCTCTAAATACCTTACTCCAGCCATTCATAACAGACCGATGGCGACCCTTGCTCCTTTCCCCTTTCGAAAGTCAAATTGTTCCTCTCCTACATTTTCTTCTAATATGCTTACTAATCTTCTGTTCAATAATCTCAACATAATTTCATTAGATAGGAGAGGAGGGATATTAGAGCAATTAGATTTCTTCATGTATCTCGGAAGTACCATCACGTGGGACGAAAGATGCACAGCGGGCATCAACAGCAGTATAGCCAAAGCTAAGGAAGCGTTCAAGGTAAAAAGACAACTGCTGTGCTCAAAGAAGACAAGAATAAAAACTAGACAACAGTATGAGGAAACATTCGCGTGGAGCGTTGCAATGGATCGGAAGCATGAACCACTGAAAACGGAAACCAGAACAAACTGGAGGAAATAACAGCAGGAAACGGTGAGAGGTTACATTTCATAAGGATCACGCACTCCCTGATTAGCTATTTGAATATGAAAACAAAATTCTGCAAAATTGGCACAAAATTTACCGATAGATCTCGCATGTAATACTGAGAAACTCCTTCAAAATGTCATTAGTTGAAAAGAAAAATTTGAGGCTCTCGGTTGGAAACCTCCGTGGAACCCCAACTTTGCTCTTTTTTAAAAAGAAATTCGAGGTTTCCAGCGCCCTGCAGGAAAAGGGAGGCATAAAAACTGGGGGAGACTGAGCAAGCAATATTTTGAAATGGGTTCGTCCCATTTGGCACTCGATCGAAGTCATACTTCTACTCCCCAAACCACAACTCCCAACTCCCTTACATCTCCGCAAGTTTCCAGCCCGCCATTCCATTCTTTATTCGACGAGAGGGCACCCTTTTCAAAATCCCCCCTTAAAGGGAGTGTAAGGATTGCGAGAGGTGGAGCAGACAGCATTTCTCTTGAAGGACATAAAACAGGACGAGCCGCGTTGATAAGGAGATCGGAGCTAGCCGCGGAGTGAGAGAAGCGTCACCAATCTAGCCGACTGACCTCAAAGACTGACACTTCCACACAGAAGTAAACCAAAAGCTAAGGGGGCTGAGTGAATTGATACAGGACTAAGTACCACAACCCAAGCGTTAATTGGAGCAAGAAACAACAGGAGGATTGTATCTATTCCACGGATAAAAATTAATACGTCCATAAACGTGTTGGAATGGTAGAAACGAGCGGGTATCACATGTACACCCACATGAATCCGGTATTTGGTAGGCTATTTGGAACTGCTTGGCGCCATTATACACAGGTGGGTACATCGATGAGAGTAAGATTTTTTGAGAAATTAGGAGGGCTGGGGAGAAACCCGGAGATAGTGCGCTATTCACGAAAAGTATCTGGAGCTCTACTTTTTGGCGATCAATCCAAAGGAAAAGGTGCCGAACTTGAAGTGCCTTTAGTGTCACATGCATCCAATGTATAAACCGAGAGTATACCTTAAGGATCATCGCGGCCCGGATAAGAACTTGAGCAGGTTTTATGAAAAACCAAGGTCCGCTGGATTAACATTGAGTGATAGGTAAGACGGTCAGAAGATCTAAGTCTTTCAACTTCCAAGCCCATCCTTGATGTGCCTGTGGCATTTAAGTGGATTACCCGTTCATATCATGGTGGGATTTCAAATGATAAGAGACAGATCCCTTTATTTGGTGGATACGTGATTTTACGGCGAAAGAAATTAGGATCGACCACAGAAAAGTCCAGACCTAAGTCCAGAACATTACCGAAGTATCCTCCTTAATCATCTAGAGCATTGAAGTTCAGAGCAATCACCATTTTGACACTGACTGAAGATAAATTATCATTGGATAAAAACATTACGTATGTATTGCTCCAATATAAGAATGGTCATCATAATTCAACCACAATCTACGTATAAGCCACTTAAGACGAAGGAATTTACAATAATTTAGCCCTCTCAAAACCAATGCCCAACTACAGAGAAACCATATCTCATTGCACCATTGGCAACGTTACACATTTCAAATTTATCAGGAGCCACACTAGTCCACTACTTGAGCTGCGAATTCATCTTTTCACACACCACACCAATTGCGCCAACTTTCCTGCACCTATGAGTTTGCAAGAGTTTTCCCAACTAGTTTCCAGGAGAAGAAAAGTTTCCCTGAAACAACGGTTTTTGCAGAACAGAATTGCAGGTACTTCTGTCCCAAATTTCCAATACATTTGTGGAAGGCATTCGACCAATTTCCTTCATTATTGAAAAGTTTAGGAGTTGAAATAATTAGTTCCTTTGCAATTCACCTTGTAACGTACTCATATTCTGGTTCTGGACATGTTGAATTGCATGTTCACGTGTATGTAATGTGAGTACTAGTTTATAAATGTTGATATCTGATGCAAAGGATGCAATTTATGTTCTGTTTGGGTAATTTAGAGCGTTGTTTTTGTGGTGTATGGTAAAATACTGAGAATTGAAACAGGGAGCAGGTTTAATTGTTAATTGTACTATGGTATGTAACGTGAAATACAATAAATTGACATCTTTGAGATGGTGTCCAGCAAAAGAGTACGTGTCACTCCATTTTTTTAAATTACAACCTCAATAATGCTCATAAAAGACATGTCAGAGTTAAATGTAAACAATTTCAATTCGAGTCCTTTATCCCCCACCTATCAACTGAGTTCCCCTCCTATCAACTGAGTAACTCGTTTATTATGTATTGAGCAACGTTATTTTTACCCGAATCACATATAACACAAATGTATACACATCAATCACGCAGTTGTTTATATTGAACAACGTTTTCTATTACTCGTGCCACATGTAATACAATATTTACACATCAACCTTTCTCATTCCCCACCTCCGTCCAAATCATGTCCCACTTCTGTGTGCTTCTGGGTGTAGTCCTGGTCCTCCTTGAATTGCCCACTTTCTCTACTTCCCGACACTCGTACTTATTTTCTTGATTTGTCCACACTCCTTCTCCACACACCACTTGCATGTACACTTTCCACTCCCTCTCTACACGTTCTGACCCTCTCCCAACAAAACCATCCTCTTACTCCCCGTAATTTCCCTCGACAATTCTATCCCCCAACAATATCCTCCCTGTTCGGACATTCCACGCGAGGCAGAGCTGCCAACCTGTAAAATCATTACAATGGTGGCGAGCTGTTACGCCACAACTGCTGACATATTTTGCCTAATTAGCAGCATATATTTTAGTGGCATCGTTGATGCCATCGTTGCGGAATTTCATTTGATTGCTAAGTCGTCTCGTGGTCTATGGGGATATAACAGCAAAAAGAATTACACATTTCCTTTAAAAATTGGGAAAAAAAATTATAATTCTTGAAAACTATTGCGTTATTATCAAAACTAATTAACATTCAACAAATAAGTCGTTACATCGTTCCGTAAAGGTAGTAATTGATACTGTTAATCTCATTCTGGTGATCTTATAATGATTCTATGATGAAAAACGTCGAAAGGAATCACAAAAGTGTTGCTCATCGTACGTGTGCCAGTACGAAAATTCTACTTGTAAACATTAGGAGATATTCACCGGGAAACCAGCAGTAGCTCGTTTATTTTTCCGGATACGGAAGGCAACCAAAATAACATGTCGAGGAAAAATGGGATGTTAATATGAGAGGGACCTGAGGTTTGCAGCCTGCGCTGTCGGGCAGAGGAGGAGGAGAGGAAGGACAGGGAGGATTGAACTGGATGAAATGACGGGATATGGCAGGGGGCAGGGAGCACAAGAAGAGGCGAGGATGCTCGATCATGGCCATGGTATGAAAAGGAGGAGGGTGCATTCAAAATAGGGCCCGGGGATGGTCCTGGGAAGGGGATGGGAAGGAAATGGGAAGGGGAAAAATATATATATATTCCGTGGGTCGAAGTGAGATATGAGTGTGGGGGTTATTGGCGAAGGGGACCAGCCTTGTGGCGGGGGTGGAGGGAACTGATGTTATGTTGGGAACGGGACATATATATAGAAGAGTGGTGTGGGGTGCTTGGCTTTAATGCATCCGGAGGAGTAGGGGATGGCGGGGGAGGGTGTGGAAGGGGTGGGTTTTTGGGAAGAGGAGAACGGGGCTGAGGGGAGTGAGGCGGGACAAAAATGAAGGAACCGATGCGTGACTGACAAAACTCCGATGGGAGTGAAAGATTGAAAAGCACAAAAGCGTGAAACTCTACAGGATTAGCGAGAAAATAATTAAACCTCTGACAAGGAATGGTCGGATGGAAACACGTCGGAACGTGAATTATCCAAAACCACCGACACGAGAGTAAATGATAACATCGACCACCCCCGGCGGTTCAAATTGGACTATTTGGTACCAAGACATCCGCTATACATCACGACGCTTCCTCTCACAATGAGAACGAGACATCCGAATTCAAAAAATTCTTTCTAGTCATAAAAATATCTCGTCTCGTCAACCCGCCGACAAACTTAGCGTAGAAACAAATTAAGGAGTATGCGCTGAAGAATTAAAAAAAAACAAATTGTTAATGGCGTGAGATTTTATGAATAAAAATATTGGTAAAGCACCAAAGGGTAATGTCTTAAAGGCAAGCTTTCACTTGGAGGAAGGATGTCATATTGATCAAGATAAAGTTTATGAATTCCATAATTTATTTGAATATATTATTATAGGTATTTAAATGACTGACACCAGATATTTTGTAACTGAAGATGGCTTGACAGCCGAAACGGATCGGTAACTTTTAAATTAATTGTGGAAGTCACAAACTATATCTTGATCTTCATCAAATGGTAAATTACGATGAACACATTATAAAGCATCACGTTTTATAAAATTACTACCGAAAAAAATGAAGACTACATCAAAAAACCCCATTTTCGTTCTGCATAGGCATGATACATTAAAAATGATAAAGAAAAATAAGTAGGGCTTCGCTACATAGGCGGAATTATTGAGAACGTATTAATATAAAAAATGCCAATAACAATTTTTTTCGAATTACTGCTATGTAAATACACCAAAACAAGAATTGTAATTACAGTAGAGTCATACAAACCACCTATTCAAAGAGTAACACAGACAACTTAATCTGAGATAAACTAATTACAAAAATTATCAAATATAAATCTTGCACTCTTAAGTTTTTATAACCTAAAAATTACGACATCATAACTTTCCATTCGTAGTTATTCAATGCATCAAATCAAGTAAAAACTTATTGGCAGACGCTTTTTAGCCAGTCACTCTATTTTTTTAAAGATGTATAATCACTCAATTTAAAAAAATATGTATCATACATATTCCAGCAGTAAATATGCATGCATATACTCGGCGCATTGTTTTCTTCGAATGATGAAACGAGGACGCAAATTATAAATTAAACCACGAATTCGAGGCAGCCGCTGGCCCCATCAAAATTTCGGATGAACAACGGAGCGGAGATGCGTAGACACGAGTGACAGGGGGCTTACGGCCCCGCGACTGTGCTCCTAACGCGAGGCGACACACAATTTCGGGAATCACTGCCCCGAACTTAACCAAGGCCGGCAGCCGCGATGGCCCGCACTTAACCGAGAGGTTGGTCCGGACGTTAGAGAGAACGTTAGAAGAGGAAAGGAGGCGGCTTGCTGTATATTTTGCTCGCCATGGCCATTGATAATAGGGCGTCGTTAGGAGGGACCTCTGAGGGTGGAATACATCAGAACAGCAGTGGTTTCACCTCTTAGACCAAAATGCGCTAATAATGGAAGCAAAACCCTGAAAACAAAGCTAAAGGCAGTGCTTTATATGTATGAAACTCGATGACTCTGAAATATTCATATTTTTTTCTAATTCAGCAATTGCAGACTAATGAATGAAATCTGGATGGCTCTCATATTAGTGCGTATTGTTCAAACACCCTACCAATAATTACCCCTTAGGTCATTCTTTAAAAGCCCTTTTATTATACTTGATGCAAACTATGATTTAGGGTACGGATGGGCAAAACTACCATCTGCTGAGCGTGCAAACCTACACATGGCAGGAAAAATCTAATAATTCTAAGAGTTAGCAGGTGGAAATAAAAGGAATTCTCACCAACTATTAACTGTCGCGGTATCATAGAAAAATAATACTCGACGATAGAAATAGCATTTATCTGCAAATATTGTCACTAACTTCAGACGCTCAACTTCATAGAAGTAAAATACTCTTCCAGCAACTTCAAATAACTGGGGAATAAATGTTTTCTGCAAAAACTTCCTTCTGTAATAACTTTATGAGGTCCTTATGTGATTAAAAGACAACTTCATGATTCATGTGGTAACTCCGGGCCCACTCATTGAAAAATAGCAGTTTTGGGGATCTTCGAAAAGTAGCGTTTCAAAGTTTGTTATGAAATTGGAGCAGAGGTGTGAATTATGCTGTAAACTCAGTAATATTGAGGGAGCAGAATATTTGTTTTGCATGCGTAAGCGTCTCATTACTGAAATAGGTATACAGCTTGTTAGAAATGTTTGAGAAAACATATCAACTACAAACCGTTAGGTTTTTATCGAGATCTATGCGTAATAACTTCATTTTCCGTTAGTAATCTTTATCTCTCTCTGCGGCGCCAAAACGGATTTATGGATAATAAGTAACGGATTCACGGCATATATTTTTGGCAAATGTTTCGGAAAGAAGAGATTTAGGAGGCAGAAGAAAGACAGAACTGTTTTAGAACAATAGAGTTAAATTACTTCGATTTTATACGGAGTGATACCCCACTCAGCTGGTGGCTCAACCTTGAAATGACTTTAACGAGATTAAATTCACAGACTGCCCACTCAAAGAAACGCGTGCCTCCTTAATTGATATGAACAACAAAATCCCATCTTCCACTTTAATTTTTTCTATAGTTTAATTCAAAAGAACATGGTGTCATTAAAGGTGAAACAAAGGGATTTTTTTGTATCCTTCATTGATGTCACTTTCATGAAACATTTTAAAGGAAGCGAAATGTCCCACACATAGTTCAATGGCGATTAAATTAAGGATCCAAACCATCTGAATTTTAAATTATAGGCAAATAACGACAACTGAAGTTAAATGTGTTAGCTACATAATAATGACGCTGCAGTCAATTTCTATGGATAGAAAAAGGCTCGATTAAAATATTATTTGCCAAATGACCTTCAGATTTTTCATCTTATTTTTTTCCAAGAGATATATTTTGGCATTTGTGTTAGCATTTTTTTAAACAATAAAACGAGAAGGTGTAATTCAGTATTTATTGTGGCCTGCACAATCCAGGCGAAACCGCTTACAGCGAATTTAGTGACATTCAATGGCACAGTTCTCACAAAAGTTCCTGGCGCAGCGCAGTAGACGATTTTAGGGTATGGACTACTGAACTTAAAAAATATTACCCAACGGGGTAGAACGTCTCTTTAGTGTGGAAGGCAGCGAAAAATCTGTTCAAATTCTACTAACAAAGCTCTGCTATTCGATGGAGTGGGTTGACTCACCTCTATCTACCGTCCCCTTTCGACTTGTCTCGTATGATAAGACATGGTTCCCGGTAAAATCATAGCAATCGGTTATTTTAACCTCTCGCCTAGGGTGTGAGTGTGCCTCGTGCTTTTTTTGTCAAGAGGTTTGGCCTCCCTACCACCCTACCTTTCCCTCCGTCTTATCCCTTCATCCCATCCACCTCCACCACCCCTCCTTTGTCACGCAGCCGTTCGCCAGGAACGGCTGCGAGGGCAACACGTGCGAGAAGTTTATAGGTAAATTACGAACAGAACGTCAGAGCGAGCTTTACCCTGTGTCGTAAGGATGAATTTCGTGGTTAACGTCAACACCGTTATCCAGAAGCCTTCGCGGCGACTACCTCGGTGGAGAGATGCTCCGTGATGGAGGAAGATGCCCTGCGTCCCGCGGAGACCGTATCGAGGGGCCGAGTGGAGAGATGCGAGACGCCCAAGTCGTCGTCCCCACAGAGCATTATTCCTTCGCCCCCGCCCCCTTATACTTCAACATCCCAACCCCCGTGGACCCCCTCGAACGGCATCCACCCAGCCTCTCTCATCTTCCTCGTCTTCATCCTCCTCTCGCGCTCATTTGCATTTATCGATCTTGAGTCAGCGACACTGCGTACCAACCCCCCCAACTCCGCCAAGGAGGAAACTTCCACCACGTCCCCTCCCCCAAACACGCTTCTCCTTACTCCCAAGGACCGACCCATCCCCACTCCTTCATCCTCCCTTTTATTCCTGTCCACACCCCCTCTGCCACTTCTCTCAAAAAAAGGAGAGCCTCCTCCACATCTCTTCCCAACCACTACTTCGACTGTGTGCAACCCCTGGGCAAGGGGGAGATGCGCGCCTACCCCTCTCCTCGTCCCTCGCCCACCCGCGGTGGGTCTTCTCTCAGACACGCACGCAAAACCTCTCCGGCGCTTTCTTGCTCGCTCAACTCGCCCGCTCCGCCGTCCGACGTCGCCGCCGCATCGTCTTTTCGCAGCCCGCCTCTCTCTCTCTCTCTCTCTCTCTCTCTCTTTCGTCTCAAAAGAGCGCCATTCGATTGGGCGCCATGACGCGAGAGGCCGGAGCACTCACGCCGAGTGCCATCTTATTTTCATAATTTTTTTTAGTTTTTTGAGTCGGAATCAGCGTCTCGGGCTTGAACGCTTGGTCCCCCACCGGCCACTCTCCTGAGAATAGTTTTAGGGAATTTGAACCTCGAATTTTTTATTCTCAATCGAATTTGTTTGCGGTTGGTCAAACATTACGGTGCGCTTTCCCTTTGAGTGTTAAAAAATGTTTTATTGAAACCATTTGGCTGCGTTGATACGACAGCTGACCGTCTTTTACTAAACCCTAAGATCACGACCTCAGTGAAAAAAGTCTCCACGGCAGATTCGTATCCCAGAACTCCTTCATATAATAGAGATTTGCCCAATTAAAACAATTAAGCCCCTGATTTCCCGCTGTAACCGAATGCGAGTTTCCGGAAATAAAACAAGTTTTTATCCTCTTTTGCACGACTGATTAATGAATATCATGAAGCAAAACCGTAATTTGATACTTTTCTGCAAGCAGAAAATGCTCCACTATAAAGGGGCAATTTGTAATAGCTTGACCAGCACACTTTCTTGCCCTGAGATTGGTTTTATCAGAATATTTTAGTAGCTCTGTTCGACATGCGAAATGCCAAATCTTACTCCGGCGGAACAAAAGTTGGTGTATTCTGGACCCATAACATAAACATTGCATACCTATCACGTGTGCCATCGAACACATGCATGCTCGAAGACTTAACTGCGTCGGTGACATCGACAAAACACTTTTTTTCAGAAAAACACCGCTACGTAATGCAGAGAGTAATTTAGACACCAAGCACAGTGGATCCGCCACAGCGATACTATGTACGGAAAATCCGGGAACTCGAAAAAGCATTTCGGCTCGTGATGACTGTTTTAGCTGATTTTAGTTTATGTATAAATTTTCCCGCCAAATTTCACACGAATGAAATTATTGATGAATTTTTGTCTTACGATAGACTATACACAGAGGATACAGGGGTGGAAATCTTTAAACCGTCAAGCAGAGGCATGCCAGAACGTTGGTCGTTCTCTTCTTCAAGAGTCTCCGACGCTCAATCACCGTCGTGTCCTGCCCTCCATCTTCCGCATATTCATCCTAAAATGGCGTTTACGTCCCCACTCCCTCTCCCCTCCTGCTTCTCCCTCAATCTCCACCCCTCCATCCCCTCCCCGCTTTTCATCTCTCAAGCCCCCTTCCTTAAGCATCTCCATCACACCCCCCTCCCGCACGCCTCAAGCAGCCTTTTCCCCTCATCACCTTCGCACCTTACATCAGATCTTCACTTTTCCCTTCCCTGTACTTCAATCAATACAAATTTGAGTTATCCTCCATTTCATCTGCCATCGGAATGCCACATCTCGTGTTACAGTATATCTTGAAGAGACTCTTTAAATCAGATGAATAAATGGTAATTGACCTCGGCAAGTCATAAAGAAAATTTATTGCTTTAGAACGTGTTATATTACAACGGATAGAGCAGACAAACCAGGAAACAGAGTGCGAAAACATTTGGGTGGAGCGTAGCAATCCGTAGATCGGACATGGACCAATTGGAAAAGCCGACCAGAACAGATTAGAAGCCTTCGAAACCTGGTGCTGGAGGAGGATACTGAAGATAAAATGGACAGACAACATAAGACTTGATGAATTGTACAGAAGAATAGAAGAGGAGAGGACCATATGGAACACTATACAGAATCTAAGATCCAGGTAAATTGAACACACACAGAGACACAATAGGTTCGTGAAGCTCATAATTGAAGGTAAAATAGAGGGATAGGTACCCAGAGGAAGACCCAGGAATAAGTTCATGGACTAAATAAAGAGAAAAGTACAAAGGAAGAGATGCTACGAGGTAATGGAACTAGCATTAGATAGGGAAGGCTGCAGTCAACCAATTTTAGGATTTAACGACCTATGATGATGAGAGCAGAGTACTTCATGTTAAGAGGAAAACACCACCGTCTAGATGATTTCTCCACTAAAATAAGTGCTGGTAGAAATGAAACTATGGATTATACGCTATACTCATATACGCTATTTAATTAGATATGGAACACAAGCAAGATATCAAACTACCCGCTGCAGTGAAAACTTTTCATTACTATTGGAATAAACTCAAAATATTACGATGACGCTTAGATCAAAACTCTACAATTGATAACGGACAATAACATTTAATTATATCTCGTTATGAGCACATTAAATTAAAACCCATAAAATTGTTTCGTACCTAACCTAAAAGAAACTGCACGCCAAGATCTAATTTCTAATAATCTCAACTATGCATCAATAACGCATATTTAGCACAATGGACAAAAACTACATCTCTTTTAGTGTCCATGAAAATTTGAGTAGTATGTCACTTTTGACACAATGCAATGGACGAGTAAAAAATATATATCATGGCAAGTGTGGATGAAGTCAAGAGAAGCACGTTGTGGAACCTCGAGGATGGAACCAAAAGATCAGATAAGAACGAGAAAAGGCAGATCGGTTACGCGACTATTTGGAAAACACAGCACGTAAACTATAATCACTCTGTTAAACGCATTACATCACAAATGAATATAACATAGGGGATAGTTTCGATAATTAACGAGTTATAATTTCAATTACAAGTGGGAATTTAGAAAAAGGTACCCAAACAATTATTTGGCTTTATACTATATGTTTCGAAACAATTTATAGAATATTAATTCGCCAAAATGTTTGCGCATCCTAGTATGTAAAAGAATTTCCCTATAAATTAAAATGGGCACATGAAAAGAGATATACGAGAAAAAGGTCGAACCAGGATAACCACCGTACATGCAGGAGAGTCAAATTCGGCAAAACAATGGCCGCATTGCGTAGTTAGTAGCGTGTATAAGGAAGTCTCGAAGCTGACTTTTTTTGCTTATGGTACATGCACGATATGCGAATCGCCAGAACCCAACACACGCTTCGTATTTCATTAATATCTCAAACCGCACAAGCCTTCGCGCTCGTCTCGTTCTATTTGCTTCGTTCCGTCCACACCCCTCCTCCCATATCTGCCTCCCTTCACCCCCGGTAACTAGGGCTGCCAACTCACCCAGTACCTCAAGCAGACTCCCACAAAAAGCAATTCATTTCTGAAACCTTTTCATTTGAGACGTTTTCAACCCATTTTAAGTTAATAATTAAAATACTTTCATTAAAAAACGTAAAACGATGTAGAGCTTTTGTATCCTTTATTTTCCCGTAACCTACACTACTATGATACCCTACTAGCCGCCACAAGTGTGCAATTCTAGAGGTTACACTCAACCAGGCATGCGCTAACCGTTATACACACCAACATAATGTTTTTCTATATTGTACCTTTCTCACTATTGAGTTAAGCACGAGTAAAGAGATTCCACATAGTATAGGGCATCTTACTATTATATTCTTATGCGTGATTAAAGCCATGCATATCCATCACGAGGACCATTAGTTCAGCCATGCTAACATGGAAAACAATTGCGAAACTATAGGACTTTCAGTTATAAGGTTCTAAATTAGTTATTAAAGAAAGACGACTATTAGTCATCACTCAAGTTTGCGATTAATTCATCCACAATAGCATAAAATTAATAAATTAGAACAGGAAAAGCGTTAATTCTTCTTAATTTATTTTAAATATGATTTTATAAAAGTGGGGGAGATGGGGGCTAGCTGGCACAATTTTGTCTTCTGAAATTTCTGTTATAAACTATACCTACTTTAAATGAAACAACTATGCTAGCATATTGATACACTATTCATCTGCAATAAATGGTAACGTTAGATAAAAAGTCATAACAAGTACAGTTAAAAAATATTTCCCAAAAAAATACGCCTGCACCTAAATCCCCCCATATGGGGCAGGTTGGTACATAGGCTTTAGAAAGGCTCTTAGAGTCAATACAGAAAAGCTTTTCCCATGGCTTACGGTTGGCTATTAGTCTAACATATTACTAAAGTATTGAAACTTGGCCATCATTGTCATCACTGTTAATATTATTTCAATAATTTAACGACTCGTTTCCTTATGTGCAGCATTCTTGAGTCCTTTTTTTGCATTTCATACATCACATCCAATATATAACTCCTGGTTTTGAATTCTCATAGGGATCCAGGGACGTTTAAATTTTCTCTTTTTCGTTCTTCACAAGCGTATTTTTCACGATTTTCTGTAATTTTATACAACTTCTGCATCTTTCTCTCTTTGTTTGATTATTTTCCTATTACGTACTAGCCCCACCTCCATAATTTTCATCGAATTTGACCTAGAGTTTTCCAATTTAAATTCACAGTAAATTTGAAAATATCAAATTATAGCCAAATGATTGCTCTTAAAAAACTATACTATATTGAATGCCTTGGTTAACTTAGTTAACTCTAAGTTAACAAGGAAAAATGGTTGAAGAATATTACTAACCAGCTCAAAAAACACTCAAAACACAGTGCAAGCTTTTTCCCAAATGGAGGCAGTGTGCTGAATTTAGGAGATTGGCGGGCACCAGAAGTTTTAAGTTGGCACGCTCACTCGCTTAGTTATCCTCAATGTATGAAAATGCCCCTGTACCCAACTAGCCCAGATCTCCCATATTCATTGACATTTTACTAAACCTAATGAATTCATATTTCCTTTCTCTCTGATTAGATGTGTATCGAATTATTCCATTTTTTGAAACGCTTGCTATTAGAAATGAAGCCATTACTTTACGTATTTTATTAGAAAAAGTCATCTGCATTTCCATTGTAATTTTAGAATTTTTGTTAAACGTGTTTCGATAGCTTAGTCCATTTCAAACTCACTGCGTTGCACTAGCAGAAAGGGGCAACAACACGGACAAATAGAAGGATTGATCCTCCAAATTTGAGCCGAGACCAACGACTTCGATTGTGGTGACCGATCGGGATCAATTGTTTCCTCTGCAGCAGGCCATTGCCCTTAAGTTCCCACTCACTATGGGAAAAGTATTACTTCATGCAAAAATAACTATGTAAGTACCATAAAATATCCAAGCTTATGTTATAATACTCGACACAATAATACATCGCATATGATTCATTGTACAGGTATTTCAATTCGTTAAGCTGTTGAGATTTAAAGAATTGATCAAAACTTTACACATTTATGCTACTCATCGATGCGAAATACATATCTCATTACAGTAACATAACAAAAAAATAATCAAGCTCATATTCAATATAAATGCACATAAGAATTTTTCACACTAAGACTTTTATTTACCATAAGTTCGTTAATTAATTGTCTCCCGCCGGATATATATTTAGCAAAAAATTGCTGAAACCATGGTCGGTAACAAATTATAATATGGGTAATACCATACTCTCTTTTTAACTGAAAATGACTAGAAACCACACAGATCGGGATCGGTCTCTTAGATTTGAGCTCCTAAGACACTTCAAGAAAACCGTGTATCAAAGGTGAATTTTTGAGCTGGTATTGCCTTTACAAATTGATGAAACACCTAAAATTTCTCACTATCAATTAAAGCGAAATACAAATTCAAACTCCATCGCTGTAAAGAATTCTATTAATTTAATCTCCCGAAATCCATCGCAATTTCCCTCTTTGGGAAAGGAGAGCTCAGTTCCTCAAAAGTCGACAAACCCTACTGGTTGGCAACACACCTCTGCGCGGCAGTTGCGCTGAGGCGCTACGGAGACAATCCAGTTGCAGGGCCGCCCCGAAAAAGTTCCAATCTTTTGCGTCCATCGTGACGCGGAGCCCTTGCCTCCCAATTTTCCCCCTCCAAAAGCGTCAGCTCCCGCCACAAACACGCCCGACACTACACAAAAGAGGCCGATGTGCAGATGGCGCCTCTCGCTCCCTCTCTGAGGCACGCCTGCGACCCACAATATTGAAAATCTCCCGCAAGGATGAGGGACGAGGGGAGTGTAAGGGAGGGGGAACCCTCGGAGAGGATCAGGATGGGGGTGGAAACAGGGTATAAGGGGGAAGGAAAGGGCAGAATTCCGTGGGGAGGGAAGAGGTCGATCTAAGGGAAGCTTCCGGAACATAGAGAAGGGCAGGTAAGGAGGAGGAAGAAAGGAAAGTTGATAAAATTAAGTTGCAAATAATAACAACACAAGATAAGCAAGAGCAAGACAAATGGAAAAGGTATACCAAAAGTCCAAGGACACCACCAATAAGAAAAATCGCTCCTATAAAACAGAAATCACCCATAAAATCGTTACAATAATCTATCCAGAAGTCTAGCCGCCTCCAAATCCATATATTTCTCCTGTTCTCAATGAGAACAGGAGGAATAGAGAATGAGAAATGAGAAATAAAAATTCTCAGAAAAATCCTGAGACCAATTAAAAGAGAGAGAGGCCAAATAAGACAAAGGAAGAATTAGAATGAAGAAAGCGACAAAACATCATATAATATCAGAAAAAAGAAATTTGGGTTCTTAAGTCACACAAAGAGGATAAAAAACGGAGGACATAAAACGAACTTACAATCATGTTTATGTTAGTACGAATGGCAACTTGAGTATCCGAGAGATAAAAAAAGACATGGAAATAGATGAGATAGCGAATTAGACAACTAAATATAGAAGAAGAATGCGGAACTTACGATATACGAGTATCCGGAAGAATGATAACAAACGGGTAAAAACCTTGACGGAAGAGAAGAGAAAACAAAGCGGACGGATGAAGAATTATTGGAGAGCAAAAAAGAATCGAAAAATAGAAAATGACTGCGTTGGTTTATTTTACATGGTGCTTAAGGCCGCTTCACTCGGAAAATTTTCTTGTACATATTTGTATGGTATGTAAATAAAGATATTTTGTACATATATATACAAACGAATGTATGAACTCTTGCATGAGGAAAATTGTACTGTGTAAAGCGGCAATTGTATGGCTTTCTGAATGACTAAAAGGGAAACAGAACCTGCTCTAATTTCATTCATTTTCTTGTACACTCTATGATTCATTCGTTTGTTTAATAAAATGTATCGTCTAAAGCGGCCTTTAAACAACCTAATTCTAGATAAGAAGAAGAAAACTGGTCCTATATCGAGTAATATCAGTAATATTCTCGGTTTATGTATTTATTCTGCATTAAACATAAAACAACTTAGACTGAAAGCTAAAATTAGGGAAAATCGAAAGAAAAGGTGTTTTTTTGACCCTAATTAAAATGACAGTCGCAAAAGACTTTTGTAAGAAGCGAATATATCTCAGAATCTGGATGGTTATAGAATGACAGCAATATGCCATATACTCAGGATGTTCAACAATGTTAAAAAATGTGACAAAAAATTTGACCAAACTGAAGTGAGTATCCCATGAAATGCGGGACCAGAATAAAATGCAATTTAATTCTAAGTCATCTATCAATAAGTCGATGAAATATATTGGCATTAGTGCTTGAGTTATTAGCATATACCTAATTGCGGTTATTAAAGACGAAGCGTATTCATCAGGATCAGTAATTGAAATGGCACCCTAGTTGGCTATATTGGTATTTTTAGGTGATCCTTTGGGGAGGCGACCGACACCTGAAGTAACATACTTCATTAGGAACAGGTGGGTACATTTGGTGGGATTTCATTGAGAATAAAGGAAGGGTGGTGATCGACTTGATGTCGCCTTTAGCCTACTCTTCAAGATAGGTTTTGGGGAATGTTTTATTTAGAGTTAGTTCGAGCGGGATAGTTCCCTAGTCATAATGGAAACCATATTCGAATTATTACGTTTTACTTTTACCAGCTGGATGACACATGAATAAAATATTGCATTATCAATGGTGCAATAATATAATTTTTATGATTAAAATATTATGCAATGTAATATAAATATCTGTAAAGTCTTTCACATGACTCATTTTCTTCACGCGGTACGTTTACAACTCCTTCACAACGGAAAGTGTTTACGATCCGGAAGAAATTACTGCGGTAACTAAATGCTTTATTTTCAAAGATAGTAGAGAAAACAAGTAAACTACACACTGCCAATTTTTTGACGAGATCTTGGCATTAAAAATTCCTCATTTTTCAAATAACGTCTCTCTGGAGTGCATACACGTAACATTTCCCATGACAAAAGAGAGTTTTTCAAAAAAAAATCTCAGAAATCAGTACGGTAAGGGGCTAATACTTGAGAATTTTTTGGAGGGTGTTATAGTTTTGTTAAAAATGAGACCTAATGCATTAATTTATTGCAGAAATCATATTTCGCTCAAACTACGATAAGGTAGGTTCAAATAGATGAAGGTGAAAACTTACAGACGCCGACCCTTACTACCCACACGATTTCTTTTTCCATCCCAGTATGCACCTTACCTCTCTCCATCCCGTTCAAAAAGCCGTTTATCTTCTTTTCTTCTAACATTTACCAAACATCCTCGTCTCTATCACAGCCAACAATATCCCTTCACCCGTCGTCTTCTGTTCCAGTAAAATTTTATGCATCATACTAGGCTACACTATATTAAAATCTTTCCAGACATTACAAATATAATAATTAATGACGCCTTAATGAAACAATATTTCTAGATAAACATTTTTTTGTTGATCTAGGTTTCAATGCTTTGCATTATCACCATTTATATTCTACAATAAGTATGTTCCTTAAATAACTGTCTTCGGTGGAAAGGATTCCTGAAAGGTCTTTAAAGAACAAAATTCCTGCAAATTGTAGATACCTGGATCCTGTTTCAACGTATTGAAACCTACGTTGTTGATGAAAAGTTTATGTGGAAATACATTGCTGATTATATAAATATATCAATTAGTAATACATCGCTGGCTCAAGGTTAATTTGGAAACTACATCATAATCGTTGACCTTCCTGCAAATTATTGCCTTACTGTTGCTTCCCAATAGGTTCCCATTGGTTAACGGTGAAGTCAGTACACTTTAAATGGCAAAAACGTAAATGAGTAATTCCTTTTTCCGATTAAAGGCCCTCTCGCGATGGTATATCCTTGTAAGAAAATATCCTGTAAGAAAATAGTAGAATATAGAGCCGGAGTGTTTTTCTAAAAAGGAAATATATCAAGTGACCGAGATGGGCATGAAAATCAGAGGAAAAATTTGAATAAATATGCCATTCACAGTATTCACCCATTGATGGAAGGTTGAATGACAATAATACCTGAACTATTTCTGTGCGCCAATTTTTACTAGCCTAACTCCGCCTATCCCACTAACTTTCTTTTTATGCATTTATATTCCTCATATTTACTACTCCAACATGCCTCTTCTAAAATGGCAATTCTTTCCCCCTTACCTATTATTACCCTCCCTTAATTATTTTCCCTCTACCTTGTCCTTAACAAGTGCTGGAAGGTTACATGCTAACTTTTAAGCACGTCAAAACAGGTAAAAACAAATAAATGGCAACACCTACAATCGTATACATTTTGCACGGAGAAATAGGGTACAAAATGACTATTCCCAATACGCTTTCCAGAGGATTCATAAGAGTCATTCAGAGTTCTGCTAGGGATATAAATAAATTTAGAATCTTTTTCCAACAGTTTTTCACACGCATTAGATTCTTTTATTTATTTATTTCATTATTTCTCCGTGCATGCCGTAACTTTCCGATCCATCTAAAATCTCTCTCCTTATCCCTTCTCTTCCTCACGTACCACGGTCCTGGGACGCTTTAGGTTCCCTCAGATTTCACCCAAATAGTTCATAAATTTACACTTGGGGAAGAAAAGGATGAAAAACTTCTATACATATCCGCAGTTTAAAATGGAAAGACAGACATTAGGATTCATCATTTGACTGCAACGGTAGAAACGTCTAAATTCCAATTTCATCATGAATCACCATTTTACTTAACCGGGTTCAATCCCGGATCCCCTCATTTCCAGGGTGTACGTCTGAAAAGAAGATATTACATCGGAACCAAAGGCTAGTGTTGATGGTAAGCTGAGGGAAATACTAGGAATAGTGAAAAATGAGAGAGAAAAGCCGAACTAAATGCATTTCACAGGTTGGTATACTTGCTTGTCTCCACAAGGTCGGAATGTGGACTGCGAAGGTCTGAGAAGGGAAAATAAGCACTACACCTACAGATAGTGGACTGTGGTATGGAAATTTCAATTCAAGTCATGGAATCGAACATGATATGCTGGCTGAGACAACCTCACAATTCCCTTCTTTGAAATGGAAATCGTGATTCACCGTCTTTGTGGATAAATACTGCAATCAAAAAGATGGCGAACTTTGCCATTGCATTATTACTACACCGTCATTAACGCTAAATCGAGAGATAACGCCCAGACTGCATGAGGTCCCCGACATTCTTGTTCCGTTTTGACCTTAAAGACGTGGAGAGGTAGAAACTGCCTCTGATGATTTGTCGGGGAAATAAAAGCCACCAACTCAACCAAGTAGTTCTCACAATTCAACAATAACGGGCCGTTTTTTCTCTATCCTGTCGAGAGCAGAGGAAATAAAATCCTAATACATAGCAATCAAGTTATACAATGGAGCCAATTATCACCATTGTTCTTCAAAGTTTACTCGGAAGAAATTGGTAGAAGAACACGAAAAAGATAAAGGTAGGAAATAAGGAAATAAGAGAGCTGATGATATCCTTAAGATTTGTAGATTACCGAGTATTAGTAAGCAAATCAGCCAATAGCATGCTGCCATGTAAAATCGCGTGAATAATACTGCGTGAAAAGTATTGGATGAAGGTAAATCATTAGAAGACGAAAGTAATAAGATTTTTCCAAAGTAGAAAAGCAAATATCATGAAGAAGGATATATTTCTAAGCAGATGGAAGAGTTATCGTGGAGCATTAAGGAAAGAATGGGTTCAGTTGAATGGAGATCAGCTGTGGAATTGCTCTAGCGAACCAAGCATTGTTGTAGAGAGTTAGTCACGGGGACGCTATAAAGAAACATGTAGACAAGGTTAGCAAATACTCCATAGTGGCGTTAAATGGGTCAGAAACGTGATTCATTGTTATCAGAAAGACAATGTTTTTCACAGGTTTATGAGACGAGGGCAAAGAAATTGAGAGGATATGATGGGCAGTGAGGAAGAAAAACTGGGAAGTGTAAGATGTGATGTAAGACTTGGGAAATTCGAGATTTGGAGTCAAAGAATCGGTGAAAGCAAATTACTGGAAGACATTGGAGGATGTACAAACTGTGATAAGAAAGCGCTCGCTGAAAAAGGTGACGAGAGGAGAAAAGTTAGGATAAGAGAGGGAAAGGAAGTGGGCGACTAATATTGGCATCAAAAATAGAGGCAGCAATTTCGTAATACTTTCCAAAATAGACTTAACGAAGGCCAGGTGAAACAAAGATTATGCGCAGCATAGTTAAAGACGACCCCCAGAAAAGGTTGGTCGACGTAAAAAAACTAGGCAAAAGCCTGTTAACGAGCTGGCAGAATATCTAATATTGATGATATTTTCACATTACTGTATATTCATTTTCAAACACCGTTCCTGAATATTCATAACCCAAAAAAATGGATTATTAACGCCATTTTGCTCATGGAACGCCACAGAAATCAAAATCCACGGCTTGATATTTTGATGAAGATTGCTGAAATATTTTCCCACGAATCAACATGTAATTTCGCGTAATCTAACGACCAATGGCCATGCTGCCGCCTCGGGCTTAAGTGATTTTCCAAGATGTTTCGTGTCGATGGCTCCAATTCTGACTGATAATGGGGTGAAAATAGTGCAGTCAATCGACATTCGCTCTAGAGCCATTAGGCCAAAATGTATATCCTCGCAAGTTATGTTATCTTCCACAAAATTTATCTTCGGCATAGCTTATAGAATTTCTTAAACATATTTTGAAATTTTTCTGCTTTGATTGAACTTTTCCAATTATCGGTATTTGGCACCTTTTTCCGCTATTGACCTCACCACGATCTTTGATATTAAAATTTCTACTCCCGCTGGTCTTCCTGATATTTAGTATTCTCATATTTCATAGAGCTATACTGAACCATCTCTCAATTTTTTTTAATGAAGACCCGTGAAAGCAAGTTCATACGAAAAATTAATGAGCTATCTATGGTGCAACAACTTAAAGTCTTGGAGAAATCGTAATTTTTAAACTTAGGCCTCGTTACGTTCCGGAGTGTAATATTTTTAGACCACCTCAATCTTGGTTAATAATATATTCAGTTGCTGATGAAAGGGTATCCGCTCTAAAATTATTCATCCTAAAATGTATGTAAATCCACGGATTAGTTTTTTACAATATTGTCAAAAACATAGACCACAATAGTTAACCGATCGTGAAAGTGAACTCTGTTCCAAAGTTTTGCCAAAAAGTTCCAAACATTTTACGAAACATTTGCGCACACGGTCGTTACATCTCAGCACTTATCAACAACAATAATTCTAATACTGAATCACAGGTATTTCTCCCAACTTTGGCGTTCAAGCAGTATTGAGGGAATTAACTGTCGAATAATGAGGCCGGGACTATTAGCGATGTAAAGACCCTTGAATGGGAATAAGGTCTTCAAAAAGGTCCTTCACCTGCCAAAACCATCTCTGATCCGACGAAAATCGTCTGTACATGTACTGCAGTATGTATATTCTCTTACACGACTATTGCTAAAAAAAGAAGGGGATTTTTATTTACATTTTATAAGTTAACACGGCGAGAGTTTAATGGACATTTCGTGTCTTCGTGGAAGGCGCAAGGGTCAATCGCTGAATGGGACGGGTCAATAACTTGAAAAAGGACATGCGGAGAGAGGAGGAACCAGTCAGGGAAGGTAGAAAATCGGAAACAAAAGGCACAGCAGATCAGAAAGAGTGGTGTTTGGAACGGGAAACATAAAAAAGCTGGGATTAAATACGAAGCCATTATCCAGACCGTTTCACACGGTGAGAGATGATGCTCTATTTCTTTCAAGGACTTTTTTTAGAGGAAAATCGCAGTCTAAAGAGACAAATTGCATGGACAATAATGTAGCTGAATGGATGAAGCTACCCCTTTTGTTTAAAATTCATACAGAAATGTACGTTATATTCCATTTTTCTTCCTCAAGATTGAGCAGGAGTGACGAGCACTTACCCTATGAATTTAATTGAGTGCTAACTAAACAAAAAAGGTTGCTAAAAGTTAAGTTATCATCTTAACAGGTATGTAAGATGAATTAGGATTGACTTAAAAACTGGTATCGATATCTATGGAATAACAACAATAATTACAGTGAAATTTGCCCCAAAGACCCGTTTTAGACCCTAAGCCTTCAAAACTAAATCGTTATAGAAAAACTACAGACTGTATATTGCATAAAATGCTTATGCGAACTCTAAAATCAGATAAATTGCATGCATATTTCGTACATATTTCATGGCTCTGTGAGTATGCTTCGACAAGAATTGTTTTTTAGAAAGAGAGAAAACTGTAAGAATTTTTACTAAAATAAATGAAAAGAGGATCGCAACAATCCACCAACCTCATTTCTCCTCCAGATTTAAGATTACTACAGAGACTCTGTTGATGGTACCGTTTGTACTTTTACAAATTCCTCCTGTTGCCCACCCCTTCTCCCTTTTTATAACCTCGCTCAACTTCTTCTCTACCCAGATTAACAACGCTAATTTTATAAAAGACTCCACAGTGGAATTTTCTGAGAGCTCCTAGAAACGTGGAAATGACAGCAAAAACAACTGCAACTTTTCACAGAAAAAGCCTTCAGTGAATGAAGAGGAAAGATTGCTAAAATAAGAAGTTAATAATCCATCAGGATCAAGAAAATCTTCAACCAAATTCAAATTATGTTATTGTCACATCGATAGCGACGATTCTCGGGACATAGGGTTGTAAGACGGAAAGCATTTTTGTAATATTACCATTCATGTATGTTCGATAAAAATAATGAGTGCAAGAATCTATTTTTCAGATGCAGTGAACTAACGGTGGGATCTGTGGTAGAAATTGGCGCGATAATAGTCTTGAAAGAGGAAGAATAAAAGCAGTAATGGAGCAGGAAATTTTCTCTGAAATTAGTTGCAAACAGTGAGAGAGTGAGAATGATTCAAACAAAGTTTCACGCTAGATAATTTCTTTCTGCCAAAATTTGAGCTTTTTTCTGGCCGGTTGGTAATTCTTCAGGTCAGGATTGAATTTAATATCTACATCTATATACTGCCATTTAGCTGGCGTAAGTGCATGTGACGGAGTTGTGGGCACAAACCGTAAAAAATAACGCATTAAATTGGTTATTAGGGGAGCCAACCCACCGATAAGATCATTTAAACATTATAGGATTGGGAAACGGGGAGTTAAGGGATTAATTTTGAGGGGAAGCAGGGGTCAACATTAGAATTCTGTAAATCAACTAGCTCCTGGGACCATTTTAACGTCCCATACGACGGAGGGAGTTCTTTATAAAGCGCTCTCCATAGAACGCACTTACACATAAGTGCTCCTAAAAATTTTCCACTAAAGAACTCTGAAACAGCCCGGATTAAAACGCATGCCTTAGGGTAGGAAGCCGGTACTATACTAGACACACCATCCCAAGGAGGGTTAAGGGGTATGGAAATAGAATATTTATAACAGTTCAGATCTTCTACCTAAAGACGCCAGTAGAAGTACTGTTTAAATTGTTTTCAATCCGAGTCAATAAGTATGAAAGAGCTCCCAGAAGAACGCAAAGGCTCATACGCTGAGAGCAAAGACACACTTAATATCTCTTACGCGTCGAATGAAAAATGATTTCTTCCGGTCTATGACGGTTTCCACAAAAAACTTTCAATGAATTGTGTGACGTATTCATTACCTTTAAAGTTTATTTAACCCAGTGGCTTTTTACTAAACTTTTTCCGCTGATTTATCATTCTATGATTACAAAAATATAATGTAAGGCCATTAACGTGATGGTAAGCGAAGACACTTTATATAATCGTGGTATCTTTAAACCATATATTTTTTGGCGATTTGGCACTCTTTTTTGATATAATTGAATGGAGTAAATGTTACTATATCATCATGAATGTTCGAACTCTGATGATGATGTTTTAACATTGAAACCGGCCTTAAAACCTTACAACAGTGAGGAAAATTACCAAGAGATTTATTTTTTAACTTAGTTCGTACGATCAACTACGTCGAGAATCATCAGCAATCAACAATGAATAGACGCATCAGACCATGCCCTAAGTGAGTAAAGACCACTCAGACCACTGGGGTCTACACCCAGCGATCATAGCAGACGAGGACTGCCGCCACTGAGGTCGAAAAATTAAAAACCTGATTAACGTTATAAACTCAGTGTTCCACAATGTTTTCCGCACCATTCAATTATTTTCCCCGAATGCCAATAAGTAGAACTTGTGCTATTTTGCCTGCCATGTCGGGACCAGTGCTGCGCTAATTAAGAGGAAAAGGGAAAAGGAGAAAAATTCAAAATTGGGTTGGTGTGGTGACTGGAGTACTAGCTAACCATACGGACGGCCAGGGTTCAAATCCTTGCAGAGGAAGATGTTTTTCAGAAATGTTCTACTACTTGAATGCCTTGTGGAGGGGACTTCAATTGACGCCTGTCGCATAAGACGTTAATCCGTGGTATTTTTAAGAGCAAGCTAATTCGCCGGGTTTCTATCCATCTATACTTTCCGGGTTCTCCCTTACCTGTACACTATGTCGTAAATGAAATTTGCTGACGGTCGGTAAATTAGAACACGTTTCATTTTTTTAGCGACCTAGCAGCAAAATTTTGCGCATTTCTCCTTTCGTTTGCATGACAAAAACAAATCTTTACGAAGAGAATTTCGAGAATATGAAGAATGGAATTTCTATGAAAATATTGTACATTGACCCAACTAATAAGTGAGAATCAAAATCAATTTGTACACTTTCATGAGTTGCTATTTGTTATTATGACTAATTAGGGAAAGAAACATCGTCAAAGAGTATGTTTTCCATTACTAAGGATGGTAATAGGAATGAAGATTATCTATTAAACCTAGTCAAATCAATAATTTGTAGTTTACGTATTTTCACTAATCATCATCGACAGAATCTGAATGTGATCCATGTAATTTACAAAGCATTCACCCGCGCTTAATAATTTCCACTACATGGTCACCGCCTGTGAGTTCGTCTTTACGCACAAATATAATGCTATTCACCATGCGAGCATTCCATCCGACATGACTTGGGGCAGGATTGCAGGCCAATTCTGGCACAATACATGTTTCCGCAAGTACAGAGCTATAAAGAGGATGAGACTGAAGGGGCCAAAGAGCGGGCAAGAGAGAGAGGAAAAAGGTAGGAGGGGAGATGTCCACGGGAAGGAAGGGAGGACAGGGCACTGGAGGAGGGGCGCCCGGGAGCAGGATCGCCTCGTGGACTACAAATGAGTCGCAGATGCATATAATGTCGAGTTTGATGACATTTACTCGCTGGACAGTCCATCCACGTTGAGATAATGGGACTGCGGTGGAAGACATTCGGCCACGCAAATATCCATTGACATATAGCAGAGAGATTGGGGTTCTAATGCAGGAAAATTATATCTTAGGCGGAATCAAATAGAAAAATCGCAAGAGAGCGGTGAATGTCACTCAATCATATGATTAGTGATTTTCCTAAGAGACTGAGCTAAACGAAAAAATGAAAGATAACAGACCTAACTATAAGGACTATTCCCATCACGAAGTAATGAACAATGTAAAATTAAACTTCCGAATATCATCTGATGAAGGAATAGCATGTCCAAACTTCGGTCACAATACATGATGCTCATTTTATGTTATTTTTTTCATTTGATTTCATTACGCAAACAATCAAAGTTGAAATAATATATTATGTGTAAATTATTTCATAAACAATTCAAAATTTGGAGGGCATGATTATATATTGTTATTAATACGGTAATCTATCGGTTAAAGCAGATTTAAATGAAGAAGAGCAAATTTCTTTTAGATCTTTAAAGGTGCAGGTCATTGATATTACGCGGTTTCTTTCACCATTTCCGGATACGTCCTACATACTTTAAATCCGTCCATGACACCTATTCACCTTCTTCTTTTCCTGACTTGCCTTATATATTTCTATCTACATATTTTTCAGTTTACTTCACGCTCCATTCAAATGCTCTGTCGTCTCCTAATTTCTTCCACAAGTTTCCTCTCCTCACCCACCATTTCAAGCGTCTCATCTCTTTTATGTTTGCAGAAAATAGACTAAAGGTAAAAATACTGAATATATATCAATGAGTGAATGAGAATTTGCTTTTAGGGCACCGCAACAGCTGATGCTATTGCCAACAGTCAAACCAAAAACGTGACGGTTAAAAAAAAATTATTTCCGAATCGCAAAACGAGGCCAATACTACTTCGAAGGAATTGATACGCATTCCCTCAAAAAAAAAAAAGCCAGAAGATACATTTCGATAGGCATTGATTAGAGCAAGTAGGGCCATTCAAATGCGGGAGGAGAATTTAGGATGAAAATGTTCTTAGTTGCACAGATAAAAGGCGAAATATTAAGCTGAGGAATGGAGCATCACCAAAATGACGGTGTTTACCTAGAGCAATTTGAAGGAAGTCAATTAGAAAAGATTAGTTAAAACTGTATCGAGAAGCGTAGCAATTCATGGTTCAAAACTTCATCGTTGTGAAAAGAAGACGAGAGAAAACGCTGAGCAGAGGAAAGAAAGAAAATTTTGTCTAAGAACGGGAGAGAAAGAGAGAAGAGAAATAGTTAATTTGGAACATATAAAGGAAGAAAAATTTTGAGTTTTAGCAGTATTTTTTTGTAAAAGTGAAGAAATTGAATTACGTTAAGAGTATTGCCCTACATAAAGGCAAATGACTGCCTCTTATGTCCATAGAACGAAATCGGTTGAGTACAAATTGAGTGGTAGTTCACGAAAGGTAAAAATGACATAACCAATAAATTATAACTAGGACGGTCATAGGATAATAGACTGCTGGGGGTCTTTTAACACCAACAAAGGCCGTCCCACCCACTCTCTTCCTCACTAAGAAAACATTCTTTCACAGAACGCGGCCTTCCAATGAATCTAATCATTTCATACATCTTCCAAACCTTTGGAGATCAGTTCTCGGGTTTCCTTCCGCGTGTGCTCTTTTTGTGACGACAGTTTCTCCAGCCATCCTGCTGGCGTCTTCAGGTCGTCTTCACTTCGACCTGAAGACGCCAGCAGGATGCTGGAGAAACTGTCGTCACAAAAGGACAACACGCGGAAGGAAACCCGAGAACTGATCTCCAAATGCTGAAACGCCGCGGAAACCTTCATCGGAAACTATCTTCCAAACCTGCTGCAAAAAACCTCCGTTAACTTCATTTCCCCTCCTATCATGAAATAATATCCTAACTCCAAAAGTGAAAATTATACAATTCATGACCGTCTTTTCTCCATGATGCTTAAGGATAAAACCATAATATGTCACCCACCCCAGCAAATTCTTTGAAAGAGAGTTTTGGAAAACTTAAGAAAACTTCCCTCATAAGTCATTCAATCCCTTGATTGGTTGACTGCAGCCCTTTATTCAACCCTGTTCTGTACTAACTCTTTACACCATTACACGTCTTTTTTCATATCAATTTTAGCTAGCCCATATGTTTTTTCATCAATTTTCCTAGTGGAGCTTTCCCTTCCATTATATTCCCTGCAAATTCGTATTCTCAAAGCGTGGCTTATCAATCTGGACATTGCTTTCCTTATAGTGCTTCGCATCGCTTCCCCCTTTTCCATTTTCCAGTAAGCTTCACTTATTTGTACCTGAACATATCCATTAATTTATTGTTAATCATCCAAATTCAGCTCCAAGTTTTGAAGGCTTCTTTTCTATTCCTCTCTAGGTTTCCCATTGTCCATATCTCTGAGCCATGAAGCGATACACTCCATACGAATATTTTTAGGTGCCGCATACTTATAGTTAATCCTATTTTCTTTGAGTACATGAGTAGGTTTATCATCTGGATGGCTTTCTTGGCTTGAGCAATGCTTTGCTTAGTCCCCGTTGAGCTTCCTAAAAACCAAAAAGTGCTTATAAATGCCAATTTTCCGATGAACCTCTTCTCCCTCTGAATATCGACTCCCTAAGTTCATTATTTTTTTACACATTGCAAAATAATATATTTCAGCCCATATCTACCAAATTTACAAATTGTCTCAGTAACTGCCGAATGAAAGCATCAATACTCTAGTTTCCTCAGGTATATAATTCACTTCAAAACTATCCTATACACCCCAGCCGATAGACGCAACAAACATGAGAGAATATCTTTTCGTAAATACTGGAACAAAATTCATCCTTCCTACGCAAATCTAAATGCAAAAAAATAATTAATACAAGTAGAAAGTAACAAAGTAGAGGAAAGCTGCATCAGTACTATCTTCAGATAAACAAAAACAGAGCGAGACCCCAATGCGTAACGACACATTCATTTTCGTCCATTTCTTTTCAAATACATTTTTTTTGTTCCCTAACATATTTATGTCTGGCATTTTAATAATCCCCACCCCAAGCCTGGCGTCAACTCGCAGGATAGTATGTAAATTTAGTTCACTGTAACAGTTAGATATCATGAAGCCCTTGCTCATAATTTACATATGTACTGAAATATTTAAAAAATTTAAAGTAGTTTGAGCGAGATTTTTCTCCTGTCACAATAGAGAAATCGTTTTATTTTAAAATACGCAGTTTATAGAGGTAATTACGAAATAACTATTAATAATAACTAATAAACACCTCGCCAGAATCTTCACGTCTCTCGGGTAGAGAATAAATTCCACCGTGGCTGACTGAGGGACCCATCTTGACTTGTCCGCTCCTAAGAACTACCGCCCTATAACCTGTGTCAACACTGTTTAAAAGGCGTTCACCTCCATCTTGAGCGACTTTATCCTCCATCAGGTTTTATATCACTCCACTTTACATGAGCTCATTGTAGCCATGTTGAAGTTGTTGAAAGTCCACCCAGAGGTTGTGTCCTGCATCCAACGCACGATACCACTCTGGAAAATGCGCTTCGTGCTGACCGCAGGCAGGCGGTTGGTCTCGACAGCGTTGGTATCATACCATCGTGGCGTTTTCCAAGGGGATAGCTTGAGCCCCTTCCTGTTCTGTATTTCCTTTCTACCTCTATCGCTAAGGCTGCGACAAGGGAAAGGATACATGTGCGGTGTGCCAGGCGACAGGAAGCATTAGGTCACGCATTTATTTTATATGGATGACCTGAAGCTCTACGCTTCCAATGCAAAAGACCTTCGCGTGGCCCTGGGCACCGTACTGGAGTACAGTGAGGCCATAGGGATGGAGTTCGGATTCGACAAGTGTGCATCCATCTACCTGGCGAGAGGAAGATTCTCGGAGAATAAGGAAGACGTGCACCTCGTTGACGGGAGCGTCATTCGCCACCTCGAGGGGGATGACAGCTATGAATATCTCGGCGTCCCCCAAAGCCGAATGTAGGAGGTTGCAGGAGTGAAGGAGAGACTCACCGTCAAGTACAGACAAACTCTCAGGATAATCTGGAGTTCTGAGCTGTCAGGCAAGAACAAGGTTCTTGCCTCGAACATATTCGCGGTTACCACTCTACTGTACACCTTCGGATGCATTAAATGGAACGTCAACGAGTTGCAGAATCTCGACAGGGGAACGAGGAAAATTATGACCTTCTGCAGTAGCCTTCACCCGAAATCTTCCGTCGCCTGACTGTATCTCCCTCGCAGTGTAGGTGGTAGAGGTCTGTTGAGCCTGGAGTGCCTCCACAACAGAGTTGTCCTTGGAACAGCATGCCGAGTGCTCAAAAGCAGAGACCCCCTGCTCAGTCTCGTAAGAGACCACGAAAGTGCGGGAGTTTCCCTTCCAGGCGGCCAAATGGCAGCGGACGAAACCGGTATGGGCTTTGACGAAAAATCAGACGGTAGCGACTACGGCAAGTCCCTCTTGTCGTTGAAGGCAGACGTCCTTAAGCTCGAAATTAAAAAGGCCGAGCAGAACACCTTGCTTAAGGCACACACCGATAAGCCCATGCATGGATGTTTCTATCGAAATATGGAGAAGCATGGGCTATCGAAGGAGCTGACTATTGCCTTCCTCCGCTCGGCTGGTCTAAAGTCAGAGACCGAGGGTTTTGTCCTCGCATGCCAGGATGGTGTCATAAACACACTCGTGTACCGCCGCATTATATTCAAGACAGAGGTTGCGGATACGAGATGCAAGGCGTACCGAGCCCAGCCGGAGATTTTTAGACACATTCTCTCCGGCTGTAGCTATTACGCCAAGTCAGCGTATATTGCTAGGCACAATGCGGCCCTGCGGGTGTTATATTTTCATCTGCGACACCATTTTGGCATCGACGTTACCCCTGTGCTGCCGTATGCTCCTGGAGATATTGAGTCCGTCGTGGAGAACAATAAATGCACCATCTGATGGCATAACTCCTTTTCTACCACCTTTGGAGGCGACCAAGCCTGATATCGTTCTCCTAGACCACCTCTCACGCTCCATGTTCGTGATAGAGTTTTGTCCCGGCTGAAACGAACATGGATGCAAAGGAGGCGGAGAAACGGACGAAATATCAAGATCTGCTTTTTGAGCTTCGGCAAATGTACCCAGGACACTCTGTTAAACTGGTAGTCCTCATCATAGGTGTGCTCGGTGGACTTAAGGGCTCGCTGCTGGAGAGCATTAGTGCACCTGTCCGTCCGTCCTGCGTGGCACAGGTGGAGTCAATTGCAGCTCGCATGCAGAAGGCCGTAATACTTGGGTCCCTCCGTCAACTCCGCACGCACGACCAAACGGCAGCGTACCCACCAATCCGATGGGCGTCGGACGTGGCTGCGATAACTGTCAAACTCCTCTTGAGTCCTCGGCCATTATGACGGCAATGAAACCCGATGCTTGCCGAGGACTCGGAGGGGAGCGTTACTAAAGTAACCTAATAATAAATAAGAAATAAATAAGTAATATCAAAGTTACAAATTCTCTGTTTTCATGAGTGAAATCTTCAGTAATTAACTAAGCATACACATGTGAGACTTTAACATAACCTATTTGTTACACGTTGTACCCTGCTTACAATCGAAGGATTTATTGTGATTTTATATGACCTATTACGTTGCGTAATACATTTGTTATTACAATTATTGAGAAAATGTATTTAATATATAGCATTACCTTTCTGACGAGAAATGTGGGTAAGAAATTTATCATATATATTTCTTAAAATAATACATCTTTGAAGCGATAAATAGTACCGTTTACCATGGATGAAAGCTTCAATTTGCCGTGGCAAATCTATAAAGTACGAAAAAATCCTCCTATGTTGTTACCATTATAAAAATAACTTGTTTCTATATATTGAGTCCAATAAAATTTCATTTTAAGCGAAGTAATATCTCGCACATACTAATTAAATACGGCAGTATTTACTGGCGCATAGAATATGGACGAGCTGAAAAAGAGTAAGACGTATGTTGAGATGAAAACCAAAATATTATTGAAAGATAGGGCCCTGAGCGCGTAAGTATTTAGGATTTTTACTCACTTTCAACTAAACCTACCTGAACTTGTAAGTTATCGAAAACAAAAATAAAAATATTGATTACGACAAATGAAAATGTCGCTGTCAATTGACGATGGCGCTTCGTCCAAGATATTTTCGAACGAAGATGATTAGAAAACACGTCTAATGCCGTTGGGTTGGGTGTTGGGTCGCGAGGCCGAAGAATCCATGAAGCCTTTGTTTAAATCATAAGATTGTAAAAAAAATTGTTGACTTTACACATGCTGGCCTCGGTGGCCTCGGGATAAAGTCCTCGCCAGCTACACCGAGGGCACGGGTTCGATTCCTGCCACGGTGGAAATATCACCACTCAAGACATGGGTGCTTGTTATTCGTCTGTTGCCATTGTAATTCACCCCCTAAATAAATTGTCAAAATGCGCTGTATTTGGGGTAGATACACTGATTTGGCTTGGAATGATTTTATTTTATCTTCAATACCCCGTGCTCACGTTCACTTTCAACTGAATTTTATTCACCAAGGCACTACAATTACCACTACAGTAAATTTAATGCTAGCGTTCTACACAATCAATGTAAAGAGAAAAAACTCGACTTCATGGAGCAGTACGAAATTTCTTCAGCATGCAAAAACAAAAATATACCCATTGTCAATGATATATGCATCCTGAACATTCATCGCAGTTTTAATCTATGTTACTTGACTCATCCGTTGTGTAACAGCCTGTTCCAAACATGATTTCACCCCTCCCCCTTTTGATTACGTCCCTTTCCTATATCTACCTTAACGTCATTCCATCCCTACACTCCACCATCCCCTACCATTCCCCCCCCCGACCCATACAAATACATATACCAGCTTCCATTACGTGAAAATTGTACCTTGAAAATGACATAGCTAATGTTGAAACCTTGGTTAAAAAAAAGACGGATAAAAGTTTGTGGAAAGTGAGCAAAAACTTTTACTGTGAGATCATGACATCTGTACTCCATTTCAACAAAATATCGCCTGATACGCTTCACCTAATACGATATAAATATAGTATAAAATAAATTATAATCATTCTAAGCCAAATCAGTGTATCTCAACTGTGCCATTATCTTGGATGGACTAGTGCCTTTGCGGAGAAAGTGACCGTAGGCGGTCGGAGAGGGAGCGAGTTAAAGGGGTAGTTAGGGTGCCAGGAATGAGGAGTAGTGAGCTGAGGTGTACGGAAAGGGGCGTAAAGGGAGAGAGAGTGTGTGTGCGCGGAACGGGGTCGCTTCGTGAGTAGTGGTGAGAGGGAGGAGGGTCTGAATACGGCGGTGTGAATCGGAATTGCAGAACAGGGCGGAGGGATATTGGCGGCAAGTGGGGGGAATGGGAGGAAGACGACAGGAGAAAGAGAAGGAGAGGGAGAGAGTTGGGGAGGGTTAAAGCGCTTGAAGAAAGAACTCTTGGCGGAGACGGTGGACGAATTCGGATGAGGCAGCGGAAATGAATCCCCTACACCCCCTTCCCCCACGGCGTTTATGCACTATTCATAAGATCCAAAGTATTCACAAAAACGATTGAACTTAATGAGAGGAGGCTAGCAATATATTTCACCCTTTCGGAAGGGAAGAGAGAGGGGAGGAGGAGCACATAAAATTTCTGCTTTCGACAACAGCCTTAAAATACGAAGTTGCTCAGCAAACAGCCATTTTAATGAATTCCATTCTGCTGACTTTTAACTGCGATCAATTGCAAGATTTCTCAGGGGGATGGAATGGAGTCTTCAGAACGTTTATAGGAGTATTCTGCAGTAATTATAATGTATTAATTCGGTTACAGAGCTTGTGTAAAACTAGTTACGCGAATTGAGCCAAATTTATATATTTAAGAAAAATAATAATCAACATCTGAAGACTTTCCTGGTATGTATAGTTACTATTTATCAGGAATAACAGTGTTTCAGTAGTTTCAACGAAAAATTCAGGATTACGAAATGCTGACTGCGGTAGCAGAAAACTGGAAGATATAAAAAGAAACGAATATTTCATTCCTGAAACATGAAAATGTCGGGTTGAAGACTAGGATTTTGTAAAGTAGATTCCGAAAACTGGTGGTGGTAAGTTGAAACGGAGCTAAGGATAAGTAAGTAAATCGAGTTGGAAAATTCAGCAGGCGAAGTTTAAATAGGCATAGGAGCACACGAATTGCTAATGCGTATAAAGAGCTGGAAGCGATAATGCATTCCACCATGAAGAGCAACCTTAGAATACCTACCTCTACAGCACACATTTAAATAGGTGCTTCAATCTGAAATTATGCAAAACATTTTACTCCACCATAAATTTAAAATAACAGCGGCATGCATGCCAAAACCACCATACTATATAAACATTTTTTATATTCACACATACCACGAGTATTATAGTTAATGAGAGCTAAAAGTAACTTCAAAAGGTTTCATTATAGGGTTCCCAATTACGCTTGACGTTAATCACAATGATATTTTTCGAGCAAATTAAAAATACTAAAGAATACGTTTCCGGGTTTCTGATGACTACTATTCTAACTATCAGTTACAAAGTCTGGGAGTATATTAATATTAGGATATGCGTCCTCGGTTAAAGATTTTTTTGCAATACTTAGGCTTCGTTTCCAAAAAAATACATATATTAATATTACTTCCGTTTTTCTGATTTTTTCCACCTCTACAACTCAACAGTAAGCACGACACGGAACCCAAGCTTGACTTTTGCCTATAACATGTCCTAACGTGGATGGTACAGAGTAACATGTCTAATGAAGAAAGAGTGGTAATGAAGCTGTACAAGATTGGTCACGACAGACGCAAGCCGTTGGAAATCTTCACCAAGCCCAACCACGATACCATCAGAGCTCACAATCGTAACCCTAAAGGACTGCTGCAAGACCCACCCCTACGTGTATCGTAGTCATTAATCGGTTGGTGTGGGTGATGGAGACCGACAAGGGAAGTCATCACGCCATCAAGGGTAGGTGGAATTGGTGAGTAAGAGACCTCATTGAAGATTGAAGGTAAGGTGAAGGGATACTCGGTGTCGACAATAACCCAATGGAAACGAAAGACGGCAAAGGTTCCAAAATTTTGACCCCTTTTGACGGACCAAGTATTGCTCTAGCAGTACCCCTCTAGACAACATTCAAGGAGAGCTTAGGTGATTCCAATGAGTCACCACTACGTCAGGGTAACGTCCTCGCCAGCCAACCCGAAGGTCATAGATTAGAATCCAGCTTGGATGGATTTCACCACCCAGGACTTACTTCTGTATGCTCGTCTAATTATATAGTAGATGGTATAACAGTGAATACAAGCTCATGGTGTAATATCGTTGAGGGCAAAAGCTTTAAGATATAATTAACAATCTCTTTCTATGCCGGGACTAGGACCCAGTATGTGAAGTCAATACTCTTTCCGCCATATCAAACCGATCCTTATGAGACTGGTAGTTTTCAAATTCGTCGCAAGCTCCCGTTTTTAAGGGCCACCTCTAACTTCCATAACGTTAACCGTCCCCGTATGACCTTACCTTACAAGAAGGCCGACGCAAAAGCCGAGTTTCTCTCCACCCTTTCTTAATTCCCTCAACTAGGCTTCCCTTTATCAACCTACCCTCCCATCATATATGACCACCGTCGGCGGTCCTCCACCCCTTAAAACCAACAAAGATCCTCAGCCCTTCCTTCGACTCTCCTTATGTACCCTCGATTATTTAAATTTTATTTCATCCCGCTTACCTCTACGCGGTGGCTACGCCCCCTTCCCTTCCGCTCTCCGCCTTGGGTTCTTCACGAGGAGGCGTGGTGGTTGCTGATTCAGCCTCCCCTTTCCACTCCCACCCCCATTCAGCTGCTTTCTCCTCCTCCTACAACTCTCGCGCGAAATCAGTGGGCGGTGACAGCAAGGAAGACGTCGAATAAAGTCGCTGGAAAGGACACTCAACTCCGATGCAACTCACTGCAACACACACAACAGGAACAAGGCGTGGGCACCGTCTTGTTGACGGCCGAGTGGCAGACGAAGCAGGAAAAACTACAAGATCCACGCGTCGAGCATTGGTAGGTATCCTTTAGAGTGTTAAGGCGGGGAAAATCACCATAAACCACACTGTCTTCGTATTCCACGCTGCTCATGGAATGCATGGCATAAGGTAAGAACCTTACACAACCACCTTTGGGAAACCAACACCACGTACACAAATATAGAGAGGTGACTAATCTCCTCATTGGCTAGAAATCACACATCGCCGATTGCAGAGGACAGCGATTCGACCACCGGACAAACCGCCGAGCGATATGAACAAGACAATGGTTGCCAAAGTCAAATGGGGGCGGGATCCCGTTCGAATAGCGCAAGGCCCACGCAGTAGAAAACATTCAGGTTTGGGTGGGAGGGGGAACCAAAGGAGTGGAGTGGGAGGAGAAGGAAAGATTTGAAAGTCGGACGCGGGGGTAGGGATGAAATAGGTGGGAGTGGGAGTCTAAGGAAAGGGAAAAGAGAATACGAAAAAAAATGAATGAAAATTAAATCAAAAACCAAACCAAAAGAATATTTGCGAGAGCGGGCAGCGAGATATACACAATGACGCCAACTGAATGGAAGAGGGGGGCGTGAACGTTATTGGTTAGAGGGAACCAACCACTTACACGTGAAAATCCGCACTAAACAAGACCGAAACAAAAGAGGATCGAAAAGAATCCGCGGGAGTTGGTTTTGATATATAAATAAAACGGCGCGCGCGTGGAGTAGGTGGGCGTAACTCAGTTACGTACGGAGAACCGACCACTTGGACGAGAAAATCCGGAACGCGGTTGCGTCACGCGTGATCGTGCGTCGAGCAGTTCACGTTTTTTCGGGCTTCGGGTGGAACTGTATAGTTACCGAACGCGTGCTGACTGTGGGAGTCGGTGAAGATGCTCCTAACCCGGTTCAGCAGACGACGATGACTACCGGGCATCCCTACCGCTAATGCCGGGAGTTGGTGCGCCCCCCTTACCCTCCCCCCTTCTCCTCTGCCCTCACAACTCCCCCCCTCTGTCCCTCTCTCCCACCCTCCTTCCCCCAGACCTCCTCCCGTCCCTCCCGGCCTGGAGTGAGGAGGAAGGAGGGAAGGCTCAGGCGAAATAGCGTTGTGTCTACGGTCTTTGCATGCTAAGCCTGGTTTCCCCAGCGTTCCCTCCTCCCTCGGAACCTGCTCTTTATGCAAAAGTATGAATGAGATACGGTTGGGGCCTGCCTCACTATCCCTCTCCGCCCCCCTCCTCCCTCCGGTTTACCCCCCACTCCCGCCCTACTCCCACCCACGCCCCTCCCCCTTACCCCAAAGAGTTTTCCTCCTCCCTCAAACACAGCTCCTTACTTCCTTCCCCTCTTCATCTCCTCCTTGCACTACTACTCATCTTCCTCGAGCTTCCTCGTTCGAAAGGGTTACAGTAAAAAGGCGAAATGGGGATGGGAGGTTCCCAATTTCGCCCTACCGAGACGTTCCTTAAGCCTTTTTACCCTCTGAATGGGTTTAATGGCCCGACGTACAACGCACTTATCACCACCATGCCACATTGCTCTCGTCTCGTTAGTCCCCGCCAGTTGACTCTGTTCCTCTCAAACATTTAAATAAAATGTTAATATATAAGCCAGCCTATTGAATTAAATTAACACACCATATCATCGCCGTGAGGAAGAGGTAAAACAAAGAGTTCCTGCACTGAAGTAAACTGCTGTGAATCTAAATATTGGAATGTATGAAATTTGTTTCACCCGACAAATTTGGAGTCGTTTATAAAATTAGAGGTTTTATTGTGACCCTAGTGGCACTAAGCAGAGTACACGTAATATACGCAGTCATCCAGCAGCATGATCTGTTCCAGCAAACTACTAGGAATTATCGTCTGCAAAGTGAATGAGAAAGAGAATTCCTTATTCCCGTGCACCATTCACGGCTATAAAAGAAATAAAATGAGGCTCTCATACACCACGGCACCGCCCATTTTTTGTTCCGTCCTTATCCCAATTCTTCCCTCTAATGCCGTACAAATAATGGTTGGCGCCATAGCACTCCCTGCTATATCCCCTTAGAAGGGTGGTATGGAGTTGTAGACTGGGAATCAAATGCTCAAATATCTGCGGAGACTTGGAGATTTTCCTAGTTTCGCCATAACGGTTCTCCAGCGCCACTCAACTCTATTACCGTCTTCAATTTACCTCAAGGATTTTCTTCAGTCAGGTTCCTTCCTCACCAGCCAGAGACATGTAGTATGTGGTGGTAAAATTGAACGCCCAGTACTTTTAAAGGATATTAGATTAGAAAGAAGCTCTCGAAATTGGCAGAACAGAGCAAACCTACGCAATTTTTCACAAGGCCAACTCAATACTACACAAAAGGCCCTCTTTCCTGTTCCCATTTCTTCTAGTTTCCTCCTTCAGCCGGTACCAAACCATCCTTCCTCACCCTTATCGGGTTTTACCTCCAATTCTCCTTCCCTTTACCTTCATCATGCTTATCCACGTTCGCACTCACACACAACACTCCCCGTCATCACCCCCCACTCTCCCCATGCACCCTTCCCTCTCCCCCACCGCATCCCATCTGTCCTCCCCTCCCAGCCCCTCCGGGCCAACCCCCCCTCCCACTCGGTAGCGCCCCCACCCACTCCGATCCAGCCCCATTCAAACTCCCCTCCGTCTCCTCCATAAGGCATTAGCAATGGTAATGTGAATGCCTTGAATTGTGATGGTCATGCAATTGTATTAATATTTCATCCTTAGATCGATCCCACTCTCCAGGCAGCATGACGTCAGGCATACATACATACATATGGGCTGAGTAGAGAGCTTCAGCGAGCGGGGTAGAAGAGGCAGAAAGGTTTTGTGGTTGGGGTGGGAGGAATAAACATGGGGGGGGGGGAACCAACCATTACCTTGACTGCAGTTAATGTCGGTAGTAAAGCGGTGGAGATATTACGCTTTCCAAGTGTCGTTCCCCTTCCCAACGTTTAAAACCTCATTCTTAAATTAAATCCTTAAACGGAGAAGAGAGTTATACGATTCCGGAATTTGGTTGCATTTGTATGGTGCGGAAACTTGGTCGATGCGAAAAGGGGATGGGCATCAGCTGGAGACATTTTAGATCAAAATATGGACATTGGACAAGGATGGGAAGAGCAAGCTAGACGTAGGGTAAAAATATAAAGTAAGTACAGATAGATTTTTCCAATCATTCATATTGCAAAAATCATGTAGTGCACAGTTATGGTGTAAAAATATATACCATAGGAGAGACATTCGCCATGAAAAAATCGTTCGGCTAGACCGGGACTCGTATTCCCGATTTCCGGTCGGGTTCATTATGCAAAGACACCACCAAGAAAAAATTGAGCATTCTGACAGTACGAATAAACAAAGAAAATGACTTAATGAAAGAGAGAGAGTTTTTAAAATGGAAGGATATTTCGCTAGGTAGAAAACAGGGAACGATCAACAGTTTTGGAATTTCACAAATGGAACTATATAATGCACACTTCAGCGGAGAGAAGATCAATTATCAGAGGATTTTTATAAAAAGATTAATAGCGTTTCAGGAGGCTACGTCCATTAGAAGATCAGGGAAGACTAATCAACATTCGGTTCTCTCCTTGGTCGTGGTTAATTTAGGTATCCCAGGGTAGAAATTTGACACTAGAGGAGTCGTCACTTTCCCACGGACAACCAATCGTTCTTCTCCATTTTCCTTCTGAGAGCTGAAATTCAGTGAAGAGGAGTCTCTTTTGAAAAGGGTTAAAACCGAGTCCAAAGGAGAGAGATACGGGGAGGCCAATATAGCAGGCCGATTTGTTTTACAAATTCGGGAATCGATTGGGATGTAAATTTAGGCGACGGTCATATTTTCCCAGCCGGACGCGATGAATAACTTATTAAACCCATGCGAAAGGGGACGGGAAAAAAATAGAGTGAGGGGTGGCGTTGGAAGGGAGAGAGTATGGTACCGTAAAGTTAATTGCGCGAGTGAATTAGTGCAGCGATGAGGAATAAAAGAAGTGCACGAACACGCGAAGACAAAAGTTTAACTCCATTTTCTCAACAAAAAAAAGTTCCTCGTTTGACCACTCGCGGCCCTACATGAGTGGATGCTAGCCAAAATGAAGCCCACATCATGTAGGGAATGATTTTTGATATAATATTTCGATAGCATAAAATTTTCTTGTTTTATCAGTAACCTTGACATTGAAGGGGTTTCTTGAATAGTAAACAGAGTGATAATCCAATCGTTTCTCAAATGGGATGACGATTGTAAAATAAATGATTAAACAGTAAAGTTAATTAATAAATTTGTATGCAATGAAATTTAGATAACTGCTTTCTTCATTAAATAATTTTCCAAATTGCAATAATAATTCTTTTTGCGCGCGTACAAAAATTGTGTACCACTGAGTCTAAATCAAAATGTCTTCTTACCATACGCAGTAAGAACTTACAATAGTGGAATCATAGGCAAAAATATGTGAGGAGCGGGTTAACGAGGCATTCCAGAGTGTTTTCATTTGAATAATTGTTAAAATGATCATCGTATATGATCGGATATTTGTGTCTAAAAAAACAATATAAATTAACGAAATGCATTCTGTCTTCAGAGTACGTGGTCATATTTAGGATGAAACACCATGGAATGTTAAGCATGCTAATGGCGTCTGACTTCACTCGACGTCTTGTGGACAGAAATGCAATTTAAAACCTCTAAAATCAAAAGTGACACCTAGGGCTAAGTTTTTATTGCTGTAAAAAGTTACAGAGTTATCAGCCATCATGGTCTATATACTTACGGTATAGGTGCCATGCTGTGCTTTTTTTGAAGCCCACTTGAAGTATTCATTCTCGTGAATTTTAGCATACTCCTATTATCTGTGTCGGTAAAATGGATAAACTAGATTTAAATTTACATGAAATAATGCTACTGCCTATTTTTTATTGTTTAAAATGATAAGATAAACACTTATCCCGAATGGTTTCCCCTTAGAGCAGACAATGCGAATTTACAGACGTGTGGTAGGCTAGCGAAAACAAAACTTATAGAATAGCCATTTACATGACCCGTAGAACAAATTACCATATTCAAATAGCTTAAAATCATTTTGACTGAAATGAACTAAAATGATTTCTACTCCCTTGGCCTCGTTATCGGTTTATTTAATATTTTTCGAAAATATACTTTTGTCGCGCTAAATTGGCTTTTCGGCCCATGTGAGGTTTAGGAGGCTTGGTGCTGCCTAGAGAGCAATTGTAATGGAGTTCTTCGTGCCTATAAGAGGACTGATGAACAGTAGTCACTTTAGGATCTCTGAATGTGATTAGGCTGATTTCGATGCCTCAGTGGCACGGATGGCCTCACTTTTCGCACGCCGCCCTCAAATAACCCTCAGTAATGTATAAGATGTTAGAAAAAGTTTGGTGAAGAGTTTAATATTAGGTGTACCACTACAGGGTGCAGAAACGGGAATGAAGAGAGAAGAGGAAGAGAATAGACTGTGGGTGTTTGAGATGTGGGTGTGAAGGAGAACAGAGTAAGTGCGGGGGACGGAAACGAAGAGGAGCAAGAATGTACTACGTATGGTGAGGAGGGGAGACATCCGGAGGAGACTATTGGGAGGAAAAATTAGGGGGCTGATACAGGTGGTCTTTAAAAATACACCAGAGAATATTCACACCATTCCATTTCAATATAACTCAACCGCTAGATTACCCTAACAATAACCAATATGATTAAGTATATTTACACGTGGAAATAGAGACGAGACTCAATATTTACCAACCTCCCTATCGAAGTCCTTACCCTATCGCGGGACTAAGTAGAGGAAAGGATTCAGAGAAGAGAGGGGAAATACTGGAGAGAAAGGATGGGCACAGGGTAGAATGTGTGAGGGGAGGAAGAAGACACGAAGGATGGAAAGGGTGTTGGGGTAATATTGTATAGAGGACATTTAAGAGCGGAATAATATGAAGATGAAGAGAATACTTGGTGAGATTATGCAAGCGACAGACAGTCGGGGAGGAGTGAGAGGCACGAGGCGACGAGCGCACGCAGAGCCGGCGGGAAGAGGTGAGAAAGAGAGAAAAAAATGAGGTGGACAGGAAGGACGTGAAGGAAGGCTAAGAAGGGGGCGTTTTGAGTAGAAACTGACGAATTATGGAAAGTGAGGAGGAGGTGAAAAAGTTTAAGATATTCGTATCGCTTGTGGACAGCTCCTGAGCTGGAATCACAATGAAGAAAACCAAGTGCTTATGCTAATGAGTGGTGACATTCTGAAGCCCTAAAATGAGTTAAGGGAAGGAGCTAATATTTTTTAGCGCAGATAAAGATTAGCATAGAAATAGGTGTCCCTTTACCGGTAAAAATATTTTTGTTTCACTATTGATGTCTTTATATTAATCACTCCTGAGGATGGCAGTTACAGGTTGTCAAAGAAAATAAGAATGTGCTGCATGCCTCATACACTAATCATCACTCAATGACATACGAATTTTGGAGCTTTCATTCAATGATACATATTTTCATTGCGTTGGCAGTGACACTATTGGTTTAGTCTGTTTCCACTTGGTTTAACTTCATTAATTCATTAACTTGTAAATTTGGAAGAATCACATTTTTTCAATGAAAACGGCTTTTGTTTCTTCTCAAGGGTGATTTAGTTTGTTAATTTATCGGTGTGGAAGTTGGATGCATCAATACTTTTTTTCCACTATTCAACGTTTTTTAATGATAAAACGCAATGGTATTTGACTTTAAACTTTACAAATACTATAAGAGTAATTTTGTTAAAGCAATATAAAACTAAGCATTTTTATTGAGACACTCAAAGCCCTAGTCTTTCCGCTAACAGGGTCTGAGGAAACATTATAGTCAATATGTCACGGTTAACACAAGAGATAAGCTGTAAATAGGACTTCCGTGATCACAATCATAAGATTGTTTAAAATAAAGATAAAGCCGGTTAAATTTTAAAATCATACAGTGTAGATAGCGATATCTATCATAGAAATACAAAATACGTGACGATGGCTACATTTAATGCTCTCGACAACTGATTAACGAACTAGCTTGTTTAAAACTTAATAAAAATTTCTTTAAACTTTCACCGTTAAATGAAAAATTATCTCTTGCTGTCAGAGCCATATTTATTTCTAGAAAAGAGCTTCCTCCATTCTAGACTCCTTTTTTGCTTAAATTTAAAGACAAAGGATTAAGAATACCTAAAAATTTAATGGTGGAAGTGCATATTATGTGTCCATTAAATATTTATGACGAGTGCATAGTTTATATGCTAGATAATATTCCTTGAAATCCATTCAGTTTCAATTTTCAGTCAGTAACACCTTACGAAACATTTAAAAAATCCTCACTAAGTCTCACTCTAAAGATTATTATTTAAAAAATGTTGCCACATTACATAAATAAAGCATATAGAGGAAAATCACATTCAATAGCAGGTTAGGGAGTCTAAGGGAACAAACTGCAAACACTCTTTTGTAGTTTTGCAGGCTATACAATGACCTGGTAGCGTGAGAAAATATTAATTCAACCAACAGATTAGCATAATTAAAATGCGGAAACGGAAAACACGCATATATTGTGTAACAGTGGTTTTTTTCATACCAGTAGGGAGAGAATTCTCTTCATGGAGAGAAATAATTAAGGAGGCAATTGATTCCATTAGGTAGGAATTCATTAATTAAATATGAAAATATATGGAAATTCCCTGTCGCTCTTAGAATAAAAAACTGACTAGTAGAAGAAGAGAAAATAATACTGAAATCTGTATCTTATCAAATCCAAATTTCTAATGTTCAAACGTCTCCCCAACTCTCTTCCGTAGGTTGATAAACCGGGCATCTTGACCTATCTTAGCCAGGTGCATTAACACGCATTAAAGGAATTTTAAACTCGATTTTTATTCGCATTCGTTACACTTATTTTTAATTCAGCTTTCATTATATAGAGCAGAAAAATTACAGTGAGCAGCAGAAATCTCAATAACCATGTAAAAGTTGTCAAATTGGGCTATGCATGAAGTCGCATATAAAATATCATTAGTTTTCTCCATTTTCAGTACTTTTTCCAGCAGCTAAAAAAACGTATAAGCTTCTATCTCTTACAAAAACTCAGCATTCAATCTATTTCTACTGAGTGTAAAATCGTGATATACATGCAATAACTCAGCTACTGCTAATGTACATCTTCCTCACCAGCAAGATATATAACAACAAGTGACAAAAGAATTCTGTTTATTTTCAATCTTTTAGCGAAATAATGGCATAAATAGAGAGAAAACGACCATGAAAACACATTAAAGCTTCTAAGTCATATTACTGAAAAAAAACATGCGATTGCAAATATGCTACGCACGAAAAAAGCGTCGCAAACATAAACCCAGCTTTTAACGAATTTTAAAAACTATTGAATGAATCTCCATTGTTAGAACACAAGAGTGTGAGTCCTATTTCAGTCCAGGACCCAACCTAACTGCCCAGTGAGCATACGTAAGTATTCACATATTTTTCCATATCCTAGGAATTCCTACTGTGAAAGGGAAGGGATAGGGAGGAGTAGGGGTAGGAGGAGAGGTGAGTAGAATGTTTACAATAGAGTAACGCTGATTTTTTTGTGATCGCCAATGGTAAGTGGTAATTTTAATGGCTATTTGTACGGCTATATATCTCTTGCATTGGAACTACCGTACTTCTACTGATATAGCGTGGGGTTAAAAAATTACCCTCCGTATGTTGTAAAGCTCGCCTGACCTGAATTTTTCGAGCAACCATAGCCCAGCTTGGATTTGAATTCCACTGAAACATCTCCATCACTGTCTGGGTTGAAAATCAGTTTTCTAGTCACCACAAAAACCCCTTTTGTTTTTGAATGTAACAACAACCTAGACACCTAAGAAGGCATCTCAATGCCATCAAAAGTCCCCGCAGCCATCAGGATTAGAACACAGGGACCTGGGATGCAATGCCAGTTCTCTTATGACTACATCTACTCCATCGCCATGTGACTATACTGCAGCTGAATTTGACGCAAGGAGCAATCTGGGACAAGGCATCACCCAGCAGTTTGGGGTAGGATACAAAATGGAAATGTACCAACACACGCGGAGAGAATGGGGCAGGGGATCCGTTGAAATGAAGGAAGAGCGAAGTCCGTAAGGACGTTCCCTTTTCCTCCATCCATATTCGACACTTCCACTGCAAAATCTTATTCTTCGAGCAATTTTATCTCTCCTATTTACAAACTTCTGAAGGAAAAAAAGAGCACAATTTTCTGCTAGAACGCCAGAAAAAAAACGCGTTCGAATTCTTACAGGTGCAAGGCAATCGTGAGCGATTCTATTACATGCCAATGTTTGTAATGCAATTTGATAGATCACAATGAGAAATTTTCCATTAGCCTCATTACACGCCGGCTACGGTGCAAAAAATGCTGAAGAGTGTACAGGGCTTAATGTTGCATAAGCAGAAGTATTGTACATATCAGTTTGGGATCTTACATTTCTCATTTTGTCGCTTTTATCCGTTCTAAAGTAACAGCAGCGCGTTAAAATAGTATCCTCTATGTCGTTCTGGCCCTCGAGAGACTTGAATTTTCAATGTAATCTGAGCCTAACATAGAGACTATTGAGTCTCAGCTGCAAAGTCCTCCGAGTCTAGGCCAACCATCAATCCATTTCACCCTGGGGTGGGGGAAGAAGGGACCACCTGGCCTCATCCACCCCAGGTAAAATTAAACGCAAGTCAAGTCTGTGTTCTGTCTCAGCAGTTTTTAGCCATGCGCAACTCTTCTGTTTTACACATACTTAATTTATATCACGCATTTAATCTATTCATGCATATTTCCCAATCTTAGCGGAATGACCTAGCAAGATGTAGCCTAGGTACAGGGTTTAAGATATATCTTTCACTTTTCCACCCAAGGACATTCACACTGTGATAATAATAAATTCTAGACTTTCCAATGCAGAACCGGAAACGTCCGCATTCATATTGTAGCCATTTGCCTAGCAAGAAAGAGTATATTAAAGAAAATGTGTGGGTACGAAAGGAAGGGTGGAGAGAAACCCAACGTAGACATAAATCTCCAGAAAACGAATGGCGACAAACGGTCCACAGTTTTACGTTCCATCCGACGGACCAGCTACTACCCTTGTAGCGATCCTTCCTTTAGATGTACGTGTAAACTGGTAGTTCATAGAAATATTTTCTAAAGTTTCAGTCTGTACTGCGTGGAATTTCATAACTTTAACGGAAAGGACACTTGGCGTCTCTACGTGATATTTTGGATTTATTGGCCATGTTTTGAACGCTAAATCTACATAAAACCTTGCGGGCCGGCGCAGAGGCGTGTGGCATGGGGTCTTAGAATATCAGTCGCGAAGGGTTTAGGACATTTCGGCTTGCCGAAATAGCCGTGCAAAAGTGGCCGGTCCGAAGCAGAGGCTCCGAAATGTCCCATTCCCGCTAAGGAAGGGGAGAGAAAGGGAAATATATGAGGGAGAGGACAGAGATTAAGTACATACGCCACATTGCTAATTATTAAGAGCTAAAGGGTTATTTTCAAGACATTATTGTTTAAGTCATAACATTCATATAAGCGGGTGAGGGCACCGGCGTTAGGGGGTAAATCATGTTAATGTTTATCGTCATGAAAATGTGACACTGATGCTTCATTGACAAGGTGATAAATTGGAACATTAATACCATTTCCTCTGAAATCACTTCCCCTTTACATAACCCTCCTCAAAGACAAGACTTTTTTACAACTTCAATTCAATTGTTCTGGCATTCAACTCCAAAAACCCAGTCAGCTTAAAAACTCCACAGTCCTATAACTTCCCTTAATCAGTTCCCCTAAGAGCCCTTTCCCCTTATCTTACTCGCTATAAATACCCTGTATAAGACTGTCTATAAAGTTAAAAATTTGTCCTGAAAATGACACCTAAAGTATTAAAATCGAGACCAACGAAATAAATAAATAATCGCCTGAATATGCTTTGTGTTATTCTTCACCAAGTGCCTGAAAAATGTCTTTTACTCCCAGGATTCGACCCCGAAGGTCCTCAGGATGAGGCAAGTACTCTGGACACCTAATCGCTCCCATCGTCTAGCATTTATTTTCGTGTTCGCGGGAGTAAGAAGTAGATAGGGCAGAAAAGACTGCCTGTGGAGGCTGCATTGTAAAAATAGGCGGGTCGCACGGCAGAGGAGTGAGAGATAGAGAGGAGATGGGGTGGAAGGAATATCAATAAGGTAAGGAGGGTGATGCACATGGCACTCGAGTCTGTGGGTGGGATTTACAGCTAGGGGCGGTCCAGTAAGTAGCGTAACGGGTGGTGGGGGGTTGGCAATAAAGGGATGAGTCATACGAGAGGTACCGGAAAAGGCCCACGGGGCGAAATTTAGGGAAAGAGGGGCATTGACACATTGAAATGCGTCGATACATTTCAGTGCCTACTTCACAGATGGATGGATTCGAATCAGCTGCATTTTCAAGCCACTGCTTCCATGTAAATCCTTTTAATAAAATTACAAATATCCATACCTAATACGCCGTTCCATTTCGGAGTTGGCAGAGAAAAAAAAAGTTTAACTATTGGTGATAGGTCCGCAAATTCTGTCATAATAATTTTCTCCATACGGTTCAATTATTTTAATCTCTTTAGCTTCGGTTTCACATACACGTCCTCCTGTTTTGAAGACGGCAAATATCCCTTATCTTAAGAGTATCTTCCCCCACATCCACATGACTTTCTTGGTCTGCTCTTTCCTCTCATATTATTTTTACCCCCGGACAAAATTAACTCAATTTCATGACATTCAACTACTAGTAGAACTTACTTTTATCGGTCGAAAAAAGAAATCGACTGAATTCGACAATTACATGCTAAAAGTTCAACTCAGCTTACTAAATCATATAAAAAAACTTACTAGTGAAGCTGATACGTCACTCTATACTCACGGTACCTCTAGGGAAAATATCCTATGGTTGAACGCACTGTGAAATTCTCAAGGACGAATGACGTTAGTGGATTTTAATTGGTTTGAGTATTTGATTTAAAGGTGGAAAATGAGATAATCCTAGTAAATGTGAATATGTTATTCACTCTGAAGTCATCAAATTCGATTATGAAGGTAGGTTCAAATACACTCAAGGCGAAATAATCGCTAAATTTAAAGGAAATACGAATTTCTAACGTCCACTCTGTGATTTAAAAAATCCAGATTCCAATCTTACCTAAATTATGAGCACATATTACAGAAGAATTTCATGAACACCGCTTTCCATTCATCCAGATATTTCGGCCGAAGAAACACGAATCAAGGTGAAGATAAATACAAAACTATTTCTCGCTAAAACCTTGGTTTTGCACTCAGCATACTATTCCATTGTCCTATTCAAGGTATTTTTGGCGAAACAAGAAAAAATTAAACTGAAGAAGTAAGAATAGTATGGATGGTGCATGGAGTAGGTTGTTAGAGTCAATGTGTCGTTATAGACAGTAATAGAAGGGAGAAGCGAGTAAATGGCGGCCATTGTGATGAGAATGAAGAGAGTTAGATAGTACAGGAAACTGAAGAAATACCACAATTAGCATTAAAAGGGCAAACTTTAGCATTGGTTTTAATTTCATAAAAATCTTCTTCCCTACTCTGATAGTGGTAAATAAAAGGTTGGAGCCTCTTACAATTTTACATTTTAGTAATCGCACCTTTCAGCACCCTGCGCCAAAGGAAATTTCCTCGAAGTTTTGTGTCAAGATGTAAAAAATACGCTTCTAAATGGCATTAAGTTTCTCTTTCCTCTACTGTAGAGCACTTAACGTAACATATTTGGCAATATTTTCAATCACAGAGTAAAGGTGACAACAATATTCCTTCAATTTTATTATTGTTGGTAAATCATTTATAATGGGCTATAAACATAGAACAGGTGCCCTTCAGACATTTAGTATAAAATGTGAGATTAGTTGAAAAGCATGGCAATGTCACTGTTAAGATTATTAATTCGGAATCAATTCGGAGTCATTGACAATAGAGGACTTAAACATTGGATATTTAGGTAACTCCAGCAATTTTCTTCCCCTTAACTTGGCCAGCAGAACGTGGTTAAACGCCTTGCAATGGATAATACTTAAAGCTGATGGATACTAATTAAAAATCAATTTTAATCAACCCTATATATACGCCAAAGTTTATTTCGGTATGGCTAAGAGAATCATTTACGTCTTTATCAGGTACTTCGAGCTACTAACCTAATCAGTACTATTGAAATAAAGGCCAAACAATAAGTAAACCTGCAAAGAAGTAAAAAACAAGAACTAATCCGAAGACACCGATAAGACGAAATCATATGTACCATAATAAATTTTAGTGTAAATGAACATAGTGTATTTCACCTCAGTAATAAATAAATTCCACATAGTTCAGCCATAAATCATTTACTGCGTGCGCTTATCAATGCTGCTATATAAATGAGAATAACATCATATTCTGTGATACTTAAATGCATAAATATACAAAAGATAAAGAGGGGAGAGCTAACAGAAGAGGTAAGACCTTTATACATATTTCTACAGCCTGAATCGGCCCACATCCTACGCCCACTTCTTCGATGAGGTCACCCATGCAAAAAAAGCGTCACAAAGCACATTGTTCCCCTGTTTTCAAATACCACGATATAGTTGAGAGGCACAAACCTCCATTTAGAAGTGAGGAATTTCCCATGGTGAAGAGACTGTATGTAACTGCAAGGGATGAAATCGTGATTGGCTCTGACCAGATACGCCCTTTTCCCACGCCAGAAGTTTCTCACGAAATGAAAGACGCGCCGGCCCCGTGCGAAAAAGAACCAGTTTGTCTTTAATGATTTCCTAACTAGGATAGGCGTGGCCTGCGAAAGTGACGAAATATTGCATGCCAGGAAGCGTAATTCAGGATACTCAAATTTTAATTTTGGTTTATATCATCTCCAAAGAAGTTGCCCCCGCTTACTCCTCTCACAGACTCATTGTCGAGTGAATGGCCTTTGATATGTAAATGTAAGCATGTCATCATACGCTTATAAAAGTTGTGGGTGTGTTGTACGCAACAGCAAATCTTTGGTTGATTTGGATAGCCGGCGGACTCAATATATGGACGCAGGATCAAAGACCTCTCGTTTAAGCCAATGAGTATACCAGTTTGAAATAGCTAATGTTTTTTAAAGGCATCCAAAATCGAAGAGAATGAATTCAAATTCTTCGCACCCTTTTGTATGAAAGTGAAACTAGGTGATGTTAGGATATATACGAGCCTAGGTTGAATGCAGTGGGGAAAAGTAGCTGGAGAAGTTTTATGAAAGAATTAGGAAGGATATGGCGAGAAGTAAAAGGTGTAAAGTAGTCCAGTCATTGCATGCACTAAGGATATGCACGAAGTCACTCGGATGGATGCTTAAACACCAAGGAATGAAATTCGCCCTGAAAAAATCACTTGACTTTTCAGGGATTCGAATCTGGATCGCCCAACTACCCGTCAGGTGTGTTAGTCATTACACCACCAAACCAACTTCCATCAAGGCGATTTGCGATGAGGGCCTATATGCACAAGGTTTTGGCAATACCCAATAAACCCCCGCATAAGAGTTGTCTTAGATATGCAAGGAACTGTTGATGGAGGCATCTTGGATTATTAAAAACTCCGACGATACGGAGGGCTTACATGCGAACGTAAATTACGTCAGACATATACATATTGTATATGCTTCTTCGTAGTTCTGATTTAATATTCAGATATAAGCATTGAACTTCATTTACATCTACATACTAACCTGCGAGCCGCCACATGGGCGTGTAGCAGGGAGTGTTAGGACCAGCCGTGTGTACGATAAGGTTTTGAAAGGTGAAATAGTCAAGTGTATAATGGGAGTGGTTTAATTTAGCTTAGTTTTATTATGGTCACTTATTGAGCGTGGAAATAACCACTATTTGTACTTATGTGTTCGGCTTTTTATCCCTCTTATTTTATCGGTTCTATGAGACCTACAAATGTTTATTATACTTCCAAACATACGAAGATCGACTTTTTTATCGAATTATGACGCTTTTTTCGTGATAACTTACCCGGCATGGTTCATTCATGGCATAAGAAGCTATATCTCAGAAATCACAAAACTCGGTATTCGGATCGGTACTCGGATAATCGAGTCCGCACAGTATGTTATCGTTCATATTTAATTGATGTTCCACTGACGGACGTGTACGACACAGAGTGCTGATTTGTTTACTCATGTGAATCGTGAGGATGAGAGATGAATAACAAACTTGTGTCACAGTAGGGAGAATATTGTCAAAGGAATGGGTGAACAAAGATAAGCATAAGTTTATAATGCTGACGTCATTCCCACGAGGAGGAACACCTGGATTTTCGGGAACTTGAGAGCGTGGTGGACGTAATGACATTTAGTAGATGCAAGGAAAGAGCTATTAAAAGATATGGACAAGTGGAAAAAAAACTATTAAAGCATGAAAAGCTATTTTTTTCAAAATATTCTACCGGTTAAGGTAGGTATTGCTGAATGTGAAAGAATCTCGTCCCGATTTTCTACACTTTCCGGGGCCTATCTCCCTCTAGTATATCCTATTTCGCCATAGCATACGATCTGCCCTTCTTCATCCTGTCCATGAAACCCATTCTCCTTCTTCGTCCTCACTGCTTCCCTAACATCCTTCCCTCTATCACATTCTTGAGGGGATGAAAAGCTATACAGCGTCCCATCTTCAGCGAAGAGAGTGCGTGCATATGTATGTGCCTAGCTCTCTATACTTTTAGGGCAGGGTTTTACTTTCAGGACTCAAGTGTTGATGACGTTTTTTCGCTTTCAGGGGGAAAAAAGGTCAAAAAGGCAAAATACTTAGGAAATTCAGATCTTGAACACAACTTAAATGTGGAAAAACTTCTTCAAATTTCTTTATTCTTCATTTCACCTCATAATAGACCATCAAGTCGGGTTTCTACAGTATATCCGCACATAGTAAATATCCCATGCCCTCTCGGACGGAGTGTGGGGTCACTCAGTGACATTAATCATTCAGTTCCATTCCCTCCATCCTCAACCTCCCAGCGGGGTTTTCTTCATCTAAGGCCCTCTTCCGTCGTCGCCTCCACCGCCGATTGCAAGCCAACCCTTTCACATTCTCACTCGTGGGGGACCACCGTACCGTATGCGTCACCTAATTCCCATTATCTCGCCACTGGATGTCCCCAGGCGATCGAGCGCATTTTCATCCGCTCGCCCCATTGATCCCCTCCGCAAGTGCATCCCAATCACTCCTGGTTCTCACACACTCTCTCTCTCCCCTCCATGGGTCGATCAGAATAAACCTTTAAAACAACACTGGGGCAACAAACACTTCTAAACCCCCCTCGCTCTCAAGTTGACGGCGACCTTCCTATCCCTTCCCACTCTCCAGCATCTTTCTAATCCTCTTCTTTCACAAATGTTTCCCATCTCTCACCCCGTAGTTCCTCGCTCACTCTGCTGTTTGGTGGATGTCGCACCGCGGTGAGGATCATCGATTAGCTCCAACTCATTTTCCACCTTACCATCCTGTATTCAACCACTAGCCCCGCATCACCTCGATGTAGTCACCCGAAATTGCATATTCATTTATTTGGGATATGACCAGCAGATTAGCAGGTTTTTAAAATTTCCTTATCCTAACATCGAGATGGGCGACCGAATAGGTACACACACACCGGCGAGGAACGCGGGAGCAAAACTCTTGCGGAAATTCGCCAGGAGGGCGAAATACTTCGTACATTCATCTACATCTACATACTACCCTACGAGCCGCCGCATGGACGTGAGGCAGGGGGAGTTAGGACACCAGTCGTGTAAAGATGTAAGGGATAAGGTTTTGGGAGGTGAAATAATGATGAGTATTGCGGGAGTGTATTTCGTGGAGCTCGGTTCTGGAGAGTGGAGTGGAGCTAGTTTTTATTGTAGTCGCTTATTGTGCGCGGAAACGAGTTTTTATAGCTATTTGTTCGGCAAAGTATCTCTCTTAGTTTATCGCTTCTGTCATACTTAGAGATGTAGTGCGGCGTCATGATAATATTCTCTGTGACGCTCTGAAACACACCAGTTTTGAATTTCTCAAGCAAGTAACCTCCGAGTCTCTAGGGGCTCCCACCATAATCCCTGTAAAAGTCGCGGTAGTCACAGGGCGTGAGCTACTTCCACAGGAATCACAGCCCCAATCCTCTACTTTCGCGAGTAGCCTTGATGCCCAGAGTAAAAATGTGTCTTAAATCCCTTTCTTCTCATTTCTCGACTACCACCAATAGTGCCTAAGCAGATATTATGTACCAGCCGTAGAACCGGCTTCGCAATGAGAGCTGTACATAATCTGTAGTAGGGGTCCGTCTAATACAGTCTATGTTCGCAGAGGATACTAATTAAGAGCTTCATTAAGCTCTTAGATCGCCATTTCTCGTTGTTAATTTACTATTTACTAGAGTCAAGGGACGCAGGAAACGCCGCATGCAGCGAACAGAAATTTATTCGCGGTGGTCCCGCGTTTAGTCGAGCGGGATTCGCGCCGGTCTGTGTGCAGTTGTATTCCGCCAGGTAACTTTTCCCGCGTCCCACGCCGGTTCGCGCAGATCCTTTGTCCATACACGCGTCATGCATGAAACTCCGATTACTTTTTTTGACCCACGACACAAGTTCTTGCCCAATTTATATCCAATTTTAGGGAAGACTTTTCAGAGGCTGGCACGGTCAAACCGGTGTGTGCAAACCAGCCTTCTTCCGAAAAAAAAAACAAAGTCAATTTCTCATTACAATTAAAAGCGGCCGCGCGCACTGGGAGCGGTCAGCTGGCTTGGCAAAAATGATTAAAGTAATCAATTATAAATCTTATGAAGGTATAAAATATTATATTCTCCAAAATTTTTGGCCGACAGGGGAAAAATTTTGTTTCAGAGATTTGGCCCATTTTGGCACGCACCCTCGAAAAGATTCCCACCTAACATCTCAACTTCTGATACATCTTTTCACTTCCTCCATACCATACTTCACCTCACTTCACTTCACCAATTTCACTTCACCATAGATAGATCGCTATAACGTCTCTCTAAAATTCTTTCTACGTTCTATAGCTTTTTATTTCGTCCATAATTCCTATCCTCTTCCTTACTCTTTCCCATCGTTCTCCCCTCTACCATCCTCTTAAACATATTCAAGGGCACATAAGCACGAATATTCCGCAAAGGCTCAACAACTCGCATACGCCGGGTTCGAGCCCGGATCCCTCAAAATCGTGCTAAATGCTTCAGCCAGTCAAAATACTGAGGCTTTTATCTCCCCAATGGATTTTTTTGGGCTTTTAAGGGAGCCTAGGCATTAATCAAAGAGATGTGGGTGAGTAGAATGATGAAGACTGAAGAATGGTACGGTGGATAGAATGGAAGACTAACGAGGAAGTGCTTGATAAGGTGGGCGAGGAAATGAAACTTCTGAATGAAATTCGAAATTGGCAGAGTACGTGGCTAGAGTAAGTAATAATGGGATGGGTAGCTCAATACTGTGATCGAGGAAAGGATGTTGGGCAAGCGAGGAAGGGGAAGAGAGAGAATAGGTTTCATGGACGGGATGAAGAAGGGTAGCTCGTATTCTGAGGTGAAAAAGAACATAATAGAGTTAAATAGGACCCTGAAAGTATAGAAAAACGGGAGGAGATTCACTCACTTCCTAAAAAACCTACCTCTCACCGGTAGAACACTTAAACAGATATTCAAGACAGCCAGGTATTGTACGCCAAAGAAGCTCTGAGAAATATCCCTACTCAGCGGAATATTCACACCTAAGTACACCTGTTGGTGACTTGGTAAAGATGACGACCTGGAAAGTCTTCTTATCCTAAAATTTATGACGAAAGGCTAAATTGATTCGGGTTTCTGATCCATGTTGATGCAAATGTTACGCATTGTCACAGTAATTAATTCATGTTACAACCTGAAACGTTCCATTTTAGGATTAAATTATCATTTACTTTTATTTAATACTGGTTTTCCACCTCAAATGCAATGTTTGCAGTTTTCAATTGCTGTGGCATTTATTTATATGCATTAGCTCAATTATTATCACTAATTCCAAGTTCAGGAATTTAGGCCTCAAGCCGAGGCGGGACATACATTCCATAAATGGCGTTTGAGCTGTATTCTGGCGTTTAGGTTAAAGAGTTATAGAAAGTAAGATGGGAAATTCATATCAATATTTGAAAAGATAGGGAAAGGTTGTGATATTCCTCCTAAAAAATAACATTGATTATCATTTGACAACAATTTGAATCGGAGAAAAGTAAAATGCCCGAACAATTTGTGATAAAATAAGAGGGAGAAATGCTAGCTGCTAAAGAAAAAGATGAAATAATGGTGTCTTTCATAGACAATTGGTTTCAGTTAATATAATGTACTCCAATTGGGGGATCTATGTCTATTTCGAACATATAATAACAGAAAGGAATAGTATATTGAAGAATTGGGAAGAATGGAATGATGGAATAGAATGGGCTCGAAATCCAAAAATATGGTGCAAAGGTTAATCTATAAAATAAAGACAGGAGAACAGTAGAACGGGGAAGAAAATATTGATTAATGAGAGAGTTGAAAATATCAATACGACTGCATAATTTCCGTTTTATTCAATGATAAATAGCATTCATGCATGAGTAGCAGTATATCGCGCCATTGAAAAAGTGCTAAGGCGTCTGATTATACTTTTGAATATAAGTTGGAGTGATATCGACGTACAAGTTGGAACGAAGACCATGGACTATTTTGTTTTAATTCCATAAATCTGTTAAAGAGATAAGACGGTCTTTGAGGAGTTGGATTCCCAAATAAAATAAATTAGGCACAGGGTAAAGAGCGCTAGTTGATTTGAAAATCCAAAGATATGAATTCCAAATTGTATATTTATTGCTATATTGCTTGCTTGTGGATAAATCTATACGCATACATTTGTCCTGAATGGTAAATTTTCAAGCATTTTCAATGTCTTTAGCACTAATATAAAGTGTTTTCTCTCATCGGTAGTACACTCTATGTCACAAATTTATCGGCGACGTCGGGTACAGTACATATTAATAAATTTTATTCATAATTCTATCACAATGCCTCCTATATAAAATTTTTAAAGAATATTAGATTGATTGGCTTAGCGGAGAGGAATACAGGTGAATTATCGAATACTGTACATTAATTTACGAGAGAAGAATTCGCGAAAAATGTTTATTATCAGTAGACACTGAGCAAATATTTATGTTTAAAGGCAAATGCATTTTCTTAAGCTATACGTGCTCACAGATCTTTACTTTCTTACATTTCAGTAGCTTAAAACCAAAAGGCTTTCTTCACGATGGCATGATAATTTATGACATATAAACTGAAATATCTACCGCCTAGTAAAGCACGTAAATAATATACATAGTTAAGCTGACGGCTCTGGTATGCGCTGAGGTCATTAAACTGGCGCGGCATCGGAGTATTACACTTTAATACATTTCATCTAGGAATTTCGTGTTCATTAAGATGTGCAACTATTTATCGGAACATATTTTTCTGGCAAAGTCTCTCCCATATTTCATATACAGTTTCATTTGTGCTGGCAAACTGATTCCACCTGGATTCCACATTTGATTAGCGCATAAATTGCCTTGTCAACAGATTCATCAGCAGCTTTCACAGCATCAATTCAAAGCTCAATTTTAGAAAATTCCCAAACCCTTAATAGCTCTCACACACATGCTTGATTTTCACCATGAAAAACTAAAATAAACAAGTCAATCGGTGTACTTGGTAATTATTTTCATCAATTATTTCAAGGACTGGAAGCTTCTCCAACTTAAGTTTTGCGCAAGGTATGAGGAAATAATTATTAATTGACCATATCAGCGGGAGTTATAGCTCCTCTACTTCACAATCTGGAAAATTGATGGTTCGGTAGCTCATAAGATACAGTGTCCGAATGGAATGGGAGAATAAGGCTACATTCTTTTACTGGCATTGGCTATTTCTTCTGGAATTTCAGTTCCCAAGTGGAACGAAAAGTGAGGCACGATGGCCGATCGAACATGCGGAAATTCAAAGTTCGATCCCTGATAGGGTCCGTACATATTTCCTTCTGGACAGCACACCAATTTCCATGATAAGTTATACACCTCATCAAATCGCTTTTAAAATTTTTTTACGAGGCCATCGGTCTTATTAACTACTTCTGCCACCTCTTTTACCCTTCACCCTGACTCCCTATCCTTCCCATCCCGTTGAAATTCTTTGCATTCCATTCCGGCCTGAGCCATTCCAATCCACTGTCCTGGACACGCCCCCTGAGAAGTGCCTCCAACCTACCTCACCCACGTCCCAGGGACTGTTCATCCCCCTGCCAACCGCCCTAAAAACTCTTGAGGACCCCTCAAATTAAAAGGTGGGTGGGTGCCCGAAAGGTTAAGGCACCAGTCCCGAATCCGGGATGCCAGACCGCTTGGCAGGTGGTGTGGTCTCACTGAGATTAGCCCGTCCTAGTCTTTACATACTATATGCACACTAGATGGACGATGCTCCCGTCCAATGCATTGCCTGTGAGCCTAGAACAAGCCAATTATTCCGACGTTCAGATAAATATAAATAGACATAAGGAGATTTTTATTCAAGGAGCTTATTAAGGAGTCAGCGCAGAATGAAACTCTTTCAGCGCACTGTAGCATGAACGAAAGACGAATAATGAACCCCGGAGTGTAGAAAAAACGCTTGGAACCACTGGTAATTCAACGAGTATAATATTTATAACGATATAGGTTTCATGAGTTATAGCATCATCAGAATCACCAATCAATCAAAAAATAGAGCCAATTCCTCAAGTAAGATAGTTATTACGACCTGGGTTTCGCTTGCTACATCATCACCGGACATGATGATGCTGTAATAAGCAAAACCTAGGTCGTCATAAATATTGTATCCCTGGAATTTTCTCTATTTTATGATTTTATCAGTGACGTTCCACAAAATATCGCCCAAGCATTCAGGATTTAAACGTCTGGTATACTGCCGGTATGTAGCATTCAGCGGGTACGCAATAGTGACATGTTGTTCATAGTTCACTGATTCATTCGGAGTACATGCTTAGAAAAAGAATGAATTTCACCGCAAAGTATTCAAAATCTTTACATCGTCCACATTTGACGCCTCCTATGAAAATCAGCACATCAACAACATTTGTGAATAAGAATATCGAAGTTCTTTGACTACTGCGCAATAACTCTGCTCCCGATCTACTGTGAGGTGATCAGCAAACTACAGCATATTGAAAGCTCCCATTAGCAGATATTTAATTGCTCATTACGATAAGTTCACAGCAAAAATGTCTTTGAAAGTGTCTTTTTCCAAAGAACTTAATGTAGACTTAAAGATCACATCTGTATAAATATACAACCGTAGCTTGAAGGCAAAAAATGAGGAAATCATGCAAAGTGATGCATATTTATGCAATAAAAAATTAATGTGTAGTGAAATTACGCTTAGTTAAAACAGTTTGAGGAATATATTATAAAAATTCAATGCTAATCCAAAGAGTTTCTTATACCTTTTGACAAATTTCCAACTATACTGGGAAAAAGTCATAGGTACACTTTCTTTAAGGTACTGGTTATATGTTAAAATGTTTATCCCTTTTGACAGCAGGTATTATAATTTTGGTCCAAAGTATAAAAAAACGTCGATTCAATAGTGAAGTATTCACCTCATGATATGGGCATATCATTCTCCAGCGTCTTCCTTCAATAAAAGCTTCATATAACACGTAACCACTATTCGTAAAGCACAAATATAAAACATTATAAAAACACAAGTGCCTCAATGAGTGCAACCTTAAAGTTCAACATGAAGGACAACTTTAGTATCATCCGATTTTGCAAGATACAATCTTTACGGATACTACAAAATCATCTAGGTATCCGTAAAGGAGCCCGGAGAGCTGGTGAAAAATAAAAAAAATACTGTCTAAATATAGCGGTGTTGAAGCCATTTTCAAAATTCCGCTGTACCGATCAGGGTTTGCACACTGTAATGGAAATAATTTGGGATATCATTGCACAGGTGAGTGAGTGAATGATGAGACATTAATCAGATTGAAGTGCAGTTTTTTCTTGTTTCCAATAGCCGTACTCGATTGTTTGTGAAATCCAGGGCTGCAAATCCGGCCTCTAAGAAAGATGAAATTTAAACAAAAGTTTTCCACGATAATTTGGCTTTCTTACCGAGTCTGTCATCAAACACCTGAATATATACGCTGAGTGCACCTCTAGTTTGGACGTGCTCCAAGGTCCCTGCATCCCACACGCCCAATACCCCAGGTTGGGATCACCAGGCACTGAAATTATTATCTGTCTATCCTCGGTAGATGCCACGGCTCCAGTGAATAATCACACCCCTTGCGAGTTTCCCTCTCACCCCCATTAATTCACATTTTTTGGGGGGGAAATTTGTGGTTTATACAGAAGGCGATCTGGCAGGTTGCTAAATTATGAATCAGTTGAGTTCTCGAGTACATTAATTTCGCACGATTAACCCCATGTAATGATAATGATGAAGATGCTCCCTTATGTTTTAATGCAAGCGCTGATGAAGTTAAACACGACATTATCATGTAAATGGAAACCTCGTTGTTTTTCAAACCTCGAAAGATGCAGAAAATTTAGCATTATTAATCATGAATTATTATAAACCATGTGATTGCGTAAAAGTATTCTGTAACTTAGGTTAAAAGTTAGTTATTCCAAAATTAACCATATACAAATTGGTACCATTATAGGTATTTTAACGTAATATTTATTTGTACGAAATGCATTTTGCTACAGATTTACGAGGCCAATAAATCTCGATTCTCTTTCCTTAGGTTCTAGCAAAATTAATTCGCTGAAAAATTAAACTTTGCATCAACATATTTGTCCTTTTCAGACCGAACAATTTCGGTATCGGTTATCGTTCCAGGTCATTCACTGCATAGCTTTCGTGAGACTTTTAACATTTCCAAATGCAAAATTCCTGGGAGATACTTTGCATTCTCATGCGAGAGAATCTCAAGTGTTTAAGGTCGGATTTGTTAACCGATAAAAATGTAATAGTCAGTCGACGAATTAAGAGAAACTCATTATTCATCAATACATTCCATCCAAAGAAGGAGGTAAAAAAATGAAAACGACTGGCGAAACTTAAGGAAGATTAAAGGACTGCTGCCTTATGACTACTGTTACTTATAATTACAGTTAAATTAATTTGGGACGATGAAATCATAATTAGCAGGTGAAATTGGTCATCTGGAAACGGATGTTATATATCAGCCAAATGTGAGAAACAACATCCTGTTGAAGCAATTACTTACAAACGTCATGAGCAGTGATTCATTCTTGTCCTTTGGCGTACCGACCGCGAAAACTGACAAATAATGACCTCCAACTCGGTCATCGGGTTATTTTGATTTTATTATTGACTCACTTTAATTCATGTGCTGGCACTCAGTGAGTGATACTCACGTCAGGATGGATCAAATTGGATTTATCGCCTTCATCAAGCGAAAATGAAATTTCTGATATTGGACCTTTACCTTTGAATTCCAATATTTACATTATATTATCAACCGTGAAGCACCTATGGACCTTTACCTTTGAAATAAAATGTAACTTTAATTTGCTATGTTTTGTTCGAATGTTTTTAGTGGCATTCTTAATACGCACAAAAATGTACTTCAAGGTTTTCACTGAAAGAAATACTTCGATAGTGACCTTTAGAACATAAAAGTGCATCTTTCCTCGTCCTTCCAATGCTTCACGACTCATCTTCGAGGCTTTGTCAAAACATTTCAGCATGTAGTTTTCTCATTTACCGGGGCTTCCTGAAACACTGAGTACCAATAACATGTGCTACTTCCGATTACATCAATGCCATGAGTTGTTTGGAACTTATAATAGGAAATATGGTAATTTTACCATCGAATCCCATCTTAGCAATTAGATAATCGATACTTAACATTGTTAAAGTTTTCCCAGACAGAAAAAAAAACAAAACAAATAAAAACTAAAATAAACAAGTAACTTCCAATATATATGAATAGTAATATAATAAAATAAGTTTCCACACAATTAGGTTTGGATATGCTTACTTTCAGTTTGAATTAGGTCATACACCTTAGATATATAGTCATCATTGATTGTTCAATCCTACGATTGGTAGACTGCATCCCTTACCCTTTTCTATCTAATGCTCGTTCCCTTGCCTTCTGGTGTCTCCTTCCTTTATGTACTTTCCTCTTTATTTGGTCCTTGAACTTCTCCTGGCTCATCCTCTACGGACTTTCCCCTCTATTTTACCTGCAATCACGTTCTTCATAAATCCATTGTCTCAGGGTGTGTTCAATTCATCTTGTTCTTCTTTTCTCTATGGTGTTCTATATAGTACTTTCCTCTTCAACTTTTCTCTAAACTTCATCATTTCTTATTTTTTCCGTCCATTTTATCTTCAGTATACTCCTCCAGCACCAGGTTTTGAAGGCTTAAAGCCTTTTCTGGTCAGTTTTTCCAATGGTCCATGCTCCCGATCCATAGAGTGCTACGCTCCACACAAATGTTTTCACATACTGTTTCCTGGTTTGTAGTCCTGTCTTCTTTGAGCACAGCGGTTGTTTTTTTTTCATGAACGCCTTCTTAGCTTGGGCTATTCTCCGCATGATGTCCGTTGTACTTCTTCCGTCCCACATGACGGTGCTTCCGAGATAGATAAAGTAATCCACTTGCTCTAATTTCTCTCCTCACAGGGTGACTTCTACATTCGCCTTCTATTTTCCGCATATTAGGATTTTAGTCTTAGACTTGTTTACTTTCATGTCGTACTCTTGGAGAACTAGGTCCATTACCTTTAGTAACTTTGAAGATCCTCGCGATTTCCAGCTTTAACAGCGATATCATCAGCGAAGCGGAGCAAGTACATTTCTTCTCCGTTTATCGTTCTCAGTCGAGTTTCTCGTGCTTCTCGAGAATGATGATGATAGTGTTAAGATATATACTAGACGCATTGATGATAAATCTTTCTCATCTATATATACACAAGGATTACGAGTCACAATGCATAGCTATACATAATAAGAAAGCAAAGCTTTAACAACATTTTACCATATGATGGGAAAGAAGCAAAATATAATTACAGCTATGATATTTGCTAACACACGTTGAAAATACTCGGATAAAAAATATAAAACACTGAGTACGACCCCGTAATTGCAACTGTTAACTTTTATAACTAAATGTTACACGTTAACGCCATTTTTTCAAAATTATGATATTAAAAACATCTCAATGATTTTCATTACGCTTAATTTATCAGTAAAGTACGGCTAATAACATAAAAGTTCCCGGCATTGTTTTAGAACATACCCCAACATTTTCTTATTAATCATTTGAACTGATCGTAAATTTTTACGATGATAATGGCGAATTGTGTTTTCTGATAGCTGTCACCTTGAAAGATTTAATCATGTTCGAGGTACCATGCTGGGGGCTATGAATGACGAAAGAGTGGCTCCTAGTAGAATTTGATGGAGAAGATGAGAGGAAATTGTTAGATATGACTGCAGAAACAAGGACGCTGATGGGATAAAACTGAATGACTGAATGAGCTAAAATATACGGAGGTCCTAAGATAATGATTCGTAAATGAGTGAGTGAAATACAAGAGAATTTCGGATGAGTGCGGAAGGAGGTTGAGACGAATAGGATTTTTTATCGTACGAAAACGTTTTCGGTAACTGGGATTAAAATATTTGGGGAAGAGCCGACTTATTAGAAAAGGAAACAGATGGAGAGACTTCAAGATCGAGGAAAATAGAGGAAGAACTGTCTAAGTAGGGAGATCGGCAAGTTGTAGAGAACAGACTGTAGGCTTTCCATTAAGATGGCCAGGATTTGAATCCTAATAGTAACAGAATTTTTCATTGGAATATCAAACTTTACGTTGGAGTTCCATGGGAATGTACTTCAAGGTGTACAAATCCGACAGTGGAATGGGACGCTAAAAATCTGTTAAAAATAGGCTATCGTCGACGTGAAGTTATCTTCGCCACTCCTTTGCTTCCAAAATAACGAATAGTCATACCAACTTACCTCCCATTTATGGAGCAGATGACCTCAACTGTCGGTCACATTCCCAAAAACCAACTGTCTAAGGAGTAGCATTCATTCCAAAAAATATCTATGATGATGATGAAACTTTTCCATCCGGCAACGGAGAGGCTTCCGCTCGTAACTCGCAAAGGAAAAAAATCGCTTACAGCCGAGTTATCTTTTTAATGCCTTATCTATGAGAAAATTAGGTCACCATACCCATGGTATATTTCATTGCCTTTAAAAAATCGATGCCTGCCACGTGATGCCATTCAAAAACCTGAGGGCGGGTTGGGGAGCGCTGCAGTTCTCGTGTTTTCCGCCGTGAACGTTGGAGAGCACCTGAGTGACAGCATTTTAACTTGAAGAGTGGTAATGGACCCCTATCTTTACTCTTTCAACTCTGGAGATAGCGTCTGTGCTGCCCGGCAATGCTGCCATGAAAATGGAATGAATCTCTAGGTGTATTCTCTATTATCGTTGCCACCAATCGGTCTCTCTGTTTCAGAGTATGTATCAAAACGAATGACCCGATAAAAATAGCTACATTTTACACAGTAGGAGATTGGCATAAGAATGAGAGCACCATAAATTATTGTAGAATGGAAGCTGCAGAAACTGACATATATGTATGGAGTGCGCCGCGTTGGTTTGTTTTGAAAAAAATGTGAATCGAAAGTTGAAACAGTGGCGACTGGTGTGAGATGGATGGGTAGACAAAGGAAGTCAGGAATGAATATTGTGAAATTGACTCTGTTGCGAAGGAATCTTGTCAATACAAAAGTCTTGAAAACAAGGTAGTTTATAGGAAGTACTATAAGAGCAAAATAAGAAACTAGTTAACGTTGGGCAGTATTTAATAATAAATTATTAAAACAGATGCATTTGTCTTGGTTTAAATGTCGTTTTGGCTAGAATTACCCCGAAAGAGAACAGCGCGATAGCTTTGAAATACATACATACTTTGCTTGCATAAGCTTAATTTTAATTTTTTATTTCACTGAGAAAATTTGTTATCATTGCATTAAAAAACTACATGTAACGAGATATCATTAAATGGAAGCATGCTGCATGAACACCTTAAACATACGCATTCAATGATATAAACTCACTATGCGCCCATAAACTGCAGCAAAGAACCAATGCGATGACTAAACATGTTAACAACGCGATTGAGTGACACACTTTCACACAATCCCTTTCTCAATTTTTTGAGCTGGTCCAATCAAAGGGATAATAATTAAACGCAAACGCACGGTTTACTAGAGAAAAAATTCAGGGTGTCATCTCTGAAAGCCTTGGCAGCTAAGAGAAAAGGGCTTATATTATTTTGGTCTCGTGCCATCCATCCATTCCTTAGATTGAAGGACGCAAAAAAGCTTCTTGCTGCATGAACACCATCACAACCTTTTAGTGAACAAGCAGAACGGACATGGAAGTGCTTCGTATGGTGGGAGAGGAAACTTCGGGAGGGAGAAGGTATAGGGAGGGTAGGTAGCTGGAGCAGTTATAAGGGGCGAAGGTATGTTGAAGGCCGTGATAGAAGGGAGGATGATGGGTTGGGGAAGAGCAAGAGAGAGAATAGGCTTTAAGGGCGGGATGAAGAGAGATAGAGCATATGTGGAATGAAAGATATGGTGAAGGTAGATAGAGCCTGCGCTTAAAAAAAATAAGGGGATTTTGAATTTCTTCCATTTTAATATACCTTAATCGGTACATAACCCTAATGATAAAAATATTATGTAATCGAGTGACTGTTACCAGAAACTCGACTCTACACCCGTTTAATTAGTGAAAAATGATGGAAATGGTAAAAGAATTATAATTTCCATTTTTGGGCCGTGTTAAAGCATGACATGCATTGAGTTTCACGAGCAATATTAAAAATGTTGGCAAGAGTTATGGTTTGGTATGTTTTTCGAATCTATAACTCGGCGTGAAAAATTTATATTTGGAAGCAACTACTGTTATAAGATGGAATGACATATTTCGTGTCAATACGTCTATTCATTTGTAATTAAATGATATTTTTGGTCTACAGTTTTGACCAACGAGCAGGTACTTCATTTACTCCTCATATACTTACTACATATACATATATTTACTACATATATCTAGAGTTTAATAATGTATTTGTTTCACTATGTGCTTCACTTGCGCTTATATAATATACCTACTGGTAATGAATAGATATGGCAAAGTGTTAAAATATCATCGAATCACCATGAAACCAAATCGGTAAAATGGAATTTTTCTCTTTCATCTATAGACATCACTAATACACACACAGGTATGGACCATTTCACGCTAACTTGCATTTGTGTGCATAGACAAAAACTGCTCCCAATACATTTATTTACATCCTCTCCTCCACTACGGCGTTCAGCATCGCCGAGCCCTTCATTACCACTTCTAACTGCTCCTATTTTCGCAGAATATTTTAAAATCTGGTCATCGTTTTCGATACACAATGTATTACACGATGCCTGAGCAGCGGGTGCTGTTGAAAGCGCGGGAAACATTGACTTCGCTCCGATGCTTCCAATCGCATCCATCCATTAAGCCCACGACAGTCTCCGCCTGCAGGTATAACTTAAATTATTCCCCCCGGCACGCAACTCTTGCGTGCCATTACCACGGCTCGCAGGCCACAAATCACGCGTTCCTCCTCCATTCCCCTGCCTTGGATCCCTTCCCTGTTTGGCCGATGCCCACCCTTCCACAGATTGTCTGATCCTCTTTCGCCCCAATCCGTAGCTCTCCCTTCACCCTGATGTTCCGCTTGGCGTGGAAGCTAAAGCACTGACCTCCAATGTCGCGAGTCCGGGTTTGTTTCAGGGCAAATGCAGAAATTTTTCATTGGAATCCTGAACTATTCTTGGGTATCATAAGGAATGATTGTCGATAGGGTTGGCTTTTCACAATCAATTGTATGTTGATACCTGGATTACGGTGCGATACCTGACTGCTTCACGGTTCATTGCTCCATATGGAAACGAAAGGCGAAGATGCTCGTCCCCGCTGTCTACAAGTTTTTTTATTTAAGATCGCATGAGCGATATATGGTCGTACACCCAATCGAATGAGACAACTGTTATTTCAATCCTGTAGCGAAGTTACGTCCTAGTACTCAATTTTCGGTCTTATTTGGGAGACGTTAGTGTTCACGCTAAAGAAATTAATACTCCTTCATTCCTGGGCGAATTAAATAGCTTCTATTTTCATCAGCCTGGCAAGCATTATTCCCGCTCTCGCAGCAACTTGATAATTATAGAAGTGCTGTACTACGGTAGCTGCCGCATTATTCGGTTTTCTCCACTGGATTTCAATCCCGACACCCTCATTGATCAACCAAAGCGACAACACTTCGTAAAAGAGATATATATCAAGAAAAGCAATACAATACACTCTCCCCTCCGATATAAGACATGCCCTTCCTAGCAAAAACATTGAGCTCGGCTCGAGAGGGAAGAAAGGTCAACGGAGGCTGACCAAAGGCTATTACCACCCCCCACACTCTCTGACCCTCTCGATTCTCATGTGAACGCACTCACACCCCTTAAAAGCTTCGATTCCCATCGATTTCCCCAATCTTTTACGAGAAGGGGATCATGCCATGCCCTTGTGCTAACCCCCCAAACACTCACTTCACTCCTCTGCACCACCCCGAGACGGGACCAAGTTAACTTCGGGGTCGTAAGATGTCCCCACTTCGGGAGCCCCTGATTGTCGCTCCTTGGGTGTCACAGGGCAGGACACACAGAAGAGCCGAAAGGGACGATTCCATCTGACCCTTCCCACCTCTTAAAAGGGTGCCCAACACTATGACCGTCTAACCTCCCTCACGCTCCTTTATAGCTTCTCGACCGAAACCCTGAAGCTCCTCCCAGCGTAATCTGTGCGTCTATAAGACGATTCCTTCTCGGCTCTTTGCTCCCCTTCCGATACGAACGAAGAAGATGCTCGGCCCCGCCGTCCACTTGTGTTTCTATTCAAGGCAGCTCGGGCGAGATATCGAGAGCTTTCCATTTTCTCTTGTAAGCAGCGCACCTCGCAACCCAACGACGTATTTGTTACGACGGCTTCCACGGTTTCCTTTTTTTTTGGTATTTTCCGTTTTCTCCCCGCGTTGCACCATTTTTGTGGACGAACGTTCCGCCGGCATCCTAGTCGACTTCATCAGGTTAGAATCCACGGGGAGAACCCAAAAAATACCTATCAACAACGTACTTGCATTCTATTATAGTCAGACCCAATGCACTAAGTAGCGCCCTTCAAACACGGAAGAGCAGAGATGATGCAACCTAAACAACAAAATAACTTGGTTAATCGCATTCGCGATTGTCGTTTTCGAGTTGATTTTCAGCAAAAGCTTCAAACATGGGTAACGCAAAGTTTACAGCTCTAAGGTAAATAGATTCCGTTTTTGAATACATAATCTGAAGGGCTTCGATTACCCGACAAAACATTCGGCCTTGAAAATTGTATACCTATAGTATGCTCTCCACCACCAGGTTACTAAACGTTTCACCCGCGAACATGGTTCCACTCTAAATTCCTTCGTGTGAATTGTAGCCCGCTGATATTCTACGATTTGATAACTAACTTAAACATCTTGATTGAAAAGCTCCCATCATACACATTAAATTCAATGACTTTGGTCTTGCGTTAAATAAAAAGATCTCATCTTTTAAAATGCATAAAGATATAAGCTACTCATTATATTAATATTCAATACATTTTATAAAAACATTTGCCAATTTTCATGGGATATGGTGCGACTTTACACTCCAGACAGACTATCAAAAGCATGAGGAATTTACGATGCTCAGATTGCGTCAGCTTTATGACATTACATAGATCATACGTTTTCAGTTGTGAAGATATTTTTATTGCACGGCGTGAAGTTAACTAGTCAAGTTAAATACTGAAATATGTTCAAATTTGGTAAATTAATGAGGCGTTCAGTGTAATGCAACTATACTCACCCCATGGATAATTTCATATTTACTTCGAGCTTATTTTTTAATTTAGGAGATTTAATCCTTAACCAGTGCCGAGAATCTAAGTTTTCTTTTATTATTTTATAGTGCTTTTATTCACAATCATTAAATTCAAGAGGTTCAACAATTATTTTGATCCATTTGATCATTTATCTGAGGTCGCAGCGGGTCACACTCCATGAATATGAGTACAAAGAAATATCATCTCAGTCCTAAGATGAAGGGATTTCGTCTGTATAATCACTTACCTAAGCATATATTACCCTTAAATTTTGTCTTTCTTGAAAGTCCAAATTGAAACCTTTCTCGATGATTAACTGAGCTTTAATATAGATAAATATCTTGAAATGTCCACCTGATTCCTAAGATCGAGTTAAAAAAAACGGAAAAAAAGCTTATAGCTGTCCAATTAAGCTACAGTTGAAACTGATATAACTTACAGAATGTAGTGAACTAATCTACAGGGTAACTCGGAATACTTAAGGGTAATTGTTAACATCTTAATAAATTTATTTTAATGAATATGAAGAGAACAGCAAGAAGACGTTAATTTTGTAAGAAATAGAGGAAGGCCGCGCGTTTTATTTTTCAGAAAAATATCATAAGTGCAAACAAAAGTCTAGATAGTAAAATGAAAACGTAAATTTAATTTAAATCAATTCATAATCATAAAATAAGGTTCATTCTAAAACTCTTAAAAGATTAGAGATATGGAAATAAACGCTTTTGAAGCACGTGCGTCGATCTGGTTAACTGAGAATTTCATGTAATTTTCATCTCTTTCGTTGAAATAGGGAACAACGTGATACCGAACCTATTACTTTTTATTTCAAGTTGATGTGATTGCCAGCCCAGCGAGCAACACCATCAACTCAATAAATCTCGGTGCTAATGTGGAAGTGTAATTAATTGTCTCACTGTACATTGGAATAGTAAAGCCACTCTAGTTACTTGGGTGCAATATGGAGTGATACCAATTCTTCCCGCTCAACCTTTTACATCCAAGTGGAGACCACATATTATACCATTATCTCGTTCTCATATCTGCCGCAATATTCTAAAGCAAGGCTGATGACAAGATAGTGTCCGCGAATGCAAATCTCTCGATTTGCATAAAAGATATATGAACTAAGTATCGGTTTCACAAAAAGATCAGTGATAACTACTGAACTATAAATGTTGGACGAACCCAAAATCGAGAAATTAAGTAATGGCTTACTCACCACAGTAATTTCCGATGACAATTTAACCCAATTTAACTTGAATTTACATTTGTGGAGAAAATATACTCCAAACTTCACCAAATAACGAATCTGAAAAGCAAAGATTATTTCTAATTAGAAAGGATATGCATATCTTAAAACATTACATGCTATATTAAGCGAATAAACTAAGAATAAGCAATGTATGCTCAACACTTTAAATCAAATCCATACGAGCACTCTATATAATATAGTCTTCGACAGGATAGCTCTAAGGAAGAAAATATGCAGTCAACCTCTTTCAGTTCAGTTGCTCCTTCGTTATAATTTAGGACAATACCCTACGGCGACTGCCAACCCGGCGCCCACATCAAAATTTAATATTGTGTCGGACAATGATTTAAGCCATGGAAAGCTAGGCATATGTTTCAATATGAAGCTAAAGAAACGATTCCAAATCAGACCACGTGAACAAACAATACCGCCTTGAAACGTCCATTCTAAAAAGAATTTTTATAAGAGTTTAACATTTTTAGTTTGTTGAAGGCAAAACCACGTTTCGCATTGATACATTTATCACAGTGACGGGAGCTGATCTGAACCTCTTTATACCTTACTCTAGTACATCATAGGGTTTTCCAACATCGCGTTCAGAGTAATGAAAAGCATCTGGAGATAACCCTAGTATTGTTTTCCCATGGAGCTGTACTGGAAAAAGAAACATCTCCTCATCGATGGACAAGATTTCTTCATTTTCACATCCAAAAAGTTTGCATAGTATCGTCAGCCACTTTATCTAAAAGGGAGCCCGAGTCAAACTTAGTTTTATAAAAAAATGAAATTAATTTAACGTGTGGGCTGTATACCTCATGAATCATTTTCAAGGTGAGCCACTATGCGCCGCCTTTTCTAGTCGGGGCATATTTTTTAAACCAACTACTAGGCTTACCCAGCCAGATATAGACCAACTAACTGGCCGGAACAAGATCGCCTGCCGCCTCCTCTTCTGGACACACGAATAGCTTTTATTAATGGCTTCCGAACACTTCGACCATGCCCAAGAGCAATGGCCATTAAACTCATTCGTAATGGCTGGATTCTCCATTATGGACCGAAGGAAGAAAGTCATGTGCAGCCGAATTATAATGCATTATGTACAACGAAATTTCCACAAATACACACGATATTTCACGCCGCAAAATTAACACATACTTCTGTTTGAGAAGGTTCAAGTCCAAATGTTTATCATATGTGTTCCTTAAATACAAAATATGATAGATACCACAGATTCACGTACATTCTAGTTGTCGTTTAATATTATATTCGAATTTAACTATAAAAAGGCAAAGGAAAATAACTCCCTTATCACGATTTCATAATTTAAATAGATCTATCCATTTGAGAAAAGCTTAAGACCCCAAAATTATGAGTGCAGAGAGTTCTTAAAAGGTCATCATGAATAAAGAGGTATGGATATGAATTCATGGATAAGAATTTGTTTACGGTACTGAAAAAAATACTATGCAGTAATATCCAACCATGATTGCATTGAAAACTTTATTTGTCAAAGAAAAAAATATGGTAGATTGTAATGTCAACATCGATGATTTCTGTATTAAATTCGCAAACAAAAATGTCACAAGCCTTCTACTCTTCGTGTGGTGACTCTCATTTCCAGTATAACATTCTTATGGAAATAATGGGTTGCCGAATAATTGTTCAGAGATCATTCTTGGTCATAAATAAGACTGAATATCCGAGAATAGCTGTAAAAATTTCCATCTACAGAGAATATTTAGCTTTTAAGAATGATTAATAGTTTAGTATTAATAAATATATGCTTCTTGACGGTATCCGCCGATATATTGTGGTACTGATTGAACAATATTAAATTACTAAAACAGATATACAGTAAATATATCTTATGTTCACCCCTACTAGTTTCAAAAGTGGCACAAGTCCTAAACAACATGGTGCTAGATCAAATGAATTTGTGAACTCGTCAGTTTTTCCAAAGTATTATTTATAATATAAACTCCATCTCTATATAACAAACGTTCTGAGACATATAGCACAATTTGTTCCCTCTAATACATTTTTTTCATAAAATTATTATGCTAAAAACTTTTTTCCCAAGCCGCCCATCGATAGTCATCGTTCGTGCTTGATTACCCTGTTTGCCGTCTCTAGCACTCTGAGAGTTCTAAAGTTGTTGCGGCGACGCCAAAAAGGGTAACCCAGTACCGCTTACGCCCAAGCCAAAGCTCTTATGGAGTGACAGTACAAATACATGTGCTCCATAAAAGAAAGGAGAGCTTCCGTTTGGTTGAGCATCGGTTGGCTCGCGAGCAGGGTAGTTGAAACGAGCGGGGAGGGGGAATAAAGGCTTGAGGAAAGATGACGTATGGTGAGGAGGAATGGCTCTCAAAGGGAGGGAGGGAGGTAAGAGGGGAATTGGGAGGTATGAGGGAGGGGGAAAGGGAGAAGAAGAAGGTTAAATCGTGGTGTGGAATCGGGGGCTGGGATAAGGAGTGGAATGAGTCTCTCGGATGAAATAATGACGGGTGTGGAGGAGTTTATATGGGGAGGGAGAGAAGGGACAGGTGGGTTGGGTCGTGAAAGAGGAGGCAAAAAGGACTGACGGAGAAGGACCATGAAGAATGAGTAGGAGGAAGCACGGCAAAGAAGAAAGATGAAGAGCTGAGAGGAAGGAGCGGAAGAGCGATGTTAAAAAAACACCTTCGCGGGGAACGGAAGAATCAAAAAAAGCACATCGATGAAAGAATCGGTGCAGCCACAAATCGTGATGGTGAAAGCTACAGGAAAAAAGGTATCGGTATTTCCCGGAAAATATCTTTCATCCTTGCGGTATCTGAAGAAACTGTTATTTATTCATGTTTTATTACCAGAGATAGAGATACACTGAGATTAATCTTATCGGTAAAGTAGGTAAATGATCTTTTTACATTCAATTTACAGGTCTCTACCAACATTTGCGTTTCGCTCCCAATTGGGAGACGGTACACCACACGGCGAAGATGGAAATTATTTCATGGCTTTAACTTCACAGATGACCATTAAGTTTACTCGAGTAACCCGCAGCAACTGCGGAAAGATGGAAATTAAGGCAATACAAATTCAAACGAAGAGCTAAGTTCATTTTGATTTTGTACAAAACGTAGTAACGGTAAAAAAACAATTTTGGCCTAATTTTGTGTTCGGAAGTATTCGAAAACTGAGTTCATGAAAATTTATGAATAACTCAGATAATTTCAAGTAGAAATTATAATTTAGATCCAAATTGCGTGATAAAAGATCCCAACTTTTAGATGAAAAATTAAAATAAATTTTAAACATTAACCTTCGGCTAAGGCTAAAGCTATGTGCTTAATCGTATGTTTGAATATTCATAAAGTTTGGTATGGTTATTTCAGAAGCTAAAGATAAAAAAACGACTCAAAAAAGATAAACAGCTCATAAAGAAAAACTTCGGAGATTAAATATTGGACAAGTATGTGAGACGCAATATAAGGATTCCAAAAAAATTGACTGAATATTTGAGAGTCGTGCAAAAAAATATAATATCCACATTATTGTAGCTGTGCAACTTATATGAGAATGATTTTCTAAGTAAACAAAGAGTAGTTGGATCAGACAAGTATCACAATCGTAGGACTAAATACAAATTAATTTATGTCATAGTAAGATCATGTGCTTGAAGGACTTTCGAATGTGATATCAGGAAATGCAAAACTGTAAAGCAATCACAAAGGAAATCCATTTTTAGCGACTGTTGAAAACAACCTGTGGTAACAGAAGGCGTGGACTCTATCAGCTAAAATATATCAGATAGTCTAGCCGAAGGAATGTATCGTCATTAAAGCACAGCATCAGTGCTCTTGAAGGGATTCGAACGTAAAATCAATGGATAGACAGTATGAAACTTTGCCAATCTTCGGCCACCTGATAATGAATTGTCGATCACGGAATAATCAAATGGTATGCTGTAATGAAAATAACATGGTTTCCGCATAAAATGATGCTAAAATACTGCTTTCTCTTCACTATCTTATTATAGGTTGGATACTGCTGTTCCCTTAAACTCGGGAAAAGAGAAGATATAGGTTTTCTCTGTGGATGCAGTAACTCATGAAGCTAAATATACACCTTCTCTGAAGCTCATAATTCGATATTCTGCCGTTATGTTCGGGAGAAGAGTCGCTCCTTGCTTCACCGGTCAGATGAAATCCTTATATGTCCCGACGGCCACTTGGCTAGGCTACTGATAATTCATCTCCTCCGCATCTTGCTCCAAGTGGTTTAGCTACCGGAATTCTTGAATAAAGAACACGATCAAGGAAGTTACAAGGCTAGTCCATGGATAAGAGAAAAAAGGCCATGGTAACAGGAAAATTTCAAGCGAAAATTATGACCGCGATCATGATAGTGAATGTGTGAGAGGAAAATGGAGGTATAAAAGTAACCGAGAGTTGGGTAGCGACTCGAAAAGCGTGCATCGGAGCGGATACGAAGTTCATTGCAGAAAGAATGGCCGGAAGAGCATTGGTTATGACGGTGGGGATCAATGAAACTTGATACACTGAGGGCATTGTTTTGGGTCCTCTCTCAGCTCCGAAGTTAACAGATAAGAGCTCTCTAGGGGTACAAGCTGTTGATTTCCCAACACGTAATTGAAAACAATAATTGCATAGAAGATTAGCGAGCTAAAACTTTTAATCGTCAACTTCTACGGAAAGAGTTCCTCATTTGAGTCCGGAAAGACCTCAATATCGTATTTCACAGTGGTCTCGTAACTCATGATCTTGTAAAATTAAAGGTACGCATGTAAACATAGGAAGCTATCAATATACTATAAAATATCTATTTTATTTATATATTACGGTTTGTGACATGAATGAATCAAACTGGCCTTAATCACGATAATACGAAATGCTATGTAATCGTAGATAATTTTTTTCACTTATATTTTTTTCTATTGTGCTTGTTTCTTGTTTCATTTAAGGGCCCCTCACTCCCTTATTGGCGTACCAACAACCCATGCCAAGCCTGCCGAAAGGGGACTCGCAAGATAGTGCATTGAAGCTGTATTTCACTCAGGAACTAGAAATGTGGATTACGATAGATGAAGTGTGATCGGTTTATCTTAGAGCCAGCAGTACAGTTTTCTCATCATGAGAGCCAGGGATCAAATGTAAATTGAGGTGGAGATTTTTCAGCTAAATCCTAATCCCTACCTGGTTACTCTGTAAATAGCACATCAAGTACAGTACTTCATGCATCGGATGTATTCAATGGGATGTTAAACTGTCGTCTCCTTGGTGCCTTTTGCTTAGAGAAAGCTAATACCTACGCCAGTTTCTCTCTATCATTTTCTAGCTCCCGATAATGTTTTCTTCCAACCTTTTTCTGTCATATCCAGTCAAAAGTTTGGCTAATACCATGATTTGCTTGGTGTAGTTTGGTATAGGTCCATTTATGTCGCTCCATCCTCTTTCCTAGAATGGCATGACAGAAAATTCTTCTACTAGGGGATCGTTTTGTTGCAACTTTCCCTTGGTGAGCCAATTGAAGAAAAGAGTGCCTTTATTCGTACTTCATTATATGTCCAGTAAATTAAAGTTTCCGTCGTTTAATCGTTCACACGTCCACAAATCGTCCACACATCGGAAGGACGTCAATGGGTAACAATGGAGGGATCACACACCATAGGGGTGAATATTCAACCAAGGCGGGATTAAAACCCGAGACCTTGGGTTGGCAAGTAAGGACATTACTAAGTCGACGCCGAGGACGGCCCCACCAATGTGGTCACCAAATTATAAAAGGATAAAATGCCCTCAGAAAACAAAATTAGCCCACAAGCAGCCAAAACTTGGAGTCGGCATGCCATCGAAGACCTTTTAGAATGTCCGACTCTCCGCCAAGGTTAGTATTAAATAATGAACAGATCATACTGACATTCTGAAGCAGTGAATTGAAGCTTTTTTGGGAACAATGATGCATCTAACTAACTTTGATGTTGAACTAATTTCCATTAACATGGAAAATAAAATTAGCATCTTTGAGGATATGTCTCCGCGACACATAAACAATTCAGCCTCTAATGCCTCTGTTTTCGCATTTTTTCTGCACAACTGACCAATTCATTGTAGCCGATAGCGCATTTCAATTGAAACGATATTACCATGCACCATTAAACCGTATTGCTCAATTGAAATTCAAACTCGGGATGTGAACCACTTATAAATATTATACCGACCTGATTCTTTAGGTATTTCACGCGAATATAAAATGTTTTCACCCTAAATCGCGCATGAAAAACACGATGAAGGCAAGAAGGAGAGGCAGGGCAAGAGCTACCGAGAATGGAAACGATATTGTTCTGTACCATTAAAACATATGGTGCAATTAAGTATTGAACCGGGGTTCACGGGAAGAGAAGCCCTAATTGTAACCATACCGGTCTGATGGATTAGGTATTTCGCGTTAATAATACATTTTCTTACTTCAAATCACGGAAGAAAACCTCGGGGGCAAGAGAGGTGAGACAAGAGCAACTGGAAAAGGGTGAGTATTTTTCGTTAAGGAGAACACAAACTTGGCGGTGTAAAAGAGAGAAGGAATGAAGAATCGAAGAGGAAAAGATATTCAAAGAGAGGGGGAGATAAAGGGGTGGAAGTGAGGAGGAGAGAAGACAAACGCTTCTACCGGATGGACGGAGGCCAGCCGCCGTCGTCGCTGCCTTGCGCCCGAAGGGAAGGAATTTACATAAGCGGAGGGAAAAGGGTTTTCCGCCGCGCGCTGCCTTCGTGTGTGTGTGTGTGGAGCGGGGTGATTGCCGGTTCATAACTTACGGCCCCGTGCCCTCGGGCGATATGCTACCGCTTCAGCCACCGCGCCGGCATCAAGGCAAGAGAGGAGGAAAGATCTCTTTCTCCCCCACCACCACTACCACCACGGCATTAAAAAAATTAAAAAAAGAGACAAAGAAAACTACCCAACTCACTCCTCTTCACCCCTTGCGGGAAGGTGGTCACCCTCCGCCCATCGCCTCCCCCTACCGTTTTTATTATTATTATCATCATGGTCGTTTGGGAGGCGTCCTTTTGTTTTTTTTCTCCTCCCTCACCCCCCTTCCGTCCCGTGTTTCGAGAGCGATGCTGAGGAATGTGTGACGTTGGGCACAGACGAGGGCGAGCATTCGGCTTATGCCCTCCCCTCCTTCTCTTTCCTACTCCTCCGCAGCATCTACCGGTTCTTTTTAAGTCTACCTGCCCCCTACCACTACCACCTTACATCTCCGGCATGGTCAACCCCAGCCATACACCTCTCGCCCATCCGCACAACATATGATTCCAACCCCCCCCCCCCCCCCCAAAAAAACCACCCGCTTCCATACATCAATCCCCCACAGCCCTATCTATCTCTATCCCGCTTTTTTATAAGCCAGATTCGACTCGTCGGATTCCCTCCCACCCTACGGATCTCCTACTGTTAAAGGGTGTGAAATGGGAAATTGCCTCTCGACTTATCTTGACCGACAACCACCGTTGGCATTTTTTTTATTCTAGAAATTATTTCCGCCTTCCTTCTACCACATAAACCTACCTTAATCGGTAGATTACTATTAATAAAGAAAATATACCCTCATCTTCGATAAGATGGCCGCGTTATCACATATCCTTTTTCATTAATAAGTAAACGCGTAATCTCCAAATTTCATATGCGACAACGGCCAAGACCATGGAGCTAACATAGAAAGAGTCGATAAATATTTGACCTAGATCATAACAATCCATAGACCAGTAAGTCAATGTTGACTGACAGAAAATAAAATTTTCTCCAAATCTTTCTTACGCAATCTAGCCCGTCTCATCACCTTGCACCAAAGTACACCATAAGTGTATATTATCATTTTTTCAGTCGTAAAAATGAATTTTTAATCTGAAGGTCTCTATTTCCAGCATTACTTATCATGGTTTGGCCATTTAATCTTTTGCAGGCTGAAACTCGGTTACTTATTTATGAGTATAGGATATTATGTGGCGACAAAAGATATAGGAAGAAACTATGAAGTATAAAAGGAACAAAAAGACGACATAGGCAAGTTTTGCGTCTCAATTTCTTGAAAAAGTCACTGGTGACTACCAATGAAAGAAAACGGGCCAATAAAATTGCTGCGTAACGTGATCACCGTATTTTGGAATTAATGAACGACTTTAAGGAATAGGATTGATTGGTTGTATTCAGATCATGTTGAGACACTCAACCAATAAAATATACCGATATGTTTATGCGATTATATCTAAAATATACAACCTTTTCGATGAAAATATTACGGACAATATATCAAAAAAGTACTGTACTAAATGTTTTTAATTTTAAAAATTTTATTTTTGTTAAAATTCCACCATGGCAGAAAGAGTATGGTATTGGAAGCGTCAAGGTTTCTACTTTATTAACATTTCATCGAAAACGGAGGGTTATTCTCTAGTTACCATAAACATGAAGGTATTTAAAGATGATTTTATACATTGATTATAATAATTTTTAAAAATTTACTAAACAACAATATCTTAGTTAGCAATGTGAAAAAAATACATTGTCTTTCCGGTATAACTAGGCTTGAAAAACATACCGATAGGTGTCGAAGCATCAGAAAAAATTACACCGGATGCACCGGTTTTATCGAAATATAATTCTCATTCCAAGCTGAACGTTCCTCAGATTTTTACTTTTTTATTTTCACCGGCCACCAGCCCGATTCTCTACCTCTTTTCTCACTCCTTCGGAGGCCGCCGCGGTTTGAAAGGAAATAGATAGCGCGGAGATATTTGCCAGGGAGGATGAGGATGGACCCTTGTGGTGTTGAAGAAAAATGGAGAAAATTAAGGTGCGGAGAGGTGCGGGAGAGATGTGGAAGGGATTAGAATAGTAGGAGGCCTCCGGGGGACGGAAGGAGGAGTTAAACACGGCCACGAGGAGAGGGTTTGGGGGGGGAACGGATTGGGGGGAGGGAATAAAGACGAAGAAAAAGAGATGGTAAGGACAAGATAAAAGAAGGGTAGCTTCATATAAAATAAAAGCATAATAAAAGAAGGTCGGGAGAGTTAGGGGGAGGTCTCAATGTAAAAAATGTAAAAAAAAGAAGACTAAAGTGCCAGTACGGCGGGAGAGATAAGGACGTAAAATAATAAAATCGGGCATGAGTCAAGAGCCACGGCCACTTGCTTTGTGATTTTTGCAAACATGCACCTACTTATGGGAGCTTTCTATTCATTATAGAGCACTGCTCACTTCGAAACAAAGCAATTCAGTTGCTCAACATTCGTTTTAAACCTTTAGCATTATGAAATGCGAACCCAAATCTGACAGGAAGCATTGTATTTAGCTACTCGAGAAGAAACAATATCAGCAATTGTATCCGCAGTCGCTTATTGATCTGAATTTAAGAAACATTCTCAAATATGGATACTGTAAAATATTTACTTATTCTGTAGAAAAAATATTGGCTTTTTAAACATTCAGTTTAGACGGATTCGGCGACTATTCGCCATTACTTAGGTCATTAAACGTGTTAACCCACGGAATGCCCACTACCGGCAGGTAACCGCACGTTTCGTCAGCGCATTTCGAAATTCGTTGCCGTCTACTAAGTTATCAAGGACGTAGATGTGTTGCAATCCGTGCAAACCTAAACACTCTGAGCTCCCTGTGTATTGGATTTTACAAATTACAAAAAAACTGAAAGCTACGAGTTGTTAAATATTCATTCACCCATTATTTGAACTAGTTTCGCAATTCGGTGTCATCTTCAGAAAAAACTCTTTGTTTTATTTGAAATGTTCATAATTTGCAAGTGAATTGAACAAATTTTCGGCCTCAGTCATAGTTCAAGTGATGTTACGGTCGGTATATTTATTTTCGCAAGATTTTGCACGAGCATAAAACATGAAGCATATAATTGTGTACCCTGCCAAACACCCTTGAAGTTGCATGAAGAGTATTATGTAAACGCAACATTTATATTACCAGAAAGATCTTCCATTTCGTCCCATTGAAACATCATCCGTTCGTGTAATTACTGTATGGAGTATGAAATGAAATGCAATTAGGATGGTACCGAGGACATATAGAGGACCAGTTTTACACATACACGTGGCTACCTACGTTTTCCTTTCGGTCAGTTGTTACGGAAAATTTAACATCAACCACATATTAATAAAGCTGTTGGTTGTTTTGTCGCACTTAAACATCTTTATGTGTTATAATTACATTTTCAGTTGGATTCCTGTGGTGGCTAGAGTACCGGATTCCCATCCCGAGGGCCAGGGTTCTAATTCTACCAGAGGTGAATTTCTAAATGGATCCCCTCTACTTACTTGGAAGCTATGCTCAGAGCGCCTGGATATGATCTCCGTCCTTCAAATGGGACTTGAAATGGGGTCCTATTGGCGCTATCTATAAGAGGAGGCTTATGCAAGCACCGGGTTTCTCTCCATCCATCCTCAGTTGCCCGAATATTCCTTCCCTTGCCAACATACCCTCTTTTCCTCAATTGCAAAAATGGCCTATGTTGCCAGTCGCCTGCCCCACACAACTAACTAACCACGAAGATGTCGATGCAGAAATGCCTCCCGATTACACGAACGCATTTGCAGGAACTAACGGCTGTATCTCTTGTACATTAACTACCGATTTTTTAAAAATATCTTAACAGGCAAACTCTCAACTGGATCAGAAACACAGTTTACGCCTCTAGGCAAAGGGTAGGAAATATATGCATGTTGCCAGACTTCCAAATAAACAGATTAAACAACAATGCAACTAAGACACACTTTTTTATCTTGGAAAATTCCTGAAACGTTAGCGGCATTACCATTTGGTGATTGATGGAATCAGAGAAGAAAACTATTCCGATGTAGCATTTTCACATCAATTTTCTAATCATTATGTTAATTGCATCCAAGTTATTATTTATTCGCTTGAAATGTGTTACTACAACCATTTCCGAAATGAGACCTAACTTCCGATAAAGTGAAATACTTGCATATATGAAAACCTTCATTTGAATTAAAATGTGAACTGAAGAACTATTACATAAAAGGACTGCTGGTAATGCTGAAAGAAATAATGAAACAAAACGAAAACAAGGAAGTTTAAATGAAAAAAGGTCCAATTTACCCTTATTTTAATTCCCGAAAATGCCTCATGGAATAGTGATTCTGTTTCATGCAGCCACGTTCCCCCATATCGCGCCGGCAATCTACAAATCGTCTCCCATATACTGCGAAAAAAAGTTGCCATGATGCGCGGCTGAAGTACTGTAGTAAACAATGAACAACAAGATAGTAGCATTTGCCTCGCAAATTGCCCCAATTAATTCTTCGCAATCGAGTGAATAGCTTTGCCCATAATGACTGCACTGAAATAAGAATATATAGGGTAAGATGCTAGAAGCATCCATGGAAAGGGGTGATTAACATAGGGTGGGGATATGAGACGAAGAATTATATAAAAAAGGACGATAGTAAAAGTTAGGTGAGAGATTAGGGAACGGGAAAAAACTAATAAAACTGAGCTTGATACAAAGGGTTGAGTGGTGAGGAGAAGAAGAGGAGAACGACGGGATGAGACAACAAAAGGGGAAACCGCTGCTATTAAATGCACGTTAATAAATTACTTTCAGGAATTCGCGACCAAGATTCTACTTCAACATTCCAAGACCACTTCAGTAAGATTTTCATGGGGCAATAAATAGCCCAGTGATGATACCTGGTGTAATACACGCGAACGCGATAATATTTCGTAAAAATTTCTTCAAAAATCAACCTGAACTGGTAAATGAATGGCGAGCATTTGGATGGCCGGGCCAACGCTCAGACCCATAAGCTTCTCAGGATTACGCACGCTCGTGCCTATTTTACGCGGATTCTCCCTTGGTTAGCCAACCATAATGGACCCCGAAAGCTCAAACTCTAGTTCATCTGTAAGTTTCAGTAGTACCAAAAACATTAGCATAGTTTCCCGCGTCCAGACAAAGCAATCATCCAAGGTATAAATCGCGGTAAAGGACGAATTTTGAATTCGTAATAATTATAGCGGGCCGATTTCGTATTAAATAAGCATGGTATGTTCATATTAACTCTCAAAAAGAGTATAAAGATTTACAGAAAAAAATATTTAAATGGCATACTTGAAAGTATGTACGCTTCAAAACTTTTTTAATATATTTCAACTGCTCATGCCTCTTAGTGGTCCTTCATGGGTGCTCTCCGGAAGTATTGACTGAAGTGTTGGGTTAAAATCACTTGGATTATTCGTGGAGAGAGATCATAATATAGGAAAAGGAAGTCCACAAATTACTATGGATAATTCTAAGAGGATATAAGAACTACAGCATAAAATAGACATTCCTTGGGAAGAAATATCCTATACACCTCACCTCTTGATTAACACTGCGATAGTTACGATAATTTTCCCGTCCATGTTGACGAGGATAATTTGCCACGTGGAAATATAAAAGCGCATAGAAAAGTTACGAAAAGAAAGGACCAAAATAAATAACAGTGAATAGTTGAACAAAATTATAATTACTAGCGTAAGATAGCATTAAAAATACCTTATAGTTGAATATAATAAAAATCCTGTAGCATATTACCGGAGCAGGTTCCAATCTCCTTATACGAATACTGTCATCATCCCTGCGTCTTACATTACCTCATTCAACTGGCTACTCTGCCTCCGCCTAATGCCCTCAAGTATTTTACTCTCCTCATTCACCGTAATAGTACTTTCTCGTTCGTTTCCCTTTCTGTCCCCCACACTTTCTTTATTCACCTCCACCTCAAATTCCAGCAGTCTATACTCGGCCTCCTTTCTCTTAGTCTACAATTATGCATCATTCAGCGCTACATGCTATATTTATTATATTCACCAACTTGTTCTAACCCAGATTGCTCATCATCAGATCCATCTATTGCTGAACGCTTCCTTTGATGGGGTAATTTCTACATAATTACTGTGATGCCCATTTTTCTCCAACTTACAGCCCACGTATTACGAAAAATTCAACTAACTTCAGCTAATTTTACCTGCCACATTTAATTTCATTGAATAAGAAATAGGCCTGGAGTCACTAGCCCAGATGTATCACAATTTACTCCTAATTATTAGAATCGGTATTGTAGGCCTCGATGCCGTACGCCTTCATAAACTTGATGGCAATGAAAACGTACGTGAATGATTGGACCAGTAGGTAAAGAGTCCTTCCTGAGGTCCCATTCGGAGGCCTTCGGTTCCTTTGTCCGTTCATTCACGCTTGGTTTACGAAAGAAACTTACTCATGGCCGGTTGCAAGAATGTTTTGTTATGGAATCAATAGTTATGAGACCCATAAAGTTGTAGATCTCATGAATATATTCGGGCTGCAGGAACACATCTACTAACTATTTAACTTATTTACCAATAGTTAATATCTCCGAATATTTGATCTAATCTTCCACCGCTTGATAAAATTTACGAAAATTTAGCCTAAGAATAGTTGCTAATGCATATAATAATTAGCCAGTAAGAGCAAAAAAACTGGTCATTCGTCTCAAAACAACTCTTTTATCTAGTAATTAAGTCTCCAAGCGGTTCATTGCGCATCCACCATCTTGGCTGCTTATGGAACTCATAACTCCATGTCATAAGTTATGAAACCAAAAAACTTATCGAATGTTTCTACAACACTTATTGAATGATTATAATGGTTTATGGGTCCCATTACTTTATGTGTCGTTCCTGCAACTGGCCATCATCAAGTTGTATGACTCCAGATTAATTCTCTTTTTTTTTTCAATAACAATTTCACTAGAAGAAGGGAGGAATGGATGGATGATGGAATTTTCAGCATAATCATGACAGTTTGAAGACTCGAATTTACATTTTTTCAAGAGATTTTGCACTTTTAAAAACAGGTTCCAGCTGCTACAACACACAACAAATCCGAATACTAATTATACAAAAGAATAACAAAATTATCGAAGCAGAGGGAAGAAAAAAATCTGGGAAAAAAATAATTATGTATAATTAGTCTCCAGGAATTTAAATACGGTTGTTCAACATTAGGCAAAATTAGACAGATTAGGGGTATTGAAAAGCAAAAAGAATAAGCACTTAAGTTGGACAAAAGTATCAGACGTTGCAAAAACAGAACGGAAGATGAGATAGAGGGAGGAAGTAAAACGGAAAACAAGGCAGTGAGAGAGTGCTAATTGATTCGGAAGTCGGAAGCCACTAGTAGTCCATTTTAGAGCTCTGCGTAAGAGAAAGAAATGAAAACGCTCCCAAGGCATTATCCGATTCTCTTGAAATGAACTCGAATATAATTTTGAGAAACATTGTGATAGGTTACTTTAACTTCATCTGAACAATAGAAAATTGCTCATGAGTCCCATGTGTCATTAAGTGCCAAGGCAAGTCCCGGGCGTTACCGCAATTATTTCATTTTGATTCCATAATAGCGCTCGAGAAACTTTATTATACCTGTTTACGGGTAACAATTTTATGCCAAATAAAACCAAGTGGCTAATCTTTTGCGTCATAAATCATCCCTAAATCAAAATATCCTACTGAATCATTAAGATGCAAACCACAAAAAATTAAAACGCCGCAATTAAGAATAAATGTTTTCACTTTAGAAGGACTGATATAATGAATGCTACTGGAATTTAAATGACCTTTAATCCTAAGATATTATTTATAAGGATAAATCTGTCCGCCGAACGTCTCAAGCAAAAAAAGTTGACGGCGTAGCGTTATTAATTACTAATAAAAAAATTTGAAGTCTAATTTATTGTTCTATGACGTGGACTCTGGACAGAGTAACATCCACATATTTCTTCTGAGTAGGCGCTAACGTCGGGGATGTATTACAAACCATGAATCTAGGAATTTCACGACATCCGTGACAATTAATGAGCACCCGACCGGCTATCAATATATCCGCTGACATTTTTTTCTCGTGAGGAGAGGAACACACACTCGCGCCACAAAACAACTTCACCAAAAAAGGAGTGAGTCTATGTATAAGACAAATTAATTTCATGCTCCCTCACTTTGACTCAAGAAGTTTGCTTGGATACCACAGTTTATAAAATCATCTGACATTGGTTGACTTCAATTTTTAACGTTATAATTTTAGGTTTAACCGATTAAATAAATATTATGGCAATCTACTTTTATAATCCGTAGAGTTGCATTAATTGAACCATAGATAGCATTTAAATAAATTTGTAGTAGACACCTAATAGACATACATTTGAGAGCACATTGAAGAATTTTGCTTAATTCGCTCGATAAAGCGTTTCATTCTGCTAGGCCAACAAGTTATGCATATAAAAAGGCTTGAAAACTCGTAGACATATATTGACAAATTCAATATTGGAATTGGTTTCAGCAACACTTACATGGCATCGTTTATTAAAGAGTTACAAAGATATTTGGTGTAAGATAGGTTAACACGAAATTAGTGCTGGGATAGAATTTGAAATAGTCATAAAATTAATCGAAAGGAACGCTAAGAATCCCTGATGCAATCCCTCTCAGTCTTTACTTGCAGTCCAAATGAGCCTTTAAGTACTAAAAAATCTCGTTGGTACTTGAAGTAATCAATTTGCAAATATAATGAAAAGCGTGAAAGTGCCATGGTTCATTAGTTACATCCGAACGACGAGGAACTGGACTCAAAACGCTCTTCATACACGGCACACTTGTATAGATCGGGATTGCAATGAAATACCTCCGCCACCGCTAGTATTCCAACCCGGACTTCCGACCCAATACACGAGAAAACATACTTTTACACCGTAGCTGTATAATGCCAAAACCTTCCGCTTTCCACTAATAAAAGTGCTTTTTGAATTTTTTTCGCAAGAATTACGGCATGCATATAACAGGAGTATCATAAGACATATGCTTGCGCATTTTTACAAACACTTTACTCGAGTCAGCATTACAGAGCAGTAAATTTCCTTACTTTGACAGTTGTGGTTGGAACACAATTAAAAATACAAAGTCTATCAAATCTATCATAAAAATCAAAGTCTATCATAAAAAATAAATTTAAATATTTTAAAAGTACTTTTAAAGCCATGTTATTTCTTGCATTACATAAAATTATTTTCACACTCCTGATCGGACTTATGAAGCTTCAATTATCAGGCTATGGACCGCATTAGAAAATCCTAATGCTTCCACTATTTCATATTTACGAGAATTCTTGAAAATCTATCAAAATACAGGATGCATTGTTCCTCTTAAACCTGAACCATTAGCGAACTAGCTGGAAAAGTGCCCTCATTCGTCTCATAAAACGAAATACCACACTCCGCCGTGAGCTATGGCGCATGGAACTCAAGTAAATACGACAATCGCTATGCCAATCAGAAGAACCCATATGGAGAGAAGTATGACTGCTTATAATGAGACAGAGGGAGGAGAGAATGTAGAATTGGGGTGCAGAAGGGGAAATAGCGTGGGGAGAGAGGGGAACAGGAGGTGAGGGAATGGTCGGAGGGTCACTCATTGGGAAGAGGTAAAGAGAAAGGTAGAATTTTTTTAAGGAGCGGTCAAAATATATAGCGTTCATAAATTATGAACGGAGTGAAAGTGTAATCTATTTGGTTTGGGATAGCAGAATGAAGAAGATCAATCAGGAAGGAGAGTCCCGCGTTAAAAGCGAGAGATGAGGAGGTCTCGAGGAAGGGCCGGGTCGAGGGAGTGAGGAGGGTTTCAGACGGAGGCTCGGAAGGTCTGGGCCCACAAAACGACCTCACTTAGGGGGACTTGAAACCATCTCTGATGAAGGTACAACCTCTTATATTCACCTCTCTGAAAGCATTTCTTGCCGTGTGCGCAGTACCTCTTCCACTCTCACCTTGCTTAATTGCTTGCTTTTAATGCCATACGGATAACTTCTCCGTACTCAAGCGAGATGTATAGGTGCAACCAACTCATCTTCGACTTATGGTACTTAAAAAAATGCTATGACGGTCCAGGTAGTAGTAAACGTTCTTGGCCATAAAAATACAGCTGCCACACTTTCAATGAAAACAGGTTTTGGAATACACTGTGATATTTCGCAGACTCTCTGGAAAAACTCAGCAATATCAAGAGATAGCGATACATTAGAAATGTATGCATTAGTTCAATCAGTTTTCATTTTGAGTATGTAATCTAATCTAACTACATTATTTACAGTTTGCACTTTACTCTTTGCTTCACTGTAAAATTCAGGTTTAAATTTAAGTTTCTTTTCTATGGCTTTTCCGATAAAAGTTCTATAATTACCATAACAAGACTAAATTAACGTCATACCTATCCAATGGTACCTTCCATTTTTTCTATTAATTTTCATCTTTAATTTATATGGTGCAATGCAACAAAAGAATGCAGGAAAAGCTATGAAACTACAACAACTACATCACCTAACGCTCTTTTTTCCTGTGGCCTAAATTATACATAGTCGACAGCCTTAACTGCGTGATCTTTTACAGCCACTCATGTTTAAATAGTTGAGTACTTTACGCCAAAAAAAAATTATGAGCAAAATAAAATAAGTATCCCTCAGAAGGCCAAGCTCAGGCCTTTCCATCCCAGTAATTACGAATTCTTAAAATGAGACGGACACTTGGAGTCCTAATATCATACTTCAGAGTACACGTTTCGGATCAAGCTCAACACCTATTACAACACCAATGCAGAGAGATGCAATCCCTAAAACTGAAATACTGGGTTGGTAAAAATAAATTAATATTTCAGACGTTAGTGGAGACAAAAGGTTTCATCTAAGAGTGGACGCCATCAGACGTTGTCCTTTGCTGTGCCGGTGACATGATGATACCCACTATTTGGTGGTACCGGTCGCTTTAAGAAAGACTGGGTAATTTTACGGATTTCTCATTTTTACAGCAACAAAAGTGTACATAGCTGAGCTTAATACTATCAAATAAGACTTACGTGATGCTAAAATTACGTTTAAGGACACAACATTAATCGTATTTCATAGAAATGTCTTGACATATTTTTCGGATTTCCGACAATTCATCACTCAGTCTGAAGTGCGCATCAGGATATGTTCACTCTTTCTCAAATTTCTGTAAACGTTGAGTCTTGAAAATCTATTGAAATACGTTTCAGTGTGAGCCTTGAAAATCTATTGAATTGAGCCTTGAAAATCTATTGAAATACGTTTCAGTGTGACTTGCTTTGCTTTGACCATAGGCGGACTTGTATAAACAGTTTTAACTATCGTCTCGTCTTTGTGTCATAAAAGAGAACAGAGAAAAGTTGAGGACTCTTTCACCCCATCCGAGGTGCGTCTTGATTGAGCTGTTCATCGAAAATCTTAAGCACCATTTTCAACACGCGATTATCTTTAGGTCGCTCATAGGGAACGTCATAAATTTACATAAAATATTTCGGGTTTCCATGATAAGTTTTTACGGACACATGTGGACGGACATGGTCCCTGAAACGAGACTTTCTTTTCAAATGGGCCGTAAAATATTGCTTTTCTGGGGGAGACGTAATAGAGTTAGAGGAGGACTGTTTGAAGGAGGAAGGTAAGGTGTGTCAAGGGAGATGGGACGATGAAAAAGACACGAAGAGCATGATGGGATATGGCGCGGAAAGCTGTGGTGGGGGAAGAGGGAAAAATCGGATTGGTCGTGGATGGAGCAAATGAGAGGCATTTAGGAGGAGAGAAACAGGAAAAGAAATACACCCCGGCCCGGCTGATTAGAAAACTTCGAAGATCATACTGACACATGACATGAGGCGTTCACATTTTACTTAGGCAATGTCGGATTTCTCAAAAATAACTATAATAAAAAAGGAATGAGAATGTATTTTCGCTGACAATATGATAGTCCGAGATGAGAATTTCGTTGTATCACATACGAAAGTTAAGTGAAAGCATTGAAAGTTCGCATAGTGCGCGCCGTACAGATATTGAATTCATCACTTCCAATTCATGAAGTGACTTCCGTATGCAGGCGAAATATTCACCTAATTCTAATTTATTTTTTCTTCTTTATTAAAGATAATTTTAATTTTCCAGAGAAAAGGTCCATTTTTGGGTAACATGTACTGCTATACTCTGTTTGAGAAACCCTATCTAAGTCGGCTACGTTGTACTAATAGTAATAACCAGTCACTAAGCTTTAAGTATGCATAATAGGTACTTCTTTTCTGGTGGATAATCATGAATTCCGTTTAACGCACCTAAATTTACACCTAACATTTATATGGTTAAGTTTCTACTTTTATTAACCGCCATAAGAGAATAAAAGCAAGCTGTTGTTCGTGGAATATTATACAGCACTGAAAACTGGACTAAATTCAGTATACTAAAATCGGACTCGTAAGTCTCCAATGAACATTTTCATACGATCAAACTTTCTATTGCAATTTCTGAACGGCGTATTAGCACAAGCTATTGTGTTATTAAAATAGTTCATATGGTTCACTCAGATAGAGTATCGGTTTTTATACACAAATTTCCCTCGTTTTATACCATTAGATCTTTTTAATGTAATGTACCTGGTCCAGGAGGGCATCTGACAAGCACTAGAAAACTCAACACGTTCGGAATCAAACATTTCCGCGTTAAAAACATTTCTCGCCCTACCACTAGTATATTTATGAACTATCTGCTCACCTGCGAAAGATAGTTGAACGAGACTAGGATGAAAAATAAGTATCTTATTTCTGGCTTCTCTGTTTAAAACCCTATTCCACGCATAGACCATGCAGGACTGAGCCTTTTACACAATATGATTTTGAGTGTGCTAATTTGGTTATAGGTACATTAAGTGCTACAAAAAATGTTCTGTGAAACGACCTTAACGCATGAGACGAGGTAAATTAAACACAAAATCATTACATTAAATTCTTATTGGAGACTATAGGACCATAGTTCTAATGTTTGGCGAAAGAATTGTTAAGACTGGTAAAAACATAATATGGAGTTTTCAAAATTAAAAAGATAAAAGAATTGTAGAGGAAGCCAAGAAGTAAAATTCAATTAGAAGAAGAGTATACAAAAAGCCAACAACGCAAGCTTAAAAGTAAGGAAGCACTTCCTTAAAACATATTTCGAGCTAGCTCATTCATGGAAGAAAATATTGATCGATAGACAAATCAAGAATTGAAGGCGGAATGCAATGGAAATGTGCTGTTATCCAGATCAGTGAAGATGGCATGGATGCTGAGAATTATCAATAAAGAAAATATGAATGAATCGGTTCAGTTTAATTTCTGTATCTACTACATATATCAATCGATAAAGCTGGGAGAAAAGAATTTACATCAAAACTCTTCGAAGGAGAAAATACAGCACTAACTAAATCATTTGGAGACAAAACATTTTAAATACAATTTAGGAGCAAGAAAGGAATGGGAAGGATTGTTTAGGAAGACTAAGGATGCAAATCCTGAAGAAAATTGAGAAGGAAGTAAAAATTAAGAGTTGTGCATGACCGAAGCAGTTAGCTGAGAGATAAATTGTACAGAGAGCTGCTGCCAACCAATATTCGGATTGTTGACTGATAACACTAATCAAATCACGTTTAACTACGACTGCCACATATTTTGTTAAATATTCAAGTGTTCACTTGATGTTGCAAATACAGTGCCTCATTAGACTTCATCAATTCAGTTAAAATCTATGCATAAATGTATATTCTAAATATCTCACAAAATAACAACCATTGTTTTAATATAATTTAAAATTACAATTGCATAAATTATTTAAAAAGGCTCATAAATGAACGCTTGTGCGTATTCTTATAACTAAGCGGCATGGTTTTGTCGGTGAACTCGGCCAAGTCTACAGCCAATCGTGTTGAACTAACGTTAACCGTCTCTTTCCCTATTTATCCGGTTCGTTGGTACTGCAATTTCTATTCCACAGCTATTTTATATATAGTTGCAATACATTTTAAGGTGATAGTGGAGCAATGAAACATAAACTCTCGCAATGATAAGCATCGAGAGATTTGGTAAAATTTTCCATTCTTTCGGTTATGTAAGCGTCTCAATTTACAAAAAGAGAGCTAATAAACTCTACAGTACATAAACATGACATTACACATAAAACTACAGCAATGAAGAATTATTAGTTACAGCAGAGTTACGAGAGTGTTTGGTTAATCAAAGGTCCAACAGTTAACCTTGGCTGCGGATATAGGTAGGAAAAATATAATATAAAAGATCACCAACATACATGTTTTGATTCATCTCTGGTTTCATTTTATACCCAAATAAGTCATTTAAGAAGACTTTCTATGGGCACTTTAGCTCATAGATTTGCACAGTAAGCAAAAACTCCTGGTGATACACAGTATTCATATGGGAATAACTATTCAAAAGCAAGATGCTTATTTTTAACTTGAGTCGCGAATCTTCTTCCGGTCGAAGCTATTTGTTTCATCGCCTGTCAATTATTATTCGGTCTTCCCATTTCAGCCTTTGCACAATTAAGTCTCGTCAAAAGACAGTCTCGACAACACAAAAAATTATCTTTTTATTTTGCATAAATATTATCTTATTCCAAAGGGTCCCATTTAACTAACTGTTTCAACTCATTCTGTAATCATTCTGTACTCAAATCTTTCATCACGTTGAACACTCATAACAATTTACAACTCAAAAATATTCTAGATTCATTACAATGTCTCATTGCTGATTCATCAATCATGACGTCTGTGACAGGATGTTTCTCGATTCTCAAATACTTCTCTCTTTTCATGAGAGTCCTTAACCGAAGAGGTCCTCTCTTGTCGCCAGCTACTCACTCTTCATAGGCATTCAGGAGTCACCATAGGCATTCAACCATTTCGAAAACCGGCTGAAAAGAAAACCTACCCGTATGCTAAAAATCAAGTCAAATTTAGGCCCATAAAAATCTAACAGCCTAAAGCGCACGCAATATATAATGCCTACAATTCGAGCTTGCAGTGCTCCTTCATAGATTTAGAAAACCTGCATCTGCACCTAGTGTCAGGTACTGAAGCAGGATCGTAAGACTTCTGCCATACAAATAATTAAGCTACTTACAGCGAAAATTTATGCGCGCCAAGAAATAAATATTAGCTTACGACGATCAGTGAAAAATAGGTTTTGAGCGAGACTCAGATGGTCACAGGTATTTAACCAAATAATTATTGCATACACTAATAGCGTTGCTAGTCATTTCTGCGACAGGCACGAAACCTTATCTCATTTTCTAATATTGAATCTCTTTTACTGAACTGTAATGGTTTATCCTTCACCTATGACACCCCTTCATGCTATCTCAATAATATTTATCTTCTCCCTCCCTCGGCATTCCCAACGTTTTTCTCCCGACCACTTTCATCTACTTTACATTAGTTTTTACTTGCCGTAGTACGCTCTCCATCAACCTATACTAACTCCTTCGAATCTCTCCCATCATCCTCCTTACTTCCATCCATGCGTTTAGATCCCAGGATTAGTTCACATAAAATCTCCATTCATCTCTGTTTACTTATTATTCAATTGCGTTCGGTTTATTCTTCGTTCTTAAGTCCATTTTTTTCTGGCCTCCGCACTTGTCCCAACCGCGAGCCTCAATATTTCCAACCTCGAAGAGAACAATCAACTACGATCAAGTGTGGTCTATTTTTAACTGAAGCAACAGGAATAAAGTGATTTTAATAGTTTTATAAAGGCAATTAAAGTGGACGTGATGGAATCAATCTAACGTGGCAACGAAGATTGTTAACTTTTTCCGTTTTCCAAGAAAAAATGTCCTTTTATACGCCTGCCTTTTCTATAATTATGTATTTACTCTAACCTCTTAGCCAAACGTAATTTTCAACTTTCAAATGTACAAATAAATTCTTTTCCTTGATATATATTTCCAAGAATTCCTTCATGTTTAAATCCTTAAGAAATTCATTTGGTTCATTGTTGTAGCATAACATTCCGGCTAGACTTTTCCCTTTCAGCTCTTTTTGATGTTTTTTATTTCATCTGCTCATTTAATCAACTTCTCCCAGACCAATTCCCAGGTTTTAATTCTTCTCTGGGAAACAAAGTAAAAAATACAACAACTAGCAATTAACCCATTAATTCTCAGGAAAAGACCTTGACTTTGCCACAGTTAAATATTTCTTTCTCAGCCTTAATAGTACAAAAGATAATACATTAGGACTATGGTAGGCTAATTGCAATAATGATCACAAACACAGTATTTGAAACCGTCGGGAACCATATAAGGGTAAATTTTACCCGACCACACGATAAAGGGAAGAGCAAAGAATCTAAATACTGAAATAGAAGGAAAAATTATCAACTGCGGAAAAGGGATGAGTTTTTAAAACAGTGAAATGCTTTACAACTAAAGTTACAGTTTGGTCAATAATGGATCTTTAATCTGGCGATATGTTGCCGGAGCATCCCTTTGCCTTGCTTAATAGTACTTAAACGTGCCACAGTCATTTATTAAAGTCAGAAGCTTTCCCGCAGTTGCCTCGCAGAAGGACATGCGGATTACCGAGAAGCAAAAACAGTTTGTTCATCCTAGACAATTTTTCATGCTATGCAATCATGGCACGGTAGTTCCACAGCATTACTTGGGAGAAGGAAGCCAGAACTATCGATGGGCATATCCGGTTTGGCTTGATTTTTCCCTTTGGCTAACAGTCGATAACATTGAAAGAAGCAAGTCAGAAATCTATCCTCAGCGATTGCGTGATCTAGCGTCAGCATTCGTTTATCGTCGAAGTGATTTCTTATCACTTCCTGCAGGCAGTTGATTCTCTTGGACGCAGTCGCCAAAATCCAAAGTCAACTTCCTCGTAGCTAATCACAATAAGGTTCACGACTCGGTGTCATACGGTCGTTTGTGGTCAGTAAAGGAATTCCCTCCCCGTCTTTTTTTGCGCTCTTCCCTTTTCCGTTGAGCGTTGCCGAGATGAAGACGTTATGCACACCTGATCGTACACCAGCGAATCCACTTGGATGCTTGCAATCCGCCTTCCAGTCTTCTCATCCAGCTGATTCGATTCCACTCATGCTGCCAAGATGACGATACTCATCGAGTGTTCCCAAACCAAGAACACTTAGGCATCTGAAAGTTTGCTACATATCGTCATCAATAGTCATTCAATCTAGAGTATAATTTACTGAAGCATTCCATTCTATCTTTACCCTTAACAACTCCCTCATGTCTACTTAACTTCTATTTATTTTCATAATTTTGCCGTTTTGTTAAATATTATGTCAGATTCTGTGTAATGTAATTCCTGTATATTGTAATATTTGTTTGACTCTAAAGATATGCACAATCATATATGTTCCTAATGGGCACACTTATCCCGGAATAATGAATTTCTGTCTCTATTCCTAATGTCATTATAGCTCTTCTATTCCACATCAAGTTTCAGTTGGTCGATGTATTCGTTCCTCGGTCTTTCCCGTGGAACATTACCTTCGATTTTCCCTTCCATTTTGCCCCACACGAATTCGTAGTGTACCAAGGAATGGCCAATGCATGTGGATCTCGTCATCCTAATACTGCTCCATACAGCTTCCACATCTTCTATTCCTCTGAATACCTCCTCGTTTCTTCTTCTATACCCCTGTTTCATCTTCAGCATCCGCCTACAGACCAATTTTTAAAAACTTCAATTCTCTTCCGCCCCAGATATCCAATGGTCCATGTCTCTGATCCATAGAATGTGTTTAAGTACTGCTTCCTTATTACTTATTCTATTTTCACTGAACACAACAGTTGTTTCATCATCATGAGTGCTTTCTTTACTTAAGCTCCTCTTCCCTTGATATTCGGAGTCATTTTTCCATCACATGTCATACGGTCACTGAGGTAGGTGAATGAGATCACTTTATTCAATTGATACCTTCAATACATCGATGTTTTTCAAGCGGATCGAGTTGATGTTGAATAGTAATGGCTTCCCGCGGCGAGAGCACATTATTGTATCCCGGCGGTGGCGAAGAGAATGCAGCATATCCCTATTCCGGTGATATGTTGAAAGTGTTTACAATTGGTTCATTGGACAATTGATTCATAAGTTCAAACGTGAATGCTCTGGCGCCTTCCATCAAGATCAGGTCGACACCGATGCCAAATTTGTCATTACCCTCCCTCCATTCCTATGGTAAAAGTTGTCGATCTACGCTAACTTCTAACCCAATGATGCGATTTAAATTTAAATGGTACAATTTGCAATGATTCCAACATTGCTAAAATGAAAACAAATATGCCGAACAGTGCATAACTACCGGTATCGTGGAGAGCGAGTTTTATTTATATCTGCACATCAACTTCGCCAACTCTGCGAGAGAACGCCCTGAGCAGCGCGTATGAACGCTCACTATCCCGATTTCCTTTCTTTCTTTAACGCGGAGACAATGCGGGGCGACGGCACAGGGGGATTTGAGAGTTTGGTGACACGGCGGTCCTCCCACGAGGGCGGGCGGCGGGAAGAGGGTCGACTTTCAGCCGGATGGTGAGCCGAGGCGGGATAATCATTGTGTGAGCGCGAGTGGGCGGAGGGAGGGCGAGAGAGAGAGAGAAAGAAGCGGTATGTGCTCAACGCTCCATATTCCGCGCTCAAGTAATTACATGCGAGGGGCGCGGAGAACAAAAGGCAATGCGCCTGTGTTGCGGGGGAGCAGCCGGGTGGGTGGGTGGGGCGGCGGAGGGCAGGTGGTGAAGTCGCATTGGAAGAGAGAGCTAGGAGGGAGATGCCGGTACGTAGAAGCGCTCATAAAGAGGGCAGTGCGTGAACAAGTTACAACAACTGCTTGGAGTAAGGATGGGCATCCCGGTCAATTTTCTTTTATTGAATATATAAAATATAAAAAAAATATTTATTTCATCGCCATCATCAGCAGCTGTAGACCTAAGCATTGAGTTTCTGCATCTCTCAACACCACCATTCGATAACTATAGAGATAATCTACCAGCTAATGTAAATTTTTTATGAAGGAGAGTATATTTTTCTATATTGCTAAAAACGAAGGCCTTTATCTACTTAAATAATATCTTTCTTCAAGTAAACATGTGACCTACAGCTATTCACCCCTTCCTAAAAACTTATTGAGACTTGATGGTTTCATGGATAATGCATTTACCTATTTGCTAACTTTTTACTGCAGCATAAATCTATTCTCTTCCCAGAAACAGTGGACAGATCGTAGGAAAAGCGGTATACTATCACTTCTAGCCTGTATATCCATCAAAAGTATCCATCTTTAGAATATTGTTTAAATATCCGACTCTAAGAACTAATTTCAGCAAAGTTTTCAATGAAACCAACTGACTGGACTGACCACTTCTTTGATCAGAATTCTTGACGCTGACCCGTAGAAGGATTATGGTTTAATTTGCAATAAAATTTTCTACCATTTTTCCTTCAGTAATATTCTTAACAGCCAAGTTGTGCTCAAGAGTGTGCTCAATTCATCTGGTTCTTATTTATTGAGTAGTGTTCGACATGGTTTTTCCTTCTTCTACCCTTCTGTAAACTTCATCGTTTCTTAATTTATCAAACCACTTTGTCTGCGTCATCCTCCTCGGACACCAGGTTTTGAATGCTTCTAATCTTTTCTGGTCTGATTTTCCAGTGTTTCATGCATCTGATCCATAGAGTTCCACGAAAAACACGAAAGTATTTACAGACCCGACTTAGAGATTTAAAAAATGGGTTTCCGGTGGGGAAGAGAACGACACTATTATGAGGATTGATCTAAAACTTCAGAGATCCCCTCAAATTAACGCAAGAATCAATAAAAATAGTTATTAACTACTCGTATCACATGGCAAATAAGGAAAGCCTTACCTTTTTGCATGAGCCTAATCTCGTCTCGACTGGCAAAAATGTATTTTTTGAAGAAATTCTCAACAAACAGTCGACCCAATATTTTTACATGCTCTCTCAAGCTAGATCTCCTCTAGTTTATTTTGATACATTCATGAGCTAGTTACTATTCTCTTTCTTAATACTCAACTTCTATTTAATAAAAAAGGGTAAGATCAGTACACTATCTTGTAATCAAAACAAAATGTCGACCCCATAATCTAAATTTTTCAATATCATTTCCATTTTTTATATTTTTGCGTAAATATTAAAGAATATTGAATCTAAGACGATCTTCTAGTAGCAACTGAGGAATAAGACACAAATAGAATACAAATCGATGGAATAGGTAAAGGAAAGAAGACAGTTCTCCTTTGTAACGAGTGTGTGTATTTGTACAATTAATTTATTCTTTACTCTACATATTTAAGCTCAGCGTGAAAATGAGCCATGCCAACTTGCCACAAATGTACGCATTTTATGACTGAAGCAGTTTTTCTTTCTGATAAATCCACTCTGTAGGAAACAAAGACAAAACGCACACGACCTTTAGGTAGGCTCGAAGCTTCCAACCGATTGCTATAAATGAAAGCCAATGGTGTTTTGTGAATATCTGGAACTGCAGACAGCATTTTGCAAAATAAATCCTATAATTTACTATCGACTTAACTTAATAAAGTTACGCGTTTCACAGTGTGGATTTAAATGTGACACATGGATACTGATGATCTTTTTTCATCATGGCTGCATTTCTAAATAACGATCTAATACAGATCCATGAAGTGGTATGTATTATCATAAAATTCCCAACTGTCAGGCCGTCTGGCAAAAGATTGAATCTCTTAAGAGCAACATGTATACCTTCCGTCTTAATTTTCCTCTCTCCCTCTCTCTCACACACACAAACCCCAATGGCATGACGAAAACAGTAGCACAGAATAAAAATGAATGACATGAGTTTCTATCGGATCGCTCCGGGGAATAACATACTACTGGGAGAATTTCACCGTTCTCTTGAATATACACCACGAAGAACATGAGGAGCCAGAGTTTTTGGTCCCCATCCCTAGGACAAGTGGCTGAATCCTGACAGTAGCAGCCCCTATTTAATACCATCTGGCTAGCTCATCAAGGGCACTTACATAAACGACATTAGAGACGTAAAATTCGGTACTGCATGGTGATAACAGGCAAATCTGCGAAGCGAGGTGTGTCCCCACCATTTAAGAAATTCCTAAAAAAATGTCATCATTATCATCATTAACAGGCGCAAATCCGATTTATGCAATCATCCACTAATGTTGCTTGGGTAAGTTTGACGGAGAATCAATACATATTTTACGACGTTTCCGAATGTAGTTTCCCCTTTCCTCATTTTAGCTGTCTGATTCCAATATAGCTATTACTTCTACAAGGCTCAATATTTTTCTGATATAGTTCAAGTCTTCCTAGATTATTTTTCCGAAAAATCTAGGAAAAATTCATTGTAGTTCTAAAGAAAGTGTTAAGTATTAGAATGTTTCCAATAAGTATATTTCTTATAATTTGCAGAACTTTCATCGGTCATATTTTCTCCTCAATTCACAGAGGGACTTCCTCATTAGATCTCCATCATTCTTCGATAACACTGTATTCGATGGCTATCTTTCTTCTTTGAACTGCTGCTTTTATCGTGCAATTATTCTTCCAATATTCGAGTATGAGGTTTAACTAATGCTTCCTTAATTCCCATCTTGTTTTGTTAGATGTTCGTACCCTCATCTTCCGATAGAATGCCTTCTTTGCTAGGTCCACTCGTCCCACAGCATTTTAATTGCCTTTTCTATCGAGTAGCACTAGTTCCAAAGATATATATTTTCCATTTACTCCGGTTATTGCTCTCCAAATCGTTAGGTGACTAAGTCTTGTTTATTTCATCCTAAACGATTGTTTTTCCTTTCTATAGATCTGGAGGTCATTTTTCTTCGCGTTACACTCCAAATAGCCCAGCATTATCGATAGACCTAAATTTTCAAAATCGCTGTGTCATCAGCTAGCTGATTTTTTCGTCAGGCATGTTGATTCCAATGTCCATTTTATAATTCTACGTCTACATAATACACTGCGGGCCGCCGCAAGGGCGCGTGGCAGGGGGTGTTAGGTCACCAGGCGTGTAAAGTTGTAAGTTTTTGGAGATGAGATGGCGACACGTATTATAGGAGTGTATTTAGTGGAGCTTAATTTTTATTGTGGTCGCTTATTGTTCGCGGAAAGAACGAGTTTTGTACCTATCTGTTTGGTAATGTATCTATATTATTTGATCGCATATAGAGATGTAGTGAGGAGTCATGATTATATTCTCTATGTCGCTCTGAAAAATATCAGTTCTGAATTTATCAAGCAACCTAAGCCTAGCGTGTAGCCTCCTTGTCTCTAAGGGCTCCCAACTTAATCCCTCTACAAGTTGTGAGACACTATATGTACTCTCGTAGCAGTTTTTAACGAAGCGCGCTCCTTTCCTTTGTATTTCATTAATGTAATTGGTTAAATCTTTATGACCAGGGTCCCAAATGCTCGCGGCGTATTCTAGATGTGGCCTAACCCGAGCGAAGTAATACCACTCTTTTACTTTTTCATCCGAGTACTTTCCTATTATACGTTTAACAAAACCTAGTTCCTATAATGCTGCGCCACATATGTTCCGTTTGTGTAATCCCCACGATATATCAGATGTTAAGGTAATTCCAAGATATTTGACTGTATCAAAACATTTTGTTTACTCCACCCTCAGTATAGGTATGGGATTTTTGTGATGACTTTCGCAGGGAGTGGACTGTGGTACTTTTGCTGATATTTAATTCTAACCCCCTCTTCTGGCACCACGAATGAACATTGTTAAGGTCCGATGACAGAGCTTCAATGTCCGCGTCTTCGCTCATTTCACGGCAGATAACTGTATCTTCTGCAAATAATTTTAATTTACTGCCAACTCTAGAACTTAGGTTATTAACAGAAATAATGAATAAAAGAGGGCGATCACACTTGCTTGAGGAACACCAGATGTGGCTTCAACCATATCAGAGCTAAAACCATCAATACTACTTTTTTTATCACTGAGAAAGTAACTTCTCCAATTCACTATTTTTCCATTAACTCCGCATGATCGCAATTTATGTATGAGTTTTTTTGTGGGGAACCTTTTAGAATGCCTTCTTGAAATCAAGGAATATCGCGTCGACTTGCTTAATCAAGTCACCTGATTTTAGGATACCATGAAGGAAGCGCGCGAGCTGTGTTTCGCAGAACCTGCCCTTACGGAAGCCGTGCCGACTGCTATGTAAGAAGTTACGATTATCCAGGAACCCCATAATATTACTAACGACAATGTGTTCGAGGATCTTGCATAAAAGTGATGTTAGTGATATAGGCCGGTTATTTCCTGGGTCACTTTTATTTCCTCTTATGAATATCGGAGTGACGTAAGCTATTTTCCAGTCTTAGGGCACCTTGCCTTCGGATAATGATTTGTTAAATATAATTTCTAAGAATGGTGCAATCTGAGGCGCTAACTCCATCAGCACGCGTGTAGGTATCCATACTTGATTCCAATTTCTGCTCATACTCCACTACTGCTCAATATAAATCTTGAAAATTATGGTTGGCAGAGCACATCCTTACCGTACTCCTTTCTCTCGCTTCATTCACTCTGTAGGCGTATGCCCTTGATGATCTCAGCTGTCGGACACTATCCACATTAACTACCATTGCGTTCACAACTGTGCCACGCTCGCGACTCGCACGCGTCGAAATTTCCGGATCATTAAAAAAAAAAGAGGACCGATAGAGCAAAAAAACCTTCCCCGTGACAGGGACTCGATACGGGGCCTCGGAATGGACGCTCGGCTTAGAGAAGCCGGTTGGGGACAACGGGAGGGAGGCGGAGTTATGGGGGGATGAGGGTAGTTGGAACAGTGAGGAGTGGGTGCGGCAGGCAAGGTTATTGTTATGGCGAGCGGAAAACCGGCGGAAGATGAGGCGCGGAGAGATTATGAGACGGGATAAGAGGTGTATAGGAGGGAGAGGTTGCGTGGTGAAAGAGGGAGAGGGAATGCGGTGAAGAGGGGAGATGAGGGAGGGGGCGCAGACACATTCACCGAAGGGAAGAAGACAAACAGCGCTGCGGGGTGGAGGCCTGGCTAATTACAGACGTCAGGAGGGAATGGGGAGAGAGGAGGGAAGAGAGAAGGTTGGAAGTTTGAAGTCAGAGCTAAGGGGTATGGAGGGGGGGATGTCTCTAGGCTTATGCCGTGTGCGGAGGTAGGTAGGCTGATGAGAGAAAAGAGGTGGTGCAGGTGGGAAGGGGGTGGAAATAGGGGGCGGTTGGAGTGAGGTGGAGGGTCCGTGAGTCGAACGGGGAGGAAAGGGAGGGTGCGCCCCGCCTAACAGGTGTTCGCCGGATACATTCCAAGGGGTGGGAGTAGATGGGCCGGAGGGGTGGGGAGACCCCTTCGCCTCACCGACATTGGACGCCCACGCTTCACGCTCGCAACCCCCTCCAAACGCCAACAAAGTCACCCTCACCAAAACTTCGTTCCTTCAGGCCTCATTCTCCCCCACCCCTCGACCAACCTGCCATATACATATGAACGCGCGGCACATCTATGAATGGAGGAAACGCGGCTTCAAGAGCCTCTCCTCCAGTCCCCGAACGCGGACGAATCTATTGTCGTCGGGTGAACCGAGTAAGTTTCGGCCGAGATTACAAGCAGCGCATCATGCATTGCTCCCTGACATATCCTAAATTCCACAAAATATCGACTCGTTTGCTTCATAATTGCGGATGAAATAGTCATGGAGAGATGTCACATCACTCTAGTTAGGCCAAGCCTCGAATACGCCGCAAGCATTCTGGTTAGGCCAAACCTCGAATACGTCGCAAGCATTTGGGACCCAGGTCAAATAGATTTAGCCAAAAAACTTTTAAAAAAATACAAATAAAAGCTGCACGCTTCATTAAAAACTGCTAGGAGAGAACATATATTGTTTCACAACTATTGGAGGGATTAAGGTCGGAGCTCCTAGAGACTCGGAGGCTACACGCTAGGTTTGGGTTGCTTGAGAAATTCAGAACTAGTGTGTTTCAGAGCAACACACAGGATATCATCATGACACGTTATTACATCTCTAGATCTGACAGAAGCTATTAAGTAAGAGAAATACATTGCCTAACAGATAGATGCAAAATCTAGATCTTTCCGGGCACAATAAGCGACCACAACAAAAACTGAGCTCCACTAAATACACCCCCATAATACACGTCACCACTTCACCTCTGAAAACCTTATCCCTTACATTTTTCCACGGATGGTGTCCTAACACCTCCTTCCACACGCCCATACGGCGGCTCGCAGGGTAGTATGTATATGTAGTAATTTCAGTCAACAAGTTTCAAGTTAGTAAATTCAAGTCATCCTCATTTCTAGCCTATTTGGGACAGCATGTATTTTACAACAGGTACCTCTTTAATTGACACAAACATCCCAGTTCTGATATGTAAAAAACTCATCCAGACCGGAATCGAACGTGGGAGCTCATAATTAACATTTTACTTAGGATTGCTTAGTCTTTTCGTGAAATTTACCCCTTATCTGCGCTAAAATCCATTTTCTAATCGGTCACATACCCATTCAGACGAGAATTGAGAGAATACTCAAATTCAGCAGCAATTAAATATTATTATGTCATTTCTAACAACTAACTCTTTATCTGCACAAAAACCCACCTACTGGAGTGAGAAAAAACCATTCAGATGCGGATCAAACCGGTGACCACAGAAAGAGTAGCTCTGAATCTCAACCCGCCGCCAATCAAGCCACTATGGACTGGACGCATATGTCCCAAAACTGCGAAAATATCATTATGCGGTATTGAGATTCGAACTCAGATGCTTCATAATACCACCGAATTTCGACAAGTTCCGCAGTTCAAAGGTGAAGTTTTGTTGTCAGAGCTCACACTTGCCACCTTTGACAACAGGACCCTGTTGCCCACTGCCGCACTAATTCGGCAGCAATAGACTATTACGTACATACGGAAGATTGTACCGACGATTGGTCTTCCAGATGCGGTCCTAAATTGTCTAAAATTATAGAATAAGGTCTCATGATATATGAGCAATGGATGAAAAAAGTCGTAATACTACTTCAGTTCAGACCAAGATGTCATGAAATCGCTGTCGTGAGAAACATACTGGTCTTCAGTTCGGTTTGAGAGCACCTATTGGCATGTCTTCCTGAGCTTCCTTTGGGTCTCATTTTCTACCGTCACCTCAATGTTTTCACTGCCTTATTCGTTAACGCGCGGCACAACTATGCCGTCCATTCACCGAAAACGACAAAATCTTCTTTTCCAAGATTGAACGAGGTAGCTCCAATGAAGACTCCTCACTCATTGTACTAGTCTCTAATATGTAACAGTACTGGGCGATATTTAACTAAGTTTGGACACAAACGTTGAAGTTTTGTTAAAATAAGTGCAAAAGGCATAATAGAGATCGTATTTGTCAGGCTGGATATACACGCATTCCAGTTATCGAAGAAATAATGATATTTCTCAACCGAGGAGAGCTTATTCTGAGAGGGCTATCCTCGCTCTATAATTCGTAATCCGATAATGATAACGATATGATAATGAGTCATTTTTGTAAGAAGTGACATTAAATTTTGTGGTCATATTTCTCACCTTCATATCATCTCAAATAATAATTTATTGTAGAAAGCGTCTTTGCAAACCACAGCCGAACAAAATATTGAATGGACAAAACCTACTATCACCGAAGATACCAGCTATCAGATATCTGAAAGTTTGGTCCACAAGAAATCAATATAAGAGGTTTAATTAAACAGCTTAGGCTTGATTCGTAAACGCACGGTTATAAGATAGAGGGAATTGGAATGATGAAGGGGTACCCTTTGTGAATTCTGAGTGAAACAGTCAACGGTATGCCAAAACTACAGATAATTTAAGCACTCGAAAAATCCATTTAGCCAGAGGAGAGGATTTTGAGGTAATCACTCTGCAGTGGATAACCATTGATCATGATAAGACGAATGAGTGGCCACATAAATCATTACTATTTTCTCAACTCCAATGAATGCCTTCTCGTTTCCTTCGAGAAGAGAGATCAATTCGTATTTCATTCCCGAGGTTTCCAAAATGGTTCACGAACATCCGTGAAAGCAGAATTACTCTCAAGGCAACGACTGTTCCGTGAACATATGTTGGTGGCCCTATATTACAAAAACCACAAAAATGAATTATTATAGTATATAAATATTTCACATAATTATAACAACCTCAAGTAGCATCAAATCATAATTTACATTTAATTCAAATGCATTATGAAAAGAAAACACCTCAATTTCGACAAGGGTAAACATTGACTCGGAGAGTTCACTTCGTACATAACAAGCGCCGATACACACAGCTGTGCATGTAAAGTAAGCAGTGATTTATAGCCAACGGCATGCCGAGATAGCTTCAAATTGGTACTTTACAAGATTAGCAAACCCTGCGTACAAGTAGATCAATTATAATCATCTCTGCTTCGAACCAGCCTTCTATATTTTTTTAGATTAAGGTGTGATTCTCATCAATCACTGCAGCAGTGTTCGAAAGCGACGCACGACATTTCGACAATCAATCATTGACCAACGTCAACTAAATAATACTGTCACGATTTATTGATCGGCATAAAAATACGATCATACTTGATATTCCAGGAGCCCAACGATAATAACAACTACACACATGGAGCATGGGGACTGCGACAAGAGACTGAAGGCGAATGATCACAAGGGGGAAGTCCACATGTAAAAGCAATTCATGGAAAAGAACATTCACCGTAAATAATAAAAGTGTCTTTATGGTTAGTTAAATTTCCTGGACAAGCATTTTACATACTTCACCTCTAATACCAGCAAGGAAATTTCAAAATCTATAAGCATTGCTCTGCAACCCTCTGGTTGAGGCAACACGAAGTTCAGTAATGATATAAGGAAATAAATTTATATGGAATAAAATAAAAGCAATAGATTTTAGCTAGAGAGGAAATACGACTAGACGTTAGCTACATTCGCAAGTTCGTAACTGATTAGTCTAAATTCGTTATTCGAGTAATTATCAGAAAAATTAGGACGCATCATAATGGTTAGATTACATCGTAACTTCTGAATGAAATGACAGTAATTTGAAACTGGGATTGAGCATTATGACTCTTAGATTACCAATAGTTCATAGTATAAAGTTAATGTTAGAGATATAGGCAATAATGTAGCTGATGAAGCATCGCCACAAACTGAAAGTTTCAATCCATTATATTTAGAACAACATTAGGGTAGGCATTTCAGTAATAAATCTTTTTCATCAGGCAAACTTGATTACTGATTATTTTTATATTCAGTGGTTCATTGAAATAATTGAGGGAGCTGTCCCCTTTTTAGGATTTTCAATCGGGCCTGTTTATCTTAGCTGTGGCTATCAAAGAATTCTGCATGGTATTTAAAATTAAAATAGAGCATTGAAATGGATTGGCAAATGTGGGAACGGTAAGTTATTTCAGAATGTATGCCTATTAACCCATTACGAATGCAATAGACGCCATAGTTCGAAACGTAGAAGAATGTTTGAACTTTTATTTTTTCAATATTCTGCAAGCCGAATCATTACAATCATTACAAGAAAATAGAAATCAATAGCGGCTAATTACAATCAATATGAACAATCAGCCAAATATGTGCTTTTATAATCAATTACTTGAACGAATATTTCTCTTTGATGCTCGAAAGTTGATGTAAATTCAAGTTAAATATAAGTATTTATGTTTATCCCCAATAATACTTGAAATACAAGAAAAAAAGAGATGCTATGACTATCCTACTGAATGAATTATATACTTTATATATATATATATATATATATATATATATATAAACACCTAAGTTACCCCTAATGGCAACAGCAATTAATACCGCATGTTATCTTTTTAATCGTCCAGTTTTTATTTCCGGACAGTTTTGGTTGGTCATTTGAATAGTAAATATTAGCACTCATTTCAACTGACTTGGAAACAGGCCACGCTAATTATGTTATCAAGTCGAAACATCTAATTTTCAAAGACGTGACTATTCAGAAACACAGAATGAACATTTTCAAAACAATCCGCAACTTATCCGCGGATATCCTTGTTTTTAGAAATATAATATAATTAAAGGCTGTTTTAATGATTGCACCCCGCAAGCTAAATGAGAGGTCCTCGATAAGATATTCAAAATAGGGAGGAACTGAAAGCAGAAAAAGTCGATGAGAAGCAAGAGCTCCAGAAAGAGAGAACATTTGATGATTGATGGTAATCTAATACAAATACAGTCCTCCAGAAAATTCCGTCACTGTCACCGTGAATATCTGCTTCCTTTTGCGCAAAAATATCATTAACTCCGCCATTGTTCTAGCAAAATTATCCTATTTGGACCGGTGGGTGTAAAAAATTGGTGGTCATTAAATAGTTTCGTCGGTGCACCTGCGCGAGAGAGTAGGATGCCGAGATGGAGAGGAGGGGATTCGCCAAAATAAAATGTTGAAGGCGGTGCCGATGGAGAAAAAGAAACTAGATGCAGAAGACAAAAGCAGGGAGATGATACCAGCCTTATAAAATGTAGTATTAAGGATTTTTTTGGCCTCAAATTGCAAAAAAATAGCAACGTGAGGCTTTACAGTTCATATATACATGTTTTAGATACATAATATTTTCTGAAAATGTCAATGTGGACATCGAATCAACGGTAACGTGAGGTCAAGTCGTCAGATACGGTAACGTGAAATCACTAGATACTTAAGGCGACTATAAGCAAGTTAGTTACTTCAAACACAGCAGCCTAGAAAGTCACTAGCAAGTGGTACTTGGATTGTAAGCTCAAACTTAGCAATAGGGGTCAATATAGGTCGTAATCGACCGGGGCTCTACTTGAAAGGGAACTAGACTACATATATATTTCGGAACCAAGAAAGTCACGGCATTTTGCCCTGAAGACGATGGACGACTCGGCCATCGAAACGTCGGCACTCATGGAGTCTCTCACCCGGTGGACTTCCCGAATAGAGCTACTTGACATCTCACGCCGGGAAAGCCTGAGAGCTAGACTGGCTTCTAGTCTCCCACAGGTAGCATCATACTTTATTAATGTTTGTTCTAGCGCAAAAGGATGCGGGAAATGTTTTTCGCTCGCAAATATAGAATTTGGAAATGACAAAGGGACAATAGTCATCCACTGGAGCTGGAGAGCATTTGTCATATGTATCCTCGTCGGAATAGGATAAAATTGCTGTTAGGGCACATTACTTGATACTAATTATCGTTCACTTAACAGGAAATTCCATTCTGATAGGACAAAAGTTGACAGAACAACGTGGCGGACTTATAAATCACACAAATCTTCTAGATAACCCCTCCAACCTCCAAATATTATCTCGAATTAACTGCCTTTGTCTCGATATAATTTTATTGTGATCATAAAAGCCTAAAAATGAATTCATTATACTTAGACAACTGCCAAAATTACATTTAATAAATGCTACCATTTTCATTCAATTCAACTTGGGGATCACCTTCTTCAGAGAGAGTTGACATTGACACTAAAAGAGATGTAGAAGGGGGAGAGAAAGGACTGTTATTGAGGGAAGTAACACGCAGAATGGGGGAAACGACCCGACCAGACAATTTCTCGCTAATCCACCTCCCATTCCCCCTCGAAAACGACCTTTTTTTCAAACACGGGAAAGGAGATGGATGATGGGGTAGAGAGCGAGAGGGGGGGGGGGGGCGCTGAGTGTACGATCTGCTAGTAATCGCGCTCAGCCCTCAGGCACGGGGTATTAAGGGCGTGTAGGGAAGAGTGGAAAGAACGGAGGATAGCCCGAACGTGGAGAAAACGTGTGTGTGATCGTGTGAGATGTGTTAACAGCGGCAATCCACATGAGGCAAGAAGGGAAAAATTTTTGTGCGTTCAGTTTTTGAAAAGGGGATTCTTGGATTGAGTGTAGGGGTATGTAGGCGCGGGCGAGAACGATGAGAGGATGAGGAATAGCGGAGAGAAAAATAAGGAAGTGGGATGGGAGGAGGGAAACCGAAAAGTGGACCTAGAGCCTTTGTTAAGAGAGAAAACGAGAGAGGATTTGAGAGAGAGGTTGAAATGTATACATAAAAAAACATAATGGACGGAGGAGGCGAAGTGGGGGATTTGTGGGCCATAAAGAAATTTAAAAACGCCGTTCATTTTGGTGGCTATCCTCGTGGTTGTGGTCGCGCGTTTATGGCAGCCTAATCAAACAGGTGCCAAGTGGATCGCTTCTATTTAAAATCGTAAAAAAAAAGAGTTCGGGAAAGGAAGAGTTGGATGCATGTGTTGTGATAAAGATGGAAAGAGAGAGAAGGAAATGGGAGATCGAGAGAAGGAGGAGGAAAAAGAAGGACGGAAAGGTAGTCAAATGGAGAAACGGAGTGTGAAAGAGGGAGAGGCCGCGAATGGTAGAAACGTGGAACTTTTTTTTAAGTCCGAAGGAATGGTGTAGGTTCCCCACGCAGGTCGTCGTAAAAATGAATCTTAAATAACGATGATAAAAATTAAAAAAAAAAGAAAAAATGGGCAAATGCGAGGTGGCTCTCTCTCTCTTTGGCCTGCGATAATCTCTTTGTAATCCTTCTCCAACCTCACTTTGGTCAGCCAGTGTTCTTCGTTTTGTGCTCGGGGGGGAAAAAGTAGGTATGTCGCACCCGGAAAGAGGCCATCACTCTCCGACCACGGGGATGGTCATAAGCGATAAAAATCAATGTGCCCTTTTGAATCAATCCACACTAAAGGGAGGAAAGGGCGAGAGAGAAAGAGAGGGAGAGGGGGGAGGAGAGAAGGGAAAGACTCCTTTTTTATGGCGGAGAAACAACTGGTGGTTTTATGTAGTCGAGGGCGTTTATTGGTCATCCTCGTATCGGGTGGTAATTAATACGTACGGTTATGCAAATGCGTGAGAGCTGGATTTTTTGACGCCGTTTTAGAAAAAAGGCACTAATGCATGCTCATTTTCCGCTCATTTTTATGGTCCATTTTCGCGATTTCTCCCGTGCAGACATATATAAATGATTATATACCGCACATACTTTTATATTTACTTTTGAAAAAATGTGCTGTTTTGTTAAAAGCTTCAAAGGGATATTTTTGCCTGGAATTCTGGGACAGAGGGACATTTGCGAATCCATTCAACCATCCATTTATGGTATAAAATTTCACGCGAACTCGCGGTAGCAGAGCTATCCGTATTCCTTTGATGAAGAGTTACTGTTGTTCCTCCTACTATAGCGCTCCGAAATATATTGCCACTGAGGCAGATATTGCTAAAAAAACAGAAAGAATACTTTTCCTATGATGAGTGCTCCGAGGGGTAATTCGCCTGTTGGAAGCCGAGTTTAGCTTTTGACACCTCGCCCTATCATAAACATAGCTAGATCTCGGAGAAGCAGACTTTTATTTTTAAAGAAGGATGTGGTTAACTCATTGGTGTGGTGGTTATAAAAGATGGTTCGAAGGTAATATTGCCGGAAGTACCGCCATAAATACTTCAAAAGATGATTAAGAGTTTTATCACTAATAACATCCATTTGTAAATGAAATCCTAGAATCGTAGGCAAATAACCAAAGTTCCCAGATTAGAAGGTGTTTCAGTTTTCCGAACGTTATCTTTGATTATCGAAATGCAAATAGCTATTCAAATGTCTCTTGCCAGAAAATCTGTTTTATTAAGTGGTGGAAATTCAGAGAAAACAAGTAAGTCAATATCTTACCCTTAACTACAGGGTACTTTTGGTTATAACCTCACTGGACTCTTCAATCATTTCTTTAGTCATTTCAAGCTAAGTTTGAGGAAAATTAATGGAATTTTAAAAGGTAAAATATCTAACTACCATAATAATATTGTGTCCCATTTTCTCACTTTCACACCTATGGCAAACTGTACATCGTTATTTTACCTTTTCCTCAAAATTAAACATCATATTTTCATATTGGTGCAGTGACTAGCCATAATTTGAAGTAACTAATATAACCTTCGATTTATATTTGCATCCAGTAATCTTATCAGTTCTATAGTAATTTCTGCTATTAAAGACCTTGTCCAATTCCATTAATTACCCTTAACTCATCATTTAAACAGCGCGGATAATGGAAACCACAGAACTTGAGAACCCTCTTAATTGTGGCTTTATATATTCTCCCTCGTTTTTCTTCATCGCTGTTTGCTTCATATCAATTTCTTTCCTTTCTCGTAGCTTTCACCGCTGTTTAGTTTTTCTTCCATCGTGAAACTGCTTTTTTGTTCATCTTCTGTAGTTTATTCTTTGGATGGCGGAATTGTTCCGTGGTATATAAACGAAAATTCCACAGAACTCAACCACTTAGTTTTCCCTGCCTTGATATCAGTTTTATTTTCACTCTAGGTTTCTCTGCGACAACTATTGCCTTTGATGAGGCACTCCTAGTGCTCACTTAACGTTCAATCTTACTGTATTGCCTTAAATCATCTTTTATTTCTTTATGCTATTATATAAGGCACTTAGAGTCATGTTGCTTCCATGATCCAAGCCCGTTTTGAGCCTTAGGCGTACGGTGAAATGCACATTACTAATCCGAAGTCTTTCCATGCTCCTTCGTATGATCTCAAAAGAAATAAATGCTTGGCTAGTTGAGAGAGATAGCAGAGTTGAGAGAGATCAGCATAGACCGTATATCGAGAAGGCTAACTTAATAAGTAGTAAAAGCTGGACAGGCCAAAGTATGACTTGATATGTAACAATTACGATGTAACGCTTTACATTTTTATTTTAAATTAAAATGCTCCTTGGCTACGAAAAAATAGGCTTCCCATAGCTATTACAACCAAGATATTCCAGTTCAAGCATATTTTATGGCTCGCACGCGCTGTATAAATTGCTTTGAGACACTTTTTGCAAGACTCAGCATCAGAGAAAAAATCTTACATCCAAGTGTCAAAGATTGTTTTTAGCACAAGCCCCCAATGATTTTTACAAATATTCAAGCCACAGTTAAAATTCACGCGAGCAATCTAAACTCGCCCACTTAATCAATTTCTGTTCGGAAAACAAGCTGGCTCCTGCCGAACAAAACTTTCATGATTGAGATATAATGAAACAGGATGTCAAGATCATTAAATCACCTGCAGTCGCGAGATCTTTTCATCTGCAATGAGTTGAGAAACTGTGACAGGATCAGATGCTTTGGTTGGTGTGAATATTTTGAGGGATGAGTGCAAAATGCAATGTTAGGGAAAAGGAATAGCTATATTCCAGAACATACAAATAAAAAATAAAAAAATATTGCGGTCGATTAAGGAATTAGGAGAGATATAGATTTAAACTGTATTTTTGCATCCAAAGGTTGAAGGAATCTATGATCTGAGACATTCCCGAAGGACAAGATCTCATAGCCAAGGCAGCAAGAATCAACCACTCTAATATCCTCCGAAGGTTCACTTAATTTAAGCTTGCTTGCTCAATTCAGCTAAACTCAAAATATGGATAAAGCTTACACATTATTTAAAACTATAGAAATGTGGAAGCCCAACAGCAGGAGCCAAAGTTGCCAACCAATCCAAAAACAATTGAAATGTTAGGTTGTTCACCTAGTAACATTGAAATTATAATTTTTATTTTGTAAAATGGGCATCATTGTGAACAAAAGAGAACTTGGATGTGATCAAAACAAAGTTTTAATGTACACTTTTGCAAATACAAACTTGAAAAATGATTCATTTAAAGGAATATCTTATCATTTATATCATTTAAATCTATCTATATCATTTAAATCTATATATATCATTTAAAGGAGTATCTTGCCAAAAACCATGAGTAGAAACATAATAAATTTAAAATATAAGGGCTCCGTATACTTTTTGCGGTAGTGTTTCTATGTTGACAATTTTAAATAAGTAGATAAAAGGAACATTATAAACAAACCCAAGATATTTCTCGATTAGAAACCCAGTTCAGGGAGGGAAAAATAAATAACATGCCATATAGGTACAAAAAGTCGTTATACTGGAAGGTCACTGGATACAATCGGTCAGTAGAATTTGCAATAAGCCATGAATGATTCTATACTACTGAAAATGGAAAAATCTTTCGACACTTTCAAGAAATAAAGGCTAATTCCAATGTTTAGTGAAATTTCAGCGACAAATGGTAAGAAAGTCATGATATACGTCAGAAGTGATATGAGAAAAAATCGATCAGGACCGGGAAGGGGACCGGATCAAGGCGCAGACCCCCACGCTACTCAGGCTTTCTTATTCCGGTAGAAATAATGGGAAAATAAGAGGGAGCCAAATGTTAAATCCTCTTGGTCCATCAAAGATGGCAACGCAAGGGAGTATAGAGGACTTCACAAAAGCCACAATCCATGTGGTTGCATCCTATACCAGCACTTATGCTACGTACTCAGATGTTACATACATAAATTAAATGGACATAGGAGATTTGAGAGTATGGGTTGCAGCCGCATGAGCGGTGTACCATTTTTCCTCGTGACTTTCTGCGCATTTAATCGCCGCATTTGCGAAAAGTATGAATATCATCATACATAGCTAATCACGGCATAAACGCTGATGTAGAATGCAACCATATGGGTTGAGGTTTCTGAGAATTCCTCTTTTCCCTTCCGTTATCATCTTTGATGGACCGCTAGGGCTTAGCATATAGTTCCCTTGTATACTCCACAATTGGCCCAGTAATTAGAAGGTCCTGGAAAAGTAGTGGGCAGCGCATGATCCCGGTAGGCTATGTTTCAATTTACAGTCCCGGCCGACTTTTTATCGGGGCTAATTCTACGTATTTTCATCGCCATATTTGCGGCAGGTATGAATATCTTCCCAATTCTTTACATATTGGAAAAACTGGTACTTTAAATAGCTTAAGATATCACTACCACTGGCAGTATCACAGTTCCTGCTAGTCATCTAAAACTATTGCATTTCGATTATATTTAAGACACATTTTCTGTATAGCTGAAATGTATATACAAACTTTAAGAATGTTCAACCAACTTTGGCGCATGATTTAAATAAAAGATCGTAGGCTTTCCCGGCGAATACTATAGATAAATATTTCTCGGGTTTGGCACCGGGTAAGGCTGTTTATAGGCCTTAAACAGCCTTACCCGGTGCCAAACCCGAGAAATATTTATCTATGATTTAAATATTGATGAGCTTCTCTAATGTCATTGTTTATGACTGTTCGTGAATTTAAGAGTGGTAGTAAAAATTCTTGACGGTACCAGCAATAATTCTCCTCTACTAGTGAGTTGCCTGATCCGATTGCGGTATTGAACGTTTGAGTATAAAAGTTTCGTATCAAGTCTTGAGAATCGAATTTGCGGCATGATTTCACCGATAAATTAGAACATATTATAGGCCTAATGCTAGCCAAATACCAAACAAGACAAGATAGATGAGTGAAAGGAGTCGACCCGTTACATTCTTATAACCAATACCAAATGTACATACAAGGCGCTAATCTAAAGGTCCTGGGCTGCACCGATTCAGTCTTCTTTATTTCTGCAGGGAACGGAAGGCGATTTGGAAGGCATTGGGTGTGAGGTAGAGTGCCTAATGGAAGCAATTAATTGTAATATGAAGCCCGCGCCCGGGATAATTTCCCTGACAAATTGGAAAATGGTCCAAGTCGTAACTTAACAGCTCTATTATCGGCTATTAAATTTACAGTCGTCAGAATTATAACTTGGCTCTTTCTGCGACACCTGTTCAAATAATACTGTTGAAAATCAATGGATGTGTCTGTAGTCTCAACATCGAGCGGTCTACGCATGTCCTTCTACAAACACTTCGTTTTCAAAAATCAGAAAATAAATGGAGTATATATTTAACTAATATTTTCCATGTCCCTTTATCACTAAAAAAAATTGAAAGGCACATTCCAGGAGTCATAGTGGCATATTTATATATACAGAAATCAATTGTTTCCTGTTTGTTACTTCGTCTTCATCATTTTACATATTACAGACAAGTGAATCGATGACCTCGCACGACCTGATGGTGAGGCTAGTTATCAGTTTAGCAACCCAAAACGCTCCTCAATGGTAAAAATAGTATCCTTAAATAACTTCCAAAATAGAGCTATCATTGGTAATGAAAATAGATATTTGCATGTCAGTTTGAATTTGAAGGGTGCAAAGAGTTTTTAGCCTCACCATGATATATGGCCGCTCAAGTTTTTTTCATGTCTCTTTAGAGGACACGAAGACTTTACATTAGTGATAATATGTGACATGTGCAGTAATTTTTAAAATATTTCCATCAGAATTGACCAAGCCTCTTAATGATTAAAATTATGATGAGAACAGCCCTTTATCACATCATTAGTTATAGGAAGAACATATACACTGATAGAAGTCACAGAAGTTTGTTCTATCGTTTCCAACATGCTCACATACTACATCATCTGTGAAAGGGTAAATGAGCCTTGCAATATTAAAATGCATTGACGAAAATTCTGATAATATTCTATGCGTCAATTGAAACAAATTTTTCATTGAAGTGACCCAATATGTAATTTTATTCATCACAATAGCGGTGCTAAATTACAGAGACTGGAAAGCAAATAATCGCAAGATCATCGGATGAAAGAGTCAAAGCGAGATGTCTTTTCGCTCTACTAAAGAACACCCAGAGTAGCTTCTTGGCGATAATTGGGGACCTGGCTTAGAAATATTTGCATTTGCAGAGTAAACAAAATATGGAAAGGAAAGCCGAAAGCTTCGTTAAAAACAGCTACGAGCGAAAACAGAGCGTAACAAAGCTGACGAAAGGCATAGGACACCGGCTTAGCACAAATTACTCGAAAAATTCATACTACACGAGTTTCAGGATGACACGGAGTATACATTTTAATTCTACACAACACCATGAGAATCGACAGAAGTGGCAAAATGAGAGAAATGCGCCGCTGAACTCAAAGATTCAAAAATTTTCCTCACGAACCAATGGTGACCATAACAAAATCAAGACGAGACACTAAGACATTCCGTAAACATTCGTTTCACTTTCACTCTCTCCCTTTTCCATTCCTTTTTCCCTATTACTTCTCTTCCTCACGTCCGGTGTCATAGCAACTCATGCTACACGCCCCATCGGCGGCTCTCAGGTGATCATTGTATCTGTACAATCTTTTCATAGCGTCATCGTCAGATGACAGAGATGAGAGACCGTTTTATGTGATAGAGATGCAAGGCGGTGACTTTGACCCGCGGATTCTAAAACCGTTCCATTAAACCCAGTCGAGCGGGTGGGCTATATTATGAAGCCCAGAACTTTCAATGGAATGCCAACTCCCATCCACCCAGCTGGAGCACAACCATGAGTGATCGCTGTTCTTAAGAAAGGTACCAATTTGGCAGCGCCATCGGCTTCAAAGCCACCGCCAAAATCCATCGATGCTAATCGGAGATATTTTTCCCCAGGTGAGGTTTAAATCTACATACTTATTCACCTTCAGTGGATAGCATGTCATATAACATCAGTGTGCTTTGTCAGGCAGATAGGTAAAAAAATAAACCTCCCGAGCACTATGATCAGAAGCGCAAACATGAATGAATCTGAAACCATTGACGACTCCAAATTTGATGCTCTTGGTTCAAATCAAGGGGACGATGTGTGGTTCACCTCTATGAACGTCGAGCTTTCCAGTCTTCTCATTTATTAAGCCTAGGAAAAACCTCGCTGCAGACGGACACTGGACTAAATAGGGACCGAAATGGTTTATTTCCAAAGCATCGGTCTCTAAAGGCTAATGCTCATTAGTTATGTGCCTTTGTTTACAACATCTGCATACTATCCTACTAGCCGTAGAGGTGTATGGCAGAGGCGTTCGGACTTAAGCCATGTATTGGGAGGGAATCGAAAAAGAAATTGGAAAGGACAGAGGTGAATTGCATAATACCGATGTGTCTCACTCAACTATTGGTGGGCGGGGACTTCTGAAGTGAACTCTCACATATTGACCATAATCGGTCCGATTTGACCATCATTGGTCCGGTAGGGCCCCGATCCGATGACGAACTCCGACAGACCACACTACGTCTACCGTTAAAGGGAGCCGGCGGACACCCTGTCCCAAGAATTTGGGTAATGGGCTTCGCCGGTTCTCAACGGATGTGTGGTAAGTTTTCGCGCAAGCGAGACTGGCGGTGACTTTTCCAACGTTGTTGGGGTAACCCAACAGCTACGAGGACTAGGGGGAGGCGGCGGCTCGTTGTCATCCTTTTGACGACAATCCGCCTCATAGTGTCGGCCTCCTAGTGGCTGTGTTTTTCGCTGACCCGCAGGATATAAGTGAGAGCTTGAGTCCAACTGGGAGTGGAGGCGGGCGCGGGGGGGTGACCCTCTAATCACGTGTCTCACTCAAATGTCACTCTGTTTTTGCCACGATTGATAAGACGAGAATAGAAGGAATTTTCGGATCTATCAGTTCAGCAGTAGGTACATCTATCTTCTTTTGCCATTTCTTCCAGTTCTAGGGTCATAAAGCGCGGGAACTAAAATAATATGCCCTGTGTCCTACCGAAAATCGCGTGATCTGAATGTTTCAAGTAATCCATGACAAATATTTTGACTACCCTGCGAATATCTTACTGCCTAGGAAATCAGACTTATGTGAACGCCTTTTCACTTTCACGCCTGACCTTCCTCTCCGTCCTCTGTCACTGACTATTCCACTAAGTTGACTCCATTCTAAGCATTGGATTCCGCGCATCCCTCTGCCATCCGGCTTTTTTGAGAGCAGTACTTGGCCTGATAATCCTTGAGGTTTTCCATTTATTCTAATAAGCTTATTTTTCTGCCACACATCAAAGTACTAGCTTTCCATTGTTCCAGGCCCTGCGCAAAAGGCGGCGCACTTCAGAACAGATTGAAAGCAGAGTTGATAAGCGAAAAAAAAACTTCGACGGTTGCACGCGCAATTATTTCAGGTAATTTTTTATCAAAGAACAAAAATGGACAATTATTCATCATCAATGTTTTTCTCCACTGTAGGCTGAAAGGTTCAAGGGTATTAAGGTAGATCATCCGAGAAATGAAATAAAGTGTCGTTTCATTCAAATTCAGGAAAATTATAGGAAACTATGTCCCCTATTTGATATGAACAGCAAAATGCCACCTTCCTGTGCTATTTTTTCTGTCAAAATTGCCAAAACCAAACTAATATCAAACTCAATCTACTTATGATGCTATACACGCACAGTATTATTATTTGAGCATAAACATCATTTATCAATTGTGAATTTTTGTTTCTTAAAAACAGTTTTCCTTGAAATTGGCATTTATGTAAAAAAATACAATTTTCCTTCGTAATCTACCAGTCTCCTATTGGACATAATGTAATTTCAAGCTCGAATTGCGAGAAAAATAACACGGAAAGGTAGAATTTTACTGTTCACATCAAATAGAGGACATAGTTTTCTGTAATTTTACAGAATATGAATGAAATGACATTTCATATCATTTCTCGGAGGAGGTACCTTAATACCCTTGAACTTTTCACCCTAGAGTGATGAAAACATAATTAAAAGTTGAAAAATTATCCATTTTTGGGTCTTTGATAAAAAATTAACTAAAAGAATTGCGGGTTCAACTGCCAACGTTCTTTTTTTATCGCTCATCAAATTTTCTCCCAATCCGTTCCGAAGTGCGTTGCCTCTTGCGCAGGACCTGGTACAATGGAAAGCTAGTACTTTGATGTGAGACAGAAAAAGAAACGCATTAATTCGTAGTTTCATTATTTGACCAAAAACCTCAAAAATCTAAAAGATCTTTTCTCCTACACCTTCCTCAATTGTTGGTCTCACACTCCTTCCACTTTCATTCAACCCTGAAGAGATACTTCATTCCAGCAGCTCCGTTCGTCGGTTAGTTGGTCATTTAGAGAAGTGGGCGATAGCCTCAGGAGACTTGAGTAATATGGAGGAGTTGGCGGGTGGGGACGGGAGAAAATATTTGAAGAATGGAAGAAGAGTGGAGAGAAATCCAGTGAAGGCATTATTCAGCACCAAAATATGGACAGAAATTAAATTACTCGCAATGTTTGGATGACAGACAAAGTCAGCGCCATTTGTCATAGCCCTGGCATATCCTGATTATGACATTCGGAAATAGATTATGCCGTGGAGTCTTATTCACGGGGATGCCAACAGACAATTTCACTCATCTTTCCATCATCGCCCCTACGCCGATGTGGATCTGATCATGACATTTCAGCCTACGTGGAACGGATCATTACATTAATACATACTTCGGGAAGCCTGCGAAGGCGAACTAGGCAAACTAGGCTCTGTAAAGCGGCTTAAGAGTCAGATTCCCGTATTTCTAATCCACTCTTTAGCGGCGATCTGTCCAACAAAACTACGATCACCAGGAAATCAGGTTTATTACTACAGTGAAGCTAAATTATAAAAGCTACGGGGACCAGGATTTGAGAGCGAGCGGTGTGTGTTACAGAGGAAAGAGGAATGAGTGAACGGGGAGCAGAAAAATATGAGACGGGAGAGCAAGAGTGCAAAGTCAAATGCGAACGGGTGGGTTAAACGTGGAGAATAAAAAAGACGGAGGAGGAGAAGGGTAACAGCCTAAGGGTGGGCGGGGTCGCCTCAGGAGCGTACGAACAGGGTGAGCAATGGGGGGGGGAAGCCTCGGGGAGGAGGACCGAGGTGAGACTAGGAGGTAAAGGTGGGGCAAAGAGAGATAGAGAGAGAGGTGTCTGGGGTGGGGGGCATATAGCCTTTCAAGCTGGCGAAAGGGATGAGACGTGAGGTTTTTCCAAGCTGTGGGAGGGAGGGGGGAGGTAGAGAGAGAGCGTCCCTGGCGCGCGCGCTGTGTCGCCCCATTGCGTCGCCTCACCCCGCCCCCCTTTTGGTCTTAGTCGTCGCGAAGGGGCCTCGACGACAATGGAAAAGGCGTGTGAGGATAATGATTGGGAACAATGCGGGAGTGACTCCCAAAGAGTTAGCTCCACGCCCACTTCCTGCCAGCATGAACGGGGTAGGTGAGGAGGGAGTGAGAGAGAGAGAGAGAGGTTGTGCGTGAGTCCTCCTCGGTGCTGCGGGAGAGATGAAGGCAGGCGGTGGAGGTGAGGATGAGGGCGCGGTGAGCGAGGTATTTGAAGAGAGCTTGACGCGACCTCCTCCTCCTCCCCAAGAACCGAGAACCATAGGCACCCGAGAGAGACAAACGCGTTGTGCGCCATGGTACGTGTCTCCCGCCCCAAACGCCTCACCTCCTCTTCCGCCTCATGCGGCAGTCCCGCCTGCCGCAGCTCCGGCCCCTGTACGTGCCCACATGCGAGGTGGCACGAGCAGGCAGCAGGTTGATTCTATGCCTCGATCTTTTTCCTTTCCCTCGAGCACACTCTCGCTCATTGCATTACGGCCGGATGGAAATATATACGCAAAAATCCTTAATCCAGCCTACTCGAGATACCAGTTCACTTAAATTTTAATGATTTCAGCTTTATTACCAAAAAGAGATACCATCTTTCTAGTAGTTATCAATCCGAATATTGATTTGCATCCCTCTCCACTTCCCTCCCCCAACAGCCTCATTCCTACATGTCTTTTCTTTAATTTTCTTCATTATTAAATTTGTTTTCTTTCTGTTTACTTCCTCGGTAAATGTTCCCATTCAATCCTTCTTCCAATATTGTCTTCAATATGTTGCAGTGTCGCAAAACATGTGATATTAGTTGGTCTCTGCTTCATTGCAGAGTTCTCATTTTACTTCTTTTCCCTCTAACTCTTTGTCACCCTTCTTCGCCACATCTCCGGAGAGAATTTATTCATAACAAATGAGTAAGTTCTGGCGTATGAACATCGTCAGAATTTGTGCAACGTGTACTTCGAATAATGAATACATGACTTGATAAAATACACGTATCACTCATCACCACCTTTTTCATAAAGCTGCAATGCAAACCGTCAAAGGCCTCGGTTCTTAGAGTTTACCTAAGGCGTGTATGTTCAATGAATTATCCATATTCAGTCGGAAAAAATAAAACGTTTTGTGCCATTATTACGCATTTTCCATCAAGGTACTACATGATTCTTAAATAGAATTCATTCCTCACGATATACAATCAGATGAACTCTCTTTCTGTGAACTCTGTAAAGTCGCAAGTCCTGACATTGGAAGACGATGAACCAGGTTGAAGATAATGTGCTGATCCTTAAATTTGGCGAGGTTTTAGAGACTCAAAGTCTTTTAAGAGCCGGAAATGTTGCAATTAGTCGTCAAGGTGAAATTAATATGATTAAAAATGTTCTCAATATTTTATTCAGGAGAAACTTCGAAATTTAATATGTCGGTTGATTATAAGCGCGAGACGAATCGCTGGGAGTTTTTTTCCTGGCAGCATAGCACGTATTTTTCTATGTGTCTTCTACAAAAGAACGCCTCTTGTACACTAACGAACTGAATCATTTTTCTCATAACGGGATCATTTCTATCTCAATTAGCTAGCTTCTTCTTCTCTTCCTTACATGTTTGACTATGCCTTAGTCGCCATGCGATTACCTTTCACTCTCGCATTAGATAAGAATCTTTTATTTAACTCTCTCCCCGTCCTTGGGGCCATGAATAGAAACTCGAGAGGAGGTGGGAGACGGTCGACAGTAACCTTGCATTCGTGAATTCCGAACAAAACACTTTAAGTGGGCGCGAGTCATTGAGCACGCGCTAAGGAGAAAGATGGATCGTCGGAGTAATTGGTTATCGCACCCAGGGTGTTCCATGCTAGTGTGTGACTCAATTCAAGAAATTGTCGAAATTAATTTCACGCTGACTGGATCCAGTTCTAGAGACTGGATACAATGATCAAGAACCGTATTTTCCCCAGGGTCAGGAGTAAGTTATTTGCTGTTCTGGTGACAAAAGGTGCGGACAAATGCACCTAAAAGACACGCTTTGACTGGACAAAGAAAGGATAAAATATTTCAAGAGATTCAAAACCACATAAAATCATTTGAATGTCTCGTTCGAATGTAATTCTAAGGAGAGAAAGGGCCTTGAAACGTTTTTTAATTAAACGCTCCATTAAAAACGCTTTGAAGAAGAAAATTTCTTCAAAATTCACACTAATTCTCAATAAAATACGTAAGGGGATTGACATTTATTTTTTGATCAAAAAAATGACTGAATTTGTTCTTTTTGATGACTTAATACGTTATTTTTATTCTGCATTTAAATGGGTGGGAATATGTTTCTTCCTCAGCTTCATTTCAGCGAGATGCAAGAAATATTCATTCTCAAATTAACAAGATTGGACTCGCAAAAACTGCTATTCAGCAATTATCCTTTGTATATGTTATTTCCATCAACGCAGTAGTAGACGCTTAGTATTATAATCCAAATGAATGATTTTGCGTGCAAATTTCGATTACCTTCCCAGTGACAGGCTTAGTTCATAAATACCGGAAAACAGTTTCAGGCCAACCGGTCCGTAAAAAGTAAAGTTGCGAAAAATTGGTTTTAAAATATCTGTTCTAAAAGTCTTCAATTTCATCAGCTTCCTAGGTTGCTTGGATTGCTGGAATGAGAATTTATTTCGTAATCTAATGTGCCAAAAGTCCTCTTCAGGTGATAGCCGTTGAACATTGGATTCTCATCACCGTATGGTTTCATAAAGCGCCAAACGGATGCTGTATTTTTAATGCAGGTATAATTTTTAGTATTCCTAGTACTTCCTTCTCATAATAATCTATGTTAGCAAATAACTACACATATGAGTATCAAGTGAAATGAAATACCAGGTAATCACAATAACTCTAACGTACCGAGAAGCAAGTGCATAAGAAACCTACTCAGCGACACAATGCAGGTAAACTGAGATTTAAATGGGATAGTGGAAAGGTCGTAGGATAAAAAAACTTAAAGTGAAATGTTACTCAGCTCTAGAGAGGTCACGAATTGAGCTCGCCGCGAGAAATTGGCATCCTGCACAGGAACATTTAATTCGCGAAATAAACAAAAGACAAAAGAAAGCAGAAAAATACGTAAAACAATTCTGCGAGCGAGAGAATGGCAAGGAGTCACAAGAGATTAGGTAAAATGGATAAATGGAGCTAAAATGGTATCTGTCCAAAAAAGAGTTCTCTGTTGCGAGCAAATGAAATTTCATGCGCTGCTAATTATTGATTCGAGCCTAGCATATTAAATGACGCTGATGACTAAATTTGTTCTCTTTAAACTCCTCTACATGATACTCTCTAAGTGAGGGCCACGGACTGTAAATCTACGAACTAACGGGATTCATTAAGAATCAGCAAGAAACAAACTTTTCTTGTGAAAATTTATGCAAAACTTAAAATAAAAATGGACTCCAAATGTCATGAAAAGTCGAAGCTAGATATGCTGTGGTTGGAATGGCTTAATTAAAGGCAGGAAAGAGAGTAAACTGCGCTTCTTCTTTCAATCAGGCAATTCAAATGGTGACAGGCTATGCATAATTTAAGTCGATAGTTAACGTCGTGGAAATTGAGTAGCATGTTGGTGAAAAAACACTTCGTACTTTCCGCACTTTTTCATAAACTACGACCAGTTCCGACATTCACGTCATTTTCAAGTAGAATACTGAAATCAGGTGAAGGTTGGACCGGGTTGTATTGCTAGTGGGGAAGCGGAGAGGGACCTTACTCATTCGCTTCCCTAATCCTATCTTTGTTATCCCCCAATCATCCCTCTCTCATCCGATTCCCCACAAACTGAATAACCCGGCCCAGCCTCCGCCTGACATCTGTATTCTACTTGAGAATGACGTGAATGTCGAAACCGGTCGCAGGTAATAAATAAGGGTGGAAAGTACAAAGTGTTTTTGTTCAATGTGCATCATTGTTTTCATCACCAATAAAACTTATAATCACCATTGAACTGGGTCACTTGAGCACGCACTTACTAATCATTTCGTTCAGCTGGTAATGCTTACGGCAGGTCAATAATATATACGTTACTCTCTATATACGTTCACTATAATCAACTTACCCCAATTCTTCAATTTAGATAATTGATTGAAATTGTAAATTTTCGAATGTTCATTCAACTGTACATGTCATTTGTGCTCTAATCAGTGAAAAGAATCCAATCGTTTACTTAATTTTTTTCTTTAGATAAGACACATTCTAAACGTGAATAACCCAATGAGCCGCATAATTGGCAGCATTGTCTATTGGAGACCCATACTTCACACGTAGGTGCATCCCTGTCTGAACTAGCCGCGTTGATATAAATTTTAAAAAGACTTAATGCATAAAGGAATATTTCCAACATTTCTCATTTACTTCCAGACTTTCGCGTATTTACTCCACATTAACTCTCGAGAGTCGGTGAATCTGAAGACTGATCAGATGTAAATATTCAAGTCCATGCCTTCTCATACCTCTCCCGCTGGATTAACAAGAGCCTTAAACCAATGGGACCAGCTTCTATGGTAGGCACCATACCTACAATGGGACGCTTCTCCTCGCAAGAACTTGGAGGTGTAGCCGAAGATTATGTGTTTTGCGCAGGGCGGAGAAGAGAGGCGAGGTCTGAGGCGACACAGGCAGAGCATTCGTCCCGGCCCACATCCGTCACGACTACGCGCGACCCGCGATGATGCCTCAGCCGACGCCTAGCCTCTCGCCTCCCCCCGGTTTTATATCGGCAGGCGTTAATGGCCTCCCGTCGCTTGATACGCCCCGTTGTTCACATCGCGACGGGACTTACGCTGACGGGACCTAAGCTCCGAAGCTTCAACACATAAGGGCCCATTCAAGGTGCTCTAAAGATCAAAATTGGTACATGCCAGGACTGGTCTCAATTCATTCCATACGGTCTTTTACCACCTTGCCCCTTAACTACCCATAATTACTAATATATGTGAGTGAAATTTAATGGAAACAAAGCGCGCAAAAAATATTACCAAGTGCATTAGGAATATATTAGTCATCATTGCTAAGATTTGAAAATCCCCAGGAAATGAGTAAATTAGGTGAGGGAGAAAAGGTAAATTTAATTTAATATTGTTAAATCTGATCCAATTCAACTCACTAGACTAGTGCGTTATTGAGTAAACTCTACATTCTTTGTCATATAAAGCGTATGTTAATTATTCTGCGACATATTATGCATCAAATCTATTTGAAACTGAAAGACCTTCATATATGATGACGAATATGTTTATATTTAAGAATCAAGTGTCCTGGAAGTTAACCGATTGGACAATACATCTACGCGCTGGAAAACACACTGGTTTCTACTATCTATTTGATTGTTCATAATGCTTGGAAATAACATCGAACTATCTCGCATTTGCCTATTAAGAACTACCTACGCGTTCGCATTGCACAGCCCAGCCTAATTTACTATCTCTCTAGTTTAACCTACAGATCGTGTAAGATTCAATATTCACGCTATCTCGATCATATTGTACATACGATGTATCACCATTTACTTTTGAGAAAATAACCGAGTTGTTGTCCCTGCAGCGTACAATACACCACCTTCAATTCATCAGTACTCGGTGTAGACCATTGAGCAATAAATACTAAGGACACCAGCACCTGCGAATAAGAATGAAGATACTTATAAGTCCTTTGCAGAGAGTAAGACAGAAAAAATTGAAAGCACACAATTTAGGAAACTCGATGGTATGCTGATAAGAAAATTATGAAAATCTCTGAATTCATGTCGCCCAATCTTTTCCGTCATAGAACTATATATTTAACAGTTAATAAGTATCTGTAAAGGATCTCTCTTATTTTTCTCGTAAGTGGCACATACATATGGTGATATTCAGGTGACAATTGTCAGTTAAAGCAGAATAAAGAAATAAATATATATCTCATTTTGATTCACGTGCAAGAGGATTATTCGACCACCACCTACAAAATGCTTGGTCATATATCATTTTTATCCACACCGAACTTGACATTTTTGAGAAAAACAAGTATTTCTTAAATTAAACAGCGTCCAAAAAGGTATAAGTTTGGTTTACGTAAATCAACAAGGGTCTAGTATTTTCGCCGACGTATTTCTCATGGTATCTTTCCTTTTAATCCAAATCTAACTATAACAATCCAAGCATTTTGTGTGGTATTATGATGTTCAAATAAAGCTTCTGATCGCTGGTATTTCTTCATTTCGGGGCTAATTAACCATGTGCGCTCGTTTTCGAAGAAAAATTGCTTGCATCACATTATGAGGGCCGTATTTACAGTCAACACGTACGGGCCACCTTGGCCTTTCTAGTAGACTGAATTTATGCTTGTATTTTAACCTCATGTCTTCCAAGAAGAGAAAATTATTTCGATAGGAATTAAGAATTGCGTTGGGTGAAATGGCTAAGACAATCCTGATCATTATGTACTAAAAACAAGCAAATATTTAAGAGATCAGGACAGAGAGGGTATATTCCCCGAATTGTAAAAACAAATTTGATATTTAACGCCATCGTTAAGCAGCTTTAAGTTTTATTAGGGGATTATGTAGCTCTCTATCTTATTCAGTCCTTTACTTAACAGAAGTTGTAAACGTTGAATGACAAATTTTCGGCCAGCCAACTATTATTTTTCTGCCATTAGCTCGACAAAAGATTTTATTGCCATCAAACTCTAGCAGCTCACCTTTTATTCAAATTAGTTACATTATTTTAAAGTATTTCCGGTTCCTGAAGGCGATGGACTTTAAGAAGATCGAGCTAGTACTGGCATACTAGCAGTATGGGTTGGGTCAGCAAGAGAAACGTTGACGCTATCCATTCTCATAACCAGTTGGGAAGTAATCTATTTCTTTGCGAGCCTGTCATGCGGTAATACTTGACTTCTGATACGCAAATATCTGGTTTGAGCTCATTCTTCATTCCTTAGGTAACACTGGCCTTACTATGAAGCAATACTCATTCCCCGAAATATTTTCAATGGAGTGACCAGTTTCTTATATCCCATGGATACTATTTTGCCAAACAGAGCAAGTATTTCAAGCGGGAATGTTACAAAAGTCAAACAAATGATAAGAAAAAACCAACGGACTACATTATTTCAATGAACGGATCATTCTTATAGCAGACGAGGACCATTCCGGTAGTCGTTGCTTATAAATTAAAAAGGCATAGAAATTAGCAGACGAGGTAAGTTGAACTAAATTAGTATCATTTACAAGGACTAAGAGTACAGTTAGGTATTTTTCTTATGGCAACCCTCTCACTTCGATAAAAGGTCACTTTTTATTGATTGACTTTATAAATAAACTACGTTCTAAGTACTATACAACCGACTCGAAACCAACGTAAAACTTTCGTAAATTGGTAACAGATTCACCAATTCCCAAACTTTTAAACAGCAAATAGCAAAAGTATTCATTTTTTGAAACAAATACGTATGAATTATCGTAAATTGAATCTAGAAGGCAGTGGCAGTGGCTAAGAGGTGATCTTTTGTGACTTGGGATGGATGGTACATGCTCATATACCTTTAGAAATATTACCAAAATTCGGTTTAACGAAGGATAAACCAGAAAGGAAAGCGTGACCATGGAAAAGAGATTTTGATGAAACGTCTAAATTCCCAATTTTCATCAGCAGCGTCATAGCATGAATCAGTTGCAACACGATTTCTAAAGAGCACTCCAATTCTTCTCCCTCATCATTGTAATTCTTTCGAAGGCATTTTGGTTCTTATGTATTCCCTTCTTCCTATTTCCTCGATCTTTCGGGGATTGATATTCAGTGGCATTCACATAATTATTATTCTTGTCACTAAATCCCTTTTATTTTAACTCTTAGTCGATACCTATTGCGTTCATTCTAACCGTCTATCAATCCTATCCTTCCGCATCTTCATCTGCGCTCATCTCATTCTTCTCCATATCACCCACTTCAAGATTTTGCTTTTTCTCAGGAGATAAGCCTTGCGCTTACATCCTTGCCCTTAAAGCATTTTTAAGAATATACATTACGGAATTACGGTTGATTATTAAATCCTTTCCAAATTGTCAAAACCTTTATTATGCGTTAAAATAAGCAAAACTTTGCAAGTTTCATTGAATATTCCGCTCATCTTAAAATTTCTCTTGCCCTATAACAGTTAGTAATATAAAAAAACATTCTCAGAAAAACGGTATATTTCAAGAATCTGGCGAGATGAAGTTTTTGGACTGGCAAACCATTGGAGATTGCTAATTGCAAGAGGGGATCGATTCAGCACATTCGATTGGACAAGTCAAAAATGAACATTGGATCAATGTTATTGGAGTTATGTAATCTTACTCTTCATCGAGGAACTGTAAAAATAAAAAATAGCTTAATTTTTATTGAATGATTACAGATTTTGATCTGATAGTATACTCCATTTATCATACGCCGGGCAATGATACGGTTGTTTAAAAAAGATTAACTCTAGCCTGAGTCATATTTTGACTATACAGTTTTTTGGTATTTTTGTAATGCAGTAATCATGGCACCCACTGGTAATTCTAATTCAAATAGGGACCAGAATGTAATTAATTTCAAATCAACCTATTTAAAGTTTAATTTAAAAAATATATATACATGATTGTTATCACTTATCAAGTTCTCGTTTACATGTAACACAAATAAATTTATTGTGAAGAAGACTAATGCTAAAAAATCCTACTTAGTTCTGGTTAGGCCACACCTCGAATACGCCACGAACATTTGGGACACTGGTCATAAAGATTATTCGAAAACAATTGATAAAATAAAAAGAAAAGCTGCACGCTTCATTTTAAACTGCTACGAGCGAGTGTTTCACAACCTTTAGAGGGATTAAGGACGGAGCCCCTTGAGACTCGGGAGGCTACACGCAAGGCTTAGCTTGCTTGAGAAATTCAGAACTGGTGTGTTTCAGAGTGAAACAGAGAATATGATCATGACGCCACACTACATGTCTAGGTCTGACAGAAGCGATAAATAAAAGAGGTACATTGCCGAACAGATAGGATCAAAAACTCGTTTTTTTCTGCGCACGATAAGCAACCACAATAAAAACTGAGCTCCACTAAATACACTCCCATAATAAAAGTCACCATTTCACCTCCCAAAACCTTATTCCTTGCATCTTTACACGACTGGTAACCCCCTGCCACACGTCCAGGCGACGGCTCGCAGGGTAGTATGTAGAAGCAGAAGTATAAGTAAATAAATTATTATATGAACTTAATGATTCAAACTAAAAAATAATGATAATAGATCCATCATTATTCTTAACGTAAATATATATCTGGAGTCACATGACTAGCAGATGTTCATAAATGTAAATGGATAAAAAAGTTGGCAGTTTACTTCCGAACTTCGTCTCTAAACTCCCGTCATCCATTCCTTCAACAAATTCCTCTCCACACGCGTACCCAGGACCGCCTCGGTGGGAAGGCACCCACGTCAATCAAAGCATCAGAGGGACTAACCGCAGGTAAGAATCACGATTTCACCCCTTTGATCCCCCCCTTTCCTCCGATCGCTCGCCCTTCAATCTCTCCGAGAGTATCAATTACGTGGGAATTACAACAGTTCGGAAGCACGAAAACCCTCTGGCCACACAGTTTGCCATTCTTTTCGCAGCTGAAAACCAAAATTAAACACGATACACGTCCAAGGCAACATGGTTAGTCAGGGAACCTTCCTTCAGGAAACCATGTATAACTCATTGACAACTGTCTTCTGATTTCATCTTAGTAAAGCAATTTACAAGCACGCGTTTCATCCATACAGATGAATTTCTTCGCTGAATAACCATGGCACATCCTCGTTTGTCTTCCCTCCACCGCACTTCCTCAATTCTTCTCCACACCCTCATCTCAAAATCCTGCCGTATATTCTTATCGACCTTTCCAAAAGCCTACGTTTCGGCCCTAACGACGTAACTATCCCATATCTAGTTCCTCACCAGCCTCTTTATTATAACCGCAACCAAGGTCCTAGTCATCACCGCCTTTCTGTTGCTAAACACTCCCTTTGCTACAGATTATCTATTCCTAATGACTTTGCTTTCATTCCCATTTTTTCCCGAGTAATTAAAAAAACCTGCAAGCTTCATTTAGTATCCTACAACTTTTATATCTAGACTCGCTTCCACTGTCCAAGAGATTCCCATTACCTTTGTTATCTTATAGGTTGTCTTTATCCCGGACACCCCGCAATGCTTTTATAATGCATGCACTTATGCACCTTTTCCCGCAAACTACAACCTTAACGCGGTGGAAGGGCTTGGGCATTCCAATGACCCCTAGAGCTGAACTGGCGGGAGCAATATTAATATTGCTCCCGGTAGAGCCGCCCATGCCAGATAGGTCGAAGGGTACGAGCAGGACAAAATCTAGTCCCATGATAGGGTCACGGAAAACACACTTTTGGGAAGCGGGGTTGGGAGTCCCTCCCAGCTATCAACTACTTAGAAATATTTAAGTCGCTCAACAAGAAATGAATCCTGGCAACTACGGGACGCCGCCCATTGGGGCGGGTGTAGGGCCCGGCAGCGGGAGAGGCAAGGCCCTCGAGGTTGTCATCTCACGAAAGGCTTGCACAACAGAGTCATCACAGGATACAAGGATCACGGAAGATAAGAAGGAAAAAAAGAGGGAAAAGAAAGTACAAAGTAAAAGACGTTAGGTCAATGATGAGGGTTGGAAAGCTGGAAGAAATTAAACGGGAAATGGCAAAAGGGACCATAGATGCCTTGGGGCTGTGCGAGTTGAGATGGATGGACAGCGGGGACAACTGGAGTGATAGTTACAGGGTAATCTATAGTGGTGGGGTAGAGAGTCAGCGTCGGGTAGCTATAGTATTGAACGCAAAATTGGAGATGAGGGTAGTAAATACTGAACCGGTGAGCGAAAGGACAATAGCGGTAGAAATAAAAGCACACCCGATTAACTTCCAATTGGTCCAGGTGTACATTCCCACAAGCAACCATAGAGAGGAAGGGGTGTATGGGGTATAAGAATAGCTAGAGGAAATTATCAGAGAAGCGTTGAACAAGAAAAACCTAATAGTAATGGGCGACTGAAACGAAGTAGTTGGGGAAAGGAGAGAGGGGTATGAAGTGGGAGAGTATGGATAAGGAATGAGAAATGATTGCGGTGAGAAGGCAGTCGAATTATTTAGTATAAATAAATTAGTATTTATAACAAATGTCCGATAAAAACACTATCATAGGCGGAGGTACAGGTGTTTCGGCTCACGCCGCAGGATTACAACTTCCGCCCCCGGTCTGCAAGCTCTCGCTTATACCCGAGGACATGGAAGAGGTGGGAGGAAAGGATGGGTAGTGAAGGTTAGCAAAACCACTGCCCCTTCGAGGTCGACACCAATGAGGCGGATTGAGGTCAAAAGGACCTCAAGGGCCTCAGGCGGAGGTACACATGGAAAATGCTGGGAGACACTTGGAGATATTAAATTGACTACAGCATGGTTAGAAAAAGATATAGGACCAGTATCAAGAACTCGCGGAGCTATCCGGGGGCTGATGCAGACTCGGATCAAAATTAAGTTGTGAATGAATTGTGGTATTAGACTCAAAAAGCTTAAATAAAGTAGGAGGATGAAGAGGTGGAGCTTTGAGATGGGCAAAAAGGAGGGAATAAAAAGCGCTAGCGGAAGAGAACATAGGCGAAGCAAAATAAATAGAAACACTCGGAGAAAAATGGAATATATAAAAATAGGGAAATATAAAAAAATTGTTAGAGCAGCGGAGAAAATAATTGGATCAATGAAAACTAGGAGGGAAGGGAAGCAGTGGGTTACGGAAGGAATGATTAGAAAAATGGAAGAGAGGAGTTGGAAAAACGTCAACACCGGTATAGGTAAGGCGAAATACAAGGATCAAATAATCAACTCCAGCGAATAACCAATCGGGCGAAGGAAAATTGGTGGAAAAGGCAATGCGAGGAAATGGAGAAACTGCAAAAAGAAGGTGAAGTGGGTACGTTATACATTAGGGAAAGATTGCTATCTGGCGGTAAGAGAGGGCAAACAGTACCGAGGATTAAGAAGAAGGCATAAAGAATATTAGTCGAGCAAGAAGATATTCAAGATAGGTGGCGATAATACGTGGAGAAGCTATATGACAGCGATAGGAGACAAAATAATTTAGATATAGAGAATGAAGAAACATTAGATGAAGATAACCGTGGGCTAATCATACTATACTTGGAAATAGAGAAAGCATACAAAGAAATGAAGACTATAAAAGCTGTAGGATGGGGTAACACACCTTCGGAGTTCCTTCAAAATTTAAGAAATAAACGTAGGTAATCTTTTTTCGAACTTACTGGTACGATCAACGAGGAAGAAGTATGGCCAGAGGACTTGAAACTGTCCTGAAAAGTGAACATTGTCCTGATCCCTATTCCAAAGAATGAAATTCCAAAAGATTGTGAGGACTATTAATTAATCGGTTTGATCTCATACGCAGCCAAACTTTTCCTTAGAATAATCATTTAAAGGTTGGAGAGTAAGGCCAATACATAACTAGTTGGGAGATGACCAGTTTTGGTTTCGGAAAGAAAGGTTAACTCGAGATGCAATTGCGGTGATGAAAACATTTGTCGATAGAAAGATTGAGTATAATCAGGGTGTTTTCGCTTGCATTTTGAATTTTGTGAAGTCTTTTGACAAAGTAAATTGTAAAAACCTAACGGAGATACTCAGTAAAATGGGAATAGATTGGCGAGACTGGAGACTAATCCAAAACCTATATATGGCGCAAAGGGGACAGGTGAGGGTGGCTGACGATGAATCAGAGTGGGTAACTATGTATAGCGGGGTAAGGCAAGAATGTCCGTTGTCGCCTTTGCTTTTTAGCATTTATGCTGAGGAAATGGTAATACAAAAACATGGGAAGTACTCGATGTAGGAATCAAAGTGGGAGGGTAGCTGATAAAGTCGGTTAGATACGCGGACGATCAGGCATTGGTTAGTCGGTCTTAGAAGGGTCTACAAACTTAAGTAGATAATTCAGAAATTCAGAGCGGGATTCGGAATGAAGATAAATCATCAGAAGACGAAAATGATGAGGTTCTTGAGGGCAAAGTAAGCAAGGCTGGTCATCAAAGCTGGAGGGCACAAACTCGAGCAAGTAGAACATTTTATTTACTTAGACAGTACGCTTGAAGAAAATGGGCGTAGTAGCACAGATATAAGAGGGAGAATAGCTTTAGATAATGAGGCGTTTATTAATAGAAAGGAGCTGATAACTGGGACCTTGAGTAAGGATGTGAAGAAGTAGGTGGTAAAAAGCTTGATATGGAGGGTAGCGTAGTATGGAGCAGAAAACGTGACCCTCATAAAGGAGAACGAGAATAAGCAGCAGGTACTTGAGATGTGGGTGTGGAGAAGGATAGATAAGGTGCGGTGGAAGGACAGAAAAACTAACGAGGAAGTTCTTGAGATGGTGGACGAGAAAAGAAAACTTCTGAATTAGATCCGGGAAAGACAGTGCAGGTGGCTGGAGGATATAATGGATGGAGGTTGAGGCGATGGGTTGCTCAAGTGTGTGACAGAGGGAAGGTAGTTGGGCAATCGGAGAAGGGGAAGAAAGAGAATAGGTTTCTTGGACGATATAAAGAAGGGTAGATCGTATGCCGAGGCAAAAAAAGGAAGTACTAGAGGTAGTTAGGCGCCTGAAAGTGTAGCAAACCGGGAGGATATTCCCTGACTTTCATCAAAACCTACCTTTACCGGTAGAATACTTGAAAAAATACATATGCAGGCAATCTCTTCGAAGACATAAACCAACTCCTGGTCGTCCACAAATCCACCCGACTTTCTCGGCTGGCCAACTAATGTAATTCCCACACCCAGTTTTTTCTATACGTCTCTTACCTTTTCCTCAGCATATTTGTAAAGCAAATGGGACAATTCGGGGTAAGGTAGCGTTGTCTTATCCAGCGACCTATAACTTCCAACCCTGATTCATCGTCAGTCACCATCATCTCTGCTCATAGAGCCATTTATAAGTTTTGGTTGAGTCTCTTACCTCACCAATCTATTCCCATTTTCTTGAGTATTTGAGTTAGTTTTCCCCAATTTATTTAATCAAACTCGTTTTTTAATTTCAAAAGCAAGCAAAAACATCCTTCGTATACTCTAAGTTTTTTTCTATAAGTTTTCTAATAACAAAAATCGTATTTCAAGTTGAACTCCCGTTTCGGCACCCAAACTGATCATCACCCACGTAGTAATTTGCTCAACTCTCCAGCTTTAATTTAATTATTCTAAGCAAGAAATATTTTGTGTGAAAATCAAACTAACTTGCTAAACCCCTCGCCATCTCACCCTTCATTGATCTTCGAGATAGTTTTTAAGATCGTTTACACGCAATTCCTCTTTCCATACTCCTTCCTCGTAGATCCTACGAAAAAATTAGAAAAAGACAACGTGATTTTCAAAAATGCTCAATGCTAATTTTTTTCAGTATTGTACCAGCTGATTGGAAGGTTTTCGAGCAGTACATATCCTCATCCGTTATCATGTCTATGGATGGCCCGCCATTAGATCCTCTTTAATTTCTTATATCGTCTCTCTACTCTATTTTCGTCCATAATTATTATCCTATTCCTTCCTATACCACGCTTTCCCAGCATTTTCCCCTCTATTACCCTCTTCAATGTTCCCTCTCCTTTCATTGCATCCACCATTCATCTCTTCTGCCTCCTCCGAACTTCCGTCACTAGCTTCCTCTAATCTGCATCCATATCCAATTCCTTCTCGTTCGTCCTTCTCGCCACTCAGCTGACCCACTTCGTCCTCCGGCAAAATTAAACAGTTCTGAGCATTATACAAACTGCGATTCGAGGACTATTACAATATTCATGTATCACACTTTGATGCAACTTACTTTAAGTTGGCATCGAGTTTGAATCAGTTGTTAAAGTGCCCTAAAGGCGAGAACACCTAGCGTTAGTTTGGCTACAGTATTCTCCATAAAGGCAATACTGTCATCTGAATTAGGAACACTGAAGGATAGCATGAAGTTTGACGAGTTAACATAGAAAAAAAAACCTCGAGATGATTTAGCGGTGGTTTACTCCTTTCATTTCCCACTTTTTGAGAGGCCCGTAGGGTCTACCGGAGAGTTCGCCGGGAGAAAAACAGCATGGGAAATGAGACGCGTGAAATCCTCATACTTCATGCGGCCATCTCAACACCTCATCCGATCCCTTCATCGTGTATCCCAGTAGCTCCGCGGATGTGATGACCCTGAGTGTTTGTTTCCCCACGAATCGTGAGCCATAAAATACAACTGGCGAGTTCAGGAGAAGGGGAGAGAATCGAAGGTGCGAGATGAAAAGGGAGACTTTATTCAGGTGAAATTGAAACCATCGGAACGCCCACCTTTCCAACCGTCGAAAGATTTGAATTTCAATGGAATTATATTGAACCTGACGATAGCTCAGGGTTTTAAAGGTTCTGTGCTCTCACCGCAGCAGTAGCCAGATTATAGTCATACAGACTTTTACTGTGCCGGATAGAGCATAGAGGGCTTGTGAACGTAAATTATCTTTTTGTTACCCGCACGGTGGCATGAAACTTGTAAAAAAATATACATACCTATAACACTTATTCGAGGAGCATAAAACAAGATGAAACTGTACGTTTCACACAAAAAATAAAGAAGGTTATCGAAGAGTCGTGACTTTGTGCACATTAGCCAATAAAATTTGTAATGAAATTATTTCGACACGTTTTCGTGAGGTGTTTGGAACTCGGGAGCTCGGAGAACAAGAACGGTGAGGAATGAGACGTAGAAAGGGTGATATGATTCGTATGGAGCCAAAAAAAATACCTCAGGGAGATGAGGACAATGAATGTAGTTCCGGGAATCGACAGACGGCCTGGTACCTCCCAGCATTATATTTATGATGATGTGCAAGTAAACACTGTTATTCTTCGTCGGTCCAAGTCTTTGATAACACGTGGCTGAACGACGTCTCAAATAGAATCATTCCAAGTACGAATTCCATAAGTTTTTCCCGCGAAGATAATATGGTTCCCGCAAGATGAGGCAAACGATTCAAAGAAACGCGCTATTCTTCGCTGGGGATATTTGCGGCATGTAAAAGACTGTGAACTCTTTTAGGGTGATTAACCTTTCTGTCTAATGACAAGAAAGATTTTTTCTACGAAGAGTAATATACGATCTCATATGATAGCTGATACACTGTCGTTCACGTATATTGAGTGAGCATAAAACATCACACAATGCCTAATTATTCGAGGATAACATTCAAGCCTTATTTTTACAAATCAAATGTTTAATGGTATCTAAAGCTATACCAAGTTATGAAAACGTTTGATGGCCCATTATAGTCCCATTACATCAGCAGCAATTGATAAATGAACGATTATAATTTTTTACAATCTTCATTATGGAATAAATAATAGCTTTCGCATAAAGTATTAGAATATAAAAACAAAGTATGACGAAATTAAAATGAGAGAACTATACAAGATGAAACGTTACTTATCTTTGTTTCCCAAATTATGTCCATTTCGCGGGAATATCTAACCAAAATCTATAATTTCCGAACCATTAACACGTTCAAAAATTATTTGGCAAAAAAAATATTCCTACCATGTATATTGTTGCAGCATATGTAATTTCAAAGCTTCTCGTTTGGGTTTTCATCGCTCCTTTGAAAGTTTAAAACCTACATTGGTCATATAAGTCATGGCAGTATGGCATAATAACCTGAATGACTAGCAAATACTCTCTTAAAATTTGTACCAATGAATAAGAAAAATTGGAACTGTGATTTAGCTGTGGTAATTTTTAGAGTATTATTTCGGAAGAATATATAGTAATGTAGGGTAAATAAGTGAACGAAAATAAATAGGAATTAAAGTATATCTGAAATGCTCTAACAGTGGTGAAAATTTTTATATCATGTAATAACGACAACGATATATTCAGGATTAAGTAGGCGTTGAGGACCGTGGGAAAAATTTAATGACTTGACGTTCAAAATGAATTTTTAAAGTGCCTAATCGATTTACGGCACGTCAAACGTCGACCAATAAATAACAATATATTGCATCAAATCTGTATCATTTGAATTCGGTTTATTTCCAAGGGGGTGAGAGTTGGTACGAGTTTAAACTTTCCATTATTATCTGTTGCCTGTCGTGGGAATATTGTACGCCCTCAGGTTTTTAAAAAAGCATCCTATATGTCAAGTGCATTATGGAATAAATGTGGTATTTTTCTTAGCTTCTGCGTCAGCGTGTATTAAGTATTAAGACTAGCAATGGTAATCAATCCCTTACACTTCATAAAGATTCAGACGCAATATATATTATTTTAAAGACCATGGAGCAGCGGTGTAAGGAAAAAAAGCAAGTCAAATATCTTTAATGTTTGTTTAAATTTATATAAACAATAATTTGTCAAATATGCTAAAAAAATGCTCGAATAAAAAATAATAAGCACATGAATCGTGTAGCTTAAGCAGTTTTCATGTTCAGGTTATGGACTTATACAGACATATTGAGATAAATAAATTTACCTTGATAAAGATACAAGTGTATCTCACACTGCTATAATTCCAGCGAGGACCGTTTTGCGTCTCCGCTTTATTTTTAAGAAGATAACATTTTCCCACTAGTGGATTACTTATTAAGACCCATTAAGACCATAAGAAGTGGGGTTAGGGAAATTAAAAGTTTAGGAGACGAATAAAGAAGCTGAAACTATGAAAGTAAGAAACTTATTGAGGCCAAACGTTGTGGAACCTTGTAATTTTTTACTTAAAATGAATACGATAGCTTAGTACATTCCATATTATAATTTTTGACCGACTATGTTACAGCAACGTATAGCCATTTAGGAGACCTTATTTAAAGCAATGAATGGCTGAAACCATGGTCGGTAAGAAATACTAAGATATTTCTTATTTTTAATAGTGAAGGCCGGAAGTAATTTTCTTAGTTCTTAGTTTTAATGCACCAAACTGAATAAAACAGCACTAAGGAATCTGAAGGGTGTATGCTTCTCAAGCATAAGAAGTGCGGGTACGAAACACTTGAAGCGATATTGGGTATGTGGCATTTGAAAAAATAATACACACATGGCGGTCCAAACAGGCGTGCTGATGTCATATGTAATTACAAGGCGTACAAAAGACAGAAACTTTTGCCTGGAAGGTTAGAGAGACACATTTAAATATTTTGATCCAAACATCTTCCCCAGAAATTCTAGGCAATGTCTTCAATGGTTAACGGCAAAAGGAATGACTATGAATTGAAGTAATACACTATTTCGAAAGATTTAAGAAATATGCACCATAACATAACAGCCAGATTCTCTGAAGTGAAGGTACCGGCCTACATTCATTTCAAGACATCAATAGAGATATTACATTGACGAGGAGAATGGTAACAAAATGAAGTGGATTTAATTTCATTTCATTAACGTTTTTCTCCATAATTGTTGGGTCGGTTCTTAGATGAAACATCCCAACCTTATTTTTATTACAATGCGATACATATTGCGTATTCCCACGTGAAATGAAGTCATCGCCTGCCACGACCACAGCAGTTTTGGTTTCACAGTGGTTTCAAACGTCCAGCGCGGAATGTCGCTCGGATTACTGAGAACTAACGCGAAGGGGAAACAGTAGGGAAGTAAACAATGCCGTCATAAAAATAAAAAAACTCCAGGAAGTCGAATCAAATTGAGACAAGAACCGAACTGAAACAATATGGAAGGAGAAACAACAGGTCAGAAATTTAAATAAAATTGTGAACGAGGCTAATACGCCACACGAAGAACACGCCATCGACTAAAAAAAAACTGGGGAAAGCGAAGTAAAATCATTAAGGAAATGGCACTGAATCTCTTTGTACCAAAAATAAAGAGGTGGATTTATGCGAGAGTATAAAAATAGTGGTAGGAGTACACACATATGTGCGTTCACAAGTACGAGGCACAATACCTGCAAATTCCGCCGCATTCACGCAGCGTGGCGTATTCTCCGAGCATGCTAATTCGGAAACGGGAACTCCAAATTCGAAATAAGAAACGGTGGTGGGTGGTGATAGGAGAGGTGTGGTTAGAGGCGTGGGAGAAAGGGCTTACAGAATGGGACGCCGCCGTCCAAAAAAATGTGCGAACGAGATGGGACGGCCCAGTCTGGTGGGTGTGTGGTGAAAAACAAGGCAATAGGAGAGGAACGGGTGTGGGTGAAAAAAAAATGATGAAGAGAGGCGGAATCCTATCGACGGAAACGTGAAAGCCTGTGCAGAGGCTTCGGTGAGCCTCATATTTTTGTATATTTTTTCCTCTCCCTCTCTCTCTCTCTTCTCTCTTTCCCCTCCGATACGTGAGGTGGGATCGGTCGGTGCATGTTCGGAGAACTCAGAGAGACTCCCGGCGGGCGGTGGTGTTTGGCGTGACAAGGAGGGAAATCTCATCATTCGCCTGTCAATTCCAATTTTCCCTCCGGTTCGATTGTTTTGGATTAGATGAGGTTGGGTTTGGGATGTCATGGTGACAGTGAGAGGGGGCTTTGTGTGTGTGTGTGCGGGTGGCTATTGGGGAAAGGGTGGAGGATTGTTTGGGAGCAAGATGGGGTGATTTTCGTCCAAAAGGGAGCAGGGGGATGGGGACGGTGCCTTTTTTTCGGTCGGAAGAGTTTAACCCTTTCGCTGCGGCGTGTTAGTCGTCCAGGGCAGGTGCTGCACACTGAGGCGAATCTTATTTTTTTTAGCATAACCAAGCTACTTCAACGATCATGATAATAGCAATAATATATGTTAAATACTTCCAAATAACACAAGTAAAAATATATAATAGAAGATCGATAATCTGAAATGAGGAACCGATGGGTTCCAGAATGACGATATTTCGAGTGTTCAGGTCACTTTCCTTTCCGTGCGCTGTATGGCAGACAAAAAAGATGAACTAATTCACTATAAATATGCAATGATCAATGAAATAGTAAGTTATATGAATAAACAAACGTTAATAGTGCCATAAAGTTTTTAATTTGCCACAAAGGATTCGGTTTGGACCAGTGGTAGCGTATTCGACTCCGGTTCCAAGGGTCGAGATCAATCGACGGAAAATATTTTACTTGCTGGCCAACCAAATTTTGCACGCCGCCCAAATTTGACCCCACAACTGAGAGGCAGCAGTCTCAGCAGAAGGCATTGATGGCGCAGATCAAGAAGATTGGACCGGTATCAACAGCCACAGCTTCGGGCGAGAGTGAAGTTCACGGAATCGGCCGGGTTACTGTGATGTAGAATACAACGGGGAAACCACTACGTTAGTCTTCCTATAAGATGCAGCCCTGCATTATACATCATTGCCAATTTAGATTTCTCCGCCGAGTATTCTCTCAGCAATAAATAAAGAACTCCTGTTCGGACGGAAAGCACGATTTCCTACGCTGAAATCCATGGGGTTGAGGCAAAAAGCCAAACACTGTTTTCAGGTGACTTTCTTCATGGATAAATAAAAAGCTGTCATTAGCATGGCGGGGCATAAAAAAAGAAGTTCGAAAAATTCTTGAAAATCTGCTGTAAAGGTACGTCCGTTGTTTAGAATTCCGAATTATCGATCCTCAACCGTATATGAAGTCACGAGGTGCGGTGGAGTGACAAATAACACAATACGCGACAACGAAGTAAATTTTCCTGAGTTTCCCGCCAGTGAAATTCTGGCCTTCCTCAAGAAAGAGCTGAACGCAACTCGACATTTTTTTGCGTTTAACTCTTCATTTGTGAATTTTTAACACACAATTTCAGAACTCTGTTGATAAAGCAGTCCCTATTTGGTCATTCTTAAGAAGGCCTAAGCGCCAAGATTTTTCTCTGTGGGATTTCGCGCAAATGTGCATTGCGGGTGACTTCGTAAAAGTGGAACTCCGTGGCTAGTTCCGGATAGCTAAAAATCTGTCAATCCATAAGCGTTTATGTATTTTAACTGAGATTGGTGGAGTTGATTTTACTAAAAGAAGCTCATCGTCATTATGAACATCATGGAAAATATTCATCTTTTTTGTTGATTTCCCAATAAATTCAATGAGACGGTTACAAATCTATCAATTAATTGGAGAGGAACATACTTAATTACAAGTTTACACCTACGATGGTAATCAGCTTATTGTTTTTAAAATACCCGAGCAATTCGTCTTTTTCCCAAAATAAGATGTTTCCCGGAAAATCAACTTAATTTACCTAAGAGAATACACTTTTTTTTATTTTTAAACATTTTTTAAGCATTTTAAACTGTTGTATGCTCTCCTCTTCCCTAATAATGCATTAAACACATAAAATTTAAGGTCCTGACAGGTAGACATATGAGAATTTCGATCGTTCGTGACAAGAATTTCGAATTTTCAGTAAAATGCAATTGTTTTTCTGTTAGAAAAAATAATATATATGAATATTTCACATTCCCACGATTATTGTACCTTATATTTCATAAAAACGTTTCCTCTCATGATTACTGAAAAGGATGGTGAAATAGCATGCGTGACAACTTAGTTACCTTCGGGACCCTGACGTTAGGTAATGAAGAATAAAATAGGGAGAAGACGAGGAAATATTATAAAGCAGAAGAAACTCTAGGAAACTCACCAAGGGCAGGAATCAGAATAAATTTTCTGGAAAAGAGTACTATACGGTACGACAAAGTGCTTCTCTTTCCTGCAGTTTTAGGATGCCTCTAGTAAGTTCCACCAACATTTGGAACGTTTGGAACGCGAAGTACAATTGAGGGCTATCCAGTCACAGCGCGACATATTTTTCCACATAAACAGCAAGTACCCATCATACGTTAATATTCACCCCTGCTAAGCCAGAAAGGAAATGAAAAACAGGATTTTTTTAAATTTCAAAATATCACACAACAATGCGATTGGGCAAAAAAGGTTCTACAGACAAATATTAAGCGTAGTTATACTTAAAAATTATAATTGCCAATTATTGACCCTTTAAATGACTTTCTTTAGCCTTTACTGCATAAAAGCATGTTTTTGGCATTCTTTCAAACAAACTTTAGATAGTTGGTAATGAGATCTGATTCGATGGAGTGAAAATTGGCAAAATTCATGTGCATAAAATTCCGCTTTGCACTTCAATACTCTATCTAATTACTTGAAAAAATATATTAGGAGGTAATTAGTAACTTAAAACTAGTATAATTTATGCCTTTTATAGCATAACACGGGAGATTCTAAAATGTTCGCTGGCAATGGACACTACCGCAGACCCTACCGCATTAATATAAGGGTAAGAGAAGACAAAAGATAATGACGGATGGGAATAGGTAAAAAACTGCCATGAGAACATGCAATATCCATTAGTAGAACATCCTAAATGAACAAGCTATGCGGAGGCCGCTAAGGCGTGTTAGAGTAGGAGTCAAGACTCGATTCATAAAGAAGGCAGAGATTTGTGAAATATGCACATGATGAGGCTCGGTTACCTTTTTCTCCAAGTTATTTCTTTAACTCTATTCATAATTTTTAACACTTCACGGTGAGGAATATTACTGCAGAGCATTCACCGTCAGGAATAAAGTCATATCCTCTGGTCAGAATTGGAAAACAAAATTCGTTGGATGTGTCATATCATCGGTACCACTATTTGTTTTTCATGAATTCCTGCATATTTACCATATGTCATCTACGTTATAATATCCAGCCGTGAACCAGCGTTAGACCTGCATAAGTTTCAAAATTCAAAAAGTTTCCGCCTCTGTTTAAGTTTCAAAAAGTTCAAGCAAAGAATTTGGAAGAGGTCAAGAATGAAAAGTGAGATAGGTTACAAAAAACCGGAAAAAGAATGACGGATTAGTATCTCGACCTATTTTTCTGTGATCTTCAATGCCACTAGGGAGGATGAAATATTTGAGCCTAACTGTTCAAACCGATTAATACCGTATTTTGCCGATTCTGTCCATTCTACAGCCGTAGTGTGGGCTCAAAATCCTTCGCATCACTATGAAATTTGCGTGATCTGAAGTTTTGAAGTAACCACTGCTTAGCGAGTAACTCTCGAGTTTCTTGCAGCTTAAACCTAGTCTTTCCCCAGCTGGGTAAAATTCAGTTCATCCGCTACTCATTCAATTTTTGCGAAGCGTGCGGGAGATATTGAGTCGAAGAACGACTGATATGAGGGAATTTTTCGAGGCCGTCGAAGAGAAAGGGACGAATGAAGTGACAGGGATCGAGCAGGCTTGACAATGACGCCGTCCGAATATTAAATCACGAAATGGAAATAATTGGGAAGCCGTCGAAGTTTGTTGAATCCCTTTCCTTTTTCACATCGCCTGACTGACGCCTGGACCAAGAGGTTGTTTGATCACTAAACATCTATGTCTACATACTACCTTGCGAACCGCCGCGCGGGCGTGTGGCAGGGGGTGTTAGGACACCAGCCGCGAAAATATTTTAGGGATAAGGTTTTTGGTGGTGAAATGGTGATGTGAGTTATGGGAGTGCATTTATTGGAGCTCGGTTTTTACTGTGGTCGCTAATGGTGCACGGTAATAATGAGTTTTTGCATCTATCTGTTTGGCAATGTATTTCTCTTATTTTATCGCTTCTGTCAGAATTAGAGATGAAGTGAGGCGGTTTGATAATATTCTCTGTGTCGCTTTGAAACACATCAGTTCTGAATTTCCCAAGCAAACTAAACCGTGTATGTAGCCTCCGAGTCTATAGGGGCTCCTACCTTAATACCTCTAAAAGTTGTGAGACACTATATGATTGCTCGTAGCAGTTTTTATCGAGGCGCGCTGGTTTTCTTTGTATTTTCTTATTTTTTTTGTTAAATCTTAATGACCAGAGTCCCTAACGCTCGCGGCATATTCGAGATGTGGCCCAACCAGAGCGAAGTAGAATCTCACTTTTACTTTTTCACCCGAGAACCTTCCAATTATACGCTTAACAAAACCTAGTTTCTTTAATGCTGTGCGCTTATGTCGCATATGTGACTAAAGAGTCAGGAGCTAACACTGTCTCGTTAATAGAGGGATCTCGTGGATAGAGAAGTCCTTCCTCAGTCACAGAGAGAATGATTCTCTCTGTGACTGAGGAAGGGCTAACACCCGAAACGTTTCCAGTAAGACTTTCTTTTTACTCTCGTCTTTTTACCCCCCTGTAAGTTTCCTCTATTATTGTGTTGTGGCCATTTGGCGAAGTTTTCTATTTATATATACACACACACACAAATGTTTATACAGAGAGGTAGGAAGAAAGTGGATACGAACACATAAAATAAACAAACACAATGGTGGTGTGAAGATGGATAGATGGCTGATTCCAAGCAGAAAAAATTCGACTGGACCGGGAATCGAACCACAGACCTTTGGATTTAGCATACAATGCTCAGACCACCAAGCTACCCAGTCTACTAAGAATCCACTGGAATCGGCGGGGGGTTTATAGGAACAAACACCTATAAACCCAATGTTTGTAAAACCCAGTGTTTGTTCCTATAAACCCAACCACCGGCAGAGAGAGAATCACATACGCAGAAGGCGAAATGAAAGAATAACTCAAGCACACAGACAGTGGTGAAAGATATAGAACAGGCATTTCGGGGTACGCTAACCCAAGTAGGAAATGAGCCGTTCAGGCCATACAATCGTTCGTTCATTCACTCAGACCGCTCAGCGGCAAATACATACAAATGAAGATGGACGTGAAATCCAAAGGTCCGTGGTTCGATTCGCCGTCCAGTCAAATTTTTTCTGCTTGGAATCGGCCATCATTACATCTTCACAGCACCATTGTGTTCCAGAAAGAAAGTGGACAGGAACACATAAAATTGACGAACACAATGGTGAAGTGAAAATGTAATGGTGGCCGATTCCAAGCAGAAAAAATTATATATATATTGATTCTATCTATAATTGATTATATATATATATATATATATATATATATATATATATATATATATATATATATATATATATATATATATATATATATATATATATATATATATATATATATATATATATATATATATATATATATATATATATATATATATATATATATATATATATATATATATATAGATAGGCGGCTAAAAGGTGACGACGTGATTTTTTTTAACAGAAGTCAATCGTGAGAAAGTTAGCCTCTCTTAGCTGCCAACACAGGCTTTATTCGTGAGTTTCAGGTACCAAGCGGATAGTGCACTGCTTTCACTAATTTATTGACCGTACTTGGTAGGAGATTTCAGGGTGGATAATGTTTATTACACCAAATCTACCGATTACCGTAATTTACGCAGGCCAAATTTTCAATTTTCATTGCAGAGTGAGCGAGCGAAAAGCTTCTCCGAACGAACGATTGAGCCTTAAGTATTTTTATGGCTATGGCCGATAGTAAACAGTCGTGTGAATCACACGTTCGATGGCTACTGGATGCTCCTGTGCTCGTTCCCACGGATCTGCGAGTTCGCAAGAAATCCCCTGGGGCGAATCTGCAGCAGAATTGCCCGGCCACCAGAAGACGAGTGGTAGTTGGACAGCAAGGGGTAAGATTTAGGAGACTTACAGCCCATTTTTATAAAAGTCTCCACCATTACATAGGAATGGAATAATGATTCACGAAAAAAGTATTCCCTCAGAGTATTTTCAGCCTGCAGGCAAAGTCCTGGAAACAAGAGCAAACATTAATCATGAAATTTGCTCGGGCTGAATTCAAAATTATTTTCTTTAAATCTGTGATTCTCCTTGGTTATACTTAAGTGACTTTTTAAGACGGGTCAACGACAATCCTCGATGCTGGACATTTGATCGATGTCCCTTGCAATTTGAATTTGACTGGAATTATTTAAAACATTTGTTGAAAGATCTACTGTGCTCGTGTAAGAGTCGATTTTACCCATGTCATGCCTTGCTGTTAACCCCTGGTTCGTGAACGAGAATACTTTCAAGCATGCGATGTTGTGCTTACAATGAGATAATGCAAAATATTATTAATAGTCTACTGATGTATTTCCTGAGAAAATCAGCAGCAGACGTAAGTTTTCTCCTTCGGCTTTTTTGCAACGAGATTCCATGTATTTTAAAATGTTATTTCATTAGATAACCTAAATACAATCCAAAATATATGCAATACTTATTTACCTTGGATGATCAGATACTCTTTTCGAATGTTTACATTGATGCCATTAGAATTAGCGAAAGTAATTGAAAATTGCAAAAAGTACGAAATACCATATTTTGCAGCTCTGGTGAGCAAAAAAAGAGCCGGGGTGAACTCGATGAAGAGGAATAAATTATGAAAAGCATAATATCCACGATAGTACTGATTTATCATACAAGTTTATCTGTGCTCTATTAATTTCAGCTATTTTTCATGCGTCACCACCATCATAAATGATTTGATGGAACAATGGTGGTCTCTTCACGTCTATTCTTTGTCCAAAATAAAATACCCATTAGTTAATAAAATTGATTTATTAAAAATAACAACAGCAGAGTATCTTATAATCTCAACATTCAATGCGTCGCTGGCCATCAGGTATCGATGGTGGACGGAATCTAGGCGAACTAAACAACGAAATTCATTTCCAAAGAGATAATCGATGGATCGATATCTTAGTCTCCACTAAGAATAGCCGTAGGTAACATATCTCGCGCCTGAGAACAATCTGAGGGGAATCTTATACTATGCGTTGCAGCCATTTCCTTCACCTGACTGGAGCGTTCTCCGAGGAAAAAACAGATTAAGGAGGATTTCTTAATTTTCCAATGACTCCGTCCAGAGCAGGGGATGAATTGGAGCGAATTCTATAATACACCATGATTATCAATTAAGCCATCGGCCCTTCCATACTGGTTGAGTCATCGCATTTCATTAGCACCTATCCATATTATTTTCTCTAATTGATGCAGATGGTATTTGAGGCAGAAGCGTGGGGAGGCGAGATGGAGAAGATATGAAAGTGAATGGGGGATGGACGCGAGACAAGAAAGAGGAGGAGAGGATAGATCAAAAGATAGGGCGTCGGGCACGTGTGAAATTTGAAACCTGAATAGAGCGATACAAAACCAGTAGGTACCAAAAATACACATAGATCGTTGACCTTCTGCGCATCTTTGGGTGGCTGTATTAGTAAACTCTGGGGCTCCAACTCGCCCTTCCCGATAATCACTGCAGTAAAGTGATGCTATAAATGTTTGTCCACATGAAAGAGCCAACGAGCTTAATTAAAATGTTAAATCCATGTTGTGCGGTCATGATTTCTTGTTTCAAATATTTTTCCAGATTTTCAACATTTTCTACGTATGCAAACTGCTGAATTAATCCTAGTTAAAATATTACCTGAAAAATATTCTTGACCCATTTATTGATAAAAAGTCTCTATTAGCGCCTTAATTTCATTAAGATAGAGAATTTGATATACAGGTAGGACTTCAATTAGTTCCGTAATGCGAACCACATGAAACTGAGCGAGCAATGTGGGAATGCTATACAATTTTGAAGTCCTAAGTAAACAAGCAAATAATAGAGAATAATTTTATTTCTATCCTAGTTTGTAGAATCTCTCCCATTTGCGTGTGAAAAGAGCGCCATTCTCATTCTGCACGTGATTTTCATTCTTTCACTCTCTCAAATTCGTCGTAAAAAGTAGACACTTCTAGCCGACTTCGTCGAAAGAAGAAGTTAAAATCGCTTCCTGAATATTATTGCAATGCCTTGCAATTGATGAAATAACATAGTATCATAGTCTAAAAAAGCCAAAATTTACTTGTAGCAATGTGGAAAACTCATTTCATTAGCGAGATAAGTAATCTTGTGAGCCGTTTTGCATTCAGTATGATTTCTCCAGAAGAGACAATGCGTATTTTTATCGTTTTTAAAGTTAATGGACAAGTTTAACTCATCTGTAAAAACTATTTAAAAATACACAACAAACTGTATATACACACCATTCCGTTTACAATGGCTAAATTAGGGAATCACTCATTATCCTTGTCTCCCTAGATGCTTCCACAGCATGAATGGGCTCCAGGCCATTTATAAGAATTCGATAATTACTTTACTTTCACTCTTCCTTTCCTAAGGTTTATTCCCTTCTTCAGGGTTCGCCGTTTCTTTATTTTCTCTCCCACATATAAGCCTCTCCTTCATAAAGAATTGATATAAAATATAAACTTCTCACTAAGTTGCCTCTCATCGAGATCACCTTTGGCTCTATTTTCACCTACTCTTGGGTCTTATGTTTGTTCTTCTCCGTCCTTCCTCCATTCTGATACTTTCACCTTTCTCATCACTCCTTCTGACAGGTGCATAAGAACGCAGCATTCATTTTTGATTCTTTTTTGACGCTTCCGCAACTTGATATATCTACTAATCTTTGATTTCTTACTCCATCCCGTCTAATCTACCCGTCATTCACCACAAAATTCTCATCTCAACTAATTATGTTTTTTATTCTTGAACCTCACTCCCAGACTGGTCTTATTGTCATGAGTCATAGCAGACCATCCCACGGTTTAAGATGTTTAACCTTTCATTTCATTTCCGATTCCCTGGATCCACAACTTTTCCGCACTATGCTTCTTATCCACTCGCGCTTAACCCAGCAATTACTTGTCATGAATTATAATTTAAAATCATAATAAACAGCAATATTTTCTTTGGAACGCAAAGCATGATACGTCAGTCAAAAGGCTTCTGCTTTGTTGGATTTAATTTTTCGTCAGTCACCAAAAAGTGACGCAGATAAGTATTGCCAGGAACTTGAGCACCATTAGCATATTTAAGGCTCGAAAAAAATAAATGGAAATGAAATATAAAAATCAAACTGTCAAATAATGATCATTCGTAATATCTTTCTCCTCATTATCAGTAGCAAAAATATGCAAACAGTGATGACAATATTTTTCAAAATTGCATTTATTAATAGTTGAACTTTCTTATTTGTCGCGAGCCATTGTTCCACGTTTCCTCTAGTTCGCACATCATCCTCCCTAGCCTACCTACCCTAAACTAGCGGTTGCGATGACTTCCTTCGTCAGTTTATCTCCACGATAGGCACAACGGTAGGCGGAGGAAGACATAGAAGCCGCGGAGTGAAGACCTGGAAGTATGCCGACTGCGGGAGGGGTAAAACGAAAACCACACAAGGCCTTTATGTAGTATATACTGTTAGATAGACGTGACAACGATGACAACACAGGTTTTGCTGGGAGCTCAGTGGCGGCTAAGAAAGTAAAAGCTCACCGTACATCACAGCCTGTTCGTACTTATGGGGGCTTTCAGTTATTTCATTATAGTCCTTGTATTCCAAAGGTCTATCCCATATTCAGACACGATTCATGAACGTATTAATACAGTAAAAGTGACTTACCCGTAGTGCAGAGGCACATCACGCCGCCATCATTTGGTAGAGATGCGCGTGGAAGAATGACCACTTCCGGTAGAATCGTCTGAAATATTAGAAGGTCTTTTAAAGGAATTGGGTCGTCTTTTAAAGGAAAGCAGTTTCAATTAAAATAGATTGAATAATGTTTTACTTTTTAATAATATATGCCAATGCATTTTCATATTAGAGCATTGTGGTGAGTTAGTTACACCTTTTTAAGTCATGCATTTTCTCGAAATGAAAACCTAAGAGAATTCTTTCTTTCAACGATGATTTTAACGTTAAATACCCGGCACTTACATAAAAAATACAAAACCCAAAGTCTCATCTAACAACATATTTACGAAATAGCTAAGTTAGGTTGTGGTAAACGTTAACCAGACGTTATGACGCCGGGCCCGAGGATCGTGACCATATAATATTAGACTGAGGCGATGGCTAGGACGGCTGTGTCTGTCGGTATCGGGGGAGACAGAAAGAAGCGGAGGGGAGGGGTGGATGAGGCGGAGAGGTGCGAGGCTGAAAGCCTCAAGAGTGAGTGGAGGGGGAGGGAGAAGGTGGAAAGAAGATGATTTGGTGGGTGGGGGCGGATAAAGGGTGAGTGGGAGGGAAAGAGGAAGGGGATAGTCAGAAGCAGGAAGGGAGTACGAGATGGTAGGGTAAGATAGTAAGGAGGCAAGGCTCTAAGGATGGGAAGAGGAAATGGGGAGCCGAAAAAGTTGATGAAATGAAAGGGAGTGGAGATAAAGGGAAATAAAGCAGTTGCGCTGCGCTCGGGGTCAAACGGGGCGGGTTGGGCGAGAGAGTCAAATGGGGTAGCGGGGAGGTGGAACAGGGAGAGACTCCGCTCTCAAGAGATGTGTGACGGATAAGGACTCGAATTTTTTTATCCTTTCTTTTCCTTGTAGCAAGATCCTGGAAGGAAAAAAAACTCCTCCGTATGTTCCCTTGAAAAAAAAACGGAGTTGTCGATGAGCACGTTCCAAACGCAGCGGAACGGGACAGAGATAATTCTTCCCCCGATGATTTCACTAAGTGTAGTTCATAACCTTGAAAATTTTACCAATACTCACGACACCAAGGAGATTTTTAAAAAATTTAGTCTTCAGGAGTGTACGGCCGGAAAAATTTCTGAATGTACGAGTCATTTGAGCGGCACAATCGACTTACAAAGTGAAGCCTCTCGGAAGATAAAGCTTGTGAGATATTGAATTCATGTGATGGAAAACGAAGGAAATTACTTCCTCTAAGGTTTCGAAATCCATAATTCTGCCCGTTATCAGAATGCTATTCCGACTACTCGCTCATAGAGTTCATAGAGAGGAGAAAATAGAACACGATTTTAAAAAGTAAATCCTGGCTTTTTGAGATAGTTTCACGAGAACATCGACCTTCGACGGTAAGAATGCAAAAGATGTGATTAGAAAAAATACGCGTCCGCAGGGAGATAAGAAATAAATTACATGGTATTCCAGAAAACTTAAGGATATCATCTGCTAGAATAGTAGCTAGATTTTATTCAGTTTTCATTAATGATTATTACAACAAAAAACAGAAGATTGAAATCTAAACGAATCCATCAGGTACCCCATGTATACAAAAACGAACACCGAAGCGTAAATAAAGTATGTATTTATTAGAAGAACGAATGATGACCCAGTCATTAAACTTGGTAGTAGATAGCTGGGAAGATGAGCGACATCTGAGTTCAATTGCGGATATAATTGCTTGCTGATTGATTCTTCTTAAGAATCTGAAAATAATGGACAAAAATTCGGCTTCGGCTGAAAGGATCGGCGTTTTACGTCCCGCCCGACTGAAGGAGTATTGCACTCGAAGTATCTCCTTGTATATTCGAGCTTGGGAATTTGGCTTCCACCAACAAATCTTCGTCATTGTCAGGACATGAACCCGAGCCCTGGATCCAGGATTATTCCAGAAACCAACCTCGTTTTTCATAATTAACAAGTTACTCATCAACAATTACCTAGTACTGAGGGACACACGAAGCATAGAAAAAAGACAACTTGCGAAGATTGTGTCTTCACTTGATCTCCATGTTTTCCCATTTAAGAGAATAAAGCAATCCCTAATGAATAGGAAAAATCGAATTAAATGAGACAGAAGGTAATGGTTGGGGTACACTAGAAATAGGACGGAGAAGTACGAAACACCACGTACAGTGGCCAGGTATCAATTATTTTAATTAGTTTATTAAATCATTTTCCAGTCAATTCTTTTCAAATTTGTTGGGTGATCGATTGAAATACTCACAAGGTTTAGCCAAACCTTTCCCCATTGTACAGTCTAATTATTTTAGACTACACTCAAGAAACATATTTCTCTTGTGAATAGGGTTGAAATATTTATTTTTTATTACCTCCCTCCCGGAGCATAAATTTCAACTGTGGAGATATTTTCGAGGTATCACTTTCTCGATAGCCTAAAAGAAAATAAAAGAGTAATTCTTGCAAAAATTGCAATGATAGCACTGGATAAAATACTTTGCAGTGAATTAATTGCCAATATATTTCTGTTATCTCCAGCAAAAAAATTAGAATACGAAATTGATTTATGTCCTGACATCAAAAGTAATCGAGTGTACCCGCGCATTCCAGCCACTAGAAGAAATATATCATCGATTCAATATTATCAGGATGTCATGGAAGCAAAATCAAAGGTTATTGCAATAGAAGAAGAACATATGTTAGCATCCTTATCCGTTTCACGGTTCATCATTATCAGTAGCAGTCGGTTTGGATTTATAAAAACATGACGGGAAGTCAACGTCACTCTTTTATCAATGCGTGTTGAGTACAAGAAGACTTGAAGTGAGTGGGACTAAGCGACCTCGACCAGCGAAGTAAATCGTGACTCATAACGAATACCGTTTAAAGCACTTCATATAGCAATAGTTCAGAGACTCCGGTGAGAAAAGATGGAAGAAATCACGCGTAGGGAAGAGGTACTTCGCGAATGCGCGAGTAGTTTCGATGAAGCAAAAAATATTATAAAATCTTGGAAATGCTCAGAGAGCGCGCATGTAAATGACTTTGGTTGAAAGGCAGTCGGCGAGAGGAGGGTAAAGTTCACGTGATCTCACCGGGAAGAAGTCCTGCAGCCGTGTTAAATTAAAAAAAAAACAGCTTTCAGCGTTTCATCCATGGGTCAAGCTTAAAAGGTGCAATTACCTTCGGGTCGGGATACTGCTCGCATAGGTCACCTCACTCGACAGATATGAAGCCATTTCGGAAAAATAATTATCTCGCGATCCATCCACGGGCATATTTAATAAAACGGTGGCTGCTGACCTAATGGGCGTGAAGTAATTATAACTCTTTTCCCTGTTATATCCACCGATGATTTCATCGAAGAAAGGGAAGAAAAATGATAAACGTCATTGGTTGGCGTGATATCGAATTCTGATCACTTTGTAATAGAGTCGGTCAAAAGTCACCACTCAATGCAGGAGAATAAATAAATGATGCATGTTTCATGTAATCGACTGCCATGTAACAGCTAAGTTTGGAAACAAAAGGTTTATTAAACAAATAAAATTAAAATCTATCAATAAAATATGGCGTACTTGCAATTTTTTTATTCTTTAAAGTATCCCATTAATACCTAAACAAGATCAACGCATATTATCAATATACTTTAAATCTATGTTTCTAGTCTTGGTTGGAATTTGATGAAGAGGAATCCAAATAGGGTCAAAATTGGTGCATGAAAATATGCATTTATGGTACATTTTCTCCCCGTTATCCTGTAAGATGGCGATTGGCAACTGCCTAATGGAGCCATTTTCATCTTTTTCAACAATACAATGTAGAGCTTCTTACAGGTGCTCAATCCTGTATATTATATACCATTTACATTACCTATCATGTTTTGCAAAAATGACATTAGAAAATTTTATACGCGTGTAACTCTGACGGAGGGTTAAGTGGACTACCTTTAATCAGTCTAGCCCCAATGAAGATGTTTATGTATCTCACGTTTCGAACCCACGACCTTGAAGACGGTGATGCCATGCAGTATGCCCACGCAACTCTACGACCCGTTTAAAGGGGACATCCAACAGAATAAAAGATATGCCACCTATGGACAAAAGAAAGGAAATGCTATAGTCGTGTATTTACAAACGAAACGTGATTATCTGGTGCAAAACTGAGAACGTTGAGCTGCATTGTGGAGTGAATGTGGAAATCGTACATTTTCGAAAACGAAAATGAATATGCATCAGGAAGGAATGAACTTGACGGGCAAAATGAGCCGAGGTGCCGCAGAACTGGGGGCACTTACGAATAGATTACCAAGAGGAGAAATTTACCCGGTTCAGGAATCGAACCGTGGACCACAAGAAGCGTGGACGAATCGCAGCCTCCACCTTGATCAAGAGACCTGTGGCTCGATTGCTAGTCCGATTGGATTTCTTTCCCTTGCCAGTTAAGTTATATTTCATCGTCGTTATTTTCAACCGAAGCTTACAACTTCTATTGGTGGTACTTGCTTTCTTCATTAGTAAAAATAATTTTTACCCTCCACTGGTCTGTTCACAAAACAATTTATGGCACAATCCGGATTTCGAAGCATGGCGTCACCATCAGGTTCTCACTGAATGGTGATACTGATAAATCTTGTGAGATATTGAATTTACGAGATAGAAAATGCAGAAAAAGACTGTCTTTAAGTTGTCGAGACCTGTTCTGACCGAGAGTAAGTTCTGCCTGTCACCAGAATGCTATTCTGACTACTTGTTCATTTACTTTATAGGGAGGAGAAAATAGAGCACGAATTGAAAAAGTAAATGCTGGCTTTTTGAGAGAGCATTACGTGAACGTCCAAATTCAAAGGTAACAATTAACAAGAAGAAATTTTAAAAAATACGCGTTCGCAGGGAGATAACAAAAAAGCTACATGGTATTCAAGAAAATTTTAGGATAGCATCAACTAGAATAGTAGATAGATTCTACTCAATTTTCAGTAATGAATATTAAGACAAAAAACAGAAGATTGAAATCTAATCGAATCAAATGGATTTCTTTCCTTTGCCAGTTATTTTATATATCATCTCCGTAATTGTCCACCGATGCTTACAACCTCTATGCGTGGTGCTTGGTTTCTTAATTAGTAAAATATCTTTTACACTCCATTGGTCAGTTCACAGATCAATTTATTGCACTATCCGGATTTCGATGCCTGGTATCATCATCACTTCCTCACTGAATGGTGATGATGTACCCAGGCATCGAAATCCGGATTGTGGCATAAATAAATCTTTGAATTTACTAGTGGAGTGAAATAGTTATTTTTACTAGTTAACATGGGACTCCACAAAATTGAATCGAGTTTTATTTAATTAATTTACTCGCTTTCTTGTTTTTTGGCAAGGAAAAAAGAGCTGTAGACAGGAGATATTAGGGTGTTATCATACAGCTAGGCGACAACAGCTGTCTTACTGCTTGCCGTTTACGAAATGACCAGCGTTGGATGGAAAGGCAAAAAAATAATTATAGGAGCATTCCCCCTCCTGAATTTTGCAGGCAGATGCGAGTGCCAGCAAGTTCCGCGTTACCGAACCAATCGCGACCGTTTTCACACAACCGACTGTTTTTTATCGCCATTCCGGCGATTTCGTCCCACGCTTTCAAAACCCACCGGTCCCGGGCGGTGGATTTCAATATTATATATCATTATCATCATGTTCCTTCTCATTTTGTTTCGATTTTTTCCTTTTCCATTACCACTTACTTTTCTTACTGTCATTATTCGGGTGGTCGAAAATTGGGACCAAGAGGGGGAAGGGGATCTAATGGTTATCTCTTGTGTGGAGGTGGGAAACTCGGTAAACTTTATTTTTTCCATTTTCCGGCCGAAAATGAAAAGGGGGATGGATCAGAGATGAGGAGCGGAGAGAGGTGGTGTGAGGTGCGGATCGGATTCAGTGGAAGTTGGTGAAGGAAAAGTGGGTGGGATGGGAAATCTTTGAGGGAAATTCTTGGACGGAGCTGGCGGTGGGAGGGAGTCAGAGGACGGGGAGGAGGAGGCAAGATAGCAGGAGGAGCTCTTGGAGGGTCGGCGAAGGAAATAGACTCTAAATTACACGTTTGCCGAGATTGAACAATGTACGGTAGCCACTTATAGGCATCCCACTCATCGTCTTGCCCACCTCATAATACCTTACCCCTCTCTCTCTCTCTCTCTCTCCAAGCCCCATACCATCTTATTCTCGTTTAAAACCCTCCCCTCTCTCCCTCCCTCCGTCTTCCGATCCCCCCCTTTTATTCGATACCTAGCATCTCCTCCGACCCTACCCTTTCCCTACTCCCTGACTTAACTTTCTTCCAGCCTCCTCCGCTCTTCTCCCATGTTTATCCCCCACACTCCCTCCTCCTTCGCCCCCCAGAAGAAAACGTTTTTCCCCCTTCAGGGCTGCCGGTTCTACCCGCTATTACAACCCCGCCAACTACGCGCTCCCTTGCCATCTTTACCTCTTCCCTCCTCCGCTTCCTCCACACGCTCATAACTCTTCTTCCCATCCCCCCCGCGACCCGCCCCCTCTCTCCCAAACCCATTCCACCCATTTTCCTCCCCATTCCAAGCATAACTCCCCATACCACATCGACCCAACTTCGCCCACCCACCGCCACCTCCTCCTCCCGAGAATGCGATCTCGACGAGTGGCTTTTTGACGTTCCCATTTTTGCCCCGGTAAGACCCGTTCCGTTCATACAAACATCTACATGATACTCGCCCTGCAAGGCATCTCGAGGGCGCGTGGCAAGGGGTGAGTATTCTAACAGAGTGCACTAAACTATAACCTGTAAAAAAATAATAATGCATTTCACCCTTTCGATCACATGGAAAATCCCTTCCTTTCCTGAGAAAACTGGAGGTAATTTCTTTTAATAGTTTAAAATTTGTCGTCAGTCAACAGACTTACTCAATACCTAAATAAAATATATTTTTGAGCTTCACTGAATTATTTGCTGATTTAAAAAATGACTCAAGACAAAGCAGTCCTTTTTACGAAACTAAATCTAAAAAAAATAACTATTTTAATGAACAGATTTATCGGCGCCACGAATGTTTTAATGAGTCACGAGGAAGCCTCTAATGGTAACGAGATTATCTTAAGGGTAAATACGAAACCATAAATATATCACCTTTTATCAATTATAGTTTCAGGTCATTCCATTTCGAGCAACTCACATGAAACGGAGAAATCGAGGAAAAGAGGTGGTGTGCTCCATTGCTTCAGGCTTTACTCTGTAAAACTATCTATTGTTTGTAAATTTCATACTTCTAAATTTAAAAGTGAACGATTAAGAAGTCGGAATTAACGAATAGACCAATCATTTCAACAAGAATATAACAAGAGCGCTTCTCTCAAATAGCTCTAAACTATTTTCATTTTCTGGTTGGTAGTTGACTTGAGCATCCGACCGAAAACGGGTAATTTGCACCACTGAGGACTGGTAGGTAGGTAGGCTGTGGTGAGGAGCATTTGAGTAATAGACGGAGTACAGACAGAGATTCGGGTAACAGTTTTAGCCTCTTCTAAACTAGAATAACCAAGAGGCACACACGTTCTTAACGGAAACCCGATAAAAGGAACACAATAAGTTCTCTCTTCGTGACACCCGAGTGAAGGTTGGCATTCACTCAAATATTTCCGCCATAACCTGGATACACATCCGGACCCCAAGGTGGGAAAATAAGAAAAGTTTGCTACACCGATTCGGTTTGGTAGTGTATTGGACCACAGCGGAGGATGAGAATGGGAAAAAAGGTGATGGATTAAATTAGGATGGTCCAAGTTTCGGGCGATTCCTAGAGATCTGACTGATTGTGACAGAATTTAAAAATTCCAAACCAATGCCACCATAAAAAGGAAGTCGAAAAATCCAACCATACTAGGCTAAAATAATATTCATTGCATACAAAATATAAAATATGATAGTTCAAATACTTATAAAAAGGAATCTGCAAACAGTACTTAAGTATTTTCCGAGAAACTAGAAAGATAGACACTCCACACGCTGAAGTTGCCTTTCCCTTGCTTCCCTCTTTGAACCGTCAAAATATTTATTTTAGAAAATATTGTGGAGAAAATTAAAAATTGGAGACCATAGTACGAAGAAATTTGATGATAATGGAGTCTAAATTTTGTATAAAGTCGCATGTGAGATACCTGCAGCAGTGCAAAGGAGATTGGTAGCAACGAAAATGTGGTATTGACAAACGATGAAGACCAAATGGACGATGAGAATCACTTTTGAAGTTTCACGAAGAGTTGGAGAGAAAAAGTTTAAAGAAAATTCTGCAAAAGTGGAGGAAGCAAAACAATAAAGATAGGTGACTGCTGATGAGAATTTTTAAATGTTTATAAAATTGATATTCACCTCAGGAAATCGCGGGGCAAAGACCAGTAGCCTTTTTGACATCGATTTTCTCGATTTGGTTATGAAACCAAAATTTCATCAAGGGAGAGGCCTACCTGAACTAATCAGCAGGATCCCAATGATTTGAGAATGGCAATGAATTCTTCCTCTATGAGAATCTTACGAGAATTTCCCCATCATAGAAGTTGTTGGCACCCACCTCCGCAAAGAATGACACCGAGGAAGGAAAATACAACAGAGGGTCAGAAAAAAGAATTGTTGTTTAGAAGAACGACCGGCAACTGAGATCATTCATGCAATTAAGGACAGGTGAGTAGGTTGGTAAGGGAAGCCTTACAGAGAAGTGGAGGGAAGGTTGACAGTAACTCGGCGTCGGCCTGCTCGTAGCGAGAGGTATCTAGGGGACCACGATTGAACGTCTCATTCGAGAGACAGATCGGGAATTCAATGAAAAATCACCACCAGGGTTCCAACTCAGGACCTCGGGATATGAAACCAATTGTGAGGCTGATTAGAGGATATTATTCTAATTACCATAATAGCCCGGTAAGGGGAAAACAATTGAATTGAACTTTTTGGTCCATTGGCTTCACAACTAATGGCCGCTTTCCATTCTGCTACGCCAAATATTATGCAGGAAAGCCACCAGAAGCCCTGCAGTAGCGATCCCCTGATGCTCAGAGTGTCAAAACAAACGCTCCGGAAGATCTCAAGTATGTTGCTGCGGAGTTTAGGCGTTAGAAGATTTCAGATAGGGTGAAACTCGAAGAGGAGGGAGAAAACTCCGATACGAATATCGGGAGAAAGGAAAAGGACCTCATTATACACTTATATCTCCTTCCCTTTTATTCCGCCCTGTCTCAGTATCCGCGGCTTATCTTCCCGCCGTTACTCACCAGTTTTATGAGCCAAGGTCCGGGCTGAGCCCCCGGAGAAATCGTACCCACCGCGCCACTCACGGCCCACGCGAAATTATGGCATTCGTAGGCAGTTGCTTATTTGAAGAGGCGCGGATTTCACGACCTGGGGACAGCGGCGAAGGAGGTTGGAGTCTGCGAGTTGAGATGGCAGGGATCCCAGGACGGCGAATCTTCGTTTATTGCGACTTTGATCCATAAAACACGTATTCGGGATCGCCATTTTCTCCGTCTCCAGTCACTCAAGATGTTCTTACGGAGTGTTTACTCAAATTAAAATCGACGCACCACGGTATAACGTGACGACTTTACGGTTCCTGCTGTGTTACACATTACGGTTGATCCCGTATACTCGGATTGGACGCACATAAGATATGAAACGTATGGAGGATTAAAGATCCGATTTGATCAAAAATATTCAATATGTCGACCAAAGAATAAATACACAACAAAGTTCAAGATTTTTACTTAACAGTGACAGTGTTTTCACCACCGTGGCATGGTGATCCCCTTAATATACCTAGTCTGTGTCATAGTTTGAGGTGGGCAGAAAAGGCGATCCTACACAGTATGAGCTTTTTTTAAGGTAGCACTTCTGGCATAAAAAATATTTTTGCCAAATATTTAGGTGAAAATAATGGTAATACTATTCCGAAAGTTGACATTTACAAGTAATAACAAATAATGATAGAAGGTTTCTACAATGCCCATAACACATCAACTAAACAATCGAAAGATGTGCATTTGCATGTCATTGTAGATGACTTTGGCAGAGACAACAGGAAAAATAAAACTTTCATTTTTTTATTTCAATTTATAAAGTACATAATGTTTTATTCAACTTAATTTTGAACCTGTATCTTAATAAGTTTGGTGCGTTACATGTGTTTCCTACAGGAAGGGTGACTAATGACAGACCGCCCTTGGGACCCTAACTATAGATATGTCACTGACTGGAGCTCGATGGTCAGAAACAATCCGGGAAAAACATGCCTTAAGTGGTTTTATGGGGAATTCAATTTGCCGGAGTGTAAAATACCAATATCTCTACAACTCGAATGCATTAATATTCCAATAGCAATATCGTATTTATAATATGTACTGAACTGATCGTACTCCCATTTTTTCACCTGTGATATAGAATAAGCTAAGCCACTCCAGATACTTAAAATGTGTGTCGTAGAATGACGTCCATTGCCTCCGATTGTACTTTCGAGAAAAAGTGCCACTTAAGTTGAGGATTTTGTAAACAACTTTAATTATATTTTTAATGTCAATGATAGTATATGTCAACATTTTAATCATATTAAAACACTTATTTTCATTTATCAATCTACTACAGGTAAAAGCATTCCGACGTAAGAGCCAACTTCATGCTAGATGGAAATTCGAAAATAATAAGGAATAATTAATTCAGATAGTCGAAAATGTCCTTAGGATCGATGGTTGTAAAGAGATTAAACTAAATGAAGGTATTTATTGGATTTAGAGACACTGATCTTTTCGCTTGGCAATGATCATTTTATCATTTTTCCTCATGTCAACAGCTTCATCATATTAAAACACCAACATTGAAGGCGTCTACTTGTTTCATTCGCGTACTCCAGACGAAATAAAGTTATGCTCAAAATTAAATAATTAAAGCGCATTGCATCGCATGAATATTAAATGAAGTAAATGTGAAAATTTCTCCCATCAAATTTCACAAAAAATTATAAATGAAAGTAACGATGAAAATACGCACTATCTAAAAGTATGAAGTCACTGAGGCGTTATTACCCAGGCCATGGGAAAATTAATTTTTAGAATATGTCCCTAATGACTAATTTTGCCAAAAATAAGACGCGAATTAAATTGAAAAAAGGGCCAATATGTTCATGCATAGCTGCTTCCACTTTAATTACAGGAAATTAAAATAAGTGTTCTGCTCAAAATAATGACCCTAGAGATAAGGCGCTCACGTGAATATCAACGTGGTATGATCCGCTAAGAATTCTCACCGGCGAAACAAACCGTCACCCAACGCTGGGAAATCTCCGATCTTCCGTCATGTGCAATAAAAATATGCACGAGTTCTCTTGAACTTACAACGGAAGCTGAAGAAAGTGATTACCTCGTTGTTACCCTTCTCTTGCCCCACCGATGGCTATCAAAAACGCTTATGTTGCTTCGAAAACTCAAGAATTCGACGATGAGTGAGAAGTAGTTTAATGGCATTACGTAATCATAGGGCCATGCAAAGCTGTGAAGCCGCAATATGTCGGCGTAGGTCTCATTTTTATCTACTGTGTACGAATGTTGTACCCTAGGGTCATCCTTCCCCTACTAAAGTATGCAAAGGGAAGTAGGTGTGGCAATCATCTTGCATTCCCCTCAAAGAGTAGACACATTATTATTACTTCTAAGGAGCAGACTCTGATTGTTCCTACCCTCTAAAGTTTTTTCCGGGTAAAACACGAAATTTATGCGTAGCGCGCAGCTCTTATTCGTTACTTTTGCGACCAGCTCTATGATGGAACAATTTTTGATTGAAGTACCAGCAGTATGCTGTGAAAATTTCATCGCCATCTGGCTGATTAACTCCACAAAAATGCGAGTGAAATTATGTTGGCGTTAAAATCAACCTTTATATCATCACAAATCCGAAAGTAATGCAGGAAATGATAACGTGATGCATAGTTATCCACAGCGGGGTTCCTTAGTTTCACTACTCAAATAACATTTACGACAATATTATAACCAGCAGTTAGACAAGAAGTATGAATTGATAGTGTTTATTCAATTATTGCAACAAGTTGATATTATTTCAATATAAAGTCCTGTGAAATTGAGCCGCTCATTTCTCTCAAAGAAACTTCAAAAAGATATATTATCCTAGCACAGTAGGTACTCTACGGTGATCGCGCGTGTTAAGGCGGTTCCTGTTCGCGCTCCTGGCCTGCATGATCATAGATAGTTGTTATTTGAAGATAAAAGATTGGTCGGGAGAAGAGTTTTCAAGTGTCCCTGCGAAGAATAATCTAATTTATCAGGAACATCCGACATATTTTTTTCGTTTCACACTCTGACCGAATTAAGCTACAATTTATGTCATACTTTATCTCTTACTACGCTGAAAATATCACATGTAGTACTTTTAGAAATTTGGAAAATGCGACGTACAAAATTCATCGCAATCGATCAAATTTCCTGGTAAGCGATATCATTTAATGTCTAGATTTAACTTTCTCATATATTGCGCTAGTGCTTACCCCCAAAGGTAACAAGTTTGGTTCCCGTCTTAGATACGTGCGCTGAGTTTAACGTAGGATTGAAGTCTGAAGTCAAACATGCAAATCATATGGTTGGACCGTGGATGGTCCAATACCCATATACTTCCGCGATACTTTCTTATGATGTATGATAAATTCTTTGGATTGACTGAGTTTACGGAACGCTACTTTCTTAAAACACTCTCAGGCAACAACCTACAACCGTTACTTCAAAATGTAGCAAATAATCCCCATGTTTGCACCGTAAAGTCAATGTATTTGACCAACTATGCCAACTTGAGGGAAGTTTTTCGATTATTAACATCCCATGCACAGCCCGCAGCTCAATGAGGTTGATGGTATTTAATTCCACGATATTTCGATATCGTGAATTGAAAAGGGATAATCAAATCTAATTTTAGGAAGGCAGACTCTTATAGTGGGCTCCTTCCTTATTCAAACTGGAGGATAGGGAAACTGTACTGTCAAAAGCAGAATAGAAACGAGTTTGAGGCGGGGTCTTACGCAACAACTACACGCATGAAAAACCTCCACAATTTCGCCCAACACACACGCGCTAAATCACCCAAGATCACGGCCCGACAAGGGCGTGACGTATGAAGTAATAGGTTCAACCTTTATTGCATCACAGTCAATGAAAAACTGTTACATTCATGTGTAATCACGTTAATTTTAGCTTTATTTTGCATTAATTCTGTGTTCCTTATTAATTAATCCTTATTGAGTAAGGTTTTCAGTATGTTCATGTTCCTCTTTAAATGAAAAAAAATAATTTGTAGCGTGCATTTTTTCAAACACCTTTTTCGTGATATTTATTAGAAAAGGAAAGAAGATTGATATAACACAAAGCAATAGAATTTGCATTCATTAAAGGAGGTATGATGCAAATGTGGAGCGGTGGAATGGTATTTTTTTCATTGCCGTTCTCGAAAAAGTTAATGACGCTCTTTGGAAAAAAAAGTTAACGAACAGTTTCTCAAGCCACCCATGAGTACGAGCACTACACAGCGACGTATGGAACTCTTCAGCACTCCACCAACCCTTCTCAAAGTCTTCTTCCTCCTTTCTTTCACTTCTCCACCATCTCCTCTCACCTATCCATATTTAGATCCCTTCAACCCCGTTGCCGCCCACGCCTTGCCACCTGCACATACACTTTTGCGCGCTCCTCGCAGCATAACCACTCGCCGCACGGCGTCATTATACAGCGCTCCCTTTCATCCCGTACAATTTTCTCACCCTTGCTGTTGCCTCCACGCCACATCGCAATCACCCGCCTCACCCCCAACCCTTTCATCTCCCCACCCAACTCCCCCCCTCCCAATCGAGACCAACCTCCTTCCCCCACTAAAACACCCTCTCCCACGTCCCCCCTCGTGACAATGCACGACCGGAAATAACGATCTTTTTTTGTTAATTTTCATTCTCTTCAGCGAGGGTAATTTCTGATTTCCTTGTACTTCCTCTCCCTCACCCTTTTCTCTCCTCTTTCCTTGTTACGGTATCTTTTTTTCGGCCTCGAACTAAACAACTACATTTTCTTCGTTAATTTCACTCAGTAGTGCAGATTTTTTTCTTTTGGGAGGCCAGCGCATTTTGGAAATTACCGGAAAACTTAGCCAGGAAATCAAAAACATTGATACCAGAATTTGAGGCCTACAAGGTGCGGGCCGAAGACCAAACAATTGGAATGTCAATGTTCCCTGGTGGGACACTCGGAGGACATTTTAGATTTTGTTTACTGCGGGAAGGCTGAAGACACGAACGATGGAGACGGTGGACGTAAAATCCAACGCTAGGACCGTGCTTGCTGATCGTGATTTTTACTCCCTAATATTTGGATGTTGTTAATACGATCTCTTTTTCTATAACAGAGCGATCGGGAGAGATATACAAATTTCAGTTAAGTGCGGGCTACAGTCAAGTCCGGTCTACAGAGGCGGAAGGCTTGACCGATCCGAAAAAACAGGCCCAAGTGGCCCTCTAACTGCTTCGTCTCAAAAATCAACGAGAAGTTAGAGTCAGATCTAGATCCTCATTAAATAGTCTCATTTTTTGAACGACTCACATGAACTGAATCGTGAAATAAAGCGAAGGAATGGAAAATTTAATTTAAGGTGAGGATTCATCGTGTTCTTGGTACCAGGGTACAATTCATATTTGTTACAAATGCTCCATATTAATTTTCCCAATGATACACATTATTTTCAATTCCATTCAACGTCTATTTTGCACCGAAAAGATCTTCGAAAGCCACAAATTTTAAGGAGTTGATAAACTAAATCACATCTCACAGTTCACATCATAATTAAACATTAACACGCTTGTTCAACGCCTAGACGTCGTTGTAAAATATTAAACCCGATTACACGGCACTCAAAACGTAGTTTCTTTCAATCAGCTCATTCAAACTAAGTATTAATTTCTCGCAATGTCACTCCAACAGGATTGAATCAACAATCAATTGCAGTCAACTATGGTTGTAACTTATGAATTGTTAATAACAAATTACTAAAAGCAATAGAGGCCTAAAAAAATAGAGTTAGAGGCGGCAAAGGTATCTTCTCATCACAGTGGGTTGTGATTTACATATAGCGGAAAAAAGACGAACTTTTTCGTTTCAAAAAAAGACAATTTTTAGCAACTTTCTATTCAGCCTTAAAATAAGAACCTTCAGAGCCGTACATTTTTCCAATCATTACCTTAAAGGAGGCGTTCTCGTTAAAAAAGAAAGAGATCAAGATTTTGTTATTCTCCGTCGCTGCGATTTTCGATCTACTATAAAAGTTTTGTCCGCCCTTCCTCAACGCCGAAGATGCTACTTTATGCCCGCAATTTATTTTTACGTCCTACCAAGGAGGACATGTCCCGGAGTGCAATAAAATTGTCCTTTCACTCCTCTCCTACCCTCAGCCCTACACATCCCGGCTCTTCCTCTCACTCAGTCTTATCTCAACCCTCCCCTTAGCTTCTTTATCTCACTCCCGCTTTCTTACAATCTTTTGCACTCACATTTTCTTCGTGGGTGTTTCCGCGGGTGAGTTTTCGCCACCAAAAAAGAGAGATGCCTATCTTATTTCAATTATTTCACAAAAATTATGTATATCTACGGCAATTTTAATGTATGGGTTTTCTTGCAAGCCTCAGATAAATTTTCAAGTATCTATTAATTCACCCTTTCTAAGTACGAAACGTAATACGGAGGGAAAAGGCGTTCAGCAATAAGAGGGAGCTAATGACGGTGGTATTGCGGAAGAATGTTAAGAACATACTGGAGAAGAATTTGATACGAAACGTATCGTTGTGAGGTACAGAAAAGTTCACTCTGAGAAAGGAAGATTGGTTTTTAAGACCTGGATCTGCCTTAAAAATTTAATTACTGAAAGAGCTTGAGTAGACTGAAGTATGTGAATGTGGAAAAGAATGGAGAAAACACGACTAATGACGAGGAAAACAAAAAATTATCATGGGTTTCAATTGGTGAGTGGGGAAAACTTACACAGGGTACTTACAATTACTTGCAAAACAGGGTACATAGATGGAGCATGTTGCAAGGGTCGATGGGATTCTAAAGACCGCGATACAAGGGAAGAGATTAGAGATGTGGAGAAGAAGAGAAAAAGGAATAGGGTTTGTAGACAGGGCGGGGAGATGTAGGACATGCAGGGATGAAGAAAGAAGTGAAATTTAAAAGGCAGATCCGGGTGTTAAAAATCAACCTTAATCGGTAGATTTCCCAAATAAATAAATAATTCTTCTACTTCAAGCCTACGACATTGACAGATTTCCACAGGGTATTTATCCCTCTCCTTTCTCAGGGAAAACAAATCTTGACGTGGTCTAAGTTATTACTCATTCCAATGTTATGCACTAGCAGGGAAAATTTCTACTCCAAGGCCGCCCATGTCAGATAACTATGAGAAATCCTTATACACTTAAGCGATATTATTGTCATCATATCATACATATGTTTAAGATACCTATCATGTCAATTTTTTAATAAATTTTCGCATTTTCTGCCAATAATACCGTTGTATTATAAGTATTTCGATATTATACTAATGTTCAAACTCATAATGAATACCCTTCCCGCATGCCACATCACTGACCGAAAGTTTGTTTGACACATACCCCTAATTAAACCTGTATTAGTAACATCGAGAAATTCCAATTCAGAATAGTGGAATTTCAATGTTGGATCTCCTGTCAAAACAAAAACATTTCTAAGCAGTAGCATCAGCTCATTCAGCTAATTATAGTATGAGTTACATTAATTAAAATTAGTTTTCCGGGGATAATTTTGACATTAAAATTTTATTGTTATCACTTATATGGATTATATGTGGACATTATATTGAGATATTTCATTGTACATGGTAGGACTATCTAATTATATCACGATTTAAAGAAGAGCCACACAACGCAAAGGTTTCTGAGAAAGAAAAAAAAACATTTCCACGGTGTACAGAGTGATAAATAAATTTAACGTTCCAAGACATGCCTTTAAATTAAAAGCTCCTGACACTTGAAGATTGAAAGTCTAGATTAAAGGCAGCCAAAAAATCTAAATTTCACACTGAATGGATCCCTAAAATGTCCGTGTTTTAAAGAGAAGTGAGTTTTTGAGAGCTAAGCCTTGAGGTTAAATTCTTATCCTCAATCAAAATTGAGAAACACACTATTCTATCTAGCACAATTGGTTCAAAATGATTCATAAAAGAAGATGTGACACAATATTGCCCTGACAAAGGCTTCAATTTGTGTAAGTGCTCCAGTAGTAAGTAATAGCTTATTAATTTCACCCTGTTATACCTTCAAGCGACCGACCCATGTTTTAATGGATACATTTTGTAGTCAGTATATTAACTAAAGAACCATAGTATTCTGTCGAACGATTGGTTATAGCCTTTTGTAATAAATCATATTTATACATATTAAGTAACATAACTGTAGAGCTAAGGGTTAATTACAGCAAAATGTTTCCCCTTAGATAAATAGGACAGAAGACAGCTGAAATCGGAAAAATTCTCTCTTCTGTGAACATCGATCAAAATTGCAATCATTCCTCAGTTTTATTTGTCTGTATATGCTAGATCTTTTAGGTCAGTCACCAGAATCGAGAGGCAAAATTCGAGTTTTAGTGCAATGACACAGAAAACGGGATTCCGGTTTAATTCTCAAAGTGAACATCAACGAGGAACTTCCCCCACACTTCCCTAGAACAAGATTTAACTGCGCTAATTTTAGCGCACGCAAATGCCGACACCATTTACAATCTGGATTCAAAGCACCTGGTGGTCACAGCTGCCGACTAATTTGGGACTTCGGGAAGAGACCGACGAGAAAATAGAGCCTTTACTCTCAAGGTTGATAAATCAAGCTATGAATAAATGGAATGGGATACCATATAAATCACCCATATCCTCTTTTCAAAGTGGCAAATGCCAATTAAATCAAAAGCACATGGATATGTGTTAATAAATATGCAAAATTGTCAAACCGTATAAAATAAAAGAGAGGCAGGCTTATCAATTTTGGAATTGATTATTTTATTCGTGAACAATTTGCGGAATTCAAAAGACGGTAGTAATTTCATAAAAAGTGGGAAATAAGCAGAGAAGACACATTAACTATTCTCACAACAATAAGGCGGTCATTGCAGAACTAGTTTCAAAAATAGTTGTGAGGCTCGCTTGCCTTGAGCACTCTCCGAAGTCAACCAATTGACTTTAAGGTGGATAAAAAATACATTTCAAATTTCTAAACGGAACTGCCAAACGCCCATTTAATCATCGGAAGGATCAACGATTAGTATTTGTCTTTTTAGGATTAATAATATCATCTTTCTGTGTAATCAAATTGAAATGAATATTTCTAGTCGATTTCATATAAGAATTCTAAAGTTTTGTCCATAGTAAGGGGAAAATTTAAACTGCGTTTTTCCAGTTAATTAATTATTGGAGGAAAATGATGTCATATCTTTCCAAGTAGTTATAAACTAACCAAAAGCCCTCTTAACTTAAGACTTGGAGAGATATTCTACTTCAATTATTGTGTGACTTAATCCTAGCGCAAAACGTACAAGGTCGACGGAACACCGATCATTGAACGAATCTCATTAATCGACATTCTTTGTCAACAGTTGAGGCATGTATTCTTTCTCAGAGGATGCTCGATACAAGACTCTAACAAGAAAAATGAATTTGACTGACTTGTGGTGCTGTGCATTGAGTAAATAAAAACTACACTCGTCACAATTTAGCAGCTTATGTGCTATTATTTCCATTTCCAAATGCATACAGAATGTGCTACAAGTTTAAATTAAACTGATCGAAAGGAAATGGTACCAGTGCCTGCATATTTGCTTTTCCTAGCGAAGGAAATTAGCAATCAGAATATTAAAAATTGATTGAACTCACAGCAGCTGGTTAACAAAAGCTCTACCAAGATGATGATCTAATCTACAATTTAAAATTTAGGTTTGCAGACCAATGGGTTAAATTCCAATAAAGTATCAAAAACATAATTAATAATAGAATGTTCCAGCTTAAATGATTTCAATCTTTTTCACTTAAGATGGTAGGTTTCCCAGATCTGCGCCACACTTTATGCAAATATTATCTGCTAACCATTTTAAGATTTTCTTACCCAAATATTAACATCTAAATCCTAACGATTTCGAACAACCTTCCATGACTTTCAACCCAACGTGAGTATAAACGATAAAGCTGTTATTATTTCATTAAGAAGATATGTTGATATAACTATAATCGGGACCCTCAGGGACACAATTTATAAACAATTAGAATTGGAGAATATTTTGGGCTCCTTAAAATGCTCATTTAACTTCCGTATTTAAAAAAACTTATCATAATATCTTACAGCCATTTTCTAAGTTTTCATGTTTTAATGCTCTAAAAAAAGGTGTTTTCTTAGTTATCTTGAACATTTTCATGAGTTGTGTATTATGTTTTCTTTACTTGACTAATTGGCTGGGGAGAAAATTCACTCTTACAAAACTAAGTCTAGCTGAGGTTTACCATCGGAGGAAATATTATAGAAAATATTCTGCAAAATTTCAACTGCTTTTCAAGAAACAAATTACACGAGAATGGAAGGTACCTAGAGGGTTACTAGGAACCAAAGAGACTGGATAAGAAACAAGAGGGCATACAAAAATTTTTCCTACAGCAACGAACTGCTGATTACATTAAGTTATGAATATATGTTAAAGAAAGTTCATTTTATGCTCTCCTTTCTTTCTGCAACTTTAACACGCATACTAATCTAGTTGATAAATATTAGACATAAAATATACGGAGGAACATCTATAAAGCTTATTATATAACATCATATAAAAGCTTCTAATACAACTGAAAATCATCATGATTAGATCTTTTATACCGGGTAGTTTGAGTCAATATATTTGACTTAATCAAATATATAATGAGATTTAATAAAAGTAAGTATTTTAAAACGCACTCAAAGTTTCTATCCTCATCTAAAAACGTTTCAGATTTTTTCTAGAGCGTTTAAAATTGTAAAATTTATCGTGCATATTTACTATCCAGTAAATCCGGTAATGGTCTTTTGTATAATCTGTCTTCATCAAGGTCTGTCAATCGAAAACATGAGTCGATCGTTCGCCCAGAGATACGTACAGAAACATCACGAGTCAAACTCAAATCTCATCTCAAACTCGACTACCTATCCTATCTTCTTTCTTCTAAGATAATAAGACTGTCTTCGGAGAATATAACAGGAAGAGAGAAGAGGAGTAGACGCAATAAAGATGGGTTAAAAAGTGGAAGGAAATAACTATCGCTTGAGAGAGAAATAGAGCAATATATGAGACCTTTTCTAAAAAAAATTAAGAGGAGCCAAGAAAAGAACAGAAGTGAACGTAGCTACATCGTGATTAATAAGTGGGTGGTGGAAGACTATGGCAAGAAAGAGAAAAATACAACTTGAGATGCAGATCGACGGCCGATGAAGAATGTTTCTGAATGGAAGGGATGCAAGATACTGCAAAGGAAAAGATCACGTTACAAATCCATGAGCATGTACCCTGAGCAGTTGTCATCATCATTATTTTTCCTTCTCATCGATAGATAAATTTTTAGATAGGCCATACTCTTTTTTGTACTATGCCGAGCCACCGCTTGCTATTCCGAAAAAATACGTTTAGACGTAGACCAGAGTGAAGATAGAGAAAAATACGTCGGAAGAAGTACATCTAAGCAGTTTTTTAAGAGAAAGGGAGTAAAATAGACCTGGTGAAGGTGCAAAGTATAAATGGTCCATCAAGACCTGTCCTAACTAGGCAACATTACTTGGTGTTTCACAGGATGATTGCTAGGTTTTTTCGCAAGACATAATCTATTTAAACAAGTTGGAGGTTCGAGGTGCCTGTTCACGAGTATATTTGTTCGTATGTGAGCCCCAGCTTGGAAAATGGTATGAGCTGACCTGTGCTCTAGTTCCTTTCAAGAACCGAGTCCGTCCAACGCCAAAATGTTTCTCATTGTTTCTTCATCACTATGACTCTATTCCACTGAATTCACGCATCATTTTCTCATCGAGTGGTTTTATTTTATAAAGTAGCGAGTAACTTGCACTGAATTCAACGGCAAATTCTGGGACAGATGCGGAGTCGAGTAGAAAAATGAAAACCAATAATCAAGATTCATTATATTCATTATTTTATACCTATTACAAATATTATCAGTATGTTTTTGAACTGGTTTAGCATACTCCATGTGTAATGACTGGTTGCAGGAACGACTTATACGTATTTATTGATGTTATATAACCAATAAACCATGGAAACAATTCAATAAATGTTGAAATGACAATAGATTAATTAATTGGTTTCATAAATGCTCTCATAAATTATGAAATTAAGTTATGAGTTCAATAAGGTAGACGAGAAGAGGAATTCGCAATGTACTGCCTGGAGATTTAAAAACTTGACAAAATAATTTTGGTACGAAGAACGTCGTGATTATTTACTCATATGGATTAATTATTGGGAGTGCTGTCAATTTCACATAGGATAAACTTTCATACTTTTTATCGAGTGTCAGAAGACTGTAACAAACTTTCGAAGAGATTAAGATAAGTTATTAAACTGTTCCACGTGTTCCAGCAACCCGAATATTTTTGTGAAGACCTTACTTTCATGGGTCTCATGACCACTGTTTCCAAAGTTAAATGTTCTCGCAACTAATCGCAAGTCATATTAGCAAACATTGTTCTAATATTTCTGCAACAGTAATAAGCATATTTTAATCACTTACAAGCAACTAATAGATACTTGAGGCAAATCTTGACCCGTGAGCATGGACACAAGCGGAGACATCGCGACTGTCCCCATGGATAGAGGGCAGAAGTCCCGAGAGGAAGAGATCTAAAGGCCACGAAGACTAAGGAGGGCATCCTTAGACGTGGAGGGAGGAAGAGGAGAAGGTGGTGCTGGACGAACAGGGAGCAGAAAGTTGAGGAGGGAGTGAAGAGGGGTTTGGAGGAAGAAGCGGAGAAATCATCCCATTCCCCCCTCCCCACTCCCGCGCAATTGCCTTGTCTCGCCTTCGAACCCATCCCACCGACCATCCCAGTCACCTCACCCCACACCCCAACCTCCACGGTCCTGCATGGTAATGAAGAAGGCGTAAGACTGGGAGCCGGGTGGGTGGGTTTTGCCACCGGGTGGACTCGGAGGGAGGGGTAAAAAAAATGGAAGATAGTGGGAATGGAGTAGGGAGGGGAATAGAGAACGTCCCAGGAGAAGGCGGAGACAGAGGGGAGGGAGGAAGGGGCATGGGGGGGGGAACAGGAGTAAGATGGGGTGAGGATCTGAGTTACGAGTAGTCGGTGCGATTTAACCGAAGGGCATTTTATTGTAAAATCCCATCTCCATCTCTCGGGGTCTCGTGGGGGCTGGAATGCAGAGAGAGAGAGAAGGGGGGGAGGTAGGAGGGACACGGAGGGGAGGCAAATGACGAAAGGGAAAAGAGGGGAAATGCGTGGAATGAGACAAAATGAGAGGGGAAATATTATATACATCGGAGGGAGTGATGGTCTTGTCGAGGGCGGGGGAGGGGTCTCCTTACACCCATTTCTCCTTTCCTTTAAGCCGGTGTTTCACGCCGGACGTTTTCTCTAGTCTTTTCCCCCGCGTTTTGTCTAACACTTCATCTAAATACGACCCCACGAGCCACCAAAACCGGCGTATAGCGGAGGGTGTTTGGAGACCAGCCAGGTGGAGGGGAGGAAATCGTTATTATACTTTAATTAGGGCACTCTACCGTTAAGGTAGGTTTAAATGGAAGATGGTAAATTTGCTCAAGGTTTTTACTCAAAGCCCACATCTTCTCACACGATTTCTTTCTTCATCCCACAATACGTCCTACCCTCTCCCGTCCCGTCCATAAAGTCTATTATTTTTCTTACCCTCCCCAAAAAGCAAATATCCTCCCCTCATCCTCGGCATCCAGCATCCCTTCGACCCTCATTATATTATTGAAGTAACTATTCTGCCTCCTCCTGATCTATTTCTGCCGTTTGCTCTCCTACATCCACCAAACCGTGAACTTCCTCGTTTGTAAGGAAAGGAGAGTAGAAGAGGGGAAAGACGAAAGTGAATTATATGTAAACGGACTGTCTTACGTCTCACCCTCTTGAGAGGTTGCTAATGGATTGTGGGTGGAAAAATTTCGTCCTCAGTCCAACAGTGTATCCGTCTTATTTTATTCTCTACAGATATAGTTTGGGGTTCAAATTGTATCAATTGTGCCACTTTGAAACTCGCGTAGTCTGTTCCATGTCGGGATCTTCCGTACGCTTCATTGCGTGGAAAGCGTGCGTTTTTCCACAATACAATCGAAGCGTTTTTTTTTTCTGTACATCTGGAGAATTTTGGTCCAATAAGGATGATTCAGGTTGCGAGAGTGGTTTAAGACCTAAGAAACCTGAGAGACCAAGTTCTAGTCCAGGTGGTAGAAGAATGGTACCCAGAATCCTAAGTGGGTGAAGCTTCTAATTCATTACTGAGTTCGTTGGATTGGATGTAATAATGTGGACCCCTTGAGGCCTATTCTTAAGAGAAAGGTATTGGCGAAGCCGGGTTTTTATCCCTTCTTATACTTTTTTCTTTAATTTAATCCACCGTTCCGGCATCACCCAATGCCAACATACTTATCCTCAAGGGCGCATAAGACTTTAGTTTTGGAACGCATCCTCAAGTAACACACCAACCAAATAAATGTGTTTCCACATTTGCCACGAAATTTAGGAATTTCGGACGGTGAACATGGAAACCTACAGAGACACATAACCACATACTATTATATGAGCTTCAAGTGACATCGAAAATTTTTACTACAACAACATAAAAAAATGCCAAGGAATAAGGCCGTATGTACTTCCACTTTTCGCGCAAAGCACTTGAGTAGGTTGGTTGGTTATTAGTTGGTTACTTAGGAAGGCACTTGCCAAATTGAGGTCACTCACATTGTTCGGGATATGTGAGTTGGCTGTTGGGGAAAAGATTTTTTGGAGACTAGGGGTAGAGTAGAGAGAAACTCGGCTTCTTCATGAGTCAACTGTTTACGACAGGCGCCAAGGTATCCACGCTTAAATGTATTATCCGGAGGACAGAATATTATACCTAAGTAAAGTTTTATCCTCCAAGTACTCAAGAAAGGGATCTGAAGGGGTTCCGCTAAAAATCAACTCCACCGCTGGGAATCGAAACCGCGAATCAGATGGAAAGCTAATACTTTAGCCACCATACCATACCAATATCCAAGTGGTTTAAGTATTTCAGATCGTAGAGGACGTATGTTTTGCAAAGTGAAACCATAGACTCTGTTACGTCCTTCCGCTAGCATCATCAAGATTCCTAGAAACGAGACTGTAATAAAAAAACCAGGAAAACGGATGTATACCGCTCCACTATTAGAACACATTTTTAGGTACTGAAACTACTGACATATAAATAATTCCTGTTTTATAATATCTGTTAAACTCAAACCGAATTTATAATGTCTCTTTTAAATTACTTTGTTTGTTAACAGCTCAAATATGACATGGAACATGCATGAAACTATCGGAGAATGTAAACGCAATTATTGAGAAAGCTTAACTACATTAGTCATCATGATGAGAAAATTCTTTAAAAAATACTATATATCATAATGTATTTAACCATAGTAAAGTAATTATCCACACTTTACTTCCGACCATAGTGTTAGCAACTAGTTTACATTGATATAAGTTTCAACAACCTATCCTAATAATGGCAAGTAGTGGCAGAAACCTTGGTTAGAGATAAGGTACAAAGCTGTATGATGACTAGATTATCGTTTGTATTGAAACAACTTGGTTCCACAAAGGCAATCCTAACTCAGCCTCTCACCGAGGTTATAAAACATTAACTCCATAATGAAGAGCCGTTTTTGTATGTTAAGTCTCGGGTACAAGAGGCTCAAGAGACTAATGCAGGATAGGAAAGTATCCCTTCTGTCGTTGAATATGGTGAACTGAGTCAACTCCAGTTCCCGCTGCGTAGAAAGCAGCTCGAATCAAGTTGACACCTCAACGCCGGACTGCACCCAAGAGATAACGCAGGACAAAACGTCCCGTACGACACAGGCATCACAACGCAGCGGAGGGAACGATGGCTCGGAAGGAGGATGGTTGAGGGAATGGAAAAAGATTGTTGTTTGTAATGGGAGAGCGGGTTGAAGGGGGGAGGGAGGGGTGATGAGGTGGGTAGGCAGAGAAGCTTCTCCACGTTGTTTGTGAGGTGGTCAGCTCATGAAAAGGGAGAGAGCGAGAGAGAGAGAGAGAAGGTAAGGGGGGAGGTATGGGCGGGTTCCTAATTACGGCGAGGAACTCGAGGGTGAGTTGAGGTGTGGGGAGAGAGATTTTCCAGGCATGGACTAGTGGATGGGGAGAGTATAGAAGGAGAGGGAGACGTAACATGGACTGGAACTCCCCGAGTGTGGATGGTGGGGGGGTATTCCGAGAGAGAATTTCCCTCCCCGTAGAGGAGGAGGAGGAGGAGAGGGGTTTTTGGGCGGAGTAATGGGAGGAGGGTGTATAGAAGGGGGAATGGGTTAAGAGAGGAGAGCTCGGTCTACCTTCTCTTTCTTTCTTTCTCTCGCCATTAATTAAGCCCAGAAGCAGAGAGAAAGAAGGGGAGTGGTTGGTGGTAGCAAAGCGAGAGAGCGGAGGTGGAGTGGCGGTTTTTAAGGGGGAGAAGAAGGCGAGAAGCGTTAGTTAGGCCAGTGGTCGGCAGATGGGGTGGGGGGGGAGGATGAGAAGAAGCGGTGGTCCAACTCGTTCTCGCCTCTTTTCTCACAAGACTCGTCTCCAGTCCGCCCACCCACCGGCACGGCGGCACTCCGAGAACTGAACCCCTCCTCCCCCCAATCCCTCCCGCACTCCCGACCACCGCAGCCGCTGCCGGAGCCCGCCGCAGACGGTAGCATCGAACACCGGTCCCCATCCGACCGACACCCCCACACGTTCATACGCATACGCGTAGTCATATGCAGCGTCAGTACCACCTAGTAGTAGAACCGCCGCGCACTGCGGGACGGGCGCCAGGGCCGGCGGCCGAAAGGAACGAAAACCCGCCACTGCAAAGCTTGAATTACCATCAAACTTGGAATCAAAAAGCCTACTAATTAGTTAGAGCGAAAATTTGCAGAGTAATAATAATTCCGACTTTAATTGAGTGCATTTTGGACTATTACGTCCTTCCTTACCATAAGCTCACTACAAGTAACACTCTTCTCCAAGACGGTTTAAAGCCTACGCAATTGGGACTATAACCCTAAAGGATTCCTAAAAGACGTTAAAAAATTATATTCGAGGACTTAATCCAGCCGCCACAGGGCCGACAAGACTGTTGTCTAATAAGTAGACTATTTCATTTTTCTCAATACAAATAGGGATCATACTCAAATTCTAATTAAAAATTTAATCAGTTGTAAGGAGAAAAAAGAAAATAGAGTAATATTAACGGCACAAAAGCTTTGGTTTATCCGTCTGAATTCCTCAGAAAGAAAACACGTTTCTAGTCACATTTGAGGCTAAAACTTGAGTGATTTATTTCATAGAGTAGGTTGAAACGCATTCAAAAGCGAAATTATTTTTGGCACCGAACTAAACGTGTATGGGTTAGTAATATATCATATTTAAAAGTACTCAAGAAAATATTCGAACAAGTATACGGCCACTTTTCTGATGAGATTTGTGGGTCAGAACTTCGTCTCTTTATTTGCGCTTCCCTCTAGCGCAAATCTGCACAATGAACCGTAGGAAATTTTTCTTTCTTTTCGGTAAACACTGGGAAATGAAAATGGAGCAAACGGGTAGATATCTTAGTTTCAATGGAGAGAACAGATATTATTCCATACAATGAGGTCGATTTCGCTTAAATTTTATGTGAAGTGATACCCTAACTACCAAAGTATATAACTCTGAGTTCAATCAGAAAAATGAAGTTAGCCGAAGTAACATGGAAGGCGCTAAAATAAATGGTTATAGATAGCATGGGAGGAGTTAGATGTGGAAGAGAGAGAAAAGAAGAAGCTTATCAAGACAGTTAAACCGACAATAGACATCGCTTAGGAAGCCAGCCAAGTGACTTCGGTCGATGATGAGCGCGATAGAGACGCAGTGTAGAACGTCGGGTATAAAGATGGACCATAAGAGGATAGAGACAATTGAATTCCCCTGAAGTGGGAAGACGAGAACATAGGAGGGTTAATAGTGTGGCAGATGGAACAGTTCAAGTGCCAGGGAAAAAATGGGATAAGATGATTTTGGACATAAGGTAAAAGATTTTCGGGGTGAAACTTCGAAAGCATCATTGCTCTAACTACTGCTAATTTAAATACCACCCTAAACGCGACGAAGAGGTGTTACCGTTGAATGAGAGCGATCATCTTAGAAGGTTATCAAAGGATTAAAGTAGGTAAATACATACAACAACTTTAAGTCAGGAAGCACTTCAGCATTCAGTTCGTGGTATGATAATTTAAAATTTAAATAAGCGTTTTTACCGTGGTAACACATAAATATTTACACTAGGTTAGATAAATATCGACTGTCTAAGAGACCTTGAGATATTCCGAATTATTTCATATACCTAACAAAACATTTATTACATATGTGGACCACTCACCTAGAAATGAATACGGTTTTTGTGGTGTGATATACTTAAGCTTTTTAATCAGTGGTGCCGGCCTGTCTTAAGTTCAAATCGGAGACATAAATTTCAGTATGTGTGAAGAGTTCGTCGAGGAGGCAGTCAAACGGAGATACCCACTGACGCCTTAGTATTTTAGGTTGGGTGCTAACATCCTCCACTCATCCTCAAAATAATAAAACTGGCGTCAAAGACCATAAACATTGCCATTACTGAGACTAAAATTAACTAAGAAAACGGGAAAGCGGGAACGATATCAGTCAGAATTTTATGTACGGATCAAAGGAACGAAAAGTTTTCCATTGGGATTACGACCTGAGATAAAAATTGCAAAAGGATGAATGCATCACCCAGGCCAAGTGTGCCACTTTTATTTGAACATGCTATAAAATTAAACTTGCACACACGTGGCCACCACAGAAATTCCAACTGAACTTCAAGGAGTAACATTTATATATCAATTAAGAGGTAATTTATGAATGAAATAAATATGTATCTGAATATTGTTCTGATCAAAAAATATACACGAAAGGAAGACAAACCCATGGTATTACCACAACACCTATTATAGCGCCATCACATAATGTAATAATCCAAAGACCAGTTTCCATGAAAATATTCATTTTTTATTCCATACTAAAGATCCCATAAATTTGTCAGTCACTAGGGTCCACAGCAAACAGAGGCATTGCAGCATTCTTTTAAAAAATATATCAAAACTGTAAATACATTCATGTGATACACCATCATGTGATCGTGTGATATACCATCTGGATTAAAATAAAATACATCTCAATACACGACGAGCAGTGATGCAATTTGAAACACTATTTTTAAACAAAATAATTTTCCCGTGATTCATAGGTATTCTTCTCTAAGTAAGCAATTGGTGATAAGAAATAATTTTTAAAAGAAGCACTTTTTAGCAGATGTCTTAAAGATACGTTCTATACATTAGTAATATTTCCATGAACCGTTTTTACATTTAAAAAATCTACACATAATGAAAAGGTATATTTGGCACTTACTCTTGTTGCTGAAGATATAAATGAGAAATTATGTAAATTTCTTGCATTGAATACATGTGAACAGATCAACATGAAATTATCCATCTGCGGGACATATCAACAATTCAAGTAAAACCTTATTTAGTAGTTTTTAGTCAAGCAAAGTGCCTTTTTTATTCAAGAATAAACCTATATAAGACTATACGTCACTTATCCGAAAAGAAACTACGCAAATATGGACTATTTTCTTTGCTCTTCCTTTACTCTTACTTCCTTTCCTTAGAATATCATTCTGTCCAAAATTTCTTATCTCTACTTTGATAATACACATATGTATATGTGTATTATCTAAGTAAAAATAACAGTTCTGACATGTTCCTATAATGTATATATTATAGGAACACGTCAGAATCGTTATATTAGAAAAATATTTAGCAAGAAGCATGAAATAAGACTAGTCCATTCGTGCGTGAATTTAATGAAATAATGTTTATTGTATTTGAAATATTAAGAGCACAAAAAAGTACAAAAAATTGCTACTTTCGACAAATAATAATAATTACAATTGATAATGTTGGCAATGATAACAGAAAAAAATACATGTAAAAAAATTACAATGTGTTTTTTTTATTTTTAATACAATTTTATTTTCAAATCTTGGTCCTGCTAAGCCAAAGGCTTGTCAGCAGGTGCCATCGTTATGGTGATCGGATATTTCAAATATGTGTTTCAATGTTACAAAGAGACATAGTTATTCATTTTCCAACCAATCCTTTATCCTTATTTTTACTTCTCTTTTTGTACTTAATGTTCTTAACTCTTCTGGTACTTTATTAAAAAGTTTAGACACAATTATCGCAAAGGTATCATTACCAGATCTAGTATTTTTCAGTGGTACCATATACTTTCTACAAGTTCTTAACCTTTCAGAGTTCTGTATGAGACGGATGTTTTTATATGTATTGCAAAAATAATTATCTTGAATGATAATAAATCTGTATAATTTATCTAGTCTTAATACACCTAAATATTTATACATATCTTTGCTCTTATGTCAGCTAATTTTGCAAGGGTGTTCTCTACCTTATTTTCCCTCGTACTGGAAAACAAAGCGGAGTCTGTCTGATATGATTTTATAAATTAGTTCCAAAAAACTTCGATATTGAGCACTTCACGACCGTAAAGCAACGCTAAGAGGGTTTTCCCTAGAAGACCATGATTGCAAAATCAACCAATCTCCAGCAATAACCTACCAAGAGCAAAACTCAACAATTTTTACAATTCGTGGGATCCAGGGACCCTTCCTTAACTTTGGACCTCAGCTTCTTTGGACCCTCTCCCCATTTTTCCCTATCCTGTCCGCACCCCTCGACCCAATCCTCTCAACTCCACCAATCTCAACCCTCCCCCGTCCACACTCCGTGCATATTCTTATCTCTCCCGCATTTCCCGCAATTTGCGCCACGGGGCAAGTGGAGGGAGAAGCCAATGCCCTGAAGGAGAGAAGGGTGGAATGGCTTAGGACGCCGGCCGGGAGAAGTCGAGCGCAGCGCGGTCTCTTCCCCACCCTCCCTTAGCCTCCTGACTGCATCTCGATCTCTTTTTTTTTTAATTACGGGATATTCCTCGTGAAATTCATTAACTTCTGTACCTATGCAGAGGACACCGATGGGGCCCACCAGACTCGAGTGCACGAACCCAGACGGAGCCTCGTGCTGAGCGTAGAGAATAATTTATTTCACCAGAGGAACCGACGAGAGAGAGAGTACGTCAATCGCATGGAGACAAAAACAAAAGTAAGATTAACAAAACCTTTCAAAAAGTGTCAATGGTTAAGACTAAATTATGCCAGACCCATTGTTAGACATCCCGATAGATGACGCAAATAATCGATTTTCGATGAGGCACTATATACGTCCAAATACTTTAGTAAATATTCTTATTAAGTCAACAGATTCTGTTAAAATGACCTAAGTAAAATAGTTACTTTTCCTCTACTTCGATTTCTGATTCTCATCTGATATCTATATTTTCTGATCTGATAATCTACATATATTTAACTTTAAACGAGTTAATGTCTAAAAAGTGCTACTTAATTTGAAATTCATAAGTTATTGAATATTTCTGTTAAGGTTTTTGCTTGTTTTCATTACTGCATTATTTAGAAGATCACACACTGAAACTTACAATGCATTAGCAGAACATTCTCATTCGGCGGAGTGCCGATGGTGTTTTCTCCCGTTAATCACATATACTCTTCTCATAAAGAGAAGCGGTTCAACAGAAATCATGCCCACAAAGCCTTCCGCCCGAACACAGCAGTTTATTCATTTATTCCCCCAGAACAGTTGTACTTGAAGACTAGTGTTCGCTATAACTTCTAGGAGAAGGTGAAGGTGAGAACTATTTCTCTTCCCCACACTCCCCTATACTCAACCTCACCTCCATTTCACGGGCATTCTTAGCATTATTCCTATTAGCCTTACATAAATTCCCGAGCTTCCTCAGATTAATAATACTGGCTTTTTATACTTTGGCAAGTGCCTAACTGGATGAAATGGCACTGAGGTCTCAACCTCGCTCGAACAAAGGATAGTATATGGGTTTCCCTGGAGCTAATGATCTCCGTCGCTACAATTCAAAGTGGATTTCAGAGCAGCTTCAGCTTAATTTAAAGTCCTCCCCTACGAAACTGGCCTTCAACAGATGGTTTGTTGTAGTGCCAGGCAAATCTTACTGGGTATTGAGAGATGCCAATATGAATCCAGATCATGTCAAAGCCATTTACAGCAAATTACATCACTTTGGTATGCTAAATTTCATCGCATCAACTATGCACATGTATCTGTGCGCGTGACTCAGAATCAGATTGCCTATTTTTCGCTAAGAATATCGGCTGCCCACATATTTCTGAAATAGACTGTCTCTTACTTGATTTGTAAGACCTAAACTTACCCTAGTTCACCCAGAAAATCAAAACGTGTCCGGGTCTAACCTAAGGTAAGCTCTTTAACAAGCCAACCCAACTGACAGGCACTTGAGTGATCCGGGTCAAATCCGGATGAAATCCTATGATTTACACGTTACCAAAGTGGTGAAAATCGACTTGGTCCCCCACGCGCGTGACTAAGAAGAAAATTTGCCTATTTTTTGCGATGAATATCGGCCTCTCAAGTAATCCTTAATCACCCGACTCAGCGTTTGTTCTATAAGACCAGAGCTTCCACGGAAAAGCAAAAGGTGTCCGGGTTTAACCCTTAGGTAAACTCCTTTCCCTACCTCGTTTCCCATTCTCAATCTCACTTCCATCTTCACAGGCACATTCTTTGGCGCGCTCTCCCTCTCTCTCCACTTTGCCCCCGCCTCCCCCAGCGTATTCATTGCCCCCAAACAATCACTCCCGTTCGTATCTCCCAATCTTTTCCTCCTCTTTTCACCTCTGCCTACCTTTCCCCTCCTCTCACTCCCCCTCGCTGCCGACTCGGGGAGGAAAACGACTCGATAATCTCCATCTCGCCCCAATAAACACATTCCTGCACTTCCTCACTCCCAGCCGAACCTTTATGAGGACACCTCCTACCTCTCTCTTCCCCAGTCCCTCCCTCCCGCCGACTCTCCGTAAAAACATGCCCTGCCCCTCTCCTCCCCCCCCCTTCTCCTCACTCGCCGCCTCCCAGCTACTATCTCTCTGCCCCCGACTTTCTTTATCCGATGCTTCGTCCATCCTACTTTCCTTCCACTCTCCCGATTTCCTTCAGCACCTCTCTTCTCCTCCTTCTAATCCCAACTGCTATCTCTTAAGTTCTTCCCATGGTTACCCTCAAACCACTTTCACGAAGAAGTGGAAACGGAAGGGTCCACGCCAGGGTGGTCAACTGCACCCTCTTCAGCGCTTGCCGCATCGCATTACACAATACGGCACATCCTTCACATTAGACTAACCTAAGTGTTTTTAATTTTTTGCGTTTTACAGAGAAAATTCTGAAAATTGTATTATGGGGCACATGTGCAATATGAAACATGTGAAGTCAGAGCCAGTGACATTGGAAAAACATTCGAAGATAATCCTATTTTCACAATTCGCACCATCAGCGCTTTCTGTATCGCACCGCACAAATCGGGACATCCTCCACGTTAGGCTATGCTATTATTTTTTAATATTTGAGCGTTTACAGAGAAAAGTCTGAAAATTTTTTATTAATACGCACATGCGCAATAAAAAAACTTGTGAAATTGGAGTTAGCATCTTCGAAAAAACTTTCGATACTAATCCTATTTTCAAAATTAGCGCCATGTTTCTGTGAGCTAGAGGTAATATGGTTTCAGGACAAAATATCTCATCTAAATGTGTAAAATGAATGATTACGCTCGTGAGGTTAAATATACCAACAAACATGGTTTTAGCAAGATTATACATAAATGAGTTGAGCATGAAACTTAATTCAAGTGTATGCAGTTCTGTAATCAAGGAAACGCAAATGAAAACATGTAAGAACCCTCGTTTCACATAAATATCTGTGTTAATCCACGATCACATTCGTAACATTCCCATGGGGTAAGTCGGAGTACGTGAAAGGGAAAATATCAATGTAAGCAGCTTTTGCAAGTCCTCACAACCTTTAAAATAACATAAATTTCTTAAGTGTACGTTAGTTAGCGATAAAACGCAATAGGTTTATCTAATTTCCTTGGTATATTAGCCACACCGCGCCCGTTTGGAAAGGTGTTTACAGCAAGAAAACATAATGAAATTAATCACTTCAAAAAAGTAGTTTTTTTGATAGCTACTAGAATTCTGGAGGAATCAGAAATATAAACAGTCCATAGAAAATTTATACGTCCCACTAATATAATGAGAAACGGGCCTTATCTTATATGCCTTAGAATGCACACATAATTAAGATAAATATTTCAGGCCTAGGAACAACAGGTAGTAAATATGCCACTACTGGGTTCAAAGAAAGTTGGGTTACCAATACAAAATCAGTGCGAAAATGCACTCGTGCGGGGTTTGGCAATAGATGGTTCAGGACTAACGAGAATCGGGGGCAGTTGAGGACAGAGGATTTCGAAATTTGGCTCTGAAGACTTATGCCAAATATAAAACGGATGGATAAAACTAGAAACTAGGATGTGTGCAGAAGAATAGAAGGCGAGAAAACCATAGGGAACATTATTAGTGATTCCAGATACAGATGGGCAAGACTTCGAGACGCTACAAATGGTAAAAGCAGTGGAAATGGGAGAGAGGAAGGAAATACACCACAAAGAAGACCGAAGGAAAAATACGTACGCAAGGTAATAAGTGATAGGAAATAAGGAAGAGCTACATTGTAGCTGCTACAAGGGCAGAAATGTAAGAGTAGGGTGCAGGGTAAAGTAATATATAGGGCTGCAGTAAGTTAATCATAGGATTGGATAACCAATGATAATTGCATGTGTATAGCTTCGCACTCTCAGTAGCCGTGGTAGTCAAAGTAAAAAATAATTATTTTTTGAAGGCTTAATTAACCATTTCCTTCACGGTTCTACATCATCACTGGATATGTCCATAATAGCATCTCAGTCGCAAAAGCGGTGTAATTTTGTGCTATTCCTCTATCACACCGTTCCAAGAAATATCGTCTTCGTTCTGAAGATGCCGACAGGAATGCATGCGAATCTGTCGTAATCCAAATTAAACTGACGCGGAAGGGAGCCAGGATCCAATCAAAAAAGTAATCTTAAACCTTCTTTTCTCTTCTCAGGGGCATTTTCTAACAGCTACCAGTTTGTTGAAACAATCGAAGAATGTCTTCCCACAATCCATGGCTAAGAGAATGGAAGAAATATGATACAGCACTGGTCGAAAAAATTGATTGGTTAATAATTGAGGCATTGCCATTTTTCCTTCCAAAAAATCGTCTTCCCCGCGGGGATAGAATAATACATTTACCAAAATGGTGATTTTATTCACAACATCCAAAACTTGCCATTTTTCCCCGCTTATCGAAGCCCAAATTTAGAAATTCATTCTAATTTACATTAATCTACATTAAGTAGATGATATATGAATCTTTGAAGAAATGTGTAATTAAAAAGTGGCTGTCGGCAAATGATAAGCCATAGTATTTTGAAAATATGATAGGGGCTATTCTATAGTTCCCGGATCGAATTTCATATCAACAGAAAATTTAAAATTGTTTGGGACAAATCGAATTCTAATTTTCAGACAGTTTTTTTTAACGAAAATGCGCAATCATTTGAATCCATCCGCCCATCCATAAATATTAGAAATTTAAACTGGAAATTGATAACGAAAAGAAGAAGTTAATTATAGACAAAAATACAGGAACAAATCAGCCAGAGACGGTAATGGTTTGGTGTACGACAGAAAACGGGTTGACATTTGCATATTTCTCGAGGAATTGAATTATGTGACTGTAATATACTCTATATGAAGGCATTTTTAAAATATTTATTTGAAAGGAGGGAACAATTTATTTAAAACGTACAAGAAGATTTTAAAATCTTCCAACTGGGAAAGATAAGAAACCTGATTGGAATACCAAAATGATAGTATGTAGAAAAATAAGCTGAGTGACATACCCCAAGATGCATTCTGAGGACTAAAGTCTGCCCTCAATATTAACCCAGTTTTATACACTGATTTGGCCAACAAAGAAATAAAAAGTCAAGATTTTTTCAATTGTATAACGGAGGTCACAACCATGGATTTTTTGTTTACGCAATTCCCTTCCCTAAACGGCATTGGACGTGTTAATCAATTGACTGCAATTCTGTTAACTTCGCATAACGTTGGATGCACTCTACGGTTAAGGTACTCTAACACGCCGTAGAGCGGCGATGCGATTCAGACATGGTAAAAGAGTACAATGAACTTCATTATGCATACAAATATAGGTTAAGTTATCGCTGTTCTTTTGTCGTAGTCCCGTAGCCATGGGAAAAATGACATTTTCTATCTCTAACATAGGATAGCTCTTATTTTGCCGTTTCCTTTTGGGCAGAAGACTTGGTTTGGGATTATGAACAAATGCTCTTCGTTAAAAACTCACATTTTCTCGTGATCTGCATCTTTAATCTCCTGAGCCTTTTGTCCAATATAATAGGCATGCAAGTGTAGCGTGACAACCTGTAAAATTCAGCTTTATATTCAGGTGACAATCTTAATGGACGACATAGTTCTGCTAACTAGTATACTTGTATTCATCTACAACTTCAAACAATGGACAGTATACGGTGCGGGAGGAGGGAAAGCATGTCTAATATGAACCTCTCTTTTTAAAACTTGTAGTAGCTTGCTACGTGTTTATTAAATATTTTATTTTCAAAAGTGAGAATACAGAATATTTAATTTATGATAATAAAAAAATACAAATTTAACGCATGAAATTATATTGTTTTCGTATTACGTTTACATGTACACTACAGTGGTCTTTAGGTCTTCGTTTTCGTTTGAAAGAAAGCAAAATAACTTTAAATTCTCTGCAGAAAATTCTATTATTCTGGAATCAATTTGCGTGGAAAATATTAAGGATTAAGAAAAACCCAATAGTTTAAAACTGTAGATATAATTTCACCTTCAATATCGACAAACGAGGTCAAGATAGAGAGACACGAGGTGACGTCAATTGAGTGCGTCCGGGGAAAGAATGCGAAACGGCACGAGGTGTTAGACCGACTGACCACACAGACGAAAGCAAAATTAAACTATACAATTAAGCACCGCAGTCGAACCAATATCGATCGACGCAAGCGCGCCTACACAAATACTAGATTTTCAAATAATTTGTTTAGAGAATTTCTGTTAATTCTTGAAATAGTGTTTAACTTTTCAGTACTTTGGAAAATAATTTATTCTAATTTAACAACAAAAAAATTGGCAGCAGATAAAATACTAAATACTATACTGAATTGTAACATGTCAGACCTTTAGCTGAGGAATTAAGAAATGTATTCCAAAACTATGGTATTAATTTTGGCATTGATAGTGGTTAAATAATAATAGATGGCATTCATATTTGTCTGTTAAGTAAAAGGGCTTATTATTGCCACTGATAGTTATTTTCTGTACTCTTTATTGAAATATTTTAAAGAGTATGTAAATATTTGGTAGAATTAAAAATAATCCCTCCAAAATAAAAGCTTTTTCCATTGAACTGTGTTTTCATTAAGTACTATATTTGATGAAGATCTATAATTAAAAACTTGAGTTTAGTATCACTTAAAAAAATATTTAAGAACATGAGCATTCTTTGAGGATGAAACCATGTGTCCATTAAAATGCCCCTCCTATATTTTCATTGATTTTAATTGAAATAGAAAACCATTGAAATTTCCCCGATTTTCAGGGGGAAAAAGTCACACACCATACCCCGTTATAACGTTCACTGTGCATTCTCTCCTATTTTAAATGCCAACTTGCTATATACTATCCTTAACAGAGGCGAATAAAGAGTTATGACCTTTTCAATGCTTATAACGCAACATAATGAGAGAAAAAATTTCCTACTTCTTTAAAAGACCGTTCAAACGCGAGTTTCATTCAGAGAGCTTTTTAATATTACAAAAATACTCGAAGCGTCAAAAAGACAAATGCCGATTCTTGGTCGAATGATCAATTTCAATTATCATACTTCACACCTAAATCGTTATGATGCTATTTTTGGGATCTATCTGGCTAATTACTAGTGTGGAAAACTAGGTTACACGGCCAAAATGCTTCTTCGTCCTTAGGTAAAGTCATCATTTATTGATTACCATTCTCGCACAGAGGAGAGTTCAGCACATTTCACTGCGATTAACACGTCAATGGATACACAAAGAAAATGGGCGAGAGTTATGGACCATGTCCAGAAAAAATACTATCAAAGAACTATTGTTTGAATCAGTATAAAATACAAAATCTTAAATGCGGGTAAATTATCATGATATGTAGCTTCTGTGATATGAAATCGAGCCAAGAACCTATGACTTTCAAAGTATTCGATTAATTCTATAACAACTGGCTTTACTCCTCTTCAGCGTATACTGAGGAAATCAGGAATTATCGTTAAAGCTGTCGTCTGTACATTCATCCGGTAAGCCTAAGATGGGAGTTTCGTTTCTCAGCACAGGGAAAGTTGGCCCGAATCCAATTTATACATGTCACCAAATAAATTATCAACCCGAATTAACCTAATGATTCCACGCTTTCTACGAGGATAAAGATAAAAAACGTCATCTCAAACATTGTATTACACCATGCTGATATTAGATAGATGCCGAAATTACCGCCTGAATTACTGTGTCAGACTTAACTACGAATATTACCTAAAAACCTTCTTAATTAGACATGTACGTTGCTCACTGCGGGTAATTTATCAAGAAAATTGGTTATCGCGCATCACTGGCGTTTCCACCAGAACTAACTTTTTTGCGTCTACTCTCCCCACATCAAAAAATATTTTTTTCCCCTCCTCTGATGGTAAAATATATTCCATCACACGTAGAGGCAATTAAAATTCGCCACGTCCAAGCTCCCTTGGGCGTTTCACCCGCACTCTGCTTTTGACAAAGGCCGACATACAGGAATGCGAGCACCCATCCGTGCTCTTTCTCCCCTCTGTAGGTGGCGGGCGGCATCTATGCCGGGCCGGTTTGCTTCCGCCACAACACAAGACAGGTTCCCGGGAGTTGTAATATACAAAGTGCACTTCCCGGCCGGCCGAGGGGGCTTCGGAATCATTCGCACGTCGTTTGCGGCGGAAGTTTGGCGTGATACAATACTCATTAATTCGCTGGCGTGGGGTTTAATTGCCAGTCACTTCCGTAGGATGATGCTCGCCGCGGAGAGTTGGTTGAAAATGAAAAAAAGACACCCGACAGAGCCTAGTGCCCTTGACACCACGGGGTGTATGAAGTACATTATTCCGGGGCATGCTCCACCGTGACCTGCAAAAAATGACAAGCCGTCGCGAACTGCACCGGAAGGATGTAAGGAGGCGTAAATCTTTTGTGTAGATACATCACGTCCAATGTAAAGGTATGTGAACATATCTTTAGCACACCACACATTTTATTAAACCTTATATGTGTGCAGTGCATGACATTTTACCAAATGGGCTAAATTATCCTAAATAAGCTTAATATTTCTTTATAAATTTGCAGCAGCAGCCACAGAGGAATTGGTAACCTAAAAATTTGATGCTCAAAGAATACGCATTTTCAAAATCAAAAGTTTACCCAAATCAAAAGTCAGACTTCAAATAAATTAGAATAAGATCCCCTCTAAGCATTGAAATATCCAGCAAGATTAAGACTTTCACAAATGTACAGATCACTTAGGTTTGGTTCAGACATGTATAAGATCTTTTGGGTTACTCTTTAGAGTGATGGATTCGACGAATCGGATACAACAAGAAAAACACAAACAAAATCTTAAGCTTTTGCACTTTCCTTTTGCCATAGAAACACCAAACAAGAACACAAGAAAACAATTTAAATGACTAATTTTTTTACAATGAACATAATGTCATCTCCAAGAAATATTTTTCTCATCACAAAGATTTTTAACTCGACACTTATAGAGTGGCTAATCATTATACCTTTCAAAATTGATAAAAAAATACACAAATAGCGAATTAGGGCTATAAACACCACTTGTAACTATCATTTAGCAATTGAAGCCTGCATCCAACAAATCTGGTTCAAACCCAGTGAAGTGCTTAACAAAAATGCCACCTTCCGATCTGCAGCGGGAACTACAAAAATAGTGGAATATACCCAAGGGGGGATCCCCCTGCCACATGATCTTGTGGTAGGTCGTAGGGCACAACGTAGATGAAGAGGTAGCTAGGATATATTCCGCATATTTTTCAATTCCACTAATAGACCCAGGGATGCCTATTTTATTTTGCACAAGAATTCGTTTGATCCAGAGATCAAGGATGCATTCCGCCATCCATTATATAGTTATACCTATGTTGAGTTATTACGTTAGCATATGGCACTAGTCGCACACATTCTATCAATTATTAAATAAAAACTGATTGATGACACACACGTAATGCTAAATCCTCTTCCGACATGCTTTTACCATGGTTAGTTCGGTATTTTTAAAAGCTTAAGTTGTTACTATGCCTCCTTCACATGTTACTTCGTTTTTATCGTTAAAGCATTTATAAATCAAAAAAAGAATCTATGACTTCCCAATCACCACTTGCATGCTCTCGAATTTAATCATTACTTTAACCAAAATATGCGTTATTTTTGTACGTTATGTAACTGCATACGTCCCGAGGAAAAGTGATCAATTCTCAAAGACTAAATTAATGCTTTTCTATTCCCAAGGCACACCCATGTTGCAATGGAACTATATACAAGACCACTTAAAATATTGTTACATTACTAAGGAGATTCGAATCCAGAACAGTATGTAAAACTCATCGAAGCAAAGGGTACAAATTCTGTTCAAAGAAAAGATTTTATCATTTTCCGTCTATAAAACCAGCAAAAGGAAGTATTCCGGTTGTCGTCCTCCTGTTGTAATGACTCCTATAGGGCGATAAGCTGCCCGCCTGGCTTCTCCGTCGCGGAAGTTATTTTTAAGAATGAAAATTCTCCACACATGGGTCAATTACTGATCGAATATTAATCACCATAGTTGAAAGGCTTTGTGCTACAAGCTGATCCGCGAAACCTTAAAATTGAGTTATGCATATCAAAGAAGAAACTGCTACTGGACACAGCGCAAAACGTTTTCCGGAAAAAAGTGCGATAAAGCGGCGAAAATAAAAATTGATAGCATCGGGCAACCTACCTTCGTATCTCCATCGCTCTAATTTCTCCGGTTGGAAGTTGGACGAAAAAATGGAAGGCAAAATAAATCCATTACGTGGATCCAGAAGTCCGTACCGGTTAATTTTCAATTCAACGCTCCCTAACAGCTGCGTAACCTATTCACCTAGCCTTTAAAAACTTAAACACCACCTACGATAAACGTAAAAACAACTGCGCTATAATTATATGAATGCCTGACGCAGAAAAAAAGAGAGGAAGGAAATACCTAATTTGTCTCAGACGCAAAATTTAAAAAAATAAAAAAAACAATTTTCCTTTTTTTTCTCGATTCTCCCTTCCCTTAATTTTCGTTCGACAAAGATTCTGGAGCTACCGAAAATGATAATCATACGACCGTGGCCGGGGCCGCTCTCATCCCGTCGGGAGGAGTCGTTAAAGCAATTCGTAAGAGGTCAAGACCAGAGATCCAGCACCACGACCAGTAGCTGCTTGCCTCATCTACCGTCCCAATCTCCTCCTCCTCCTCCCCGATAGGTTACCCACCTCCTCTTCCTCCCCGTCCTCTAAGGCTACCCCACTCCATCAGAAGTAGAAGAGGAAAAATGAAAAGTTAGCCACCTTCCTTCCTCTTCCACCCACCACCCAGTTGAAACCTCCACTCCCGTATGTTTTATAGTCTTTATTAGATTCTTGTCATCTCGGAGGAGGAAGGGAGGAGGGGGGAACGGGGAGACAGGAGGTTGAGTGGGCGGTAGGGGTGGAGAGGAAGGGCGAGGGACGTGATTAAGGGGAGGGTGCGAGGCAAAAGGAAGAGAGGGGAGTATAAGGGTTGCCAACTCTCCCGGATTCTCCGGGAGACTCCCGGAATTTTTACTAGGGTTTTTAAAAAAACTTCCCACCTTCAGGATGGAGGCGTTTTCTCCCAGATTTGAGTTTCAATAGAAATAAATAATAAAACACTTCTTCCATAATAATCTCTAACTACGATCTATCACATATGTGCAGTTGACATTTCTAATTAATACTATGGAAAATGTTAATTCATCTCAACAGTACTTGATTTTAATATGCTCTCCCCTGTCCCAAGTAATGTTAACCTTTTAACTAACACGTTGATACATAACAAGGTATTTCTTGTCATTGCGATTTTTAGTTCACCGACAGATTCAATACAGCTTCGCATTGACATGCAAATAAAAGCACATAATTCTTATGATAAATGCAATTTTTTTCGTCCGCGCATTGTGGCCAAATTGATTTCCTAAGTCACTACACTAAAACAACACAGCAAACGATTTAATCCTTTGCAAGTATATTCAAGACAACCAACAATCACAGATGACTTTTCGGGAGTTCTTTTAATTTCATTTGCTATGTCGGGTCTTTTTTGACCCGATGTAATTTTTTTTGTGGTAAAACGGCCGCTCGCCGCAACCTTCGCTACAATCTAATCTTGGGGAGGGGGGAGCGAGCCAGTTGAATTTGAGACAACGCGGATGACGGTTGTTGCTTACGAGCAATTCGAAAAATCGGGTCAAAAAAGACCCCAGAATAGTGTGTAAGTGGCCAAAAACCATGATAGTAGTTAAGGGACAATCAAGTTTTAGACACTATACTGTTCATCTCTACGAATTCCTTGACTCCTCGTGGAAGTTGCACATTAATGTGTTTAACGAATCCAGAATTTACCGGCATTTCTCATTCTAATGAGGTAAGCATTTTTGAGTGGTAGTTATCGTAAATGATTCACATACCAAGGGGCGAGTTTGGATCCTTGCAGTGGCGGAGTTTGTTCGGATCCACCCCAGTCCAAGTTCAGGATTCCCAATCTCCACCAGAGTTCCGTGAGGAGAGCACGTGAAAATCAGTACTAAGTCTGTCAAATGGGACCTTATTATGAGGATCCTCGGGCGTCTTTTGATATAAAGCTGGCTAATGCCGACGCTGGATGTCCCCCCAACCTATCCTCAACTCTTCAAATAATCCTCCAACATATTCCACCCTCATGAGTATCATCATCTGCCTTTATCCATTCAAAGATTGGTTTGCAGCTCTCCATTCCACTCTTCCATCAGCTAATTCTCTTCTAAAAGGTAATTGAGGTTATCTTCACCTCAGCGTCAATATTAATTTTGTTGATGTATTCCAACCCATCTAAAGATAATGGCGACGATGACCAAAAGTTGTCCTTTATCTCTATAACTAAAAAATTAACTTATTCCTGTGACAGTCTCAGGCTTAACCTGAAGGGATTCAGTCACAAAAAGGGTCGGAAAAACCATGAAATTAGACAAGAATAGAAATTTATTTGCTCACGACCAAGTTTTCGACGTTGCGATTCACCAAGTGGCAAAACATTTTTGTAACATACATGCGTAGATATTTTGAAATATATTGTCTCCGCATGAATATACGCAGCATCGAAACATGATCATACGTAAGTATTCTTGAGGAATTGCACGCTATACTTATTCCCTATCAAATAATTATTGTAAAAACGTTAACCTCTTCCGAACTCACATCTAACCTATACTCGTAACCTTTCGGATTATTTTTTGGCAAGTTCTACGACACCAATTCTTCCCTAGGAACGCACTACTCTTTCAATCACCGCATTGAGAGTTGGTGTCTTTCTATGCAAAGATAGTCTGGAGGCGTACAAAGGGAGGGGTGTCAAGATAGGGTCGGGGGTAGCCGTGGGCCCGCGAAGAGGGGTTGGCGGCAGGCGGTGCTGGAAAAAGCACAGGTGGGGAAGAGATCCCCTTGGCGGTGGGTAGGCGTGGAGGACGGTCTTGATGGCCGGGGCAGACGAGGCGGCAACCGCGTCCGACTCAAGTCGCGGGGGGATGAGGAAGGATTTCACCTCGGATATCTTTAGCTCTCCCCTGCACCACACCTCCCCTCGTTACTTCCCCCTCCCCCGTTCCCCTCCTCTCCTCCTCCCTCCCTCCTCGCAACCTCCTCACAGAAAACCCCTCCCATTTAAACTGCTTCCCCGGCACATCAAGTATCGGCCGGGAGTAATTCGGTGGCAAAGATGGCCTGCCCACCTCAATCTTCTCCGGCCGCTCTCCGACCCAACCCACCAACTACACCACCTCATCCTCTTGCTCCTGCCCCTCCCTCCCACTTGCCTTCCCGGCATGCCTCACCTTCAAACTACCCCCACTCCAACCGGCCGCGGACGTCCCTCCTACCTCCTCCCACCAAAATCCCTCTCCTACCGACATGAGAAACGAGAAAAGACAAAATAAAAGAGAGAAAGAGAAAGAAGGTGTATCGGGAAAGCATTACAAAAAGGCTGACAACAACAGCGAGTGCTAGTGGTTTTTCTCCTTCCTTCCAGTCCCACCACTATCTTCTTTCCACCTCCCTACTCTTTCCCCTTCATCTCCCTCTCTCTTTCCCCCAACCTTTCACTCTCTTCCTTCCTTCTCCTTCTCTCCATATCATCATCATTCCTCTCCTTTTTTCTCCTCTCCGTCAGGAGTGAAAAGAAACGACCAGGAGGAATACATTATATATACCCCCACCACCAGCCAACCTTCCCCCATTCCTTTTTTACACCCCTCCCCAACTCTCCTCTCCTCCTCTTATCCCATCTCTCATGTTGGACTCTTTCAACCTCCCACACTATCTCACCTTCCAAAGGATGTTACTCCTTTTTTTCACCTCCCTCCTTCTTCTATCCGCGTTTGCGTCATTTTTTTTGCTTATTTCACAACTCCATCTCTCTCTCATTGTTTCTTTTCCGATTCTCCTCTCGCCTTCTCTATCCATCTCTTCCTTTTCCTTCGCTCTCGTTGATTTGTGCTTTCATTCTGCTCCACAAGAGTCTTGACGCGAGCGGCACGACCAGAGTGCTGCCGCGAATTCGGATGGACGCGTTTGTCTTAATTCACGGGGGAATTGAGACCATCTGGTACTTTTCTTTAAAAAGCAAATGTTCGCGTTATTTGCAATGATAGTTTTCTCCATATCTCCACTCTGCCAACAGTGAAGTTGATGCGGAAAATATCAAGGTAAGGCCGCAAACGTGAATTGACGCAATCAGCTATATTCAGGGCAGATTTAAAACCATAAATATTCTTTATTTTACAATATATACACCAGCATTACTTATAAAGATGTTTTGCTGTATACTTATATTTTGCTCTGAATACTAGCAGATACTACAGCCAAGTTCTGCTGCTCATATTTATGGGCATGACTTTGTTAATGGTGAAATTGAGAACATCACGCCCATGTGTCTATGATCAAAGTATGCTTGGCCCAACCCTAAATCTTAAAGGATCTTAAACCCAACCCATGCGGAGCGAAACTTACATAATATCACATACAATTCACAATATCTCATAAAAACCTGAGGAAGAAAAGAAAAAAGTATAGGATAGTTTGCGGTTTAACTGAGATAAACTAGTGCTTCTTATTATAATAATTTATTCTTCCAAAACTAAAAAAAAACTGTAGATAATGTTTAACAAATTGGAATTGAGGTACACTAGACAGCCATGAAAATGAGATAGACATTCTTGGCGTATAATTAATGTGCACTCGATAGTAACAACCTATGTACACAAGAATCACGACTGGTGATTTTTGATCCAAATATATCGTTCTACAGATTTTACTTCTCTTTTTATGCTCATCATATGCATCGTCGCTTATTCTCTTTTATTTCTGCATTCACAGTTAAAGTTACCGCTCAAGTACAGTGATATTATAGTGCTTAATTGATTAAAATATGATGAAGAAATAACGGAATATAAAATTGAGTCTGAGTAATGAATTCCATCGCGTAAAATCATTTGACTCAACTGAGATTCGAATACGAATCTACAAGTGGTCTGTTGTGCCAACCGATTTCATCAGCATTACACAAATGCTTGAGGAAAATTTCTTGGGTGATTTATGAGAGCTGAATGCCTTCGTTTCATCCTTCGCGACAATGTTTTAGAAATCACAAAAACGCCTGCGGTGCTGCACTGTCACCTGAAGGCAAGATCACTATGCATAATTCGCATAAAACCACTAAAATATTTACCTCGAGCCATGACGGACAGATGGGTTAACTGGCTACCATACTTGATTAAGATACATGGGCATAAACCATGAAATAATATTTTTTGTACCGAGGAATTCCATTTGGTTCACCTTGGCGTATTACTTCGCACCCATACGTGTGACAACGTGGTGTATTGTCTAAGATAACTTTGCAAATTGTTAGTTTGAATATGACTAAATTCAAATAAAAACCATTCGCAATGCTTTTCCATATTGATCTTAAATACTCCAGAGCTTAATTCTTCTCCACCGGAAAGAAACGAGCCTGGGGAAACTCTCGCAGTGCATACTGCAGAAACAGGATGGGAAGGTGAAATCAAAACATAAAAAAGAGAAGTTGCCCTTTAATGCAGCAAAAGATAGAAATAGATAAACCCAGAAAAACATGTAAACTTTACAAGTAAAAAAGGCTGAGTTCATACGTGCAACTGGTGGATGGAAAAATCCTCTTTTCCTAAGCCCTTTTATACACCGTGGCCGATGAATGAGGCAGAATAAGAAATGTCACCACCGAATGGAAATGCCACGATTGGCTAGTAAGGAGATAAATCTCAGTCGTGCGCGGATACGAGGCATTTGTCATTGATTAAAGTTACGATTAATTACCATCCAGTGCCGATTAAATGCGGCAGGAGGCAAGAATGCGTATGATACTCCTGATTTACGGACGCGCAAGAATTATGCACTTTGTCAGAAATGAATACCGGTTCGCAATAACCCGCTGTGAGACGCTAGCGTGTAACAGGTTACCATTAGTACCCGTGGTTAGCGGGCAAGAGAGCTTGGAAAATCAATTGCAATCGTTGCCTAACTCTCAGTAGCAGACAAGAAATCGTCACACAATATAGCTACTCTGCGATAGAAAAGAGAGAAATTGATCAAACGCTAATATGCAAATGGCAAATGCGGAAGAGCAAAGTAACTAAAAGAATATTACCCTACTTAGTATGGATACATAATTGAATTGAATCATCTATTTTACGCAATAGATGAATCATTATTATGTTTTATTACAGTATTATATGTATGTATATATATATATATATATATATATATATATATATATATATATATATATATATATATATATATATATATATATATATATATATATTTATTTCTCAAAGGTTTTTTTGTCGCAACGCCATAACTCCCATAATTCTTCATCAAAATTAATGATTCAAACATCGCTTTAAAGGTTATATTCCCCGCTATTGACGAAAAATAGACTAATAGTTTAAAATTAAAGTTTATGTTAAAAAATGATAGTGCCATCTGTTGACAATGTAATCAACTAATATGTTGGCCATGGTTACGTGCTTAAAAGACTGTAGGAGGCGTCATCTATTAACACATTGTTTAGTTAGATTGTTTACATTTGACATGCAAAGTGTGACTGTTTACGTTTACGTTATGTATTTTTAACACAAATATAAATAACATATAATTGTCCATGGGAAGAAACAGGTAGAAGAATAGGAAGAAAGAAGGAAGAAACAGGAAGAAGCTGCATACTGTGCGAAACATTCGACAGGTAGAAGAACAGGAAGAAAGAAGGAAGAAACAGGAAGAAGCTTCATACTGTGCGAAATATTCGACAGGTAGAAGAACTGGAAGAAAGAAAGAAGAAACTAGAAGAAGCTGCATACTGTGCAAAATATTCGCACGGGTCAGCTAGTAATACTGTATTAAGAATAATTGATTTTTTCTTCATGATAATGTTGAAAAAGTAAGTGAAGTGTTCAATGAGGACAGTGAGATTTTTTTAAGCATCAAATATTTCACATGAGATCCTAAATCGTTCGACAGCATATCGTGAGAAGAAACCATCAAATCTTTGACGTTCGAGAATGAAAACTGACGTAAACAGCGCAATCACACTAATAGGCCGTTTTCTTGGCCACAAAAAATTGGCCGTTTACAACTTCGGACTATTGCGTGAAAAAGGAGGACTCGTTTCGGATGATTTGCCCCGGCAGAAAAAATATGCCCATGAGTTTGATAAAACATAAATTTCACGTGCCTCGCATTTGGCAAAAGAAAATTTTTCCCTGGTTTATACCTACCCATATGCGAATGACTGACACCCTTTCCTCGTCAGTCAAAAAGTTTCAATGATTGGAATTCCAATTAATTTTTTAAGCCGTAATTGCGGGGAAGCGACTGCAGATTTAAGCAGGCCCATCAATTTTTATTTTAATCAGAGGTCAGCAAACCCGTGCAGAGAGCGTGCCGCAAATGACACACGTTTTAGATTCTTTGACTGACACGCTAATTGACCGGAAAAACATATTATTTAGAATGAGTGAGTATAACGTTTTAAAAACATTTTGAAAACATAATGTGCCCTCATTGTGGTACTGGAGCATCCCAGGGCATCATAAAAAATTATAAAACGATAAAAAAACTCAATAATCATTTGACAACCGCACAGAGGCAATCAAACTCGAACGAGAAAGGGACAGTGGCACGTGCGTAAAATTAAGAGCTAAGCCGAGATATAATTAGTGGGAACTGGAGAAAAATTATTCCCTCGGCCAGCCCCTTTGCCGAAAAGGGCATCATCATTAGATGGAGGATCCTCTTCAACCATGCAATGGCTCCCTTTTACTCTCGGCCGGTCGGTTTTCTTTGGCAGCGACGACTTGGTAGAAAATCAGGACATCAGAACTGTCGGTAGATGCCTCCATTTCGTCTGATCCCGCACTGGAGTCACAAATAAGATTTAGGAAAAGGATTCGGAGAATCTCACTTCATTTACAAAGAGAAATAAAGTCATGCTTTGATGACAGGATATTGCGTAAAAATTTCCAGGAGAAAAAATCAACCTTCTTGTAGGACACTAATTCAGTCCTACCTTCGTGGAACCAAGGCATTTTTAATAAAAACGAAATCTAAGTATTTTTCATATTATTACTCATTAACGACCATAGTTTCAGCAGCTCAGCAACCTTGAAAATGGCAATTAGTTGCTGAATTCATGTTTGGTCATAAATTATAGCTCGGCAAAACTAAGCAATAGATTTCATTAAAAATTCACACGACCTTGAAAAAGAAAATTATCCGCATAATATCCTTTAATACACTAGTATACAGTCCGATACAATGTAACATATTTGAGTGATTAACATCGGTTGGTTCTTTAGGGTCTGGCAATCGACAGATAAGATCATTTGTGCCATTAAGGACAAGTTAAGGATGGGAATTAGGGGTTATTGGGGAACAGAGAAAGGGGGAAAAACCCGGCATAGGATTTACCCTGCTCTAAACAACAGGCGCCAAGGGGACCTAAACTTTCCATACAACAGATGGAGTACTGTGTCTCAAGTGTTCTCCTTCTCTGAAGAATCGGGATTCCACTGAAGAATCTCACCCACCGCTAGGGTTCGAACCCAGGCCCTACGGATGGTAGGTCAGTAGTAATCTAGCCACCGCACCTATCCGATCTCTATAAGATTTCCATACTAGCTGAAATATGGCTACGGCGAACGTTAAAATTGCCATGAGGTAATACCCAAATGAACCGGGTATAGAACCAGCTCTGAGATTACATTAAACATATTGCTTTAGTCAGGAAAATTCCATAGTTTTCATTTGAATTTCTCTTGATTTTCGCAAAGAAATTCAGAAAATTTTGGGCCTTAACCATCTCTTTATCTTCACGACTCACGCGGCAATTGTTTACGAATCAAAAGAACTTTACTATTTATTATGCCTCAGCAGTACATCAAGGTTGATAGAGCAAGGGAAATGGGTCTTCAAAAACGACAGAATACATATGGTTGAATCCTCGAACGCCAATTATGTAGTTCTTAGCTATGTATATAACTGTTTTCTTACCATAAGTGACGTTATAGGATAAGATTTCACCGATTATGGCTTCTTTGAGGTCCGTCTTCCCTTGAGCTACCACTCTTAATGATCCGAGTAGGTATAACATTAAATTCTCTTGAATCCACCACGAACTGCAAGGAGAATGAGGAAGGACAAAACTCGATCTTCGTTATCTTTGAGGTACTCCATCACAAATTTATAAACTTGAAACTTTTACAGACAAAAGAATATTCTTGGGCACCTATCCGACGATAATTTTCATACACATTTCAACAACGAGGAAGATCATCACATACATTTTGCATCGAAGCAAATATTATCCTATTATTGCTTTGACGAATATTTCAGTGCAATTTTTCGACAGTAAGATGAAGTAGGTTATTCATCATTATCATAACTTGCGCTCAAAAAAATTAATTGTGATTTCACTGTGATTCCGGCCTAATATTTTCCCGACCACTATCGGTTCTCTCTACGGATCAATGCTCTCTCACAGTTAACTGTTTCACACCATTTAATCTAATTCAAAAAGCTCCCATTGTTTGCTAAAGACGTTCTGTAACATCAAAATATAGGCAAAACGTAGCTTTTGAGAAAATTTATATCAAAATACCCATATCAGTCACTTTCACAGCAGTCATTTTTAAGTTCAAAATTATTTGAAACAATGCCTCGCTTACTTACAATATGGAAGTAATGCAAACCACTTCTTTATTGCGCACAAAAATACTACTTACGATTCAGAGCAAAAGGTTGGAACTTTCGAAAAGAAAGACTGGAGAGCAACTTTGCTGGATGGCAGAGCACTGATTTTTCAAAGTAACGAAGCATTATTACTAGGCAAATTTTAATTGAGAGTTCACTATGTTCTCCAAGAATAAAAAGATACCGACTTCTCCATTTCATATGGATACTGAAGTCAATGTTTTTGTGGGAAGAAAAACTTGGCATACTCTTTATTCGAATCAGTGTACTTTAAATGACACAACAAGGGAGTAGCTTCATTTTCATCACTCAAATTCATCCACATACCTTTATTTAAGCCTGATGAGAAATTACTATGTAGTTTCTTAAAGTATCGACAGGGCGAACCTAGACAGTTTTTGGTGGTAGTGCTCCCTAAATGTCTTGCCTGCCGAAGAAAAGAAATTGTTGTTGAGTACGAGAGGCATTTCATGACGGGAAATAACCGTTTTCTTGAGACATGGCGAAACCAAGATGGTGCACAGAATAGAGACAGAATCAAGAAATAAGATGAAAAAAATGTTTCGTGGGAACGCGTTGAACGCAGGTGGACGTGACAGCAACACCCTAAAGATCTCTAGGAAACTACAAGCAGGCTTCAAATGAGTGTCGTTTCATCTTCTGCCCACTCTTCCATCATTAATTTACCCTGAGGCCGAAAAACGAATGCCTACCTACTGATGAATGCCTGACGCGCATATATCAATCTTTCTTTTAATCTGAAATATCTCTTTGCATAATTTGGTGGCTCTAAATTTGTAACAAGTCAAACCTGATGCTTCCGTGATTACTCACAGATGGACATAAGACTGGCAGCATCAGATTAAATACTGATGTAACATATTGAAGCAACACATGGTTACGTGCTGAACATTAAGCAAAACCAGCTCAAGTTATCATTAGCGTGTCAGCGACCGGAATAATTATGAATTGTATTAATACATAATTTAAAGCATTCCGATACGGATGAATCACACTTTAAAGCGGTTTTCAAAAGAATAGGACAGATAAAAAATAGTTACCGATAAAAATAATTAAAGCTCAAGAATAAATCCAGGTTTGCTTAGAGAAAAACAACAATTTTCTTGGCCCACCAATGTGTTAGTTCCAAGCAGGCATTATCATTTCTCGTAATTATTAAACTGTTCTTCTTTATGAACCGAGAAGATCATGAGTAAGGTTCACTTTTTTGGGTCAAATAGAAGTATTATAGTCATATTCGAACAACAAAAGCAATGAGTTGATTTGTACTTCAGATAACAAAAATAGCTGTATTATACCAAATCTATAATAGCAATTTGAAGTTTGCAGAGCTGCCTGTAAGTGAAAAAATCAGAGAAAAAAATATTATCTAGCCGCTTGTATGCTTCGTAGCCAGTGTTAGTAATCATATGAAAAGGTGGTCACAATTACACAAAATGAAAGCGCAAATAATAGTATTTCAACCTATATTATAATTTCATGATTTAAACGGAAAAAAATTATGGACAGAATCGCTAAAATGGGATTCAGTTGACGAGTTTACAAGACTCCAAGGTAATTTTTCTGGTTTAGAGATACCCCTTAAAATTCATAACGTACGACAAATTATGCCAAAAAATCTAAGTGCCCATCCGCCTTGTTGAAATATGCGTGCAGTTCTAGGTGTTTCAACGCTTTTCTAGAACTCTAAGCAGTGTGCCTACCAGTGATGGTATGCTGATGCTATTAAATATTTATTAAAGAAGTAACTCAATGCGAGAAATTCACTTAACGGGTTTTTTTGAAGTTACCCTTTAGTTAACAATGCCAAAGGATTACATTTTTCGTGCACGCGTTGCGGAAAACGTATGCACGGTGACAGGTTCAATCACAAAGGCGGTTGCCACTAAGGATCGTTAGAACATTTCAAATAAGCATCCAACGCCGACCGCAGCAGTAGAGATACTATCATGTCGGCTTCTAATCTCAAAGATAGTGGGTTCGAAACCCAACTTGAGCATTTATTTTACTTTCGTCCAAGGATTAAAGTATTATTACGCTATGAAGAAAATGTATGGTTTTATACGAATTATTATGTGAGCTGTGAGAGCTCTTCCAGCACGAGTGTCCACCTACATACACTAACCATTCTACTGGTTACCCGTGAACTGAATAGAACGGGAGAATATGAGATATTGGGTTGCTGGGTCGGTTTCCTACCCTGTGGGGCCAATGTTCCAATTCCGAAAATAGTGGAGATTTTTCGATTAAATCCGAATCCCTACTTTCTTACAATGTGGGGAGCACTTCAAGCGCTGTACATTATCCGTCGGATGATACTGAAGGCCCTTCGTCTACTCCCTTGGTGAGTGGCTCCGAAGTCATGTTTCCCTCCAATATCCCATCATATACTAGCACACCCACTTATTCTAGTGTGCAAATGACCTCAGTAACTGTTTTCTTTACCAAATAATCAACCTATGGAGAGGAAGATAAAATATGGTGATTCAGATGAGAATGAGAATGAGAGAGAGCTAACTGCTGGTTCTTTAGTTGTGTGACTGACAACTAAGGTTATCATCGTCACTGAGGACTGATTTCGAAGGCGGATAAAAGAAGGGCAGTATTTGGAATTAAGGAAGGATAGAGATCTATTTGGCACCGGCATTAGCGTACTCTCAAATCAAGGTGCCATAGGTTATGCAGTTAAACGTCCAATTCCAACGTTAAGAGTACTATCTTGAAGCATCATCACATTGCATTCAGATAGGAGGCTATATGGGTCAAATAATGAGAACTTCTTAGGACACCTACCTCTAATTGACCAAGAAACGGGCAAGCCAATCGTATCAGGTTTTGATTTTTAGGTACTTCGCCTACTAAGATTTCTTAACACTGTCATACCAACGACCTTAATCCTGACAAATCGTCAACACTCAAGACATTAAAATTGACAGGACAATGTACTCTTAGCAAGATCTTTATACCTATCCTGATCTATTACATTAGAATGTAAACTCAATTCAAGAAAGGATCAGAGGGGTTTCAACTTTTAAAATACTAAATTCCGGACAAGTAAATTTCATAGATAAAAGACTGCATGCTAGAGGAAAACGCTGATGATCAAATTGACGGACAGGATCAGAAACAAGGGAAGCAGAAAAATAGAGGATAAAATTATATACATATACACACATCATGTGGTAATACAAGCTGTGGGCTTCAGTCAGCTCAGATATTGAGCTAACTGGCTAAAGTACTAGGCCGGAAATTGAGGGATTGGGGTTCGAGTCCCGGTCAAGGAGAATAATTTTTGCCCTGTAGTATTTTCCATTATGTTCATTTGCTGGTGACTCCGTAAAGGTGATATCGTGGCTAATCCTTGTGTTCTAAACGAATGTGACAGGATAGAAGGGATACATTTTAATAAAAAATGAATTTTTAAGGAACTTAAAAAATGAACAGGAAAGCCTCAAGGGGAAGAACGATGGGCAATTAAATAGATGATGAAAATTGAAATATGAAAAAGAAGAGCTACAGGTGGCTACAGCTAGAAGTGTAGTGAAAAATTAAGTGGTTTACTATGAGAAATACGATAACGTGCTAAGATAATACGTGCAAATCTGTCTGCATCTTAAAAAAATGAAATAATTACATCAAAATTTTATATCATTCTTGTATTTCTCCCGGGCATTCTATCAGTATAAAAGATAAACCTTGTATCCGCTCTTCATAAAACGAACTCGGAAAAAATGACACGGATCGAGAGTCCTAAGTGCCGTAAACTCAAGGAAACCGGCTATAGGACATTTAAGGAGATTCGTTGATAGTAATATTCTATAGGCTGCGGATTCGGACAGCATGGCGTTGTTTTCCACGTCTCTTGACAACTTTCTCTCTTCGTCTACTATTTTATGACGAGAATACGCTTCGATCTAGTTGAAAGTAGCTTCCCTGGCTCAAGAGCTCATAGGCGAGAACTGGAAAACTCTCCGGAAACGGTATCAAACACCAGCGGTATAAAAACAATGTTTCGATAATTTTAGTTCCGACAAAGGTACTTCATTAAAAACCTATACCCGCCAGTGATTGACAGTTGAATGTAAGACTAGGCTGATAAAAGAGTAGGAATCGCAATTATTTATTTTTGTTCCAAGGGTGTAATTCGCCATGAAAAAGTCATTTGACTTGTCTAGGATTTGAACTCGAATCTCCCATTGCCGGTCAGGTGTTTTAGACAGTTTCACCGCCAAGCCATCTTCCTTCATAGTAAATTTCGATGGGGGTTTACGTGCACTCAAATGTAGACTTGAGGCGTGAAAATCTAGTTCGCCTGTACCCCCTCGAAATCCGCCTTGCAGGAAGAAGGCTTGGTGGTGTCACTGGCTAACACACCTCACCGGAAATTACGAGATACGGGTTCGAATCCCGGTCAAGTCAAATGATTTTTTCATGGCGAATTTCAACCCTTGGTGTATATTCACCCGTGCGAATGACTTTGTACCACATCATTTGTCAATGCATTGATTGGAAAATTTGTTTTCAGAACAGGAAATTGAATCCGAGGCAGCCATCAGATACGATTGAGCATCTTACGCGATACGATTTTGAGCGTGCTGACTTTGGTTTGATCCACAGTAAGGGAATTATTGTCGTGTTAAATGGCCACTACCCCGACTTCTCGCTGCCGTAGCTCGCGAACTGAGGTATTGGAAGGAAAAGCACAACCCAGAAGCGCACCCAAGCACAGACGCAAGCTCTCCTGAGTCAGAGAGAGACACGCACGATGGTGAGTGGCCCCCGCAAATGGAATGGAAGAAAGGTCCCGCGGAATGTACCCCCTCGCCCTCCCCTCCGAGGGATTCGATTCAAGAAAAATGGATTTCCCATGTTTGGCTTCCCTCATATCTTTTTTTTCTCTCCTTCCATCTCCGCGATCGGAGGAGCACTCCCATTTCGGCGGCACGGCTCACAGTTCTCTATCTGCCTGCACCTTCGGTCACGCTCCGCGTACACGTGTCTGGCTGCCGAGAGTGAAAAAAACGTAGAAGGGGGAGGAGCTATGCCACCACCCACACCCCTGGACCCCCCACTTCATCAATATCCCCTCTCGCCGCCCCTGCCTGGCCACGCACGGCCGAACTTGGTGCGCCGCGGTGAAAAATATGTATTGTGCCGGGGCGAAGAGCGCCAAGCACTCACTCTTTCCCTTTTATAATAATGGTCCTTCCATACTCTATAAAACTCTGCTCTCCCCGTCAAAAATAATACAGTTTTTCAGTCTCCCTGCTCTAGTTTCCCATTGTCCTATGTTCTTCGGCATTAGGGGGAGGTCGATTATGAGTCACAATGAAAGGGTCCCCTTTCGTTAGTATTTACAGGAAACCACTTTTTTCTTTGCCGTGTAATCATTCCATTAATACTTATTAGGCAAAGTCATATGCAGCGCAACAGTATAATTACATTCACGTGCACATGAAAAATGACTGGGGTACAAAACTGCGAATATTGTGGTATTATCGAATTATTGCATGGAGGATATACTAGATCATCTAAAATTCACGCTTTGGGCATAATTGTACTTTAAGTTTTATAGATATATTTGAAAAACAGTTCTGGCGTCATCCATTTCTTTTCCATGCCAAGTGATGAGCGAATCATGTGTAGAAGTTTACTTTCCGCACGATGCTTCCGCCCCCTTCGTTGATACCAACTTCTTTCGTTTCTCTGGGCATTTAATAATTTATGGAACCTCTACTTGAAAAATTAAGGAAAATTTTATTTAGAATTATTTACGACCGCTCTTCCGTGAGGCACTTTGAATATTATTATAAAAATTGCAGGTTACATGACACTTTCCGTAATTATTAGGCACCAAACTCGCAGCATCCGAGGATGATGAATTATGCGTAGGCGGAGAGGGCAGGACACATAAACGAACACCAACGTATCTTTCTTGAATGGAAGCAAGAAAACATGAAAACTAAGCGAAGAGCAACAGATTGAGGATCACTCACGAAGAGAAGCGCCAAGTTGTAGTCTGCGTATACATTCAAGGAATAATTCGTAAACGAAAAACTTGAACGCATAAGATGCGATAACGTTCCCGCATATCAGTTGGTATGAGGAAATATTTTCTAGTGATATCCATTCTCTTTCACTTTTTCCGGGGCACGATCAGGTTTTAAGAATTTATTACATATCTCAATCACCAAAAATTCTATCGATTAAAAACATCGTCCTAGTACGCAGAATAAAACCTTTAGAATAATCAAATCAAATAATCAAATAGATATATAAAGTGTAAGATGAGGTATTGCATCTTTTTCTATTTTGTATTTGCATCGGTATTCAGCTGCATCAACAGTGATTTTTCTCATGACGTTCTTAAAATAGCCACAAAACAGGGAAAAAGATGTTTACCCGGCTAAGGACAAGGACCCAGATCTTTCGAGTCCGTGCCGAATGCTTTATCCGAGTGGTTCCATTGTAATATGACTTGGAAGCAGCGCACTTCGTTGAAAACTGCTACGAGCGTACATTCAGTGTCTCACAACTTTAAGAGGGATTAAAACGGGAGCCCCTAGAGACTCGGAGGCTACACGCTGGGCTTAGGTTGCTTGATAAATTCAGAACTGATATTTTTCAGAGCGACATAGAGAATATTATCATGACTCCTCACTACATCTCTAGGTCTGACAGATGCGATAAAATAAGAGAGATACACTGCCGAACAGACAGGTACAAAAACTCGTTCTTTCCGCGAACAATAAGCGACCACAATAAAAATTAAGCTCCACTAAATACACTCCTATAATTCATGTCACCATTTCATATCCAAAAAACTTACACCTTTACACGGCTGGTGACCTAACACCCCCTGGCACACGCCCTTGCGGCGGCTCGCGGGGTATTATGCAGATGTCGATGTAGATGACTGCCCTTTAACTCATAACCTTTTAACTTGCAAAAAGGCGTATACTCTATCGGAAAATGAAAATCAAAACCCTACCTTTCCATGCTTCTTACTTATGAGTGAACTTAAAATTACAATTGAATTTTAACTCCCAGAGTGAATAAAAATGGAGGAAATAGTATTTCCCTATCAAATACTAATGATACTGTCGCGAAAATCTCTTTGTCATAAGCATATTCTCCCATAAAAATGAATAAAGGCATCAAACCAGCATTGATTATGAACTATTTGCAAAAATCCACAAAGACCTTAAGTCAAAATGCGTAAGAGCATTAGAAAAGGGGCAATAGTCACAATAATCAGATTACATACCAGTAAGAGTAGGTTTGAACGGAAGTCAGTAAAATTCTCTAGAAGCTTACAATGGAGGTGCATATTTTCGTGTCCCTAGGGCCGTCCTATAATCTATTTTCCTATAAGTTTAATTTTCTCATCTCCCTTCTTTATCCATTCCAACTCCAGGCATTTTCTTTTCCACCAGTTTTCCTTCGCACGATTTTTAATGGTAGAAGTTTATTATTTAGTTCCTTGGATAGGTGGTAGTTGACGATTTTCCTCATCCTTCTATCCGCCATCTTCCTAATGATTTCTTCCGTGACCGACTGCTTTTTTATTCTTCTCGTTTCAACTGTCCCAATCATTTCACCAGCCGCTTTTACTGTCTATTCTTATGCTCTAACAATTTTCCTGGATTTTGTGTTTCCTTTTCTCCACCTATGTTTATTTCCAATAGCTTGTAATTCCTCTTTTTCAATGATACCACGTTATACCTCATCATCCTCTCACTTTTGGCATTTTCCGGGAACCTATGTCTTCACATAATGTATTCCGTTTGAATTATCTCTCGGTATTTACCATCTGTGTAATCTCATGAGGAAAAATGTGTCAATTTAAACTTCAATCGAGGAATCAGCTGCAAATTTCTCATCCTAATCTTCTTTTTCAAGACTTTTCCAAAAAGAGAGAGATATTTTCACGCAACGTAAACGAAAAGGTAGAAGTCCGCATTTGTTTGGAAACTCACAGTTTCGGCTGAACCTTCGAACATGTATAAAATTGAGGGTGAATGAGCTGTGTGACGCAAGAGGGGCCAGGATAAGCTGGCACGTCAGGCATATGATTTCCCATTATCGTGTTTTCTCCCAGAAGCCTAGAGTCCGGTTTCTATCAAGTAGTGTTCATATTAACTTTGAAACACACCTGCAGGATAAATGACAGCGGAGTCATTGAACATGGCTGTTTCGGCAATAAATTTAGCCCTAGTGGTAAAACCAATAAGAAGCGAATTCCTGGTGCCTGTATTTAGAACATATTACCAGTGAATTACTTCTAAAATGGTAAATTTTGCTCATAGATTTATTTTATTTGCGTTCAATAAACAAAATATCATCCCTCAACCATGACTTTTTCCAAGAAAAAAGTTGCCAGTTCCAATGCTCAAGTAATAAATTCCTACGGATATTAGCATACAGTTAAATTCACGTCGACAAAGAAATAGATTGATTTTGTCGCTAAGTAAACGGAATATTCATGACACAAATCTCACCAAAATAATCTCGATCAAACAACAACATAAGTTTTCACCAAAAGGATTTAAGCTTGAGGATATGTAAGCGACCTGGTATGAGCCTTGCTAAGCTGGTGCGACAGCGCATAGGATGCAAATAAAATCCATACGGCTTTGGGAGGTGCATTCTATTTTTATTGATTAATTTTTATTTTTACAGAGCAGAGGTGCGAATACTTCGCGTAAGTGGTAACATGCGCGGAGATGTCAACTCCATCTCCTCTCACCGTTCAGGCGCGAACATATCGCGTACGATCAATGCGCTTTGGCATTCAACTGAAACGGTCCGCGCATGGCGAATTCAAAGCTGCTGAAATATTGTGAGTGTATCACTCAAGGCGTGGCCATGAAAATTCCATGAATGTTCCAGCCATGTCAACGATGGAACAAGAGAGAACACGGCTACTCTTCGCGTCGATCTGATTTTAGAAAGGATAGAGAGCAGAGCAAAAACTGAATGACTGTTTCAAAGGATTAATTCGATTATACAGATAAAAATACACGATCGAGAGCTAACGATGAGTCTAAGAACAACTTCTTTGAAGCATTCAGGTGAATTAATCATGGAGTCTAATGCACATGTGCACGAGACCATCGATTTAGGCATGAAATACTATAAACATCCATTGGAACGGAGGTAATCTACAGCATCTGCATAATTAGCAAAGGTGATGCAAGCGCATCGTTCACGGAAATAGCAACAAACTAAATTCCAATCGCAATATCCTTGATTTTATCTACGCTACATAGATAAAACTTTCATCCTCGCGATGTCTTGATGCACAAGTAATTGACTCAAAAAAGATTTTCCCTGCATTATTTGCAAAAAAAAGAAAACGTATTTGAGAAATTTTAAAACATCCATCACAAAGACTTTTGTATGGGAAAATCAATACAATGGTAGCAGAAATAAGAAAAATTACTATCAGCAAATATAGGCTTGGAACATGTGAATGCGTTTATAACAAATTCACCGTGTTTAGTACAACTGGGGTCTGAATGAAATAGCACGGAAGAAATCCACATGGATGTCGTTTGATAAAAGTGATTTTTAGCACAGGGAAACTTAATCAAGTAGAGCTTGTTGGACGACTTTCCGCTCGAAGTCGATCTTTTAATTCAGGAACAATCATAGAATTCATTGTATTGGAAAGAAGCCAGTACCTCTTTTGCCATTCGCAACATTCATCAATTCGTGGCAATTCAATTGATTACAATAATTTTTTTCATTACACCAATGAAATGGCTCATTACTTCACAATTCTATGTATCATATAATTGTTACTATGCTTACTCCAAGTCAGTTAGCCTCAGGGATGTGTCAGAATGCACCTAATACAAGGTCCACATTTTCTAAATTGCCTTCGTTTATCTTAGAAAGAATGATAGAGATACGAAAAATAACTCCTCTCCTTAGCATTGAGAGCTTCTTCAGGAACAATGATTCTGTTTAAGCCACGAAAGACAAAATTTACAATAATAAATTACAACTGCATATTACACTTTTAGGTTCATGAATCACTCATCTAATTCACACGTTCGAATAGCTTACTATAGACAAAACCTTATGTGGTTCACGATCTTCAATTTTAAAACGCTCAAAGTTGTGAGTCAAATCATGGATAATTGCGCTCTAACGTACCACGAGTCAAACCATCAAACGAAAAAAAGGTGAACAAGAGGAAACTGAACTTGTGTTAACCCATATTCATTTAAACATTACACTAACTATTGTTTTACAGTCAATTTGGCACGCCTGTTCTTCTACCAAGTGAGGGACATGAAAGTTATCTCTTTACGAGTCTTTCGCTTGGCTGCGTTTGATAAGTTGTTTGTTGCAGAGCCTTTACTCGGCCCTACCCCATTCATTTCTGGGGCGACTCCTCCGTTTCCACCTGCTTATTTTCACCCTAAAAAGTCTGCTTTTGATTGACAACTTTTTTTTAAGTTTCCAGATATAAAGAACTTCGGCAGGAAAAAAACGTAACGCCGGTCTGTTCTTCTACGACGACCCAGCTTTTAAAAACCCAAGAAGAAAAAGTCTTCTTGATTGACAGAGACTGATAGGGGAACCAGTTTTTAAGAGGTTACTCGGATAATTTCCTAGTTTCTCTCCTGTGACTCTATTCAGAAACGCTGGCTTATGTCATGGGGGTCTCAACAAAATGCGTAGCAAAGAAGGGTATCATTTAATTTTCCTGTTTGAAAAAGGTGTGTGTAATTATTATTCTTCGTCCATATTTTTGATGAAAGTGGGATCTCATTATATACCCACTCGGCATAAATTAAGTCATCAATTCCCCTATCACTAGGCTGGAACAATCACCGGAATCTTGATGACACAGAGATAACGTGTAAAGAAATGGGAGGCGGAAGAAGGTTTTATTGCATATAGTTTTCAGTGGGTGTCCTCCACCAAGCCGTATCATTTAATTAAGCGAGAGAATCAGCGGAAATATGGCGAAATTACCTGATATGTTATTATTGCCATCACAAATTCTCAGCCAAATCATCTGCTTTACTAAAATAAACTCACCATTTACAAGATGTAGAATGGGATTTGATTCTCTAAGTCTCAATCCTCATCCAAAAGCCAAGGTTACAAAGTCATCAGTCGCCTTAAGGCTGCCAAGACCGTCTATTCCTTGGATAACCAGGAAGATCGCTGATCAAAATAAACATAATGGACAACGCCCTTCCGCTATTAGCGTTCAATTCACATTTTCAATTAGCCGTAATATTTGGGCAATTTGAGCTATTCCATTATAAGCATAAAATTCTGCCAACTGAAAATATCAACTATTTACAATGTAACTCTGAGAAACTGTTTCATGATAACTACAATGCATAACTTAGTGTTGTTACGTTGTGCACAATAACAATGATGCGGTTCCCTAGTAAAGGTTAGTGAATACTGCTTGGAATCTGGCCGGCAGTCCTCGGCCAGTTACGAACCATTCTTGGTCTCTCATGTGCAGGTCTCCAGTTGCAGTGAGCACATAGCACTGGCACTACTCATCCTGCATTGTATTATCCCGTTCGAGTTGCATGAATGAATTCCTGGACTTAGAATCAAGTTAAACCTAATAGCTGAACAAGAAGTAAATCTACATAAAATGCTCCTCCACAACCTAGGTTTCGTTATTTTTTAATTGCACAACATGTGGCATCCCAACGAAATAACGAACAAAATCTTTTTTTGTGAACATACTAAGTAAATCATTGCTCTCGATACCACCGAGATTCAATTGTGAGAATATATTCGGAAGTTTTTATCACTTAATATCATTAAAGAAGTAACATTACCCACATAATGCTCTCAATTGTACGGTGAGTTTTAATTGCCATCAAAGCTATGCAATCATGCGTAAATAAACATACAATCGAGAGATATATCACCAAAAATTCCATGCACTTTATTTCAATTGATGGTGGTGTATTTTATCAGTGCACGTGCCTTCACTTAAAAAAAACTTCCATCCACGAATAAAAATGGACTAGGAACCCGCAGCTAATATCTTCACATGTGATGTGCGCCATCTCTAGCATCCAAAAGGAAGAGGTTAACAAAAAAAAGAAGTCATTCTTTACCTTCTAGTGCACGTGTGGCACTCTTCGATTGAACAATCGAGGTACATTTTTGACTCCCAGTCGAAATAAGCAGTTCCATGAGCCTTCCAGAAACACAACAGGTGTGTGTTGAGAGAGACACACGGTACAGTCGAGGGCACCATTAAATATGGTTGAAATTGGAGCATTAGTGGCACGCTGCGGCATGATTCGGGGTTGCGTATGCTGATCAGGCGGAACAATGGGAAGCGAAACGACGCGTCATCGAGAGAGACAATTGAATGCTAGGCCGCTACGCACTCGGATGAAGATAGAGAGATAAAAAAAGAGGAGCATGACCTGGCGACGGTCTCTGAAAATACCAAGTGTCGTGTTAAAATACTAAAATGACATGATGACGGTACAATCTTGCTACACGGTGAGTCGCCCATTCATTAAGGGCGGATTTTTTCCCCTCAAGTTATAAATTCGCTTAAAACCTTACACGCTAGTCACAGCCTCAAGGTGACGTTTGAAATGATTTATATGAACCTCTATGGTAAATAAACTTGGACTAACTATAAATTGATTCCTCTACAGTGCATGGTTAGAGTAATCTGCAGTGCAATCCATTGTTGATTTTAGAATTTCAACGAGGGCAGGAGGGTTTTTTCAATGACAAGTCCCTATGGTTAAAAAAAACATTGCAAGCTTGTCTCGGCCAAAATATGATGATTCCTATGATTTACATTAAACTCATGCAATGCTCTTGTCACTCAGGTGGATTTACATAAACCGGTACATGGATGGAATCATCGGCAGTGCAATAATCTCCTATATTATATGCAATATGTCAACCTAGCGAGAGGTATCGCGGAATCAAATACTCAGTATCTCATGTTTGGAAACGATTCTTTTCTTTTATACTGGCATATGCAATCCTAATTTAACCATGGAGAACTAAAATATACGGATCACCATCGTTGAAGATCGCTCATTAAAAAATTTTATGCATCAAAATAGGAAAAATGACAGGAATAGATTGGATTAAGAAGGAATGCGGTTTACTTGTTCGTACAGAGAAAAAAAGGACGGAAACGGGCATCGGGCGTTTGGGATGTGGGTGTGGATGAGGCTTAAGAAAGTGTGGTGGTCGGAATGGAAGACGAACGAGGAAGTGTTAGATATGGTGGATGAGAATTTAATACCTGTAGAGGAGAGTATGAGGCAAAGTATCAGATTAGGACGGGTAATAAGGGGCGAACGGATGCTGAAGCCCGTGATAGAGAAGAGGATATGTATTGGGTAAGCGGGAAAGAGAAAAAAGAATAGCATTTATAGACTCAATAAAGGTAGTTACGCACAGAAAATGAAAAAAAGGAATCATTTAAGGAGATAGGGGCCTACCCCAGTTAGTACCTAGAGGATTTTTACTCTCTTCCATTTAGACTTGCCTTGACCTATTGATTACCCAAATAGAAATAACACAAGGTAATAAAGTAGCGTGCTTTTAGGATAAAAGAATGCATGAGAGCCGAATCACCAAACAGTTTTAAGATAAATGGATACGTGGATGGGACAGATCGTTTCATCTATGCATGAATGCGAAAGAAATAGAATGGGAAAAAATCGCTAAATACCAAAGAATATAATTGAAACAGCCGGTTTTCTCCGTAGATGAATAATAATTATATTTTTTGCAGCAGTCTCTGAAAGCGGCGGTATGCTTAAAACTTAGATTTTATTTTCCGTGAGTTCATAAGTTATTTAATTATTAGGCATATAATAATTAGTTCATAAGTTATTAATAAGTAGGCATACCCATTTTTTTCAGTTAAGCATTTATATCATCAACAGTTCCACTCATTTTCAACAGCTGCAGCGGTATGACATAACAATAACAACTGTGTAACAGATTTCACTCAGTGATCGCTTCGAAAGAAGTGGACAGACTCACCGAAAGTATCTCAATGATAAACAGCGGAAAGTTCATTCTGAAATCAACAGAATTGGTACTTCACTTGAGAATGAGTCCAAGAGACACGTTTCATGCAGCAAAAATTAGCCTGAGAAAAGTTGAATTAATTTATTCTGTATCCATGACATTGGGATGAGGAATAAGTTGCAGAGAATAAGTGCAGAGTGGATTAAGCTGAGGACGGACAACTTCCATGCTTCTCTGCCCGTATTTAAATCGAAAATTTCCCAAGTCATTAACAAATTTCTGAAAATTCATCGGAATATAATGTACTGTGAATTTAATTCATCACAGAATAGGCGCTACGTCAGACCAAATACGCACTACGGAACCTTATTAAATGAACATTCCAAAATACGACAAGAGGCTGAATGTGTATCAAAAGATTTGGAAACAAACGTGAAAAAAGAAGTGCTACATTTATGACAGATAAATAATTAAACAAATAAATAAGGTTATGAATGCTACCCACGACTTTTGTCTCGACGTTGCGAGAAGAATGTCATTTCGCGAAAAATACGCAGCCAATATTCATTAAGTCATGAGTCCTAATATATACCGCATTTTATGTAATACTTCAGAGACCAGCAAGTAGGTATGTAAACTCACAGCGGCTCCAACAATATGAGAGCGAGTCTTATATTGTATGAACACATCGTTGCTTCCATTTCGAAAACGTAGGACTCAATTTATGCAAATTTGAAGAGCATACAACAAGATCAAAATCCTTTATGGTAGAGAGAAACCATTTCATTCGCTTCATTATAATATCATACGAGTTTCGACCAATAAAATCCCACCAATGGAGGCGATAACTCCGCGGCAGCCTTCAGGTTGGCCGTAGCGAAGGACGTAATCAGACCAAATCAGGCCACGAATCGTGCGTTGGCCACACCATTGCCATCAGCGACAGGGAGGACCTTTCGCATTTAAATCAGCGAGTGCGCGCTCATATTGTTGGCTCGTAGTATACCGATATGTAAACACGGGACTAAAACAGGCTACTGGACGGGACAGGGAAGTGAGGGGAAGGAAAAAAAGCTCTGATTGTAGTCTCGGAGTTATTATAATGGAAAGAGAGCCAAAGACGACGGAATATCCACGACGACGCACGGTATACCGACGTCCGAGAAACTCGGTCGCTCGCTCGGCCGGCAAGAACAATCAGGCAATTGTCAATTGTTCTCCCGTTTTCCCGACTCCCGAGCCCCCCTTCGAGGGAGCCCCCGTCTCCCACGCAACCTTCGCAAACCCTTTGACCCCCGCACTTCTCCGTATCCCTCCTTTCACTTCCGTCCGTGCCATCCCGACGAAACAATTACATACCCGTAGTCCTACTCTGTAACTCCTAACCAAGGCCTTCCGATTTCACATATATCTCCACGTAAGGTCTGCGCCGAGCGGCCGAGGGAACGTGCAAGGGTCTGATTTGAACTGAAACGAATGTTGAAGGCTGTCATGGGATCACTCAGTGCCAAAGACTCTAGCGGTGGCTTGCACGGTTTTTCTTAAACGTAGATAAAAGTGATTCCACCGTGAATTCATTTAAATGTCAATTTGTTCATTTTCTGCATTGTATAAAAACATTACCGCTACTTGACGTAAGAAAAACTGTTTTTACGAGCTATCTTTCTAACAAATTATAGCATAGTTTTAAATACGAGAATAGGTTAGACTTGGGAGAAAATACAATTTCCTATCTAAAATAAATCCATTTTCATTAATGACTGTTAATAAGAAGCGTTCTCACAGGCATTTCAATGGTGATTAGATTTAGGAATCATAATGTCTTAGTTTGTAAGTGATACGCAAATAAATTTTTTTTAACCTGAAAAAAATTTGTCAGTGCAATAGATATGGCACAACAGACGGCAGGATAATCTAACCATCGAAAAATATATTCATAGAATGAAAGACCTTAGGTTTTCCCGGCGTATCTGCTGGATAAATGTTTCTCGGGTATTCCACCGGGTAAGCAGGTCGTTTCGGAGAACAAGTCGTTCCCACTGTATTATCTTGTATCTTGTCCTCCATCTTCACTCAGAACCCCTGAGAATGGAGAGCAAGTCGTTCTCTGAATCGTCGGAAGACATGGACCTGCTTACCCGGTGGAACACCCGAGAAACATTTATCCATATTCATCGAATGATTTGAATTATTTGTATCAAGATTTTGTTTTCTAAAAGCCAAGGTTTGTGGTCAAACATCTATCACTTCGTAATGTTACATCTAGATTTTTCCGAAAATCATTGTTCCTTAACCCATATTTTTTCCTCGCCAAAATAGTCGGTATGTGCCAAAACCTCGCTTGGAGGTGAGACAATCAGGTACTGACGAAAATGCCGAGAATATATCATATATTGGAATGCCAAGTGGTTGAATACAATCCAATGTCCAACAGAAATATTGCCTCCCTTGCCATTATCCTAAACCACGGCTTTCTCTGATTGTTTAACTGACTTGCTTTCTGGATGGGTGCTCCAAAACATATAATCAAATTAATATTCGAAATTTCACTCGGACAATATCAAAGGTTGCTCATTGTTAAGGGGGATGGAGCGATTTTTTCCATGCACACATTTGCGTGAAATATGCAAACTTAACTCATAATCGCCTATTATTATTGGAGATTTACCTAGAGATAAAAATGAAAAAGTAGTATTTTGACCACACGTTTTCAGGCAGTGCAATTTGATTTTAAAAGGTACCGCTATCAAACACGAGCTATATTTTGTAATATTTCGATTTTGTGAGAACAGATTTTCTTCTGAAAGCAAAATAAATTAAAATTCATTGTCCTGGTTGCCGATGAGTAACATCTAAGCGTCACGCTTAGATGTTACTCGTCGGCTACTTAAGATTACTTGAGATAACATACTTACTACTCGGTTACTCAAGAGTCAAACACTTGATAATTTTATTCATTCACACATTTTTCTTCCTAAATTGCGAATATTTTTCATAAAGTCAGTAATGAAATTCTTTGATTAAAGCAATTATGTAAAAAAGTGAAATTCTCGCATAATTCCAATACATACTGAATCTAGCACAAACGGCCCCGTAACGGAACGTATTAAATGGGAAATGGCCCAGATATTTTTAACTTACTTGAAAAGTTATTAAAATGTGCACTCAATGACCCACGATTACCATTCCAGCCACTTTAAGACGTTGTACATTGCTGGTCTTGTCGTTGTGTTCAGTGATTTCCGGTGCCGGTGGTCTGACGACGAGTTATCAACGAATTAGAGAGCAGCACTGCAGTTAAACCTCCTTGACCGAAAACCCTTGGACTTCGTAAAGCCAATCAGACGATGGAAGGGAGGGGGAGCCAGCATATACACCTTGAGCAGACAGCACGTCCGCCGCGGAAGTCGACGTCACAGCCGAAATCCACCACCTCCAGCGATGAAGACCAGTGCCTTCCCTTCTAAAAAAAATAACCTTGTGTCCACCTTTCCTGCGTCATCCCCTCCATTCCCCGGATGACCATCTCCACGACCTCGTGCCGCCGACACCTGCGGCCGGTGAGGTTCCTCAGGGCAAATTATTTCGAAGGGGTAGCATTAGACGGCATAGTAAAAAAAAACTTCTGGGACGGGGAGGATCGGTAATGATGAGGCCCAAAGAAAACTAAAGCAAAAAAGCTTAAAAATACTCTGAAGTAGAAGAGGGTAACTTATTCCGCATTTTCTAAGACATTGAGAGCCTCTTGAGTATAGTGAAAGAAGGAGAATAAAAATTATTTTATTTCTTTTCCCTCTTATATTCATTATTTATATTCATGACCTGAGTTCTCGAGTTAGCAGTATATTAAGATTATTTGCAGATGATACAGTTATCAACCGTTAAAAAGCGAAGGCGCGGACCCCAAAGTTCTGTCATCAGACCTTAACAACGTTTTTTCGTGGTACTTGGAGTGGGATTTAGAAGCAAATATCAGTAAATGACCACAGTTCACTTCCTGCAAAAGTCATCACACAAATACCATGCCTATAGTGTAGGTGGTATAGTATAGTGTAGTTGTAGTAAACATAAAATCTTCAAATACAGTAAAATATCTTGGAATTACCGTAACTTCTGATATATCGTGGGGAACACATACACAAAACATATGCGGCACAGCATTAAAGAAACTAGGTTTTGTTAAGCGTGTAATAGGAAGGTTCTCGGATGAAAAAGTGAAAGAGAGATTCTACTTCGTTCTGGTTAGGCCACACCTCGAATACGCCGCGAGCATTTGGGACCCTGGTCATAAAGATTTAACCAAATAACATTAATAAAATACAAAGAAAAGCAGAAGGCTTCGTTAAAAACAGCTCCGAGCGAACATATGGTGTTTCAAAAGTTTTACAGGGATTAAGGTGGGAGTCCATAGAGACTCGGAGCTACACGCTAGGCTTAGCTTGCTTGAGAAATTAACAACTCGTGTGTTTCAGAGCGATACAGAATATTATTATGACGCCTCACTAAAAGGTCCGACAGAAGCGATAAAATAGGGGAGATACACTGCCGAACAGATAGGTACAATAACTCGTTATTTCCGTACACAATAAGCGACCACAATAAAAACTGAGCTCCGCTAAATATACTCCCATTGTACACGTCACCATTTAACCTCAAAAACCTTACATGCGTTGCGTCAATTTACGTTTCTGCATAGAACCCACCTTGTGGCTTTGGTGGAAAGTACATAAGATAAAAATTTACCCAATTGACGGAAGCTTTTTCAGAGAGAGGAAAATTCATTAAGGAGTGGAGACACGTAAAGAAAAGGCTGGTGAAAACAAAATCCGTATTGGCGCTGTACTGTTCCGATATTTTGCGATTGCGATGAGAGAACATAACATAGACTGGAGGAATTTAGGATGTGGATTTGGAGTAGAATGGAAGAGGTATGTTAGGTAGTGAAGAAGACAAGCGAGGTGGAGTTGACAACGCTAAGAGAGCAAAATAAGTTTGAGTTGGAGCTTGGAGACGGCACTAAAGGTGAATAGAAGACTGTCAGAGAGACCAGGGCATGTTGAAGAGTGTAGTGGACACGAGAACGCTGAGGAAGCGTGGAAGAGGAAGGAATAGGATGGTAGTATAGAAGGACTTTCGGTAGAGGGTTTTAGGAATTAAAGGAAGATCCTACGGCATGTCATTAAGATGAGGGAAAGTGGGAATATATCCCAGAAATTGGGAAGTACGGAATTAGGAATGTCCAAAAACCTAGAAATCGGTAGGTGATCACCCCAATGAAAGAATATTAAAATTGAAATGCATGGAATATTATTGAGGTGAGCTGATAAGAGTATGTAGTGGTGGGGTACAGCTCGCCAATCTTCAAATTTGTTAATTCTGATATGAATTATCTTCAGAACAACGTCCTACGGTAACATTTTAGTGATAAATATGGCAACATGTTCTTCCTGACAACTTGTCATGCAACTGCTATTCAAAACAAAGAATAGGTGACGCTTAATTTACATAATTCTTATAATTAATGAAAAATATGAGGCCTACTGAGGAGTTTATAAAGCATAAAAGGCAGTGAAATTTTGCCAAAGGAAATACATTATATGAAGTTCAAATCAAACAACGGAGTTTGGGCTTTTATACGTATTATTCATGAACCACTGAACTATCCATTGATCCGGAGTTCTGTCAAAAAATATCCAGGATCCACGAGAGAGGGCTGACGCGTGTCATTATGAATGGCACTCGCCAGTTAGAATCAGGTTCTAAAGAAGCCACTTGGCAGCAAAAGCCTAAGATCTTTTGGTTAGCATAGTGATCAGTTGATGAGTAACATTGAGTCTTACGCGAAGGACGGCTAGGAATGCTTTGGAACTTGGTGGTAAGTGGCAAGGAAAACAGTTTCCTCGATCGAATTCTAAATCGTTGTATGCAAATCCAAAGAGTAAAACCTGACCCAAATTTTCTTGGCATATTAGTTAAGCATTATTGTTCGTTGTTTTTGGTTCTCTTAGTCCTCAATTTCGTCTTCATTCACCAAAATAGTAATTACACAGGAGGAGATAAAAATGAATAGAAAATTAGCTTATGATCATGGAGTGTTCAAGAAGGGACAAGAAGGAAGGAAATGTTCAGTGAACGCGAGAATATGAATGAGTGTGAGAAAGTGAATGAGAAGAATATGAATGGGGATTTAATAGCCATTAAAATAGGTAGAAAAAGATGGAAGCTCGAGAGTAATGTTTTCTAGTTCTCCACTTCATGGGTTCAGTTCATGGACTGTTCCTGAAACCATTATAGTCTTAGTCGCCCAATATTGCGATAATCACTAGTTTTAGGAAATATTTCACGACCTAATTCCACAGCAACTCTAGGGAAATAGTTCGGCTACATTCGTTCTAAATCGTTGCACCACTCGGTTCTCCGTAATAAATTTTGTGTAAATATGAAAAACTATCTCTTGCGAATTCATTTCTCATCCTATCTAGTAATGTGCAGTCTTCTACCGTTCCAAAGATATCTATTTCCTCTGATGTGTCTCTTTGAGGCCATCCACGTCCTGCTATCTATCATTACTAAGGGACTGCCATCGTTCTGTGAAACTTACATTTATTTTTTTACCTTGTTTTATTTGTTAGGGCTCACAGAGTTGTCCCATTGAAGTATATGAACTTGTCAAGTTTATTTCTGATGTCTTAGCGTGTATAGGAGATACATTATATCCGAGATAATTAAAACTGGACACTTTCCCTAGAAATTTGTAATTATAGGCAACATTTTTGTTCTCACGGAGTGTTTTCCCATAAAATCCACTACCTTTATTATTTTCCCTATTATTCCGCTGTATTCCTCAGGCCAAATTCAAGGAGGGATATTGTAATTGAGGAAAAAAATAGTTTTAAAAACGGTAAAGGTTAGAGATGAACCACAGATAGAGAGGGAAAATCCAAGGGAGGTACTGTCCAAAATTTATAACTCATGAAGGGGGTTAATGGAGTTCGATGGAGTAATTGACAAGAATTTGCGTTAGAATCACAAATAATATGATACGATTAGAAAGGGTCAAAAAAGAATATCCAATGGTTGCTCCGATAATGGCCATGTATGGAAGGTGCGTGCTCAGTTGAATGATCCATGTTGAATGAGTAGATGAGAGCCGAATAACGCGACTGGTTTATGATAGGGGACAGAAAGGCTTGATAGGAAGGGGTCAGACCGAGAAAGTCATTACGGAAGAGACTCTGAAGAGAGGAATATTTAGTCTTGAAGAACAAGAGAGTTCTACATGAAGCAATGCTTGGATATGACAGAAGTTATGGAAAGATGGGGTTGTAAAGAAAATATAAAGCAGAGCCAATTTTGTAGGCCCAACAAACGGTATGAAGGGTATGCATGGAAGTTTCTTTATGATTTACGGCACAGTAAAAGGTCTCTTCAAGCTCAGAGCAAGCATCCAGAAGAGTATGATTCTCCGATTACAGGAAAGTAAAAACACTAATTTATCATCGGTAAAATAGGAGTATATCTACTACAGTGTTTGAAAGAGAATCAGAGTGCCTTTCCCGCTTTTATTGACGAGTGCCTCGGGCGTTTAGTTCACGAAAGTTCTTCCAAGACTTAACTAGCCTCGTACCGTAATCCATTCCCCGTTTTAACTGTCTTCCTCTCCCCCAATCCCGTAGGTCTCATTATAAAAATGATGACCTTCGCGAAAGAACAATGGGGAGAAGCACACTCACACTGCAATGATTATAGCGGCGATATTCGTGTCATGGAAGCGGGTAGTTGAAAACTTTCCTCCTTTTTTCCGTTGCCTTTCATTTTTCGCCTTGCTTCCCCTTAAGCTCTTCGGCGTTCTTGCTCCCATCCTCGGCGCCCACTTTACAGATAGGCCCCATGATCTTTCTTATTCTGACCGGAAGCATATGCTTGACAAAAGTGACGTGAGTTTTGAGCGTTATTTCATGTAAACTATAGGTACTAAGGTGTAATCCATCGGCATAGCTGATTATGATGCCCGCTAAGTCAGCAACCGAGCAATATTTTATCCATGTCATAGTTCCCCATCATATATTTAAAATATCAAATTGTTCATTATAAATTGTATATCATTTTGTAAACTCCATTTCAATAGACTGGATGACATACACTATAAATCGCATGGTAAATTGCTTTTTTTCCACCTTGTTACCAAAAAATTCCAAATTTTAACATGAATTGATAAATACATTTCTTTCTTTGTGTTCCTTTAAGTGATTTTAAAAAGACGACCTTTTAATTACTCAATCCATTTATGACAGGTAGAACAGCATATTGACAATTACCTATTTCTAATAAAAAAAAACCCTCAATGTAGCATTCATCTCGAGCGCCATGAATCTCTTATAATTATTTATATCGCACTATGTGACAACATGTGGAGAAAGAAAGAGCATGAGAGACTTAAAGAGAGGCCTGGTTTCAAATAGTAATAAGGAGAGTGAAACGATCCCTTAAATAGAAAAACTATAATTAAAAACTGCGCAGAATCAGTATAAAGGACAATCAATGATGATACGTCTTCTGATGCGTCTGAATGGATCTTAGAAAAACAATATGAATAGGAACTACAAGCTCGTGGCCTTCATGCTCGTAGTCTAACGCTGGAAATTTCCTTTGCGTAAGTGGCAAGGGTTTTACTTGGTAGTTTCGTAACATAATATTACTTTGAGTTGTGTACCCTGCCGCGATACTCGGAACCTAGCGGCTGCACCGGGTACCTACGTTTCCTTTCGTAACGTCAAGAGAAGAGAGAGTGCGTTTTAGCTCCATTATCAACTATCGACGCTAATTATCCGAAAAAGCCTCTTTCAACAAATTCAATCGTGACTTTTTTGGTATATCCCCTCCTCCCACTCCATTGAGTATCATCCATACCAGTATCATGAGTCTCGACTCTCATCCATTCTCTCAACATGGACACGCCAACGAAACACCCTCCTCCAATATGTACATTAAATAAAGCAACCATCCCGCGTTCTTTCATGACCCACTCGTACCCATTCTTAGTCCTGGTAATTATTCCTTACAGCCAAAAACACTTCTCAAGTACTCCATTTCTATTACATTTAGCCAAGAATTATACTTATCCCGGCATTGACACGTTTCGCTACCATATTATAAATTCGGAAGGAGAAAACTTGATTTATTGCGATTTTCGTCCACGATCGTCCACCTAGATGATACTCAATCCTTGATATTCTCCACTGATTAACAATGAATTTCCTTCCGACATTTGCACGCTTTTCAATATCTTCATCTTCACCCGATTTATTGCAAGTCTTCCGCCAAGGTACACGATGTCGCCCACTTGCTTCATTATTTCATAATTTAACGTCACCCTTACCTGTTTTTTTGCAATACGTCAAGTTAGACATCGCTCAAACCAACTCAAAAATACAAATGCTCCTCGGCCAGTCTCTCGCCTCCCTCGCACGAAAACCTTCACCTCCTCCCCCGAAGGACTGAGTGACTTCTCCCTTCAACCGCCACCGGGTCGGCCCCTCTCTCTCTCTCTCCCATCGCCTCGCCAACTCCTCTTCTTGCGCGCAGGCCCCCGCAATCTTCTTCTTTCGCAATCCAAGACAGGCTTCTGTTCTAAGTCACTCAGGCATGAAGGGACTGCAACCTCCCAAAACGGTATTGTACTGTCAGGAGGAGGTTTGACTGCCTTCCATTTTGTAGCTCGCAATCCGTGACCAGCATCGTCCAGTAGCCCCTTCAGAGAGGAGAGTTTCCAATCTTTTCCCCTTTCCACCTTCTTCCTACCAACGGTCTGACTCTCTCTCTCTCTCTCCCCCACCATTCTCAGCCACCCCTATCCATCTCTTTTTTCCGAACTCTTCCTTTTCCCTCCCCCTCCCCCTTGCGCCCTTACGCCCCCGTCTCCCCCACCTCCACACGCCGGTCTCTCTCCAGCTCCCGGCATTCGTGCAGATAAGGGGTTAAGAGGGGAAGGGAGGGAGGAGTGGGAGAGAGCCTGAGGACGTGGTGTGAGACGTGGGAGAATCATTGGCCAACAAGGCGGCCTCTATCCGGCCATGCTTGAGCGATCCTCGAGGAGTTTTCGAATGGAAAGGGAAAAGGAGAGGGTGGGATTTCATTGGTGGAGTATCGGTAGTGTGCCAGGCTCTCCTAAAGCTCTCCGTCATGCCGTATGAATCGAGCATTGTTGCACTTGACTAACATCTGTATCGTGACAATAGCGGCACTTAATGATCGTTACATGAGGTCCACTGCTCTTATAATTTCATCTCATCGACTACCCATCATTCATTTTGAATTGTAAAAATGAAAAAAACAGGAAACCATATTTCCCAGTAGCTATGGATCGCAGTAATCCATAGTTGTCATTCAGAACTGAGCAGTAACCATGGTTAATTTTGTTTCTATTTCAGTAGTTTTTAAGCGTTTGTTTTTTTTTATAACTACGCATAGTAATTGCCATGTTTCAGTTATTCTAGCTAAGTAGTTTCCGAATAGAAAATGAAAAGGAGGACAAGGAATGTCCTTAGTGGTGTACCGGTGGAATCCCAGTCTTTTGTAATTCGTCACAAAATTGTTAAATTTAAACTAATCCCGCACAAATAAATCCATAGGACTCGCTTTCATAATTTCCAGTTAAATATTTCCTTGGCATAAAAACCAAAGTAATTACGCGAGAGGAAAGGCTTAGCTGTCCAAACGTCTCTTTATTAATGAATCCAATGACTGTGATACAACCGCTCTGTTTTCCACCAATAAGGTGAATCCGGACAGAAAAAGGTGAAACTTAACAACTATTACACCCTAATGAGGAATTAGTCTCGTGGTCACTCGATATATGTTTTTCGGAATTTTCTTTCCCTTGATTAAAAGCCTTGACTAACAGCCTTGATAACAAGCGATAGAGTGTATTACGTAGCAGATGGAGCGTATTGAGGAGGGCACAAGACTCCAGTTTGAAGCTCAATCCCTTCTTGGGTTGGTATCATATGCAGAACGATAGACGTGAAGTACCTTGTCCATCGGATGGGAAGCCAAGCTGAGAACCCATACGCCCTTTTTGTTAAGATCTGGCTAATGCCGATACCTAGCTTCTGTGCATCCTGCCTCATATTAAGTCCTCTCTTCTATTCAACAATCCTACTGGGCCAAAAGGACATAATTGTGGGTCGCCTCCATGAAGAGCCGACTATTGTAAGCCTTAGTCTGAAGACAATAGTCTTGGAATCGGATTGGTGATACGGCTGGGGTCGAGAGTTTTTCTTTCTGAGGTCCTAGGTTCAAATCGGGGAAGCGGAGAGTTTTCAGAGGCATCTCATTCCCTACCTGGATGATTAGTGGCGAGTACTTCAAGTAAAGTGAGATGTCTGTGGGTTAGGACGTTGAAACCTCATTCTCTTGGTGCCTCTCGTTTAGAACAGGCTAAAGCCAATTCAGGGTTAATCTCCACCCCTGCTCCATTTCACAACAATCCTTTCTTTCCTCGATTGTAAGACGCTTCCCAAAAATAACCTCAATTAAACCTGACAAATGTAGTTCTTGATGATGAGACTAATTTTCAGGTGAAAATCTTTGAGTACGACCAACGGACTAGCGATTTTTGCTAAAAAGTCGCTACGGAAGATGACTGACCGACATCCTGAAGAATTACTGAATCCCGTTATGGCAAGAGAGAAAAGTGAGAACATGATAGTTTTTAAACTAGTAGGTGATGATGTACGTTGAAATTGTCACGAGAAAAAAAATCGTCTTTTCGTCCCGTCGCGAAAAAATCGCACTGGTCCAGCAAACCAAAGATCCGTGGTTTGATTCCTGGTATAGGCCCCATTAAAAACCTGGAGAGTGATCTGTGTATTGGTCCAGAAAATCGCGCACTGTCCGGGAAGATCCGTGGCTCGAATCCCGGACCAGGCCAATTTTTTTCTCGTAGAAATCTCAAGTTAGAACATGTTCCAATATCGGGGGAGGAGTGGTTTTGTTTTGTCTATCGGGGCGTATGTGTGCTTCACATAGACACGGGGGTGGAGGGTGACGGCTTTGGGAGAGGGGTGGGACACAATTTTCAGGAGGGGTGTGCAGTCTTGCGAGGAAAATGTGGAGCGGACGGCTACGGCTTTATTTCGGCTGAGAATGAGGACGTTGACGGGTCCGTGTCTGGACGAGTCGACCCTTCCTGCATCCCCCCCTCGGTAATTAGTTATTTAGCTTTATTCCTGTAATTCCTGGCGGTGGACTGCATGCTGAAGTTTCTCCCGCTGTCTCATGCAGTCGAAAATCTCGAGTCAGCAGCAAATTCACCCACTTCTGAGCTCATCAAAAATTCTCGTATCTTAACACTCCGCACGAAATTCGGTTAAATATTTTTACTTTCTTCCCCTATTCTCTATCTGCGGCAAATATCCCCACCACACTTCTTTTCGGTAAAAGGAACAATAGCATAGCTCATCAGACACGAGCTACCAATTGGTATAAGAAAAGAGACGAAAAAGATGTCGTGATAACTTAGTAAGGGTTGGCACCAGAAATTTCCTCTAGGTTTATTCAATGTAAATACTTCAACTTCAGAATTAATTCAACCTCGAAATAATTAAAGATAAACAAAATTTTATGATAAAAAGGGCGATACTTATAATTATCAATTTTCCACACGAATTTCAGAAATAAGTACATTGTCGATAAGGGGCGGTATTCCTGCTAAATTGAGATGTAACAGATGTCAACAATTATATTCAGTCGAAAAATAAATATTAAAAAAAATGTCATAATGGTAAAAGGAATCCTTTAAAATATTCTTTTTTGTCGTAGCACAATACATTACTAATGAATTTGTGGTTTCTATTCCATTAAAGCTGGTTATTAAGTTGGTCATGTTAACGGAGAGACAATATATAATTTTTTCTCTAAAAGTAGAGTTATTGATACTGTGACATTATACATTTAATTATTGAACGATATCACCGGGGCAGATTATATTATCACTAATGCCCAAATTAGAACCGGCGTGATTCAATAAGTTATCTCACAGAATACATGAGTGATAAAACTCTTAGTACCTCTCAGTTTCTGGTTTTACCGGGCAATGTTCCACTGACTGCTTTTTGGTCAACACAGCGGTTAGGGAAACGCGAGGATCGATCTTAAAATAGGATGAGTAAGTACTGCATGCCTGGTATGGAATCACCCCGTACCACACAAAGGTGATTTACTGAGAACTTGGTAGATGCAGGTGATAAGCTTCTAACTTCAACTATTTCGCAATTAACGTCATTCACCTCCACATGAATATTTGTCCTGGTTGTATCCTCATATTAATGCTCGTAAATCATACGTAAACATTAATCACGAAGAACAATGATGACCGTCAACGATCGGCTACAGTATCCGCCGCCACCTCAGGAGCAAATTCTACCCGAAACGGTTGACTCCTCGTCCGGTTTCGTTCTCAACCGCATCGCCCCTTCCCATCAAACGATCGCGAGGTACACAATTGGCCAAAGCGCAGATGGGCCGACTGACGGGGCCGCGAAACCAGAGGCAATATCCCGAAGACTCCCTTTCACCCCCTTCTCCTTCAAGCCTTCCAGACGTGGCAATGCGAATATCAAACGGTTGTCCACCACAAGGCTTTGGGTAACTTCCAATTTATCCCCCCAACCCCTTCAATTCAAGCAGAGAAAAGAGTGCCGGGCACCCTCCACCCCAAACCGACACGGCACCACCCAACCCCGATTCCATCAATCATATTCCCTCGACGAACTGGGGCCTTTGGAACGGCGGTGGCAGCCGTGGGGCAGAAATTCTTCGGGGAGGGGGAAGTGAGGTTACAGTGGGCGTATCCCAACCCGGACCAGACACCCCCTCAGCCTGTTTGCACCCCGGCTTAGCAGGCAGCCTTTCCTGAACGTTGGAGGGGAGGCTGTGGGGGATACGAGGGGAGGGACGAAGGGGGGAAGTGCATTGAGGCCTTATTTGTGGGAGATGGGGAGGTGTGATGAGGAGGTTTTAAGGCTTTGGGGTAGGGTCCCCACACACACACACACACGAGGCTTGCGTAGCTTGGGCACAGGCCACAATGAGATGGGGATGGCTATGATCCCACCCTCCTTTTCCCTATACCCTTGCTTGAACCCTCATCCTTCCCCACCCCCTCAAGCACCCTTTCATGGATCGCAGCCCTCCTCCCCCGTTTCATATGGGGGCTGACCACTAAGGACTGGCACATCGCACGTCCAGAGAGGGGGGCGGGGAGGGTAGGGCGAGACTAAGCAGATAAATCAATGCCTTACCCCCACCTAGAGACGAAACCTCCTCCTCCCCTATCGCCATATCCCGTCTCTACTCGCCTATCTATCATCCAAAAATGGAGCCACCCCCGTTGCACCACGGGCTTTTTCGCATTCACCCCCCTGCCCAGAGCTCCCCCCAGCCCCAGTGCACTAGGGCGCACGCCGGGGCAGTCAAAAGAGACAGTCGGCGAGAGAGGGAGTTGGTTTTTGTGTTTAACGTGTGCGCGGGAGCCGAGCGCACACACCACGTGCCAGGGAGTGGCGATTCTCTTTATTAGAAGGAGCGGTGCAGTGTAGACAAACTTATTTTAGGGACGACCGCCGGGTAACAAAGGGGGCATTGTTGTCGATGCTTAATTCTTTCCCGGACGCGCTTAAAAGGGGCTTCAATGGTCGCGCTGACGTTTTGACAAAGCAGTTAGCTAATACCTTTCCAATGAAGCAAGAGCAGTGCGCCGCACACACCGCGGAAAAATAACCTCGTCAGGAGTTTCGTTTTTTGAACGCTCACCGGGGATGGGATCTGTTAAAAAAGGGACGAAACGGGTTAAATGCATCACCGCGGTAGGGTTTTTATTTTTCTCCTCTTCATCATAGTGTAATTTCTCTGTACATCGCGATGCTCTGTGCTAATCGAATAAAAAAAGACTAAGAACGGAGAAACGGTGTAACTAAAGAGGACGCATAGCTGAAGTGTAATAGGAGTGATTGGATTCAGCGTAGAAGGCCAAAACCCCCAAATACGTTGCGAAAAATATTTTATCCTTAAGTTGCTTTCTCTTTTTAGATGACTGGTTTGAGAGAAAATAAAAAGTAATTGGTATTGTGAAACAATTCATTTCTCGGATCACTTCCCGTTAATTACTGGAGAACATAGCATATCGACGTAATTCCAAAGCTTCCTATGGATTTGAGGCTCTTCACTATGTAAGTTATAATTTATATCGTTATTAATTACAGGATATTACAATAGTATAAAACAGTTTATTATATATATGATACAATAACTTTTTATTTAATATCAATGTCCTCGTTCTCATTTCTCCTCGATAGTTTAATAATCTGAAAAGAGAAGGTAAGCTCATATCTTTTCACGATAACTTACTTCATCGCCTCTCTCTCTCGATAACATGGCAGTAAAATCAATCGGTGAATGAGTTAGCCCGTCTATTGAACCGCGTCAAAATCTATTATGCCTTCTTCTATATCTGAGAGTTAGACAAAAAATGGCACTATTTCCAAGGCCGACGAATTATATCGCTAAATCATGCCCAACAAAATGCCATATTCTCAAATATGATCTCACAATTTTCATCCCTACATTTACATCATTACATCACATAATTTTAAGTATGTCCTCTGGAACGAGGAAAAAACTGTCGTCAATGAAAGACAATCGACGCAATGGATCACCAGAAGCCTTCCTAAATCTACCATGGAACACCGCGGAAGCTTTCGTAAGAATGTATATATTATTGATAGGCGAGGGGAATAAAAAGAGGTATGAAACAAGATTCCCGGTTTTGTGTCATACAATCCTAATCAACCCGAGACCATCGCAGATCTTTGAGCACTTTCATGCTGTAACGTGAAATAAGAAAACTGCACCTGCGAAAAATTGCAATTCCCAAGTAAAAAATTGACTAAGTCAAGTTCATATTGCCACGTGGTTTTCTAAGCAAAGCTTAAAAATTGGTGCGTCGTTAGCGTTCAAACAAGGTCAGAAATGCTTTAATCACTATTACATCCCTGTCATAGAGAGTAAATTTCGGATCGATGAGACTTGACAACTATCTACGTACAAGGCTGGACAGTATTACGAATACTTGTATTCGAAATAGTTGAAGTATTTTTGCATTTCAAATACAATTCATAAAAGTATTTTTTTATTTCAAATACATAATTGAGGTATTTTGCAATAATTGAAAATACTTGCAATATGTCTTCAAATTGATAATTGGACCCGAATTACAGTTTCTGAATTTAGCGCCAATCCTTACCTGACCCATAATGAACTCCTCTTAATCTTTATCATAAAATAACCTTTCTAGGACCATCCGTAATAGAGAAATTTTTGACTTAAAGGGCAAACAGCAGCACACTTCCTCTATATTTATAGCGGTTGCTTTGGGCAGAGCATTAAAAGAAGAGTAACACACTCCTCACGAGATGAAGCAAATATCTCCAAGAGACCCTTTCGCGTGTTTATGTTGCGGACTTAAAAGAGGAAGAAGTTAAATTCCCTCGTATGCATAACGACCATTTTTATTGGTTCCTCCGTAAAAACATAATCGATTTTTTGGGAGAAAACTAATTCCTTATGAAATGAAGTTTCTTGAAACGATGTATTTATCAACGATATCAGTAGTTTAAGCTCTTACTCTACAGTAATCTGTGAGCAGAATCGTCTGTGTCGCTGAATACTGTAGGAGAACTCATCGAATCTCTTGTATTATCAACAATCTATTTCCTATATTTTCTGCACACGAAGGAAATTTCACGAATTTTCTTCGGACGAAATTTCTTTGAATGGCAATGCGAGTTGGTTGTCTTAATTTTTGTCGATGACCTGGAGACCCCCATTTTTCCTATTTCACCTAGTATGATGGGGATAAAAGTTGCCGCCCTCCAGCAATCCACTACTGATTACATCTACCCTAACTTATTACTTTTTTTACCCACATAGTCCTCATAAATCGTTCTATTCATAAATACTAAAACTGGGAATCCTGTGTTTTGAGTTGAACTCTTGGTCTTTTAGAATTAATTCCACATCATAGTTTTACGAAAAAAAATATCTATGACTAGAGTTCAAATTATTCGTACATAAATAGTGCTCAGTGAATGTTTTCCCTGCATTCGATCACTCATTAGGATTTTTTTCCCATATTAAATGATTTGAATTAAATTCTTTTACTGCTCATTTAAATTTGATTGATTTCCTTAAGATAGAGTCGGCCACAAACTCGTATTCTATTTATTCATTATAACGCTATTAAAGCTAAATATATATTGAATTATATATTTTTTGTTCATAAGTTATATTTAATAGTGTTTTTATTTGCACTGATGGCATAGTATTGTACTTTTATGGGCATAGTTATCTTTAATATTCATGTTATGATTGCAAGTAAGTTTAAGATTAATAGTGCTTGCAGTTATATTTCAAGTACAATTTTAAGTATTTGTACTTGGCTCAGCCCTGTCTACGGGATACCCTGCAACTCAAAACAATAGTGAGTGGTAGAAAGTGATTCCTCACCAGGAAGACCATAGTCGTTAATCGAAATATCAAATTGCTATTAGCTATTTTACAAAATGGTGAATTGATACCTGGGCACATGTGCAGATCCATCACGCCATTTTCGGGGTAGTTAATATCAAAGAATTTAGTTCCTGCCATTATTTCTAGAGAAATAGCTTCATTTTAATGATTATCTTCACTAAATATGTATAATATTTTAAGAAATATATGGGTCATTTGAGCTTTGACCACATTGCGCGCAGTAGTGAGAAATATGTCTGGCGGGGATGACATATAAACACAAAATTATTTATCATCTAATTTAGAAAATGATAGTTGAAAACCAAAAAATACTTAAAGTATTTTGTTCATTGTTTTTCTTTTTAATTACAAAGACAAGAATTAATCAAGCTTGAGCACACTTGCGCAATAGATTAAAAATGGAATCAAAAAACAATTTTCCTTCGTAAAAGCTGCTTCATCGTATGTGACTATATGCATAAATATATCTTGAAGTATTATATAATAAGCAATTCCGTTAGAGCAATAAACTTTATTTTAAAAATTTACGCGGCATAGATCACAGATACTACGGTCATTCGTTCATTGAATCGCAATATGCCGGTTAACGTAGGATTATATTGAAATCAGAGAAAAACCTCAAGATTTTTGCGCTATCAGGACCCCATCTACCTATAGGGCTTCTTTCTTTATCTCAGCGTACGTACTACCCTCCTATCACCTTTCCAAGAAACCTCCCCTTCCTTTCCCCGCTTGACATGTAAAAAAGTTTCAGCCCCCGATTCCCGCGCCTGAGACGAGTCAGGCCCATATCAGCCTCGCTAGACCTAGTCCACCGCAGTCCGAAATATTAGTTATTGAAGGGATATAAGGGGGCCACTATCGCGAGATTCGAACGCGAGCGAGGAGGCACATCGAAAGGAAACCACCCCCAATCCGGCGCGTAGATGAAGGGGACGACGGTGGAGCGGCAGAAGGCGCTTTAGGACAAGTGAACAAGATAGTCGACGCGGACTCTAAGCGCCCAGCTTGACCTGACCGCGGCCGATAACCGGAGCACAGTGCCTGAGTGGCAGAGGGGAAGTTCTAAGAGAGTGTCACCGTCTTAAAGGGGAGTGGGAGGGAAGGAAGGAAGAAGGGTGAGTTAGTAGCGATGGATTCGAGATAAGACGACCATTTTTACGGTAGAGGCGGAAGAACCATGAAGACCTCTTTTTCCTTTTTCTCTGCTAAGTGACCTTTGACTCAGGCCAAAACTCATTCTCCATATCCTTTTCCCATCCCCTTTGGTGCCCCTTTGAAGAAAGAATGGAATCACATAAAGGGAGAGCGGGGAGAATGGGAGTGGTAAAGGGCGGGACAGCCAATGTTTTGTCAGCCCTTTTCACTGCCCACCCCATTTCCTCCTTGACCTCTGCGATCGCCTTTCGGGGGCGCCAAGTTCCTTACTGGAGTGAAAAGGAGGCACTACCCCGATGACCCGCTTCACCCTTGACCTTCCGATCCCAACACCCTAGGCCTCGATAAGTAAGGAGGGGAGGAGGGAGAGGTAGAGGGGCCAGGAGTATTCTCATTTCTTAAAATGAAGTGTCGGATTTTGTAAAGGGGACGATCCACCCGGTTGGTTTCGTACCTTAAACATTTTCCATCGTGAAGTGAAGAAAATGTCACCATCTTTACGTTCGAGCTACTAATAGAATACTGTTTCCTCCATCTTACATTATTATTAAGAGTGATAGTATTGATCTTTTGGTTAAGGTGGGAAGGAATGAAAGCGAGCAAGCTTTTCCCAGACTTTTAGAGGCGCAGGTTCCTCGATTTTCTCGTACGATTTAATTTTTCTGTTCTACGTTCCTTTCTTATTCTCCGCTGAGGTGGTTGTTTCGCGATTTTGTGAGGTGACAAACCTAAAGGCCTGGCTCTACTACCGGACTCCTCCACTGCCGGACAAGTCAACCAACCAAATAGGCCGTATCTGTTAGTTTCCAGGATTAAATACGTAATTATGTAAAGCCATATTCAGGGAAATTGATAGTAATAGGAGGGCAATTCTCAACACCTTGCCAATTTTGCGTTAAAAATACCACTGTTATTTTAAAACGCGACACCATCACGCGACCAACCTTTCACCTGGCTCCAAACCTTGGATCAGTCTGGCAATGGTGACCCAATCCGGAGAAAATGTTATTGCCCCCGCCAGTCCGCCTATAAGATTATTAGAACGAGCACGGTGCTCCTTCTTGTAGTTCCGCGAGCCGTTCAAGCTTATACTCGTGACTTATACGTGACGGCTCTCTGCAAACATCAACATCAATATAGAAGTTAGATGGGCTTGTAGGTAAGTAATAACGAAGCTGGGGGTAAGGCATAACCGAATTTCTCCTACATTCAAAACTTTCATTTATGCGAAAAACGGATAGTAAAACGAAAATTGGAGGGTAATTTTAGGAAAGTTGATGGTTATAAACGAAAGGTACAATTCCCGCTTGGTAAATGTTGAACCATTTTTTCAGAACTGCATCCGAAAGAGAGAGTATTGGATATTAGTATAGTCGGCTTTTTGTTGTAAGGCTGACACCCCAACTGACAACGAAAATCTTATAAAAGTAAAAGAACGAAAAAATTCACATCTCTCAGTAATATTTTAGAAACTTTTTTTTTCCAGAGTCATTTGAAATAGCTTAGTGATGCAAAACATGCAAATAATAAAATAAGTGGATACGGAAAAATAGTCTTGTTTAGTCGAGAGGCGATTTAGTCGACTAACTGCTCCAAATATATTTGACGTTTCCCTGTTCCCTCTACTCAAACGGTGATTACATTGATGGCAGGGGCATCACGGGAAGCTTCATTCAAACAATCTCGATTCTGCTAGAGCTTTCAATTTTCGATTTTCGTTAAGATCTTCAGTCTCTCAGAGAACCTACTGTAATTTTTTTCATAATTTGGGTTTCTCTTCATAAAAAATTGTGCGACACGATGAACATCGATAAGTTATTGACTATACAGAAAAATATGAAAGTCAGAAATTCATCAAATAATATAATGAATTACATTTTCTTTTAATATTGCCTATGGTGATATACCGGTAAACACTTCTGTACAATACACGCATCCCGCACATTTTTGTTACCCGCACAATTTATTTACCAATATCATATACTTATGATCCAAAAAAAAACACTTATGGAAAGTACTACCCGATTATATTATCCTCCTTCCCCACTGACCGGCTCGAAAAGTAGATTTTTATCTTTTATTGCAGCTCTCAGCATTCTGTATCTCTCTCCACTTTACTTCTTACCTGATTTAGATTTCTAAGATATTTAGCCTGAATTCCAATTCCTTTTGTCAACCCAAAGATACCTGCTTATTTAATCATTTCCCACGTACGTTATCGTTAATTTAAAATGTCTAACTATCAAAAATAAACTATAGAATTATTTACATTGTTTAACGGCGGAGTACCACCTGAAGATGACGTCTAACGTCGAAACGAGGCTCTTGTTGTTATCATTAAACTTTGATGAATCACCAAGTTTAAATAGTAGATTTTAAGTACGGATCGAGTCACGTTTGAAAACTATGCTAAGTACCAGTTATGTTTTCAGCACACCTATAACGGCAAACTACCATTGATGGGTGTATGATAATATATTGAATGATATGAAACTCGCAAGTGCAAAAATCAAGCTCACATGAGGAAAAGTGCAACACGCAGGTATGATACAGTATCATAAACGGATAAAATCATTCGCTCGATTGAAATCATTTGAACTCGTACGCTACGGTATGATTTATTGTTTTATAAAGCAACTTCCACGGAAAGTGTACCCTGATTTTCATTTATCGAAATAAGCATTATTCATTAGTTAAGATGGTTAACTTTTAATTGATGAAAAGTGATATCTTTTGTTCAATCTGAAAAACTACATAGTTCTCTTGAGTTTCCATAAATGACTTCTGAGCATCGGCTTCCCCAATAGGTATCGCGTTTTCTTGCTGAGGCCACAATCCAGATCTCGTCACAACAATGCCAAGTAGAAAAATATTTTTTACTGATCACATTCCGTTAGAGAAATCTCAGCCTCCTTTAAAACATCATTCCAGCGAAGGGAAGTGACTTCTAGGTAATATGACTGACGTGAAGGCAACGTGCAGACGACCTACTCTCTAATCATAACTTGACAATAGTTTATTTAGACTAATAATAGGTAATTGCCACGGAAAGTGTACCCTGATTTTCATTTATCGAAATAAGCATTGTTCATTAGTTAAGATGGTTAAATTTTCATTGATGAAAAGCGATTTAAAGCGTATAATTATTTAGACTAGTAAAAGGTAATTGCGAGTTTGTACGGTATTTCTTTTACCTCTGGCATTTAAAAGTTTCCCAATGAGCTGCCAGAAGTATAAGTTTAGCGGAATGATTAGTAATAACTATTAATAATAATAATAATAATTTTTATTGGACGTTAAAAAAATACATTTTGCAATGGTCCTTGTGAGGGTTACAAATCTTCACAATAAATGAATCACATGATATACAAGTAAAAAACACAAGGATTACACCAAAACTCAAAAAGAAAAAACAATATTGTCACACTCAAAATATTCATTTAAAGAATAGAAGGCTTTTTGAAGAAGCCATGTATGGAAACATTTTTTAATTTTGGCACACTCACAAGCCTAGCCTCTGGGGGAAATCTGTTCAAATGACGCAATTTTTGAATGTTAAAGGTGTTGCTATTTTTGGACAGGCGACAATACGAGACATCAAGAGTGTCCCTGTTTCTGGTGAAATAAGAATTTTTATTTGCTCTTGTCTCAAGAGAGGTTAGTTTTCCGTAACATTGCATAGGCATTTGTAGATATAAAGGCTGTGCAGAGTCAAAATACCCAACTCAGTGAACAAAGGCTTATAGTGGTCCCTCGGGTGAGAAAATGATATCACTCTGACAGCCTTTTTTTGCATCCTAAATAAAATTTTGGTGGATGCAGAATGGCCCCATAGTTCAATACCGTAATTGATATGGCAGTGAAATAAGGCAAAGTATGTACGAGTAAGGTATTCTTTAGGAATCAAAAATTTAAGTTTACGTAACATGTACACTGCCTTAGATAGTTTTCCTAGCGTGCCTAATGCATGTGGCTCCCACGTCAATTTTTGATCAAGATCAAAGCCAAGTAACTTGATGGTGGTAGGTGGACTTGTTGAGGTGCTAAAAGAGAAGGCTAATGACTGGGTTTTATTATTATTTAAAACCAGTCCATTGGCAGAAAACCAGTTAGATGCTTCAGACAAGTACATGTTTGAAGTAGTGCTGTTGTTGTTGAGGTTATCAATTTTGTGAATGAGAGCGGTATCACCAGCGTAGAGTAAGGATTTACAGGATACATTAGAGGGCAAGTCATTGATAACAATAAGAAATAAAAGAGGCCCCAGAATTGAGCCTTGAGGAACTCCATAATTTATTCTAAGGGACGAAGAAAGATTATTATTAATGAATACACACTGGGATCGATCTGTAAGATATGTGTCAAAGAGTTGTAGTTCAAGACTATTGAAGCCATAATACTTAAGTTTTTGTAGAAGAATTGGATGAGCAACACAATCGAATGCTTTTGATAGATCACATGCCGTAATGGCAATGGGGGGGATTTACCTTGAAAAGCATTCAGAATTCGATCCACGACAGACTCCACAGCTGAAGTGGTGGAATAGCCTTTGCGAAATCCGAATTGTAAAGGAGAGAATGAGTTATGAATTTTAAAGTGCCCATATACTTGAGCCTTGATTGCCTTTTCAAAAATTTTACCAAATACTGGAATTATAGAAATCGGCCTGTAGTTAGAAGGTGAGGTTTTATCTCCTTTTTTGTAAATACGTATGGTTTTAGATATTTTCAATGTATCAGGGAAGACGCCTGATTGGAAGCATTAGTTTATAACTACCGCAAGTGGTTCATCTATAGTGTTTACGAGATCTTTAATTAAGTTGACTGATAACCCATAAACATCAGTGCACTTGGAATATTTCAAGTTTCTGATAATGTGTCTAATTTCATATGGTGTAACCCACTTCCATTTGAAGGGATGGGTGGTAACAGGAAATGTTTGCAGAAGAGGCACGGCAGTGCTGTGAGTTTGATCAACCTTCGACACAAGGTCAACAATTGAGTCAATGAAGAACTTATTCAGATTATCTGACGTAAAAGGCAGGTCGGAATCACCTCCTGAATGACCAACTTCCTTATTAATGACCTGCCAAGCTGCCTTATTTTGGTTGGAGGCATTGATTGGAGGCCAAAATTGGAATTAATACTGCGTTTTGACTCAATTATAAGACTGTTGTATAACGATTTAAGCTATCGCCATGCATTTTTATCTTCCACATTCCTGGTATTAGTGTACCTTAGGCGTAGCTGAATTGCCTGGAATCTCAATTGTGAAAGCTCAGGTGTGAACCATTTAGGTGACTCATTACTATTAAGTCATTGCCTTACAAGTTTCTTAGGGAAACAATGTTGGAAAAATAATAGAAAAGTTTCCAAAAAAGTTGCAAAATTGTCATTACCATCCGTAAATGTAAGCATCGAATGCCACTCAGTGGCACTCACATCAATGGCACTGAGAGTGTACTGTTCGGTGTTGAGGCCAGTAATGATATTGTGCAGACAGGAGTCAAGTCTGGTTGGTTCCATATTAGCACAGTATAAGTAAAATGACTGTGATAGAGATGTGAGAGCAATGGAATCACTAAAAGAATTGCGTACATCAACATTAAAATCACCAAACAAAATAATTTCAAAACCTAAACTAGAGAACATAATAAGACTCTGCTCCAGCTGATCACAGAAGATTTTAAAGCCACCTGACGGAGATCGATATATGCATACAACAATTACATTGTACTACCTTATGATCACAGCACACATTTCACAATTAATTTCAATAGAGAAATGACTAACATTAAGTTTCTTGCAATGTAAGTTTTTCTTTACATAAATGGCAGTCCCACCATTTTTTGCCACAGATCTAGTATAGGAGGATACAAGATTATAGTTTTCGATGATGAAAATGGGCATCTCGTCATTACACAGCCAGTGTTCAGTGATGCACAATATGTCATACAAGTATACATTAGCTGATACTTCAATCATAAAATGTTTATTCCTAAGGGATTGGACATTTACACACAATAAAGAGGGAGATTTTTGATTAACCTTGGGAAACAAATTGTTGATGTTGTCATGATTCAATTCACTTGTTTTACTTTCACTTATTAAATCAATAGTATGCCTGATTTGCGTGAGAACAAAAAACGCCTCAGCGTCAAATCACAAGGCCATTTATCATCATAGAGAACTTCATCTTGAAGATGAAATGGAACACCAATTAGAAAGCTAGCATTAACACCTTTTGATTCAAGTTTACTCACTGTTGAGCATACATTGGGAAAATTTCTTTGAAGAAATCCTTCAACCATTTCTACAGTGGTTCCACCATCAAGTTTTCCAAGGTGTTGTTCCATGCTTTTTTCACTCCAGTAAGGTCTGTCATCGACTTGTTTCTTCTCACGACAACTTCCCTGAAACGCTTGTTTGGCTCAAGGTCATGTCCACCCGGTGACTTTACGTGACGCTCAGCAGGATTATTGGAAGACCTAATCTTACCAGGGTCATTCCCCACGATCTTCACTTTATTTGTATTCTTCACCGTAATCCACTCATCGGGAGATGTAGAACTTCGCTCTACATCCTTACAATCCTTAATGTCAGCATTATCGTCATTTATTTCATGATCACTCACAGTAACTTCGCTACAGGATTTAGATCCACCAGTTATATCATGTTTTAATGCACCTTTGATACTTATACTCGCAGCACCTGGTAAATAATCACAACGCAACGCACCTGAGTACGTTTTTCCAAGACTAGTATCGGAATTAAATACAGGGGAAGCCACTTTGGCACAGGTGACCTGAGCCACAGTACCATCCTGATTATTTAACATGCCCATATCTTTGACATGTTCCGAGTGAGCTGTTGTTGAGCGTCTTAATTCACGTAAGTCAGCACCAGGAGTTTTCACAATACAAAACTGCTCCTTCAGAAAATCAGAACACTTAGAAAATTCCGAGCCAAGATTTTTCACGGTCTCACTTAGATCATTGTGTTTCGACAGCAGCATTTCCAGAATATTTTGCACCTGCTGAAATTGGCGGCGGAGGCACCTGGCAGTTTTTGCATCTCTAGACTAATTCCTCCGATTTAAAAGCATTCCTCACCGTTTTACTAATTTTGGAACATTCGAGATGAAATTTCGATAAGCAGAAAAACTCGCATGTAACTATATCCGTACTTTCTTGAAGACTTTTCGAACAGGTACCGCAGTGTTTACCTTTCGTGTCCTCCATCTTGATTCAAGTTTGCAGATTCAAGTATTAGACTGGTAAGCTATGATTGCATTATTTTCGTCCCAACGCTGGGTAATATTCATCAAGTCCCATTGTCTTGAACCAATAACCAGTCATTTCAGGCCGCTTTAACCTACGGGAAAGTCTATCAGTTTCAGACTATGTATCAATATCACCAATTGGTAGAAACTTTATTAGGAAAGAAAAGTGGCTTAATATTTTTAAAAAGAATGCTCAAAATGCTTAGCATGCTACAAAGAAATACAAGCACTCGATTCATAACATATCGATTAGGAAAATCACAAACATTTCCTATTTTCATATATTTTCTTGTAACAAACAAGTCATGTGACTTTCACATCGTCAAAGCATTAGCCTATATTACCCACTCGCCTCTCGCTGAGTGAAATGCTGATAGATGTTTGATCCAATACTATCATGGGGATTAAAAAAGCGGAAACTCTTGATGTTATTTTCGATGACACCAGAACCTCGAAATTAGGGTAATGAAACACTCTTGACTGAGCCCTGATGGGTTCCCACAGCGGATACCCTCCTCTCAAAACCTTGTATCCTCAATGCTCATCGAAAATCTTCCAAAATCCCCCATTTGTGAATTTAACTAGCAGATGAAAGAGGCATACCTCCATTTACTCTCCTCATCCTTTTCTGCATTTCTCGAATTAAGACAACACAGCCACCCACACCACCCACAAGATCCTCATCCTATTATAAGCCTCCTCCTTCCACCCTTCCTCGGATCCCTGCTTACTCTTAATCCCGATAGACGGCGGTGAGAGATTTCTTCTGCAACGAATTCAACCCATCTCCCGCCTCACCGCCCCTTCCTCTCCTCTTCTTCTCAGTTCTCTCTCGCAAATTGACTCTCCTGCTTTCGTAATTAAATTCTCGCCTTAATTAGCCACAGATAGCTCGGGGGGCTTTCTTCGTGGCTTTAATCTATGTATGGCTCTTTTGTGGACGACACGAGGAGCTGGATTGGGGGATGAGTGTGAGAGAGTTACGGGGAGCGGATAGCGAAGGAGAGAAGAAATGGAAGGTGGAGTAAAAGGGTTGATGTGATGTAGGGATGCGATAGAGCAGAATAGATTGGGGAGAGTGTGAGAAGTGAGAACGATTGTTCGAGAGGGAGGGAGAGATGGCGATCGCGCCGCCCCATGGTGGCGGGAGGAGGTATAGAAGACGGGTGTGGTGTGGAAGAGGAAGGCAGGAGGATACTTGGATAAGGAATGGTGGATGGCAAGGGAAAGATTAAAGGCACCCTGGAGACCACGGGTTCTACCTCCGTCAGGGGCAAAAGTTTTGTCCTCGCGTAACGTGTTGTGCGGGAGAAGAAATGTGGGGGTGGGAGGAGAGGATGGCGTCGCTGGGGGGAAAGAAAACTTCTACGAGCATAGTATAAGGGATTGATGTAAAACCGTTTCAATTTCACGTATTATGCACATAATGTTATTGTAAAAGTTGGATACGCTCTGTGTGCGGCAGTGGATTTTTGTGTGTGTAAAATGTTCAGCTACCGTATTATTGGCGACTTCCGCTATCCATAGAGACGTGGATGTCATTGACTGCGGCGCGCCGCGTGGACTTCGTTTGGAAGACGACACAGGATTTAGATTCGTTGCTTTGACATGCTTCCAGATCAAAAATTGAACCTTCATGCCATCACTTCATCGGAAAAACTTTAAATCAGTCAGATAGATATTTCAAATGCACCGAAAGACTGAGGGGGAGGAGGGACCACTATGCATGGCCTCGGCATTTACGACTCTCAGCAGCGACGAAATTTTGGCGTCACAGCCGAAAAAAATTGAAATTTTCCGGAGGCTTTTACGTCATATCCACGAATTTTCCGAGGTTCGATCGTGCCAATTCCTGATACCCCGTCACACTGTTCAAAGGTAGCCTGGAATCGTAGTGTGAATGCACGCTCGGACTATGGAAATGCATAGTTCCTTACGTAGTCACTTTACAGTGGGAAGCGTCGGTGTCGCCAGCGGAAATCGCAAATGATGAAAATGATAATAAAAACCAATCATTAAAAGTGAATCAGATGATGTTACCATGCTGCTTTTATGGATAAGCAAAGAAAGGAGTAATTTGCTAGAAAAAAATGCCACAGGGGCGTGGCATTCCGTATTTCGTTCGCTTGCACTTTACTTGTTCGTCGAGATTCCCGATGCGTTGATGCGATGCGTCGCGGTGATGAAAGATCTGAGTTACAACAGCAGTGAGAGCGGGACGTAACTGAATAGACCCCAGACGAGTTTTTCAATTACTATGAGACAAAGATTTTGACCCCACATTCGATTAATAGCACTGATGGAAGCAGCAAATTAAGAAAGGTAGACTAAAGAACTGCGAGGTATAAAAATTTCTTATTTTCACGCACTAAAAAAAAATACTTATTACTTAAACATAGCAAAAACCAAGGCACAGTATTATCATGAAATCCTCCTTCCCCCAAACCTTTCCAGTTCCCTTTCTTTTACATAGCTGGTATCATGATAACCCCTGCCGCAGAGGCGGCTCGCAGGTTATATTGTAAATGCACCACATTTAGAGCCAATAGCTCTCCGGGAACGACTTAAATTTTGACTTATGAATAATAACGAAATTAATTTTCACTGGTCTAATATTCTTCACACTAGGGCAGCACTATCATATTATAGAGCACATTTAATTAGTATACTGACACCGAAAGCAATTTTATGCGTAATAATCGTACAAAGGAAAGCTGAAACCTTTAAAATTTCAAAGTCACAAAGAGAGACGATTAGTTGCCCACATTCCGAACACGGCATAAATGGCATTGGAATAACGCGAGAAAGCCAGCGAAACTTCTCTAAAATCTTGAAAAATGTTAGCTTATTTACTATTTTAGTCAACATAAAAAAATTATAATACACATGCTTTTTATAAACCACGTGAAGAATAAAAAAGAGGAAAAAGTTCTTGAAACGAAATTTTGCAAAAAGAAACAATCTTTAGAGTCGTGAGTTGTAAGTAAATCTTTATTGAAATGAAAGCGTTAATTTCGCCAATACTCATTACAAGTGGCAGACACAATCTAAGTTTACACTTAAGATGTCATTCATCTGTAATTCAACATAAAATTCAAATGGTACTGATGTATTATTTGAAGATGTTCACTAGATGATCATCTCCTAGTGCGAAACATATAACAGCAATTTCTTCTGTGCGGAATTAAATAACTATTGCTTTTATTTTAAAATGTGTAGCAAATTCCACAATGTTACCCCGGACTGAGACAATGAATGATGCCACCCATTATCTATTACCCTCCATCTACGGCAAAAAGAGAGAAAGTGAGGAAGAGAGATACCGAGAAAGGAAGAAAGCGGGGAGTGACGGGGATTCCGAGGGACGGAGTGGCGCATAAAAAACACTTCCCTGATCTTATCGCTATTCTGAGTCCTTCCCTACTCCCCCGGCAGCGAGTCGCATGATTCACTGGCTCCCTTTCCCGAACGGAATCCCTGAGCGCTCGCTCCAAAGGCATGGGACGACGAGGCGTCGAAGTCCCGCCCGCCCCACATCCCCTTTAGCGCTTCTGTCCCTATTTTAAAGAAAGATAGCCCCATTTAATTAACTGATTTTCTCGTTGCAAGGGGAATGCGCAGCGACGGCGAGGAAATCCCCTGCACTCTGTTTTCGAAGGGGAGGCGTCTTGAGCAGATTCGTGGAGAACTCTCTAGTCGTTACACCCACAAGAAAAGTTTCAGGCTTAACTTTGAAAAAAAAGGGTCGCAAAAAATAATTTCTCGCATTTTACTTTCCACATTCCTAAATTAACACCAACTATCATACCGCGATGTACAACATCATGTTCAGTAAAAATAAAAAAATGTAAAATGTATAATGTGAGAAATTATTTCACAGTACAGCTAGATTTTCTCTCATTTACAAGTGTTTTTTTCTTTTTTTTAACGACATATCACGGCCCATAAAATTCGATTACATCTAAATACGTCAAAATAATACCCAACAAGCCACCTAAAAGGTGCGTGGCAGGGAGTGGGATATCGCCAAACTTTTGATTGCCTTTTCCGCACTTGGAGAACAAATTCTCTTGCCCATATGTAACCAAGACCCCGTCACAATTCACACATTTATTCACAGCTGAGCATCCACATTTCAAGTGACGTGATTGGAAAAAAGTTTTGACTCCGTCAGTATGAATAGTCGTAAATAATACGTCAAATTAGTCATGTCATAATTCTTCATATTTATCGCTAAACGTGATCCCAGGTCAGCTCAACGCTTTGAAATTAAGCTCTAATATCTGTTATCTATATCATACATATATATAAAGCTCATTTGCTTCGTTGAAACTGCTATGATCGAACATTTAGTGTTCTTAAGCTTTTAGAGGAATTAATTTGGGAGCCGCTACAGATTCGGAGGCTTCGCGTGAGACTTAGTTTGTTTGGGAAATCCAGAACTGGTGTTTTTTAAATCGACACAGAGAATATCATTTTGACACCACACTACATCTCTAGGTCCGACAGATGCGATAAAACGAGATATACATTGCCGAACAGATAGGTAAGAAAATTCGTTCTTTCCACGTAAAATAAGTGACCTTAATAAAACCGGAGTTCCACTTAAAACACATCCATAAAACACTGCCGGAAATCACTTCACCACTTTCACCACCTAAAACCTCTTGTTTTACACCTTCATATGGCTGGTGTCCTAACACCCCCTGCCACAATCCAATGCGGCGGCTCGCAGGGTAGAATGTAGATGTATATATGGACTAAATTACCGGTATATTTCACTTTGGGCAAAATCAATACTTTATGCAGCTGGATGATTTTCATTCCCAGCCTCGTCATCGCTCAGTCATGCATATTTTCTTGTTGTTCAGCTTTTCAACATTTTCATGACAGTATATGATTTCTCAATGTTATACAGCCAACCTCCTCAGAATATCTCCGAATAATCCTAAACATGGTGACCTTTCCGATCAGCTGTGAGGTAGTGGAGTTAATCTCCCAAAATTCCTTTCGGTATTTTAAGGTCTGTTCTAGGAACTTTAGCATTGTATGAGTCATTTATTATCATGCTGTATTTTCCGTGACGTTCTAGTCCTCTGCAATACCACTTTATTACCGCAATACAGCCTTGTTAGACATTGATAAAATTTAATATTTAGAACTGTAATAAACTTGTAGCTCCCATCGGTTAGGAATTGCTAGTAACTATTTCAACATTTATGAGCAGATAAATTCCGGAGTGTTCAGACGAAGAATAAATATCCCAATAGACATCCATAGCAACTCGTGGTAGTATTTCAACTCCAGTCATTGTAATAAAAAGGGAAGATAAGACTGATAAGATTATCCAAAAAAATTGATTACTTATCCTAGAACAAACTATCATGAATATTATAATGGGATCGAATTAAACTGCCGGCTACTTGTAGACTCATTTCTTCATTCATGGTTTAGACGTAATGAGCCATTATTTTAGCTAAAACTTGTTTCTGTGATTCGTATTCATAATAAAGTTAAAAATTTTGCACTGTTCAACAATATTTAATTCGTACGACGTGTATCATCATCAAACGGCATCGTCAGGAACTGAATGATTTAAGATTATAGCTTTCAGAATTTGAATTTTAGGACCCCATCGATACGACAGAAATACAAAATGTCTTAAGAAAACAGCAAATAGAAAAGCACGCGGACTAGATGATATCAACTCTGAGTAAATTATGTATGGCAGCACCCATTTGCATACGCGACTGCTATGTCTACATTATATGTGCTGGACGTGACTTGGAATACTATTTGAAAGGAAAATTGTAAAAGTAATTCCTATATTTTAAAAAGGAGAACAAAACAAGGAGTAAAACCACAGCGGTATAAGAGCAATGAAGGAGGCTTAGAAAATACATGCCGCTAAACCCCCAATGAACGACTCCAAATATTTCAGAAGTTTATCCTAGCCAAAGAACAACCAGTATATCGCGAGGATGAGCATTCATTGACGATGTTTTTATTTCAAAACTAATAATTCAAAAGTATTTAAAATTCATCTGAAGACACCCAAAATCATTAAAAGATTATCGTAAGGGTTTCAACAGCATTCAACGAGAGAAACATTTGTCCACAAAGGAGAAAAAAGGATACCCAATTTATTTAGTTAATACCATTCAGCCTCCATAAATACGAAAATTGCAGTTGATACTGGCATCGGCAAAAGCCCAACGCTGGAAATTAGAGCCAACTAAGTTGTTAGGCATGTTGTTATGTGTCGCTAAAATAGCGAAATCAATCTTGATTTTTACGTGGATTTGTATTGTACTGCCCTCTATGGATAAAGACTGTACTAAAATAAAAGAATTCTGTTCGTCTTGCTTGCTGACACGGAGTACTCTTATTGAAGTCAACACACATCCATTTCCTCTTATTTTTATAGGACCATTGGGAGTGATTCCGTATAAAATTGACAATGCAAGGGCGTTTTTTAAAAAGGGTGCTACACTACTAAGTATATAAATTAGAGAAAATGAATTTGTTAGCTCAATACCATTTTACGACGACCAAGTCATAATTCGAGGAAATTAGGACCATTTACAATGTATTCCATAAATTAAATCTGATATCAAAAGAACTTGAAAATATCAGTACAAAAAACCAAGACAATGGCACATCAACGAAAATACCCAATGCTAACTAAATTAACAATTGAAAATACTATTTTAGAACAGATATCACGCTTTGAACATTTGGAATGCGACATCACTTATGAAAGAGACAAAGACCTTTTAAAGTAAACGGCAATACAAAGAATATATGAGATAATATGAGGAAAGATAAGACGCACGTTAAAAATGTAACATTGAGTAGAGTGAGGGTTTTTTATAATTACTTTCAAAAACAAATTAATTATTCATCGATTATTAATTAATATGAACTTGAAAAGAAATCATTGGTAGTGAAGGCATTTTCAGAGTGCGGCGTTAAAAAGGGAAGTAAAAGGCTCTTTACCACAGAGACGATCTGCTTTTTGTTCAAAGTTAGCGCATTGTTAATAATACTTTTCATGTATTAGTCCTCCATTTATTATGCAACCTCTTACTTTTCAAAATAAATTCTAATATGATCTTCATTATAGAAATAGAGAAATCGTTCTCAAATTACCTAATAATCGATAACGTATCCAAGATCACGGAAAGGATCCGGTTGTTGTCATTTGTCATTTACTTGCGTGCTCCGAGAGGAGCGTCGTTGTAAATGAAGCCCTAATGAGGGCAGGAGGGCGACCCGTTTCAGAAGGGGTTTAGGGTTTTCAAGATTTGAATGAGTTGGATTCCCCAAACGCTGTGGTCATAACCACATCTCCGAGCGGCAATCAAAACCCTTTTTCGTCTTCTCGATCCGCGCCGGTTGCACTCCCCAGTCCCTGGGACAGCCGGGATACGTCTCACTGCACCAGGGAATGCAGATTCACGCACCCACACACATGATTATACATCTCAGTTCAAACGGCTTTAATTCCCGGCCCCATCACCACCGCACACCTCCAGCCGACGAAACCTCCCCTATTTAATTCCCCTCGGCACACTTCATCACCCTTCATCCGAAAAATTTCACCCATTTCGAACGTCTATAAGGGGTGCGAGTTTGGACGGATTTGGTCGGGGCGGATATCCCAGCTCTAGGATCCCGCTCCCTTCCCCCAAGACGCCAGCGGAATTCCGCGCGGCGGGGGGGTGAAAGGGGAGGCAATAATGAGAATGGTTGGCGTGGAATAAAGGGCGAAAAAGGGTTAGGGACTGAGATCCTTGCTTGCACTTCGGGGAAGAAAAAGAGAGAAGGGCTTTATTAGGAAGGGCGGGTTGGGCGGGAAAGGGGGGGCTCACTCCATTAAGTACGGCAGGAGATGTACATTATGGGTTGGGGATCAAGGATGAAACGGAGGTTTCCATCCCTTTCGACAATGTCGGCTTGGAGGTCGAAAATTGCCCCCCTTCCCTCCACCATGGAACAAGGGCACAGATGGGTGGGCGAAAGACGTCTTTTCCAACCGCTTGAATAAAAACTGTACTCAAAGCATGGAAATATTCATCCAACAGCAGTCACATAATTTTTCACGCGGATTCGACTTATATGACGGACGGAACGGAGACAGCCATGTAACGTTTGCAGGGTGATCCATGGCGGCACTCAAAATTTGTGACCTAAAACACAAATGAAATAAATACGGTCTCTTTCGATTGGGTATACAACTATGACGTGAAAATGATTAAGAGTTGGTGTTACTGCATTAATGCATACTCAAAGCGCGGGTGGGGGCTCCCTGACGACTGTCAACAATTAAGGGCTTGGGCGAATATTTCCGCATATGTCGCAACACCAATTCGATACGCTGGCAATAAGTTTATATTGGTGTCAAACGAACTATCTTGACTGTTTATTGGTAGTTAAGCTAAATAATGAAACTTACAGAAAATATGATGAAGAAAAATCAGAAATAAGGAATGGTATTTCCAAAAACTTTTTGATAGCTGCCAACATTCTAATAAAACAATCAATAAAACGAGAGAGTCACTTTTGAATGCAAAGAAAGTTAACCTATCACTAATTCAAAGCAATGACTCTTCAACTAGAACTACTTGCTTATGCAATATGCATGGTTATATCGAGACTACATGGAGGTCTTCAAGAAAATTTACAGAGAACGAGGAAACCAGGCTAGCAAGATTGGTTTAAGACTTAGAGGTGGCGTGACATATTTGTGCATCAAAGAAACAAACGGTTTTGTTGGATACTATCCCTCAGAACATTTATTTAAATAAATATAAAAAAATTAAAAAAGAAAAAAATATTTCCCTTACGCTTATAGACCAAAATAAATAGACACCGAATAATTAGTAATTCGAGGCATTGCTATGCATTGACCACGATGTAAGATGGACTTCAAATGAACCTTTTTATTACATCTAACATACAGTGCAAGATAAAGGATCACAAATCATGACTCCAATATTGAATGATGATCGATGATAAATATCTGTGAAAAGGTATTTATTACACAAACTAATTCCATAGCTATCTACTCGTTTAAATACTGCATTACTCCAAATTCAGACATCGTTGTGCATTAATATTAATACGTATCCCATTAATGGACATTCCATCAACGATTCCAATCCGAAGTCCATTCGAACGTAAAGTAGAGCAATTCTGAGGAAACTCTCTTCGTCTCAACAACCCTGAGGTGGTTTTCAGGGTTGCACGCAATATTAATAAAACATAAGTGTGAAGATTTTGGGTTTAACGATTCGGATTCGAATCGGAATTCATATTCGAAGTGAGAGAGAGAACTTATATCAGTAGAAAAGTTGTACATTCGTCTCTCTCATTTCATTAACAAGACATTCAGGTATTGTATGATGTCATAATAGCCTCAAGGACACCAACAAAGCACGTTGACTGAATAATAATTCATCGGGACCAGAGACTGCTGAATATAGCTCAGGCGTTTCTAGTCGAGGTTAATTTTTACTCCATAAACCAAAGGCATAATTCTTTGGGCAATCGTTGGAGAACTGAAAGAAATTGATCTCTTTGAATTGCTCTCCAATGTAGCTTTGGTTAAGCAATATTTCATATCTAATAAAAGGAATCTGCAATATGCGGATTGTTGTTGATGGGTAACATCCAGTTCTCCAGACATTTCGGCTATCAAGACATTTTCAAATCATTTGCTTTGAGAGATTGGTGAGTGCTCATGTGATATTCCTTCACTCCAGCAGAACTAGAAAGTTAAATCATAAAAACTGTCAAACGCATCACACTATGCATCATATTAAATTGCAAATGCGTCACCAACAACTAAAAATAAAATTTCTATTCTTCTGGCAGTCTCTTCTCTTTTAAGATTTACAAATCATTGCGAAACACTATGGAAAATATGGTACAAACATTGACGCATGAACAAATGCGAAAATGAGAAGTTGATACCGCCTTCAGTTTTTATTTAGTTTCCCTGTATTAATGGCCAGCTATACCTGGATTTTAAATTCAACTTACCTGTTCATGTAACTAAAAGACTGCCCGATAGGGAAATTCTGATTTCAAATTCTTACGACAAACTCCAATAGAAATGCGCATTTTCATCAAGTAAAATAGCCACTGCAGTGCAGAGAAAACAGATAAATTAAATTGTTGATGAGAGTTTCATTTGATAACTCCATATAATTTAACGTTCACTAGTAACTCTAAATAAGTAAATTAGAAAACGAAATGATAAAGCTACCGAGTAAAGATAAATAGTTACATTTTTTCCCGGGCCATTATTCGAAAGCAATGATACGAATGAACCGAGAGGAGCTTTGAGACACTCATGTTAGGCTTAAATGGCATGCAGCCCTGGGCACGCCATGGGGTCACTATAAAATGACAATACCGTCGAAGTAGTTTACCTCAGTTTCAAACGCGGGACGCGGAAATAAAGAAAGCAAGCAGGGAATGGAGGGGGATATAGCTTCGCCCTGCGAAACATTCGCGGGGTGAAAGGGATGGAATGTAAAAACACGTGGTCCACCAAGAGAGGTGGAGAGAAAGGCGGGACAGTGGATGGGAGGGGAAATGAAAGGAGGCAGAGCCGGGATGGATGATGAGAGGGGGAGCCCGGGAGCCGCTCTCCGGGGGCGGGAGGGGCCAACGGATGTGTCACCCGCGCGGGACAAAAGGGGTCGCCGGGGACAATGGAGGAAGAGCGGCGGTTGGTGACATTCCGTCATCGGGACGGCTGCACTACGATCGATGGGGGAGGAATGGGCACCATCGAGGAATGTATTTTTTTAATTAATACGGTTTCGGGAGGGCGGGGAAGGCCTTTGGCCTCGTTCCACGTCGGCGGTGATTCTGATTTGGCGGACGGATTTCCGCGTCTAAAACCATCGCACAAAAAATAACGCTGACGTACCTAACATGTATTATTGGGTAATAAATATGTTGGATAAATCGGGAAGTGAAGGAAAGAGAATAGTTTTTGAGAAATGGTATGAAGATGCATGGGACGCATGCTGAGATGAAGAAAGATATATTATTGTAAGAGTAGGGCCCTCCACACAGAAAAATCTCCGGAAATTTCATTCACTTCTTTATCTACCAATCATTCAAAATCAAACATCAACGGTTGTGGTTCTAATAATAATAATAATATAGATATTAGGTGCGTGCACTAGTATCAACCATTCCCGGGTATACTGCTGCGTGATGAAATTTAACAGCTCAACGTTTCGTTCCTCCTGCTGGGAACGTCGTCAGGAGACTGAAGAAGATGTATCCATTTCATCTGGTCGGACCGTTGGAAAACTGACCATTGTTGTCACGGATTTAAAAAAAAATAAATAAAAACCCAATATTTAAAAATTCAAATATAAATCCAGAAAATGGTTTAATGGTTGGTTGTCACACCAATATATTGGGAAAGGTATCTTTTCCACACACTGCTTAAGTGATAACCATTATCCCTATTAACATTTAAAGGCCGTTTAGATATTTCGACTGCCTCTCTAATTAGCCGTGGATAACAAGCAGATGTTCTTGCCATGACTTTGGCCTCATCCATGAGGATCTTGTGCCCTCCTTAAGGTACAAAAAAACTGTCTCATATTACCAGCCGATAAAGGAAATGCAACAGTAGTAATGTACAAGCATGATTATGATCTAAAAATCCGTTCCCTCTTGGACGATAAGACATATGTGAAACTAAACAAGGATCCAACAGCTTCATTGGAAAATCAAGTGAAAAAAAAAATCAAGCTCTCCTGCATTCCGAAAGAAGATCATTGGAAAGTTATTCCTCATGCTTCGAAAACTCCACGACTGTATGGACTTCCAAAAATCCATAAAGAAGGAACACCTCTGCGACCGATTGTGAACACCATCGACTCACCAACGTATAATTTGGCACGCTAGGTATCTAGAGACATTCAGTCCTTCATTGGCAACACCGATTCCTACGTGAAAAATTCTAGCCATTTCATCGAGCTACTAAAGGGATTAAAAGCATCCGAAAAGGATATTCTTGTCAGTTTTGACATTGCGAGCCTTTTCACAAAAGTTCCTGTCAATGATTCGGTGCTGCTTTTAAGGGAACTCATCCAAAATGGGCTTCCAAATTACGCACCCGTTCTCGCCGAATTATGCCTCAAGAACAGCTATCTACGCTACAACGGAGAAATATATTCTCAAGTGGAGGGAGCTGCCATGGGATCTCTTCTCTCTCCGGTCATAGCGAACCTCTTCATGGAGAAGTTTGAAGCTGATGCTCTATCTTCGAGTGAATTGCAACCATTATGCTGGCTCCGATATGTTGACGACACATTTGTAATTTGGCCGCACGGGAAGGATGCTCTTGAAAAATTCCATGAACGCCTGAATAGCATTCATGATAACATCAAGTTCACCAAGGAAATCGAAGAAGACGGCACCTTATCGTTCCTTGATGCATTTGTAAGGATAAGGCTAGACGGTAGCTTGGGGCATTCGGTCTTTAGAAAGAAGACCCACACAGACAGGTACTTGAATGCGGCGTCACACCATGACCCGCGTCAGAAGTCCTGCGTAATCAAGACCTTAAAACATAGAGCCCTTGCCGTATCCGATGAAGATAGCATAAAAAATGAAATGAAACATCTCTTTTCAATTTTAAAAGGAAATGGGTATGCTACTTCATTCATAAGAAGAGCTTTAAGAGAAGTCAAGGCCCCGAAAGATAAGACCAAGCCATGCGCTTTTGCAGTTCTTCCATATATATCCGGAACAACGGACCGTATTGGTCGCATCTTGGGAAAAGCCAACATTGAGACCAGGTTTGGCACAATGAAGAAAATCAAAGGCTTCCTTCCATCCGCCATAGATGCTATTCCTCAGTTCCAAACGGAAGGGATATACGAGAATTCGTGTTCTTGTGGGTCGAGTTATATTGGACAGATCAAACGGAAGATTGAGACAAGGCTGAAAGAGCACAAAGTGCGCTAAAAGCAAGACAATGGCAGACTTCAACTATCGCCGATCATTTCATGTCGGGACCAGGGCACAAGATCATCCTGGATGAGGCCAAAGTCATTGCAATAACATCTGCTTATTATCCACGGCTAATTAGAGAGGCAGTCGAAATATCTAAACGGCCTTTAAATGTTAATAGGGATAATGGTTATCACTTAAGCAGTGTGTGGAAAAGATACCTTTCCCAATATATTGGTGTGACAACCAACCATTAAACCATTTTCTGGTTTTATATTTGAATTTTTAAATATTGGGTTTGTATTTATTTTTTTTAAATCCGTGACAACAATGGTCAGTTTTCCAATGTTTCGACCATATGAAATGGATACATCTTCTTCAGTCTCCTCACGACGTTCCCAGCAGGAGGAACGAAACGTTGAGCCGGTAAAGTTCATCACGCAGCAGTATACCCGAAAATGGTTTATACTAGTGCATCTAATCGCTGCGAAATTCTAAAAACAAATATTAGGTAGGTACTATTTTATGTTGGTTATCTGCAGAGACGGCAGGCAACTAGTCATTCACAAATTCAAAAGGTCAGGTATTGTGTGCTTTTGTCCAATCTAAACTTAATTGCAGGTTAGATTTTTTAGGTGGTGGTTATAATGCCAACTTAGAGCCTCAATTAATCTTGCTAAGAATGATTATCTAAATTATCACTTTATAAAGTAGATTTGAAAAATCTTATTCTTTATTTGTGAAATTTCTTATTATTTAGTTCAATGTTCTGGAATTACGCGCATCATATAACAAACGTACGATTAAGGTAATGCAATTGTTTTTAAGCAATCTAAGGTTATATCACAACTTATAGCGGAAGGTTATAGGCTCACAACTTATAGCGTAAGGTAAAAGGCTTATATCAAAACCTTATAGCGTATATAGTAGGTACGACTCAAACGGAGAAGATGCATCTTTAATTAACATTGCCTTGTATTTTTCCATTCTGGAAAACTTATCATCCACTTCCAGCACCCTACAACTGGAGATCCGATGAGGTTATTATTTAAACTCCGTAATTTTTTACCGTGAAGAATGCCATCCCATCATATGAGTGCCAGTCCACACCTTTTAAGTAAGAAAATATGGTGGTTTCCCATATCTTAAATTAGGCCAATATTAATATTATTATTCTTCGTTAGCAATGAAATCTATTTCTCATTTCCATTCCAAAAAGTTACTAAATAACCCTCAAGAAACAAAGGGGCCCTAAAGTATTTTCTGAGTCAAAAGTAAACTTATCGAGAGTTGCAAGCTGAGGCGTTTCGCAATTGTTCAAAACCGCAGATGTTTTAAAGGGAATCTTACATTAGTCTTAGCTTACGTTTAGGAAGAACCTTTTAGGCATGCCCGATAACCTTCCTTGATGTTAGCATACGTTTTAAGTAACATTTCTACCATATAACTGTGCAAACATATTACTAAGTCATCGAACATTTAACGACGATGTATTGGTTTGTAAATGATGATAGTTTACGCTGAAATGCGCTGTTGAAATGGACGTGCAACGGCGTCTCATCATCTAACTTTTTCAATTTTAATTTTCGGCCAAATAATAGCTTTCCAAAACCAGTAGGACATGCACTAGGTATTGAGATACTTGAGATATTTTTTTCAGCTTAGGTCTTTGATAATATAACAAAAGTGTTTAGATGTCCTGTTTTTGTCGGAGCACATAGCGGTCGTACTATGATAAATGTTGCAACTTTGCCAAGGGAGACTTCTACTGTTTACCTTGTTTAACAAAATCATAGTAAACTATTTCAAATTAGGCTTTTAGTATACATTTTTTAATATTTTGAGCCTGAAGAGAATTACACTCTTTCCTCAGAGTTTGATAAAAATTGTGATATGAACTCCGGCCAACAAGCAATGGAACCTGGAGTCATTATAATTACTGGCTTTCGCAACGAAATAAAGCTATGATTTATCGCTTTTTTCCATAAGAATTCATACAAAAGGGTATTTACATGAAATTTAAAAAATCTTTAAAAGGGCAGCACTGACACTAAAGTTACTTATTGCATCAAATTTCATGCATCTCAAGAAAAGAGTACTTCGAAGCGCAAGTTCCACATTAAACTGTCTTCAATGTTTCTGCAGCCAACCCGGTATCCGAGGCCCGTCGCCGTCCAGACGCGGATCCCATCCGTCAAAAAGTTAAAGGCGTCGCGTCGACGACGCTGTTTTCCAGCTCTCGCATGGCTTTTCCACAGCGGGGAGACCAGTTTACCGCACGAAGTTGGGGAAAACTCGTCGCGCTAGCTAGGACGACTGCATTTTTTCCCTCTCCCGACAACACGTCTCCTCCGCTACTACCCTTCACAATAGTTAATATTTCATCGCACTAGCTCTCTCTCTCGTCTCTCTCTCTCTAGCTCTCCACCCTTCCGCGAAGGTGATGGCAATGATGCCGTCTACTTCTTCTGATCCTACGGCATGAAGTGGGACATGGTGGTTTTTCCCTTCCGGGTGACGCCGTTTTCTCAGGTTGATAAGTGGCCGTAAATAAAGACGTGGTTAACCTCCTAGCGAATGAAAATTATGGCTTGAGTATATAAATAGCTTTTTTCAACGCGAAAAGAGACACAAGGTGAGCCCGATTCAAATAATAACAGCGATAATTTTGTCTGATACGGTAGTTTTTCATCCACGGGATAGGAATAAGATAATCTTCTAGCTTCGCCTGAGGTGGTACTAAGTCCTCTGGAGTCGTTCCTAAATTCGCGGATTCGATTTGGAGATGATTGGCAAAAAAAAATATTTTCAAGGCCTTTAGGGTTGTTTTTTAAAAGTAGCTTAAAAGTAATCAATTTACTGAGACACAGTGGTTAGAGGAGTTTCAATACATGGATAGAGGTTTCTTTTGTAGTTCAAAACCTCAAACGTCCAATCAACGATGGAACTAATCACACGGTATTGATACAATAATTTCTATTGGTCTTGTAACACTAGACAGAAGAAAGTATGATAATTTATACATGATTCATTTTTTACAGTTTTACAATTTTTGGTTTCCAATTAGGTGTCAAATAGTATACGGCACCTTCATTCTGCCTGCTTTCATAAAGTATCAGCGCGCAAGAAAAGTTATCAATAAGGACCCTTGATTAGTCGTAAATCCTATATTCCACTCCTTTTTACTCACGAAGTTATTCGCTAGAAAAAACTAAAATAATAATTGATACTTTACGAGAAGAGCAATGATATTTCGTACCTCATTTATCATATTAGTATCGTCTGATTTAAATTGCTCATATGAGGTCAATAAAGGAGCTTATTTGTAATATTTTTCAAAAGACAAAATTCTGACGGAAATGCTAAGATTATATTTAAAAAGTAAGGCACCATCATGAATAAATAAATCCATTAGTATACATGCAATTTTTTTCCCAAGTTCATATTTACAATTTTCTAAGTATACTATGAATAAAAAAAATTGTATCGATCACAGATCAATCAGCCTAGAGCTAAATGATGATGGAAACTTGCCGGCATAAGTACAATCATGAACCCATAAGAAATAAATATTTATCACTTTAATTTTTTCCATGGTGTATCGGGAATTCAGTGAAAGCGCTATTCGAGGTTAATTACTACAACACTCTCCGCAAAAATTATGTTAAGCCGTATTTTAGGGCCTCAAGAAAAGGATATCAGGATTTGAAAAGTTTTTAAATATCGCATTGTATAAAAGGCATGTTTGACACAAAATTCATACAATGTTAGTACACGGTTTTCAATTCCGAAAAATTCTTAGAAAGTAAGGAAATCAAAAGCATCTTCAAGAATAGGGATTTCCTCATTCTATGGAAATATTGAAAAACATTGTTCCCTATTTTGATGGATGCATGAACCGACATGTCTGGTCATCTTAAAATGCGAATCACAGAAATGACGAGCTTAAATAATTCTTTGCAATTTTATTTGTACACAGCGTGGAAGTATTAAAAATGGTCTTAAACGATAGCGAATCCCATAAAAGCCACCGAAAACCGGGGTGAAGTCGGTGAGCGGGGAAAAGATGTTACAAATACCAAAGTTTTAAATTTGGAAGGAATTGACGGATTATCGAAAGAGGGTGGTAGACGATGGTGGTTGGTCCATGTACTGGGGATTTGTTGGCATTACCAGACAGCGCTTAAATTGCGTGTTTCACCTCCACTTGGTCACATTATCTTTGTCTTCAGAGTTATCACGTTATCACTTCAACATCACCAAACGTCAGTTGTTGAGCCGTCCGGTAAATAATACTGCCAAGTAAGTATTTTTCCTTGCTCAAGAAAGTATTTGATGGAAGCAATTCGTAAATGAAACGCAAATACATGTTTCACTATCTTTTTAATTCCCTAAAACGTCTAACAAGTACATTTAATGGAGTGAATATGGTACATCAAAGTTTTATGCTCATTCGCCGATCTGGCTACTGTTTTTCGGATTCCACGGAAATTCCACAGGAAATAAAGTTTTACATGTCCAGCGACACCCTTTGGCAATCAAGTATTGATGAAATTATCACAAAATGAAAGTTGCTACGTAAATTTCCACGCAGTTGTCTATCACTAACCTAAGTTTTGACAACCGTATGCCATTATCGATGTACACAGGCTCATTTTTTCAACCTTGTATATGTGTAAAAATGGAGCGTTTTGCTAAACATACATAAGTATATGTAAGCTCGCGAAAATGAACCTATGTACCTAGAGAACAGTATGAGTTTGTCGATACCTAGCTTGGTGTAAAAAAACGTGAACAATTTTTAAGTTTCTTTCATTTTTTGATAATAATATTACCGATAAAATTTTGGAAACAGAAAGCCTTGCAGATATAATCAAGGCGATCGCCACAAAAAGATTCAATGAAGTCTGCAATGGTTTTAAGAGGTGTTTAACACTATGCTAAAGAAAATCTAATCATCACAGAGGGTTACTATGGCGTTTTCTATGTGCGCAGATAGAAGGAGTCTCAGAATGAAAACAATGGAGTGAAGTTGAAAAAAGTCAATTTTTATGAGTTTTCAATACAAAACGTTAATGTAACATCTTCACCCCATGTAATGACGGTAATACAAATTTAACACTTCTTTTCTGAGCTTATAGCCGATGGATTGGTAATATTGGTGATATAATCAAAGGTTAAATGATGATTTGTAGATTTAGTTTTCTCAGTAAAATGCCACTGAATAAAAAAATAAAGGTGAGTACAGGATACCTTAGAACCCAAAATTAACCTGTGCCGGCTTTACTCCCGTTTATGGTATTGTGAGCTGACTGTGATCTTCGTTTTACTCTGCAATTCGGAATGAATAAGCGAAGAAAAGGTAGAATTTAGCTACTAACGAATGGTAAAGGAAAAAGAAGAATTACTATATAAGCATCTTTCTCTCGAAGAAACACTACTGGATGCCTCGCGCCTCACGGAAGGTCTGCATTACTTCAGACCCGATATCATTTAATGACGTGCCTGTTCATCCGCGAGAATGAATACACGAGCGAGGGGTTAAAAGGAGCAAAACCAAATCCAATCCCAAAGAGCCAATTAAAAATGACATGATACATCTTTCCATCTCGCTACTGATCCAAATTCAAGCGCCGATTTTTTCCCCTCCTTTTTCCACGCAGTCAGCACTTCATTTCTCCATTGACAACATGCCTGGCGTGAACACCTGCAAACCGGTTGAATGGTTGAAACGCTCCTCAGTGGGCAGGTAGGCAATACATGCCACGAAACATCGCGCTACCTACCTACCTTTTCGGTTGAGCAGAGACGAGGCAGCTCCCGGTATTATTATTGCCGAGGCACATTGGCACTGAATCCGTCGCATCGATAACGTTGGTAATGCCTTGGCCTTGAATGCTTGCGGATTTCTCTGAGAACAACCTCGTCGTAAGGTAGACGGAGGCGGGGGGGGGGGGGGGCCTCAAAACATACTACCATACGATAGATTGAACTTTCCTATAAGAGCGCAAAAATACTTATAAAAATGAACGACATTCCTAAGCGGCGGAATCCCGCAATGTAGACCGTGAGAGGGACGAGTGAAATGAAAATGAGACCCTTCACCGTTTAATATGAGCTATGCGACAAATAATAGTCGCCGAAGGGTAATTCATCACGGAAAGGGGACAATAAATCAAGTCGATAATGGAGAGAGCGGAAGATGGAGAGATCGATTGAAAAAGAGGAGAGAGATTGAAGTGGTACGGTTGAAGTTTCGAAGGAGCTCCAGGCGGAGGTCGGGTTTATGAGAAAGAAATCGAGGGGTGGCGTGGGAGTAGACTAGACGCTTGAGTTGGGACGCATCAACACGATTGAAGACACAGTTTGGCAATATCATTTAAAATATTGCATCTATTATTAGATAATGATATTGGGAGCAGAATCGCCCAAGCAAAGAAGGCACTTTATCGGAAGAGGTGTTTGCTAACAGCTACAAACAAGCCAGGAGGTGAGGGTGCACTTTGTAAAAACATATTATGAAAACACCTCCAAATGATGGCAAAGCCTAAACAGCATTAGTTATAAAGCAAAAGAGATGTGGAGTCATCGATGAATGACGAGGATGGACTGGACGGAAAGAACCACGAAGGAAAAATACTTGTGATGAGTTGGAGGGAAAAAGAAGTATGATAAAAATACTGGGTAGAAATATAAATTAACTTCTTAACATATTCTGCGACACAATAACCTATTGAAACCAATAATGGAACGAGAAATGAATCGGAGGAATTACAGAGGAATACCATCAATAGAATGCATCTGGGCGTCTAAGTAAGGAATTATGTAGGCATGAAGCGGGTAGTAGAGAGGAGGTAAGAGCAGCAGCAAAACTATCTCCGGATTGACGACTGCTGATTGACATTCTAAAATAGCCAAACATCTCCTCTTTTATTTACATTTAAAAAAACACACAATGATGCCTTGCCAATGCCCAACAGACAAAACCCATCAGCCACTACGAATCCTGCGTTGGTGTTCACTTCAACCTCGCAAAGTTGATAAAGACATTTTTTTTAGGAGCAGGATAATCTATGATAAACACATAAAATACAAATAGTAAAGTTAGAAGATATCAATGCCTAAAAAATAACAATGAGAATCAGCGAACCATATAAAATCTCTCATAGTTATCAAGACACCAGCAAAAGGAGTAGGTGTCGCGGTGGTTTTCCTATGATAGGTGCATCCCATTCTGATAAGATCGCTCTATTGGACCACATTTACATACATACATACATACCCATCACGCCGTTCCCTTCCGGGGTAGGCAGGGTGGACCACATTTAAGAAAATATTTTCCTTTTAGAATTAGACAAATCGATTTCAAATGCTAAAAAGAGTGCGTTGATATTGATGCAAAACTCCCGAAATATTTACACAATTTTACAACGGACATGAAATATTATGTCTATAGAGAAGACGATTGTTAACACACTAGCAAAATTAACCGGAACTATTTTAAACTTCGCCTCTACCACCATAACTAGTTCAAGAAATCAGGACTTAATAAAGAAGTCCCTCAAAGATTTTACCGCAATGTTGGAGTAAATACTTTGATTTTTCTAGTGCAATGGGCACGACGATCTACTCCCATGATATCCAAAAATTTTTGAACTTCCTCAAACAATAGACAATCACTGCCAACACATTAATGAGAGATTATAAACGCCATGTTCTCTTAGCGTTGGCTGGTTCTGATGTGCTTTGGAAAATTCTTGACGAAGCCGAAGGAATGATTTTTGCCATTTAATTCATGCATTAAATACATGAATACATGAATGTATGCATGAACTGAATACAGTTATGTATTAAATTCATACAACCATGAAAAAAAAGCCTCGACAATGAAGATTTTACACAAATTCGGTTCCAAGCTTTCTCGACACATTCAGCCTCACAGCAAGCAAGTGGGTAAAAAATATTTCCGGAAATTTCTCAATACCTCATCGACTTTACAGGGGAGTACCGAAGGTCTTAGGCCAGTTTCCCTCATTTCGAATCTCGTACAAATGAAAAGTTTTTTTAAGTGATTGAAATAAGAAACATAGTGAGGTTTGAGAATTGAAGTATCAGATGAGTATAAATGTTCGTTAATTCGGTAAAAATGACCGTTACCTTTCTCAACAAACATAGAGAGGCTATAACCAATTTCTTCTTTCCTATGCAAAATGTATATCCTTTGGCACTACGGAGCGCCTGATAGAGGAGTTTGAAGATACTTAAAATAAAAATAGATTTGAATTATAACCATTTGTGTGAAATTTGTAGAGAAAAAAATCATTCTCCTACGTTGGCTGATATTCACCGTGGAAGAGGACCAGAGGGTGGCAGTATTCTTCTTGATATCAAGAGGCCTGGGCTAAAACCTCAATCCAGGCGATTAATTTCCTCCGTTAAAAGCACATGCACCACTAGTTTGCACTTCTTTATATAGTAGCCAACCTTAACAATACATGATCATTAAAATTGGCAGTAAATGCATCTCTCAGGGACTATACATGAAAACTAAGGCTGAAAGAGAAGAGGAGCAGATAGGAGGAAACTTAGAAAAAAATCTGAGGAGATAAAGGAAAAAATGACAACTTTAGGCTGGTACGATTGTGACGAGCGCGAGGGTTGGATGGTTAAAAAGGTGCCGTAGGTAGCGATGGAAAGCGGGGATTCAGTGGGTTGGGGTAAGGGAATAAGGGCAATAAAAAGGGGACGCTTTGACGAGAAAGACCCCTCCCCCTTTCCATACCCATTTCGTTGAAGAAGAAACCCCACTTTCTCCCCATCATCCTCTCCACCTACTGCCTTCTATCCCCCTCACCACCCTCCCATTTTCCCATGAGAATCATTTTTAAACGGTTCATCCCCTTACGCGAGATGAAATTCGCTCGTGTCCCACACCCCACCCCCAAATAATTACGCCTCCAACCTCCCGAAACCCTCCCCCACCCAACATCTACTCATTCCCGTCCTATTCCTTCTCCCACCCACACCCCACGCCAGAAACAATTCCCCGCCGTCCCCACGTACCGCTGCACCTTATTTCGACCCCGTGCACCCCCCGCCGAACACCCTCCGAACGGCTCATCATCGTCCCTCCTCTAACTCCTCCTCCTTCTCCTAACCTACTGAGTGATCCGGCCGAAGGTCCCTCCTCACCCCGCCCTTTCGCTCTTTAAGACTCCCATCCCCATCTCGACGTCCAATAATTTTTAATGACCAATGGAACTCACTTTATGCCAAACCATATGTCACGGCCCCTGTTCATTTAGACGATAAAAATGAGAATGGGTCCTTGAAATCCTTAACGGCTCCACCCGAAATTACGAAAGCCAATTCTTCTCCGTTCTCCCTTTCGGCAAAGGAACTTCTGCAAAGTTTTTTTTCTTTCCGTTTTTCCCCTTATAATTTTTAGCTCGAGCTCTTACCGAATTTTCACTAGACAAGGTCCAAATTTTGCGTCAACATCTGAACATAAGCCTGCTAGCCACCGCGACAGCGCGTGCCAGAAGATGGTAAGTCACTACCCATATAAAAGGAAAGATTGAGGAAGGATAATCACATAAAGAGATTTCCTTCCGCTCCTTCATGCGCCGACCTGTTCCATCACCGCAAGTAAATAGGCCAAGAGAAATTGAAATTCTAGAACCTTTCTTTTTACTATGAGAGCCAGGTCAAGGGGGACATTTAACGTTGGACGCATTAGAATCCAGCGGGAGACATATAGGATGAAGATAAATCACATGAAAAACACGATACGAAATTTTTGGGTAAAATACTTCTTATTAGAACATAAAGGGATCGAAACAGAACATCCGAGAGTATGCAGAGCATTTTGAATGACATTGGACGAAGTCCAAGGGTTAGTGGAATATTTGCTGAGGCAAATGTGGTAGCCACCAACAAAATGAATAGGCGACAGGAGCCTCGGGAAAAGAGCGAAAGCATAAGTAAATGTCATTGCTATTAAAGAAAACCAAACAAAGATCTTTCCATCATTGAGGACCGGAGGATAAATTTATGTAGTCCACATTTGGGAAGATGGCAGAAAGGAGTGAAATGCGGACATCGGTATTAACCTACTCGTAATATAGCATGTTACTGCACTGTCTTGAGTTCAACCCTCTATAAAGAGTACCGCTTGATATGCTCTCCAAATAGCACCTATGTAGGGATGGGAATACCACTGACTACCTCCAACACAAATGTAATCCAAACCCGGGCCCTAACGATTGGAAGTCAGTTCTTTACCTGCATACAGAACCAACCACTTATCCTGTAAAAGTAAAACTATAACCACATTTCTTAAATTTACTCAGCTGATACTCAAATCCAGAGGCATAATGACGGGAGAAAGTTCACTTTTTCCCCTTAATTTATATATACATTAATTACAACAACTTCTAATCTGATTGAAGACTCCCATTTAGTCATTAAACTTATTTCGTATCACTCTTGGGAAATAAACACGTATAGCTCGATGCCACAATATAATTTGTTTTTGTTAAATTCCTTACTTTACCATCCAGTACTCAGTACCTATCCATTATTTCCAATTTTGTAAAAAATAAACTCTCCATTTTGGGGTTTCTATGCATTTATATCTCGTTCAATCGTAATTCAAATTCTTATATTATAATTCCAGCACTGCCACCAGGATTGCTATGTTCACATAGATTGCTATAATAACAAAATGCATTGATACAATATCAATGTCTTTTCTTGCTACTCACACCATTAAGAATTCCCTCATTCGTTCACCTGGTTTAAAGAAGGCAAGCAAAAGGAACATCTATTCTTGGCACCTAATTAGCAGTGCTTATAGTGGAAGTGGAAATTGTTTTAAAGGATCTCTATCGAATTAATAATACTCTTAGGGTTACTGTCGAGCTAGAATGAAAATCTTAACAAATCTGGACAGATCAGTAATTAGAAATACACGATTTCTCCAACGAGGAAAAGATATACGATTGAATTAAAATTTTAGGTAAGAGCTAATGCGTAGGCGTTAGTCTTCCTTTTAGCTAAGATTGCACTTGAAAAAAAACATTGTTTCAAGTGACTCGTTTACGGCTTATATCGATAAAATGATAATTTATTCGATACTTTTTAACTCAAAACAACCGCAAATTCTTAGAATGAGCCCAAATGAACTAACAGGAAACTTTAACAGCTTCCAAAGAAAATTAATATTACACAACCCCATTACCGTCCATCACCTTGGCATGCATAAACTCTCTCCTGCTGAGAAAGAAAAAGATGAAGCACGCTGAACTATGTGGGTCTCCCCCCCAATGAAGAGGGTGCACGCGATCATGCGATAAAGTAACCATCGTCACTCGACTTCAATTGGGAGACGCGATTTTTTAAAAGCCACTTCACTCGTCTGACGTGCTCCTTTTAAAAGGAACCAATAATTTTGAGAACCCTCCACCCCAGCTTCAGACTAAAAAAATAGCTCCCGTTGTTCCACCTTCGCTGCCGCACATAGCCTTTCGATGGGGGAAAAAATCCCCTTTCTAGCGCGCACGTCCCACTCCTGCCGTTCAGGGCTTCAATACTTCCCCTTGCCAACCAACACACCCCCTCGAAATTGCAATGCCTCTCACCGCCCCCACCAACCCTTCAAACGCTATACCCCTGCTCCCTTGAGAGACCACCCACCCCCCTCCCGTGAGGGTGGAATTCCACGCTCCCCGAGTCTCCTTTTACCCTCAGGGTGCGGCCCCTTACTTTCACAACTTTCAGTTCCTTCCGACTCCCCCCTTCCCACACCCTCAGCCCGCCAGCACGGACCATATCCCACTCTCTCTTGTCTCCCCCCCCGACCACCCTCCTGGACCCATTCCCTCTCATTATACCGCTGCCGTAGTTAATAGCTCGACAAGCCCATTACTTCTTAAACCCCTCCACTACCACCCCGTGACTTCCCATCCCCGACACCACCCAGACAGAAACGGAGACGATTCCTGCGACTTTTTTAAGGTTCGTTGAGGACAGAAGTCTCATTGAAGCGGGAAGGGATATGTTTAGTTGAGGGTGGATGGCGGAAAGATGTGGAGGCTGGGAGGGAGAGATTTGATCGGCAAGACTGAGTGAGACGGGCTCTTCGGGTAGCTTTGGAGGATACCGTACTGGCTTCCTATCTCAAGGACTCGAGTTCACATCCAAACATTGACACAGATTTTTTGGCGGAACTCTGCTCCCTTCTTGGGGGCATTGTGGTGAGTAATTCAACTGCAGTAGTTCGTCCATCGGATAAGACGTTTATCTTTATCAACCGGATTCAAATCCCTATGATGAGCCTTGCTACCCCATACGAGGCATTTGGGAAAAGAAGCTCCCTCCTAAAAACTTTAATATCTCACGATATAATTTGCCTAAAGTGTACAGAGTTTAGTTGGGGAAATATTATAAAACTAATAATCTCGTCTAACAATCCATTATAAGTAAAAAAATACATTTATTTCACAAAAAGACAGAACAGAAATACAATCAAAATAATCATATGGTATTATTTAATAACATTTTAAAGTGTCCTCACAAAGTTCCCTTGCATATCGAAATACACCAACGACAATCGTTACCAATAAAATCTTGACTTAGAGTGATACGTCTAAAAACACGACTAAAAGTCTACATTTACCGTTTCACCTCACAATCACCAATTTAAATATTGGTCTATAGCCAATCCCCTTTGAAAAAACACAAGAAAACCTCAGTGCTTTGCTTTTACTGGCCATTGCATATCTTTTGCATCCAAATGAACCATATGCATCACACTACTGTTTTCTAAACTGGCGATTCTTTGGAGCCATTCGTTAAAATTAGGGTAAATGAACGCCGAGATTAATTTCACCCTCCCAGCTTTTTATAATCTAACTCACAAACCCACCAACCCATCTCTCATGGCGCAAAAGTGAAACAGTTTTGATGTTTTGTAAAAATTGACTGGTGGTATGGACTGAAGGCAATATCTGAGATGCGATATTGAAGGAGAATGAAATGGGTGAGCAGGGTAGGGAAGAAGAACGATGAACTTTTTGATATGGTGAGACAGGAAAGTACGCTATTTTAAAGGCCATATGAGCTTTAAACTTAGAAGCATTCGAGCATGAGTAATTAAAAATATTCTCAGCAGCATTACGGGGAACGTGTTTCGGGAATGGATACGAGATAAATGTCGAGCCTTATGGGACAGGAGGGGAAATTCACCCCTAAAAGCGTATGGGGCGAGGTAACTCGATCGAAAATTAAAAGGATATATTTCCCTATAAGTAGTAAAAATTAGGAGAGAGTGAAAAAAACTGGAAAAAGGGAAATCATGTATACCAACCAATCGTTTCCATCGGAAGTTTATTTCGTTTCGTTTTTTCATTTCGTTCAGCTATAAACACTCATTACGTAAGGCCCAACATAGATCTTTGCCGCTTAGGGCCGCGCCGCGCTTAAGCCGCGCTTAAGGCTGAGAGATATGTGATGTTTTTTTTAGTTGTTACGACATGAAAAGGATATTACGATTAAATATAGAGAACTAAACACCATGCTCTAACACACGGAAAATATTTCAAGTGCACAAGGGAAATGCAGAATGCAATGGAAGCACACTAATAAGATTTATGTCATATATCTATAAATTGCAGGTATAACTACACAATATAAATCAACACGCGATATATATGAAATAATAAGTATGAAATTATTTCATAATGGTAAAGATCATCCCGGAAAATGCCTTGATATTTTTTATTGCAAGATTGATTCCGAATGAGTATGAGCTACATTTGATAAAATACACATGTAGAGATCTGCCCTCATTTTCTAAGGGTCTATGTTTGAGTCCCCGCGTTGGCGAGGATTTTCCAGTGGCGATACAAGCTTGGGTCATATGTGCTCTGCACTTCAAGTGTATCCATTATTCCATCCGTCGGATGGGACGTTAAAATGCGGTCTCCAGGGTGCTTTCTGCTAACAGAAGGACAATACTGGAGCAGAGTCTCTCGCTACCCTTTTTCCACTCCCAAATATACTCCTATCTTTAGTTCATTTCCCAACTATCCCTAATGACGCAAATAACTTTCAGTTGTCGGTCGTCTTTCCCAACAACCGAACCAACACAATGCATCCCCTCTGACTGACCTTCCCCTCCCAGCGGCCCCTACCAGGAGATTCGATTGGGAGACTATTTTATCGGGAGGATTGCCGTCATATACTGTTGAATGCAAGGCTGATCCTCATAGGGATACTAATTTTTTGGTTTCCCATTGCCTTCCACATCGCAGAACTCCGTGAGCATCACTCTCGCCCAAAGCTATGGTAGGTGATACTGGAACAATCTTCTAGATAAAGGACATTAGTGCCCCACTGTTGCACCTTCAGCTGAGATCAGAGGCAAAACAGTGGGGTAGTAAGAATAGCATGTAGAAAGTTCTCGTTAATACCTGCGTTGTCTCGCGCCAAAACATCTTCCAACATTACTTCCATCAATACGTCTTTTCCAAACTGAGGGAAGTCTGTCCATGACTCGGTAACGAGCCAACGACCCTTAAATTGGGAGTTTATCGTGCTACTACTGGGCAACTCCTTCAACTATTCCTAATAATTATAATTATGGTGTTAGACGATACCGTTGCCAACAGGATAAAAAAAATGTGTTGCGATATTAAGGTTGAGTTTAGGTCATATCCCACTCAATGCGAATGCGACACATCGATGCCTCAGTTAAGATTCACAGTATATATCGCCTTCCGATATTGGAATCCAATTATTGCTCAGCAAAATTTACCCAGCCTCAGCTAACCCAGATGGAGCAGAGAAAAGACAATGACAGATAAAAGAAGGAACATACAAAGACGGAAAAAATAACCTCCGCCAACCCAGCACGCCCCTCCCTCGTCGACTTAAACGGGCCAATTTTCTTTAATGGGAAACGAGAGGAACAAAAATTGTTAGTGTGTGCGCGCCGCTGAGGACCCGAATAGTCTTATCCCCAGAAGAGGAGGAGACACCCTCCCCCAATAAACCCAGGAGCCTCGGGGCGACGCCGTGGGGGAGAGGAGGCTGAGAGGAGGAGTGCCAAATAGGGGAGCAGGTCGGAATGAGAGAAATAGAGTAGGAAAGGGAAGAAATAGGAGTAGGGGGCGAACAGCAGGAGCGCGGGGAGTTGAGCGAGGGAAGACAATTGGGATATGAGAGGGTAGAGGGGTGTGAGGCATGGGTTGGTTTCTTAAAAAGAAGAATATTGGAGAGAGGGGAGAGATGAACAGGCGAGGCGGGAATTGGGGTGGTGGAGTGTGGCAGGGGTTGGGAATTCATTTTAAAACCGCGACCAGGATGAGCGGTTCATGTGGGTCATGAGGATATAAAGGAAACGTGAGGGGTGGAAGAGAATGAGGAGGTGGATTAGGAGGGCGACGGATTCGGAAGCTGGAGGGGATGATTTGGGGATGACGGTGGATATCCACACTGGGACAGAGGGATGTGGTACGCAAACCCCTAGGCGAGGGTGAGCCACTCCCTTTTTAATGCTTTCTAGCGTTGACAAGTACGCACCATGCCGCGGTACCTAGAATCTTCGCGAACGAGAGAAAAGCGAGATCAAGATGATACCAAATGAAGAAATAAAACATGCAAATTTTCAGAAAAAAAATTAAATTTACTTCCGAACCGGGTTTCGATCTTCATTCATCATCGTCGGATAAAGATTATCCACATATTCATTAAGCACAAATTCTACTCGATATCGCAAGAATCTTGGGATTTTATATTAGAAGAGTTCATCGGAATTTGCATATTTCCGCAACTGAAGAGTTTATGGCACGATTATATCATCATAGAATATTAATCATAATCACTATTAAAGGTGATCGACCAATTAAGGTAGTTTATATAGAGGGATGTGTATCAACTAATATTTTTCCAGGCGCTTCCCCTATCTCCTAACACGACATTATTTTTAAGATCAGCATGCATCCGCCACATTCCACCTGTAAAGCCTCTTCCCTTACTCTTTCACGCCTTCCCAACATCCTCCCCTTAACCAGGGCCTTCAGTGTTCCCTCACTTCTTATTATCCGTTCCATCCATTCCGTCCTTCTCCGACTAACCTCCGTCAGGAGTTCCCTCTTCTCACGCATTACGCCGAAATATGCATATCCTTCGTCGTAAGGTTCACTCCACATTTAAGCCTTTGCAGTCACACGCAAGGCTCCTGTCATCAGTTCTCACAAAGAAGTGATTGCTTTTACACATCTCGCGAGCTACTGAAGTAATTAAAATGAGTTAACTGCTCCAGTTCGTGCCATCAAACTATTATGATCACGAAAGTTATATTTTTAATCTTACCACGCATGGTAGCAATATAAGTATATTGCAGTTGTAGTACTGGTATAATTAAGTTTTTAGACACTCTAATTGCTAAGGTATAATCGTTACCATCTATCATAAAATTTTAAACCCATGATGAAGAGATCATCTATGCACGAGAAGGGATTCAAACGTATCTCCGCTGGATTCCATGGCCTCCTCTGGATTCCATGGTAAACCACTAGGCCGAGCTATTTATTTTAAGAAGGGAGATGATAAAAGGGACAAGAGTAATCATTTAGCATAAAAAACACTAGTTAATAATTTAAAAGGAGATAAGTAGCCTACATCTCTAAAAACTTGGACTTAAGTAAAGGGAGTGACGAAAAAACGCGATCCAAAACCTTGTACGGAAGAAAATTAAAATAAAATGTCAACGTAAACAAACAAAGCAGGGAATGGAAATAATAAGGGATAATATGATACAATGAGTGCTGGAGGAACGCGGAGTAGAGAGGATGAGGCAGCATTTAGACACATTGGGATTCTAAAATTTAAAAGGCGAGATAAATTTGGAAAAGTTACATTAGCAAGGAAAGAGACGAAAGACCTGGAGGTAAGACAAGGCGAAGGATTGAAAGTATTCAAAGTAAAGATCGAAATAAAAAGAATAAGGATTGGCGGTAGTAATAATGACAAATATTCAAGGACCCTTCGCCAATATTCAACGACGACACATTAGTCCGAATACATAATTTTTAATTGACATTTAATGACGAGACCAGAGAAAATTTAAGTTCCTTCGACTGACGTCACCATATGGCTTATAACATATCAAAGTCACAGTTATTTAAGGGTCACGACAGTCGAAAGTCAAAGGGATCCACAAATCTCGAGGTTAAATTTTTGCAAAAAGCTATGTTATTTTTCCCAAAAATTTGAGTTTTTTCTATGAAAATAATGTTCGTATACATATTTATGGAAAATTTAATTAAAAATAATGATGCTAAGAACAAATTTACTAATACTATACTATAATTACTGTAATATGGCATATTCAATTCGTTTTCAGTTTCCATGTTATAGTTGAAAATGAAGTTTTGAAGAAAATGAGTTTAGCAGCGTAGTGGAAAGTGGCCTAAGTTTACGACTCTATATTAAATTTTACCTCCAAAACTTGTTAAGGTCCTTATGTTATCATAAGGATGCTGGCCATAGTAAAACAGTACCTACCAATGTGTATGAATGTGAGGTCAAATGATTGCACAGAGGACATACCCCGGGTTCGGGGTATCAAGGAGGAAAAGAGGCTCCGGGACGCAGCCCGCACAGAGCCGAGTGTTGCATGTCACGAGCAGCCTACCGCTATGCAGGTTTCAATATACAAAAAATAATAGAATTTTGTATTCATAAGCGATTTCTAAATAAAGTGATGACAATACGGGGTTGTTTTGTACTTTGAAAAAACATATTGAATCGGCTGAACTTCGACCCTCGCGCTGGAATATGGCAGATCGAACTAATGATGAACAGAGATGGCTAAAAAACATACCACTTTTCCTACCAAATCAATCAGTTTTATAGTATGAATTAAAATGTCTCTCGAACTTAGAAAAATAAGCGTCGCCCTATTCCACATACTTGTCTCGCTGGTGCTATCTTGCAGTCTGGACGTCCCTAAGCCAGTTTCTTTGATCTAATGGCCTTTGAATCCCTACCCTTTACTAATATAATAATGGATGGACCAAAAAATTCACCATGCTCATAAAAGACTTTTACCAAATTCCAGGTTAGCAAAATTTTTTCAACAAAGTTATTAAATCAGCTTTGAAGATACTCTTGGCTCGAGAGTCGAAATAAACGGTTTTTGAGCTTCAGAGATATACATATGCTCTTCAAGCATCTGCACAAATATTAAGGAAGAATTCGGGTACAATCAAAGAGGCTAATTTATCCAGACCTAGAAAAGGAAGATTTGAAGACCTCATAAAACACAGTTTTTAGAGATATAAAACGAATCTAGTGTATTCCCATCAAACAAGAAGATAAAACGAAAAAAGCGTGGTAAACATACAGAAAATTAAGATTCCACTCATTTTCAGAGCTTTAAAAGCAATCATTTGTTGATTAGAAGGATGATGCGAAAAAGAAATAAGGCATTTAAATATGGCAAAAAGAAAAGGCATTTTTCTTTTTGCCATATTTAAGAAAAATGTCTTCTGGGTAAATAGGCAGGGAGGATAAGTGATAAACTTACGTAAAAAGCATGGCTTCCTTCTCGGACAGGTGGGATCTACATATGAAACGTTTTGTGCCGAAGATGTTCAACGGGAGATAGGGAAATTAGAAATACTGTAAGGATTGCAGCCACTGCCAAAGAACGAAGGCTGACCCATAACATAATTCTAAGGCGCCAAACAATAACTAAGAAAAATCTATCATCAGGGGTAGTCTTGTATTAGTGGGAGAAAGAGGGATGAATGGTGAACCTGGGATGATAGGTTGAATCTAATCAGACGTAAATTCCCGGGTACATTGCTACATCAGAAGGGAATGCTCGTATTAGATTAGGCACCTTAAGGGATCACCAGAAATAAAAGCGAAGAATACAATGCCTGAAATTTGAGAGGGCCTAGAACTTATTACTTCAGCAATGACATCAAAATTAAAACTTGTAGATATCATGATAAAAACAAAACATTTCGAGGTTGTTATGTACGAATATTTAGGCGGAAATCTAAAGCTCGAGAGGAATTAACGGAGGTGATCCTTCATTCAGATAATGTCAAATCTTAAAACTAATCTGTTTTGATAATTAAGCAGACTTATAAGCAGTTATTGCAAGAATTTGAAGCACAATGATGGAGCTGAGTAGCCATTTTCTTTCTCCTTACCATTGGCCATGAAAGTGTATTAGTGGTCAATAACATATTGAACGAAACAATTTGTATGTAAAAAAATCATTATATTCACTCTATAATAAGAGTTATCATATATGAAGTAGGTGCAATCCTGAACTGATACCATTACAAACGAAGTTGCTTTTAGTATTGACATGTACAGACACACCGAGGATTTTTCATGAGATCAAAATGCACAACGACTCCACATTCAAATCGAGGTCAGAATCATGGGATTATTTCTCACCATTTCCGGCCATGACTTCATTCTTTTGTAGTCCCATTTGATTCACTCGTTTATTTCTTCAGACTGGAAAATCATTGGCTAAAAAGTTTCAGCTCTGTTGTACCCATGATCACGAATCTTGAAACGCTATTATGCCCTTTCCACGTTTTCAAAGTCTCATCGACCGAACTGTTTTACGCGTCCACAATAAATAGATGACAATGAAGGCGGCTTAGTCGTAAAAATTCGGAGTCTCAGGTTATGGCATTCCCTAAATGGTGGGGAAAGGAGTTTCCTTTACACCTACCCTTTTCACCCCTTCCAATCTCTCCGCGCAACCAAACTTCCTTCCCACACTATTTTCCCTCCCCACCCCAACAATGAAACCGGACAATGAAGTGTTGAGTGAGAAAGAAACGAGGAAAAAACTCTACATAAAATTTATTTACTGGGCTTGAAAAAGGCTATCTTTTTTTATTCACACTTATTCAGTTTCGTGGGGAATAAAATCGTGCAGGTGTTTAGGTAGGTATCCTCAGAAGCCTATTTCTTAGAATCCTTAATAACCCGTCGCTCAATAACGCTCAAGATTACGAGAAAGAGAATGCTCGGCTAACTGCCGGGTTCAATTGGAGATGATTTCTTCTCAGTGCACTTGTGTTTTGAACAGACGTTTCACGGTCAAAAATTTTCCCAATAAAATACCCTAACTCGCACCACACGCGGAACACTTTCGTCAAATATTTGAAAAAAATTATACGCAGTCGTAGAATGTCTAACTAGCTGCCGCCAGGATACTATTTAATTTACTCTTTACTGCAAGGAATTGTGTACTTAAAGAATAAAAAATGAGTCATGGAGGATTATCTACTACATCTTTCACTTCATCCCCTCTTGCATACTTCCTATGATATTTCAGCGACTTGATATCATTTAATTTCTAGTGATAACACAAAGCCTCATATCACAGCTTCTTCCTTGTTCCAGCTTTTTCTAAGGATCATCTATAACCTCCTTATCGGCTTCAATCGACTCAAAACCGTAATGTTTTGTCAAAGCTGAAATCACCACGATAAACTGCAATTTCTCAGCGAAAAGTTCTTTGATTAAAATATTTGAATCGTCTCTATCCACGAAGTTTGATCAAAATTCATATGAAACTTTGGTCAAATTTCATTTGCAGCACATATTACTTTTCACAAGACATTTTTTCCGTTTGGCCATATTTTTCGACAAAACATAGCCTATGGCAAAACATTTGACCTTGGAACATGAGCTTGATTTAAGTAAAGACACCCAGTTTAAGCTATACGAGAGTGACTATTGCTGTTCCCAAAACATTTACCTGAATAGATGGTTGTCGGCGCATTGACTGGGTAGCCTCAACTCCGCAGCCCGATTGCTGGATCAGGAGATAATTTTGGGGCTATTCCTCAGCTTACAACACGCGAAAAATACTCAGTAAAGAACAAATTTAACCTTAGATGTCTGCGTAGTAAAATAATATTATATCAAGACACATTCTTCGGCCTCTATATGCTAAAACAATAAACATAAATGTCAATAGTCATAATCGCCTGTTACAAGACTTGCTTAAATATCAACTCATTATTGATTCAAAAAGTTAAGACATTTCAAGCGACTCTACCTCAATAATTCTAAGTTTCCCAAAGTTACCAATGCTTCAATTCCCACAAAATCTGGCGTACAATGAAAGATTCCATAGTTTTGAAATCAAGGAAAAAATATGAAAAATAAAGAGTTATAAAGATATAATTCGAACGCTCACACAACCGCCTAAATCCAGCGAAACAACAAAATTATTTTACACTGGTGACAAATATCATTTTTGCGGCATGATGCATTACATCAACAAATGTCAGAGAGTTTTTTTTCAATTTTCAACAATAAATATGTAACGGAATAGGTCAAAATTTTAGAATCAATATATATTTTCACCTACTCGTACGTTGAGAGAGCCTGCATGGGCCCCTAAATAAATAAAAGCGTTGAAATAAATGCGGCCATGCAAAGTTAAGTCTCGATGGGATTCTAGGATTCAATTGAAGAAATTTCAATATTTTCTTTCATACTCATAACTTTCGTATAACTTTACGGAAAGGCATATGTTATGCATCACGGCATTTTAACAAATACGAAAAATCATTTGTTTTGCTCTTAGTTCATTAAAATGTTCTATGGCCCCATCAATCCAGTGGTTTATACGCTTTTGTAATTTTTGGAGATTTTTACCAGGAAGTCATAGCCTCCATAGGCTCCATACGGCCAAGGCTAAACGGCTGAACGTTTACGATATCCCAGGTAACCAGTCATCAGACACTTTACGGAGAATACCAAATCTCTCATAGAACAGAACTTAAGGGATGATCGAGGGCCAAGAAACAAAAAAGGTCAGAATTCTCTAGGCGATATGGCTACAGCAGCTTGGGTCACACTCTACCGATTCTAACTTAACGAGCCAATTCTTTAATAAAACTCACGAGGAAAAATACAGGATATAGAGATTACGTGTACACTACTGTAATAGGGTTCACTACAATTCTAGCATAAAAAGTGGACAACTAGAGATGAACTCACAAATTTTAGCATAATTTGCCCCACTCAGTAAATAAAGGCACAGGCGAATACCTTGCTTACCTTTTCCCATAGTTTCTATAGCTATTTTTGTAGTTGGCAATCCTCGACATTTAAAATTAAAAAGCCTTACGAAGAGTAACAAATAATATTTCCTAATAAATGGGTTCCAATAAAAATAATAAAATGCCAGCACCTCAAAGACTTGATCGGTGAGGACCTTTTCTTTCATTCGTCTCAATTTCCAAGATTAATGTCACCACATTTGCTGAAAACCAGTTTGTTTCCTAAAATCACTTGAAGTTCATTTTAGTGATATCTGTTCATAAGTTGTTGGACAAATTGAAGTGATAATTGATCAAAAGATAAAGAACAAGAGAGGAATGATATTAAGAAAACACATGGATTTGAATATCACTAAGCGCGATGACTATTTCTGTAACATTTGAAAAAGCGAAATAATACCTTATTTTGAGGGTCATATTGATTAACCATCTCCATATTGATTAATCGTACTCCATATTGATTAACCGCACTCCATATTGATTAACCATAAATCGAATAACAATTAATTATTTCACACACGCAAGGAGAAATTGTGATGTAATGTTCTTCAATAATTTTACTTTCATTACTACGATTATTATATTTATCCCTTCACGTCATCCTTTTCAACCAAAAATTAACTTATTGTGTCCACGGGTGTTAATCAAGCATAATGCCATTAACGACGGGATAAATAACCGGCATGTCAGAAATATATAAAATACCGCGGATTTTAATAAATACAGAGATAAAAAGAATGAATACAAAATCGCTGTGAAAGAGAGTAAGGAAAGTATGCGTGCGTATGAAGATAGCAAGATGCAGAGCGATTTTGAAGGCAATAAAAAGCTGTTTTGGAAGTGGGTGAAAAGGGCTAAGAAGAAAGAAAAGAAAAAAGGGGAGAGATCGTGTGGGATGAAAGCAATAACAGGAACTGCTGGAGGTAAATTTTGAATAAGTATACAATAATGTTGCAGGCGCTGAGGATGAGCCTTGCGAAGTAGTATGTGAGAATGTGATGATGGAAAAGGAGATAAATGAGAATGAGGTCATAACAGCATTGAGAGTATTGAAAAATAGGAAGGCTGCAGGCGTAGATGAGATATCCAGTGAGATGTTGAAGTGTGGGTGTACTTTACTCATTTTTCGGCCGTATGAATTATATAATTTATACTTACAGGCCTCTGTTGTTCCAGTGGATTGGAAGAATGCAATCATCGTTCCATCGTACAAAGGGAAGGGAGGAAAGACCGAATATAATAATTATCGGGCCATTAGTTTATTGAGCATTCCGGGAAAAGAGTTCAGCAAAATTTGAATTGAAAGAGTGATATTACCTCTGAGGAATATTACTCCTGACAGAATATGAGGTGGGCAGGGTGGGTTTATGCCTGGGAAAGGTTGTAGTGACCAGCTTTTTGCGCTTCAGCAAGTGATAGAAAAGTGGATGGGCGTCCGAAAGAAAGTATATTGTGCGTTTGTTGATTTATAGATAGCATATGACAGAGTAAATAGAAAGAGGTTGTAGAAGGTTTTGAAGGACTATGGAGTGAATGGGCAGTTATTAAATGTTATGATAGCGATGTATGAATTATCATAAGTCAATTATAGTAAGGCATCATCAATTATATATCAATTATAGTAAGGCAATAATCAATTATAGTAAGGCAAGTGTGAGAGTTAACGGAGTTCTGAGTGATTGGTTTGTGATACAACAGGACGTAAAGCAAGGATGTGTAATATCACCATGGCTTTGTATGTATTTGTGGATAAATGTGTTAGAGATGCATGTAGTGAAAACGACAGTGTTTGATTGGAAATGTAAACGTGCGAGTTCTACTATATGCGGATGATGCCGCTTTGATCTCAGAGAGCCAAGAGGGATTACACAAGCTCCTAGATTAAGTTTTGTGAATCAACAGAGAGAATGGAATTGAGGGTAAATGCTTGCAAGACTAAAGTAGTAGTTTTTGATAAGGAGAATGAGGAGAATAGATGTCTGATAAGGACGAGTGATGAAGTAATTGAAGAAGTGCAAGTTTTTGTGTACTTAGGTAAGATGTTTGCGAAAGATGGACGGATGGACGAGGAGATAAAGAGACTTGCGAATGCTGGATGGAAAGTGGTAGGTAGCATGTGGATCATATCAAGGAATGAGTGCTTGTCCAAGGAAGCGAAAAATGCCGTGTACAAAAGTGTACTTCTTCCCACTTTGCTATATGGTAGTGAAACATGGGTATGTCAGGATAGACATAAGAGTAGACTAAACGCCGTGGGTATGAGTTATCTGAGGAGTGTTTGCGGCAAAAGTAGGATGGATAGGGTCAGGAATGAGAGGGTAATAAATGAATGTGGGTTAGATGCCCCACTAATGGAAATATATGAAAGGAGTGTGCTTCGTTGGTTTGGCCATATTGAGAGAATGGATGAGAGTCGAATAACGAAACGGATATATAAGAGTGAAAGAATGGTGCGAGAGGTAGAGGATGGCCGAGAAAGTTGTGGTTGGATGTGGCTGAGGAAATTCTTAGGAGGAGGAATATTAGGAGTCTTAAAAAACAGGAGGGCGTGTATTAAGTAGTGTATGGGGGTAAATGAGGCAAAAGAGGTTTTTACGGATAGGTCAGTATGGAGTAAATTATTGAAGCAGAGTTAGGAGTACAAATATGTATTATGAGTAACGCTTTGTGACTGAGCCTACCCCGGGAGGGAACGGTGTGATTGGTATGTATGCATGAATTTAACAAATATAACCGGCCTGAATTATTGGAAAACGGGGACGTTGACTTTCTTATGCTAAGCTCCATGCTACATCTACAATTCAATAAATGCCGCAAGACGCAACAGGACAGGTGGTGTTAGGGCACGAGTCAAGAAAAAATAGAGGAATCTGAAAATTGTTGGGTCAAAAGGAGGAGGTTCATTTTCACTTTTTCTCTTTTTCAATTGTTGCTATGTATAATTCTGGACGAAGGGAAAAATACTGAGGTAATGCGAAGGGAAAGTTAAATGGCGCTATTATTTTTCACTGGCTATGCCCTACCTAGTATACATATCCGATATTTGGAATCCGATTGGAACAGATTGATATTGGAAAATAGATATTAATAAGCAAAGGTCAGCTAGGTTCGCAACAGGATGTGATGATAAGTATTTCAGTTTATCGATGTTTTGAGAAGAATTCGGATGAGATAACATGCCATAGTTAAGGTTATAAAATATGAGTGATCTCCTCAGTGAATCTGAGGCTAATTCCATTCCGAAGGTAGTAAAAACACTTAAGAATCTCCGAATTACATACTGTGGTAGGTCTGTTTACAAGCATTATGTTGGAGAGGTATATTGCAAAATGATTAGTTTCAAAATACTATATTTTCCGTGCCCGATTAGGGCTATGATCGAAGACTTCGTACATGGTGGTGATAGGTAGCGTACTTTTACGCTATTTTTATTATTTTTCTAAATGATACTCTACCTTAATTATGAATTGCATATTATGTCTGTAGGTTTTTTATTAGTTTACATACTAGCATGACTGAAGTAAAAGGTCTCCGAGATGTTGAAGAACAGCGTCCGCCCCAAATAATTGAAATGATAATTACAGGTCGTGTTGCCTGTGACACCTAGCTTGCAATTATGTTTCCCGACACTAAACTTAGTAAAATTGATAACAAAAGTATGATATTGTTTCATTGTTAGCGCATTGCTGATGTGGAGTCACCACTTACTACTCTCGCTTGAGTCGTCTTATAGGGTACCACTCATTTGCAGGTATATCTCTTCGACAGAATATTTCTCTGATGCTTTTCCCTTCGGTCTCTTCCACAAATAAAGTGTGGGGTTAAATAACACACTCCCTCTCATTTTGAAACCTGTATGACCATTTCGAATATGTTAGCCTGGCGAGTAACCACTGGCTGCCAACTCAGTTTCCCTCTTAACTGAGAAGCACTTTCGTTCGTCGCAATTTTTGACAAGGCGCGACTTCCCTTGTTATGGTGCTCATTTCGCATATTGAATCTCTCATTATCTACAACCAACTAAGCGTATTTTGGACGAGTAATTAAGTTAACTTCCTACCATACACGGAGACCTTAACACCCAATGTTCCGCCATCCATGAGAATGCCGGAGACTTCAATGCCCGAGGCTCTCTCCTAGGAGGCGGGCGCAATCGCCCACGGAGATAATAAGCCCTCATATAAACACGTCAGCCACTCAAAAGGCGACTTTATCAAATAAGCCCGACCGAGGCATTTTGGCCAAATCATTTTCCCGGGACATCTCATCACCTCATCGGGACTCGGGATGAAGCGTCGGCGGCGGTGCGGGGCCGGCAGATGGCGTCGGGCGGTCGGTTGGCCCGGCCCGATCGCCCGTTTTTTCGGGCCTCGCACGAACCAGCCTGAGTCGGGAGGATGACTGTGCGTTGTAATATGCGCGCCCTCCACTTTCCACAGAGAGAGAGAGAGGAGGGAGAGGCCTGTTGCCCATCCCTCGTTCGCTTTCCGAGGGCATAATGAGCCTCCTCGAGTCATTCATCAAAAGGCACATCCCGAGCGCTAAGCGGTCAGTCAACGGAAGCGTGCAAAATGTAGACATCAGACATTCGAACAATTGGACAGATTGTTCCTCCTCCTCCTTCCTCTCCGTCTCATTCCTTTCAACCTATCTCCTTCTTCCTCGTTACCCCGGTTCGCCTCTCGCTACCTCACAAAAGCCCTTGTATCATTCCACTGCCAATCTCAACTTTCTTTTCAGTCCACTCTCGCTTTCCGCATTCCTTTTCTCTGCTATTCAATTAGCACCACCGATTTGTCGTGCACCTCACAGTTCACATCGGAATATTTTCACGGTTTGCTACAAATTCATTCGTTCTTCGTGCCGTCCTTGATGATGGTGCTATTTGATCCTCCGTAGTCCTTAGTAAAAGAATAAAATTCTTACCATGCAGAACGAAAATTTTAAAAATGCAATGCAATGCGATGAGAAAGGGATTAAATCTAACCATAAATGCAATAAATATTGTGTAGGCGTAACTAAAAATTGAATAATAGAGGAAAATGAATGATTCATTACAAGAAGTGAAGGTACTTCGTAGAGGTCATTTATCTGATACGCGATTAGAATCGCAGACTTTGCCTCTTCCAGTATTAAGTCATAATTAAAGGAAAAGCCAGCTTAAATTCATAAGTTTTCAGACTCATAAATGAGGACGGCTTATTAAAATGTTCAAATCATTCAAAGAAATTTTAATCCATGGGTACTTCACCTGCCTTTTTCTACACTCGACATTCGAGGTATTCAAATATTTCAAAAATGCCATTCGCATGCGTTTTAAAACTTACATTAGCTCCTTTTGTCATTATGTAAATAAATTTATCTCTTGTCATGCCATTTTAACAGCTATAAGTAATGAATATTCCGGATAATTGATAGCATGTGCTTTCAAAAATTCATTATTTTAATAGAGAATAAATATACAAAAGAACATACACTTTCCATTTATATACGTGTCAAAAACTACATAATAGTTACATAACTACATTATTTGTCTTTCAAAACATTTACATCTGAAAATGGTTAAATAATGTGACGTAATACTTATTAGTTGCAGGTTCGTTTCCATCCTTGAGCCCGGAAACATTAGCAAGCAGAAGACGGAAATGTCTACCACATTCGGCCTCTAGTTTCAATCGCAAAAGACACTAATTCTCCGTGATATTTTCCAGAACACGTTCACACAATTTAATTTCCACTGACAAAATTTCCAAACAAAATCAATATCACAGGCTAAAAATATGTTCATTTTACTCAAGGCTCTTTAATTTCCATTACTTAATTTCAGATTAGAAGAGATTGAGCGCTTTCACTCTTACAATACTCTTTGTTAATTCTTGAAGATCTTGAAAAGGTATAAAATGGAAACATTAATGCAGAGTATATTGTACCAACGAATTAAGGCAGTACTCCCAGCATAAGTTCTTCTCAGCACCCACGTCTGTAACGCACTGACCTCAAAACCTAAGTTTCTGGGATTCCGCCCGTCTCGATCCGCGTTATAATCAAGTTTCTAGGTTAGACGGTAGAGGATAAAAATCGGCAAATCAATCGTCAAAAATCCAAATGAGTAGAGTACTGCTACCTAGTCGAAGGTAACAAAAAATAAATATAGAAAAATACAACGGAAAGTACTTTTCTCAGCTTCATTTACCGAGAATCTTCGCAAAGGCTTGATGAACCTTAACCGCATGGTACCCAAGTCTGCGAGAAAATATAAATTTCTTTTAATCCCTCGCAGGTACGTCTGGCTGCTTTATTCGTTTTATCCCCACCATAACTCCTTCCTGCCCGTACCTCATCCTCCCTTGAAATTTCCCCATTCCTTGTCGCTCATTTGTAGCCATACTTCACGGGAATGAAAGGGCCGTAGGACCCTCATCCTCAACTCCCGACTGCTCTTGAGTACCCCCACACCTTTCTTTCCGACTCTCGGCCTCGAGTCATCCCTTTACACTCCCTTCCATACCTACACCCACTCCTCAACCGCCCGCCCTCCGACCTAAACCCTACCCTCTCCCCTTGCCCTTTCACAACCTGCCCTTAACAAACCTCCCGCCCCCTTCCTCGGGCCCTCGGGGCGGAAGGAATAACCTCAGCTGGCAGCATATACTCATGTCATCCTGCGAAGGAGCCCCTTCCCCTAGGAGCAGAACTTCCTCCTCCCACACCTGTAAGCCGGCATCACACGTGATATTTTTCCTGCTCCATTCTTTGGGTAACAAGGTGAAGGGAAAATGAACTAATAAATGCGATGTACGGAGGAGGAGGATAGAAATCAGTAACGGAGATTTGGAAAAGGCAGAAATGTTTGATTCAGAGAGTCTTTGAGAGGTGAGGGTTATGGGATATATTAGGAAGAGAACACTGGAGAATCGCGAAAAAAGAAGGTATGAGATGTGGACAACATATGGAGAGGTGGAAAAAGAAGCTTAAGAGATATTTAAAGCACGGCAAGTTGCGCGCAGGAAAGTAAGAAAACGATCGAAGAATGGGGAATTAGGGTATGCAATCTCCGAATATCTATCGATCACTAAGAAGAAAACCCAAAAATTATCCATTTTATGAAGCGTCACCGTATCATGGCCAGTTCTGCACTCAGCTCTGCGTGAATTGTCAGATGATACTTTCCCTTACAGCATATGGATACTGCTTCATTGTGCCGAAAATTATTTACCAAACTCATTTTTATTGCTCCAGCACTTGCAATTTAGTCTAAGTCGTGAGCCTACTTGAGCCATTATCCTGGTCTTTATGGCCACTCATTGTAGTAAAACTTTAGACTCGGTAGACACTAATCTCTGTCAATGGTGAAAATAGGCTAAGCATGTACCATCTGGAATCCTACATGATACATGACAATAATATGAATTCTAAATCGGTCGAGGATAACACTCATGAATCTCCGCTATCAACGGGATTCCAACCAGGTTACACGGGATAGGAAGCCAGCATCTTAACCACCGCACTAACCTTATACCTCCTCTGCATATAATATTGTTGAACTTCACTGGGTCATTCCGCACTAAAGAGGGAAATAGTAGCACTACGTAATATTCCGTAAAATCTTTGGTTTTCAGCAGTAAAACAAGTTTCCTCAGATGAAAACGCTTCTACGGACACTGAGAAGACCCAACCGATTCTAATTCGGAAGGAAGCATGTTTCTAAATCTACATCCTACCCTGCGAGCCGCTATAAAGGTAATTAGCAGGGAGTGAGTGCGTATAAGCGTAGATATGTAATACGAAAAAAAACCTGTGAGCACCTGTAACGGCGTGAAATATCACCAAAATGCTCCATACCACTGACTACTATCACAGTTATAAAGATTATGAGTATTAGAGTATTCGACAAAAAAATAAAGATACAGAGATGCATGAGTTGTTCAGGAAGCCATGCGAGTCATACTCTTAGTACAACGTAGCAATTTATGAAACAAGCGATTGGGTGCAAATCAAGTATTTAGCTGCACTACCTATCCAAAAACTTAATAACGGTATCGATGACTGTGGGCTTGTGGACTCTTATCGCACGTGGGGGATTCTAAACATGTCTGCTCTCCTGTCTATCTCCCTAATTTAATTGGTATTTTGGGTATTTAAGGAGCCTGAAGCTGTTATCGTGAGAGTAAATTTCAATAATTTCTTATGTTAATCAATAACACTCAAAGATCACATTTAATTGAAGCACACCTGTTAGTGCGGCTGAACTCAACATTTATAACTAATGGAAATGAAAAAATAATTATATTTTACATTTTTTGACGTTACTTAAGATTTTTATGATTCAGGTTTTCGGCGCTTTATTCGAAATATAGGCAAAACTTGTAATAAAATACGTTGTTTTTTTTCGAATATTTGAAGCAGTATGACACCTTGGTATCTGTTATCAACTATAATTATAATAAGAAACTTATTAAACTGCACTAAGGAGAAAATTTGAACACACAGAATCGAAATATTACTAAATACATATAATGTTCCATAAGGCTGAGTGTTAAAATATCAATTAATTGCCAAGGACCTAAATCAGGAAAATGCTATTTTAACACCTTTACCTATAGTTGTTAATCATAAGAACACGTATGCAAAATTTTACGCCAATCTGTCGATAAAAACATTTCAATCGTCTTCATAAGGTCTTCTTAAGATAGAACGGAGAGTAGTTCCCATTGTAGTACGTTACGTGCAACTAAGTAAAAATGTAGGGTATAGCGCCCCGTGTTAAGTTTGTTATAAGCATTCTCCAAACCTCTTACCCCGGAATTGTTCGTAACCCCATGGAACTCAAACCAGTTCAACGTGGTTGACGCATATTCGGACGGGAAACTGTCACCGGAGGAAAATCGAGCATGAAGGAGATAAGGTTCAAGATATAAAGGGAGTCGAGAGCGGAAAGTATCCATCATGCGGGAACAAGATTCGATATGTGGTAATTCAGAATGCAATCTCTAGCGGATTTTTACTGCAGACCGTTCGATTCACTTTTTTTGCGATTAAAAGTTGAAGGCTGTCACAAAACTACTGTCTCAAAATGTCAACGGAATATCGCTGCATCTGGGGATGTTACAGGATTATTGATCGGTAAACAACTTGATTCCGGTTGTTAAGGGTTTTTTCACAGCAGAGGAGTCACGAGTGTCGATTTCTCAAACTCGATTTCCATTGCTGCATCATACTTGAAGTGCATTTCATTTGATGCCAGAATTGAAACTTAATAATTAACTTAACGTAGTGAACCATAATCTCTGAAAGTTTTACAATGGCCGTTCTTACACCCTTCTATACTAAGGCTGCATGCTGATATATTTTTCGGTGTTACTAAGATTAACTCATTTTTGAGACCATTTATAAAATATATATATTTCTATTGCAAGGTCTTTAATTTGGGGAAATATAAATTACAATTCACGCTGACCGATTTAATGGAATATTTTTTGGATTTTGGGACTGATAACTAAGACTTCAGCACAGTTTTTTTTCTGATTGCATAAACTAATATAAATTGTTTTGGCATTTTGAAAGCGAGATTAGCGATTAGTACTGATAACTATTTAAATAAAAGTTTTAATGTCATGAGGAAAGGGCACACCACCAGTATTTTAGACGCACTTCAATCGCATTTATCGCGCATATGAGTAGTTCTCATGGTGGTGAAATGATGGATGTGATCACATATTTAATCACCAAAATTACGGTCAATAAAATTAAATTACCGGAAAAGTCCTAAACAATCTATATTTAAGCAGCGTCATTCAAGTAAATTGGTCTGAATAGGCGTTACGGAAGTAATGAATTTCAAGGGCCTAGTTTTCCATTATGGCCGTGGCAGAATATTTAGGGTAACTCAAACCTCTTGCACAATTGACTGCCAAGTTAGAAGTACCTTCTGTCCTCCTCCATGATTTCCATACGTTCGTTCAAGAATAGCAATCTCTCGGATGGATGCTGGCGCTATGGACCCTGGGATACCTTTCGTAACAAATAGTAGCACTGACGACGAATTTCTCTCCATCCATTCTCTCCTACACTCAGAAATACTCTTTCCAATCAAATCACTATGTCCCTACGATGGAAACGATATTTGCAGACGGCCACCTCTCCAAACGACCTGCAAACAAAGCAGAAGCAATAACTAGCATTTGGTCCCCCAATTAAACTTCAAAATACCTCCTTTAATTGAAAACGAACGACGGCGGAACAGCTCCAAGGTCTTAACTATCTCCCACGCACTACTTCTTGGGTCCCTTCACACTCCACAGCGAACAGAAAATGAACGGGAGGGATCTCAAGACGACTCACAACACTCCGTATCGAATATGGTCAGGCCCACCACCACACCTGACAACATGCCGAGACTCGTCGGCTTTCCCGGTCATTAAAGATTTCCGTCAAATACAGGTTCCTTTCCCGATATGTTTTCAATAGAGACGTATGAATTTTCTCCCTATGTTTCTCGCCAAACCCAACCTTCTCTTCACGCTCTCCGCTCATAAACGCCATTTTATATAAAAACTTAAAAGCATCTAAGCGCTCAAAAGGAAATTAACGTCATGCTTTAGGAGCGTCACCTAAAAAAAATAGCGGATTGGGCATCCGTCACCTATTCGAATTTAATGAATTAATAATGAATGGTGGGTGAATATCGTCCCTGTTTTTATGACAACCGGTTAAAGTCCCTAGGTAATTGGGAACAAAAATTTACTTTACCCACTTTTCCAGGTTTCCCCTCCATGATTCACCCGAATATTCAACAATTTGCTGATATAATGCAGAAAAATAATCTAATTCTTTGGGTCAACACGATTTCAAATTGTTTTATGAACTTACAGTGTGTCACAGCTGTTCTGGAAGACTAGTTTGGAACCCGTTAGGGACTATGCTAGAAGAACGGGAGGCGTCGGGAGAGGCTAGGCTAAGAATAATTGAAAAATTTAGATCACAGCAGCTTAAGGAGACATTGTTTTGACCTGGCACAAAATACTCAGTGCTAAATGGAGCAATAGAATGGAGAACAATTGACAGACACCGGTACTGTCCATCTTAGAGGTATAAAGTTCCTTCATCACACGCACGACAACAAAAATGACAGCAAAACTTTTAGATACTTCGTTCACACATTTTTGTCATTATACTATTACCACTCATTTTCCCAATTCCGATCCCTATTTCATGGCTGGTGTCTTCAAGCCCACTGCTACACGCCCCCGTAGCCTCTGGCATTGTAGTATGAAGATAAAGATGAACGCACCTGCCTTCAAGGCACTCAAAACTCAACCTGTTTTTTTTCTATTAACTAGATTTAGCATTATAAAGCTCAAAGGTAATATGTGAGTGACATTTTGGGCCCGGACACCCACATTTTTTGCCATTTTTACCAAAAACCAGATGATAATCACTAGGAAGTTCTTTCACTGTTCGAGGTAACGGTACCTTTAAAAGAAAAGAGAGTAAATTAGGATGTATGGCCTACGAAGTAAGCCTCAGGAGCCCAAAAACCACCTCACCGGTTCTAACGTCACACAAGTGTTCCTCGGGCGAGGGATATAGCGAATAATCATGCAGTCCACGGTGTAAGGACTCGGACATGTGCTTCAAAGCATTAACCCCTTTTCCTATGCAGTACTCTTGTCTGCTTTTCTCTCTTGCTCCGCGTCTCTTTCACTCTCTGTCTGCCCCACCTCCATCCACCACATCCAACCTTCCTTCTTCTGCCGACGTCTCCTTCTCGACCTTACCTTATGCGGCGTTGCCACGTCTTGCGTGAGCCTTCACCTTACCCGCGTCCCGCCCTTCGTTTCCCCATTCCACCACCACGTCCTCACACTCTTTGCGTCTCTCCTCTCCTCCCTTCCTCCGACATCTTTCCCTCCTCCTCTATCTGTTTCGTCTTATCTCCCTCTTGCTTCCCCTCCCTTCCAGAGGCCCTCGAAGTTCTCCATTCATCCTCTCTCTTCCCATCACCCTACCGCCTCAAACCTCCTCCCCGTACAACCACCTACCAACTCTCACCCTAGCCTCCCTACCTCACCTTTCTCCCCTTTTCTCTACCCTTTCATTAATCCCCCAAGTCCATTCCTCCATCTCGCTTGGTTTTGATGATTCACTGTCCTCCTCCATGATTTCCATACGTTCGTATCTCGCGTGTTTACGCCCGAAAAGCGATGGTGCCCTCAGTAGGTAGGTGACCTTCTTGAGCGACCTCCGTAGCGTAGGTACACCTCTCATTTGTTTTACGTCTTCGAACTAAAAGCGATTCCGACCTTCCACATAGAAGCAAGCATCTTCCCTCGTTCCCCGATCATGTGCCGCGTGGTATCAATACTGTTTGCTTTTCGTGCTTGATCTTTCAGAGGGAGGGGAGGAAATAAAAAAAACATCCCGCAAATTGAATATTCATGACCTTCGCAGCCAATCAAAGGAGAACCACCTCTCATCGTTTCCGAGATCTCTTGATGTTGCCGTATTGTCATTCTTCTGTGCTTTGAATGCCGAAACAGATGTTTTGATTTGTCGAAGGGGGCCGCGAGCATTTAAATTCCCAGGGGATTTATTTTGTAAACAAGGTCCATGATAGCCGGTGTCACCACATGAAGCCTTTATTCGGAGAGATGAATACATTTAGGATTTCTCGATCGCGAAGCGATTCCGAAACCAGTCAATTAATATGAGTACTCCGCCCAGCACATGGATTATTTTACTCTCTCATTCGCGTCGATCATTTACGTTATACGCATGAAATATTTCAACAGTTAAATTTAAAATAATAGAAGGAGGTGCATTCCCAAGAAACTCACAACTATTTCTTTATTCACTTAAATGACTTCCGGAATGCATAATTGTCGTTATTTACATAGAATTTTTACCCTTCAACGTTTTCTCAATAAATAATTACCCATTAGTTTTGCCCCACAAGTCGTCCACTGGGCACTTGAAAATATATGTTTTAACATTTTATGGGAGAAATTTTGTTCATGCTTGACATTTTGTTCAGCTCATTATTCTACATTAATGGGTAAACATAATAACCAAGTTTCGACATTATCTGCATTAACTTCGTAAGAAATATTGAATTATCCCATTAGAACCGTGAAAAACTAATATGATTAAGGCTGAATTACCAAAGCCATTAATTCATTTAAATGATTAGTAAATTTCTTACTTAAATTTACAGTAAGAAATGACAATGAGGCTTTCATGAATTTGAAGGGAAGAGACCCGCAAGGTTACATTTTTATAATAAGAGGTTATAAACTATTTATGTAGCATTCCTCCCAGGTATCGTTAGAGCATACATTAGCATCGTATTGATCACGTGGTCATGATAGTTATGGCATTAAATCCATTGAGTTCGGGAGCAAGTCCCGTCATTGGCGGAGACTTTTCGGAGGAATCCGGACAGCTACTTGACTTCTGCATAGAAAGCACATTAAGGAGTGTATGCGTGAAGGTTAAGGGATGCGTGGAAAAAACAATGTATGAACTATGGTGGATTAAAAGTTTAAAAAATATATGAATTCAAGTCTATGACATTTTTCAGATAAAAGAGTAACAAATTTTGAAAATGAGGGATCTATATAGGGTATCGTAAACAAAAAAGTTTGGGAACCGGTGATTCAGAAGAACAATTGAGCACCATGTGATACAGGCCGAATCGGAGCTGTAAGTAGGTAAGACAAGCCTTGGCCAGGTGAGTATCGCGATATTGTCATCTCGATGAGCGTAAGGGACGTCATCAAACATTCCCTGCTCCGCGGGTTCCGACGATGCGGGCGACTGGACCGACGGTCTCTGTTTCCCGCGGGCCGGCGATGTCCCAAGGACGATGGGCACGCGTCTCTGTCGCCGACCGGGAGACCGGGGCGACACAGCGAGATAATACGCGTCGGGCGAGAGAAGAGAGGGGACAAATCCGCCGCTTATTCCATTCAAGACATGCGGAGACAAAGCTGGTAATTTCAGGTTACCTACAAAACGATCTCAGGGATGGATCAGGTCGCAATTGGATGAATTAACGAGGAAGACTAATACATCGTTTCATCCTGCGAAAAATACTGCGTTCATACGCGAACATGCCATAGCTATTGGAATATGAAATCTCATACGGCGAATTATTTTTTAATGAACACATTTTCCGTCTGTAAGAACCGTTATCATCGCTATTTTCCAGCAGAAGGGCGTATTTTCCCCTCAGATATTGCAGTGATTTGCTGATTACTCAATGTCGAAGTTGAATTGTGCCTCTATTTTACACCCATACAATTTTTGCCATGCATGAGTGACTTCTCCCCTGTTTTTACGTCTTTTTTCAGATTAAAGACATAACATAACAGGCAACAAACCGGTATAATGCTTCAAGAGAATTATTCCAATCATAGCCCTGCGCAGCATTCCGTACTAGGAAAGTATCATTGTCGGTGAAATCCATCAACAATACCAATTCACTTTCCTTCAATCCAGCCTCCATTTCAAATTCACTGAGATAATTTGAAATGTGTCCAGTCACTTCTAATTTTCCCGTGAGTTTTTCGACAAAGTGGTCCACTGTCAAAAATATTACTAACCTCTATACTATACCTCCGAAAGCCGCGCTTCACTAGTGACACGGAGGCTAGGCTCAATTGCGTTTGAGATCCGTACAACTCTGCAGACAAAATTTCATCGAAAACCGCAACGATCGAGTGGGGAACTTTTAAAAAACTAGAGCAATTATAATAGAAATACTCCTTAGTTATTTTTATCGAGGGAAAAACAAGTTTTTACTTCACATAACATGACCAAAACAAAGCTGCCACAAAATGCATTACATAGTAGGCTCTTAAGACCTAGACCCCTTAATATCTATTTGAGTAGGTTTTTTACCTTGTAGTACAAACTGCCTCATTTTTTACGAAATTATAGATGTAGTCGAAGCAAAGGATACTGCTAAAACATTAGCAGAATTTGCATAATGCTTTTAAGGGCGCCAGAAATCATGACGAGAAATAGGCGAAAATCTACGAGCACTAGCAAATAAATGGGTGACTAAATGTACTGAAATAGAGCCGGGGCTACATCAGGGTCATACATACATCTACGCTGTCATATATGATAGTCTCTACTTCACACGACAAATTTGGACTGCATATTCATCAACACATTTACCGCGCAAGGTAACATCTTGTGTACGACAGAGAATGGGATATGTGCCAATGAGTGATTCGCGCAGGCAGATGAATAATAATTTACATTACTCGACGCAATTCTGATAGAGTATCTACAAGTAAATCAGATAGTGCATCATACTGCGCATTTAAACGTCCATCCTACTGCACATCTATCTTGCATCATGATACGCAAGGAAACTTCTCGCGTAAGACGGCCTTCACGGTCAATTCCCCGCTGCCCGGCGCCAAACGCAACGGAAACCTAGGTGGAGATTCCCATTTCCCGCGTCCATAACTCCCCTCCCCGATTCGTTCGGCTCAGGCAGCGATTGAATGATTCCTGAGTGCCGCAGTAAATCACAGCTTCTTTTTTCTAAGAACCACGTCATTACATCAATTCCCTTGCCATTCCCCATTTTCCCAGCAAAACGTATCTCGATAATTCCTTAGAATCATCCGATCAGGGACGTAATTCAACCTTATCTTCTGGGAGTGAATGGCGAGATATTGTTACCGAACTGAGGGCGAGGTTACACAATAAAATTAACGTAAGTAGATTGCACTAATGACCCTCAAAATGTAAGAACTTTCTGCTACTCTTTAAGGGAATAAAAACCGACGAAACATTCTCCCTAGGCGTCTACGAAGTCCATTATCGTGAATGTAGAATATAAGACGAAATTAGTCTGTTCCTTAGTAGTCATTATTACACTTTGAATAACAGATGATAAGATGAAGTCCTACAGCTTTTTCCGCCTTTATTTAGGAGTGATCTAATAAATGATGGAAAAAAATCACTGATGAAAATGATGAAATGAAAAATGATGAAAAAAAGATGAAAACCGAAAATCCCAAAACCGTGCATTCATAAAGAGTGTTCATGGGAATACATATTCCATATTCAGGAGCACCGATACAACACTCTTGAAATGGAATAGCGAGTTAAAGTTTGATGCTCTAGGCTCCCAAAGAATCTATGGAAATTACAATTTACTGCAAAAATTGAAAGAAAAATCTGATAAATAGGTACCCTAACTATCGGATACCATTAGTAATTAACCAGAAAAATAAGAATTCTCGGAAGGACAAAAAAATAAATTTACTTTTAGACCAACAATTTAAACCGATTAAGAGATAAACAACATCCCAGCCGGATTACCATTAACTTAATATATTACGAAGGATGACAAAAAATTTTCAATAAATTCAAAAAGCTTTGATTAGGACAAACTATGTTCCATAGGGACCTATATCAGGAAAAACTACAAGCCTAATTATTGGTAAAATTTCAGAAAACTCAGATTCTTTCTGAAATTTAGCATGATACATCTAAGCAGCCAACGTTTTCTCTCCAATTTCCTGGCCATCTACTCAGAGCCGTAAATGAGTTAAGTAAAAGATTTAAGGAAAAAGGCCGCAATGAAAACCAAGAATAAACAAGGAAATAAGGCAGAATGACAAAAAAGATTTTAGAAGTTGATGTCCGAGAGTATCCACCAAAATCACAAAATCAGAATCGATGCAGCTGGTACTTGTCTGTTATAGATTCATCACTCTATGAAAAAACTGTTTTGAAGACGGGAAAAATTTACTAGGCAAAACTTTTGCCGCTGATTTCAGCATTTCCTTCTGGCGTCAGCGAAATAAAAAATACGCCAGTGGATGGGGGAGTGGCTACGTTTTTACGAGTAACTTCAGGGAGAAAGCAAAAGGAATAGAAGCTCGGGTGTATCTAAAGTTTTCGGCCAGAAGGAAATACTAGCGACCTAGCTTTGTATCTGTAAATTATATTCCTTCCCTCCTTCAGAAAAGACAACTTCATTCACGGGATATCAGTCCACTACAAGCAATTACGGAAACTAAAACCATTCAACTTTTTAAAAAGTAAATGCCAAAGTAACCCACGGGAAAATTCGTTGGCATATCTTAAATGAGTCTCAGGAGACTCAAGCCGAGTCAAATTATAACAATATATATTTACTGTTGCAGACGGTTTTAAAATTTCGGAATTCTTGAAATTCTCTACAATGAAAATATGAGAACACCGTTAAATTGATATTGAAGCTGTATCTACCCACATGTTTTTCTTCCGGTATTCATTTCATATGGGACTTAAAAGTTGTTTGCGGTCTACAATAGCATTAAACAATTTTATAAAAGAAAACAATACTTAACCTGAATATTTTTTACTGACAATGTATATTTACTGACCTTCCGATTTGATAAGCACACGCATACTGTAATCGAGTAAAACGCTCGACATACATATGAATGAAACGTTTTATAACCTCAGGTTTTAAAAAGTTTCAGTTGAAGAACAATTCATTTCTTTATAACAACATTATGCTGCTAATAATCTCTTCTTTTTTATAGTTTGATGCTCCTCCACACGCACAGCACAGTCGAAGTTTGCAGTGTATTCTATCTTCTTTTCTTAAGGAACTCAAGAAATATTTCTCCGGTTCGATTAATCTCGTGGAAGACCTACAAAAGTATGCCAATGAGTGTAAGCAGAATCAGATATTTTTTATTGTCTCTATACACATTGCAAAAATATAGACCCATGTCTTTAAGCAGAGCGACTATAAATTTCCCTATACCCATTAACAGCGCAAGAATGCAATGCCGTTCAATAGAAAAGGATTTGACAAGACCTTTGCAGCTTTGTACCTTTAGCCAAGAGAACATGAGGAAATCTCATTATTCCTAACCCTCTCCAGCCTTGTTTACTAAAATTTTTCAAAAAAACTTAAAATTTTAAGAGAATTCGTTCCCCGTTTTTCTTCTTTTTCCGATTTCTCCTGTCATTCCTCCGCTTGCATCTGGTCAAGCTGGTCTGTCGGGTTAGGCCCACCTGCTTGCTCAGAGGTCGTTGGATCGACTCCTTCCTCGTGCAACAACATTGTGTAACCTGGAACTGACACGTGGACACTAAACTATGAGTCCAAAGGAGGTTCATCGTGTTTTTGTGCAGATACCGCAGCTGGCGAACAAAAACCCAGTTTAACTCCGGCATTATAGTATTTTATCGTATTCTGAATGCTCTTTCGGATGCATTATTTGTTTTTTGGGCACGGTGACTGACAAATGAGACCATTTGCAATCATTAATGGTAGGGGGTAGGTTATAAAGGGAAGAATCGATGGGGAAGGAGGAAGGGAGGAGAGAAACATGACGTCCGTATCATTGGCCTTAACGACTGTCGCTACGGAGATCAAAGTATCCAACAGACGGCGAAGAGTACTTCAAAGTTATCCTCACAACACAGGCCCTGCCAGGATTCAAACCCGGATCATCGAGATACGAGCCTATCCCTTCGGATACAGAGCTCAGAGTATTTACAATTAACATGATTCGATGATTTGCTCCGGATAGAAGCAACCAACATCCAGAAACCGAAGTATTAGGGAGAGATTCTAACCCATATATAATACCTTCTGTGCCTGCAATCATATTATATCATCATATCAAGATAATAGATCAACATGAGTGAGATTCATCACTTATACCAACCTCTGAGAAGAGAAACAATTATTTTGACGACGCTAATGAGCATGTAAATGTGACTTTCCTCGGGCTCGAGGATATTCCTCAACATAATGTAGTTATCTGATGCCAGTATTTCGAGTATTAGATGACCTGACTACAAAATAAAAGAATTGGGTTTCATGACTGTGTCAACTTTAGCCTTTCGCATTTCCTTCATAATAACTTTCAACACTTTTTCCAACCGTGAACGGTGTTCCATTTGAAAATTGTCAGTTTACATTTTAGTTGATCTGCTTCAGTACAGGTTATAAATGATGGATATAAAAAAATCTAAAGCATAGCAGTTTAAAATTTTCCTTTCTTTGGGCCCACCTCTGGAATTAAGTACAATCTATTAATGATTGCCCTATCAGACCGACAAACCATTTGAGAATAATGATTTGTGAAGTTTGTGTTGCCACTGACAAACCAACACAAGCATTTAGCTGGTTGTGATCCTATCCATATTGCCAAAGTCACTATCACATGATTGGGACCTCCGCTACAAGCTTTGCGAGTGAATTCACAGTTCCATTGTAATCATATACCAACCATAGCTTTATCTTCATAACCCCCTCTGATCCCGAGACCTCTGATAGCCTAACGCTCTCCCAGCTGAACTACCATGATGCCTAATACTACATAATACTAATTGAGAATACAAACGCTTCCTCAGTTCTCCTGGTCGGTGTTGACCGACTCGCAGATGAAATTGGCTGGTTCGGATATTATCTCCAATTTTAGAATAACAATCATATGACTGATTCCTCAATTGGGTATATGTTTCACAGAACTATCAGCATCAGTCCTCATATTGAAGATTAGTTAGCAGTAGCCCCCCACTCCAACCCTAGGATTAATAGGCGAGGATTTCAATCCCTCGGACTTGATGTCAGTGGGATATAGTCCTCGCCAATTTATACCCTTGGTTTTTATTGGCAATTCTTCATTATCGCTGACATTATAATTTTTGTCAGCAGGTGATGAAAGGGGATAAGAATATATCCCATTCAACATAAAATGCTAATTATTCAATAATATCGTTGAAACAATTTCCTCGAGTCGAATTTTTCTCCGAAAAACAGCAGGTGTATCTGTTTCCCGGCAAATTTTGAGGAGACCAGGTCTAGTCACGGTATAGCCTTTATGGAGACACCCGTAAGTGCTCTTATGTGCGAAAATCCTACAGATGAAAATTCATCCGCCTTGACCGGGACTTCTACAAATCCATCTGCTCTCCTCCTAATTTCTTTAATGTCTCTCCTTCAGTCTCCCGTCACAGACTTGCTTCCACAGACGCGTGCGCAGGTAGAGGGAGAAAGAGAGTAGAAAAAAAGCACGTCGGTGTACGAAGTGACTCTCGAGAGACAGTCGTGCCCATGGAATGAATATATCCGTCCTTGGACCTCCTCCTCTCCCCCTCTCCCAACCCCCTCCCCAACACATCCACTCCACAGCCTCCTCACCACTTCTCCTCCACCCGCCCCCCTTCCCTCCTATTCCAGCCTCCTCATTTCCCTCCCTCCCCCTGTCCACTTGCAGTCTCCTCCCATCCATTGAAGAAGGGCCGAGGAAGGGCGGGGGCCGCGTTTCACACACCGTCACAAGCACTGTCTCCACCGCGCTCAAATGATTGGTTTTTCGGGAAATAACACCCATTGACTGCAAGACTCGTTTAAGGGCGAGAGAGAGAGCGGGGAGAAATGTGAGCGACGGACAAAATGAAAATGATGGAACCTCATGGGAAAAGGTTATGCCTTGAAACATTTGAGTTGAAGTATGGGTGATTTTTCACGCTTTTTCTCTTTCCTTTCGAGAGAAAAATGACGAGAGGTGTGAGAAGATCCTACGCTGGTGATTCGTAAGACGTTTGTTCTTTCCATAGAGCTTTGTTTTACGCATTAAGGCGTAAAAGTTTGAAATGTTTTAAAGGTTCCTCGTGTTTGCTGGTAAGAAGAATATTTCGTTCACGCCTCCGATGTTGCATTAAAATATAAAAGAATTAATTGCGTTTTATACTTAAAGAGATACGAATGAGGAAAAATACTAATACTCGTAGGATTGTTAAGAGTTAGGAATTACTTGCGTGTCTTATAATGATGCCAAATTATGGAAAACTAACAAAATTCTTGTAGAAAGGGGTGTCAAAAAATGTAAGCCGTTTAGCGAGGAATGGAATGCACCCTAGCGCACCAGAGAGAAAATATTTTATAACTGAGGAATTTCTGATGCCCAGATCGGGTCAGAAATTAAACGGTGGGAAATTCGCTCGTTTCATATATTTTGTAAAATAAATTATTCACTCACCGTAATTATTTTTATTGAATGCAAAAACCCCACAAGGTATCTGCATACGGCGTGAAACAAATAAGTTTCGTTATCAAAAGACTTGTAAATGGATGTCTCGTCAATCACCGAGAATCTCCGCCATTTAAAGAATTTTTTTGCCTCAATGACTTTTCTGCATTGACCAAATTCTTCTTACAACTGCGTTAATTTTAAAATAAAATTCACACGGATGGTCTCCTATATGATTTTGGGGAAAACTCAATTGACAGCTGCATAAACTAGAATACACCTACTCGGGCCGAGTCATAGAGGAGAATTGCATTTACACAAACACCTCCGCATTTTCCAATTCCCCCACTTCATGCCTTGCAATAGCGAACCGTCACTGTCACTCGATTAGCACTCAAATCACGTTCTTGTATCACTGTGTTCTGAAATCGCCCTTTATATGCGAATTCTCCCTCTATACACTAACTTTTCTAATGCGTTTGGGTAAGCTCAATCAATTCCAAATACTTGGTTGACGGTTCAAGGTCATTAAATTCATCAAAACTATCCAAATAGAATAGTCATCTAAACATAGCAAGATTGCTAAGGCCCACAGCAAATCTATAGCAATTATCAATGTCTGCGACGATAAAACTTCCAATTTTAGCTAGTTGAATGATAATTGTGACAAGTTGTTCATAAAGATCTCCTTCCGCCCATATTAACTTTTGATAATATCACCGGGGAATAAAAAATAGACGATATGAAAATGTAATACTATAATTTTATTTCAGCCATTTATCTTTCGTCTCTTGGATAAGTATTCATGAATTGAGGCTTGCCGTTCGCCAAAAATAAATCCTCCCATGGTAATAATTCAGAAATACAACAATATCTTTACAAATAGATAGCATGAAGCTGTTTGCTAACTGAGTATAACCTCCAAATCATCATTTGACCATTTTGCACAATTATTGGAAACGTGATCGCCCATATTCCATGATACAACGCAAAACGATGAGCCTCTAAGTAACATTTGGCGAAGGAATTACCAGTAGGCCAGCCTCCTGATCCACGGATAATACCTATATTGAAACCAGATTCTAGATAACGAATAACATATTATTATCAAAAAGGCTAAACAAGCAAAAGATTCCATACATTTTCCATGCATGAAATTCCATTCACTTAGTCTCCACAATAGAACTTTTATAACTGATATGTCAGTAAAAACGTCCAGTGATTGGATCAGAAAACAGAAATTATACGAAGGAAAGCTGTGCGCTTCGCTGAAAACGTTTCATAGCGAATAGCACGAAAAGCAAAGCTGATCGAAGGGTTACTTACAGGAGTATTTAGGTGGCTGTTAGAAAATTGGGGGCTAAAAACTAGACTTAGATTTGCCGAAGAATTGATATCAGGCTAGTTTCAGGATTACATAGGGGCATCATATTTATCCTACACAATATCTTTACTCCTGATAGAGGCGAGAAAATTAGTTAGATTCACTACCAAACTGATAGATAAGAAAACATTTCCTTCTTACGCACCACGCCCTCGTGGCTGCGAAGGAAGTGAGTGATTGGCGGCTGGCAAGGTTGGAAATTGGTGGAATTAGATGGGCAGAAATACATGTGGGGAATTCGATGGATTTGGTTGATATTGCCCTCGGTTACTATCCCTAGGTCTCGGTTATGAATCCCAGCTGATGTGGCGATTTTTCAACACAAATTCTAATCGCAAATGTGCGGAACACACCGTATATGTATTGCTCCATCCGTCGAATGGAACATAAAGCAGAGAGTCCCCAGGTGTCTTATAACAGGGAAGCCCAAAAGGGTCAGAGTCTCGTTCACCCGTACTTCAATTCCCAAATATTTCCCATATTGACGTACCTAAAGATTTCCTTGATGGACCAAATTATCTGCTACCGTAAGCCTCCCTAATTATAAAACCAAATTATAATAAGTAATAATAATTGGTACAGATTTTCCAGCGAAGATAGATTTAGTGGAAAAAGGAATACCTATACTAATTTTCAGAAGCCGCAGGCCCATGTCTCCCAACCTTATATCATTATTTAGCTGAATTAAGTTATAAATTGAGCGTTGAACAGCGGTTCCTATGGCTCATTTCATTGAGAGTATGCTGACACCGATACCAGATCTCTCCATCCTTACTCTATTCCCGTAAAACACTTAGCTTTCCCTCATTGTCGCAAGTGACCTCAGGTGTCGGACGCCTCCCCCAAACAACTAACCAGCCCAGAACATCGTGACTGATAGCAAGCTACCGTTGAGTCGGTCAAATGGCCATCCCCGCAGGGCGAGCCAGCGGCGATAGTCCCGAGAGTGTAAACAAAGCGTTCTATCACTCCGCGCCGCCCAATCGATGGGATCTCACGAGTGAATATCGCTGCCGCCGTAGGATTTGCCGTCGCTTGCATTGGGTCGCACAGAGTCATTCGCAGCCAGTCATTCACTCAACTCACCCGCCCCGCTTGGTAACGAGGGAGCGGAGGACAAGAGAGTGCGCGGTGACGGCACCCAAGATCGATCCAGAGACGCATTTAAGTTTGGCGCGCTCCCAAAGGCGAGCGAGAAAGAGCACGAGAGACGGCGACGACGCAGCAGGGAATGCCGGAGACGAGAGAGACGCACACGCGGACGCGAATTGTGGATACGCCCCGTCGTCCTTAGCGCGGGCGCCTCTTTTGGGCTCAGCACGCGAGCGTCCTTCTGCGATGACACCCCGAGAGCGACGATGGAATTCTCAATGACGTCGACACTGAGCAAGAGAAATGACTCGCGTGGTTGCCTCTACCCATCGATGCAGAACGAAAGTTATTCGAATCAATGCAAGGTGGTAATAGATAGGCATTGAAGAATTTAATCACCAAAGGGCTCTGCAGTTTATGAAATACTCTGCAGGCTCTTCTCTACTAACAGGATGTCTGCTGGATAATGAATTAATAAAATGAGACATAGGCCTGCGATTCCAAAAAATGAGTAAGAACGTCCATTTTTTCCAACTAAACCTACCTCAACCTATAAGTACCTCTAACAAAATAATCAGCTCCGACATATGACGTATTCCATTTTTGAAGTTACCGTTAAAGTGTAAGATTCACAACTGAGAAAGGAATGAGAGGAGGCATTAAAAATAAATCTTTATTTTCACCTTCCTTCCTCAAAGGCATCGTATTCTTTTCGCAACTGCAGGTAAGTTAAATTTTAATAATGTAAATGAAGCCACGGAAGTTATAGACCTACATTTTTGGCTCATTAAGAATAACTGAAGCTGAAATTTACTGAATGTTCCACAAAATTTTCAGTTTGGTGTTCGGCAGCTCATATTTGATTTAAGTGATTTCAAATGCCTTGATCGCAAGAAAATTCTAACTTTATAATAAGAAATAAAAGCTTAGAAATTCTATTGAAATATGGAGTAAACTTTACCAAGCGAAAATGCCAACGAATGGGAAAGGTGAATTATGAGGAACCTAAGTATTTTTTGTGATTCCATTTCAACTCAGACAGCAACTTATTCACGTAACGGTCCTATTTCAAGTCACCAATCGGATATAATTTGATGAATTTTCGAAAATATGATCCATTCATTTTTCAATTCAACTGAAAAATTTGCTGAGTGGATAGCCTCTAAGGCTTATCTTAACGTCTCTACTCATGCATGAGAAAAACACTAGGAATTTCTCCATCTATTAAACTTGACTCACCTGATTACTGCATCGTTCCCATTGTTTTCATCCCACACATCAAAGGGAAAGCACTAAATTAGAGGAGGACGTCCTTAGTAGCCCACCTACATGCTTGAGATATTTCAGCCAGCACACAGTATTACCTTATTCTCCAATTAAAGCACACGAACATACGTATTTGGGGCATCTGCACAGCACAGCGTTGCATCAAAGCTCTCGTCTAGGCCTTGACCTAGCATCGCAGAAAGCGCTTGAGAAACTTAAACTCTCAGAACGAGGAGAGGAAAAGGTGAAAGGTGAGGGAGGCGATATGCCACGTGAGAAGGGCGTAAGAGAAACTAAACGAAGTCATAGTACTTTGTGGACGCTACCTTAATACGGCCACTAGTAAAAAAAGGTGCTCTCCTGAAAGGTTTCCGTAAATTTCGAAGAGTAATGGGGAGTGCATACTATCAAACAAAATTCAAATTATGCAAATGGAAATTCACTGAACAAAAAAAATTGGCTGAAATCCACAGCTCCTGTGCAAAATTATTTTACCATGGTTGAGGGAAGAAAATTCGGACGGACTGCGGGGCCCTGCCGGGAGAATGGTGCGACCTGAACGGTAAATGGCGTCGGCATCCTCCTAGGTTATCACGACGATCATGATTACAAAAATTCTACGAAAACCCAACATTCTTCAGAAATGACTTAATTCACAGGTGAAGATTCATCGATATATACGGCACATACGACAGTTGGTTTTCGAACCATTATCTATTACCGAATATTGCAGCGATGAAAACGGTCAGGTTTTTAGCAAAGTTGACGATTTTTTTCTTTCCAATATGAATTGGGTCAACCTTGCAAACCAATGTCTGCAAGGTTGACACAATGGTGATACTTTAAGCGTCAAGCGATGAAAACAATATACTATTAGGTATCTGTCAGCATGTAACTATGGCGACGAAAACCCCAGTCGTCTGATAGCGGCATTATGAGCCAAGTATCCATCCTTAAAAATTAAAAACACAAGCTGAAACGAAATCAACGGTATCATGAATCCTAAGAGTGCATATGTAACCAGCCGAGTATAAAAATATGTATCGAGAATAAGATGCAAATGCATATACTATCTTCACTCATCAGGGTATCTTGAATTATTGATGAAATACTTCTTTCACAGAGGAAGTCGTCACCAGTCGATGAAACACACACTACAAGAATTCGTCACTAGGAGGAAAAAACAAGTTTTTTGAACGGACTCTACAGTACCATATGCTTTGACGAATACATTGTAACATCAGGATTGAAGCATTTGGTTAGAAAATTAACATCGAAGGCATCATGGCTAATACATGACGCTGATTCAACGAGAAACAAAAAACGGTAAAGCAGATGTTTATGTCGCCAGCCGATGATTTTTTATTGAAAAAGAATAGTACTTACTGAGCAAGGGTAGGTATCTCAGAGGGTGAGGGGACGGAACACTAAATCCTTCTTCAAGAAGGAAATAACTTCGATGATATCTTTAAGGTGGCATCACAACATGGACAATTATCTAGTTTTCAATGACTTAATTAAATTTTTCTAGAGTTTCAACGTCAAAATGCCGTCTTTACCAAAGCTCGGAAAACCTGTACCCTACAGGAAGAGGGTAATTGAATTCATTTGCACCGCCTAGGACAGGAGGAAAGTTTGATGTAAGGGAAATTATTTAAAAGATTGAGGAGGATAGGAAAGGAATCCGACGTCAGCATTATTCTTCTCCCAACGAAAGGCGCCGATAAAACCACATTTAAAGTACCAACCGACGGACGTAGTTAAAACACATTCTCATAGCTACTAAATAGGGTTCCGGATTCTTCTCATACATATGCCGTCAAGAGCAATAATAGTGTAAGTAAAAATTTGACTTTTTCAAAATCAGGCTTAAAGTTGTATAAATCAACCTCTAGTGCGGCTTTCTATGGAAAAAAACGTAGAAGTCAAGACTAACACTAAAAATGGCAAGAAAACGGACTTACCCCACAAATACTTTCTAAGGCTTACTTTAGTTACTTAAAACATATCGATGGCTTAGTTAAATTATTTATCGCGTCGAAACTTAGGTCTTAAAATATCTGTTACACAGAACGCTCTAAGAATTCATAAGCTTACAAGTTTGTTAATTCTTACTTTGGGGGTATTCATAATTAGTTATATTTTATTGTTTTAGGCTGTAAGAGCACATCATTAGTACGTAAAATACAGCCAATGCTTACATCAGCTTCATCATAGCCATTTTAACAGGTCAGGTAGCCACTGTAGACAACACACTTCAGGGATTTAAACAAGGACCTTCAGGATTGAAATCCAGTATTACGGCCACCGCCTTTTCCATATTCCTTTTCCTGTTCCCTATTTTCTAAATGCAAAGCTCAAAATCCTAGCTTTTCAGCGTGTCAGACGAACTTAGACGTTCCTAATCTGGGGTATCCGACACTCGCGCGGAAATAAATAGTCTAAAGAATGGGAAGATGAATCCTCGACAATCGGATGAAGACGTGTTTCCAGCACCTGGGCGTCATGCGTTCCTGCATCGACTAGAAGACCTAGAATGAAGAAGAAGACGAGGGTTGGACAACAATGGAGGATCCATCCATCGCGGAGATTGAAGCCTGACGTCGCGTCTCCTACCGTCGAAGCCGTCCACCTAATAAAAGCGCGGAATGGGCCGCCGGCATTCCTTCCACCGTGCACCTGCAGAGCGCACAGCACGACACGATTCGTTCCAGCCTTTGCAGCGGTGAGAGGAAGGCGTGAACGCGGAATAGGGAATCACAATTAGAGTGAGAGAAGTGTCGTAAGGCGCGATGAGATACAACCAAAACATCATGTAAATACATCTGATGCTTTCCCATTCTCAAGGGAAAGGCCGACGAACTCAATTCAATGCTAAGGCTTACTCTGGAAATAGATAATAATATGAATAGCCAACGCAACTGTTGAGGGTTGTTGTGTTTCAATTATTTTTTTCTCAAAGCTGGTACACAAACAAGCTGCATTAAACATTGGCCTACCTTATTTTGTGTTTTACAATGCGTACCAATCTATTTTACATAGCACCATCGATAATCCGTTTGTAGTATCACGAAACTGATAAAATTTTTAAAGGGTAATTCGCAAAAATTTAAGTATCACTTGTAATGAAAAAAATGTAGTGAGACGTACTCTTTTGCTGGACACTATCTCATAGATATCTTGCATTACACGGTAAATACCATAATACAATTAACAATTAAACCTGCTCCCTGTTTCACTTCTCACTATTTTAACACACACCACAAAAACAACACTCGAAATCATCCAAACAGAACATAAATAAACACCTTTTGCAACAGATATTAACATTTATAAACTACACTGCGACACACTATGCCCATCACCGCCACACAACACAGAAATTCACATGAATCAACACCCCTCAAAAAATGTGAACAACCACAAACCACTGTCTTTCAGGCTGAACAATCAATCCACTAAACATCTTTACAACCAGCAAACCTACTTGTGGTGAAAACAAAGAGCAAATCTCCGTGCATGCACCTCCTCTCCTCTGACGCGTGCGGACCTTCTCTGCTGTACTACACGGCACCTCGTGCGTCGTGGCGACACCCCGTGGTCCCAGCTTACTATCACGACTTCGGACCTGTCGATGCTGTTCCCCCTCACTATTAACTCCCACTAAACAATCAGTAAAAAAAACTTTTCGTCGATAGTCGTCCCCTAATATTCGGATTATCGTGGTTACTCGTGGCAGGCGGTCGACACAACGCCCCCCGTCCAATTCCTAGCTCAGCGTGGTTACTCGTTGCAAGCCATCTAAACAATGAAAAACCCATCGGCTTGTCCACCCCTCCTTTTACAGTTACTCGCTGGGACCTATCATTATCCTTCTGGAAATTTCTAGTGTATTCGAGATTCAACGTATTGATAACCATACATCAAATAAATAGATCGCGCGGGTGTATACGCGGTCATAATGTTCCAGCGCGCACCAACAAACATGGGGGAATGCGCCCTATTTAATATACTAAAATATACTTGGAATACAGCACGAAACTATTGATGGATGATTTATCATGACACGAACAAAACGGCGGCGGGATAAAGTCCTCGACTGCTAACCAGAGGGTCGCGGGTTGGAGTCCCGCCTGGGTAGAATATTTTCTGCTCAGGACGTGGGTGTTTGTGTCTCGTCCGTTGTTACTGTTATTTACCCGACGTAAATTGGCCCATTGGGCTGTATTCGGGATACAGAAGATAAATAAATAAAACATCCGCAGAATGAACACACGCCACACTGTACTAAAACAAAGCACCCAACTGCGACAAACATGCAGTTCAACATATCCAGAAGCAGAATATGAGTACGTTACAGACTTCTTTCATCCTTAATACAAAATATTTCATCAGAATTGAGCGTCAAATGTTTCTACAAGGAAGATTCAATGAGGGCGGTCCCATAGAACACGCCAAAATAACATCAATTTCTTTTTCCCATCACGATTATCGACTAAGTTGTATTCTTATCGTTACACGCTAAATCGAGGGACCTAAATTTTGACATAACTTGCATTTAAATAAGTCTACTTTTTCATTTTTAATTGGTTTCAAAACTCAAGTCCATGCAATTTTTCACATCAATGGTACTTAGTACCTATGTAAAATCGTGATTGATGAGTATCTTATATCCGCATAATTTGACATATTGAGGACACATTTAAGATTTAGTAAAAAATATTAGGCTTATTAATTCAAATAATGGTTACGAGTTATCTCCATAACATTTGGCAAGATGGCATGGATTACAACAATTTTCGAGAAAATACTAATTAGATTTTGTAAATACCCGGTAAAACATAAATCTTACTCGTTCCTTTCATGAAGAAACTTATTTCACACAAAAGTTTCTGAATGACCACAAATCTTCGTTGGACTACGAATTTTACGAACAAAAACTCGATTTTCTATTTTGTCAAAGCATTGAATGAACTTAAATAGTTAAAAACATCATCTTCTTCTTCCATTGTCATATATTATATGATTTTCTGCAGGAATCTCATCGTTTAAGGCGTTCAGAATATACAGAGATGTCTCACTAGCACGAAACGGACTGGCCTCGACAGTCTCCACCAAGCGGCAATATACCTGGCGCGGTTAATGCGTCATTTGTTTCGGATATATAGCCACATACGTGTAACGGATGTGCTGCTTGATTAAAATTGAGACCAGCGGGACAGAGCTGGTTGTATAAAAAGGGGTTAACTGAAAAAAAATTTCCTCATATAACGCGGAGTAGCAGAAAGTGTTCTGGATCAGCAAGGATGAGAAGTGAGGGGAAAAGGGGAGTTTGCCAAAGGAAACGCTGCTTGCGGGAAAAAAGAGATGAAATCTGGCGATGGGATCTTTTAATAAGAGCGCCCGAGGGTCGAAACTGGTTGACGTACCTGGTTACGGAGCGATGGTTCTCTTCTGCCTGCAATTCCCAGGAGAGAGAGCGAGATGGTGAAGAATCTTCCTCTATCTTTCCCGCCTTTCTATTTTGACACCCACGTCCATGAGCAACTCAAGGGAGCCGCCCTCCGTACATTTCCTTCCTCGGGACTTCATTCACTGCCCTTTCCGTGGCGTTACTAACCGTTGCGTTTAAAATTAAACCACTATAATTCCATAATTGCCTAAACAAAAACTTCATACTAGGTATTCCATGCAGATTTATTTCACCTGTCGGTTTAAACCATTGTAAGGTACTTTTTAAGATCTTGAAAATGACGCTTTAACCGCTTAAACCAATAGGCGAAATAAATCTGTGTGGAATACCTAGCACATAGTTTATTTTTTCAGCAATATATATTCAACATAACTTACATTCAACAATATACGCCTGATTCCATTATAGCTGCGGTATTGAGGTATATGGTGCTTCCCCGGTGGATAATTCTTGCAACTTCTTTACGGATTACCCACAGAGTCCCTAGTCGCGGGTTATAGATTAAGCCGCCGCCGATGATCAAAGTCCAGAAAGAAATGGTGGAATTAGTCATTAAATCGTCGGCAGCTCAACTCCTGACTTGGAAAAAATCCAGCGAAAAACACTCCATTGCCAGAGGATTGAAGAAGCAAGCTTACGCTCTCCCTTACCACACCGCGAGCTCAGGATCTAATCAGAGCCAAATAGAATTATTTGGTTAAAAATAACCTATGGCATTGAGACCTCTTGGGTTACATTTCTCTAGCCGTTCAATGCAAAGCATCATGCCAGTGGACGTCTCGTACTAAGCGTGGCTACCATGGACGACGGATTTCTCATTACCCACATTCCGCTCACAATAAAACGTTCCTGAACTCACATACTGCCATTTCTTAAAGCAATTGTATGCTCAGCTACAGCTACTGTTAGTATCAAATTAAAAACAGCTCTTAATAAAAGGTTAATAAAAGGTTTAATAAATAATTGTTTTTAGCTTCAAATTATGTACAATGTTTTAAGCGTAGTCAATTACTGTTCCTTGGGGAACATCAGCTAAAGGAGGCTAATGACTACATCATATTAATTAATGCAGAAACCATAGATGCTGGATATTAGATCACCTACTGGGCCAAAAATACCAGTACAGTTAGTCTTAGGAATCTAATACACTGGTTGATCATAAAATTATTCTCCATTTCAAAATGTTTCACTGAGTCGTTGAATAATGATCCAAAGGAAAGGCAAAATATTAGTTGCATGACTGTCATTCGTGATCTTGTCCAAGGCAAACATGGGGTAAAACATTTTTAATCATTAAATGCCGAGTCATTCAGCTATAAAGGCTTTTTAAAAGTTATGTACTATGACTCTTGAAAGTACCCTTATTTTCATGATGAGGTGGGTTAGTATTGAAAAAAAGGAAGGAGAATGAAGATTATCTAGGCAGTGTGTTGGTGATGAAAAGATGTTGCTGGAGCAGTATGGAGTAGAATAGTGTGATCAATAGATAGCAGTATCCCAAACTGGAAGAAAAGTTATCAGGAAGGAAAAAAATACATTGTACTTTTATGACTGACCAAATCTGCCTTCAATCAGAAGAACATCTATAATAACAACCGTGATAAAAATATCGAGGTTGATGGTTATCTGCACCATTAAGGAGTACATAAACACTGAGAAACGGGCGTAACATTGTAAAAACCAGCCATCTTTCGAAGCTGTCCGGCTTTTTAACGTCTACGCCTCACATTCCGAACATTTCCATATGTGTTTCTTTTTGTTTTATTCCAACTCCGATGGTCCCTCCGAGGAGGAGACGGTCACGCATAGCATTTGGCAACCACCAACTCGACACCGGCACCACCGCCCGTCGTGTAGGCGAGGACACCGGGGATGGGCGACAATTCTCAGTTTTTTAATAAAACGGATGAGATTCCACAAAAGGGGCGCCATGAAATGAGAACGCCCGAGAGGCGAATGATGGAAAAGTTCGGGGGAAGAAGAGGTAAGCGTAGAAGAGAAAGGTAAAGTCAAATCGGAAGGGATAAATGAAGGGAGTTTTCTGAAGTGGATGATCGGACACAGCTAAATGGAGTGGGGAAAGAAGGAAGTCGGCCAACCAATGCGTGCGACAAGAGAGCTGAAAGAGTGACTGAAATACGTAATTTTGACAACTGAGAAACACTTAGAATTAACGGCTTTCACTGATGATGTCTTTCATTGACAAATATAATACCAGCACTAAGTTCCATTAAAACAAATAGTTTCAGGCTTAATAATGTGGAATATTTCATCGCCACAGTGAAAGAAAATAAATAACCAATAGTATTTATCTATGTATGATTTTACACTTTCCCGGCGAATAACATTTGTGTAAATTTCTCGGGCTCGCCACCGGGTAAGAAATTCATAGGCAGCCCATGAATTTCTTACCCGGTGGCGAGCCCGAGAAATTTACACAAAAGTATTTATCTACCTAGTTTTTGACCAACATAGGTTCCAACAGGTAAACGTGACATCGAAAATGTCGATTATGCCCGTGATAACATAGTTTGGTAGAATAAAACCTATATATAGGTATATACAACGGATTTTATTAGTGATAGCTGTGAATATCGTACGATCCAGTTTTGCAGAACTATACACCTTTCAACAGTGCCGTGTTTTCAGACCCAGGAACACTTTTCAAAGCTATTCCTTTCACAGAACACAGAGGCTGCACAAATTGACACTATTCCATCTAACCACAGAGTAGGGATTTCTTTCCTTTATCGTGATGTATAACTTAGTTCACATACAAATTATAATTAAGAATCATTTTAAAGAACAATGAATAAATTATAAATAACACTAAGCAGCATAATTGCGAAGAAGAAAGCGAATCTTTGTCTAAAGTAATGCAGAAAATAAGAGTAACATTAATGGCAAAAAATTAGTATAATTAATGGGATTTTCTTTTGAGCTAAATTGGTGTGTTTGGGGCTATTAGGGAGACCCACTGATATTTTCAAAAATTATACATCATGCTTGCTCTACGTGGCAGAATATAATGATAATCTAAATTTATTAAGAGCCATGAAATATGTACGATGGGTTTTCAATTAAATAGAAATTATGGGAAAAACAAAAGTCGAATTAGCCAAAATTGCGAGTGGTTCTTCCAGCGTTAGCAAATAATTTGAAATTTCAGAATATTCGTTGTCTTTATTTCATTTTCATGGTTTACTCCAACAAATACACATGCAAGTCGTTGTAAAATAAGTAATAATTAATATTTTTTCTGATTCTCTGGTAGCCTTGAAGTCTTATGCTTGTATCGGGGTGGAGAGAGGAAAATTATAACTCTGAATCGGATAGGAAACAGGCTTTCTAAAAGAAACATTAAGATAAGCAAGTAAAGTCGTAGTTCATATACGATCCTTCAGCTTAAAATGGGGATTCAATAAATGACCGTTCGGAATCATAAGGGCATCCTCAACCGCCCGGACCACGAAGTGGAGGGTTGAGAGAACACGGAAATTAAGTTTAGAAGTCTGGCAAAGAGGCTAAAGGCCGTTATTCTAAACATTTACTTAAATTCTTAACATGACAAAGATCGAGATCGAAAAAAAAGTCTTCAAAACAAACCAATATATGCAGGGTGTCGGTATTCCTACAGTTTTCACTAATCAGGGACGATAAGGAATTTTATATCCCCTTACAAATACCTCACCTCGAATAACTCATGATGAACAGAGTAAGCAAAAGTCTCGCTAAATATGCTCATAAACCTCAGTTAAAATGCAAACTAGCGTATACTCCTAATTTTGGAGCAAAATCATGGCACTTAAAAGTGCTAAAAATACTACCTAATATTTTTTGGGGAACATATTTTATGATGTAAACAAATGAAATTTAAAAATTATTTCTTAGAAAATAATTGACATCTAAAAGCGCAAGCTTGGGCAAGTAGAACTACGACAGCTTTTCCATTTTTTCACAACTGGCTTTAATACGAATTTTGACGAAATTAAGCCTTTAATATAACCCCGGATGATGTTATTAGTATAAGGACGGGGCTCACAGCAGAAGAGTGAGTTTGAGGAGATGGGTGAAAATGCTAAAGAGAGATACATATCCAGCGATCTGATGGGGTGTGAAAAAGAGTGAGGTTGAAGAGGGATAACAGAGGGGGGTGACAGAAAAGGGAAAGATGGAGACAGGAGAAGGGGAAAACGGAGAGAGAAACAAGGTGAAGGTATAGTCAAGTGAAGGGCTTAGTGAGTTGGGGCGGCGTAAGGGGAGGTGATTCTGTCCGTTGAGGAACGGAGTGTTAAAGAATAGCAGTGAGCACTGATATCAGGCACGAAGCAAGCGCCTCGTGCAATGGGCGTTTCCACTTTCATTAACAACTAAATAGATGCATCTTTTTCTCGCCACCTCAAGGAGGCAGGAGTGGTGACTGTGGGTCATTAACAAGACATTTTACTTATTTTTCAAGTTAGTCACAAAACATTCAAAAAGCCCATTACATTGAAGTAGATCTGTTAGCGTGGTGAATCTCACATTAATAGCAGTGATGGAAATGGTACAGTAGTGCATGTCATAACTTGGGTTATCGATACGATTTACTTACGATACTACTTACGCCACATTCTACAGTGGCCTTAAAAGAAGCTAAAATGATAGGTTTTTACGAGGAATATTTCAAGACTATTACAAATTCACAATCACAAAATTCAAAATCACCGCAATCACAAAAGCGATTGCGATGAAACAACATGGAAACAGATTATTGGTTAAATGTAAGTTAAACTTTTAAGTAGTGATGGGGCGAATTCAAAATTTGATCGAATCCGAATCCTGTTTTTTTATCGAATCCGAATCTCGAATCCTAATCCCAAATCCTCATTTTCATTAAATTCAAATCTTCCTTATCAATAAATTTTTAAATAATGCTTCCTTTCTCGTGAATTCTCTAATTAAATCCAATTGAAGCTGTATTTTATTTCTTAAAGTAAATAATAAATGAATAATGGTCATATAGTCCCCACTCACTGATATTAAGGACATGCTCGAGGACAAGTATAAAGAATGGGTAATTTCAAAATTAAATCACAGTTTGATTTTTCTTAAATAAAATTGAAAATTCACTGAAAACAAAAAACATGTTTTTGTTTAGAAAATGCAGCATTTTCACCCTCTCAGGATCTAATCGATTTATTTTTTTATCAACCAAATTTCCAGCAGTACTGAAGGCACTTTCTGAAAATACTGTTGCTGGAAGAATGCAGAGGAATTTTTTTGTTAGAATTTTCAAATTGGGATATTTATTACAGCTTCTCCAGTAATCCATAGTTGATATGTCAGGAGGCAAAAGAGCTTCTTGTAAGTAAGCTTCAAAAAGAGATAGTGACGGAAACTATCGATAGTTCTTTCGGAGAGAAATATGCCCCGAGGAAGTAATAAGCGAGAAGTAGTGATTTCCGAAACCAAATGGGGATTGGATATTGTTGCGGCGTTACGCTTCTTCGGAAGATGAACAGAATGATACTGCAAAACGATGCCTTGAAAATTCCTTAAGACAATTTAAAAATATTCGGCGGTGGGTTTCCGGATGCTTCGATAGGTATTTTACACAAATTTGCAACGTCGAAATTTATCAATATTTTGACCACTGTATATCGTTACCTGTCGAGGAGCTTCATTATCGGTAGTTCTCCGCCACTGGTACATAAAATCCGTACGACTGGTATTCAAATCACAAATTCATTGATTCGACCGAATCTTTCACCTATGGATTCGATCGAATCTCGAATCCATGAATTCGATAGGATTCGACCGAACCTTTGCATCCCTGCCCCAACTCTACTTTTAAGTACTGGAAAATCTACTGAAGTTATTGGTTAGAGGAGAAATGGCTAAATTTAAAAAACACAAAACATTTTCATTGTACCTTCCCCACAAAGGTGTGTGGAAGGGTGTGTTGAGAAACAATTACGGAGAACAAGTAAAGAAGAAAAGAAATTGGAAGAGATAAAGGAAGAACAGAGATCGATGTCACGACAGAATGGCATGTGGCTCTTATTTTTACTGAAGTCATAAATGGTTCAAGTATAGAAGACAATTTTGTACCAATTAGTTTTGAACAACATAATTCATAGTTACTAGTCTCTGTCAGTTCTAGAGATAGAGTTAGGGGTAAAAATAATATCCACTGAATTCACTCAGGTGATGAGGAGACTGGGTCAAATACATCGGTTACTTTCACCATCACCAACGAATAAATGACCGGTTAAAATTTGATCCTAGTCTTCTGTTTCAACGTCAAATCATTTGTGGAACTCTATCGCCACCCAATCCTAAAATTGTACCCCTTCCATTTAAAATAAGTAAAATTTGCACATGCTTTAAATGATACCTCAAACTTACTTCTACCATCATTCAATATTTTTGGGTACCGTATTCCAAACCGAAAACACGTACCTCTCGGGCTACGCATACAACATACTGGCAACAAGGCTCCAGCAAGAAAACCTCACGTAAATAAAAAACTTAAACAGCAAAGGTAGGGATCTTGTATCCATGGCGAGCCAAAAGTTACACTTAAAAATTCTTTAAATAAACTTTTTTCAAACTTGACTATTAAATATCGCTCGGCTATTCAATCATGAGAGTGAAATCAGGTGATTTTATTTTGACTAATCTAAATCACGGGAATGAACATCTAACGGAATACTCTATTACTTCGCTCCCTAAGCTACAAAGTGAAACTACTTCTGCTCTAATGCCCGAGAATTTCAATGCCAAACAAAGCTCCCCATTGCTGCACTAATTTAACAACTATGCTCACTCATCAGCTAGCTATATGTTAGATCAACTATGTCTAGCGATTATCGAAGTCTAGAAGTTCACATTTTTATCCCTGGATGTACATACAACTTAGTTCAATCGCCACAATGAAACGTCTTTATTAGTAAGAAGCGGCAAAAGAAAGTTACACGGACGTTATTTATTCATTTTATTAATAGCAGATGAAAATATTATGATATGAAGTAACCTATTCAAACCTACAGATTTTATCCTCATAAACAAACATTCAATAACAAATATTTCAAGAAATCTTCAGAAATAAAAATAAATATCATTAATACCTAGAGGCTTAGCTTCACATTTAGTTTCGCTTTTCCTTAATAATATTTGCTGATATAATTATTTGAATCATTATCCTTAGTAATATCTAATTCGTTAGATACTCTTCATTCACAGGGTTGTTACAAATTGTCATTACGATATGACAGATAGTTGAGTCTTTTATGGTCCTGGGCCAGACTCGACATAATTCCTTTGAGGTCCTAACTCGGGAATGCTACTTGAGAACAATTCAACGAGTTGAGGGGTTCTATCCACCAATTCAACACACCGACAGGGTAATATCGGGAAGAAATGTACAAATTACCCGCGAGGTAGTTAGAAAGACATGGAGGATCACTTGCATTCTAAGCGAAGGAGCTGGATGCGACAGCGAAAGTCATTTGCTATAATGTCTGAAGCATAGTGTGACTACGTCCAATCTTTCATTTCGATGTGCGGCAATAATTTCCTTTCAGTAGACGGAATGAAGGGCGATTTGCGTCCCCTACGCAACATGAAGTGGGTTCTGGGGACCGAAGGGGAGGGATACAGCGGGAGGAGAGGTGACTGATGAGTTCAGCGGATGTCGGTGGAGGGCGACGGGGAAAACCGGAGGTGGGATAGAGTGGCCATGGATGAGAACGTCAAACTAGTGCAAGGGGACAGGAAATGATTTCCGGACTAATATAAGGAACAACTCAAAGAGATGGATTGATTCCCAAAGCAGTGACAGCCCGGCCAGAACCATCAGGAAATCATTTTCCGTAGAAGGAATGCTGTCAGGTAGGAAGCAAATGGCAATTTTTCCTTAGCCACAATAAACAAGGGTGAATTTATAATAGGGCTTAAAAATTGGCTGAATCAGGGTATACAAATTAATGTGAATATAAATATTCAAAGACAAGGCCAAAAATGCCTACAGAATTCCTCACATTAAATGCACCTAAATCGACGTCAATCCCAATGAGCCACCACAAGAGAGAGTGGCAGACGTTGCTGGGATACTGGCCTCAAATTATATAGTTTTTAAAAATATGAGGCTGCTGCTAAACTAGAGGCTGACTCAGCTGCGATTCATTTGAAAAATCTGGATGCTACCTGTTGTATTTTTTGAACTCCTGAGCCTAAGTTGGAATTTCTCATCACATATGTGTGTGGCTTACCTTGACGATCCGTGTTCAAAATTATGGATGGTTATTGCGTATTATTTAGGAGACGAGAATAATCAGATTCGTAAAGAGAACTACCATGACTTCTATAGATGAAATACATTCCGCAGCAAATAATTTCTTTAGAGGTTGCGGAATTTTTTGCCTTCTGAAACCATTTAGGCACAAATCAATACGCATCTGCCAGAAAACCAAATTCACTACCCTTTACTATAAAAAATTCTCAAATTATAAGTATACTTACAGGCAGAAGAAGACCATTTTAGCTCAGCCTTTGAGCAGATATCCATCGCAAGGGAATGAATATTGCCGGAAGGAATAATTATGGGAGGTGACTTGCGAGAAGAAGGAACATAAAGATAGACTGTAGGCAGAGGAAGAATAAATTGGCCGATTGAGGAAATAATAGTGCAAATGAACTAGAAAGTCCATCGACGAAACGGAGTTATGGAATGGTTTAGTGCCACGTGGATAGTCATATTATTTTGTATTAAGTAGGTGCTATCGCGACTCCCTAATAATTATGTCCAGCTCCATTGAAAAATAATAGAACATCAGCTGTTTTACAAAATAAAGACGGTAAAATAAAATTGTTCGAAAATCCCCGATTGTAGACAAAAAATTTAAGAGTCACCACACAGACTGATCACATTATGCATTAATGCCTCATGCGATGCGATTCTTCCAAATGAGCCCTGTCTGAAGGCACTGGGTTAATTTGATCCCAAAATCTGTATGTAATAGATGAACGAACTTCTCATTGGGTTGCACCTCGGGTTGGACATTTGATACGATTATAGGGAGCAAGTCACATTCCACACGCTACCAATGCCGTGTGCGTTGACCTAAATAACTTGCGACCCTGGATCATAAATCAGACCAGAGAAAATTGTAGCCTACTTGAAGAATCCTTACCATACGGAGAACTAAAAATTCAATTGGACAGCAGCCATCGACTTTCGTGATACTAAAACAAAAAATGAGCACGTTTGCACAGATGAAAGTAGTAATTTTTACACCTATACTGACGCTATTATTAAATGTATTTGGTATTCTGCACGGCGTGAGTCAATCTTGACTTTTGTTTTACTTAAAAAATTACAAATCAACCAAGACAGTAAATCGCTTGAAGGAATTTTCATATCTTTTTGAAGTTATAACTTCCTAATTGAAACACTACACACAATGACTTTGAAAACAAACATTTCTTCGGCTAAATTTTCAGCACTAGTATCGTGAAACATAAAAATCACATCAAAAGAAACGGTATATTATTGATAGTGCAAATATCTTAGCATGCAAAAGGTTGCCTTAAAGCGATAATGACGCTAGAACATATCTCCAGTTGTGCCAACGGTCTACACAGCAGGTTATGCAATATGCGTTTGCAAATCCCTTCCCCGGTCAAACTCATTGGATCTCAATTGGATAGCTTTATTACTTTCAGCTTATCTCGGCTCCTCTATCTTGATTCCTCACGTATCCCTGCGTAACTTCCTTCATTTCCTTCCCGTATCCGCCCATCCCGCGTGATTGTGGGGACCGCACCTATGCACCATGGGGACGGGCAGGCGCCTCTGAGAGGAGCCGTGACTGAGGATAAGACATCTGGTCGACGACATCTCTACCACCAAAAGCTCATTCATTCCAATTGCTACTCCGTGTGGAATTCAATAAAGAAGCCTAAGTAAGCGGGGCGAGAAATAGACCTCCAAGATAAGTGGACCAGGAAAAACACACCTACGAGGTAAACTGTGGACACTTACATTCATAACCCACCCTGCAATTCCCTTTGGAGGGAGGCACGATCAAATTTATACCAAAGTAGAGGTTTTATAATTAACAGGCTTTTGTCCTGGAAAACTGGCTCTATTTTAGTGATTTCTCCCACACTGCCCTAAATTCAGAGAAATACCTTTTTGCTTCAGTCAAACGCCAGCATTGATTCGCACATTCTCTAGTTCTCATGACTCGCATCAACCTCTTCATTTCTCTTCTTCTCTTCCACAATACTTTCATCACTAACAACGTCTATACCTCCCTCCCACACCATTCTCTATCATTAATATACTTCGTTATTCGAGTCTTTACTATTCTATAAATGTGACAAAGCTAATGAAGCAGGCTCCTTTCATTGATATCAATTCCTAGAGAATACATTTCACACTCTTTCATGACCCTCTAAATACTAACCCTATTGCTCATTTCTACTCGATCAACGATTCCACCTCCTCTTACAAAATAATGAAAGAAATTTTGTAATGTCCACTTAGTTTTATATTGGTACAACGCATTTCAACGATTGCATCGTCATCATCGGGTACAAACAGGTCAGATGATGACGATGTAATCGTTGAAATGCGTTGTACCAATAAAAAACTAAGTGGACATAACAAAATCTCTTTCATTATTCATAAATATGTTCCACAATATCTCGCCAGATACCGTTAAGTATACTCTTACTATTTCGGTACCAAGGATTATTCTCTCCAATACCGACCACTACAGCAGCAGTCTAATCCTCTCATTCCATACATCTCAGTATGTATTCCTTACACAAAATTTCACATGCAGAGACTTTCGCCAAAGGCTCTCACAAGACTAACTAAACGCCAAAACACTACATATTTAGATGCATCGAAATACATGGAGCGCCTCTATTTACGTAAGACGATAGCCAACTATCAAAAGAAACAGCCGACGATCTCTTGGTGGGCAAATGGAATGCAACAAAGAATCACCATTTCAAGTATGCACAAGTCTGCCTCGCTGTGAACCAAGGACTTGTTTTATTTTCGCTGCTACGAAAGGTCGGGCATATTATTATTCATTTGTTCGACTAGCCCCTCGGAGGACAGCCTCCGTTAGCCGGCTATTCCAGAAAGTGAAAAGAAAACGGCATGACGATCACGATCTATCGCCAGCTGTCTCCACAAACGACAAGCGCCCATAGTTAATGAAAAGAATGCTATGTGGCGTAACAAGGGGTAACCCTTTCATATAGAGATAAAGTAAGGACTACTTTTAAAATTGTTGAGGAATTTTAAAAAGCGGTTACCACATTGTTTCACCCATAACTAAGTTTCTGAAAGTCAAATTTTTAAAAATTTGGGATGGAAGTTTCATTTTTGACCTATGCACTGTGATTAGGTGAAAAAATTTTCTGAGCCTCTAACATATTTCAACTCGAAGTATTTTTTAGTTCCGCGGGTAATCATATATCGAAGCTCGGTTGAATATTATCGATCGGACACTGTGGTGTGCAGTGATGAGTGATCGGTTTGAGAGTGACTGAAGGAAGTGTGCGGTATGAGAGAAGAAGTATTACAGAGAGGTGGGGGAGCGGCTGGAGGCTAAGTGGAGGGAGACGAGGGGTGGAATGGAGTGAACGGTGACATCAGAAGCAGAAGAAAGGAATGGTTGAGAGGACGCGAAGGAGGAAGGGAGTGATTGTGGTGACAAAGAGAATTGCTGGCAAGGAGGCGGAGGGAGGACTAAGAAGGCGGGGTGTGGCCGGCACACACGAGCCGAGACGAAGAAACGCGAGGCCCTCCACGCCGCGGCGCCGCTAATAGCGCACAGCCAACGGCACAGTGGTGCCCGAGTCACTCACCTTGAAGTAACTCGGTGATAACCCACCTCCAATTTAGAAACGATTTACCTCGCGTCTCGTTTCAAACATGCCACACCACCCGGGACTTTTTAGGAGACTTACGCGCAATCACTCCCGCCGACTAAGAACAATATTTCCGCCCATAGGCATTTCACCGATCGCTGTTGGTTTTTCTTTTCCGAGGAGGCGATCTAAGATCATTTCCTCCATTTAAAGTATTTCAAGGAATCAAAACTTTTTCTTTCAATTAATTTTTCGATATATTTTTGTTATTTTCCAAGTTTTTCTCTATTTGCGCAAAAAACAATGCAACACAAATTTAATAGAATGATTAATTTCTTCCATCGCTAAGGCCTAAGATTGCATTAGTATCGATTTATAAGATTACATGGGCATTGCTATCCACGAAAGTTGGAATCCTCGTAGGAATCATCCGGTCTGAAGAGGTTAAGAGTGCGAAGTTAAGTGGCCGGGATGGAAAAAATATATGAAGAATGGAGGAAAGGTGGATAGAAACTACGCTTCTTTTGACTTAAGGTGCCAGGGGTCATCAGTTTAGCCTCCATCACGAGAGATGGAGTATCACACCTTGAAAGGCTATTTACATTGCACTCAAGACGATATTAGTATCCCTAAAAAATGCATATCGCAGCTGGGATTCAAACCCGGGGCCTATAGATAGAAAGCCAGAACTCTAATCACCATGCCAATCAAATACTTCCATCCTTAGAGTGGAAAGTGTCCCTCATAATTTCAAGACGGATTTTGCAGTAAATCCACCTAACTAAAAAAACCTGATAATATCGCTGTTGTATAAAAGCTAATACATGGATCGTCGACTCTCCTGGAGAACCAAGGTTCAAATCATGGTGAAGACCTTCCGGAAACCCCCGAATGAGACTATGGGGTCCAGATCTACTTTGGGGATTAACAACATGAAGGGAAAGAAATTGGTTCTGAGTTATTGATTCAGCGACCAAACATGCCCGCAAGATTATGACCGATTCTATAGCTATGTTCATATGAATTAAGACGAGAGAAACCTATCCAAAAGACAAATGTTACATACGTATGTAGCAAGATAGCTTAAGACCAAATTCGCGCGGGTCTTGTAGAATAGCATATTACACCAATACAGTGGGGATGATGGAAAGACTTCAATAAAAAACATTACATCAACTGAGTGGATTGTGACCTTAACAGGAAGGTAAAGAGGAACTTACTTTCCAGTAGGCGCCGAGTAAAACAAAATTGCATTATTCCCAGTGAATAACTTAATTAGATTCCTTTTGCTACGACGTTTGACCAAAATGTAAAAATAATACTACAGAATATTACCCTCAGATGCAATGGTTAGTCAGCATACTTGTCGAAGATATTAGAAAAAAATATTTCTTAAATGCGCGAATTCCAAACAATAATTTTATCGAATAATCGAATAAGTCTTATGATTTCCAACTTCATCCCACTAAAATTTATCTTTTCACGGGCCAAAACAGAACATAACTTTGAGAATATGACAAAAATCAGTCAGATTAATTTTTGTCGCACCATAATATCGTATGAAATATTGCCTCAGAGTCACTTGCCTAACAGTTTCATCCAAGACACGGAGAGTGTCTAGCCCGCTAACTCCAGCACAGTGATTACACAAGTCAGCCATGGAGTGTGCGGCGGCAGAACGCGAGGAAAGTAGACGCCGATCACTTCTGTGCAATGCGCACGACTAGCGCCGGCGCTCCGTCCGCAACCTTGGCGAAATTTCATCTTAAGCCAAACCCCATGACCCACTTATATGGAGACGAGGGCATGCTCACATCAGAGGTCTTGGAAATGGATGCAAATAATCTAAGCACTACTGGAGTTCAGAAGGAAGAAAATGTATTGACATTTACTTCAGTTCAAGAATTATTTTCTCTGTTCCACTCACTCTTCAAGTATTGGAATTTGAAGCCTAATTATACATTTCCAAAATTAATATGAATGATTTTTGTAGAACATATATTTTCAAACGTAACAGCTAATACATACACTGAAACGCCCAGACCAAGATAAACAATATTTATAGGGAATGCTAATCTCTATAATTGGTCCATCATAGTCTGTAACCACACCGTTCGCGAATAACAAGGGTATAAATCTTTCGGATTAGAGTACTTGCGTAACAACGCTGGAGAAATGAAATGATTACAGCTGATGGGAGTGTATTTGGGTAGTTACGCAGCAATATAAAATAATTCCAGTCAAGCCATGAAGGGAAATATAATTATTAGTCATAATGTAAGTGAAATAAAGTGGAAAGGCATAGAATAAATGACCAAAGATCAGTTCAGTTATCAAGCAAAAAAGCCTAAATCCCAAACGTGATATGATGCAAGGAAATTTTTAATAAAATAAGATGATTAACATAAGAATCCACTTCATATTTAATGACAGGCACTTAGGAGACGCGAGTACAACGGACGGAGTTTTCACTTGCTAACTCGCCACGCAACAGCTGAACTCGCCACATATATGAAAATGTCCACTGAAAGTTGAATAAAAATCCTCCGACGTCAGGACTAGAAGCTGTGCCATTGGGATGGGAAGTCACTCCCCTCGCTACGACTAAAACCGGATTCCCTTCAAATATTTTAAATAGAGAGAATCATTTAAAGAAAACATTTGATAGAAAAATGGTAAGATCAATGGAAGTCCTCATAGTTATTTGATTATGTATCCAGAAGTGATTCTCCGGTCAAAGTAATAACCGAGTCTCCAATTTTCGGTCGATGAGTATTTAAGCCACGTAGGAAAATTGAATAGTAAACGGACATCTTAGCACGTGGCCAAATTAAAATCGCTGATTTTTTAACATTACTCGCTCACTGCCATTCCTCCATTCCATTTCGCTGCTAATGGCATTTGCAGCACCTCATTACGGCGGAGCAAAGAAGTAAACACGAGGCTGCAGTCGTGTGATACTGACAACCATTTCCGACGTGTGGATCTGGTCCTGTAGTGACCATTATTAAATATCTTTGATTTACTTTCATCAATATAGGAAAGTTATAGTTGGTTGGGTCCCATTTCCTTTTATGAAGGAAAGAATTGAAGCACCCACTCTAGAACATGAACCCTTAGGCGAATTAGAGATACTTCAGTTCCGGGCTCATTCCTGAAAGAGGAAAACATTCGGGCATGGTATAATCGAAGGATGGCATGATTTATATCACCGTAATTAACATAATAGATTATATATAATCAGAGTAAAAATCTCATGGGTATTAAACAGATGACGGCCTCAATCGTCTTATAAGACTCGATTCTCTTTTCATCTCATCTCCGTTGTCCCTTTCCAAGTCATCCATGTACCCTTATGGTTACAGTGGAAGGATTTCCTGAGATGAACACCGCGGAGGACTAAACTCTCCTACGACCGGTTAAGGCACACATCCGATTGGTCCTGGTCCCGTAGTGACCATGATTAAATATTTTTGATTTACTTCCATCAATACAGCAAAGTTGCAGCCGGGAGGGTCTCATTTCCCTTTCAAGCAGTATTTTAACGTGACCATATAACGTGGACCAATATTTGTTTATGTCCTATCCTTCGACCTACCGGCATTGGTGGAACTACAAGGAGCTATTACGAAATGATAATACAAGCACAATTAAATTCCACACAGCACTTGCATTTCCTTAGATAGCCTCTAGTTGTTAGGACCCTCACGTAAACGAAGTTTTCATACATTTACAATTACAATATATAAAACATCCTTTTTAAGATATTGAACATTTACTTGGACACCAACTATACGCATTGAGTTCATTTGGAGGCTTGGAAAACGAGAAGATACGAACATATTGGAGTAACAAAGCCTTTTGTGTGTCCAGAAACTCATTTTGGAAGGACTGGACACAGTCAAACCGCAGTCTGTTGCATTATAGTGAAGGACTCCTCAGTTGTTCGTTCATTAAAATGATGCGACGATATGTTTATTAATTACAACCCAGCTATCTAAACCTTCGCCGTCACTGTATTCGATGGCAAAAGCTGATTTCAAAGGGCCCAAACTCTATTCATTTACCTTTCTCCGCCTGCATATTCTTCATATTCAACTCCCGCACATTTCTACATCCGACAAAACTGACGGGTATATAACTCAGGGCACAGTTCAATACCAAGTATTGAAGAAGTGAATGACTGTTAAGTAGTTCACTCATTAATAAATACGACTTAACGCACTAATTTATAGCCAGTCTGCCATCTATAGATTCGCAACCGAACTCAATGGCCCAAACCGACGTCAAGGCACTCGAATCCGGCACCTGTATATTTGAACACAATTCAGAGTTCGGAGTGGCTGACAGGTACACTGATGGCTCGATTGCACGGGGTACGGTACAATACCGGACGGACCGACGCAGTTTATTATTATTTTTTTTAAGCTGTGCCAGCACCGTGGAATTCCGCGTGCAAGAGGGACGCTTCGTAGGCTCTTGCATGATTTGGATGGCGTCCAACTCGATTTGTCAAAGCGTGGGGAGGGAGGAAAGAGGCTTAAGATGGGAGAGGGGAGGAGGAGGCGAGGGTGGAGGGTGGGAGGCGCTGGATGGAGAGTAGGTGGGCGGGGGTGGGAGGGCGCGGAGGTCGGCGTGACCAAGCAATTTGGCCGGCTCGGGGTGGACGGACGCCTGCCTCCCTCTCTCTCAAGACGACGCGAGACGGTCCAAAACAAACCGGAGGTCGTTATTTTACACTCATATCCGTTTAAAGAGAACTCGTGATTTGTGTAATGTCGATGATGAGGCTCATTTCTCCCGGCCCACGTTAATTGATGGGAGAATCCCGTAGCATGGGCGAGTGACGAGACATTCCGACCGGAGACAGGACGATATCAATGGCTCGAGCCCGAGAGAGAGAGCGTGGGAGGCTAAACTAAACTCCCACCATTAATTTAAACGACTGTATTAATTCCACGTCCGCACTGTGAAATGATTGGACACGAAATAGCGAAATCAATTGCAGCTCGCTTGAAAATGGTAGGACGACATGCGTCGACGTATTAAAGAAGGTCATTCTGCATTCTGTACAGACAAGCACGTTAAATTTGACCACTTCCCAATCAGTCATTTCGACCCCAGTTCCCCTATATGTTTCCATACTATCAATCTCAACTTTAACAAAGCAAATATCTAATGATAGTTCTTTCTGTAGCACCATGAAAGAAACTTAACTGATTTCCATGAAGTTATTAACGGACAAGCATGCTGAGATACGGCCATGTAAGTACGGTTGGCAGTATGAATACTTCTGAGCTTCAAAGACTAACAAAAAAAGGTTTATTTAAAGGTTTTAATCTTACTGCCTACATACGAATATCAGTATCGAAGTGACCCTCTTTTGAGTGCCCCTAAAGGAATACGTTCACACGTCACAATTTGATTTCCATAAGCCTTACATCTAATTATCAAGTTGTACCACTTAGTTTTAAAACGATAACTTATGCCAAAAAATTAAGCTGTACTATTGAAGTTGATAGGTGCTAAAACACTTAGAGAAAGGTATGCATTAGCATCAACTTCATTACAAATGTCTACTTGAGCTGGAGCCTTGATTTGAGCCCTATCTTGAAGCACTAAGTTTATCGTATATCATCGCTATCGTTCTCACAGTTAGAGTAATAGATAGGTCTAACGTTGCGCACAGTCAATAGTTACCCTCAAATATGGTCGTGCGTCTCAGGTATATTGCGAAACAAAATCTTCAAAGACAAGATAAGCATAAGCACAATCTTTAAACCATATTTTAGGTGAATCTCAGCTCCAAATTTTGACATCTTATTGATAGTTTAGGCACGGAGTTGACCACAGCACATCGCTATCTTTCATCCAAGATATTAGATAAATATCAAGAGAGCAGCGTAGAATTACGAGGTCCTACAACTTAAACAGAAACCTATGTAATTAGGTGATAAACAAGTTCCACGAGAAGATATGTACCCGCGCAAGCTTATTTTAAGGTATTTTAATTTTTAAACACGCCTAACTGGAAGATCGAAGAGATTCGCACTTCGACAGAGAGAACGAAGTGCGAATTCAGACCAATTCGAATGATTTTTTTCATTTTGAATGTTATTCCGTTAGTGTATAACTTATATCAAATGTTTGGAATAGCTGGGGAACGAATTTTTGAGTCCTCGTCTTTTATGAAGAACGGAGTTTATCACCTGGGCCGTCGAAAGTGGGAAAAAGGCACCTTTTCACGGTCATCGAACTTAACACCATGTTTTTTCCTGAACCCACGTCGTCCGTACATGTTTTCCTTTGGCTCCCGCGTCCCCCGGCATATGATTTAAATTGATCCCGCATGTAATTTATCGCCTTGAGGCGCGCGTCAACAGCAAAAGGTCATTCGCGTCCACTCTGGGTGCTGAAGGAACTTATGGGCGGAAGTGGAGGGGAGGCGGTGTTAGGGTAGAGGGAGAGGAAAGGAAAGAGGAGAAGGAGAGAAACCTGGCACCCCCATAAACAAACCTTCCAGACGAAAAAACTCCAGGGGGTCACCATTCTCAACGTCCAGGCCATCGGACGTCATTTTGGACATGTTACAAGCGCTTGGGTGCCCTATTAACGCGAAATACTGAGTGGAAGTAAACTTTCCGGAATATTTCCGTAAAGATTCGAGTTAGAAACTAGTGGTTATTTCGGGAGACATCCGAGTTCAATGATGAATTGCACCATTTAGAGTGGGAGATAGTTTGGAAACGGTACCGTTCTCTACATCACGGCTAGTAACACGTCGGTCTCCTACAATATAACGGTCACGGGTCTAATTCTACTTAGGGAAAGGATAATATGTTTGTCTTAAAATTTAAGGTTGAAATTGAAATGCTTAACATGAGTACATAGAGTCTGAGATATTCTAGGCGAGATATCACTGCATATCGAATTCAATGAATTCGGTCATAAATGTATTAAAAATAAAAGGTGTCAAAATATTAGCCACCAACCGGACTGCTTTTAAACACATTTGCCAAGAAAAAGAAACATTTACGGATTACGCTACAATTGTACATTCCAGAGAGATAATTAAAAACACCAAGAAGAACTGACACAGATTTAGTCATAAATGTAACAGTGTACGTTCCGCATGTTTTATTCTCCATTTTTAGCAATAATGTTATAACTCATTAACATTACTTAGTTCAACGTTCAAGAAATTGGTAATAATTAAAAAAAAATAGAATACAATCTCTGAGACTGCTAGGGAAAAGTCTCATTCTAACCAACCAGAGTAGGGATAGCACCGAAACCCAAGGCTACCCAAGAAACCAAAGACTACTACCTACTACTTCATTGGCATATGAGTTATTTTTAGGGATTAGTTTAAGGGTACAGAGCAATTACGCTTTGACTTTGGTCAAAGTTTAACGAAAGATGTCAAGGTGTCAACGATTTTATCCTCATCTCATGACCGAAGTACTGCACTTAAAGTGCTCAACACACCGATAAATGGATTCCACTGAAAGATTTCGTTTTCTGATAGATCTTAGGAGGGGAGACTTTTCTAGTCATCAATTTGTGCCTTTATCATAAATACCACATACATGATTTACCTATGCTGAGAGTCAGCATGCAACACATTCGCTAAAACTATAAGCAATGAATTCAATATCCTTCTTACACACCTGACAAAACCTCCTTGTCACTTTCAGCGAAGTATGTATACTTAAATATATTCAATTAGTAATGATTGCGGGATAAATACATTTACTTTTAACATTTTTTCTAAACTCCTAAGATTTCGGAGCATGACCCCTAGTAATAGAATTCAGCTAAACGACACGATCGAAACCCGAGATCGAGCCCGGATTGTTTGGAATGAGGATCTTTGAGTGATGTCAGGCGTGACTTCCCGATAGACCGTCGCGATCTCGCGTTCTTCCCTGAGGATGGGACCGTAAAAACCGAGCCCGGAAAATTGACGCATCTTAATATTATTACGCCCATGTTTTTTTATATCCATCTCCATCTTTTGCGGTCATATACCACTGGATAATTTATTTTCAAGAAGACGAGTTGATAAAAAATGATGCAGGTGGCGAGGAGGTTTATTAAGCCATCCTCGTCTCCGGCCCACGGTTTAACAACCTCCATTTACGAACCAAAAACTCCCTCTCGACCTCCCCATCCTCACCGCTACACTCTCCTCCTCCCACCCCCCGCCACAACTTCCCTTCCTTCCATTCTCCCTCCCATTGACGACGGAGCCCACAGACGAAAAAGGGGAAAAGCTTGGGGAGCAATGATGAGCTGGGGACGGGCGGGTCCCCTATAGAGAGTCCACGTTTCGACCCCAGATGGGTGAACTCGTCCCTCACAAATAATGACAAGATTAATGACAAATCAAGCTAAAACTCTAAAATTTGAACAAAACATCGGGAAAGTTAGAGCATTACTTTCCTAAAATTCAACCACAGTTGAGCTCATAGAATACACATTGTAATACCAGATATTTGAGAGTTGCTTCTTGGGGGTAAAAAATGGGATCTTTTTTCTCTTTAACTTCATAGGTATATCAATCTTTTGCATTCCGAATCACAGACAGAATTTTTTAAGCACGAGCTTTCGTCGACCTTTCAGCCGGCTTCTTCACTCACTTGTAAAAACTGCTACCACTTGTAAAAACTTGTAAAACTTGTAAAAACTTGTAAAAGGATAGATTTCTAGTAATAGTCGGAAGAAAAGTTATTAGAGGTATTCTTTTCCATCGGCATAGTCTCTTTACTAGGGAGGTCCACAATATAAATCACGATTTGGAACAATGAAAAAATTAAGCTTTATATTATTTCAATCGTACTTAACAAGTGTGCTTCGACTTAAATCCCAAAAGTATGCGTACTTCTTCGCTCAAGATACTCTGATCTTAGCCTAGATGAAAGCCACTGAAAGGAAGTCTAAGACTTGGTTGAGAGGCTGGTCATTTTCGGATTTCACTGACAACTGAGGGCATTTATGTAATGACAAAAAGGGATAGAATGATGAGAAAAGGATTAATCGGGGAGTGTATGAAGAGTGTATAGAAACCCGACGTTGTCATTTTCCAACACTAAATGAAAGATACTAACGTGCCCCATGTCCCCGACGCTTTTTACACGGCACCCTCTAGTGAGTGGGATTAAGATGAACATTTTCCACTTACGCCAGAATTCGAACCCGGGCCCTCGATATGGGCAGCCCATACTCAAGGCACCACACCGATCCGATCTCCTGTTCATAGAGGTAGGATAGTTCGATGGGATATGAAAAAGGATGGCAGAGGGGAGGGGGAAGGAAGTGGAGGAGAAAAAGAGGAAAAAATAAAATATAAGATTCCGACTGGTTTCTTGAGTCTATCCCGTAATCTCCAGTCTCTCCACCTCATCCACCCCACCTGTCCTTCCACCCCACTCCGTCCCCTTCTTACCCTCCGCCCAAAACTCCCTCTAGACGTCGAGAAAGCGTACCACCTATACCACACGGCGGCGAAGGTGGGGGGAGACGGGAAGAAATGAGGGGGAGTGGAATGGTGAGGTAGAGAGAATGAGAGAAGACCAAAGCGACACCTCCCTAAAACGTCGGCACACCCTACGGCCTAACCTAACCTCCAAAACCGAGCTCCCTCTGCTCCTCGCCCACCCCGCCCCGTTCCGTCCCCTATCCACCTTCCCACGAGGCCCCATCCAACCGTCCGATGCGCCCCACTCTGCAACTACACACAGGGCAAGGAAAAACAAGCGACTTTCTCCTCTCTCTCTCTCTCATTCTCCTGCAGACCCAACTCCACCTCTCCTCGCTCCCCACTCTATGCTTTCATCATCCTCTTTCTTTTTTCCTCGTCCTACGACTTCCTCCCTCATCCATTCTTTGGATTTTATCTCCAAATCAAATAAACGAAAAGGTTTAAAGAATTAGGACTTCTTTAAAGGGAAAGATTAACATAGTTACTCTCATTCTTCGGATATTTTAAATTAATATTACACACATAACATAACTTGCGGTACTTTAAACGGATTACATACTTTAATGAAGTATAACATGTATAAAAGGAAAAATTAATCTATCGTAACCCCTTTTCGCAGGTATTCTTATTAACCTAACACTGACGTTCACTTTTGCTATTTGCGTTACATATATCCATGGTTTTCATATTTTTCATATTTCTCGCGTATTTCATTGAAAAAAATTACCACTTTGTGAAAATGCTTGCATATATAAGGCATTTTTGTATGATTTTAGAAATTTTACGATCATTGGCGTAACATGAGCTCAGCACTAGTAACTGGGGCATAACTACATCTCTGTAAGGTTGGTGTGAAAATCTAGGCATTTATAACTCAAATAGTTAACACGTCCCCATCTCAAACACTCACTTCATCGCCGCTACCTCTCTTCAAATCGTAATCCATAATCAACATCAATATCTATACCATACACCTAGGACATGACGATGTTATTTATGACCTAAGAAATCTCATAACAAGAGAAGATAACGAGTGAGGTACCGAAATATGCATTCAAGGGGATAAAACCTGGAAACAGCATGTGATATACCATTGAGCCTCAACATTTGCCACGCAAATTTTCCTAGATGCTCCCTTTTCCAAACTAAGATATTGAGATGATTTTTTGGGAGGGGGGGGGCATTAACATATTCTATCAAGTAGTAATGCCATAGATGTTGTAATTTACAGGTCATTGCTCAACTCAAGAAAATTTAGCAATTTTTATGCCGTGAAAATTAATTTTTTGATTTGTAACAGTATATGATACATCATACCATAAGTTAGAAGTTGAAATCGAAAGAATATTAATAGAATTTCACTCTAAACTTCGTGTGAAAGTAATACAGAGCACCATCCTCAAACGTCAACGCTTCAGATAACTAGCTTTCTTTTAAGTTCTATATGTTGGTCATATTGATGATTTCAATTAAGTATAAGCGATGACAGAAATTAAATGGGTCAAAGAGGTATCTTTGTTTAATTCGAATGGTGATGTTTTCTCGGTTCCTCATTCCGCCTCCCTCGACACACGTTTACTTTCCCCTACCAATTTCCAAAAGCAAATGATGCATTTGGAGTTCCTTTATTTGATGTCCGATTGCCTCGAAAAATAATAAACACGTGATTGATCACCTTCCTACTACTGGAAAAAGATGCCGCAACTTCACTTTAGACCTCTCAAAGACCATGTTACTTGTTACGCAGAATCACTTTTTCAATTTTCAAATAAATTTTTTTACCCACAAAATTCCATCCTGGTCTATAATGGTATTCATTTAAAAATATTCAACATGATAATGCATCGAAAAAACGGTGCATCAGAGAGTTTCACTGGCAAACAACCAATTCCAAACTGAGAAGTCGAATTTAGTCTTTCAAGTGACCCCTACTTAAAATAATAGTTAAAAGATTTCGAATATTTCTGTAATCTAAATATAATTCTTGTATATGCTTGATGCATCTTTATTCAACTCAAAGGGACACAGAAAACGTGGAGCCGGGACTCGCAGTTTCCTGCAGGACAAGTTTAAAAATTTCCGGAGCACCGTTATCCCGGTCAAAGTTTTTCGGCGGTCTCGTAAAGACGGCTGTCGATGGAGCAGACTCGACCGTGAGTCCGACAGGGCGACGATCCCGAAGGTGCGCGTTGACGACCGGGCACCTCGTAAGACCAAACAACTTGTGAGCGCCGGTGTCATCGAGAAAATCGTCGGAAAAAAAGACAAATGAAATACGTTCGCCGTGGAGGTCTCGTAATATGATCATCACTGGTGCCAAGGAGCTTAGAAAACAAGCAATGAGCTTATTTCTGCCACAGTCAGAAATTAAATAATAAATTCAATTGTATCTTGAAAAAAGAACCAACCGTTAAAAGACAATAAGGAAAGTTGATCAAAATCAATCCTTTTATTTAACAAATGCTGCGGAAATTCAATCCTTGCTCCCAACTATCCGAGTTTAAACTATTGAGCCGGTTTCCGCGGCGTTCAGAATGTTTGGCGTCTGTTTCGGGCGTTGCTCCGGAGTCTTTCAATGACAACAGTTTCTCCAGCTACCCTGCTGATGTCTTTGGTTCAGAACTATGCCTTCAAATTAAATGAACATGGCGTTTATGATCGCTGAAATGTGAACTGATGATCGAGCTGATCTCATCACTGGATGATTTATTCACCAATCTGAGGCCTCGGGATCGACTCCAAAAAGAGGCGGAGATTTCTAAGTGGAATCCCTTATCTCCATAGAAGTGCCATGCCAAGGGGAGCTCCAAACAAAGAACTCCGTCGGACGGACCAAACTGTGATCCGACTTTTTGGCGCTTTTCTTTAAGAGTAGGCCTAACCTACCTATCTATCATCCATTGCTTAGCTGCTCGTCACCTCCCCTAATTATCAACAAACCAGTTTAATTTTTAAAGTATTCACTCCACTTTTAGATACCTTATATATTAATAATTCATGTAGACTTATAAGCACATAAATCGTAGATACACGTACAGTACTACCTCGGGGACTTGTCTTAATTAAATAAAGAATCGATTTTCATACCTATATCACATCCCTGAAAATCTTTTCAAGTTCTTTTCAACCCTAAAAACCGTCCATTATTTCCCTCTTTCGTCTGCAACGCTTGCCCAACACACTCCCCTCTATCACTCTCTTCGACATATCGCTAACCCTCAATATGTCTTCCAAGCTCTTTTGGCGCCTCCTAATTTTCCCTGTCGCTTTCAATTCTTCGCCCACAATTTTCAGAACTACCTCGTTCATTTCCCTCCCTTTCTTACCTATACCTCATTTTCAGAAAAATACATTCGGGTTGGTTATGAGTGAGCTTGGCAGCCGGTCGTGGGTACGAATCACGCTGCGGGTAGAATTTAGACCTTCGGCTAGAGGGTTTAGAGAACCATATAAACTGTAACACTTAACACCTAACATCAGTAGGTACTGCTAAATGTTAATTCCGACTATAAATATTCATTTAAGCATTCATCTTAAGAGTAAATGGAACGCTTCACTGACAGTTGCCGGCTGTTTTTATTTACTGTCATATGAACTTCACTAATATGGTGCATATGTACATTTAATGCCCATATGCCATCATACATTCTCCACTGATAACAAATATGCTTCCGCTTATTGGAGACCAACATTTGATTGAGTCAGTACGTCCACCTATATTTTTCGCCAGTTATATGTACATGGACATTTTAACGACGATCACGACGCACAACTATGATAGAGTAGCTCATTTTTATTAAAATTACATTATATGTAAGTTTGGGTGACATTTCATGATTCGGATGACCGCGATAATACATAAGCTGCATGAAGCAATGCAATAAGCAAAAGAGATAAGCGAGGATAGGACAACTATTAAGGGAGCTATTAAGAGAGAGCCGGTTTCCGACACCAAACTCCAATAGCTACGTTCTTTGATTAGGCCAGCCCTTGAAGGGAATTGCTTGATGCGTAAGAATGCACATTGTAGTGGTATCTACAGTTGCGTACCAGTCTTCTTACTTAGCTATACCAGAAGTAAGCAAACTGGAAGTTAGCGAAGCTTCATTGACACATGGATACCCGTGTCAAGGTAGGTTCAACGATCTCCATTATTTTATTTTTTCTTGTTTCGCTGAGGGTACTGACTGAGATCGAGTTCAAATGCTCCTCCCAATTCTTCTGAAACTCAATCGAGCCCGCTCTAAATATTTTACGATTCCCTCCAGCAGCAGGCACAAAATGTCAAAAACGGTTAGAAATGGTTAAAAAAAATCTAGCCTTCCTTTGACTCCCATCGAGTGAGATACGACTCCATAATGGGACAGAACCGTTATACAGAGGCTGTAACATAGTCTCCACAGAAAAACAGACAGGTTCCTGAACCACACTCTTCCTTGGCGCGAAACAATTTTCGTATTCACTCACTGAAATCATGCGCTATTGAGACGGGTGCAGAAAAATATAATGAAATCGATATTTAAGTATCCATCATGCATTATTTTAGGACAAAACTTAAGTGAAAAATTTCGAAATACACTTCGATAGCATACAGCAATGAAATAAGGTTAAATGAGTACCTTAATGAATTGAATACGAATTGACCAGAAAGGTATGATACGGTGAATTCAAGTACTCTTCCAACAGGAATGTTACCCAGGGTCTCGAATTTTGACATGAAAATGGATTAGTGATTTTAGGTGTATCCGAAGCTGAAACCATTACATAATCTTCTCAGAAAAAAACTTAGAATTTAACGGAGCACCCAAACTATTTTTCTAAACGTTTCATCATCACAGAAACACAAAGAAAACTGTGCTGAGTAATTAAGTGTTTTTCTCAGAGAAAGATTTTAGATTCTTCGAGTACTCAATTCTGTATTGCCTAATTTCTAATATGGCAGCGAATAATAAGTTATTAGGGGGTTCATTTCAACTATTCATTTTTCCTCCGGGTCAATTTCTAACCAGGAGATCCGATAAAGGTCAAATCTCTGAAAGAGTTTCGTCAAGCAAGGAATTTAGACTGAGAATGGGGATGACGAGTTGACGATGCTACCATCACAAAATAACACACAATCATCTCATCTTTCATCCGGTGAGGTTGCTATGAACTTGGTTGAAAGTTCCTGGGACGCCGATGCGAAGCAAAGAAGAAAGAGAATCAGAGGAGGCTGTGAGAAATGGCAAGTGCTCTGAGTGAAATCACGAAATATAGACCTCTTGCATAAAACCCCCTTTCTCACTATTATTTATCAAAATAACCCTATCCCAGGTGGAAAATGGTATCCAGCAAAATGTCAGGAACTTTCAACTAAGCTCAACATATTTCGTACTTCTTCTACTTCCCAATTTTTACTCTTCAGCTCTTAAATAATTTTATGAGATAATTAAGAGGATACCGAAAAAAAAGCGATGTACATAAAGATACGAAGCGAACTATATTCACGGCCAAAGCCGGTATGGTACCTCTTAGAGTTTCCAGACGAGATCTCTTTTCCTCAACTCTGAGCAAATTTGCATATTTAATGCTCTTTTTATTAAGCGGTAACTGTTTGACTGCGACTCGGGAGTTTTGGGAGAGTGAGTTCTCTGGAGTTGGAGGTGGAGGCTGATAGGTAAGTAGGGTGATATCGGTCGACAACCACATTAATTATGTGCATTTAAGAGCGGTGCTTCCCTTTATGTGTGGTTTATATGGGGCGAAACCCTAACACGATGACCCGGGCGTATTCATTTTCACGGATTTAATGCGCTAATACATTATGCATTCACGATTGATTCGAATCTGAGGAGACAATCTGGCTCCCGAAAAAGCTACGTTGAGGCCTCGGACCGGAAATAAACAAGCGGCGAATCGAGGAAAAGGAGAAAGGGTGAGGTTTTGTTAGGGAGGAAGGTAAAGGGAGATTTGGAGGGAAGGAAGGTGATAGTCAAATAAAATTACGCAATGAGGGGTTGAAGGCCTCGGGGCGAGGAAGTAGTGGATATAGGAGAGAAAGGGAGGAATATGATCAGGAGGATGTAAAACGAGCAGGGTTACCAACCATAAGACATTCTAGATCCGGCGCTTTTGGTCTGTAATCCGGAGTATCTGAATCGGCAGAATTTTATCGGCCGTTGCAAATCTTCAGATGTATTATACCCAGTAAAATGTAGCTTAAGATTATAATGAAATGGATATATCTTTGAATACCATGTCGTTTGCCAGTTATGGATGCATGATGCATAAGAGCTATTATGATCACTTTCTGGGACAATAGCTTACGAGTATGTATATGGCAATATGCCCTGAAAGAAGCGTCCTTGGAACATTCACCAAAATCATTTGTCGCGTTTTAAAGTCGTCACCTTAAGTTCCGAAAGTCACAAAGAAATAGAATATTACTACAATGACCTCATTTCTGTCCAATTAAGTCGTGGAAATTGGGATTTTAATAATTTAAAAAACGTTTTATAATATAAAGATGGAATATCTGCGTGAGTGAAATACATAAAGCTTGTAGTTTAATCCATGACACTGGCTCGGAGAAACTGATCCTAAACCATGAGCCAACTCGGAGTCTCTGGGTCAAAATGCCCCAATTGCCAAACCTAAAAGGAATATTATGCGTGGAAGTTTTCCGACACGACGCGACGGTCGGTCTCAACCACGATGATGGCCCCGTAGGAAGGGGCTGAAGCGACGTATTAAAGAGACTTGGGCCGAGTCATCATCCCTGAGGGACTCTGTCCCGGAGCAAGCGTGTAAGGATGGTGGGCTAACAAATGGTACAAGTGACTCGGGGCGGGAAGTTTTCGGATAAGTGGCCTGGCCACCGACCACGGATTCGAGATTCGGGGTTTAAATGCGTATTTTTTACATTTCGCAGTCGTGCCGCTCAAATTACAGCCATCAAGGCGACCACAAAGTACGTGATGAAAGACGGCGCTGTGCCGTGTTGTCAAGGTTTTTGTGAGTGGGCTATCGAGAACATTGAATGCATTATTCACTGACGCTCAGCGCCTACTTCGCCGCAGATGCTCGGTCGTCCACAGAACGATTCCTGATGTCTCTGATAAAAAATGATAGTCTCAAATATTTCAAGAAAGAGCGCTCGTGTCGGTCATTAACATTAGGAATGATGGGGTGGGACGCTCGAGAATAATAAACGAACGTCTTAATAAATTGATGTTAAATAGACTATTACATTTTATTAATATATGCAACCCAGTATTTCTCAAGTCCAGAGAAATAGCGAGTTTTAGGCGCAGTAAAACGGTTGAAAAGTATCGTTCTCCTTTGATCCACTAAGCCCTTTCAGCAATGATAATTCATTTCACAAAAAAATCAATTTTCTCCCTTAAAAACAAGATAAATCAAAGAAAATTCATGAGGAGATACAGGTGATTTAATGAATTAAAAGTTCTCTCTTATAAATGTAAAGTATAGGCATTGTATAGGAATTGTATAGGCATTGTATAGGCACTAATTTGCCATAATTCATTTTTCCAACATTAAAATCCTCCAGATGAAGGACATCTCTCCAAAGAATTTTTCTTCATTAACTAGAATTTAAAACAAGGAGTTTTAATTCCGTCAACACCACGGCATTTTACCAATTCTTTTGGCAAATGCAAGAGGGCCAGAGAAAAAATTAACATCTGGCATAAAATCTAGCGCTAGGGAACCTACATCTTGTTCGAGGAACTTTTCATATTATATCCTCAGAAACTAAAGTAATCAGAAATTAACAATTTCCGCAGAAAAGACCATACCATACGTTATTATTTATTTGTGATACTCATGGCATTAGATGTTTCTTATTTAAGCTTTTATCAACAATGTTCCACCTACGCTTTCTTGTTACCACTGTTGTTTACATGGATAACTTCTTTGATCATAATAGAGGAGCCATATCTTTGTTTTCCTAAACCATTCCTCCAAACAGCTTGAGTCCCCCAAGATATCGTTAATCGTTGTCGCCCTATTACCCTGTCTCGGTTACGTGCGCTACCGACACATTATCTAACGAGTGGGACATAATATATAGTTCATGCCCACGGGTACAACAACAGAACGTCTGCGTTCGGAAATTTATGGCAACTAAATCTCTCAAGACCCTATAATAAGCTGCGTGCATCCGAGGAAGGACATCGTGTCGGACTGAAATTAAAAAAGAGAGAAGAGCGAACGGTGTGTCCCAATCGTGAACTCCGCCAAACAACATTTCGACCGTTTTGAAACTCCTTTTCGTCCGTCCGTCTACGCTCCTGGAGCCACGGACACGCCCCACGGGGGGAGTTTGAATGGGGAGGGGAAGGAGCGGTGACAAGTCATTAACCCCGCGACACGGGCAACATCCCAGACTTGAGTCGGTTTGAGTGTGGGACCACTTTCGAAGAGGCGGTGACCGAAGAGTCAAAAGTTCGCGATCCGACCGCTGAGGGCGTTGACAGTCCGGGTCGCTGACGTATGCGCCCATTCAAGGCAGAGAGAAAGAGAGAGAGATATATATACAAGCAGAGAAAGAGCGAGAGAGGGGAACGAATGAATGTATATATAGGAACGCGTTTGGATGTGCGTGGTATGTCGGTCACGCGATTGGGGCGATATGATGGAACGCACCTTTCTACGTTTCATACGGATTCCATCGCACGCCGAGCTCAATTTTGAAGCGCGGCGGTCAGTTTCGGGGCAAGGGCTCTCCGTTCGTGACCCAACCCCTTTTGGTCAATATAGTGGACTCTTAAGGTCGCCATATTATGATAAATCAATAGTCAGGCGGTGTGAAATTCTCACGACACGAATGCCTATCGCAATAATCTCGAGGTAGAATATAACTTTCGAAAGTGGTTCCTTGTAATAACATACATAAACTCAGGAGGGTTGCTTTAAAAGACGGAAAATTATAAGCTGACCTGATCATCTACAACTTCCCGTGGCTAATGGTACGATAAGACTCATTATCAATCCCAAATATGAGTCTCGGCTATGATTACCTCAGCAGACCATGTAATGCGCTTTGGAAAAATCTAATCAAACACAAAGAAATTGAATCAGATAAATTATGCATCGATAGTTGTCAGCAATGCATTAGGTCAACATATGAGAAGTAGGATTCATTAAATCGATTGTCATGTAAAAGTATCCATGATATTATAGCAAGTCGCCAAACCACTACTAAGAGCCACAAATATGAGTAAATATTCGTATCTGAGATTTGCTGGTTAGTTCAAATCAAAAGTCACGTTTTGAAAAGTAGAATTTTATTTTCTTTCAAGACTTGACTGGACATGCTATTTAAATGCAGCCAAAATAGCTAGAGTAACTTCATTTGTTTAAGATGGACCAATTTCTGCTTGTTTTTGTGGAATTCCATGGCTAAATAACATCTTTGAACCCTTAATTAGCAATCTAAGCATAAAAATATCATTTAGACCCATTTCCAAAATCTGACAAGTAAGGCTAAAATAAGGGAAAGGATGCATAAATGACTATCACTGCCAGTAGCTTTCATGGATGTTACGCGCCGCCAAAAAAACAACTCGGTCATTACACATTTTGCCGAGGTCTCAAGATTCATAACTCGATCTGAGCCACAGGCCATAGCTGACCAGCACCTAAGAGAGTAGGTCACCATTCACCAAAATGACTTAACCATATCACCGAAATTTTTTTTAGATTGGCTAACAACGATCGAGAAACATCATTCAATTCTATACTTAACAACTGGAAACATAAAGGCAAGTATAAGAAAAGGTTAAACCAATGCCATAACAGTAGTTCTTTAGGATGCCATGCGACGTAGCGAAAAAAACTTATAATTCAGCTGAGATGTTACGATTCATACACACTATTCCGTACCAAGAAGAGAAGACCGTTCCCTAGCTGTCCAGTATCCTGTCTGTGGACTAGTTCACCAGTCACCAAATTGACTTCACTAAGTTCCCGACAAAGCTGTATTCCTCAGTTCACGAATAATAGCCCGTGATTGCATTCGTTAATTGTCTCACGCTAACGACACGGATCCGTCCTCTGAAGCTTGGAACACCCGGGTGAACCAAACACCTCCCACTCCGGACCCCCGTTAAAGGCTCCGGAATCCAAGCCTAATAGAAACAAGCGAGTGAGAGGGAGAGAGCTCATGACACGGCGGCGAGTTAACAATTACCATTTTAAACGGGCGCCGTCGCAGGAAGGCAGACGGAACAACATACAAAAGTTCGCCGATGACGCGGGGAGATAAAAAGGAGGACAGCGAAGCGAGGGCGATACCATAACACACAATACACACACTTCGCTCGCGTACTAAAAAGACTCCGAGCGGGTCATGGAGGAAGAAGAAGTTGTGAGTAGTATAGGGAAGAGAAGAGTGAAGGAAGGAGAGAGAGAAAGGTGTTACGGGAAAAGATCTCAAGCGGCATTTCATCAAAGGTGAGAGGGAGAGAGAGAGAGAGAGACCCACAGCACTTACAAATGGTTTTCGACATTGAATTCGCTCCTTTCCTCTCTCCCCCTTAGAAGAAAAAAGAGTCACCCGGGAAGAATTCCGTGGAATGAATAAGTGTGGAGGAGCTGCAGGGTGACACCTCTCTCTCTCTCTCTCAGAGGAAGGATTCGGATAAGGCTTGGGGGAGAAGGGAAAGGTTGGGAGGGATGGAGATGTGAAAGAGGGGGAGGCGTAGGAGAGATGGAAGAGGAAGGCAAAAAAACAACTGCCGAAAGAGAGGAGGTAAAAAGATTGAATGGAGCTTTATAAGCGGGTCTCACTCAACTCTCCTCTCTTTCATTTTCCCGTCTTTTTCAGAAGGCCTCGATAATGAAAAACGAATACATTATTCTAACCTCTATTTTTATACAACTTACCGGTAGTTAAACCCAATTATATCTCCACACAACTATACGTGCCGCGGCAGAGGCGTGGTGCATGGTTTACTAGTACAACCACCATGAAATGGGGAGGAAATAGCTACACTGACGTACAGAAAAGAGGGCGGGGACGAAAGTGAGTAGCAAGTTCTAAGTACCTTGCTTTGATTTTGGTAGAATCACTAATGGTGCGCGGCAAGAAGGAATATTTTGCATCTATCAGGTCGACCTATCTTTTGTCACCTCTATCAGCTCCGCGCACACATGGCGGGGTTTAAATTAGATCCTCTGTGATGCTCTGTAACACACCTATTAAAAATGTTCACCCTAATCTAAGTCTAGTGCAACAGAATCATACATCAACTTGTTCTTCCATCTGCTGTTTTGCACTCCTTGTTCGCTTACAGAAGTTCTTAACAAAGGCTTTCTTTAGTAGTTTGTTTATTTCAACGATATACTCTTTCTCTGCAGGGTCTCAAAAGTTCAGAACTTGCTCGAGATACGGCCCTAATCAACTAATTGAGGCCAAAAATAGAATTTCTTCATCACTAATTCAGTACGAGATTTACAGCTGTGTATTTTAGTCCCCACTTTCTCTTGTGAGCCTCATTTTTTCCTTTGTGTCATTAATGAAATACAATAGTGCTATCATTCAAAAGTCATCACTGCTTATGGAGATGGCAAATGAAGTAGGTATACAGCCAAAATATCTACTCCTATATAAGAACATTTCTTATAACCTTTAAAGGATACATGGAAAGTTCCAACAAGGAATGTATAGTGCAAAAGATACACGCAAGCTTAAACAGAAAAGCAAATAGGTGTGGATAACTCAAAAATGAAGAGTTCCGAGTCGTGATGCAGTGCTTTCAATAAGTGATGCGTCCGAATCATTTTTGCTCGTTTTGTGCTTCTGATAAATCAATTTCCGACAAGAATGGCTGTACGTCCCTATTACCGTACCTCATTACTCAACTTCGGGAATGTAGAAGTAACACATTCATATGATTTCCAGGATAGAATCCACAAGTTTTTTTTCAATATGTACATTCCATGCTTTGTTTATATCTCACAATTAGCCATAGGGGTCTATTCTACTAGTAGCAACATAAGGGAAATCATTGATTCATTCTTTATTATCCAGCTGCCTCTCCGTCGTGTTTTTCCGAAAATGAGTCGGGGGAGTATGGAGGAGGGAATGAGAAGATAATGTGGAAAGGGGGTCCTATGGAGATGAAACGTTTTTCTTCCCAATCCCTTATTATACAGCACGCGCGCGCCGCGATTTCACGACGTATATAAGCGAACGTCTTGACGCAAGTCCCCCACCTAACACTTACAACTTGGCAACGCCGCACCAGAGTCGAAGGAGGAGGCGGGGGAGGGGGGATGAGAAGAGGAGGAGGAGGCAAGAGATGGGTGGCGGGTCAATGAGGAGGAGGTGGAGGAGGGGAAGAGCGGAGGGGGGAGGAAAAGGAGTTGGCGATGTGGGTAGGGCGCCTCGGAGAGAGGGGAAGGGGAAGTAGGTGCGGCAAGGAATGACGATAGGTAATGGAGAGAAAGGCACGGTGAGGAAGATGTAAGAAGGTAGAGAAGGGTAAGGACGGAAAGCGGAAGAAAAATAATTGATTAGGTGGCTATAATATGGTGGGAGGCTTAGCAATCCCAGCGGTCGAGTTCGAATCCCAGCTGTGGCAGTGATTGCAATATATTAAAATTCACACTTGAGTGCTAAGAGGACGTATGTTTACCCGCTACGCCATTTCGGGAACAGGTTCCCTAAAATGATATTCCTAAAGATTCAACCATGCGACGGGGAACTGCTCGAAATAAATATAACAAAATCACAGAATTGTTAATTATTGACAACTGTTCCTCTTCAAATTTCAATACATCACTCCATTCGTGAGGTGGGACGTTTAAATAGAGTAACACCCCAGGCGTGATTCTTTGATGACGCTGGGTTTCTCACTACCCTCCCAATTATTCCCTTACCTACTAACCCACCTATCTTTAACAGCGCAAACAATCTCAGTTGACGAATGCCTCCCAAAACGAGAAGGAAGTTGGCCACCAATTCAAAGCTACGAACACATCCCAACATCACAATTGGAAAAGCAGTGACACCATATTAATATCATGTATTTTCACCCGTCATTACTCAATAGTATCTCCAAAAATTTGGCTCCCTGTATCGATTTTATCAGCGACTTCACCTCTCCTCACATATATATTTTTCCCTACCACTCAGCTTACTTCTCACATTCTAAGCTACAATAAAATTTCAAAGGCTCCCGTCTATGTCCATTGTCCTTCCGTAACAGTTAAGTATCTAAGCTGTACAAAACTCAACTACATGATAAGGTTTCAATTCATATTTATTTTTTCACTAATTCTCCCCTCATCAATTCCCACTGCTTTGTAAATGCTTCAATTGGCATCACAATCTGCTGGAGACTCGAATTAATCACAATATATTAAGATTACAAGAAAACTTCAGATCACGCAATTTTGCAGGTGGCACACAGGATTATTCCGCTTACTACTTCATCTCCAGAACTGAAAGAAGCGACAAAATGAGATAGGTACTCTACCGAACAAATAGATAGTGCATGCAAAAACTCCTCGAGCACCATCAATGATTATTCAAAACTAAAATAGTGCGAGAGCCAATCCATCAACCTCCAAAAATTTTCCATTTTTTCCCCTCATTCCCAGACTTTCTCTAGGCTAGAATCTCAATATGCTATCCCATACCAAGCGTAAATGCAGTACTACACTGGGTAGCGCGTAGAAATGGAAGCTTCTTAACCACATATCACGACGTTCAACAGATGAGTTTTAATTTATCCAGCCGAACAATTTTTTTTAGGTTTCCCCATTATCAATTCCTTCCTTCGGGCAAACGTTTCCTTATCCCACGCAATCACAAAGATATGACGTTCGCATGCCAGGCTACATGTTTCCGAAAATTTCAGATAATGGGTGACACCGAGGATGTTATATTAATCACGAATCAACTCGATGTTGACTAAAACCACAGCATAGGAATGGGACAATGCCGAACGATACTCTGATGAGTCGATTATTAGAATCAAAGAGGGCTGTCACCCTCTCGGATAATAAAGAAGTCAGATCATACGGGAAGTATAAGCGAGAGAAAAAATCTCCCAAAAATCTGCATGAGAGATGATTCGAGAATAAACTGCTATAAATGGATCGAAGATTCGGGTAAAACGGAACCTCGATAAATCGGCACTCGAGTAATCGAAACATTATTGTAGGTACAAAAATTTCTCTACTCAAAACTTACCATGGACTCGACAACAACAAAGACCGCTAGACACCAAAACAGTCCGAAAACGATTTCGTAAGATACTTGCATTATTAATGCGATCTTACGTGCTTTCGGAGGCAAGGATAAACTCATGGGAAAGAGAAAAGGAACGAGGAGAATAGGAAGAGAGAGACGGACGAAGGCGTAGGAAGGCTTCTCCCGCTCATGGCACAACGGGCGAGGACGGGGAGAGACGCAGGGGTTATGGATGGACGCGATAGAGAAACAGCGTGAGGAGAAGTGTCACGTCCATTTGGAATCCCTCGTGGAGTTAAATTTGATGATTAGAGATGTGGTGTGGGCTGGATAGGGGAAGGGGTGTGGGACATGGGGGAAAGGGATCGCGAGGGTGGTGTGGGACGAAAAGGACCTGGATGGCAGAGGGTTTATAAACGCTTCAAGAGGACGGTGTGTACTGTGAAAGGGGGGAGTAGACACACTTTTCAAGGGGACCAAAAGGGAAGGAAAGGAAGAGAGACAGGGCAAGAGACGAGGAAAAGAGAAGGGACAGTTTAAAAGGACTCTGAATCAGCTGCGCCTTTCTCGCCCCGGCGAGCCATTGACACGGGGAGGCGCTGTCGCCGCTCATAAGTTTTAACTGTTAGCACACCCGCCAAGAGTCCAACAGGAGTCACAAAAGGAGGAGAGACCGTAGCTAGGGCATCACTAAAAAAAACGGGAAGAGACGCCCGCAATATCTCGTTTTTTTTCTTTTTCTTCAACGAAGGAGAAAATGGAGACCAATTACATCCACAAATTTTCAACGAGTGGGGCAACAACGACCGCGCCTCACACGTAAGCACCACAGCGGCTCACTACAGAGAGAGGAGAGTACTAAAGTGTACCCATTTCAAAGGAAACTGGGGACCGTTTGAAACCAGAGGGGCGTAATGTAAGGTATAACTCGATCGTATGACGAACAAGTCAAACTAAGGAGTGGGAGAACAGTAAAGCGAACGAATATGTGTAGAGAAAACTGATAGTTACTCCAAAACGTCCTGAGTTGGTAATTATCCAGGAAAGCTGCCATCTTTTTTTCTCCTGCTTCCAGACAGATCTACTGTCGATAGAACTTTACGGGTACGTAATGCGTTTCTTACCAAAGCAAATTCATATGTTGCAAAAAACCAATCATTTTTTAGTCATTCATTTCATTTTGCATTTTTTACTATGGAAAACTTTTGATAACTTGATCTCCAACTCCATGAAAAATGAAAGAGCGTTTAAACTCTACAAACATGCAATCATGAAGTAAGCTTAATCATAAAATTACACAGCAAGCTTCCATTGGTTTTCAGAAATAGCTCATAATGACCGAAACTTCAATTAAAGACCAACTTTATTAATCATGCGACACACACTACATCATTGTCGTTACTTTATGCTAAGGGGGAAGGAGTTGAAGACGGAAAGTTATGGAAATTACGGGAGGGTAGACGAATAGGTAACAGAAACTACTGAGTAATTCAACTCCTTGAGAAAAGATACATGTGGAACATTTTCACTAGCGTCGAGGCCTACGAACATCGCCGTCCACAGAAGAGATTTTCTAGCAACGCAAGCTTATGGGTGCAACAAATCAAATGTTTCGAAGGCATACAAACCGTCTCATATTCGTAACAATGGAATTCACCAGTACAGATTTTTATCCAGAATAATTAATCTGTTATTTGACAGCCTTGATCTCACTACAGCATTCAAAATCATAATTAACAGGACCAGATTTCATCGCTGTTCCAAATTGGCACAGTTTTTTTAAAAACTTCAAGCGGTTCACCCGAAGTTTTTTCGAGCAAATATTATGTATGTATACCAAAAATATTAATATACCAAGTAGTTTCTCCAGCGACTTTGAGTGATGTTGAACTTTTTCCCCTTTATCAAGGAGCTATTCCATTGTTAATAATTACTACGTAGTAGAAATTTTACGATCCCCAACGACCATTGCAAAAATTCTTACGACCCGGATTTCGGTGCTCAAGTATAATTTATTAGGGAATCAAACTATTAGGGACTTATTTGCAGTGACATGTTTAAGTGCGAATAATAAATACTGGACAATAAAAGGTAATTTATTCCATTATTAATTCTTTTCAGACATATCTTTAAACAGTTATATTCGAATTCAAATACTAAATAGAGTTCCGGGATAGTCAACCGTCGGAAAAACTAACACTGCTCATGGTTCCGTAAGAGACATCACTAAGAGTAAAATATCACATTCACTATGTAAAGTAACAATAGTATAATTTCGTGAAACTGTACACTTTCCAAGAGATAATTAATTAATCTGGTATCTTAACCAATCATTGATCTATTAAGGGTTGGCAATGAAGTAAGGGTCGGAGCCAGAATGATGCAATAATGCCCAAACTGAAGTCAACAAGTTCCTAGATAGAGAAGAATCATCCATGAATTGAATATATATGGCACTTCAGACACATCCCGATGTGATTTCTTGGCTCCATGACAAACCGAATGTTCCTTCCTACCAGCTGGCTACGTCCTCTGCAGATTTTTAGACCGCAAAACCTCAGATGCTTACGCTTTTGGATGAAGCATCAACGAAAATAGACGCCGACTGCAAAAAAAAAAACAAAATCGCGGACATGGGGAGAGAAGAATCCCTTTTCCGCAGACAAGGCAATGAAAAATGAAATCGTGGTCAGAGAAAATAATAAGACTCCCGAATGGGAAAAGAAAGGGGGGGGGAGTAGAATAATAGCCAATGAATGAACGACTTGTGGGGCACTTTCCAAAAAATATTTCACTAAAAAAAATCTTTTCCAGCCGACTGATGTGGAAGATGGCACACACACAGCCAACACACGTGCAAGACGAACTCACGGTATTCGGTGCTACGAATTCCTTCGGAAGCCGTCATTCAAGTCGGCGTGGCTCGTATTCGGAGATAAGTGGAGTGAATTGGGATGGGAAAGTGTTTAGGCCTTAAGGGATTGTTGGCGGGGAAGGAAGATAGGTGGGTAAAGAGGGAGGAAACACGGCAGGAGGAGGAATGAGGATGCTCTGGAAGCTGAGGGAAGGTGGAAAGGGATGAAAATAGGAAGCCCAATGAGGGAGATAAGAGTCGAAGACTGAGTCAGTGGTAGTGGAGAGATGGGAGAGGGCTGGCCGGTCAGTTCAGGAGTGGAGGGGTTGGTGATGGGGATGGGATTCAGCTCTTGAGAAGGAGAAGGGTTGAGATAGGGTTGGGGGAGAATGATGGGTTAGGGGCGGAGAGTAAATGTGCGGTTGGTGGTGGACAGTTGCCAGCGGTCTCGGCAGGGAATGGGGGAAGGATAGGGCCTTGCGGAGGTCAGCATTCCCAATCCTCCTTTATCAAGTACAAGAACATAATTAATAGGAGAGAATAAGTCCCCCTTTTGTCACACAGTTGAAGAGGCATCCGCCGGGCCAATTCGTTCTTATGTTCAAACGCCACAATAAAAGCTTAATACCTTTCTTCCTCGCCAAGGAGAGTAAGGTGCAGTATTGATTGCTGACACCTAACCTCTATGTCGAGTTCGTTCTCATAATAGCGGTAATGAGAAGAGAAAGTATGCAGATTAATATGGGCTCAGATCGATGCAGTAACACAGCAATCGAGTGATGCATACTTATAACATTTTTTAAGTTTAGTAACTTTATGGAGGTCAGTTTTCCCACGATCCTTTTGAAAGGTTCGAGCTAAATTAAAGGAAGAGAAATAGGTGCCTCGAATTATATCCCATTTGAAAAGTTTAGGTTATATTATCGGAATATTAACTAATGTACCGATCTGTAGTTCAGACTCACGCTTTTAACAATGAAAAAGAAATGAATGATAAGAATTACCATGAAGCCATTTTTTAATTAATCAAAAGTACTTTAATAGCGCAATTTTATACAAAAAATATGATTTTTGCCACTAATTGACTCCATAAAATAACCTCCCTTTCGCAATCACTACAGCCGCGCACATTTTTGGCAGCCTAGCGACCAACTTGCGGGGCATTGTGGATGGAATTTGATTGAAAGGAAATTGAGCGCACCGCGCCACACGGCGGTCCCCCGGGGAAGGACACAAAATACCTTGTACAAATTAAGAATGCATGGGTGTAAGGCAATAGTTCAAGAATGTCAGCGCTAAAAACTATTACAATTATACCTAACGGCATCATAGAAAAGATAAAATCCCCTCTCAAAGTTTCATGCGATTTCGTAGATTTGAGCATTAATGGATAATGCATAGAGTGTAAGGAGTTGTAAATGTGATTCTTTATCAAAGAAACAGCTCGAAAATCATTAATGAGAGATAAGGTATATGCGTTTGATTTGAAGACTATTATAAGAGAGGCGAAAATGTTTATTTTAGATTTTATGAAATGGATAGCATGTATCATTTGATGATTAAAAACTGGAGAAATGGTTTGTCTGCAGAAGAACTATTTTAAAGCTTCTGGCTCAAAAATTCTGGCTCAAAAATATTGTTTAAACATTTTATTATCCCTGTTATCGGTGTCTTTAGTATGTTTATCTGTCACGGGGTCCAACTGTACTGATTATTCACCAGGAAATTGAAGATTTTATTATCATTATCCACAAGGATGATCTATATCTTAGCCGTCAATTATCGTGAGCTATATAAAAATACCCAATGAACTAATTTCTGGCTTTGATTTTCAACCACAATCTACAAGCAAAGGTTGTCTTCTCTCCTGTTATGGCTTACTTTTCACGAAAGGTGGGATTTTTATGGTAGCAATAAAAATACGTACACACTGATAACTTAAATTCCTAAGAGGTAATCCTTAAGTGATACTGGACTATCGGAATGTTTTTATTTTCCTCTGAGAACTCATTAACTTACCCAAAGACCTCTGAGGTGTCGTGACTGTTAGAATGTAAATAAGAGAAGAAGAAAACAATACCTGAAATTCGATAGATGTATACGTAATTTGGTAACAAATTTTACGGAAGCTGAATAATCCTTTTCGTTATTTTTTAAAGTTTTATTCAGGCAAAGGAAGTAACAATGCTGGCAAAAAATTTCTAAACAGCTTTTCGATATCGGTCATTCCCATAAAATGATTAAGTTATCATGAAATATTTTTTCGAGTATTGGAATCAGCGTGGCATCTAGGTACATGGAATAAACTATTTTAATGACGATAAATGCATTATTTCGCGTATGGAACAATCTACTCATAGCTGATAAAATTATTATAAAATGTATAATATGTTTCTTAGACCCACGTGTTAAAATAACATTTAGTAAAAATTAAAAGAAATCAATTCCTTCACTTCCACCTTTAGATATCACTAATGGATAAGGTATGCATAGTTTGACGTAAATCGGTTCATTAAAACGCTTCAAGCATTTCAAAAATGATTGTGAACTATGTTAAACAATATCCAAGTACGCAGGTGAGAACAAGAAGGCAGCAAGCTGAGAGAAAAATAAAGAAATCATGCCGAAAGAGCCAAAAATTTGAGAGAGATAGAAAGCGAAAACTTGCAGCTCATATCACTGTGCGATGGTTTTTTTTTCAGGGTATTACCAAAAACCCTATTGAAATTCGTTCATGGACATAAATTGAAGAACTTGAAGTCTTTGGAGAGTAACAAGCATGAGAAAAACACGGATAAGTGCGACGAAAAACTCGAGACAAGAAATCACTCATAATGAAAGAACGAATCCTACTTTAAAAGGAAATAAGATTTTCAACGGGGAAAAAGCTCTTCAAAACTTTCATTGAGAGAAGCAACATTTAGCTAACAGATAAGGACCATGGACAAAAATAAACGAGACTACAGGAGCTTTAGAAACTTGGTCCTGCATATAAAAGCTCAAGATCTAATGAACAGATGGGATCGAAAACCAGGAAGAGTAAAGGAGAAGAGAACAGGAGAGAACCAAATAGATTACTATTATGAAGAGAAGGTTCAAATGGATAGGCAACACTTCAAGGTAGAACGAATAGCAAATTAAAATAAAAGAAGGGAAAAACCCAGGAAGAAATCAGAGGGAAAAATACCTAGGCCAGATAAAACGGGAAAATAATCACAAAAGCTATAAAGGGAAAACTACAAGAGCAAGCAAGGGATAGGGTAGAATGTAAGGCTGGCAGTCAATCAATGTTATGATTGAATGACCGATGACGATAAAATACCAGTAGCTAACGAAAAGATTCGTACTTGAGGTTGGAGGTCCTAGTAAATACACATTAAAAACTCACGAAAATCAATCGACAAAAAAATAAAAAATTAAATTATTTCAAATCTATGAAATAAGTTTATTATATAAGAGTATAAAAAAATACGACAAAACGCTAAAATACTCCTATTCATTGATGCCGAATGTGACGTTTTCTAATGAAAAAATACAATATATCTGGAACCTTTGTGCATCTCAAAAGAATACATTGAGTGGCAACTAAAACCACTTTCAGGGCAAGCTGTGAAATTTACCGGGTTGTACTGATTGACGGAGACAACCAACAAACTTGGGAGACCAAGAAGGTGGGAGGGTCAACGTCCACTCATGCGGAGGTTAATGGAGTACGCGGTAACTTTCTTCCCGAACAAGTACGCCCGGGACAATTTATCACCCTTTTAGGATGAAGCGGAGTTTTCTAACGGGTAAAAATTCCACATCACATTTCAAGAAAGAGGGGGATCTGACCAGTGGGACCCATTTGAGGTGAAAAAACCAATTGTCCTTTAACGTCGGAGATGTACCAGTTCGAAAGCGCCGAGAATCTGTTGTATGAGAAGAGGTCTCATATGGTGAAATGAAGAGGAAAGCTGAGCAAAGAGCAGAATGGCGTGCTGTTGCCATCCAACCCAAGGGTTGATAACCGAAGAAGAAGAAGAAGAGAAGTGGTCTGCAATAATTCCTTAGGCTAACGGCTGCGTAGTGTGGCCAGACTTCCAAAACCTGAATGCACAAAAAAACCGGGTGAAACAAGCCGCACCACTCTATTACCATCGCCTTTAAACACATGGAATTGTAATTAGGTGACTCATAGATTGGGGTTTTTCATGGTATCTGGAATATTTATGGTCATGCTGTCATGTTAGTAAAATAGTATTTAAACGGGTAGAACCGAGGATTGAGAAAGACAGACGAGAATAGGCTGAAGGCGTTCTATGGTTGCAATTCTGAACCCGTAGTATCCGCGCTATTTCCCTGAATAGCGTCTCAAGGTCGCGTTTCGCAGCATTTGTTGGCTCCATTAAATGCTTCTCAGACGAAAAGTACGGTTACTAAACCATTAAGAACACTGCCCAAGAAGTGGGTGATAAAGACGATGAAGGAAGGACGGTGAGCGAAAAGGAACACAAACGAGGTAGGGTCTGACATACATGGTGAGGATAGGAAACTTCAAGATGAGAATACGAGGAAGCAGTAAAAATTGTTGAGAGAGCTAATGAGGAACTAAGGGCAACTTAAGGCCGCGATAGAGGCGAGGGTGTAGGGTAAATGGGTAAAAGGACAAACATTATAGTTTTTATGGACATTGAAGAGCGGTAGGACGTATGGTAAGATAAAGAAAGAAATTGGGTAGGTAGACTGGAGCCAGTATCATTGAAAATCTAGCCGAGTTTTACTTACTTCCATTCAAATCTAACTTAACCAGTGCACTACTAAAATGGTATCAATAATGTAACAGTTTTTCGATAGAATTCCATGTAATGTTCTTGGAGATAAGAAGATATAAAATTTTAAACTGAGATATCACTGATTACATAAGTTTTTATAACTATTGGCAAACTGCAATGGTCTCTTTGAGAAGTCTCTAGCCGAAAAACGCCATCAGAGAGTTTAAGAATTGTATTTACGCTAAGCGTCACTAGATTATATTTTTACGAACGTTTTAGTTGCCATGAAGAACGTATGATCATAATAAAAGTTTTTTTTTGTTTTATATAAAATATTATTCTAAGTTTTGGATTTCCGTATGAATTGATAATATTGAGGATGCCTTTCATCATTATTTCTACTATGTACAACATTAAATAGGTGTGATTTAATTTAATGTCTTTTTATGTTCTTTACCACCTAGACCAAGCTGTTGCCTTTATTATACTTGTATTTTAGTATTACGGGTAACTACGAATAATTTCCATATTTTTCGACGCGGCGCAAAGTTTACTATGTCTAAATCTAATGATTTCGTTTTATTAAGGCCCATTGAACCAGCGATTTTCGGAATGTAGTCATGTGAACAAATTTTCATTTTTACCAATATTGTATCATCAAAAGCGAATCGTATACTTCGATGTCAAACTTTTCAACAATTTTCCTGCTATTAAGCGCTACAGGCATACCTAACTTTTCGACATTGGTCTTATTCAGTAAGAATCCTTCCCTTTAAACGGAGAAGTTAATTGGGGCTCTAAGCGGGACATTAATTATATTTGATTCTTCCCCAGCAAATGAAACAGACGAGACATTTTGTTAATGACTAATATCAACGAACTAGCACACCGATGTCGCTAAGAGCACCCCATGGAAATCAGCACCGAGGCCCGGTCATTGGTCAAAGCGGGCTTCACGCAATCAACGTCATGCTCGAAGCGCAGTTGAATACACTATCGGAAGAGATCATTCGTGTCAATCGTTTTATACGGTGTCTCACTAGTCTCACGGTTTTACTGTTGCAATGGATCATCCTGCAAATATGTTACAGCCCACCATTCACGTCTTGAATCCTGAGGTCGGAATGATTTTAAATGCGTATTTACGAAAAAAAAATATTCCAAATCGGGAAAAAATCACTTGGTCCAGATGGATTGGGCATACCCTGAGGCACAATGGGTTTGTGAAAAACACCATTGAAGGAAAAATAGAAGGGAAAGTCCCTAGAGGAAGACCCCTAAATAAATAAATTGACCAAATAAAGAAAAAAGTACATAAGAATGGCTACAGGGAAATGAGGGACCTAGTGTGAATTCCCTTAATAGGGAAGGACGGAGGGCTGCAGTCAACCAATCTTAGGATTGAACAACCAATGAATGAATCTCTTCCTCCATGCAACTATATTATACTTCCCTTCATAAAATAATGTTCTTTTTCGAAGAAAACTCGTCGACACGCTTACAAGTTCAGCGCGCGCTACCATAATTGCCAACCTACACTCGATGGACTCTACTTGACTGACGGCAGCAAAAATAAGATAACCGGATCATCTTTGCGACGCCTAAAACTCCTCCGTCTCAATCTTCATTATTAATTTTTTTCCTCGCCAAGCTTCTTTCGTCTCGTTTTAAAGATCGTTTTAAAAGAAACCGGATATTATACATTTTAGCTCTAGGCTAAGAAAGGTCGAAGCCCGTTTTCCTCTTCTCTCTCCACCGGATTTCGGAACCAGAATTGCAGTTATAGGAGGGTTAAAAACCGAGGAAGGCTTAAAGAGAGGTTTTTGGTTTATAACCACGAGAGGATACCGAAGACTTAAATTACAGACGTTTAGGCGTCCTAAGTTATGGGACTGGTCGCTGCACCTCACAACGTCGGCCGTTTATCAAACGTCGACCTAACGGTGGCCAAATCAAGAGCGTTGGCCCGTCTTCTAAGTCACCACACTTTTTCCAAGTGATTCTCTTTTGGAACCAGTCGGCACGCTTCGTACGCTGGAGAAAGATCGCGAGCAAACTTTAATTGATACTACTTGTTTCATTGCATTTGACTGTGCTGCAGAGAGGAAAAGAATACAAAAAAAATACTCACGTTCGATGTATTTATCTCAAACATGTTCTAGAAAATAATTTCGCGCTTCTTCAAGAGTACATTCCATACGTGAAATTTCTATTCACGGGAAATTGCATTTAAATAACTCGAATAATCCGTAACACGTATGCCAGCAGATGTCAGACGGTTGGCCAAAAAGCAATATCCCACTTTTTTTTAAATGCCTACCAACAGATATCATTGCGATGAATGGGTCATCCAGAGACCCATTTCTATTGGTCGCAAAGCCTCATCAGATTACCACGACGCTACCATGTCTTAAATCTCTCTCTGTTGCTCTTGCAAGGAGAGCTCTGACCAATTTTGTGGACTCTGCAGATGACAGACGGCAAAATTAGGCTCGCATATACCAGTCTAGCAAACTACAAACTAGAAGAAATTTAATTTGTTCGTGATTTATCTTCTTTTCCAATCCATTTTGAATGATGACACTAATTACTTTTCCACACTACTATTTTGGACGACGAAGAGGAGATTAGCGCAGAGAATACCTCGCTCCATAACCAGAGCGAGGGCTGGTACCGACAGGGCATACACATTCTAGTGATTCTCCAATGGAAGGCAATAAAACTTAAAGAGTATGCGGAAAAATGGTGAAAAGATAAAACATCATATTTCATGTGTAAATTTCATTCTTGTATATAGATAGTTTTTGCGCAAAAAATGAGGTGTATTCCTATTTGTGCAACCCTCCTATTACCCCTAAAAAAAGTACTCCTATGCTTTCACGTATCCCAGTTTGTGACAATATATGGGTAAAATACTGCTACAGCTCTCCTTCCTCATAAAGAATGAATTCATCGCCAAATTCTGACGTCTATTCTAACTGCCTTCGAACTACATAGAATGAGTATAAAGTAAGTGTCATTATTTTATCCACTATGGAACCTCGGAAAAAAAGGAACTCGATGGTCAAGTATTTACGCAATTTTCCGCATGGTAGATTACCTTAGAGAGAGGGGATATTAATGAACGATTTCATAAAAAAGATATCCTATAACTCACTTGAGGAGGTAACTTGTGGGTCTACTCAAATAAGACACCGTATTGGTAGGCAATGAGGAAATTCCAAGGGTAAAAGACGTATCACTGCAACTAGTAAAAACCGTAGTCTTCAGACTTGTGCATAGCCTAGCATACTTTTTAATGCCCGTCAAAAAATACTGCATGATTTTTTACGCCCTCCAGGAACATTTCGTGAAAAATAACATTGATTAGTTAGGTGGCATATAGTTACGTAGTGACATTGTATTAATTAGAACTGAATCAACGAATGAGCTAAGTTGAAAAGTGGATTGAGTGGTTTACCCTGGTACCCCGGGGTGAATTCAATAAGCGGGATGAAGATAGTAAAAACACGATAATTTCGATTCTAGTAGGAATCGAAGACGACGGCGGTTGTTCCATGCATTGGACACTTGCTGCTATTACCACACAGTGTTAAAACTACGATTCCCAATTTCATCTCCAGTTGGTAACACTATCTTTGTCCTCAGCGTTATCACGGTATCACTATCACAACGCCAAACCTCAGTTGTTGCATCGTCCTAGTTAAGAGTATATCAAAGTATTTTTTCCTGCGCAAGGAACTATTTGAGGGTTATAACCCGTTGAAAAATTTATATATGTGTTTTACAACCTTTTTATTCTTTACAGCTTACAAAAAGTGTAGTTTGTGGGGTAAATATGGTACATCGAAGTTTTGTTTATCATTTTTTTTAGTCGTTTGAGTCACTTTTTCTGGATACTACGGACTTACCGAAGAAAATAAAATTCAACATATGAGGCAATTCCATGTGAAAATTAAGTATTGATAAAATGATCACAAAATGAGAGATACTTCGTAAATTTCCACACATATTTTACACCGACCGAGGTTTAGACTAACATATGCCATTATCAAGGTACGTAGGTTCATTTCTGCGAGCTAATTTTTTCTAACATGAAAAGCTTTGCTAAACAAATAAGCAATAATTTTCTCACAAAAATGAGCCTTAGCAACTTTTTAATGGTGTAAGTTATTTGCAACCGAGGTTTGGTGTAAAAATTTTTACGATAATTTTCTAAGTCTTTCATTTTGTGGTAGTCACCAAATGCCGATACAGAAGAAAAGTTGGAAGCAGAAAACCCCGAGGAGGCGACCAAGGCGATTGCCTCAAAAGATGCATTGAAGATTGTAATGTTTTGAGAGGTGTTTAACACTTTGTCGCGGAAATTCTAATCCACACATACGTTTGATAAGTCGTACCGCAATTGCACAGAGCCCGCAGAAGTGTGACATTAAACTAAACGGGTGAAGCCAATTTCTCCTAGTTCTAAATGTAAAACTTTGGTGTACATCAACCTACTTCGCGGGGTGAAGGTGGTAAAGTTACACTATTTTTTCTGAGCTCTTAGAGGTTTGATATTTAAAACTCAAGCGTGGAAAAGTTAGTTAATATATTACATTTCTTCAGTAAATATGTCATTGAAAAAAGTTGAAGTTGAGCATAGGAGACCTCCAAAGCCCCTAAAACTGGACCGGCTTCACCCCGGTTAACGGAGATCGAATTAGCATTTTTCGATTTCCGACACCCATCACCAGCGACGTTACTCCTTATCTCACAGGTGATAGTCAACTTACCGGACACAACTTATTCCAAAACCGTGAGCTTCATTAACTATTAGCAACCAATTTTCACACAAAACTCTGAGTTGAAATACGCAGACTTAACTGAATAATTAAATTTCTAAGAAAATACTTAAGCAAGCAGCTCACGACAGAAGGACAGCTTTTACAAAACTTACAATTGGACTCAATCGATGCACACATTTTAAGAAAAGATAGAGAGAGTATAATTAAATAGGGTGGGCTCATTTAATCTGCGCCTCTTTGCAGGGTGTTCAAGGGGAAAAACTAAATAACAGTCAAATGGAGAGAACTGGACCGTCTCCGGTTTTTGGTGGATACATTTTCTTCACGGGTCTATATAATTTTTAATGTGAGGGTTACAAACACCTGGTTCGGGCATCAAGAACTACTCAGAGAGAGGGAGAACTCACCTCGAATAATTCCTGACAGCCTCTTTATGGTTGGAAGTGCAGCTCCGGTCTTTCCTCCTCCTGAGAAGACTCTGTCCTACAGGAATTCCACAACGTCCAGTCCCGTTCTTCCTTAGTGCAGCAGTCCAATTCGATACGACGAAGCTGTAATGAGGAGCACTTTACTATTTGGCCTCTTTGATCGTTTCAAACTCCAAATATAACCACCTTGAGAATCAAGCACGACGGGTCTGTAATTCCTACACAAGAAATTATGTACAAATTGCTTTGCGAACACGATTTAAATAAATTGATTCTGGCAGCAAAATTACCACTCAACTCTTATCAAAAACCAATAAAAATAGGTACATTTTATCGAATTAAATGGACTCAATAATTACCGGTAGCATGGAGCGAAGAAAACAAAGTGAGTATTTATACCATTGGGAAGCAATATCACGAAATATTACGTGCCGATTTCTATCCGCAAAGCATTAACATATCGTACTTTCCAACAGTTCTCACGCCAAAACACCTAACTCAACCTTCAGTTTGGAGAACATTAGTCGGCAGTCCTTCCCCTTCTTCTAGCATAAATCTATAAATCAAAATAGCAGTCCTTAGAGCGTAAATCGCACATCACTGCGTCACAGCTCGTCGGAGAAGTCTAACGCCCTGCCCAGTAAAGGCATTTATGAACAAAAAAACACTATCGCCACAACACTTCAAATGCTCAACGAGTATTATATTCCTTCATGAATTATCATTCTTCTAGAAAACAAGCAACTGCCAGCCTAGGCCACGTTCCCCAAGAATCTGGCCACAGAAACTGTCATTCGAGGCAGGAAATTTCAAAAACCTTCCGCTAGAGAGCGGCGTGAGTCTTCCCCATTTCCAACTCTAAATGGAAATTTATTTGGCCAACACGCCACGCAAACAGCTGAGCTGAAACAAATCACGGACTGTTCGTTAAAAAGCCCCTTATGCTGCCAGTCAAACGACTCTTAGGGTGGATACAAAGAACAGCGGAAATACTGAGCAGAAGTTAATGAGTTTCACGCACTGCGTTTGGAAATGTTAAAATGATAAAATTTTCATGATCGATCGTTAAAAACTGGTGCATACCAACATATAATCGACTAATATTATTAGTTTGATATGATAAACAATGTTATACTAGCACCCTATCGATGATAAGATCATAAAAAGACTACGGGATTGAGTCAAATTGCTTGAAATGAGCAATTCTATGGATTTCAGATTTATTCCTCGGCTTTCCTTGTTAAGTGACCTGTAACGAGTCGAGATGCAACCATCGCAACACAGACACATTTTTCAAAATTAAGATCTGGAAAGAAAAAAAAACAGGTGGGAAATAAAAATCGAGTTCATTTTTAGGGCAAACTTAGAAAACACTTTATTTACTACAACATCTTTTCATCTCGATCGCAACAACATTAAATCCAGGTTTGACAATTTTAATTTTCGGATAATAGTTCTTTTTCATATACTTCGCTGAAGCATTGCTTCCGTTAGGGGGTTCCACGACAGCATCACATGTTCATCTAAGTCTCACAGGGTTTTTTTTTGTTTTTTCACCCTCAGATTCATGTTCCACAATCCGAGTCGGCATTGCCAAAAAAACGGAAACACGCACACGTTTATTTTTTATTTTCTCAACAGTATATTTTTTTTCTCTTTCCCTCCTTCCTTTTTTTCACTCCACCATTTAAGTTACAAAACGAAACACTGGAGATAGAGAGAACAAAAAAATTATTTTACCTTTTCTTTTCTTTGTATTTTTTTCTTCACTCATCTACACTTGAAACATTTTTCATCCCGCGACGAGAAAAATAACTCTTGTAGATGCTGACTGTTAGCCGTGGAAAGGGCGGCCGATGTCCAAGATGTTATCCGATGCCAACCAGCGGGAGCAACGGTGGTGGTGTTTCGTGGGGGTTGGCAGGGGGTAGGGTGGGAGGGGGAAGAGGAGGTTGAGGGTGTATGGAGGGGATTGCAAGGGAGAGAAGTGGAAGCGAAAGGAAGAGGAGATGGGTGTTTTTTAAGAGGTGGCGGTGCGGAAGGCAAGGTGCTTGCTGGTCGTGGATGAGGCCGCGTGGAGGAGGGTTGGCGATCCAAAAGGTGGGAATGGATGATGGTGGTGGCGGCTGTGAAAGGGTGAAGAAGGGGAAGGAGGTGGATGGAAGGAAGGGTGTATGGCAGGAGGTGAAGAAGGTGAAGAGACTTAAAAGGGTGAGGGGAGGGTGTGTGGGGTCGGGGGAAGGCGCCGAAGCCGCTGCTGCCACCTCGCGCCTCGCAGGCGAGGCTCTCCCTCGCTCAAACCTACCCCCTCCACCGTCCGCAGAGCAGCACCTAAAAGGGAAATGCAAGATATGTAGAGACTGAGAGATATAAAGAAAGAAACAGAGAGAGAGAGACTTGTGAGAGTCTTTAAAAACCTTGAGGTAAGGAGAGAGAGAGAGAGAGAAAGAGAGGACTGAGCAATCCCGGCTTGACAACGCGTCACCTTGGAATTCCACCACATAATCCCGGGCGAAAATAAAGTTAACAGTTCCCTTCCCTTTCTTAGGAGGAAAGTATTCTCTGAGGAAAAAATATGGGTTGGACTAAAAACCAACCAGGCAACCGTTGAAGTCACACGACAGCAAATTAACTGTTTTTCCTCTTGCATTTTACCCCATTCACCCGAAGGTTTTATTTAAACGTCGTATTTTAAATTTAAATTAATTTTTTAAATATTATATATTAAATTTAAATTTAAATTCATACGTACGTGATTCAGAATCATTACGTCAGATAATGGTGCGGAATCAATTTACCCAATAGTTTCCGAGTTACCCCATTAAATTTGTAAATAAGGATGACGTCCAGCTCCTTATCCAAGAGGATGAAATAATTTTATCAATCCCTGCAGAGGAGGATATTTTTCAGAGGAAACCCGATCCCTACTTGAAAGTCGTGTGTACGGCACTTCAAGCCCAGTGCTCCATCCGTCGGATAAGTCTTTAAAATGTGATCCCCTTTTCGCCTTTCGTTAAGAGCAGGCTGATGCTAACGCCGGGTTTCTCTCCACCCTTCCTCCCTTACCTGTCCCCTATGGCGCAAATGACCGTAGTTGTCGATCCAATCCAATCTAATCTATATAATTAATGCCAGTATATCATAAAAAATTACGAATTATGCCATCACAAATGCATCTCAGTACACAGAATGTATTGCCAATTCTCCCATAGGAGACTATGGCGTTTTAACTTGCCGAAGTTTGAATGCGACTGAGAATTTTCAGGCACCAATAGGGCCCTATGTATTCTCGGTTATCTTCTATAAAGGTGCCCTGATACACCACTGCGGCAACACAATGAATTGACAATGACAATTTTTAAAACTATACACTATAACTAAATCTGATAAGACTTTCAAGAAAATTATTTAATGCAGGGGGAAATCATGATATCAAGAGTAAATTTGATACTGCATCATATTAAAAAAACGCTTATCATATGTTTCAACATGAGTCTAATTAATATACTGCTATATAGGCGCTAAGAGAAAAAGAACAAACGATTCTGACAGGATTAATGTTGTCATATGTAAAGATAAGTAATTAATGTTAGCATATGTTCTTACTACAATCCATGCATAGTAAAGGGGCAAATCGGTACGAAGCCAACTTTCCGCAAACAGAGTGGAACTGAAATAGGTTATCGGTTATCGGTATTGTTAAGCTTCCTATTCATTCTCCCACACACTTCCCTGACTGTTACAACTCGTCAGAGACCCGTCCTACTGGATGAAATAATGAACGATCATCGGAATTTTAACTTAATCAGCACGCTCTAGTAGAAATTTTAATAATAAGTCACCAAACATTTTCAAGCACATGATAATTTCCACCAATAGAAAAAAGAGCTCCAGCAACTTTTCTCGTCTAGCCAGGTGATGCATCTGTGCTAAGCCATATTTCCACGAACAGAGCAAGACTTAAAATGCATTCTTTCAGGTTCTAGTCATGGTTGAGCTAGCCACGGATAATGACACCGCTTTTCCCTTAAAACTTCTCCCTGACTGCAATAGCTCGGCAGAAACGATAATGTCGGCCCGTCCAAAAGCCTGGTCAACGTCAACTCCCCTCAAACATCCTACGAATTCTCAACGCTCCCCTACCACGGCAGCCAGAATTTGATATGGAGCATAAATACTGCCTCCATATCGTACATTAGGGGGTGGCGGTAAATGGGGCAAAAAGATATGGATTTCAATTGCAGGATGCTCTCCCGGCTGAGCTTAATTCGAAAACGCAGTGATTAAACTGTAACAACAGGTTGCACAGATAGCGCGAGAGCGTTGTCTGCACTTAAAAATTGTTCCGGACGGAGGAGAGACGGCTTTAATCAGAAGGGGGAGGGTGTCCCTTAGGCGACAGCGAGGAAGAATTGCAAGTTGAATGGGAGGCAGTATGTGGGGGAGGAGAGAGAGAATGGCTTTATGGGAGGGTTAGAAGAGTCGGCCGGGAATGGGACAAGCCCTGAGTCCCTATCGAGTTGCGGCGGTTTTTGGGGGTGGGATAGGAAAACTCGTGAACGGGGGGTGGTGGAAACGATGCCTCCTTCCTCCCAGTATGGAGTGTATTGCGTGAGGGGATACAATGAGGGGGTGATTTGAATGAAAACATGTGACGCGAAGGTCAAAAGGGGCTAATGAATTTTACCCAGGCCGAGGAAAGTAGTTTCAAGGCAGTAGCTCGAATCGCAACGGTCCTCGCTACGAGATGCTGCATTCGAAAAGACAGCGTGGTAGAGACGTCTCTACCGCCTTTATACTAGTGTTGTGTCGAAAATCTCGAGAGCACATATACGTATACAATACCTAAATAGGAACTTGCTATCCCAGTTACCTTTCAATATGGAATGCAATCCTGCACATAACAGTTAAAAACTGCAAATAGAGGAACTGGGTTAAAGTCTTACCTTATGATAAAATAATAATAAGATTAAGTGGCAAGGGTTAAACTTGCCTCTTAACTAAAAGTCAAGCACGACATTTTTCTTGCTTGGGGATTAGAACCAGCGACAAAAGGCTACTTCATTGACCTTGCTGACTTAGCTTTGACTTTACTGACTTAGAAGTCCGACTGTTTAGAATATCCAGTTTCATCTCCATATTTTCCTCTGATTAAGATTGATATAATTTAAATGATGGAGACAAGAGAAAAATTTAGCATTCGAGTATGTTGAAACTTTGGAACAGCACTATTCTGCACCAATGCACCTTAAAAATGTACTTGAGTGATACAGACCTCTTTGACAGCACTGGTTAGTTGGAATAGCCGTTTAACGACAACCATTCAGGAAACCCTGAAGTCATAACGCTTCTGATACGCATATGATTTACTTGAGTATGGAGAGTACGCGTGTTTAATATTTTCAGATAAATTCGATTTGATTAAAAAATCTTGATTAAAGTAATCTTGACGGCCACATTTTCACTAGACGATATACGAGGCAATGGCAATACCAGGAAAAACTATGCTTCCTGCCCTTTCAGGTTCAAAATAATAAGCATATCACACAATCCTAAGCGAATTACCTCGAATTATGACGATCTACCCACATCGATTCGGAACCCCATATGACGTAACAGAAACTCGACAATGAAGACGACATTACTACTCAACCGCAGGACGAAAATAAGACAAGTATCGGGCAAGGGAAACACTCGCACCGTCCGCCATGAAAACCATGGGTTAGTGAATCATTGAGGAGGATAAAAATTTTATTACATAACGTAACGACCATAATTTGTAGCAGTGAAATATTCACCACGACAGTCGCGGCGGTTGGGAGGGCGGCTGGAATCCCCGCCTTTCTCTTAGCGGCTGTAAGAGAGGGAGAAAGACCGCGAATGTACGTATACGTGTATCTCTCCCTGCGTGTATCATCCAGTAGAACCTCTTTCCCCATCCACCGGTGTGCCCCTCTGCCTCCTCCATGATCTTCCCTCTGCATCGCATCATACAACCGGCGAGCTCCCCTTAAAGCCCAGAAGCAACTCTCTTTATGGAGGGTGTGGGAGAGCAAGAGATAGGCGGGAGGGGGAGAGAGAAGTGGGGGAGGTTGACGCGGAGTAGGGGGAAGAGAGCGAGTAGCAGTTCGGAGAGTGAGGGTGCAGCGGAGAAGAGGGGTGCCGTGCGAAGACCGATTCGGCGGCGATTTCTCAGTCACCGAGAAGAAAGATGTCGAGGCACAGAGATTTTGCCATCTATAGATTTCTCTTCTTCGTCAAATACAACCACTATTTGGACACATCGGTTTATGATTTCGATTATCCGATATTCTATTTCCATAAATGGAAACACTACCACAAATGTAGGTTCACTATTTCGACAAATCGACTCACTATTTCGATAAATTGACTCACTTCTTCGATAAATAATTTTTTCTCGATGGGACAATATCTAAATCACGGTCTTCAATAAACGTCTGGCGTCCGATTACAGAGGTTGATACGCTTAAAATATCATTAACGACTATACCAGCAAAACCCTTACTTCTTGCACTTTGTAGCATCACTAAAAATCTACTTTTCGTTCTCACTCAAGGTCAAAAAGTCACCAGTCCCTCAATTGAAATTCCCAATTCCGCATAGCAAAGGTATTGTCGGCATTCGGTTGCAATTGCATTTTTAAACCACACGTTAACACATAAGTACATTCAAATTTGTAACATCTTAAAGACCCTCAACAAAGTTACATAATAAGCCCCTGGATGACTCACAGGTAGCTCTTCGCTATCAACACCCGGCGTATTGTGTGATTGATTCAGCCTTGAGCTCGAGACGGAGGTTAATTGACCAAAAGAGTTCCATTTCAAAGAATTTTAAGCGAAAAATTTTACATGGCCCTTTAAACTGCCGCAAAGGCACTTCACATTTGTAAATTTTTCAGAGCATTCAATAGCATTCACTTCTGGGCACAAGTGAATATATCATTCGAATTTTTTCCTTTGTAGGTATGAGCTTATCGCCAGACCTAATTCAAAATTTTGGGTTTCAGAAATGAAGTCAAGAAGGTTTTGGACAGCAAAGAGTGTAAACTTGCACCGGGAAATCATACTAAACAAAGTTGAAAAAAGATCTGACGCCAGGATTCAGTATATAATACAACTAGGCGTTAATATTTATTAATTTTTCGGTAATAACATAAGGTTTCACCATTTGGTTTCCAGAAGTAGTACTCACCATAGGAAGCGATCTAAAACTGAGGTCAATTTCACAATTATATATCAGGATTTTACATCAAAAACATGGGTAAATAAGGACAGAGGAAAGGTGGATGCTAGTAGCTATGGATGGAAACTCCTCAAAATACTCAGCCACGTCCGGAACTCACACCCAGGTAATGCACGTGGGATGTAAGTTAGGTGCAGGCACCAAACCAAATGACCAATTTCGGACCAGTCAAATTCCTCTCCTGCCAGAGATAATTCGCGTCCCTCTACAGGATAGTTATCATTTAAAGTTCTACCAACCACACATATGTATGCAAATACACATCAAGCCATTCCTTTTCGATTCAGGAGTAGTCAAAAAGCCTATTTAATATCGTTCAGCCTAGAGAAATGGATCACTAATCCCTAATGCCCTATCCTTACATACCTACCCGATAGTTACATTCATGCATTGCTTTGAAAACCCATTCTGATCTCTAAGACTCCTAACATACTCTACCTAAAGTCTCTCTTCTACCAGGGCTTCCACGGTCTCGGCCTTCCTCCCACACCTTTCATTCCTATATCACAAGTCTGTTTCACATTTCAACACTCTTACATTCAAATATCTTAAAATGGCAGCTAGACCGCCGTAAGCGGTGGAAAGGAAAGCTGCACATGGATCTAGTAATACAGGGCAGGTAACCTTGTATTTAACAACTGCTGACAGACAAAGATACCGCAAAACGCAGTTTAATAATTAAATGGCACAACAATTAATTCTACAGAGGGAGAAAATCTAAATATAGAAGGCCATCCAGCATGGGATATTCTATAGCAAGTACATATGAACTTCATTTAAATCAATACGCCGATTTTCCTCTAACTATGGTAGCAAGCGTTCCAACTCCAATGCGACGGCCGCCACAAATGTACGCATGACGGTGAGATTCGATAAGCGTCCCAAGGACCGATGGAGATCTCGGTTGGCAGAGGACGGTGCGGAGAAGGATGACCTGGGAACGGACGGTATGAAATCAAAACGAATCAGGGGCGGTTGAGATGAAGAGGGGGGATTTTCGGTCAGGGTCGGGCCGGGAAAAAGAGACGCGGACGATGCAGAGCGGGCATGAATGATACGGCAGCGAACGCCTCTCTTCCGGGTTGGGGGAGGGGAATATGGAAGTGGGAGAGCGTGCCATATACTTCTTCTCTCTACCCCCTCACCTCCTTCTATCTAACCCGTGCTTGTCCCACGGGGGTAGTTTTGGCAGGGCTAAGGGGGATGAGGGTCGTGGATCCCAGGGACTCACACAGACACACACGGACGTGCGGTTATAAATAATGCGAGCACCCCAGCCAACACGCGCGTACCCGAGTATAGATATGTATAATAAATACGGAGATGCATGGCGGTCGCAGAGACCTCCGGATCCATCCCATAGGCTCTCGTCTGATTGCCACGCGAGAAAGACTGCTGCACGGGGGCGAGCGAACGAAGGAGATGTTTCCATGCATTTTTTTTAACCGGGGTGAGTGGGAGAGAGATTTTTTTTACGCGGAGGGAGCGTTAAGGGATGGGGAGGCTGAGGGAAAAATAAAGCCATCCATATTCACGCAGTTGTTTTCTTTTTTCTCGTTTTTATTTTATTTCCTACAAATTTGAGGAAAAGTTTCGGGGCTGGAGTTTTTAACGATTCTCTCCTCGTCCCGATTCCGTCAAAAAAGTGTGCTGCTTTTATTCTACAAACCCGAGAGGGAAATTATGAAGAGACCGGAATCCTGTAGCGAGGTTTAGGTGGGGTTTGAGTCCATAAAAAATTGAAATGATATCGACTCAAAACTCAGTCAAACTAGACGAGAAAAAGTACATGAAAACAACTTTAACATTATCATCAAATTGGTAGAATTCAATGCAATGTAGCCAAGTTTTACGATGTAGGGCACAATATGTCATAACTTACATTAGTACAACCATAAAAAATTAAGAAAAATATTTAATGGTAAAAATTCATAGGGTACAGGGAAACTGTTTCTCAATTATCTTATTATTGTGAACTTTATCAATAATTTCTTTCTTAATTGAAAATTACGGATATCGGCTCGAAAACGGACGTACTTTGGTCTAATACTACACCAAAATTATGACAGAGTGATGACCTTAGCCCTTACAAAGGAGGATAGAGCCAATATATATTCAGTCGGTTTAATGAACCATTTTCCAATATGAATCATTAGTTCAATCACGAATGGAAATATTAGGAAAGGTAGTATCAAAAAGAACCAAACCCCAATGCTATAGTGTGAAAAAGAAAAGGTAGTCATAAAAAATACTTAGACAAATATTCTGAACAAAACTCAGTAATGTGACTACAATAAAAGTCACAAACAATCTCCGATGCAACATATAACACATGCAATATTATTTTAGAAATTCTTGGGCCATACGATTCCACCGGAGATAAGGATTTGTAAACAAAAATACGAAAGATGGATGATGATTTTGGAAAAAAATGAAAGCGAATGATATGGCCCAGGTGCAAAATTCTGTTTGGAATCTAAAGCATCGGGGTGCTCTAATCCAATAAGAACATAGATACTAGCAATAATGCTTCCAATGTCCATCGCCATCATTCATAAAATCCTAACATTCTTAACTGCAGCCTTCCATCCCTCTGTGTCTAGATAGCTCCTTTTATACCCTCGCAGATCTTTTCATTCATATGCCATTTTAGGTGGCGTACACATTTGTCCTCAATCTTCCCTGAGGGAATTTCCCTTCTATTAGGTTTGGTACAACTATTCTGGGCCTCAAAATGCGGCCTATCCAACTAAACCATATCTCCCTGCTAGTACTCAAATCCAGCACCTCGTTTCGAAATCAACTCAAAGTTGAGAGCAGGATTTCAATTTACTTAATGTCCCCGACAATATAAAATATCTACTGAAAGCACTCACTCACCGAGTTACGCCATCGATCGGCCGTCAATTAGCTATCAATTCCTACTCCTCCTCTGCTAAATGCCTGCGAGTATTTTGAAAATATGACTCCTATTAAAACCCGTTTTTCTCTTTCTCTCTCCCCAGCCCGGGGGGAGATGGCGTCTATTCAAGGTAAGTAACACGCACGCGAGCTTAGAGCGACTGCGACGGCGAGTTGGAGGCCGCGCGGGGAGAAGTAAGCGAGCAGTAGCAAGCAAGTCTTATAAAATTCCGTTCCATGTTGGGATCATCTTAATGAGCACAGCCCAGTATCAGCGGCAGAGAGAGAGAGAGAGAGAGAGAGAGAGAGAGAATTCCCGTGGAAAGCGACGTAAAAAGGAAGAAGCGAAGCAGGGAGTCGACGAGAGAGAGAGAAAAATAAGAGGAGGTAAGCACGCAATGGGATCCCAACACGTCATACGTCATTCCGAGACGTGCGACTCGAAGAAAAGAACCTTGCTCGGCAGGTCGCATGGTGGAGAGTGCACACACGGGGCAGGCACTTGTTGGGCAGCTGGAAAACAGTGACGAGCAAGCGGGAGCCAGCCAGCCGGCGAGGAGAGAAGGGAGAGACTTTTGGTTCGAAATGAATCAGGGACAGCCAGAGTAAGGATGGTCTCTCGGACCTCCGTGAATGGAGGCCGTGCAAAGATCAAATTGAAATAAATTGCATTTACTGATTTGGTTTTTCTGGAGATTAAATGCAATTTTAGTTCATGGGTTTATGGCAGATGAGATATCTTACGCGATAATTTGATTGAATGAGTAGATTGACTTATAAACGCAACAAATACATTTTATATAAATATAATGGTTACTAACAAATATAAAGGGGTCAAGCCGAGTAAAAGATTCGAAAAGAAATTTTAAAATATAATTTTTGCCCATATTTAGCACACTAAGCTGAAAACTATCAATAGTTCAAGTTATAACATAGTAGGTATATTTAATTCGAAAATGTAGAGTAAAACTACCATTTCGATTATGTATGGTGAAATCCAACGTATAAACGTATGAATTTTAGTGAAATGTGCCCCTGACTTTTTAAGACTTAATTGTAAATTTTTAAAATGTGCATTCAATGGCCTCCAACTACAGCTCTAGCCATCTAAAACACGTGGCATGAATTCTACAATTAAACAAAGACGTACCATGATAAAAGATCAGTTTTAAACTTAAAATGTCTACTCGTGGAGGCTTCAAAAAATACGTCATCGTACCCAGCTAACAACGTAACAAAACGATATCGATGTTATTAAATGCTTATTTATGTAACGCATTTCATTTTATCACCAAAAATATTCTAATATGAAGAATCTGCGGATCGTCTGAGTAACTTCAAGAAAGAAAAATGACCATCTAATATGAGATGATCTCAAAAAATAGATGCTACAATAGAAGCGATACCCAACAGTTGCGTTAAACTATTGATTAACCGTTTTGTAACATTCGAATGTTCAAAAATATATATACAATTTGAAAGTAATATGCAATTCAAGTCGTTCACGCCCAAAAAAGTGCATTATACATTATGGTTCGTTAGAAAATTTTTTGTCGCATACTCAAATAAGTGGAATAAATTTTATGTATGATCCCCAATAAAGTAGACGACGTGGACGCGATATTTCTTTTCTCTGTTTTGCTCAATCTTAATGGATATGGCAGGAGCTACATTACATTTATTTAGATTAAATTGGCTTGATTTAAAGTTCTTCAGAACGGTATACTTGCCTAGATTCAGACCCAGTATTCGTTCTGGCAAGCGATTCGGAGATGGTTTATCAGGATGGATGATCATTGAAATATATGGTTTCGTTTAAACATAAAGGTAGGAATTTGAAGAATGATAAATAATAATTTTAGCAGTAGAACTGATCATTTGTGAGAGCCTCTAATGCTCAGGTTACTCGTAAAATCTACAAAAACATTGGTGCATTACTAGTCAAAAAGTTTAGATACACTCTTATAATGGTGAAAAATAAATAAATGGCTCAAATGGTTGGATACATGTAAGTAGTATAGATTCAGTGCATAATTAAAATGCATATCGGTCGATGGGCGGTGCAAAATCCACTCCAACTCATCCAGCTGTCACGGATTCGAGCTCAACTTCTATGTTAATATCACGGCATAAGAGTTATTGTCCTTTCATTTTTCACTGAATCGCCACAGCTAAAATGCTCTTAAGGATGTCACTAACAAATAAATACATTTCTTTGCTTGGGTACATCGCCAACAAAATTTACCAACAGAAAAACCCAAAAATGACGTTGAATGACTAGATTCCCATAACGACTTTTATAATGACAGGTCTAGGAGTATGATTGCGACTTAGGTGCGAGAGGTCCCGGGTTCACATTCCGGACGAGTACCACATTTGCGCGAATGTAAATAACGTCCACTACATTTTGAGATGCCCGACATTCTCCAGCAAATTAGACTATGAAAATAAAATTAAGGGACAACCTTTAGAGCTGGCGGGTTTAGAATATTATTTTTCCCGCGGAATATATGAGAACATAATAGTTGCCAATAAGAATTTTTAATTAGGATTGTCGTAGTGTAGTTATTTTTTTTAATTTGCTCTCTAATGCTATTTAATCAATCTACTACGTAGTACTGACTGCAATCATGCATATTATTTGCATAACTGCTGAACCTCTGCGCATTTATGTTGTAACAAAATACAATTAATACTCTTAGTATATATGACATCGGTAGGATTATTTGCTGAGCATGTTTCTAAAATGTCACTATATGAAATAGTTATTTGCATGTTTTGACCACTATATAATTAGACATTGTTTCATTAACGTTTAATTCGATAGTAGAGGTGGAAGATGGTAAGAAACTCACTAACCGCCATACACCCATAAGGTGAATTAATTAGTCATGTAAATGTACGACCCATGTCTTTGATGGCCTTATGGGGGTATGAGACAAACTACAATACAAGACTACGAACCTATAAGTTAGCTTAAAAATGGACCAACAATGGTGATGTAATCTGCTGATGCGATGTTTAAGTGGGAGTAATACTGATCCATTTCACTCCTCACTCCTCGCGTTTGTTCGTCGACCACAACAGTGTTAAGCAGCTCTGTAATATTTGGAAGAGTAACAAATGCAATTCACGATCAATAATCACGAGTAAATGTTCTTTCAAGCAGAAAAGGATTGAAACATAGTAATTTGAATTCGGAGAGCGACAGTAAGTGTGTCATTAAATCGCAATGGCGTGTGGAAAGGACATGTTTCATAAAAGCATCAGAACCATGAAATTAATGGTTCTTATCTATCTGGCACGAGCATAAATTTTGGCTCTTCCCGAGACAACTCTGAAAGTCTTATTTGCGTTAACGTCTCACGAGGCTTCTGACTCGCAAGCAGACATTAGGGCAAGTGAAATGCCGGGGAAGATAAACCTTACCCAGGGACCTCAAGAGAGTCTTTTCCGTCTCAAATGAGGTTGTTCAATTATCACTCATTGTCTCACATCAATCCCAATGTCAAAGAAGAAAGTCGACGGGTACAACTCTGTTTTCTCCATTTAGAGCGACACAAATAATAGAGCGAAAGACACCAACCCTGGCCTTCCTGATGCAAGAAATTCTTTTATATATATATATATATATATATATATATATATATATATATATATATATATATATATATATATATATATATATATATATATATATATATTTATTTATTTATTTATTTATTTATTTATTTATTTATTCGTTCGTTTATTCACTCAGACCGCTCGGCGGCAAATACATACAAATAAATGTTCAAACAGAAAGGTAGAAAGGTAGCTTTATATATATATAAAGAGACCAGGAATTCCCCATTACAACATTAAATCCAGCGACTTCAAAGAACTCCAGCTTCATTAAAAGAGCAGTGTACAAGCCCCTTCCCCCCTTCCACTGAAACGCTAACAAGCAACGGTCTGACTCTTCCGTTAAAGCATCAAGAGTAGGGCAGCGATGTCTTACTTGGACAAGAGTTATCCAATAATTTTGTCCTACATTTATCAAAGCATTGGCAAACGAGTATTTAATGATCCGTGTAACCAAACCACATAAAATAGTACTACTATTGCCATTGAATGAAAGAAATTATTTCTAAGGTGACCACGATAATTCAGGGTCACATTTCTATTTATAATTCATGAGGTCTTTTTATCATTTAACGGGCCAGTTCCTTCTAATAATAAATATTGGAAAAATAAGACGATATTTTACTGCACATTTCAAAACTGCCAAAAAGAATATTTTGTTAACTTTAACTTGATGATACTGAAGTCCCATTGTGATATGATGTTCCACGTATTGAGCATTGCCAAACATAGTGCAAAGATTATCATGCCAATAATACAGACCAGAGTAGGTAAAAGAGAGTATGTATAGCAAATTTGGTGATTTTTTAAACTATTCATCATTATTTCTCACCAGATAATTTCAGTCAAAGAACGACCAAAGAAAATTGCACCTTTAAAAAATTAATACTTTAAGCTACAACCTATTAACCCGAAATACATCAAGAGCTCATTATTTGTTTCAGCAAAGCACGGTTGTTAAAAAGTAGAACGGTTACAGATTTTTCTACTTTATCCAAAGGTTACGCTGCAGATTTTTCCACTTCATCCAAAGGTGACGCTCTCACATAATCGTATAAGAAAGTAGGACCAAGATCATACGTACACTTTTACAGGTGAAACAAATTGTTAAATCGTCAGTAGTAACACCACCAACGGATTATCACCTGTTCCTGCAAACTTCCCAGAGATGCGGTGCAAGGAATTGCAGTAGGGGGTGTTACGATACTAGCGATTCTAACTATTAAAAATGGAGGGATTAGAGAAATTGAAGAGGTTATGTACGAAAATTGAAATATGTTTTAATAGTAGTAATTAATGGTTCATGGGAATATGAAATGATCACACCTATCGGCATTGTCTCTCACTCGTTTTACCGCATTGGTTAGTACTGGAGATATAACACTGGGTTAAAATAATGTCCTCCGTTCCATCCTGTAACTAGCAACATCCGACTTTTTTCTGTAATGTAAGCCTAGAAGGGAGTCTAAAAGCCTCTAGTGGTTTTCCATCTTGAGATAGTTAGGGAAAGCGAACATTAATAGCACAATCACGCAATTTTATTTTAGTCTGATTAAGTTGCACCAAATGAGAAAAAGTGATCGGGCACTTAACTCTGCCTGAGTTTGAGTTAGCATCGATGGGTAGGTGCCACATTTCCGGCGACCGGAGAAAAGGTTCAAACATAGTCGCACGTTTATGGCGCGAATATCAGACTTTAAGACGGAAAAAATAAATACGTGAATATCATTATTTGCTGGAACTTACTTCTGATGGTACTGCTCAACGCTATCAAATTTATTGCATACATCTCCGGACCTCCGTCCAAATGGTGGAATCGTTTTGGGCGTCAATTAGTGGAGAATAATTTCGCTGCTGAAGCAAGGATTGATTAAATCCGTAACCTCATCGTCAGTAAACAAACTCTAATTCTGCTTCTAACTCTGGGTATTACCGTAGTTATGAATAAGGAAAACATGGGATCTATGATGATTCCTGGAGGGCCATCGGACATGCTCCAGAGCATCACACTTTGGGTTTAGGCCTTAGCCACGCTTTCAGTTCAACGGGATCAAAGTGGCAAGTACATGAAGAACAATCGGGAATCTGGCTTCTCGCATGGTCACGCACATGCTGCATTCTTACAGAAATGAGGTTTCGATTCCTCCTCTTCCATCAGCAGGCCATCCTTTTCAGTCTCCCACCCCAACACGCTCTCCTACCACCCTCCTAGTCCTCCTTCCCCTCCAAAACCATCCCCACCGACACTTAACCCTCCTACACGGCGTAACTTATTTTTCTCCAACTCAACCCCCTACTCCTTATCACCCCTCCTTGTCCCTCCAACCATCGTCCCACCCCGCGCACCCATAGTCTCCCTTTACAACCCCTGGCCCGCACCCCTTGTCCATTCCCGTAAACCTCCACCGCATCCCCTCCCAGAACCCCATTCCGATGACTCTCGAGCTATATCCACCCCCCTCCAACACGAGCCTACACCCACTGCCACCCACCTCACCTACCACCTCCATCCTTCAGAAATCTCCCCCCCCACCGCCATCTCTCCTTCCCCCCGGTTTGGCGCGCGCTTAAAGTTTTCAGATCACGTATTGCAGACTGCTGGAGAAAAAGGGGGCGGTAGGGTGGAGGAGATTGGGAAGTCGGGCTTCGAGAACGGCCGAGTGGGTATCGGAAGGCAGCGGACTGGGGGAGTTGGGAGAGACAAGATGGGAGGGGGGATGTAGGGTGAACGGTGGGGTGGAAACTCTGGAGAGAGGGTGGAAGAGGGTGGTATTGGAGGGTGGAAGTGACTGAGAGGGTTGGACGGGGAAAAATAGTACGGATTGCTTTTCGCGTGTCTAGGAGGTAAAATCTGAGGGTCTCATTGTCAGCGATGAAAAAGTCATACCACGCAGTCCGGGAGGATGGCGATGTGAAATAGGCAAAATTGAATTAATACTAAACCGCAAACATTAAATTCCACATCTAGTTGATACAATTGACATTTGTTTCCCTTGTAAATATCCATGAGGCCAGGGGCGTGATGCTGCTAATACAGGCATAAAAAATGAACATTGTAAAATTGAGCATACTTATTTCATATCTCGTGTTTTTTCAATACGTTAGAATTATTCCCAAGTGTAAATTTCTTAAAATTAGAGCGGTATTGGAGACGGTTGGCCTCGTAGCGAGTGGAAGGCGAGAATAAGGAGAGAAAGTTTGACAGCAGCGTTCTCCATGTGGCCCATTAGGCCAAGACAATAACGAACGCCCTTGGTGAATTAATTTCGCCATTCACAAAGGCAGTAGTGAATAAAATCTCATCATATCATACTGTACTGCCAAATGTTGAGAAATGACATAACGCATTTTTTCGATGAACACAGAGGAGGCCACCCTATCGCTAAGCAATATCATAATCAGAATATCGATACCATGAATTAAACACCATCTTCGGATCTCATAACGATGTGTAAAATTGATTATTTTCAATACCTTAGGGGTTTGTCAAGCGACGAACCCCTTCGCAATGACGAAAATATCCAAAAAAGAAGGGGGGAACTGAAATTCGCGCGTGGAAGCACACAGGAAACACTTTTGACACATTATTTGTGATTTGGAGCCTTCTTTTCGAAAAGATACGCCTTTAGAGATTTGACGCCCTTGCGATGCAATGATCTCAACAAAATTGGTTCCAGCCGTCGCCACTCGAAAAGGAGGATAACCTAGGAGGAGATTTTGAGAGAGGTGAATTCGTGCAACTGCCCGACAATGCACATGTGCATTCGTATGAAAAGGATTGGAATGGAGTAAGTGAAGTGATTGGCTCTTGGCACCAATTTATCCGAGCGGGCGGAAAAGGACGGTAGAAAAACCCTTGGTGCTCTTCTCCTATGCATTACAATTTAATTCAAGGCAGTGGTCACCACGAATTTAGGGTTATTTCAAATGATAAATTGGCATGTAAACTGCATAATAGCCATTTGAATCTTCCATCTAATCGAGAGTAATGCAAACATACGACATAATACACCTCACGCGTCCTTCCCTTCCGCGGAAGAAAAAGTCAAAAAGGTTTAATTATACTGGTCATAGATGTATAAAACTACCTCTTTTTAAATAATTTCTTCCATCAAGCGCTCCTCTGACATAAATCTTCTGCTTCTGTAACGTTTTCGCTTGTTGGAATCGAGAACCATCATGCAAGATTCCCACGACGAGCAATCGAAGTAAGAAGACAATGGCTTAAAAATTGCCTTCTGCAGCGAAGTACTTTCACAGTACTCTCATTTCAGCAGTAAAAGACAGAGTAGCGCGTGAACATAGACCACACCAGGAACAGTATGAAATTGAGTAGGGAGGTATCGGGGAGTGGTATGGGGAGGGAGGGCGAACGGTAGGAGAGGAGAAGGGAGGGACGGAGAAGACGAAAAGAAGAAGAAAACAGCGAATGTAATGGGGAGAAAATTGAAAAAGGGAAGAAGGAAAGGACGAGGGAGAGAAGAAGATAGGTTACCCCTCCCGCCCCTTTCTCTATTTCACTTATTCCCACTTTCCAGCCTCGGTCAAAATAAATCTTTATTGGATTCGGAAAGGACTGGGTCTCCTGCATCCCTTCATATTGGACGGCAACGTTATTAATTTCTCCGCGCTTCATATTTTTCAAGTTTTTTTTATTTTTCTTTCTCACGAAATTTGCCCGATCAGACATGGTTGAGGAGCCAGAGCTGCAGTTTCCCGCAGTAATATTGATCTATTGTTTCGGATGATATACTTTGATGATTTAAAAGAAAAAAACTACACAACAGTAACTCCAGAAAGGAGAAGTGCGAAGCAAGAATGTTAAAAATATTAACGGGTTACACAGACGGTGTCTACCTTTAGGGTTTAGACATGAGAAGTGTATGAAACTATAGCAATGCTTCATAAATGCTTAGGGTTCTAACTTGAGGTGAGAAGAGGTTTAATTAGACCTTATGGCTCTTATTTTAGAAAGAGATGCTTTCATGAGAAAAACAGCACTAAAGCTGAAATAAGACAGAAAGATATATTCACATCCAAGAAATGGTTTTTAAATAATATTTTTATACCAACATTTCCTTTTATACCTCGCTTTTTTTGTAAAATCAATCCATATATTTATATATGCTCTCTTCTTCTGAAAACTATTAATATATGCCACTCTTAAAGAGTGTTCCTTCTCAATTCACGCGACTATTTCTATCTACTCTTTCCTCTGACGTTTTACTTATGGAATCATCAATTCTCTCAACATGACCAAACATGTAAAGCACGCTCCTTTATATATATACCTTCCACCTAAGAATTCAACCCACAATCTTGCATCGCTCACTAATTCCTAACCAAATCCCTTCTCCTTTCTCGAAGAAAAGTTCTCAGCCTGTACTAAATAAAATTATCCGACAGTCATGCTTATCCGGCCAAACCCAGCCAGGTTTCACTCCCAGGCAATGAAGCAAGGAAAATAGATTTTACTATGCTTCTATTTCCGCGAAGGATCGGGTTAGTGTGCCGGCTAGAGTACTGGCTAACCATACGTGCGGCCAGGGTTCAAATCCCTGCAGAGGAGGACGTTTTTCAGAGGAAACCCGATCCCTCCTTTAGTGCCTTGTGGAGGGCACATCAAGTACTGAACTCCGTCTGTCGATGAGACGTTAAATCTTGGCGCCTTTCGTAAAGAGCAGACTAATGCCAACGCCGAGTTGCTATCCACCCTTCCTCCCTTACTTATCCTCTATGGCGCAAATGATCATAGCTCTCGCTCGCCTCCACAAAAATCCAATCCATTCTATTTCTGCTTACTACGGCTACGACCACTTATCCTCCAGCATTGAATTATCTCCTGATCTATCATTTCTTTCCAAAAACCGAAAAATAAACCAGATACATCCATAAACCAAAGCTCAAACCTTTAAGCTTTACCTCAAAGCTTTACCTTTGACCGACAACGACATCGTTATGCAAAATACGCGCTGAATCACTAAATTGACAAATTTAATTTTACTGCCAAATTTTCCACATCATACGATAAAGGGGGCGAAGTAGGAACATACATTTTGAATTCAAGGATTTAGGCTTAGTTTAAAACTTTGGTTACTCTTTTCTTGATATATTGATAACTCATACTGACTACGATTCCATCCAGAAGTTTCTAGCTTCCTTATCTCCTTATCTATCTATTCCCCTTTCGCAGGCAATCGGCCAAAGGGCAATGAAAGTTACAACAAAAAATCCCCGGAGACAAAAGAGGGAGGTCGGGAGAGTAAGTAATTCAGGTAACCATATTGATGGGCTGGACGTGGAGTAGGATTCAAAAAAGAATGGGCCAGAGCGCTAACGAGGGAGGCCATGAGAGGCACATAAAGAGCACTGAGAGGGTGTGTGTGGAAGAGGAGAGGATGGAGATTTAAGAGAGGGAGAGAGGAGGGGTAGTAATGGTTTTAGGAGAAAGGGAAGACGCGGTGAGAGGGTGCACGACCGCAAACCACCGTTTCGGGGTCGTTACCTCAGAGACTGCCGCTGCCGCCGTAGGCTGCGGCTGCAGAGGTGGTGGTGTACGCGAGGCGATTGTGGGGCGAGAGAACCAGGGGGTTGGGGGGTGGAGACCTGTGTAGTTTTGAGCAGTCGGCTTGGGGATGTTCGGGGGAAAAAGCGAGCGTTGTGTGTACGATCTTGCATGTGGAGAGGGAACGCAAGAAGCGGGGATGAGAGTATAAAATGGGGTAGGTAGGTAAAACGACGAGGGGGTTGGTTGTACTTGGAAGGTGGAAGGGATGTGGAGAGAGAGGAACGGGTAAGGTTTAAGGGTACGGCCTGTGGTTGCGGTCGGAACAGATGTCGGCACCGGGAGGGAAGTTGGAGGGGTAACGCGGGGGTGGTTTGGCGCAGAAGGGATGGCGGGAGTGGGCTTTATTGGCCCGCGCGCCGAGTTTGAAGGGGTAGTTTTTCGAGGGAACCACCACCCGCCGTGTCTTCTCACACCCCCTGTCATCGATTCCCACCCACAGGGTGACTAAAGTTGGAGAGGAAGGTGAAGCGGAGGGGACCCAAGAAGTACCCTTGGCGGACGCCCCCAAAAACGAACGCGCTGTAAAATGAGACCGTTGCATACCTCCGCTTAACTAACGCATTCAGACGCACACAGGCATATTGTGTCGTTTGCAACATACCTATTAGAGTACCAAAGTTGGCTTAACTCGACGCGACTTCCACGATGGGACCTTGAAAAACCGTCAGCCAGGTCACAACGACTTATACAGGGTGCGACAGCATGATTTGCTCAATGGTCGAAAAAACAAAAGATACTATAGGTATCGTTGTAATTACTTTATCTCCATATTCTACAACATGCATTTCAAGCATATCAATGTGGTGCATGTTAAGGTGAATATGTTCGACAATCTTGATTCATCACAGGATCGTATTTGAACCTCGCTTCCTGGCGCCAAATTCAAGTTAGCAAAATATGCTGCCGCACCCTGCATCACGCTTAACTCGACTTTACGAATTCAGAATCTGAGCCCGACTCAGAATTCTACTGATTACAGGCAATTGCAGGCCTAATTCACTATCAATAAGAGGAAAGCAATGTATTGCTACACTTCATATCGACTCTATCTCTAGCAGCCGTATCGGAAAAGAGATTTTTGTGGGTGTGAAGTCGTCTGTTTCCGAAATGGATATAAAAAAGTTAGTAGATTGGACGAAATCGCTCTCACCGAACTAAGGGAAAGAAGACTAGTACGACGTTACTTCCTCAAAAATATTCATAACTTGAACGCGCTATTTAATATTACACATCATTGGGCTATTTGGGAGGAACTTCAAAACTCACGCTCTCGATATGCTTGGAGTGGAGAGCAGCTATTAGTAAGGAATCTCACTCACTGATCCGAGTTCAAGCTACTACAAGCCAAGTTATGCAAAGTTAAGTTAAACTGAATGACGCATAATGTTCAGTGCTCATCCCCTCCGAGCTTTAATTAATTCCTGTTGCAGTCAGTCGGTCAACGAAGGGCGGGAGGGATTGATTTCCCGAGACGAGGTGACGTGTGAAGAATGAAGGCACTTGAGGTTAAGGAGTCGTAGCTCATTTTCGTCCTTACGATTCTGCGGCCTTAACTGGCCAAAGGGTTTAAAGTAGTAACGAATGCTGAGGAGTATGATGTCAATTATATCGAGTCCGAAATGGTGACACTCAAGCAAGCGGAAGTGCGAACAAATTGGGAAGTGTCAGACTAGGAAATAGTCATTAGATGATTATTCGATGGACAGTTTTGATGCGTGTAACAGGGTTGATTTATATAGTATTAACGAATAAAACAGTCTTCAAGCTAAAGCAACACGCCATGCATAATCGGCAAATGAAGAATAGGGAAAATGTTTTTAACCTAGCACTATTCGCGATCTTGACATAGAGAGACCTAAATACCTTCACTTAGAAAACCTTCTCAACCGATTCTCTTTCCTCATTTCTTCTCCGTTCCTTAAATCCATTAAGAGCGACCATGGGAGCCACAAATCCTTTTGGCGGCTAGACAAGTACAACATCTAAGGTTTTAGAAATCAAATTTGATTCAGTAGCATCTGCAGAGGGATGATATTATTCCATGGCAATTTTCATCTTTGACTGTAACTCAATTATTAGAACCTAATGAAGTATCTAAGAAAATAGAATAACTTAAATTCCTCACTAGCTTACACGTCCATACTCTCAAAAATTCCAAAATGCTTAATGCCCAGGGCTCAGACGATGATTCAGATAGTATTGGAATATGGAAACGAAACACTTAAACATTTGAAAACACTGAGTGAGGTTCTAATTGGATGTTTCCAATTCCTAACGAGTTCGTTCAATTCTAAACAACTTAACGTTTGTGCTTTCCTTTCCGATGGTCTTCAGAGATTTGACCTCTGGTTCCCTTCTTAGTTATTATAGTAGAATGAACCACATTTTAGAATTTTATTAGGTCCAACCATGGTTTTGTTAACGAAATTAAGACAGATTTACCCCGTTTGACTTTCGTAAATGCAACGCTTCAAGTTTTAATACTTAAATTTATCTCAAGTCATCATAATTACGCATTTCCTACTTAAGCAGCAATATTTGACCTAAAACCGTAACTGGTGTAAAACTTTGAGTCATAAATTATTCGCATATTTTAAGGAACTCACGAATTTGAGAGAAACCTTTTTCTTACTTCGTTCCGGTTGTTAAATTTCAATCAAGGAATAAGAGCAGCGGTGCCCAAGGTCAAGCGCGTATTTCTAATTGCGATGCAAAAAAATGGGCAGCAGGTATCATTAGCCTTTAATGGCTCGCTTTCGCTTTAAAATGTAGGCCATCTGAAATCAAGCAGCTCTGCAGCCTTTGGTAATCAGAAGTCGTGAAGGGGGCGCATCGTTTTACGTTCAATTCAATTAGATGACAGTGTTTCACTTGGATGACGGCGTATTCAATTAAACACCACGTCTTCAATTTCTTCCAGGGACCACAAATTAAGGCACTACGAAATTAAATGCCAAGTTCATTGCTATCGTCACTTAAACCCTCCAAGTGAAGCAAAAAAAGATTTCAGCGTAACCGCATCAACACTCACTTGAATTTAAAATTAAACCATAAAACTGCGACGATTAGCACGTTTATGCCATGCACACATTCAGGGAAAGATAGTAATCAGGTTTTAAGAACCCAAGTTATTTTTATATTCATTTTGCATTCGCTTTTAGTAGCATGATAAATCACAGGGTAGGAAATGTTAGATCAAGTTCCCAGAGGTAATTCAGACACAACAGGAAAACTCAGGCCCAGTAGGAAGAGGCGATTCTTCTCCATAACAAGAAAGTTAGCAAAAATATAAACTTATCGAAGTTAAATCTAAGATGTACGATGACCATTAGGCAGATATGAAATTATCGTAATTCGGGAACATGATAGTAATAAACAGTGAGGTGGTATTGTAATTATTACCCAAGTTAATATGTTTATAAAAGGTAAAATTTCTATTTTTGTCACACCACCGATGTAATTAATTCTTCTCTTACAAATTTTTCTCGACTACTAATGAGTTGTAATTTTTTACAAAGAGATACAAAATATTCCATCGCAAGACTCCCTTTCCTTCCATTCTGAAAACTAGTTTATGACACCCGAATTGTTCCATTGCTTTCACAAAGAGATACCGAGATACATAATAAATGGAATAGAGTCAGAAGCTAACTCCCGTAAAAGACAGGCTTTTATGGCGCACGCATATCGTCTAATCGAGTTTTTGGATGTGACGCTTTACACAGACCCTTAGGATTTTCATCTGAGGGCCTTGTCATAGCTCAAGAAATAGGGACTTGCTCCGGAATAAGCCTAAAAGAGATTTACTCTCTTCCATTTAATCCCACCTAAACCGTTAGAATGCTGCAAAATAATACAATTATACCGCGAAGAAACCCCAGTTTGGACTTTTCACGAACGTACAGAAGAAGGCGGTCGCCAATCTTGCCTTCCAAAAAATCGATTGCATTCGCAGACGAAAGCGTGGAATACATCAAGGAGGGCCGGGATTCTCAAAATAAAAAATGGGTGACGAAACACTCCTTCCCCTCTCAGACCTTCTTCCCCCTATAGGACAGGGAGCTTGACGTGGAAGGAAGGGACCCTTCACCGAAGCGGGGAACCTTCACCACGTGGCCCACCCACGCTGCCTACTCTACCATTCCAACGAATCTCCCCCGAATCGAAGCCGAAAGAAGGGGTGCTCGGACCGCTCTCACCCCCCGCCACTCACCCGATCTTCCACTACTTTAATTCGTCGAAGATATTCCCCTCGACCACCCCAATTCCCTTCCTCTCATCCTCTCCGCCCTCCCTCCTTCGCCCTCGGATCAGGGCATCCCCCACACCATCCCTTTCTGGAACCGTCGCCACCCGGGGACGGGTCCGGCCAATCTTTAAAGGGGGAGGAGGGTTGGATGCACTACACCAGAAAAGGTATTTTCAGACCTCTGGGGTTATCATTGCCACGGTCACATGCTAGTCGGTAAATGAGTCCTACTTCCACCATTCAGCGCTTAAAATACGGATTTATGATCCAAAACATTGCTTTTGAAGTTGATACAATTCATAACGGAAAGAAAAAATCGCAAATTCGGCGAATAAAATAAACAATTTTCAAGGGATCAGTTCCCGATATGTAGTTGGAAGTGATGCGAAAATTAACCAATACATGCGTCGTGGAATGACCTTTCTCCTTTGATTACAGTCATTTCTCGAGACCCGAGATTTTACTAAATTTTATAATCGCAATAAGCGACAAGGATATCACACACCTTCATTCCTGGGCGAGTTTCCGTAGTGTCAGCGTCGTTTCCCTATCGGAGAGCGGCAGTCTGTCCGAATAGCCTTCCCATCCTCCACCTCCTCACTGCCTTGGCGGAATCCTTTTGCATACTGACGAATTTTCCTCTTTCACATTTTCGAAAAGCATCCACTCCCCTGAACCCCAACGGTCCCGAATTCTTTCCTGCCGCCGCGACGGGTCCCCTCCGCCTCCTCTCACTGCTCTTTAGACAACGCCCCCGGGGGCCGCGTGCTGTTGTGTTGTTGATCTCTCCTGGGTGGCACTGGGGGATGGTGGGAGTCTGGGCGGGCATCTCCTCGGGGAGATTTGTGGGACAGGGAGGGCGGGGAGGACTGGCCAGGATGGGCGGCGATATCGCTGCGTATAAATGGCAATCACTCTCGCGAGATAGTTGGCTGAGGGCGGGTTTTACGGTTCGAGTAATGGTGCCTGAGACTAACCCGAAAATTACACAACACTGTAAGGCTACACTCTGGTTTAAGGATATCAAACTTCAAGGGACTCTCGTCTTGTAGGAGAAGTGGAGGGTTCTTTGCCGCTGCAGATATAATCTATCACTATAATGGTGTGTGCATCAGTAGAACCATAAAAAAGCAAGCGTTAATCTTTGAGCCATAATTAAGAAATAATAGTATACTTGGGTATTAAGTGGCCCAATGGCTATGGATATATCGCACCGTCTAATGAAAACTGTACATACGACTTGCACATCGCCCATATCCTTGTCGGGACTTGAAGCCGAGAACTTTAAATTGCCAGGCCGGCAAGTACCCAAACTAGCTTGCTCATAGTTTTAAAACATTGCTTTGGTTTATGACCGTGCATTACGATTCAGGATATATCAACCATTTATAAAAGACATGATTTATAACAGTATATATATTATATTTGTCATGTAAGCATTACCACCTACTCACCAGGATTACAAACCTGTCTCCTAAAAATGGAATAACTAATAATTCAGGAGCTTATTTCAGAGGGGTTGATGCTTAAAATAGTATGAATCTTACTTAATTTTACACAAAGGCCAAGGTACTTTTTAATGGAGTTTAATGGAGAGGAGGAAGACCAAGTTATCGAAACCATCATTAAAAGGAGCAAGGATTCAAATGTTGCACTAAGTCCCAAGTAACCACCATTTCCTTCATCCAAGCATTCCTTAAATTCAACATTATTGTTTTCTTGTAGAGAGTGCAAATATTTTTCTCCATGTATTCACATTCAGTTAGAAGCGCCAAGTAACAGGTTATAAGAGAAAACTGATGGGATGTTCTAAATTACAAACACTGCGACTCCATTTGTCCTAAAAAATTACGTGAGGACTAAATAAAAAAATATATGTTAAGGGACATTATTTTGGACCTCTCATACTGTACATTGTCAATCCTTTTCTGTGAAAACTGAATTCTATTTTTTCCAATCCTTAATAGATTCTTGAAAAGTATGAAATTCTGAACAAAACATTTAGAAAGCCATAGGACATTAAAATGCGACGTGACCATAGATTAATGCAGCTCATCAAAAGGTTGCTAATTCTTATAACAATTAAGAATTAAGATGAAAAAGGGTGAATCTTAAGAGACGGAATCTGGAAGGGAAAAACAATTTTCTAGTTTGGATCATCAACGCTTTAAACCATAATGTAATTACTAATTAAATACAAAGTTCCGCTGACAATAAGTTTACCCTTCAGATATGATGGAGCCTCCTTAATGGCAAGCAATGGCAAGTCCGCGGGCCAAACTTCCATTACCTTCCGTCTTATCATCAGCAAGCTTACGTTGAATTTAAGGTGCGACATGACATATCCTTAGGGAGGAGCCAAACCCTAAACAATATTCCTTTCTTAGAACAGACTCTGGATTTAAGCAATGCGAGCAGTTGATCTCGGCTCCTATTCTCACTGGAGATACTTTACATGGCTACACATTTGTTCGCTAAGGGACGGAAAAAACGATCCACGATTAAATTGGAATCGGTGTCAAATTGAACTTGTAAGTTTTTAGACACAAGAAATGAGAATAAGGTCGAATAAAAATGTAGTGAGTGCCTCAGAGAATAAGGAAATCAGAAAAAAAAGGTTATCCACCGTGTATCTCGATGCTTATCGTATCAAACCATTTCATCCGAAAGTCAGTGAGCAGAAATGTGGGATGGTATGCCTCGATGAGAATGCTCATAACATGCTTTATATTTAAATTTCCACACTTTTAACACAAATGATAGTGAATGAAATTCTGATTTATATTTTAGCTTTAAGATTTACGGTCCTTTGATCGAAGAAAAAAATGTAGTAAGGAAAGATAACCTTGGGCGTTTCAGGAGAAGAGGACTTCAATGTTGGTGTTTTACTGTCACGAGAACCATCAACGAGGGAAGTCACTTCGCTAGCAGAAAGGACGTAGAGAGATGGATATGTAGATCAGCACCAAAGAAAGCTCTGTGTTCCGACACGCACCAGTCATAAAACACATAAAAAGTCATAAAGGCAGTAATTATGCATGGGAATTTGCATGGATGACACAGCCTCCCCGTTTCAAATCACTGAGAGAAGATCATTAAGCAGAACAGATCAGGGAGCTGGATAAAAAAGGCTTGTTTATAGGTTTTCCATGGCCAGAGCTGCGGTTCAATTCCCAAAAATCTGCATTATGGAGGCTAAACATCATTCTCTGAAAATATTCAATGTCTACTGGAATGAACGTAAAAATGGAAAGCTTGAGGCATAAGAAAAAACAGGTTATGACAACATGAAATAATTCTCCACTATTCTCCCCTTCTTTACCTACAAGATGATGCAGCCTCAACATTATATTTGAAGAGTGATCAGTGATTAAGATCACTTGCAGCATTGGAGAAAGGGTGTAGGTCAGTAAAATGCAATTATTTGGAGAATTATAAAAGAGAGAAGAGAAACACGGGACTCAGTATTCAACTACTATAAACAAAAGATACCATGAGATTCACCGTTTTACGTCCTATCCGTCGGACGGATAGCAACGTTTTAATGGACAAGCACAAATTGAACTGATTCCCCACTATACATCAAATTTTGGTAGAAAAATATCAACTGGGTCCCAACTCCTCACCATCAGGATACGAAACAACTATTCTAGCTAGTCTAGCAACAAGAATCTTCCCTATTTTCAGTCTGCCAGACTTTTAAAATCATCTCTTAAGTAAGAAACAAGGCGCTAATATAGAAAATAAAATTAGCAACGAAAGTAATAATGAGGAAAGTACAAATCAAAATGAGTTTGCATATAATCAGCCAGGCAGTGCTTTAGCAAAAATACCAAAGAAAAATTCTGTTATTCTGGTATGACTATAAATAAATGCAGAATGATTCTAGGTTTTTCTTATTCTAGATAAGCAAGTAAGAGTGCATCGACGAAATATTATGTCCTCAAAATCAGACAAGGAAGTGATGTATATATAATTCAAAGATCCATAAAACTAATATTACGAAAAAACCATGCATTAAAAGACAATGAACTATAAAAGGGGAGAATGAGGCACCTATTTTAACGCTAAAATTTATGTTTGCTACCTTAGCCTTGGTGATAGTCACCCTTATATGCCTTCACTGTTTTACGGATAAGAAGAAGGGAGATGACGATTCTGTATAATTCAAGTAAACTAAGATGAAGTCAAGCATTCATACAAGTTTATCTCGCCACGAACCAACCCAAATAACAGCCAAACACTTCGAATCAAGGAACCCGTGATTTATCTGGCCTACACATGCGTAAGGGGAGAGAAAAGAAACATTCGTGAGGTCCAATTTACGGATCTGAGACAGTCAAATTGAAATGGATACATCATGCCGAGCATAAAAAGTATAAATGTTGCATGCTCGATAAAATAAATACTTCCGTCTTATTGGGGGACGAGAGTGAAGGAGGCGAGGCTTTAAGCCATTCGAATAAAAATCCACGCGACGGAAGCCACCCATGAGAAGAAGGATACACGAGGGCGGTGGGTGCAGTAAGACGGGAATGGGGGATGAAGAGGGAGATTAAGACGGGGGATGAGTGAGGAGGGTGAGAATGGACCAAGGGAAGAGGAGGAAGTAGGAAGGGGTGTCTCCAAGAACCGCGGGGTATGTACTCAGGGGCTGGGAGGGTGTGAGGGAGGGGGAGGGTCCGGGTGAAGGAAGAGGGACCAAAAACACGCATTTCTCACCAGGGACAGGAAATATTGCATTCCGAAACTTCAATGGAACAAGCTCCAATTCCTGCGAGCTTTAAAGGGCCATCCATCGTCACCATCGCCCCACCCACTCCTTCCTCGCCTCTCCCCCCCCCCCCCAAATCCCATCTCCGTGCCAGAACCACGTCCATCGTACAAAACCCCCCCCCTTATATACCCAATGCCCTGTCCAATTCTTCGCACTCGCCGAAAACCCCTAAATCCATTCTTGTTTAACAGGAAGCAAAGAGAAAAACTTACACCCCCACGCACTCAGAAGGTGTACCACAACGGCGAATTTTACCGGATAAATAAAGAAGGGACTGACTAGTTAGAAAAAAAAATCATTCCGAAATTCATTCATTAGGTACAACTAAATTCGTCTCACGATCCTGAGGATACTTTGAAACAAGCTGCTTCGTATAAAAAGACCAACCTTAGTTCATTGAAAGAAGATGAATTTTCTCATTGGTGAGCCGGGAATAAATGAGAGTAACGTACGTGAGGTGAGCATAAGGATTGATAGCTTAAGCACTTAATTTTTCCTGAATAATGCGAAACCACAAAAAAACCATAACAGAACAACCATAACTGTAAAGGCAACATTCGCAAATGTAACACTTTCTCCTACATTTTAAAGCAAGTGTTCTATCACCCCTTGCCACACGCCCTCGTGATGATTTCGGGTTAAAACGAGAATGAAGATGTGATGACCTAGTCAAAAATGGGCCAACTGCATAAGTGAGCTGCTCTCTCACTCACAGATTTTACAATTCCAGCCCCAATAATCTCCAATAACTTAACCTACTTTTTTCAAGAATCTGTCAAAAATTTGACTAATGCACGAAGTAGAGAATTTATGAGATGAAATTACTCAGACGCCAGAGGTCGACAAAAAAATTTGGGCATTTAAACTTAATCGATGAATTTGCTTTGGGTAGCTCTAATAACTTTCACGATTAGTCCCACGGGTGCTCAGGACTCAGTTGTTACTTTGGGGAAAAGCACGTACAGAGGCCATTCCATTTATTAAGTACCCTATCTATAAAGAGAAGATCTGCCAACAGCGAACCAAATAAGAGACTAATTCATTCTAGCAGAACAGAACAGAGTAGCCTGATGTTACGAATAGGGAAAAGTCCAATGCTTAGTGAACCAACAACAACGCAGTCTTCGTCCAAGCCGAAACAGGTATTGCCGGTACAGTTGATCAAAACTTTTCAATTTTTAAATAAATTTCATGCGCTAGATTTCGCTTGCAGCCTTCCAAACATGATGAAATGTAACATTGACACGAGAATTCTTTGGGAAACTTTTAAAATTTGCCATATTGTGACTGAGGCTTAGTTTGCCTCTTAAGCTGGATTGACCTACGGAGGAATACTTAATGGATAATGTTACATAACAGGCACGTGAACACATATAACAATATATTTGTTGGGTTACGTGTTTCACAGAATTCATCATTCCCACTGAGAGAGCGTCAGTGGGAAGTCACGAATGTTACCGGCAAGTAGACTATACACATATGTAGTTTTCAAGGTAGCCGGTAAGAAAATAGCGGTATGTTCATTTAGGCATACTTAATCATGAGATAATAATGTTCGCCTTTAAACACATATATCAACCTAGAAATATAGAATATTTGACAGGGAAGTAATAGAACCCTAAGATTCGCTTCACCAAAAAATGCGGAACAGTTCATCCTCCAGATATAAAAAATCCCTAAAACATTGCGCAACACCATTCAACCTCAAGTCCTGTTACTATATCACTAATAATTCATCGTTAGGCTCCCTATATGCCATGTATCCAAATGCTTAATTAAACGGTCCATAACTAGGTATTTTATCTCAATTTCGATGGTAAATTCATGACAAATCAACTAAAAAGCCTCAAAAAATTGTATTCACAAAACTTTTACAATACCACGTAAATAAATAAAACAGACATGACCCAGGTTTTGACGAATGATCGTCATCATCAGGAGCATAATCATCGAAACCCGGGTTGTGTCTGCTTTATTTATGTACGTGGTATTGTAAAAGTTTTGTGAATAAAATTTGTTAACCAAGGAATACCACCAAGTGACATAAGACAGAGTTTTATTTTTAAAAAGTTTTTGTTTACCGAAACAAATGAAAAAAATCCGCGACTAAGATTCCTTTATAAAGTGCAAGACAGCTCACGCCCCTACTACGTAATAGTCAAAATTCCAATGACACCACGGCGCCGGATCTTCTCCGGCACTGGACCCGATTTTTAAAGAGAAACAGCCATACTTCCACATCGATATGACTCAAGCTGTCATAAATTCGATGGTTTCGGGCTTAACTTTGTGAAAATTCATTATGAAATCAATAATGAAAATGACTTAGTAACTTTTCACAGGTACTTTTATTTGTACGACCGGTTTCGTTGCTTAGGCAACATCTTCAGGTGTTGCCTAGGCAGAGGAGTATCTTGAAGATGTTGCCTATGCAACGAAACCGGTCGTACAAATAAAAATACCTGTGAAAAGTTACTAAGTCATTTTCATTATTGATTTCAACTCAAGCTGTCGTTTTGGCAACACCGCCTAAAAATATAGGGATAACACAAGGGGGTGGTAGGGGTAAGTAGAAGAATGACAATGGCGGGAGATGAAAGGAAGGGATGGTATGGGTGACTAGATGGGTTGGGGAAAGGAGATAGAGTGGGAGGGAGAGAGATGGAGAGAAAGAAAGTGGAAAAATGGCGAGGGAGAGGTAAAATGAGCGGAAGGAGGAGGGCGGAGGAAGAGGGGTGGTTGTCAGAGAGTGTTAGTACGTACGTGTGTGTGTGTGTGTGTGTACTTGAAGGAGGGGAAAGGGAATTGCGGGAAGTGAGTGGGTTGGCCGGGGCGGGGAGAGTGAGAGGGGGGTTTAAGTTTGGGACCGGAAGACGAGGAGAGAGGAAAAAGGCAGAACGAAGGGAAGGAAGAACAGTTCTACGCCAGTTAGCCGGAACGATAACAATTTGCATAATGTAACTCCATCCAGCCCTGATCCCTTGCTCCACAGACCACCCTATGCTCCATGGCGTCCCAATTCCCCCTCTCCGCTATCCCTCTCCACCCACTCCTCCCTCTCAAAAGCCCACCTACTCATCCCCATGGCCTTTTTAGACTCCTGTCTTAATCCCTCTCCCACTGTCGGTCACCCCCCTCCACTCACCCAACTGCCGTACACACTCCCCCGAGCCCTGGGTACGACCGTCCCCACCTCTTTCTCCCCCTCCCACTACTTCTCCGTCGTTAGGTATTTTACTAGGCCGGACAACCCGTAGGTCCATCGCACGGTTCCCTAGGGAACTTCATTGATCCTCCTTCACCTCCCTCCATACTCCTCTGGCTCGTTTTTATTCTTCGCTCGCTTCGCCGAAAAAAAAAACTAAATTTATATACACGGAGCAGTAGTGCGTCTCAAAGAGACAAATCGGTGACGTATTCTTTGTCCACGACCATATCCGGTCAGTTTCCAGTCCTTAAAGTCTACGTAGAATTTTTTTAAAGATGCACTTCAAATAAAAACATGACCTATTCCTAATAGCGACACATTTCATTTTAGACAAAGCCCGGCGGAAGCGATGGCGTATACTACACATGGTGATTGAAAAATGGACTAAACCTTGAATATAAAAAAGGGTTTGTCGAGCAAAGAGACAAATTGGTGGCGTATTGCTAGAAACTTCCATGTCGGTTCAGTTGGAAACTTGAGGAATAAAAAGACATCTACTTTTTAAAGCACTTATTCCAAGAAAGGATGTTCTCTTTAAAGCATAAGATTTTGATATAGACGAAGTCGAAAGAGAAAATAGGCCTAAACAAGTTGACAAGCAAACAAAACACGATTGCAAAGCATAGCACAGAATATTGACCACGGAAATAAGCGGTTATTAAGTGCGACCTGTACCTAAAAATAGCAAAGGAAAATACGAAATGAGAATTAATGGATTGCGATTGACAAAATTGCAAATTAAAATACGCATGAGTATACGTAAAGAATTTACTCTCTTCGTCAATTCATCTAACCTTTCAATAACTTCATTAGCATGCGGAAACTACAAGGATTCGCCCTTTATATGCAATCATACCGATTATCCCTAAAAGACAATAATTTTGGCCCTAAAACAAGCACATCTTTAAATTTGCCTCCACGGCTTTCATTATGTATAGAGCATTCAGCTGAGTAGAGAGTAAATAAAGGAAGACTAGGCCTTTTCACGCTGATCTACCAGTCCAAAGTTTTCTATGAATCCTACTCTACGCCAATTTCAGTTTTATTCTTATCCCTCATAGTTACCCGTTCCCTGAGTCGAAACATTCATGAGAGGAACACACGCTCCTCTTAATGTAAGGTGAGCTCGAACTATTTCCTTCAAAAGTTTTAATCATTTGAGACTTTCAAAATAAAATTGCAACTTTGCAAAATAAATAGCCTCGAAATAAATTATATTTGCATGATATGCAATGACACCTCAATCAAATCTCCCCCACATTTTCTGAAATAACATGTCTCCTAGCATTAAATCTACGGTTATTCAAGATTTCTAGTGTCCCTAATTAATGACAATGTTTCATGAGTAGCCGTAGCTAAAAATAACGCCGAGTATAACAAGCAGAGTTTCTAATGGGACACGTTAGCTTTTTACGGAATCGACAGTAATGAGGAAAGCTTCTTTGGAGATTAAAAAGCATCTATTCCCGCCATGCACGTAATTATTTTCAATTCATCTCTCCTCCCCATGCGCTCGTCTGGCGACAAGGCAATTAAACCATCCCTTTAAAAACGATATCGAGCATGTACAAGGGGGGGAACGCTTCTCTCACGCATCGGGAAAGAGAGAGAAGCCTGTGGCCGTCATGCGAGTAATCATAGCGGAAGGCACGTACAAAGCCTGCTGTGCTGCCGGGATTGACTTCGTTTGGCCGATCGAGTGGAATCCGAAACAAGGGAAGAGATCAGCGGCCAAAGAGAGAATGACGAGATGGGGCACGGACGACTCGCACGTACGATGGAGAATATACTTCGGGAACGACGTTGCCGAAGGAGAACAAAACAATAACATCAAGTCTGACCTCGGGATTGAGAGAATGGATCATTCAAGAGAAAAGCAAAATACTCAAAACACAGGGCTAATTGGGCGGAAAGGATACCAGAAGATACCCGATGAATCGTTTCTTGGTGGAAGAGGCATTTTGAGCATAAGAAGTTACTTTCTAGCGGATTCCATTTCCAGCTGGATAATCATCGACAGCCATCCATCCAAAGATTGTGCCAAGGCAGCTCTTCAATTACCTCTCAGTTAGCCATATTAAACCGTCACAGGGTTTCAAAGTTAACTGTCACAATTTGCACGATGTATTCCATCATTGATGTTTCTCGATACTTCTTCTCATCCATTACTCCGACCGGTACTGTCTTTAAGAAGCTTTTACGCTGCAGAATGTATTAAATAAGCTGGCTGCTTCTAATTAGCAGAGTTGCCATCACTTTTTTCTCTCGAACTCTTGGTACGACTTCTTGGTACGGCTTCATAGGCGATTTGCAATTAATATCACCACTTCTGGTGATACATACATATCCAAGCTTTTAGTCATATTCTTTCTCATTTACACTTGAAAGTTTTATAGTTTTTGTGATTTTCAAAACTTTAAATGGTGAAATGGCATTTGTAATGCTTCCTATTGACTGAAAGCAACAACAATGCACAAAGGCGCATGGAATTTGAATAAGATGTTTCACAGATTTTCTTGTGGAGATAGCACTCGGTGCATGATTATCAAATGGCGGTACCACGAATTCGTGTGGATGGCATTAATTTTCACTTCATGCAGCAGATACCTCACATATCATTAATGTTACTAGCAGACTAGACTCTTTATTCCGATGGAGATGATAGCTTGGATTGGTCGGATGCAAATAAAGCCCTCAGCAAGACATTATAATGAAGATCTGGAAAGATTAGTTCTCAAAAATCCAGCAAATTATAAAATAGTTTATTTTACACTGGGATCGTCAAAAACCTCCAAGTATTATGGTCAACTGGTAAAATAACCAAGAATATGTCGGGTGTCACTCTATGGATCGGAAGCATGAGCATTGGAAAAGTAGGCCAGAAAAGGCTAGAGGCTATCGAAACCTAGTGCAGGAGGAGGGTGCAGGGGATTAAATGAACGGGTGCAGGGGATTAAATATAAAAATAAATTAAAATGTGAAGAAGTAAACAGAAGAGAAGAGGAAATACTCTCTTGAACACGATACAAAAAAGAAGAGCTATATGGATTGGGCACTCCCTGAGGAACAATGGGTTTGTAAAGAATGTAATTGATGGCAAAATAGAGGGAAAAAGTGCAGAAAGTAAGGCCTAGGGATAAATACATAGGACAAATAAAGAAGAAAGTACATAAGAAAAACTACCAGAAAGTACGCAAACTAACATTAAAAGGGAAGGGACAAGGACTACAGTCAGCCAATCTTAAGATTGAACTAGCAATCACATTGCCTAGGTCGACGGCCTGAGAGAGAGCTACTGTAAATTTCCAACCGCAATGGAATGTCTACGCCGTTAGCAGCGAAGAAAACTTTCGGCCTTCCCCCTGGGGTTCACGTTCGAGCACCTTGTCAGATTTTTCATCGCTCAGGGTATAGCTGTACCTGTAATGAAAGAGTAGTCATCTATAACCAACACTAACTACTCATTGCTGCGCATCTTCCCACCCTCCGTCCGTTCATAGTCACTGTGATGGTGTTATGCTGCCCGAGTTCGAAACATTTAAGTGCACTGTCTTTCCGCAAAAGTTATACAAGCAGTTTCCAATAAAATGTTTATAGAAACCAAAGACTGAACTTGTTGATATGCCTTAAAGCCTTCGACCAGGCCGACGGAGGTAGAAAAACGTGTAACAACTGTCGTAGGGAGCTCAAGGATCGGAAGGAGTTAGAAGGACAATAATCAAATGTTTCTTTCAGAAAACTTTCAACCAAAATATTAGCCTCCAACCTCACTAATTTCCGAAATGTTTGCCAAAAAAATAAAAGCTGTATTCTCTCATATAATACAGCTAATCGCTCCGGTAGACTTCACATACATGTATATTTAGCTGCTTATTCAGAATTTCAGTTAAATTATGCAAAGATTTTGAGCCAACGTTTCTTACAGCTGTAATCAAAACTTCTTCAAACTACTTCACTAAATAAAGATCAATCAAACATCCACCCTGGTACGTCTACAACTGAAGGCCTCAGCATTAGAGAGTAGAGGACCTAGCCGCCACCTAGGCCGGCGAAAAGACAGGCGATGGGGGAAGAGATGGTAGAGGTGGAAATGGTGAGAATAGTGGGCGGGGAAGAGGAGGAGGTTTCCAAGAGGGAAGGGGAGGAGACAGGAAGTGAGGAAAGGAGAAGGTGAGGGTGGGGTGGAGTGTGTCGGAGGGAGAAGGGGCGGAGGTGGGGAAAAGAGAAGAAAGGGGTGGAGAACGGGGAACTTAAAAAAAGCCAGGAGAGAGAAGGGTATATTTTTTATTCCAAGGGTGTGGTAGGAGGAGGGAAACGAAGGTTTAAGGGTGGGAAAGTAGGTGCGTTATACGTGGAAGATAGGGAGGGAAGAGAAAGGGCGGAAAAGGGCGGAGGGAGGATTCCCGCGGAGGACCGAGGCTCCGATGCGGCATCGCAAGAGGCGACCACCGCTCTAGGACGCCTCGTGGAAGGGAGGGAACAACAGAAGAGGAGCGACTCGCGCGCGCGGTGCCATTGTGTCCCGCTAATACTCCTTCATACGCGTGGGGAAGTCTCCTTCATTTCTTTCATCCATGCCCGGAGATTAAAATAAAAGTATAAAAAAAGAAAAAAATACCGCTCGGTTCCCTCCTTTTGAGAGAATAATATTTTTCCCTCCCTTCCCCCTCCTCGACGACCATTTTTCCATTTTTCTCGAGGACAATGGATGATGGGTGGGGGGAGTGTGGGAGGAGCGACAAGTTACGTATCCACTCTTGCGAAATGTCTGAGGGTTGAGAGAGCGGCGCGGAGGGGTCGCACGAGAATAATTAATACGTGCGGAGAGGCAAGAGGAGACAAGAGGAGGCCGCTCGCATTTCATACTTCGGCTTCCGCGATTTCTAAAAGTGGGGGCTCAGGTTTCCGCAAGCACGCGTCGGGGCGGAACGCGGTGATTTGATTGGCAGAAGAATAAGTCGACAGGAATACGGACACCAACTGACGAGGCTACACCAGTAATGGTGGCGGCGCGGCGAAGGATAGAGAGTTGATGGCATCTCAAAGCACGAAAGTGAAGCCGGTTATTTTGCCAAAGAGATTCACCTAAAATGGCTGTGTGTGCAGTTCCTATATTTGAATTCTTTAAATAATACATTGCTTCTTTTAGGCATTATTACCACATTTTAATTTTACTAGATAAATCACTATGGTACCGCAGTAATGCCACCCACAATACCCCCGTGTATAGCGTATAAACTGTAAAATTTATCCAAAATATGGTTAAATAGTCATGAATTATATTAATCTGTCTCGACATTGATTCAAATTATCACGATCAAAGGACAACTTAGAATCACAATATCGTAACCAATGACATTAAATGGAGAAGGCAGGGTAATGCAAGGGCGCCTCTAATGGCCAAAGCTAGTGACACCTTCATAATTTCATTCCACGGGACTTATTGTGTGTTTGAGTAAAGAAATTCACGAAGACGGCAATGCATTTCTCAGTATATACCCCATCCTGGTCCATATTTTGAAAGAGCGCAATCTCACACAGGCAAATGCCTATTTAACCGACAATGGAAAAAGTCTTTTATTTAAATTTGATGCATAATATCCCCTTCGGATGTCCAATTTCATGATAAATATTGTTACAAAAAGCTAAGTCAAATACAAATTAGGCTAATAGTTCATAGGCATATTAGATCCTCAGGTGTTAGGAGGTGTCCTTCAAATCAAGACACCAGCAAAGGATATTACAATTTTTTTGGTAGATGGCTTTTTTTAAAGCCGAAGAATAGCAGAGCAGTTTAACGATAAGAAGGTGAATGGTGCTCGAGGAAGAGGTAGACAGAGGCATTAATGTGTGAATGTGGTGGAAAATACTCTAAAGAGAAGGGAAATCAGTAATCCTAATTATAGGAGAGCGTGTATGAGGCATCACACGACTGTAACTGAAGAAAAAGAGGCATACAAGGAGATGGCAATACGGAAATTATTAAATCAGACTAAGCTTTATAGGCCCTATAACGAGATTTAAGCTTTTTAGACTGTGCCTTCCCCGAAAGAGAACCGCGTAATTGGTATATATGTATGTTAAATAAGTTGATAAAGCAAAAGAAGAGATCAAACTTTGGATACGCGGCAATCACTATCAGTAATAAACCGGTTGGGTCATGCGCAAAGAAGCATCAAAGACGACAGCAACTGGCACAGTTCATTTACATGTTCCGGCCGCGACTATCACCAGTGGTCGGGTACGGACCGGGTCAAACTCGACGAGCATGTCGACCGCAATTAATCCAAAAAAAGTAGGCAAAATAAAACACCACCAGCGCTCCAAATCGATCTTTAAGCGACGCGGCGGGGCTGAAATATTATTCATCGGCACTCGACCCCCGCGATCCCCGCCATGGGGCGAGGAACCCCACCTCCGTGGAAAAAGATGAAGGCATTTACAAGCGGAAAATCAGCCGAGCGTAAGGAGAAGAAACGCCACGGGAAAGGAAAAGGTGGCGGGGATGGGGGAAGGAAAGAAGATGAAGAGCAGGATGGGAAGGTAAAATGGGCAGAGTGGATAAGGAAGTGAAGCCGAACTGGACTGGTTCTCTCTCCAACAATCTCTTTAGTTGGCACACTCACTCACACACACACATAAACACGACTTCCACGGGCGGGTAAGGCCAGCCAAGCCAAGGCGGGGTGGAGGCGCCAATTAAAACGGAGGGAAAGAGAGGGGTCAAGGTACATACCAACGAAAATGAGGCAGGGGAAGGGTGAGTGAGGTGTTGTGGCTGTGGGAGGCTCCCCGGGATGGGCCGTAAGTCCATGTGGAAACGTGTGGGAAGAGAGAGGGAATGAGATAGCGAGACGAAAAACATACACACATATACCCACCTCGCCGTTCCCTTTCGAAGTAGGCACAGTCAAAAACCATTTCAGTTCTTGCTATAGGCCAACAAATTGTCTCCAGTAAAATTTTCTCCATAATACCCTATCCTTGCGTACCTCTTTTGCCATAGTTATGCTTCGTGCATTTCATCATACGCGCGCTCCTTTTCTAAATGTGGATTATTAATAATACTAAGAGTGGCTGAACGATGTTTGGTAGCGATATGAGCAGAATCATTGCATTAATTGCTATGTTGCAGGGACAGAGGGATGCATTGTCATGAATGGAAGTCACGTTGAGCACCTCCTATGAACAAGTGTCCACTTATCAGAAAGTATACGTCCCCGGACCGGTGATTATCGGGCTTTATTTTCTTGTTTAGACGAGTACTACGGCCTCTCAAAATATTCGCCAATTATTTTTACACCCTATGAATCTGCTTCGTTATTCGATTCCCATCCATGCCCGTTGATGCCAAACCAATGAATCCCGCTCTTTTCATACATGTTTATTACTGGAGAATCCATTCCGCATTCGTGGTCCCAAAAAGGTCATACAATGAGAAAGAAGAAGCTGAAAGGGAATTGGTTGCTATTGGCTAGGGGACTGACGACTAATAAAAATGACACTGGTTTGCATCCTGGTTTTTTCGGAGATTTATCAGGTGATTCCCGGTCCCTTTTTGAACGCCGTGTGGAGAGCACTCCAGCTTTCTCTGAATGGTTGGTTATTTCACAGCCTCAGATCGTTTGCGCCATTAAGGATAGATGAACAGATCGGTAAGCGTAAGATCATGCGGAGTAAAAGGAAGGGAGGAGAAGATCCATGGTCGACATCAGGAAAATGGTTTTCATCTATCATTATGCTCGGGCGAACATTACGCCTAAAATAAATGAATCAATCTCCACTTTTCGAAAGGAGCCAATGCGACCACAGTTCAATGCTCCATCCGACCCACAATTTTCCACTGCTAGGCTTTAATCTTTACATTTCACCTAAATAGAGTTACGGATAAAATAGGGACCTAAATAGAGAAAGGGCTTCCACAGGAATATCTTTCACAATGTCTGGATTCAACCCCGGGCTCTGTGTATGGGAGGCAGGTAGACGAGCCACACCATGAACGCGACATTTTTGTCCTGGCGATTGAGTTGGTGTTGTGACTTCCCATCCCGAGAATCTCTATCTCGGCAACATAGGATATACTTCACCATACCTTCGATCTCTACTTAGATGCCACGCCGAGAGGACTACAAGGACGTTACTCCGTTCATCTAAAAAATTTGACACTCCTCGGCACTGTTCATGAAAGTGCTAACACCAGGTTTGTCTCCTCCCTTCCTCCATTCCCCATACAATTCTGCCTTGACCGCTTCACTCACATACCCTTGAGGGCGCTAATCATGACCTAAATTGTCAGCAACCTATCTAAATAGCCAACCAAGAGAAAAAGGAGAATCCAGTGGACGGTGGAAGCCAGTGTTTTAAGGGGGACAATAGTTACGCTTTTGCGCCATATGTTTAAAGGGGTATGTATTCACATGGCGGAATTAGGGGAGGTGGCCTCTTTCCATTCAGGGCTACCGTAGCGGCTGAATAAGCTCAGCTGGCCCAGTTTAGATAGGGAAATTCACCGCGATTAAAGAGCAATCTTCGATAGTAATAGGCGATATGCCCGCTTCGGTTGGCCGCGTTATCATTTGCATGAATTTCAATGGCTTCTTGAACGGGTTAAAAAGTGTACTCCAGGAGACATAGCGGCGAATTATGATACTAGTAGCACAGAACAAAAATAATTTGATAAATATATTCAAGCAGAATATTTCTCAAGATTTCTAAACGCAGTTACATGATAAAAGTAAATGTGAATAAAACAAAATATTTGCACTCCAAAAACAATCATTATTTTCCACGAATCATCGACTTTTGCCGTATTTGTAGTCAAAATAATCTCTGCCGTCCAATAATCAATTTTCCTTCAATAAGAAGGCCTACACCCATATTCTTTGACGAGAACAATGAAATAAACAACAGCTAATTCCCAATTGGAGACGTAATTGTATTAGACGCAAAAATGAAACTAAAAGTGGACACTGAGACCAAAATTAGACTTATGACGTCCTAACGTAATATATATTCTCTTTCACTGCCCGTGGAAAGGAAATTCCACCACCAATTGCAACAAGCAACATAGCAGCACCAAATATTTTGAAGAATAAAATGGTACTGCAAAAACAAATCCGCACTTTTGGTAAACATTTGCTAATTGGACTTAACCTAGGGAATCCCGAAAAGGGTTCGACACTGCAACTTAAGTTTCATTTCAGAGTTTTTCGCATTTAAAACCGGAAGAAAATCCTTGAATAGTAATGAAATAGCTTTGTTCCAGGGTTCAATTGCACTTTAAGAAAGCCAGTTACAATTTAAACACTCCCTAGGACTCTGTTTAAAGCGCTAGTTTATCACGTAGTACACGTTAAAATCAATTTATTTACCAAATATTGAAGTAAACTTTTTCCTCGTAACTGAAGTTCAAATATGAATGCTAAATTTATAAAATATTACAAAGGAAATTAATATATACGAAGTATAGTAGCTCAACAGATCGATGAATTATTTTCTTGAACTACAGTTTCATAACTCTGGGGAATTGTTCACTTTTATTACCATCAAATATAACGCTTAGTTTTATATTGGGTCACGCATCCTTTTAATTGGCATGATTGGAGATTAAAGGCACAGTTCCCTCGCGAGGCCATTCGCTTCAAGTGCGACGCAAGCGCCTTCGTACCGATGCATGACTACCCAATAAATCAGCAAAGGTTAAAATCGACCGATCTAGCGATTTTTTCGATCGCTTCATTGACCGAGTGGCCCGTTCTTCCTGGAAATGAGATCTGGCGCACGGAAGGAAAAAAATCTGGACACGACCGCGGGTGTGGATCGTGAGAATGTTTGGGAACCAAATCGGAAATTTGAAATGACATTAAGGATCATTTCCACTTTATGGTTTTTGCCACTTCATTGTATAGAGGGTTGCGCACTGTACAGGTCGTTATTATTTCTAAGTAAGAGTAGGCCTGCGCCATGAATTTAAAGCAAAATTAGGAAAATCTTATCAAAAGATTGGTTCAAGCCACATGACCCTGGCCGTCGATGCACCCACCTGATCGTCATGTTACTTTACCCAAAAATTAAATTAATTGATAAATTGGTGCAATCAAAGTATTTTTTTTCTAGCAATATATATTTATGGGACCAAAAGTGGACATATCCTTTATATTAGCCCTTATTATTTATTAACGCACGTATAAGTACGTCCGTGCGAAAAGACGCGGCACTATCACATCACTTCACACGACAAATCAGAATCACTATCACTTTCGATCAAATGTTTGGCTTTCAAATATAATGGCAGCCCAGTGATACAGAAGCTGGATACTTACTATTATGCCCACTTAAAAAAATTGTTCTACCCGATAAGGTAGGCTTTTTCTCTGACATTCAGCAAAACCTACCTTAACCGGTAGAATACTTTTTAAAAAGCGGACATAATAGTAAGTATACAGCCTCTGTACCGATAAGCTGCCATTATTTTTTAGAGCCAAACATTTGATGGAAAGCAATAAGTGGCATAGTGTTTTCCTGAGGCGAATCTTTTCGCACGGAAGTACTTACACGTGCAATAAAAAAATTTAAGGACTAATATTTCACATAAGATCGTTAGCCCAACATTTTTACTTCAGGTCAAAAATCTTGAAAATTGAAGATAGTCGATCCACGAGAATATATCCAATTTGTTGAGTTTGCTTGGGATCGCTCGACGGTGACCTGAAGAGGCCTACGCGTCAAATAGGGTAAACGGGAGCAAATCGTCTTGATCGAGCCGGAGCATTTAGGCAGGTTGGACTCGCACGCGGTCGGATAATTGAATGCGGTGGATACCACACTCCACGCCTCCTACGCCTGAGCAAACGTGTGATCTGCAGGAGAGCAGAAGAGGGGAAGGACGAACAGAGGAAGAGGACAAAAGGGAACTAAGAAAGAAAGAAGTTTGGATAAGTTATAGATAGCCCGCGTGACGGTGTATAGGTGGTTGGTTGGCTCGTTCCTCCGGCTGTTGCTGCTTGGTGGTGTTGTCTGGGAGCGTGAGGACTGGCCGGCCCCACGGAGAGTCACGGTTGCACGTCCCTGCCCAGGGAAATCAGAGTTTAAACGCCGTTCGATCAGCGGAGTGGTGAGAGGGAGTCGGGAAGGAGAGGAAGGGAGGCGAGGTGGCCGTGGGAGGCCAAGGGGGGGCTGAGAGGAAAGGAAGAGGAGGGGGGCGGGAGTGAAGTCAGGGAGGAGGTGGGGTAGGTGAGCTGAATTGCCCGGTAGCACAGAATCAAGATAGTCCCGAGACAGCTCACCAGAGTACTAACCCTTCCATTTCACCCACCCACCCGCCCAACCTCCTCCTCCTCCCCCAGGCCGCCTTCCCCCTTCCCCCAGAGTGGAATGGGGAGAGAGAGAGAGAGATAGCTGCCCGCCCACTCAGCTCACCCAACCCACCCACGACCCACGGCGGCGGATGGCCGAGGAAAAACCAGTTGGGAGCGGGCGACTGCTTGAACCGTTGCTGCAAACCAAACCCCCTCACCCCCATTTCTTCCCTTCCACCCAGCACACCGGATGGCCCCCCAGGACACCCCTTCCCCTCCTCCCAACATACTGCCACCCACCACCCATGTCCCCCCACACCCTCATTCAAACATTTCATTTTTTTCCACCTCTCCGTTAAAAAAATGTTCTTTCCTTCCCTATGTTTCATCCCCACCACTCTTCCTCCCTATCTTCATTTTTTATTTTTATAATAATGTATTTTTAAAAAACAACATCCTCACCCTTTTGGTGCGAGAGTCCTCCACCTCTCCTCTCTCTCTCTCTCCGGCGCGGCGTACAGCTCGCTATCTTGCTCCGTCTTTATGATGCGCGTCGCCTCGGTTTTTGCTCCGCGAATAGGTTCGTCCCGTGCTGCGAGACAGGACGAAAATCCGACCGCGAGAGAGGTTAATTAGTGTGGCTCGGATGGGAGCGAGCCGTGGGTATACTCTATGGCTGCGCCCGGCGGAACAGTCCCATTTTGTCACGGGCTGGACTCGTGTCAGAGAGGAAGAAGTGAGCACGAAAAAACATTACTATGGAGTCGGAAGGACCCGAGTGTCGGCATCTGGATCGTTCCGAATAGAGTTGGCAGCGTTAAAATTGAAATTCGTGCTTCTCCAAAGCTAAATACTTCGAAATCTCATCTCACACGGGGGCCTGCGTTTAGAAATGTGAATCCCTAAAACGTACAGGTACAGAAAGGGTAATGTTTTTTGCTTGTCAGCAACTTCAAATCTTCTGTGACTGTGGCCAAATTGAAAATCAAGAGTAAAAAATTGATGTGAAGAGCGGGCGTGAAAAGTAACACAACGAAAACTCTGCCAAGTAGAAGATAGTAATGCACAGGATAAATTATGAAACATAGCTAATACATAAATTTTCCTGTTAACGAACAATAAATTGGAAGAATTTGCCAGGAAGACCATGAATGGAATACTTGAAGTAGGTTATGACGGATGACCAAATAAAGAATAATGAATGAATGAAACAGTTAGTTGATAATATTAGAGAGTGGACAATTGGGAAAAGTCAAATTAGGATTAACGACTGCTGACAATGATTTTATATACTCGATTATTATTGCAGTCTCCAAAAGAAGGGGGTTCCACATTAAACGTAATTAAACGTAAAAATTTTAACTCAACCCTTTCATAAACATTAAAAGGTGATAGGCTATAAATATGTCGTTACCTCCGAGATTGATCTCGATAACACGCTAGTATGAGATATTTTATAAAGGTTAAAATAATAAGAGGACATTGTTATTAAAACAAAACTCATAAATCACGATTTAAGAACCAAAATATCTTTCCACTCAGGTTATATTTTGTGTTATTTTCTCTTAACGCCATGATTTTGTCCCATTCCTTCGATTCTTGGTTCGAAATGAAGACTTGCATCAATATTATATCCACACAGTTCAATTTCAAGTCCACTATCTCAACTTTGTTCCAACTAATCATGAGTGTAGTTAGGAGTGACTACCGAAGAGCTAGTAACCGATTAATGAAACAAGGAACTAATGAGGGCTTAAACACATAGCCGGCAAAGAACATTTTGATACTATAAGGGTGCTTTGAGCATTCAGCACTTTTTTCGTGTGAGATTTTCATTTCAGAGGCCAACTTTCGCCGTTAGCCAAGTAAGGTGGTTTCTAAGATATTCCCACCAGCAGGCACTGCATCAATCGCGCATTATCACTACCTTACCATAACCGCGTGTTTTGCTTGCTCATAAAACTACTGGAAAATGAGGGGTCAAATGGTGAATAGCTACCTCATTTTATCCCCTGAAGATAAACACCAGCCACATGGCCGGAAATTACGAAGCATTCAGCTTCTCTCAAGGCAAGTCTGGATGGGATTGGAGATTCGGCGTCTTCAATTAAGGATTGAGAAATGGCGCTAAATGACTGCTGCCATCTATGAGCACCGAAAAGTTGAAAACAAATACCTTGGGAGCGTCGTGCCGAGTGTTTACCAGAAGTTCTAAGCTATCAAAAAAAGTCATGCCCTGCGAGTTACCGGTGGGAAATATCTTTAGGACCACAACATTCTTGCTCTGAAAAGGGATCAAGTTTCTCCGTCCTAATAGAAAAGGAAAGAAGCTCATCCCACTTTAGAAAAGTTTTCAAAAAAACTATCCAGCCGGCAGTTTAAAAGAACTGCCTCGTCACTCGGAGCGACACCATTAAGGAAGTCCGAAAAGGATAGTTAAGATATTAACCCTTATCATCAAAGCAAGGAAAAATTCTGGATTAATTTTATGAAGAGCTCACAAAAGGAATGACATGTATAATCAAGATTTTTCACACAATAATGCAAGGACCATTCAGAATATAATTTTTAAAATCCTCAGGAGTGCGAAGAAAATAATGAATTATAGAAGAAATAAGGAGAGTACTGCTTAATCCACATGTTTTTATCAGCCAGTGTAACGTGAAGAACTATCTTGTAACGATGCCATGTTAGGCTTAACGGTACAAACTCATGCTCTTTATCCATTACCTTTCTTACTTCTCATCTTCAGACAACCTTTCATCTTGAAATCCTGGTGCTTATGAAATGTTAATGTAGTTATGATCAGAGGCAACGAATTCTCGGTTACAAGAGATACTATTGCTTCATAAAACGTCGCATGATTTTACGTTAGGAGTCACGGAGAGATTTTGTACGAGTCCAAATTGCGACAAAATCAAATACCTATGCGCTATTTCGGACATCATTTCTTAACATAATTCATCATCATTGGTCGTGAAATGATGATTGGTTGACAGCAGCCCTCCATCCTTCTCAATCTAATGCTATGTCCCTCACTCCCTGGTAGCTCTTCCTATGAACTTTCCACTTGATTTGGTCCACGTACTAATTTCTGGGTCTTACTCTGGGGACTTTTACCTCTATTTTACTTTTAATTACGTTATTACAAACCCATTGAGCCTCAGAGTATGAACAATCCATCTGGTTCTTCTTTTCTCTATGATATTCCATATGGTCCTTTCCACTTCTCTTTTGCAAACTTCATCATCCTTACCCTGTCCGTCCATGGTTGGGTTGGGCGTTTACATGATTGGGGTAAACTATTCTCCGAATCTTTTTATTAGGAGATCGAACATATTGACGACCAATGACGCTCGTTTGCATGAAGTAAACTGCTTTGTCATAGCCACAGAAACAACAAGAACCTACCCCGCAGATAATACGGAATCCCTGTTAATAGGAACTCAGAAATTTCAGTCTTAGGTATGAGTGAACTCCAAAAGATAAAAGATGGACTGAGAAATGGTATCTACTCCAAGGTAAAACCGTGGAGTTAATGCATATCAATATGTAGGCGATAGGATCATGCATTTTTCTATTTCCAATTACTTCACGCTTATTCACCAGCTCTTTTTCAGAACCTTCCAAAAAGTGAGTCCCACGTGTGGTTTCACGAATGTCCGCGCATAACATTCTTTCTGCATCATTAGCATCCATTAACTCCAAGACTGTTTTTGTGCAGCGTTACATACAACTCTTGTTACTCATCTAAACCGGGTCGTTTCTGCATAAGTCTTTATTTTGGCATCGTTCATAATTTCCAGGTGTATCCCATCGGTAGTCTTCCTCGGTGATACTGTCCATTTATGTCTCCTCCCATTTCCTTAAGATTCATTGCAAATGCGTCTAGGCAAAAGCTAAAATCTAGGCAAAATGTGTCCAATAAACTGCTCTCATGTTCTTCGTTTCAATCGCACGTGTTTTCTCTCCAACTTCTCAAATGACTCTTAGTTCATTTCCTCTGTCCATTATACCTTTAGAATTCTAGGATGATACCGACTCAATCATGCGATATTTTATATACTTCTTCCAATAGAGGCTAGTTTCTTTATGGTGGACAATACGAAGTACCTAAACACGTTTTCAAGAAAGTTTTTTTTATTACGGCCTCTAAACAAGTTCATGTGTTCCGCACTGATTCGACCAGTGTATTCCGAATACAATTTTCTTATCTTCCCATGCGTTCACTCTATGTGAGAATTCATTACCGTCCCGATATACTGGTCAACCTTTGCGTAGCAGCAACCCTTACAAAAACCAGAATTTTGAAATATATGAGTCAAGTGCCTCACCGATACGCGATCACGCGCCACGAGCTGATGGTCACTCAATATGCCAGATGACGCCGACTCTTTTATTCGTCCACTTAATGAATAACACCAGAACTGAATGTCCGAATCCAATCTTTGAAGTGAATGAATAGAGGGCCTTCATTCTCCTGCCACGGCGGCCCATTCAAGACGGCCCTCCTCTGCGTGGAAGTAATTGCGGAGACCCCTGGAGCGCGTTTAAGAGGACAAAACGTAGGCGCCCCCGAACAATGTCCGTACGCAGTATGATGATGTGAGCGTAAAAAAAAGCATCGATGATACTCATGATTGAGCACGAGGTAGGGAAAGGGTATGGGGTAGGATGTTCGGGAGCCGTCAGAAGAACAGGATGGGGAGGCTGGACGGGATGGTTGGTGGAGTGGGGAGAGTTGCGTTGGGTACTGGGTGAGGGGAAGGGGTCGGGAGAAATATATATATATATAAAGACTCGGGAGGCCGGGAATGTCTCAAGGCACAGTGAGTGGATCGAATGGAGATTATTAATCTGGGAATGCCACTGACTTAAGAGGAGCCATTTTTTTCCCTACCAGTTGGTGAGAAGTAAGGCGTGTTGCCGGGAGCCAATCAGATACGGTTCGAATCAAAAGATCTTGACCTAAGTCCCGGCAAGGCATCCACTTATCTCTCGCTCCTCCGAACCCACTTCACCTAGCTGTTACCTCCTCCCACCGCAATTCCTTCGCCTACTCCTCCTATCCCCTAACACAAGCTATCCTCTTTCTCCACAACACCCCATGCTATAGACCATACCTCATTTCTTGTCCCAGGGTTAAACGATGATTGGGAACTAGGTCGGTCTTCATTTTGCCTCCTCGACCGACCGCTCATCCGTCATCCACTCTCCTTCTTTCTCATATTATTGCTCAATTTTACGGACCGACTCGAATATGCTTCACTAACCTTCTCTTCAAGAAGACATATGAGCTTCAAACAATTTACACAAGAGCGAATTGAAAGCCCAGTAACTTGACTAAGGGTAGACATGAACAATCTTCCATCTAGATTTTTAATTCCAGTACGTTGCATTACATTTTTCTCGGAGAGAGAAAATACGTATGATGATAGATCACAGGAAAGAAAGCACATACAGAAAATTATTGCGACAATAAATTCTCTTAAAAGCGACAATAGAAGGAGAAATGACGTTGAAGAAGTATCAAGACCTGGACAGTTACGTCAAATAACTTATGAAGGACGTAAAAGAGAAGATTTTTGTGGGAGTCAAAAAAGTGAAGAGTCAAAAGTTATCCGATAAAAAGGTGGGGTGTAGAGCTGCTTGAATCTTCATGGGGTCTATTAATTCCATTCTCTCTTTACTTAAAAAAAAAGTGAACTTAATAAAATTGCCTTCAATTGATTGTTATATGCTATAAGGACTAGCTTAAGTGATTAAGATTTTAAAAAGATTAACGTAGGGATAAGAAAAGTAAGACAACCAACAATCTACTTCACTGTATAACACGTAAAAATTCATGTTTTAAATTATTTTTAAGACTCTATAGCTCCTAAACTACTAAAGTACAGTCAACTCTCAGTCAACAAGTTTTTCCATAATCTTTTATTTATAAGTGAAATTTATCATCCAGTTAAAATTTCTGAAAATTTAACGTAGTCCCTTTTGTCACGTTTAAACTTAAACATTGTCATTTTAGTTCGAGGGACAAGGCTTGGCAAGACATGTAAAATAAATAACATAATTCTCAGGTTTTAAACTTTTGTCTAGGATGGGCCTGCAAGACAATTGTCTTCACTAAAGATAATGAAAGCACGGACAAGTTCCTTCAATAGAAATATTTTTATGGTGCCATGCGATGAGAAGGAATTTTTCTGAAACTAAATTTTAGCAATTATTTCTGAAATTAGGTGAAGTTTACCTGTTACAAAAATGTCAATTACTTTTAGATTAATACATTTTTTTAACATTTTGATATATTTCTAAGTGAAAAGGTTGTAACGTTTGCCCTAGAGCTTTATTTTGGTCAAAAATAATCACAGCTCTGTTTATAAATAGCCACCAAAACAATCTAATGTGTTGAAAAATTATTCACACATGGTTCTGTGATACCGAAATATCGGAAAACTACATGTCAAAGTATCAAGCGAATCAAAATGGATGGCAGCACTTTTGAAATTCTGGATGACTTCATTTGAACTGACCCAATTTCAAGTCGGCTCGACTGAGCTCAAGTGTTTCAGCATTTGATTAAAATATCAAAAAATATATAATTTACACAAATTGGTACTGAGTACGTAAGCATTGCCTGGACACAAATATTAAAAAATAAACATTGATGAATAGTAAATAAGTAACTTCCCACAAGCGATGAGAATACAAAATCGTCGAAGGATATAAAAAGCTCTAAGTAATTTTAGTAAAGAGTAAAAGTTCTACAAATTAAATCATCTCGGATCATTCATCCTTGGTTTCACAAAAACCTATTTTTCCATTTTTATCTTCGTTCCTGTTTTGTCCGCTTCAAAAATAGATCCAAATCTTCAGCACGGCTGAAATCAACCCATTTATTCATATTCATGCTGCATAGTATTCATTTCGATGAGATTCCATGACTTGGTAGTGTTTATATGATTCTCATTATAAAAAAGCGATTTTTCTACATAACTTTTTTTGACTGACGACTTTTACTCAAACGGGAATAAATATCTTCTATACGTTTTCAATTATGTTTCTCTCTTTTTTCTTTTGATTCATGTTCCTAGCTGCCTCTATGGGAGAACGAAAAAGGAAGGTTAAATGGGAGCACTTCCATGATTTTCTGTAATTCTTCTCGTTACATTAGCATAACGATAAGATTTTAAGAGCATAGTTCTTGAATATCACTGAACATATCTCTTCCGCTAAAGATTTATGCCACAAGAGACAAGGAATATGTTAAAGTTCACATTCACGCTTAATAAATAAGGAAAACCCCGATCCCCGGCGACGCCCTTGTAATTTGCGTCTCCAGAGATATTTAGATAAGTTATATTTTACTCGTCATACGAATCGAGTTCTTTCACTGGTCCTATCCTGCTGGAAGCCAGACTTTGAAAGCGTAGCGCCTAGTAACGTCTACCTTTTGTCGAGTGAATTGTTTAGAAATTTGACTAGCTATCACACTCAAACACGTATCAAACAACCTTAGAGCCTCACGTAGTGGGTAAATTCGAAATAATAGAGATTACTAGAGAATAAAACCCAATACGGTACACTTATCCCAAAAGACAAAAACATTGTAAAATTTTTCAGAATTTCAAAGAATAACTGACCCGACGGGTTTCATACACCAGTGGACCTAATATTTAATGTCCACTGTTGGTTGAAATCGGTCATCTTATTTTTAAGTAGCCGAATATAAATTTTACCTTTTTTCACCTTTTTTTAAACAATGAAATCCCGCAGATTTCAACTATGCTCAATTTCATTCATTTATTACTTTCACTTTTCATCTCCATACAAGCGCGAGATTGTCACACGATTGAGTTTACTCTGTTATTACGGTACCTTACAACATCACGAGCAATCGGTTACTATAGTCGTGCACTCCATTTTCGAAGCCAGCATCTGTCGCTTCACATTTACAAGGAATTCTTTCCTTCCCGAGTGGTTAATTTGGCCTGCTCATCTCCGACCACAATTTCGCCCGCGTGAAGTCCCTTTAGTGGGGCCTCTCCAATCCTCCTGCCCGCTCAGCAACCCCCTTCTTGCCCTCAGGGAAGGAGGAGACGATGGGGACGGGGGTAGTATAGGGAGAATTCTTACCCCCTTAGCACAAACCGCAAGGCACCCTTCATCGTTCCGCGCTAACCCCTCCGAAACCTCCCCAACCCTCTCTCTCTCATCCCTTCCTTAGACTCTCCAATCTTTCCTCCCCCTCATCCCTCGAGCCCTTCACCACCCTCCTATTACTCCTCAGTCGGTTTCCCTATTTCCTATCTCTCTCCCCCCTAAGGGCTCTCTCTCTCTCTTTCTCCTATCCCAGTTCCTTCACTGCTGCTCCACCCCTGCGGCTTTCCTCCTCTCACCCTACTCATTATCATACGTCTCTTGAGGGATATATAAGGACGGAAAAAATAGAGAAGCTTCCAGCCCTCCATCCCTCATTTCCATTCCGTTCTCTTTTCCTCCTAAAAACCCTCTTTCTTCCTCTCCACCTCTCTGCTATTTTCCCTTTCTCCTTGGTTTCAACCACGTTCTTCCTCAGCTTTCTTCTCTTTGTTTTCCAGCATCTTCTCTTCTCTGCATTTCCATTACGAAGAGAGCTGTCAAATTAGCAAGATTGTATCACACGATTGTAGATCCAGCTATGGACCAAATAGACTAGTCAATTCTTTCGTGATTGAGGACGAAACCCAGTGTGATTTGATCCCCACCCTCCATTAGGTTCCACAACACTATTGAACTTGTAAATGCCAGGTGGCGGTTTTTTATTGAATCTTTTCGCAATGTCAACAAATATCAATGGTTTTCGACAAGGAAGGAGACTTTAGAACGCTGCAGCTTTTGCAATTGCGGCAATAAGAATGAGATCCCCACAAAGACATCAGAAAATTCGAGCAAATTGCATTCGCAACTAAATCAAATTCATTCGGACGTCGACCGGCTTAAAGCCTGGTATTTAACCATCGAGTGTTTCACAGTTTCCAACAACTCACTGCCACTAATCGCCTTATAACTGTGCAAAGGTGTATTGCTGTAACTCATTCACTCATTTAGGACGTTATGTGATAAGGGGAATAACATTAAATCATAACCAGCAATAATGCATGGAGAATTAATTCCTCGCTAGATGTGTCCTTCGAAGATATACTCAAATTATGACAAAATCTCACATTGTCTAAATATAAACATTCTGAAGAAGGCAGAAGTAATCTGCTCGAGAAAATGTAATTGCCGTATGGAAGTGAATACATTGATGGGAAAACGACTAGGATCAAATTTTGATTGGTAGGTCAAGGAGTTCAGCAGCATCCGTTCCAAAACATCGACATAAGTGATCAGTGTATTAGAATAATTAGTAACAATGATGATTTTTCTTCAGTAATATTTCAAAATCAAACTCATAGTCTCAAGACATTTTAACCAAAGATTCCTTAAATAAAGCTACAGACAACACAAAAATGTCACTTAGACTTAGAAAATCAAAGATAACTCCCTATAAAGATCTCTATAGATGTCGTCACAAAAAACACAAGCAGAAAGATTCGTTTGATTGAAAAAGGGATAAATTAAAGAGCTATCACAGGAGACTTGCTAGAAGGGATTTGGCCATTTTTCCAAAAATAGGTTATTTATCAAGGTAAACAAGGTGGCGGTAATGGATGAGTAATTGGAGAAACATCACTGGGGAGCCCCGTACTTCTTAATTGTGACATAGAACAGGTGCTGCAGACAGATGCCCAGGAGTGTAGTTCAACCCGGCCGACGAACTGCACTCAAGGATTTGGAAGGGTTAAGACGGAGGCATGGTAATGAAGTGAATAGACTTTAAGGTCGCAGGGTGGAACGATTCGAGAATGCATGATGGGGGTTGAAGCAGATGAGGCACGGGGGTGTCGTGAATTTAGGGAAAATTGACAGAAAAAAAGGATGAGACAAATGGCGATGAAGAAGAATTGGTGGACCATTAACTCATTATCCGAAAAAGCCAAAGATGACTAGCGACCACCAATTAACAATGCATAAAATGAAAATGGGTCCCTCTTTGCATTTTGGTGTATAAAGGAAGAGATCCTACGGCTTTTGCCTCTCTATCAGTAGACGACCCCCGCCTTTTTCTCTAGGGGAAACTCCCTCGCCCGATTAGTCGGCGAGGGAAGATGATACGGTAAGTCTCCTTGCGGTGGTGTAAGAATGTTATATAGACGCCGGGACAGATGTTTGTGGGAGAATGCCCAGCTGGCAGGTGCAGGAGGCTGCTTAGGTTACGTCCTGCCCCCAGGGGTGGGGCTCCCTCGACTTTATAAAACCCTTTCGCGAGGCGTAATTAACCGCTCTCTGTCTCTCGGACGTTCCGGATGAAGAGGGGCGACTCCGGCAAGACTCGCTATCCGACGCGAATTGTCCAGGTGAGAGTCAATCCTTGGCGGTACAGAAAGAACTTGTAAAAAAAAGTCAACAATTCGTTAACTAAGGTTTTAACGAGCGGAAGGGGCACGGTGCCGAAGTAATCTGAGAGCTCTCTACGGTGAGACCAGCGCTTCCGTCCTCTAAAACTAATGGAATTCATGAGCAGTGTTAAAATTATTCTAATTTTATGATAAACGGAAGGGATCCGATCTATGAATAACTTGAAAAAGACATGGTCGAATGAGGAATAATGCCGAAAAACAGCAGTTGGGACCATTTTGAGGCAAAATCGAACTAAAGGCATGATTGCTTGGTGCGCGGGATAATTATTACAAAATGATAGAATGAAAAAGTGGTGTTAGGGCTCAACAACTGTAGAGTGGATACGAAGATCTTTTGAGTCCCTCATACGGACATTACGGCTTGACCGCTAAAATTTTGATAGATTGATTTTCCTGAGAGTCCTTTATTTTCATTTCGTGTGTTCTCAGGAAGTGTTTATGTACTTCTACCATGCATTTAATACCCCAGTGAGCACCAATCCACTCGATCTTCTAAGAGTTACTAAGCATCACATATATACAGGCAAGAGTAATGACCCAACGAGCGCCAAGCTCATAACAACAGCTGAGGCTCACAACGAGATGCAATTACACCTCATCAATATAATGACCAGAGGAAGGAGATGTGAAGCGACGGAGACCAACCAGAACCTAAACACTGACTAAGATTAATCCTCAAAAATAGGTAGGTGGGTACCCTATGAACATCAGACAAACATTAATTTCTTATTATCACCGGACCGGAGGAACAAAGACACCACTTTTTAGAGTAACATTGTCTACACACTCAAAAAACGTCCTTGTAAAGGAATTATTTCGGATTATCCCCAAATTCTCTGACCAGAAGATAAGTGTGCCTTACTTTCAGATGATAATTTCATGATAACTGAGATGTGCTACAGTGAGAATGAAAATGAAGGACTGCTAAAGAAAGCACATCATTTGGCAAATTGTGCAACTTGTTGAGGCTTCTGGTGGTCGACAAAACTGTGCTTGGTTTATTAAGAGAGCGGGTGGAAGTCAATTAGATGAATAAGAAACAAAAAAAGCGAAAAGATCATCGCCTTGTTTTATTTGGGTTAGTTTTTTGCTAAAAATAGAAAACTAGGAAAGCAAATTCGAAAAATATTGAAATCACAGGGGCTCTGGGTTCAAACTCATGAATAAAACTCCTTGTACTTCATGCGGGTAAGGAATTTGCAAGAGCTCTTCATGACGCGAGAAAATCACTAAGAGAGAATGAACGATGGGTACCAATCATCCGAGAGCAGTATGCAGGAAGTAAAACACACTAGGTACCTCAAGAAATATTCTAGTACTTTTTGAAAACTTACGTGCACAAACACTATCGTGAGTCTCGGACTTTCCTGTTCCATCCACTTTTGCAACAAAGATTTTTCCTTGTTAAATAATTTCTCTTTTTGTCACGAGAGTATTTCCAGAAACTGACCTAGACCAACAAATGAATAAAACGGGAAGGAATGTTTTTAGCGTAGTTTGGCGTGAACATGTTAGAATCCTCAAAGATAAAAATGTTTCTTTATAAATAACAATCACTCACAAATATTATTGTGGTTCTAATTCTAAAACTTTGGACTGGTCAAGAGGTAGAATTACCTCTGCGTAAAACGTCCAAAAGCAGCGAAAATGTAGTCACCATTTTCCAGTGCACTTTTCATTACGATAGTGATACATTTTGATATGATACTCTAACTGCACTGCATCACTGAATTCCAACATGAGTCACATTACCCTTTTCCCCACATTTTTCTAAGGGCGTTTTTAGTAGCATCTAAGGAAGAGTATGCCAATAAAAATCTTTCCGTGTCACACTACCTCGCATTGAATTTCAAGGCATTATGTGGGTGTAAGTATTATCGCTAATTACTCCTCATCATGTGAACACACATCAGACCTCATGATTTATTCCGACATAGTGAATGATGCCATGACGCACAACTCGTGATTATGAAAAGACTCGGGCGATTTTCCCTTCCTACCTCTGCGTCCATGTGCGTTTAAACAGGTTTACGAGCACTGTAAACAAACAGCAACAATAATCACAACGATCGAGCGATAATCTTCCTATTAAATTCCAACGCAAGAGCAATCGATTAAGCTCAATTATACTATACACATTTTTTTTAACCCGACACCACTGCCAATCGTCTAGGAATCTCTAAAACGCGCCTTGGGTGACGCTGCAATCCAATCCGTGCCACGGGGAATCGTCGAAGATTATGCGAGTCATTGAAACGCCCGGCAACCCACTGAGCCTTTCCGCGTAACCCGCTCGATGTAAATATCGGCCGGTATTAATCACAAAGGGAGCTAAATACCACATGCTCATATATAGAGAGGAAGAAAGATTGGCGGCATCTCCAAACATCCCCCGCCGCTGCCAAGGATCCACACATCGATCTCCGACTGACCTTCCATCTGCCGTCGGGGGCGAGAAATGAGATTACGGCGACGGCGCCGCAAAACAAATACCTACCCACGCCCATGACCAAAACCCACAATGCACCTCGCGCAGATAGGGGTGAGGGAATGAGCGGGAAAGGAGAGAAAGAGAGAGGATGAGACGGCGAGCTTCCCGGACAACAATGGGCCCGGGAGACCAACAATGGGGGTGGCATGCGAAGGAAGGAGGATTACGCAGGTGAGCGAATCAAGGAGGAAGTAAAGGGTTTTGTAGAGATTCGGAGTGGGTACAGATGGGATAAGAATAATGCTGGCAGGAAGGGTACAGTGCGTCTATTCCGGAACTTAACGATCGTTGAGAATCGAGCGTTAAGGGACTCATTGTGGCATTTCGCTCCTCATCGACGCCATTGCTGAAGGTGTAAATGTGACAATTCTCGATGCCATATTACTTGACGACTACTGAACGAATATTCTCGACTTTCTGGATATTTGAGGGAGGCGAATGGAAATTGGGATTATTTCAAACAATAAGATTAGGTAAGTTAAATGGTAACGCTTGGATTGTTTGGGGAACATTGAAGTCAGTAGATATCGGGACACTGGGCCGTTATAAGCATTAATATCAATTCAAATTCTATCTTCTTTTTTATTGTAATCATACTTTCACCATGGATAAAATCATACATCGTACGATAATACGATGGGAAAGGTACAGATTTCCTATGCGAAGGTATATTTCGATTTGGACGGCGGATACTTCATTTCCTCGGCATTCTGATCCCTAAATGGTGCATGGAGAGCCATTCAAAAGGAGTCTTGCTTCCGTCTGATGAGAAGATCAGTTTTTCGGAAGGAAACCAGTTTTTCTCTCGTAGTCTATCCTACAGAGCTAGCCAAAAGTGGCAGCTGTTACTCTGATTCTATTCTCGCTTCATCCCCGTGGCCTACTCCTATCTTGGGGAACTATTCCCTAAACGCCGTGATAATTTTCGCATGTTAAAATACTGATTCCACTTGACATTATCGTCGGTTCTGCATTCTCAATTCGATAGTTATTGACTGAGAATGAATGTCAAGGGGGTTGGTGACGTGGAGGGAGCTGAAAATTGCCTGATCTACCCCGAAAAGAAGCTATATACCGCGAAAAATTCCTGCTGATTCTTTTTTTTTTTCGTATAAACCAGGGTTGGTATGAAAATGAAAAGGGAAACAAGCAACAGTTGCCGGTGACATCCGTCCAAGTTACTATATCGGGCCATTTACGGCAACCTGGGTTTTATTCCTTCGGCCGAGATCCTCAGAATTGGCGGGTTGGAAGCCTGCCTTGCGGATGTTTTTCGATTGCTCTTTGTCTTAGGATTATAGTCGAAATCTGAAGTATAATTTATCACTATGGCAGTTATACTACTTTAAAAACCTTAGTCTACTCTAAGCCAACGAGCGCAATGCGTTGAAAAGTCAAATTTTTTTACAATTATCATTGAAATAACAGCATCGACTATATTTATAATATGAACATCTTGCCAAGAAAGAAATGAATTGATTGTATTGATAATCGACAATTATATGCATTCAATATGGCGATTGCAATAAATAACGTCGATGGTCAGACTCTTTAGAGAAAATTCTACGTATAAGATAATGTCGACCAAATTTGTATCGGTAGTAATAAAATAAAGAATACTTCTAAGTTAACCCAGTAACTAAAGTAAGGCCACCTAAATCATCGAGTCTCAACAAAAATTCCGCTTGGAGGTCGATTTTGAAATTTGAGAATGCCATAGTCACTAGCTCACACCATTCATCCAAGGTATCGGAGAGAAATGGGAACAACGAGAGGGAATAAAGGAAGAGAACTGCTGCATGCAGGAATCCAAGTCCGTTCGGCAGACGGGGAGGAATTGGGAAATTGATGGGATGCGGGAGACTGGGGGGAAGAAGAGACATTCGACGTTCGGGATTGAGAGCGAAACTCGAAGAGAGGGGTGAGAGACTTTCCTCCGCAAATGAATATGAAACGGAAGTAACAAAACTTGAGAAAACTGGGAAAAGTCAAACGCAGACGGATATTCTACATACACGAACTACTCTCCTAGTCCAAACAGGGGCGTGTGGCGGGGGTGGGAGTTTCAACGACAGGTATTGGGAATGGCGATATTTATTTGAGGACTAATGGCGGTAATAGTAGAAGGGTTAGGTTTTGAAAACACCGCAAATTAGCCGCGGAATTCCTTTAATTGCATAATCCGCAGTCCATATTTTAATGTTATCATTAGGGTATTTACCGGTTGTGGCAGGTTTTACATGGGAGAGACTAAAAACCCTATAGATGTTTAGGCACTGGCCACTACTATATTTAACCACTCCTTTTTTCACCTCAGCATGTCTCTCATTACCCGGTTCATGAAGCTCACTGTAAGAACGATTATTCCACAGAGGAAAAAATCATTCACTGACCGGAACTAGAACATGGATCCCTCGACGTAGCGCCGAGTGCCTAAGCCTTTTTAGGCCAAAGGGGATCGAGATATCCGGGGTCGAGTCCCGGTCAAGGGAGATGATTTTTCCTTCATGGAATTTCCGCAATCATTTAGGATTGGGCGAGGAACGAGTTGGCCATAGCAGTGTATGAAATGTATGCTCCAGTAATGGCCATTTATAAAAGGAACGTGCCTTATTGGTACGGCCATGTTGTTAGATTGGATGATAGGCGAATTGTGAAACAGATTTATGATAGAAAAGTGAAAGGAATGGTTAGACCGAATAAGTAATACGAGAAAGTGGAGAACGAAAATCTGAATAGCTAGAGCGTGTAAGAAGCAATGAGTTAATGTAACATATACAAAATAAGTATGTAATAATCGACAGAACATTTAAACATACATATTACCAAATGGGCCGACACGAAGTTTTTCTCAGCGGGTGTTACGACACCACCTTTGAAAAGGTATGCGCAAATTCAGTGTCTCAGTGTCACGGAGTATATGTCCTACAGAAATAAGAAATGCTGCATGAGAAGAAATATTTTAAATCAGTCAAGCATTGTATCTATGTTATATGCTGGAAAATATGGATGGAATTACATAAAAATCCAGTTTCCTCGGCTGAGAAACAATTATAAAGCTCCTAGACTTTACGACCCTGAAAGGGATCGGCGCAATAGACATTATGAAAAATCGCTAATGCGAGGAAAAAGTATCCAACGAGGACGAAGTTTGAGACTTTCTTCCTCTGAGAGCGAAAACTATTATAATACTAAGCAGTTCGAGCCAGGCCGAATGTGCAGTGTAGACCCGAAGACATGAAAGAATCTGAAGACCGCGACACGAAACGTGAAAGGGAGATGGATCTTGGCATCTCTTACTCCGCCCACGAGAAATGAATGAAGGGCCGTCCGCACTCCAGTCGGAAGAGTTACGACCGCGGTCGAGCGGGAAACAAAACAAGGCAAACGGCGGTACTCAATTTTGATTGAGGAGAGACATTTCCGAATGCCTTGTTTCACCCCCTTCCCCCTCTCTCTGGACAAGGTTTCCCTAACGAAATAATTACGGGTTTCGTATTTCCCCACTGGCATAATGAATTAAAGAAGTGGCGCTCACCGCATCGTCTTTCCTTTTAACAGCGTGGAAAACGAAACACACATCCGGGCAAAGATAACGGCATTTTCCGCACCTCTCAACGACGATAATCATATGTGGGTATTCCTCAATATATGTTACACTTGAAATATAATTAGTGGTGTCGAAATCTTTGCTTAAATACATACAAGCAAGAAAACAGTTCAAAGGTGATTATAGATTTTATTTACTGCACATCTATTTTTAACTCCAGGAAAATTGCCGAATTCCGTATTTTACAAGGGGAAAGTGTTTACAAGGAGATTATAGCGTAACGAGTGGTCCATTGTTGGACATAAAAAACAAAATTTCTCATGTATTCAGCTCCCTCCCTCAAGCATCATAAAACATTCTCGGAGCCAATAACAATTCACATGTATACGCTTTTAAGGTTATTAAACAATAGGAAAACACAGTAATGTGAAAATTCACTTCCAAAAATCCATAGCAATATCCATTTGGCGGCTTTGGCAACAATTAATACTATTGTGACGAATAACCTGCCGTGGTATGGAAAGCTACGTGGACACATAATCTAAAAAGCACCCAGGATACACATCCAAAAAAGCAAATTAAAGACTTTATTACAGAAAAGCACCTATGTCGTATCCAAAAAGCAAAATATAGGGAAATTACAAGTAATAAATACGTAGGTCCAAAGTCAGATACGCCTGGATAAGAATGATTGCCGGCTAAATTTAGTTGGTATGGGCACAGAGTATATTTATTCTCGTATTACTATAACTCTATGGTATAGGGTATCTGGAAGTTATTGAGGTAAAAGTAGATGGGATAGTTTTGGGAATGAGTGAAAGATGAAAGACGAAAGACCGTGAATAGATACTCCGGTAAAACGTTAAAGGAACTTGTTTCAAATGTTTGGTCATGTTAAGTAAATTCAGCAATTCAAATAGTGAAACATGTAAATGAAAAAGGATTGAAAGAATGAGAGGAAAAGGTATGCCGAGAATGTAATGGGGAATGTGGTAGGATATTATTTAAGAGGAGATCTACAGAACAAGAGATCACATTTGAAGGAATGCATGAGGGTATGTGAAGCAGAAGAGATGCAAGGGTAAAAGTATGAAGTAAATTGTTAATGCAGGGTTAGTTTATAGGCCTTTAACCGAAACATTAACATTTTTTCACTGAGCTTACTCCGAAACGGACCGGCGTTTTGGTTACGTTAGCATACATAGGTTCAAAGCAGACGTGACGTGAAGTATCGGCGGAAAAAGTTTACAATATCACGCGAAAAAGCATTTCACTCGCAAAATTGTAAACTGAACCATACATACTCTCAGACTCAGAAAAACTAATCTGGCAATATTCTGTACCAAAACTCAATTGAGAATACTCAAAGAGATATCCATGCACAACATCAAGGAAGGATTGCCACCACGTTCTCTTCAATCGAGATCAGTTACAACTAGACAGCTACGCAAAACGCAATATTTATTGTGCCAACATATATTTTTGTACCCAATAACTATCGACAATTTGTTTAGTTGGAAAAAATTAGGATTCTTTGGACGCTAAGTAGCCACTTATTCTGGACCGGTATTTTCTCAAACATAAATATGCATTAATATAATCTCAAGTCTGTATAAAAGGGTTCATTAAATACCAAAGCACAGATGAGCGTAATAATCGGGAGCACACGATTAACACATAAACTACTCTGATTCACAGTTTGGTCAACCAAGACATCGCAAAACTTGCAGGGGAAAACATCTTACAGAGTACCCTGGCGTAGAAGAGATGCAAATAATGTACCCATGAATGAATGAAACACGATAAGAAATATTCAAAGCTACGCTTCAAAGACAGTTTCACAAAAGCTGTACAACTTACCACCTGAAATCCTCCTAGTTTAAGGTTTGGCATAATCCACGAAAGAAACTTACCTGAAAAGAGAAAAATATTACATTATAAATTACTAGCAATGCAAGAAAATGGTCTTAAATTAGTCGTCTTAACGAGATAATAATAATAATCGATGGCCATACTAGAACGAATATTGTTCTTCACCCTTCGAGGGAAAATGAAAGAAAAAGGCCGTTTGATATCTATTATCAAACATCGATAAATAATACTCGAAACGAGCTTGTTGTACTTAGATATAACATTAAAACCAACCAAAAGCAGTTATTTGGAAATGCTCACAAAAGTTGCCATTTCTAAGCACGTATTATTCAATTTTAAGACATGAAGAACAATAGACACATAAATAAAATTATTCTCCATTGACATTAAACGAGTGAAAATAGCTATCTAATGCTGAAGCAAAAGATTCGAATGCGTCGAACGTAAGAGAATGGTGTAACCTCTCAACGAGGTCTCATAGCCTTCGGCATATTTGTCTAAGGAAGAAAAATTAGCTGTCGTCCGTCTTGATAAATCGAGCTAATATTTAACCCTGAGAATCAAGTAAGATGTACCCCGAAGAATGTTTAAAGATAACGAGTGTTGGAAGAGAGTTCTAAACAGGGCTTAATAATCACATAACACAACTATTCCAAATGAAAGAAACCTTAGTCTAGGGCTAAGGAACATTATGGCCAACTGTACGCACAACATGAGTTCTTTCCAGGAAACATGTACTGATGCTTCGCTCATTATCATCGTGAATCCAAAGCAATTTCTAGCGGACAAGGTTATTTTGAAGATTTCCTCTTTCTGTTACAGATTTAGACAAATTTGTCACCCAAAACCAAGTAGAAAAAACTATAGATTCCATCGACGAAAATTAAAACAAACAGTTTTTCTAGTAATGTTAATACTGAAATGTAGATAGTCCTCATTTCGCAACTCAAATTCTACAATTTCGACGGATACTCGTTTGACCTGTCTCCTAGAACGACAACATAAGCGAAGTATTGCAAACATATCGGTGAAATGTGAATTAAAAATTGGAAAAAAAGTGACCGTGATGAAACCTCCACCTTGCTCTAGAATAAAATCCGGACCTTTACATTATATTAAGAGCTGTAATACATCAGGGTGGAGGAAGACTTTCTCATTAGATTTGGGCCTAGCTTATTTCCGAGCATTGCTTGTCCCTTTCCTTGAGCCTAAATAATTCAGAGGATAGCAAAATCTGGAAAATATCCTTTTGCTCCACTGGTGATATTAAAAAACAAGAGTTTTTGTTGAGGTAACATTTGTAAGATACGGAAAAAAGGACGTAAATCTATTGAAAAAATACACAACGCGTAACGCACGGACATAATTCCCAACATGTTTAAATGGCTCCAGGTAGGCTTAAAATAAAGAGTAGAAAATAAGGAAATACCCGAGAAAATGGGGACGGTTAGCAACCCCACACATGCATCATATCGACTAACTCATGCCTTAGAAGTTTCCTATTAATAAGGAAATTTGGAAAATGCCTTCATCACCGCGATTGGTATGGACAACCCGACTTTCTCCTCCCTTAAATATCATATATAAAATAGTATAGGAAGTGGCGAAAGTCTTCCTTGACGAAATTGACGATCCATTAACGAAATTGGCAACGTAAATTTTTCTATAGCCATAAATGTTGAAAATAAGACCACTATCTGAGTAAATGATTCTGCAGTTAGATCGTACTACGCTATTATCACCCTGCCCCAATATAAAGACTATTTTCGTGAGAATATTTTGGAGAAAAATAAGTACGCAAATAGAATTGACTATAATCACCGACATGCCTACCCTACTATCGAAGTCTGATCCCCACAGTAGGGAGGTTACCAACCTTTGAATTTAATCAACCCATCCCTCAATTTCACCCTCTGCCATACGCCTTTCATCGAGTTTGCTTGGATGAAGGATTAGAGAAAGAAGCGTGGGTGAGTTAGCCGTAGTCCATCGGGATGGAGCAGATTCGGTACCATGGGAGAGAGGAGTAGCTCTCTCTAGCGGGGGATGTAAAGTGAAGGGCTAAAGGCATTTCGCAAATGGAGAAGTGAGGGGAGGAAGGGAGAGAGGAAGAGGAAAGAAGGGATCAGAAGAAGAGGAAGACGAGGAGACAGAGGGCCTTTGATTGGTCGCGGTCAAAGTCACGTTTCTTTCGATGAAAGGGGTCGGGAAAAAGGGACCTTCGCTGATATCCAGTCTGGCGAGGAAGAGGGTCTGAGGGGGAGGTTGGGAAAGAGACGAAATAGATTAGGAGGGGGGAGGGAGGGATGAAAGAGCGAGTGAGTGAAGGAGAGGAGAGGGGTGGAGACGGAGGAGTAGGGATATGGAGGGTGGGAAGGAGGGGGATATAGGGAGTGGGCGGCCAGCCGGGGAGGTCACGCTTATTCCCTGCGTAGCGCGGAGGCCGAAGAGGAGGAATTGAAATTCAATCGGCGTGCCTCTGATCAGAGGAGGGCCCTCCTCTTACGGATCGGCAGGAGAAGAGGGGAGGGGGAAAACTCCCCCAACCCCTCCTCGACCGAAACCCACCCCCTCCCCCTTCCGAAGGTGGAGGAAGAGAACGGTGCTTCTTCGAGGGACCGTCGAGGCCTGGGCGACTTCTCCTTCGTCTTCATCTCATTCTGCTCTCTCTGTCTCTCTCCAAGCTCGTCCTCTTACCTTAGCCACAGCGAAAATCTTCCGCTCTTACTATCGTCTATTTCATTAACTGGAAACAGTTGCACATCAATTCAAAAGTAAACGACGGATAAAGGCGAAAAAATTATGAAAATTAACGAAAAATGGCAAAAACCAAACGGATGGATACAACCACCAGGGAAGAACTACTACGAAGAGTTGTAGAGCAAAGAAAAATGAAAACTCCGCGTAAAAAGAAAGACAGGCTTGTGATTCTGACTCCCGCCTCAAACATTGTCCTCAAGATAAAACAACGCGGCGGAGAGCCCGGAAAACGACATAAAGACTTATTTAAAACATTCCGCGACACAGCGGCCAATTAGAAACAACATTAGAGGGAACAATGAATGGGATGATTTACAAAGGAATTCCAGGAATGGGATACATCTAAAGGACGACAAAGCGAAGCATAATGCTCGAATGAAGCAGTTAGCGGAAAACAGAGTGGAGTAGAGAGCTGCCGAAAACCAGTCCTCGGAATAATGGAAATTAAATATGATAATACAAACAACATTGGAGAGGTACAGGGGAACCTTGAGGGGTATTTACGAGGTTCTGAAAAATATGGTTTAGTTGATATTATACAATTTCCTACATAATATGAGAAAATGGAATCGATTATTGATGAAATTTAAGTGTACCCACATACGGAAAGGAATCCGAGGGACCTTGAAAACGTACAGACCTGGAATGCCCTTCGTATTTTTCTGTCATCTCCTCATTCCTCTTTTTATTATTTCGGTCTGGACAAGCATTGTTTTTGCCTAATTTGTCCTAATGTATAACACGTGCATCATAAACTGGAAGTGACTGATGATAAAATAGAAAGGAGCCTACAAAAAAAGCGGAAAAAGAATCAGAAAGTACCGTATATGCGGGAAAAGATACCGTAGAGAGAAGACACTTAACCATTCCTGGGGGTATCAGCAGCAACGACATAGGCAGAAGAAAGTTCAAGAGCGTTCAAATATCGAGGCCAATCAAAAATAGCAATGCTATTGCATGATTCCGTCAATATAGTGTTGCTTAATCAACATATCCTGTCCGTAAATGATAATTATTTCTTGAGAAATATCAAGTGGTGCTGTGGCACACGTTACTAATTCTTCGAAACCAGGCTATAATCTGTTTTTTTCGCAAGCGACAACTATCAGGATGTTTATAGTATTCTGAAACTTAGAGCTCTACACCCTTTGTCATTTTCTTTTTTCTCCCCTTTTTATCTTGTTTCCTATGATTCCGACACAATTTCTAATAATCATTATGTTAACTAGAAACAATTCTATATTAACTAGAAACAATGTTAAACAAAGGTTAAATTCTAGACACCGATAAACAGCCATCGAAATAATTATCGGATTAGGTAATCGGACAACGCGAATAAAAATACCGACAATGTACTTTTTATTTGAACACAAATGCAGTTTGATACATATTGGATGAAATATTCAATTTGTTTTGCATAAAAATTTGTAAACCAATGAAATGCCAATCTCAGCTGAAAACTATATCTGATCGAGAGAAAATATGCCCAAGGACAGAAGAGAAATAATTGACGGGATGATTCAACGAAACGAAATCCACGTGTTCGAGGAGATAGTCACATTGTTGGGACGATTAGCAGCAAATAAAAGGCAAATAGAACATTTTCTTTCCAAACCTCCGTCCTTTAATTCATATATATATGATGTATGAAATAGAAACGATTTCTGATTAAAAAAATGCACATCCTGTGTTTAAGAAGAGGAGAGAATATATGGGAGGATTATGTGGTATGTAGGTAAGGATTAGGTAGGGATGAATAGCTGTGGAAAATCCTGTAACTTATATTCTCCAATTATTTTTTTTGAAAAAAATGTATAGTCGGGCAGAAAATGCAGTAACTTATCTTATCCATTTATTTTTTTTGTTTTTAATTATTAACAGAAAAATGTGTTCTTTCTCGAGGATATATCTACCTTTAATCTCTCTCCTCTAATTCACTAGTTGTTCCTATAAAAGTACAACAATTTTTCTTAGGTTTTTTGCGATATTTCTCGCAATTAATAATGTAATATTAAGCCTATTGCTACAAAAACTATAGTAGAATAATTTTAATAACAAATTTACGGAGCTTATGGGAGTCTCAAAGGTAACCGACCAATGGCAGCCTTCCGTAAATTAAATGATTTGAAAACAAAAACCTCATAAGACATATCAAACTAATCACATAATAGCATTTATTTTGTGCCTAACAAACAGTAAGAAACCAATTACAATTTTTCTACCTCGAGCTCAAATTATAATTACATAGAGTGATATAATACATTAATACTGTATTACAGCATAAGAGAGCATTGGCACAGATTTATCATAAGACATCAATATTTTTCGTGCGATAATATCCATATTTGGATACTTTCAAAAACTTTTTCTCTTTCATTATGCTTTTACTATTTTTAGGTAATGCATTAAATATTTTTAAGTGCAAATACAAAAAAGATCTCTTTCATAAAGTGAGATTAGATTTTGGAAGCGGCATATTACTTGAATGAAAGCGATTTCTGAATTAGAAAACATATCAACCAGGGAAGGAGGCGAAATAAGTTCAAGAAAGATAAAGTTACCAGGAGCCATACCATGGAGAATATCATAAAAAGGAGACAGTGGAGATTTTGGAGCTACCTACAGGAAATTCAGGAAAACAAATCAGGAGCTTCAGGCAAAGATGTAGTACAAAGGAGAGGTATTTTTTCCTTCTTACATCGTTTTTATGATCTTTCAACGCTGCAAATAAAGTAAAAATATACTCATAGGCGAAGGACACACCAGATGGCTTTGGAAACCAGGAAAATATTAATGCAGAGAGAGAGAGAGTAACTTGCTATGCAGGATTTACTTTCAACAACGAGGCTAGATATGACCACCAGAACGCTTTTTTCTAGTTCCATCGTATTTTATCATTCGGACGGAAAAACTAATGCTACAAATACTGATCAAATAAAATGATAACGGAAAGAGAGGTAAAAAGAGAGGGGAAATGCGGAAGAAATTACATAATAAAGGTGATGCTGGGAATTCTACATCTTCGACCAACAATAAAGTGACAATATATTTTGTGATTGATGTCCCAACCATTTATCTTTTTGTCTTTGACGATTTCATGCGTCAATTACATTAAAAAATCCTTCCCGTCTTGAAGAAAATATTTCTCCTTCAGCCTTTTTTTCTAATTATTTTAATATCCCCGCCCCACGTTATCTACCCATTCCACCACCATGTCTCCAAAACTCTTATTATACAGCCGTAGAACGATAATGTATCGATAAAAAACTTACCCACGGAGGGATGCACAATATTTGTCGAAGAAAAATGCAATGTGAAAGAAATACACTTCTAGTAAATCGCCTAACATACTTAAAATGAATAGAAAAGCGAATTGCAAATTTATTGCAAGTCGATAATGCGATAATAAACGTCGAGAGAGACAACCGGATACAAGTAATCCCTTACGATGAGTACGCATCATAAGGGAAATGCTATTAAAACAAAGAATTTTTGGCACAATATATAGAGATAACTTCGCGCAAATAAAATCTTAAAATTACATGTTCCCGAGAGCCTTCAGCCTGTAATTATCATGTCCTGGCCCTTCCCGTCTCGCTGCCCAATCTTTCCTTCTACCTTCTCAGACTTTATGTAGGATAGCTAAAGAATAAATAACAACTTTTTCTTTTTATGCACTATTCATTCCCTGGTGCTCTACTTCACTCAATTAAATTATAACTCCAATTGTTGCATAATAAAGGATGAAAGTAATGCAAATTTCCACGTAGATTAATTTTAATCGACCTAGGTTTCGATGCACTACATTATCATCAGGCCTGATTTATTTATGTTTCTATTTATATATGTATGGTGTAAGACTTTTTTTAGCACCTTCACGGAGGAACAAAATGCAAAAATTGGATATAAAAAGAGAAGTTTCAGGCTTGATGTGGTGGAAGGATTTTCATCATAAAGAATGAAAGTAACGTAAATTTCCACCTAGATAAATTTTAATCGACCTAGGCTTCGATGTACTACATTATCATCAGGCCTGATGATGTTGTACATCGAAACCTAGGTCGATTAAAATTTATCTAAGTGGAAATTTGCATTACTTTTAATTTTTTATGATGGAATCCATCACATAAAGCCTGAAACTTCTCTTTTTATATCCAATTTTTGCATTTTGTTCCTCCGTGAAGTTGCTAAAAAAGTCTTACGCCATGCAATACATAAAAAGAAACATAAATAGAAACATAAATAGAAACATAAATAGAAACAATTTTACATAGGTAGCTTGAGAAGTGGCGCATTTGTATGAAAATTTGACTCTTAGCAAGTTTCTGCAGGTTTTTGCTTATGCATCAGTAGTCATAGTAACATAGTTAAATGGTCATGGTGTAATGCAAGTTAGTGGTAACTCACTCCCTCCTACATACCCTCGAAGAGGCTCGCAGGGAATAGTGTAGATAAGGATAGTATACAATAGGATTGCAATAAAGTTGAGACAAAATTCAGGGTATCACCACATGATAATATGTATCATAACAATTGACTAAGTACAATAGAATTAGCGAATATGAAACTTTACAAAATACAATATACCTAGTGTAATGGCTTTCTGTGACATATGCATAATTTAATTGTGACTTTGATTGTGCCTGGTGGACAATCTTAGTCTTTAAGCTAATCATAGCTCCACGTTAACACCTTTTGTAGCACTACACTATTTGGGTTGGCAAAATATAGCCAGAAGTACACACAATAACTGAGTTGGTATCCATTAAACATTCTTATAATTAGCACAACAACTATTTACCGCATTAGATGAAAATAATATGATATGAAATACCAACCATTAGTCTGTAATTTTTCACTCGATACTATATGGAATCGATTCATTTTACCATGAAAAACTGTAACGTTGTGAGTCCACATCTTTTATTTCAATACGACCCTGATTTTGAAGTTCAACGTCAACTCTAAGTCCATCAGAATATGACGTTGAACGTCGAAACGTGGATTGGCCGATTCAAAAAAGGGCATCATATTTCTTCTTGCGTCAAAATTAAGAAAAAAACCTGCATCTTCAAGACCTCAGGTAGCCCTCTTGCGTGCAATGCATTAACACAAATAAGAACGATAAGTCCCTAATGAGGAAAAAAATTTTATAGAGCTTGAATTTCAAATTAAAAACTCAATTCAAGAATTCATCCTCGTAGAAAGTAGGGGGTGGAAAACGCAGGTACTTTTTCATGGTTGGCCCGGACAGCTCCAGTGCCCCGGGGCGGGATGAGGCCGACAGGGGGGTCCGATCGGCGTCGAGTCACGGGACCCGAATGGGTCGCGCGCACTCCGGGGTCTACACATCCTCTTCCGTCTCCTATCTCCTCACCTCATCTCTCATCCCTCGCATGATTTATCGCCACGCAATTCACGGCGCATAATTCAAACACGTCCTCGCAAATGGGTACTTACACGCGTCAAACGATTCGAAACTCCAATCCTTCCCCCACTCCATCTAATGCCTGGGCCTTATCGAGGAAACGCAATGACACGTCACCGAGTTACACGGATCGCGGTTACTCCCGTGATCGGGTTTATGTGACGTTCACTACGCCGAACAGAGTTGGCGAGTGAGCAAGTGTTATGCAACTAGATTCGCCATCCTTAGAGGCTGTTTCGCACGAGGAATTTCGTATAGAGGTTTGATAAGTGAAAGATAAATGAAAGTTGATTCACGTGAAGTAAAGACAAGTACGTTCAACACGCTGATGCCTTAAGTCGATTAAAAGTCAAGTGCCCGGCGATTAAAATAGCTCTTGCCTCAATTCCGTAAATTAGCACCCAAAATTTCAATTCCATCGGGACCCACTTTGGGGAGCAGTTATTGAGGAAATATTTAAAGATGAATACTTTAATTTACTTTATCGTCGATTTATTGTCAACGTGTTTTAAGTATACATCGATTATTGACATATTTTTGAGAAGGTTAGAAATTAAAAGTGCTTTTTTGAGAAGAATTTTTGCAATATAAATCTTTTGAAATGACTTCAGGAAAAAAATTAAGGCGACAAAATAGGAAGGAATATAGGAAATATCTGACTCGGAGTACAAATGGAATGAAGGACCTTTGCCTTGTAGGACCAACGCGCAGATCTCCTCACCACTTCCTTTCTGATTCACAAGACAGCGTTAGTTCAGGATTTTAGGATACTAAATAGGTTTCCGGGTTGATTTAAAGTTAATTAACGCTCCAATGAAAAAGACAAAACTGCAACCTGCGCAACAATTTCATGAACGAAACGAACGATAAAAGGCTCGTCTCCAGCATCTAGAAATGCGGTTTTCCTTTCTTTACGAAGTTCCCTAATTCAATTAGACTGTGCTAGTAAATGCAGTATGAAACTGCGCCTTAATAAGCATCGCTTTAAAGGCTTCTAATCCTTTCAGAGCCTACTATTTTCAGTGGACCTTTCAGAGGATTACTCCCTGAATAGCTGAGGACGACTTGAAAATGAAATGTCTCTCTCCAGGAAAAAATACCATTACGTATTTGACTTTTGAAACTTCAATCTGCAGCTGACTTTTACCCACCGTCCCACATCTGCTGTGGGAATTTTCTGACAATATCCTTGTTTTTAATCCAAATAACCACAACAAAAAAATTAATTAGTAATAAATATTTTATGAATGCTACAAGTTAGAGCAGATATAGAAGTCCGTGACACTGATTGGCTTAGTAGCTGTAGCCGAAGTATTGACATTAAGGGTGCTAAAGTAATGAAGGCTCAACAAACTGGAGGAGAAGATATCTAAACTTCGTTCAAAAGCCAAAATTTCCGGGAGTACTCAATCAATTCAAGTGATCTTCATATTTAGGTTTCCCTAGGAATACATCTTCGCAAGGAAAAGGAACGAGAGATGGATGAGGGGCGTGAGAAAAATGACTTGGTTTACAGTCCAGGTGGCACGAGAGGGGAAGGAAGGAAGGTAGTGGAAGGCAGAACCTTTTTTTATATATTTTCCCCCGGACCGAAACCTCTCATTTTTTCATCGTCTGAGAACCTCTGGAGCTCATTAAAGGGAAAAACATCGTCGGCTAAGATGTGATTTCGACAACCTTGGTCCAGCAGGCAAGACAAGTAGTCGTTCTTCTAGGCGAAGCCGTTTAGGAGGAATTATAGGGACGGACGAAAAACCAAGGGCAATAAAGGAGCACGTAATAATCTTCGGAGCGACTCCTTCGCATTCACGGAAGGCGACTCTGAATCAGGAAATGAGGAAGGAGAAATATCCAGAATAATCTCACGTTCTCCAGCTCAATTTTCGGGTGCTTAATTCATTAGTAATCGCCGTCGAGCTCTGAGCGCAAGTGAAGTGCAAATTGGAGCGATATCAGCGCCATTACACGAAATTTCTCCCGTTGATTCCCGCAATCAGATGGATGAGAGATTGTATTATTTTTCGGCCAGGAAATTCAAACTGAAAGGCTGCGTGACTCGATTGCTATCGCTAAAAAATAAGTCGCACAATTTTTCCATTAAAATCGTTTTCATCCAAGATCTTGAAAGCGATTCCGAGACTGTTATATCATTTTTTCAGCCGATAAAAAGAAATTATAACTCATTGCGTTTCAAAAACTCTTGATGGCGTGTTTGCTTGACGTGTAAAAAACTTCCTTTACTAATCGGATGAATTTTCAAATATATAATTTATAAATTCACCAGAGCGTTCTTGTGTTGATATAACGTTTAACTTTCGCTAAACAAAGATTTACTGCATACCGATGTAGATTGATGTGTTTTAAGATACCTACACAAAGGACATTGGTACTAATATCAATAATCGTTTCTTAGACAGTTAATCCGGGAAATAAATGCGATAACAAATTTCGACGTGAATAAAAATGATTTGTGGCTCATACAGCCGACGCGACGAAGATACACTCTTCCTGGAGATTTTACTGCAATTTCTAACCCTTATTCTGTACATATATGGTAGCAATAAATTTCTAACCATAAATATCATGAAAAATCTCCCACCCATCGCAAACTAGCCATTTATCGCTCAACCCATGCAGTGAATGCAGGCAGAGCTCAAGGTTAGGTTAGAGTTGGCCAGCCATAGAGACGCCTAGGCTTCCACTCAAGGACAAATTACATATTTAACGGGACAAGCAGATAATAGGCCCAAAAACGGATGATTTTTTAAAATGAAAATATAAAGGTCTGCTACCTATTTAGGGAGCCTGATTTCACGCAGAAGTAAAGCCAGAATAATAGCAAAAGCAGAACAAAGAAGAACAGCAGAAAAGGAAAAGTGGTACTTTCAAGAATGATAATGCCAAATGTACGGAGAGAATCACCGGTTAAGATATTTGAAAAATTGTCGGGGAGAAAATAATAAATTTTGATGAATTGTCTAAAAGGAAAAGAAATGAGCTCATGAGTCACATTCTGAGGCATGAAAACCCCTTCAAAACAAATTGCGACGGGGCAACAACTGGGTAAAATCGACAAGGGAGACCAAGGATGGGATACGTGAAGCAAATTATAAAGGACATTGAAAGGAAGACATGAAGGAAGAATAAACCGGTTAGGGGTGAGGGGAGTCACAGGGAGAGCTGCATAATGCCAGTCACCGGATTGAAGACTGGTGATGAAGTATTTAGAGATGCATTGCGTTTATACTCTGGAACTAAAGCGATATTTTATTAATTTCCGCTAGAAATAATTCATTTATTCTATATAATTACCTTCAAAAATACCCTCAGGTCATAAACAATGAGATTACAATGTATAATAGCAGACGAGCAAATGCTTGAGGGATTGAAAAATTCTCCGAACGGAACTCGATCCCGCGACTTCGGAATAGCAATTGGGGAATTCACTCTGCCTCCACCAAAGTTCGCAAAAATACGTTTCACATAGGTACGTTCAAAGACTAAATTTTAAGTGATAAAAATTATAGGGTGCTTCTTTGTCCTCCATTGCCTAAATTAACACAAATTATACTTACAGATAGAGATGCTATTAGATAAACAAATTTACCCATTGTAAACTAGCCAAAACTCTAAATTGATCCACATACAACCCCGTGAGTCATCAAAAGTGCTCGAGGCAGGGGATAATAGGACTCCAACTATGATAAAGAGGATCATTGAATAGGATTGGAAGACACAAAGGACGAAAATTATATGTAAGTCAATTTCTCGCTCATTTAATGCTGAATTAATTACGATAGATTTCAAGGAGGAAGTTTTCGCCAAGTTTTTCGCCAGGGTCTCTCTTTCTGTTTAGCTTTCATCAGTTCCAAAAATATAGAGCGGGAAAAAATAATATCCTACGAGTTACCCTAAACTCGCGAGATGTACATTTTCCTCAGACTCGGAAGCTGTACTCAGCCTAGAGTGAAGCTTCCGAGTCTCTAGCGGCTCCCAACCAAGTCCTTCCATTAGCTTTTTTATACCTATATCTTATTCTCCAATAAAGTTTTTAACAAAGCCAGGGACTTTCCTTTATATTGTGTCATTTCACGAATTAAATTTTTCTGAGCTGGGTCCTGAAAGCTCGCCGTGGACTCGATAAAGGGCCTCACTATAGCGAGGTAAAACCTCTTTTTCATGTTTTTATCCTTGATGCACCATAATTATGCAGCATACGTAAATATGACGCCGAGCTTGGCCAGATTGAAGAGTATCGAGACGTATATCGTTTCCATTCAAGGAAAAATGACATATTTTACAGGCTGTATCGCTAATATTTCCAAAAAAACTGTTGAGTTCAGCGGTGGGAAGGCAATGATGGGCTGTTTGTAGTAGATGCTCGAGCATAAATCAACACGCACGAGTTTATCAACATATGTTTCATCGCATGTCCTAAGACGCACAAATTAACCCATTTGCCAAGCGCAACGATCTGACTGAAAGGTACCCCCGGCTCGCTCTTGTGAAAACAAGAGAGAGCACGATTAAGAGGCAAAGCTTTCATCAAACAGACCGTCCACTCAAAGCGAAGAGGGGAAGGTAGGCAAGAGTGTGAGTGAGAACGGGCTAGCAGTTTTGACTCGGCCTCCCCATTGATTTATGAATCACGTGTACGAAAGCAAGATGATGTTGACTTGCGTGATAACTTTCATTCCGTGCCCAACGTGGAACTCGCCAAAATGCAAATCGCGCTCAATCATCTGCCGATTCTAGTGCGACTATCCAATGGGATTTACTCTCCCCGTGAGGCCTCTATTTGCCCTGGCCTACCCCTCCTACCCTCCAACCCTCACTCCGTGAATGCAATCTGGCGTGGGAGAACGTATGGAACCCCCATCTCCAGCTCTCACCGATATAATGCGTACCTACGCTTCCACGCCGAGTTTCTTAATATCCTCTTCCTCTTGTATCCTAACAGGCACGTCCAGCCTTAAAACTTATTTCTGGTCCAATGACGGAGTGGAAATTCCAACGGTAAAGTGTAGCTGAATGTTTGTGGACATAACACGGGGCTTTTGTGATAGCAAACGTTGGGACGTGATTGGGTGTCATTCAGCGCAAATATTATGGGACTCTACCGCTTGCATAATCAAGGCCTATACCAGATCCCTTTGGAGACGTGTATAGGAATCACTCGATTACTTTTCATCTACATCTACATCTACGTCATACCCTGCAAGCCACCCAAAGGGTGTGTGGCAGGGGGTGCTTTCGCACCAGGCATGCATGAATGATATGGTAGAACACCGACATTACATTAAAAACCCGCGTACCACACATGCAAAGCGCCAATTACAAATCTAATACCCAAGAAACATTGTATCTCCAATCGTTCTAACATGCAAGGGATACAAAGACTACTACTACAGATTCAAAATATCATGCATAAATAAGAACATCATTATTTACATCATGCATAAATAAGAAAGAGGAGAATATAATGAGAAAGATTAACTGCCTGCCTATTGTCAATACTCGAACTATTCATGACGACGATCACAGCTGTTATGGTCCCGAATGGTACGCGGAAAAAATGACATTTTATACCTATCGGTTCTACAATCTAGCTCTCTAATTTTATTGGCGCGATCTAATCTGCCGTAGTACGAAGGGGTTAATAGTATGTTTTTTACGTCGTCAGTAAAATGATTTTCCTGAAATTTATTTAGGAGGTTAAGCCTATAATTTAATCTACGCTGTGATAGCGATTCCCATCCTAATTCTTCTAACAGTCCAGACACACTAGCCAACTTATCGTAGCATCGTTTCACAAACCTAGCTCCTCTTCGCTGTACGCGATCTAACTCTGATATCAAGCCCGTTTCGTATGGATCCCATACACTAACAGCATATTCCAGATGAGGCCTAACGATTGAAAAATAACAACGTTCTTTCACTTTCTCATCACATTTTCCGAGTACTCTCTTGATAAAGCCTAGCTTCCTATATGCTTGACCGCATATTTCCCTAATATGTTTTCCCCAAGATAGGTCGTGACTAATTGTGACTCCTAAGTACTTAACAGACTCGGCGTGAATAATTTCTGTATTTTTAATTCTGTATGCCCTAAATGGCCAATTTTTCTTTTTCCAAAAGCTGACTGCTACGCACTTTTTTATGTTTAGTTCCATCTGCCACTTTTCGCACCAAGCATGAATAGCAAGTAGGTCGATTGTTAACGAGTCGCTATCTTCGGAATTGTTAATATCCCTATACACAACCGCGTCGTCTGCGAAGAGTCTAAGCTTACTTTTAACGACGTTACTAATATCATTAATGTACAAGAGAAATAAAAGTGGACCAATTACACTTCCCTGAGGAACACCCGATGTAACGCTAACTGTGTTTGACATGATACCGTCTATGACAACCCTTTGTTCCCGCCCATGTAAGAATTGATTAATCCAACTAATAATGTTTTTATCTATTCCATATGCTTCTAGTTTTGAGAGCAACTTAACGTGAGGTACCTTATCAAAAGCTTTCCTAAAATCGAGGAATATCGCGTCAACTTGGACATTATTTTCACCCGAGAGCAAGATGTCATGAACGAAGAGGGCCAATTGGGTTTCGCAAGATCTACCCTTTCGAAATCCGTGTTGGTTATTTATTAACAATGCCTCCCTATCTAAATGACTCATAATGGAGCTTACGATTATGTGTTCAAATACCTTACAGGAAATGGATGTGAGAGAAATAGGCCTATAGTTACTAGGGTCTTCCCTGTCGCCGCTTTTGAATATAGGTGTGACATTTGCTACTCTCCAGTCCTTAGGCACTACGTGATCTACTAAAGATTTGGTAAATATTAATTCTAAGTAAGGCGCTATGTCTGATGCCATTGTTTTATATACGCGAGCAGGTATTTGATCTGGACCGGGGGATTTGTTGGGGTTAATATTTTTTAGCTGCTGTTCTATGCCGCGACAATTTATAATAATTTCAGGCATACATGTTTGGGAACGAACTGGCTGCGGATCGAAAAGATGTGGTGTATAAGTACTGAAAATGCTTTTGAAGAATGAGTTTAACGAATTGGCTTTTTGTAGACTGTTGGTTATCTTTTCCCCTTTGATATTCTTAAGCGTGTGTACTGTTGATTTATTTCCTTGAGTGTCCCTAACATACGACCAAAATGCCTTGGGATTATCGTTCAATTGTTCTCCCAGTAATTTACTTTTGAAATCAGCTAACGCCCTTCGGCACGCTTTTTTTGCTAAGAGTTTAGATATTTTGTAATTTTCGGTGACTGTGTATAGTTCTTCGGAGGATTTGTTAATTTTTGCCCTTTTTAACCTAGCATGACATGTTCTTTGGTGCTTTAATGTTTTTCTAACCTCCGCGTTATACCACCTAGGCTCTGCATTGGCTCTTTTCCATTTACTTGGTATGTATTTGCTAACTACTGATCGTGTAACGTTGAGGAAAGTATTCCACAAAACCTCAGTATTACTGTTGATACTTATTTTTTGAAAATTAGTAAATGACTTTTGGAACTCTCGTTTCATACCTTCGTAGTCAGCCTTATTATATAAGTAGATTTTTCTTTGTGGATTATGTTTCTTGATCATGCTCACGGAAAAATTAACTTTAACTATCTTGTGGTCGCTTATTCCCTTATCCGTACCTATGTTTACAACCATGTGTGGAATATTTGTCGCTAAAAGATCAAGTGTATTTTTCCCTCTAGTTGGAGCAGTGACTAATTGATGTAGTGAGTGAGATGTGAATGTATACAGGAGTGACTCACAAAGGTCTTTGTCTTTCCCCCCAGTGATAAAACTGTACGTGTCCCAGTCTATGGACGGAAGATTGAAATCCCCACCGATTATAATATGACAGTCGTTTTTTTGAGTGGTTAATTTACTGAGTTGACTTTCTAGTCCTAATATTGAGGTTATATGGGTATCTGGTGGTCTGTAATATGCGCACACATAGATTGTTTTTGCTTTAGGATTTTGAATGGAGCACCATACGCTTTCTACCTGGTCGTCGGAAAATGACTCCCTCCTACTAATATAACAATCCCAACTTTTCCGGGTTTCAAGATTACATTAGATATAATTAACATTGTGCTGGATAATCCCATCTCACGTCACACAAGGAATTACATACCTACTCAAGAAGCCTCACCTGAAATTATGCAGAGGAACAATATTAAGTTATACTAGGTCATCATTTTTTTAATCAAGCAAAATAAATGGTAGGTCCATGAAAAGTCCAACCAGAACGTTTTTGCAAGCTTTTCTAAGTCAAATTATCCATCTTCCAAGATCAAATCTCTTGTAGGTGTATATTAAATTTCTTATAGGCACTATATCACCCTTAAACGCTACATTAAGCTTCTTTGTATAGCGTTGTACATGTAATTGGAAGCAATAGTAAAATTTGGAAGAAAAATACAAAACAAACATTAGTATGGCCGATTAAACTCCTCATGCAAATATAATTATTATCGTACGCTTCGCATGAATTTTGAACAAACGCTACATTTTGTCGAAGAAATGTTACAAGTAAGTTATAAAATTTCTCAATAAAAATGTTTTGCATGATAAAAATTATTTAAGTACCACATATTTACAGTTTTGAGTAAATATGTGTTCTACTAAGTTTATGTCGCGGATACGTATTCAAAATTTCCACAAATTAACTACCAAAACCGTCAAATATAATTCATAATTTTTCCAAGTAGCCAACTTACGACAAAATTAACAACGGGATGATTAACACCACCTTTGCTATCTTAAGTAACTACATGCCTATTAAATGACCTCATTCAATTATACGCAGAAGCACCATTTGATTAAAAATCATTAGCGCTCAAACTATTATTGTTGATACGGATGCCAAAGGTCTTTGGAAAACCTCGCTGTGTCATCAAATTGATCTTGGGAAACTTAAAACTAAATGTCACCAAGGAAATATAAACAACACCATAGCCAAGAAATAAAAGTTGTTATTACGGCCAATCGCACAGTTATTATTTTTCAACCTATGAGATTAACCAGAAACGATTTCAACGCATACTCGAGGCAAGAGAAACAACGAATGGTCGAGTTGCGTAAGATCCATTACCTCTATGCACCCTCGTCACAAAGACGGTACAGAAGAGTTATTGCATCAAGCGTTTCATCATGACCATATAACTACCTCGCCTCCATGATGCCTTACCGAGAAAGACACGACAAGTATTTTAGACTTATCGTACGCAATTTATCTTACATGGATAAATTAAGAAACGGCGTAGACCTGCATCGGTTGGAATAACCAAAAGTGTCACAATAAACGATTGAATGTTTTCATAGATAACATAAGAAACAGATCAAATGGAATTATATCAAGAAATTTAGCAAAAGTGAAGTATTTAGAATTCCCTGTCACCTCATAACTATCTGGGGTGCACACTTAACTATTTGGGGGAAGAATGAGACGAGTAGCCTTGAAAACACGAGTTCATCAGACGAGTGGTAAATTCAGACAGAAAATTCCGAGAAAATAACATTATTATTCGGTAGCAGGGCTGTCTTTGGGAATGTTAGGCAAGTTTTTGGAACCATCAAGGAAAGAGCAGACCAATAAATTGGATAATATTCAAAGATGATACGCCAACTTCGTCGGAAATAATCACGTGAAAAAATTAAGATGGCCGTGAAACGGCTATATATTTTATTATATTTCGAAGTTTTTTTTAAGAAAAGGATGGAACTAATACACGGGCCACGGGAATTTTGGAACGAAACACATTTGTAGTTATCATCATATATTATTGAGTAAATCATCGCTCCAAAAAAAAACAGAATCTCGAGTACCTTGAGAACATACAAAAATAGAACATAAGAGTATGATCAGCATATTTTGTCGTTTTATTTCGTAAAGACTTTCGAGAGAGAATAGGAAAAATAAAGAACGCCATATCCATGCTGGGTTAATCATTTTTCGCAAAAGAACAGGCTTGACTTTCAAACGTTAAGACGGCACTCTCTTCTTTAGTCAATGTAAATAACCAACCAACCAATAACGCAGATGTAGATGTTCTTTTACTGTAGCTATGACCTAGCCTCAGTTCCGTTCTCCGATCGCTCCCCTAAAAACGGAAGGACGTCCATTCAGTTTTGCCGAAGGATACACCTTAACAGTTCCCGCGTGACGTCACCGCGATCGAATCTCGCCGCCGGCAATCGAAAAAGTCACCCATTCCCCGAAACGTTGAGTCAGCGATGCAAGAATTATTTTTTCCAGTCGGGAGAGTCACAAAAACGAAATTGACGTCACCGTTCCACTCTCGACAACAAACACGACCCGAAGCAGTCCGATGAACCGTAGGGAGCGCGATCGTGGAGGGGTCCCGCATGCCCGCGCTTAGTCATCGGTTAAGCTCCTTGCTTGAGAGAAAAAAAAGGTTCAAACTGTTCATAACGGAGCACTGAGGTTTCGGAGTGAGCACAACGCTCAAATCCTCGAGAGGATAAAATGTGATGAACCCTGCCTCGAAAAGTAAGGGTTTACATTTGGCGTACGTTTGTTTTCCTTCACTATGCACAGTCCTGAATTCGTTTCTTTGTACTTCTCCTCACAGCACAAAGGCCCTGAGTTCGAGTCCTGCTGGTAATAGGCAACGTAGCAAAAGGGATAGGTAGGTGAAACATAGTTAGAATAGTCTGTAGTGCATGATGCATGTAATAACTACCAATAATCCCTTCCTTATTATGTAGATTTTAACCTGTACTATACCGTAGTAACTAATATTCTATTGTAATAACTACTGCAATTACTTGCAATAACTAATAATCTACTGTAGTAACTAATAAACTATGACCCTATTTTCTAGCATGTCTACATTATATATCCTACTTACATGGCAATAGTGCATGTTTGGTGATCTTCACCCCCTGCCACACACCCTCGTGGTGGCTCGCAGGGTATTACGTAGATGTAGATGTAGATGTACTAGTATTTAGACTTGGTGTCATTCAAGTATCATGTTTTTGGGGTGGGAAGTTGGGTTCTTCTTACGTCGCCTTACGTGGCGAGGGGGGCCGAAAACTTCTTACGTAAAACTTTACTCACTCGTGTAAATATATATTTGTATCACTTTTTTACCACAATCGACATACGAAAAATGGTAGGTTTTCGTAATGCCAACAGTGCGCAGTTTCTCTTAAGGAAAGATTTATTAGAGCATACTATATAGGTTATTAAGGTTATTTTAGCAGGACTGTAAAGTAAAACAAAGAGCGGATTTTGCTGGCTGAGTCACCAACAGGTAGCATAATCACTGGTACACTAATGGAGATTTGAAAGTATGGTTCTTCTTACATAGGACCAAAAAAATTAAATATTTTATTTTACGAGGGGCGACGACACTTCCTGTCGTATTCTCAGCATGCCTTTATTTTGGATTATTTCAATAGGTATTAGAAAACTATAGCAATAGCTTAAAAAAACTTAGCAATAGCTTTTAACAGTTTCTAGCTTGCGACCGTCAATAGCTATAGTGGATCTTCACATTCCCGACCGCACAATAGCTTCATGTCGGCAAACGACAAACGTTGGTTCCATCGCTGCATCTTCGTAGTCCCACGGGCAGCCCTCACTATCCTTTGCATCGTTCACCGAAGTCTGATCTGTGCGCAACCTTCCAAATCAAACGAAAACTTACGTAAAGACCATTTTACACGAGCCACTTTATATCCCAATCTGATGTCTGTATAGGTGTGCATTAAAGATTGCGTCGTGTAAAGCGGTGAGCAGCTAGAATGCAAGCGCAAATTGTTAAACGACAGATGGAAAATGGCCCCTACTTTATATCTATATCTATATATCTACGTCGTACCCTGCAAACCACCCAAAGGGTGTGTGGCAGGGGGTGCTTCCACACCAGGCATGCAAGAATTATACGGCAGAACACCGAAATTACATTGAAACTCGCGTACCACACTTGCAACGCGTCCATTAAAATCTACTAACTCATTCACTCGCCTGCTCTTGAAGGGTACGGACGTGTTCTCGGAGCGCTCCCTAATCCGGTTCCCGGCTGCCTACCTGCTCGCTGTGCACCTGCTGCTCAGTACCTTGAAGCTGCAACCTTAGTGTAGTGATATATATATTAGCCGTAGTGAATTCTATTTCTCCTAGTTATATATTCCAAGTTATTCACGTATCGTATCGTTTTTCACTTATTCGGTCGTTATATAGTAGGTCTTCTGTTAGTGTTAGTTAAGAGTGAGTTGTGTGTGTGAGTGAATCTCTTCACTGCCGTGTTATCCCGGTTCGTGCGCTGAGTGTGTCTGTCGAGAGTGCTTGCTGGTAGTGATAAGTAGAAGCCAAATTATTATCATATCTTCATTTTGTAGTTTGTTATCTCTGTTGTTTATCCTCACGTATATTTTCATACTATTGTACGTAAATTGTTATTGCATATCGTTAGTTTATGATTCTGGTGTTCGGGTAGTAAAAGAATCTTATTAGAATAGAACTTATTATAACCTAACTCTTACTTAAGTACATATATTTTATTACTGAGTCTATAATATTCTTTTTATCATCGTTATTGAAAACTCTTTGTTTATTTTAGTTGTGAAGTTGTTTTAACTTTAGTAGTTTAGAACTTTTGTTTTGAACTTTTAGTTTTACGTCTAGTCTACTGATACTGAATAGTTAACTACATTTCTTTTCTTGTTGATTGATAGTTTTTTTTTTCTAGTCGTTAAATAGTTTACTCTCCATCTCCCTTTTTTATATAGTATATATAACGTTATTAAAAAACCTTTACCTAAGACCGTTTGTAAAACCATCGACTGATATTCTAATTTATACATATAGCCAGTTAAAGCCTCTTTAATTACTACTTTTGCACTTATTTAATATAATATCATTTAGTTAGGTTGAATCCAAAAACACAGATCTTTCTCGCGTGCTTCGTCAGTGCTTCAACCCCTCATAGCTCACTTGCGTGACATCACCTGTCCTTCCTCCCCTATCTTTAGCGTCCTAAAAGTGAAAGTCAGTTACCTTTTGTGCTAGAGAGTTTGTGTTCTTATTTATCTCGTATTTTAGTTAGCTCTTTGCCAGGTGTGAGGTCTGTGTTAAAGTTATTTCGTAGAAGTATTGTTGTTACTTTGCCCATTGTGACCGAGCTTAGGATCGCTCAGTTCTTTTGAGTATAGCCATCTTTTTGTAGTTAAGCTTTTTTCCTTGGGAGTTCATTGCGAGTAGTGCTAGGATGTCTTCGAATAGGTCACCTGTTGGGATGATCAAAAACGCCGGCGAGTGTGCGGTTCTCCGAGCCCGCATCACCGAGTTGGAGAGAATCCTGCGGGAACTCCAGTCTAAGGTTGAAAGAGTGGTATGCGTCCCGAAGGTGGATGGAAATTTGGGTCGCTCTTCGAAAGTTCGCCGCGCCCTACGGGCTGCACGAGTTCGCTCGATTGCTAACAGTGGCTGGACGATCGAGAGTTTGCCTGAAGGTCCGTCTTCCGATGAAGGGGCAGTACAACTCCGTAAACAGGAGGTCTGGAGGGTCGTGTCTCGGAGGAGTGGAGGTAAGGTCACTCTGAAGCGTGGTTCAGGAGATGCTTTGGCACCTCCCATTCCCGTTTCGAACAGGTACCAGTTGCTTTCGGATGGAAATTCCGAGGTGCCTGACGTGCCTACTCCTACTCCGAGACCGGCACCTAGGAAGAGTCGTCAGAGTGGGAAGGGGGGGATTGTAGTGATAGGTAGTAGTAACGTCCGCCGTGTTATGGTCCCTTTGCGGGAAAGGGCAGGCCATGAGGGTATAAGCCACCGTGTAACGTCATGGTGCATTCCAAGTGGCGGTGTTCCGCAGGTGACGCAGGCGGTTGGTGCGGCGGTCCGGGGCACGAAGTGCTCAAGTCTGCAGATTGTGGCCCATGTCGGCGTTAACGACGCCATGGACCGTGGATCCGAGGAGATCCTGCGTTCCTTCAGGGAACTGGACTCTGAAGTGAAGCGGGTAAGTCGCGACGAAGGGGTTGACATGACGCTTGCAATTTGTACTCTTGTCCCGAGGATCGATCGTGGACCCCTGGTTTGGAGCCGAGTGGAGGGCATAAACCAGAGGTTGCGTCGCTTCTGCACGGACATTGGAGCCTCCTTCGTCGACCTTCGGCCGGCAATCCGATCGTGTCGGACCCCTCTGAACCGTTCTGGTGTCCATTACACGGCCGAGGCAGCTAGCTGTGTAGCGAGTAGCATACTCGATCACTGTAGACCTTTTTTAGGATAGAGGGTAGGGCAGAGAGTAGGTCAGCTAATGGGTCGAATCAGGTACCATCGCGAACAATATTTAATAGAAAAAATATCCAAGAAAGTGTTAAGTCTAAAGAGAACAGTAAGAGGCCAGTTTCAAAAAATAGCAGTAATGTAACTTTGAATATACCTAAGAAAGCGAGTTGTAATGAGAATACACATTCCGGGAATACGCTCACTGATAAATCCTTTTCTGTCGTGGTAGTAAATTGCCGTAGCTTAAGGAATAAAGTAGCTGACTTCTACCATCTAATTGAAACTACTGACGCAGACTTAATTATAGGGACGGAAAGTTGGTTGTGTAACGAAATCGCAGATAATGAAGTATTCCCAAAAAATTTCACAGTTTATAGAAAAGATAGAGTGGAAAGAACAGGGGGAGGAGTTTTTATTGCAGTGAAGGATTGTTATATTAGTAGGAGGGAGTCATTTTCCGACGACCAGGTAGAAAGCGTATGGTGCTCCATTCAAAATCCTAAAGCAAAAACAATCTATGTGTGCGCATATTACAGACCACCAGATACCCATATAACCTCAATATTAGAACTAGAAAGTCAACTCAGTAAATTAACCACTCAAAAAAACGACTGTCATATTATAATCGGTGGGGATTTCAATCTTCCGTCCATAGACTGGGACACGTACAGTTTTATCACTGGGGGGAAAGACAAAGACCTTTGTGAGTCACTCCTGTATACATTCACATCTCACTCACTACATCAATTAGTCACTGCTCCAACTAGAGGGAAAAATACACTTGATCTTTTAGCGACAAATATTCCACACATGGTTGTAAACATAGGTACGGATAAGGGAATAAGCGACCACAAGATAGTTAAAGCTAATTTTTCCGTGATCATGATCAAGAAACATAATCCACAAAGAAAAATCTACTTGTTTAATAAGGCTGACTACGAAGGCATGAAACGAGAGTTCCAAAAGTCATTTACTAATTTTCAAAAAATAAGTATCAACAGTAATACTGAGGTTTTGTGGAATACTTTCCTCAACGTTACACGATCAGTAGTTAGCAAATACATACCAAGTAAATGGAAAAGAGCCAATGCAGAGCCTAGGTGGTATAACGCGGAGGTTAGAAAAACATTAAAGCACCAAAGAACATGTCATGCTAGGTTAAAAAGGGCAAACATTAACAAATCCTCCGAAGAACTATACACAGTCACCGAAAATTACAAAATATCTAAACTCTTAGCAAAAAAAGCGTGCCGAAGGGCGTTAGCTGATTTCAAAAGTAAATTACTGGGAGAACAATTGAACGATAATCCCAAGGCATTTTGGTCGTATGTTAGGGACACTCAAGGAAATAAATCAACAGTACACACGCTTAAGAATATCAAAGGGGAAAAGATAACCAACAGTCTACAAAAAGCCAATTCGTTAAACTCATTCTTCAAAAGCATTTTCAGTACTTATACACCACATCTTTTCGATCCGCAGCCAGTTCGTTCCCAAACATGTATGCCTGAAATTATTATAAATTGTCGCGGCATAGAACAGCAGCTAAAAAATATTAACCCCAACAAATCCCCCGGTCCAGATCAAATACCTGCTCGCGTATATAAAACAATGGCATCAGACATAGCGCCTTACTTAGAATTAATATTTACCAAATCTTTAGTAGATCATGTAGTGCCTAAGGACTGGAGAGTAGCAAATGTCACACCTATATTCAAAAGCGGCGACAGGGAAGACCCTAGTAACTATAGGCCTATTTCTCTCACATCCATTTCCTGTAAGGTATTTGAACACATAATCGTAAGCTCCATTATGAGTCATTTAGATAGGGAGGAATTGTTAATAAATAACCAACACGGATTTCGAAAGGGTAGATCTTGCGAAACCCAATTGGCCCTCTTCGTTCATGACATCTTGCTCTCGGGTGAAAATAATGTCCAAGTTGACGCGATATTCCTCGATTTTAGGAAAGCTTTTGATAAGGTACCTCACGTTAAGTTGCTCTCAAAACTAGAAGCATATGGAATAGATAAAAACATTATTAGTTGGATTAATCAATTCTTACATGGGCGGGAACAAAGGGTTGTCATAGACGGTATCATGTCAAACACAGTTAGCGTTACATCGGGTGTTCCTCAGGGAAGTGTAATTGGTCCACTTTTATTTCTCTTGTACATTAATGATATTAGTAACGTCGTTAAAAGTAAGCTTAGACTCTTCGCAGACGACGCGGTTGTGTATAGGGATATTAACAATTCCGAAGATAGCGACTCGTTAACAATCGACCTACTTGCTATTCATGCTTGGTGCGAAAAGTGGCAGATGGAACTAAACATAAAAAAGTGCGTAGCAGTCAGCTTTTGGAAAAAGAAAAATTGGCCATTTAGGGCATACAGAATTAAAAATACAGAAATTATTCACGCCGAGTCTGTTAAGTACTTAGGAGTCACAATTAGTCACGACCTATCTTGGGGAAAACATATTAGGGAAATATGCGGTCAAGCATATAGGAAGCTAGGCTTTATCAAGAGAGTACTCGGAAAATGTGATGAGAAAGTGAAAGAACGTTGTTATTTTTCAATCGTTAGGCCTCATCTGGAATATGCTGTTAGTGTATGGGATCCATACGAAACGGGCTTGATATCAGAGTTAGATCGCGTACAGCGAAGAGGAGCTAGGTTTGTGAAACGATGCTACGATAAGTTGGCTAGTGTGTCTGGACTGTTAGAAGAATTAGGATGGGAATCGCTATCACAGCGTAGATTAAATTATAGGCTTAACCTCCTAAATAAATTTCAGGAAAATCATTTTACTGACGACGTAAAAAACATACTATTAACCCCTTCGTACTACGGCAGATTAGATCGCGCCAATAAAATTAGAGAGCTAGATTGTAGAACCGATAGGTATAAAATGTCATTTTTTCCGCGTACCATTCGGGACCATAACAGCTGTGATCGTCGTCATGAATAGTTCGAGTATTGACAATAGGCAGGCAGTTAATCTTTCTCATTATATTCTCCTCTTTCTTATTTATGCATGATGTAAATAATGATGTTCTTATTTATGCATGATATTTTGAATCTGTAGTAGTAGTCTTTGTATCCCTTGCATGTTAGAACGATTGGAGATACAATGTTTCTTGGGTATTAGATTTGTAATTGGCGCTTTGCATGTGTGGTACGCGGGTTTTTAATGTAATGTCGGTGTTCTACCATATCATTCATGCATGCCTGGTGCGAAAGCATCCCCTGCCACACACCCTTTGGGTGGCTTGCAGGGTATGACGTAGATGTAGATGTAGATGTACTAACCAACAAACATTCCATCGTACCAACATGGCAAGGATATATAGACTACTACTACAGATTCAAAATATCATCCATAAATAAGAACGTAAAAAATATAAAGAAAAATATCTACAGTCTAGCTAATCTCACTATTCGCACTATTCATAACGACGATCACAGCTGTCCCGAATGGTACGCGGAAAAAATGACATTTTTTACCCATCGGTTCTACAATCTAGCTCTCTAATTTTATTGGCGCGATCTAATCTGCCGTACTTAAATTCCTTTCCCGCGTTCTTGCAATTTCTATACAACAAATTGAGCTATAAAGTGCCAATGGTAAAACTGCCGATAGATTGGGAGGGGAGGGTCGACGTTCACGAACTCTTAAGCTGCCTTGCATTGAGAGGCTGGATAACATATATCATCTAACCTAATTCTAGAATAGCCCCTTTGGTTTAACTTCGCGGTGACACCTCACATCAAAATCGACTATTATTACCATGAGCTCTAAGTGAGTAAACAAGTATAACCACTAGGCTTATGCAGAGACTTACAATGTCTATTCTAACACTTCTGAAATATTCATTCCGCGTGCCATGTTGTCCACGTCGTTTCCCCTTTCTTTTCCTCAGCTGCTGAAGGTTAAGGTCAAGTGAGAAGAAATCCGCTGTCTCTTAAGCACGCGTAAAATAAAGCTATCGCATAACTTTCGCAGCAATCGAATATAATATAATTTTGAGTAGCTGGCATATGGAACAAGAGATAGTTTAGATTGGTGAAAGCTGATCAGCATCTCAAGATGTTTCATATCACGCGTTTATGCGCTCATTCATCTCGAAGGGGATGGAGTTGGTGTGGTGGCTAGAGTATGGCTCTCCATCCCGATGGGAGTGAGTTGTAATCCTGGCAGCGGCTGATATTTTTCAATTTTATGCCGATACTTACTAGTGTTGTACGGAGGGCACTGAAAGTGCAGGAATGGGTCCGCCGGAAGGGGCTTTAAACCATGGATCCCTTGGCACCTGGCTATTGCCGAGGTCGGGTTTCTTTTCACCCTTCCGCCTTTACCCAAAGACTTACTCTTCTTCACTTACTAATCGACTCACTTATCCTCAAAGGTGTAAATGAACTCAGTTCACGGTCGCTTTCTCGAAATCAAATTAATCCGTCATCCATCCAATTTATCTCGTACACTTCGAAGTACCATGACGGTGTTTGTATAGGTATTTCACTGATATACACTACATGTCGAGAAACCCATCACATGGGTGAGCGAAGACCATTTAACGCCTGAGTTTTCCCATTCCTCACGGCTATTGCTCACCTCACCAACGATGCCCTAAAGCATTACAGACCCAAAATAGTATCAAAAAATAAATTTATCCTTCATTAGCACACATTTTGAAAATGGCAATAATTAATGAAAGACCACGTTAAAGGAGAGTAGGCACAGAAAAAAGTTTACACAGTCATCAGCGTTTCATTTTCACTGCAATTCCGTGATCTCCGCCACAAACAGAGATCGGTCATGGACGTGTAATTAGTTCCAATGGCTCCTCCTCATATGAGCTGACGCGCGTTCTAGCCTAAACTCAACAAAGCGACTCGCCAACCGAGCGCTTCCAGCCGTGTGCCGCGGCCCTGTGATTCCGTAGCGGTCGAATGTCGTTAAAGAAGCATTGGACCGCGCAATGAATGTTTAAGCGTCACGGTCGCAGCTCCCAACCCATCGTCGTTCGGTCAGCCAGAAAGCCCGCTCTCTCTCACCCGCTCCGAATTGTGAGGCATCGGAGGAAGCCAAGAGTGCTAACGAGGACGCATGGTGAAGGGACTAGACACAGCGGGCGAGGGGAGAGGTAGTAGAAAGGGAATGACGAAGGGGACATGAGGGTGTAGAAACAGCGCGAACGTTAATACACGGCGATGGAATCGAGACGCTCAATTAATATATATGTATACATACATCTTCTAGCGAGATCCAATGCTATATCATTATCAAGGTAATCTAGCGGTTACGATAGGCTCAATGAAAGCGAGTAAAAATCTCCTAGATTTCTATATGTGAAGGGCTCTATCCACTTAAAACAATTTCTTTCTTAATCTCAGCATTCGTCCTTCCCTTCTTCACCCCATCCATAAATCTACTCTCTTTTTTCACCTTTCCCGCTTACCTAACATCCTTCCTTGTATCGCGACCTTAAGGAACACTTCTCCCCTCATTTCCTTATCCAACCAACTACTCTGCCTCTTAATCTTCTACAGAAGTTTTCTTTCCTCATCGACCATCAAAGCACTTCCTTTTTAGTCTTCAGTTTCGTCTACCACACCTCCATACATTCTCATCCAGCTTCAGCAATCCCCTTTTTTACCTCTTCATGCCCATAACTTTTTACCCGATTATTTATTCTTAAGGTTCATATGTTGCTGAATATGACATTTACATCACAAATGTGGTCTGTATTTTGATACAAAAATATAAAAAATCACTTCAGCGAAAATCGGTAGGTATCAAAGAGGGCTTTGGGCATAAGACCTGGCAGAGAAATAATAAAGTTTATTGCCATACGTTGTTTACAGAAGTATAATTTTAAATCCTTTCAACATAATTCTTTAGTTTTATCATATTTAAAAAACACAACACCATTGTTCTAATCAGTAATCGTGACTCTGGTATTTGACCTTAACAAGACTTAGCCACCTGCTCAATAGCAGCCAATCGGCCGACTTTCAAAAATTACAAAGTAACGAAGATAAGTACGCAGAAGCAATACGTTGCAAAACATTGCCAACCCCGTAGAGCGTCCTTACTAACACCAAGGTCAATTACATTAAACTTCATAGGATATCAACGTGTTTAAACGTTTGAAAAACTGCTAACTGAAAATTACATTTGCACCCAATGAAAGGAATGACAGTAAGGTCTCAAATAGTAAGTGTTCACACGTTATCGGACTGACTGGCGCATAAACTTCTATCTGCCTACCCATCCAACGTAAAGACTACATCAGTAAGCGATTTCACCGAATACCCCGAAAAAATAATTCTGCATTTCATTAAGCAAAAACATGGCAAGAACAGATCATTCAAGGACACGCATGATAGCAAAAGACAAGTGAGTAGTAACGAAAACTTATTCAACATATCCAGGTTTCCTTTTATGCGCTTAAAATATTTTGAGAAAGAATGTAAATTCATTGCTTTGATGACGAAGCGTGATACGACCTGTTTTTACAGAAAGAAGTTACGTTTTGTCAAATAATGACACCCCTGAGTAGCAGTTCCGATATCTAGTACCACTACCCATTCAATGGACCAAGAACATTATTCATCTTCAAAATACCTACCGAGTAGGCCACCTCTCTCTCCGGTCCAATCATTCTCTTTCACCTATATACCCCAACTTTGTATTCCTCAAATATTTGAAATGACCTCTGGTTACTTCTTCATTAATTTGTTTTCATTAAGAATAATTGCTTACTTATTGAAAGAGCGGTTACATTATATTTGCAGTATCTTATTTCGAAAGGCAAAATTTACGTTCACCGACTGACTGAATGAAATACGATCATATTTAGAATTTATGATGTATCATGGCTGATTCTGCTTTAGATCTAAATCCATACATACAAATTTTGGACATTTAAAATCAAATCATAATAATAGCCATACATTTTTACACAACCGAAAAAAGACCCTGTTTTAGGAATAGTGTCCTCCATTTGGTGAGATTTATGTATTCTAATATTTTCAAATATTTGTTAAAGCAGATATTGTTCATCTGAATATAGGTCTACCTTTCAAATTAGACTCGTACTGCTCCCTGCCAGAGAGGTATCAATGATCGTGACCTTTAGTTAAATAATATCCTGGTCTGCAAGAACAGAATCCAGCCCAAAAACTCCAGAACAATTAATCTTTGATGCCTTTCACCTTTCAACCGAAAAAAGAAGAGGAAACCGAATCCAATTCAATGGCGAATAATTACAACTGCTTCCGGCCGAACTTGGTGAAGGTTGACGATATTCAAGGCAAGTGACAGACTAAATATTAGTCCACAATTTCATTTGAGTAATAAGACCAGTTTCACCACAATATGGCATAAATATGTACCGCTATGATCACTACTCAGAGGTATAATCATGTTTCTCCAGGCATGGCTGACTAGCTACTTAATTTAAAAAAAAAATATTTTGAAACAAAGCAACGTAGAAGTTACATCACGAAGAAAAGTCTCTAAATGAAGTGTTAACGGAAATTAGATCAAAGTTGGTAATTAATAGTTGACTAATTACACATGACAGCCTCTTTAAATGGAAACACATAAAAGGTGGCATAATATGATGGAATCTCACGAAAGCACAAGATTATGTCACAGAAGGATGAAAAAGCTCGGTGACCCTAAAATAAAATTCTAAAAGGTGAGTTTTATTCGGGAAAGAATAATATAAGACAAAGCACCCGAGCCAGGACTGAAGGAAAGGTTTAAGTCGGGAGCGGATGGCGAGACCAGTTCGACAATACGTTACACCCGTTCGCCTCACGTACACGAGTCCAACCCATGGGCATAGACAGTGGGAACGGAGCAGCGAGAGAAGGATGGGCTCATACAAAGAAAGAAAGAGATCTCTTCGAGACGGAATTGAAGTATTGCGGGGGGCGGACATGAATCGGAAGAGAGAAAGAACGGACGAAGGAGGTAAAAGAAAAATAAAGCGAATAAAAAAACGTTAAGAGAGAGGGACATAAAGCAAAGTGTATAGGTGTTACGTCTTCTGAGTGGCGTACACAGCATATCCCAAGAAGGAGATTAAGAATAGATAATGAGAGGGGTTAAGACATATTTTCGGGTCCCACATATTATCGAATAGCTGAAGACCGTGATAGAGGGGAGAATGAAGAGTTATACGGGAATGGAAAGAAAGAAAATATGCTTTATGAATGGGATGAAGAAGGGGGTGAGAAGAAGAAAGAAATTGGGGACGTGAAAACATTTAGTGGATTTTTTCTCACTTCCGTTTAAACCTACCTTAGCAGATTGATCACGTTATTAATAATAACAACGCATAGGTAGACTGGTCTCGTGTCCGAAACCATCTGTTACTTATCCTTTGCTCTTACGTGCGTATTGTGCCTTAAAAATCTTTCTGGGAAAAAACTTGTCTCAGGCCTTATTCTTTGCGCGGCACTGTCCGTTTCACCTGACGGAGGCATTATTATGCGCCGCATGACTATGCCGTAATACAGGCCTACAAGGGTGTCGTATTTTGTCCGTTGCCACTTGTGAAATTAGACAAAAAATATCAATCAACAAAAAATTGCCAACATTTTTATGCATTTCTATCAGGAAGCCACTTAAGGGACGATGTCATCTCATTGGTGTGATTCGCGTAACATTTTGTTTGAAAATATTTGAAAAACATGTAGCCGGAAGGAAGCAAAAAATTACGCATGCGGACGTCAGACGTAAGACGAAACGAACGGATGAATACATGGAAAGAGAAAGATAACGAAAGAGAAAGTGTAAGAGAGAGAGAGAAAGCAGAATGTACAGGTGTTTCGTCTTCTGCATAGCGCTGAACATTTCCCAAAGAGGAAGTTCTGAGGGAGGTGAGGGGGGAGGAAATTTTTTCGGGGCGACCAAGTTATATGAATGAATGACTAAAGGAATGTAAACTCGGTGGCCCGAGAATAAAGATGGGAGTGGGGAGAAAGATACAAGGAGGGATGAGAAGGGGCTGAGAGAGCGAGAGAGAGGGAGACAAGGTAGGAGAAACTCAAGACTTTAAGAAGGAGGAGGAAGAAAGAAAAGAAAGCGAACATATAAGAGGAAAGGAGACGTGTGTAATGTTGAAGGGAGGGATAGAGAGAGAGAGGGGGGAAGGACTCATGGGAGGAAATAGTTTCCTATCGGCACAGGAGAGGGGGGATACGCAATGTCGTCTCAAACCGATGGAATGGGAATACGTCGAGGGGATAGGAGAGCGGGGAGGGAGGGAACATGTGGAGGTGGGCTGCGTTGGAGAGAGAGGGGAGCGCGTGTGGAGATGGAGGAGGGAGGAGTAGATGGAGGGGAGTGGAACATGGGAGGAAGGGAGGGGAAGAGGAGGAGGTTAGAACAACAGAACCTGTTTCTCCTTACGCAGCACGCGTGGGCCGCAGCGGACGAAGAATGCGGTGCCGGGGTGGAGGTGGGCAGGCGGGGTGAGGGGGGAGAGGGCGGCTGGGTGGGTGAGGACGAGATGGGGGGTTGTGGAGGAGGAGGAGAAGGGCTTGAGGGTAGGAGAGGAGAGAATGGAGGGAGAGTGAGGGGAGGAGGAGAAGGGAAAAGGTGGGATGAAGGAAGATGCGTAGCAAATGAACAGAGAGGGGTACTAACTGATGAAGTATACAGGCTGGTATAGAGAAATGATCCACAATATGTGAAACTAGTCGGGAGTTTTTCACTCGTCAAGATCAAATGTAAGGTGAGAATCACTAATGAAGGAGCCCAACGAAGAGTGGGAGATAAAAGATGCATGACGAAAACTCTGATAAGAAGAAGAGTATTGGACGCAACAACCTCTTGGAAACAATAGTGGTGGGAGAAAATCATGAAAAGATTTACAATATAAGGCAAGAACTATTAAGAACTATGAAGAACTTCTAAGGAAGATTGTAGGAATGAAAAGACTATCTAAAAGAAGAGCAAACAGCTACAGCTCAGATTTACGTATGATTGCTGAGGATGGGGAGTTCTCTACTTAGATAAGTTTCGATTATAATATTCAAGTGGCTTGAATGCATAGCCGAAAACAATCCGATCGCAACTTGGAGAATGAAACAATCATAATCAATACATTAAGTTTAATCAGGTCTAAACGCCTGAAGGAGATTGTAATTAAAACGTTATATAATTTCAACAAGGGATGAGTAACCGTATCAGTTATTATATTGATTTCTCTTCAGCAACGGTTACAAACAAAATTCTGTTTAAGTAAATAACTACAATATTAGTCGATAAAACATTCAAGGTACCACGGCGATGGTTACAATATTATTTGAGCAATGAAATACACATAATTTACCTCGATATTGACTTGACAAAAATGAAAATCTATAGGGAGTATTCGTAAAATTAAACTATTGAAAAGAAAAACTGCTTACGATTTTTCATTTTATCACAGTAAATGAAACAATCATAACCAATACACGAAGTTCCATCGGATTGTAACTTTTGAAAGAGATCGTATTAACAACGTTAAGTTAAGACAATATATTGAGATAAGGCTAGATGTGGAGTAGGATCCGAGTACCTACATCCCGGATAGCTTTACTTTGCAATCGGGATGCTTTATCCGCTCTAATTTGGTGGGGATCGAAGTTGGTCTGATGCTGAGATACGAGCCGGTTAGCGGGGAGGATAAGGAGTGAGGAGCTGGGGAAAAAGGGTTAACCCTAAAAAATGTAATATAAAAACCTACATTGCAGGTTATAATCTTTTAGTACAAAAAATACAGATTCTATATAAACGGGACATTAAGTTTTGATCCGCTGGAACTTTTTATACATATAGAAGGAGCAGAACATCTTACTGAATGTCTTCCCTCATCACATGGCAACAGTGCAAACGAGTGAGTGTGACAGTTCGGTAGTGCCCGAGGGGCCGAGTTCGTATTAGGGTGAAGCGTAATTTGAATCTTCAAGCTAAAACCAAACTTCCACATTTTTTTCTGGATTCCTCCTTTCCTCTTGGATCTTTCTCAGAAATCAGCCTCACCATAAAAAAGCAACTATTCCCCCTTATTTGTAATGAGGATTTAACACGTTGCTCAGTCTAGTACTCGGCTTATCACTGCCGACTCTAGAGTTAAAGACACTGGTTTGTTCGCTTCGATGCTCTTGCGTTTGTCTTCACACGTCCTTAGTCGCGTTTTTAGAACTATAAATTGTAAATGACGATGCAAGTATTCTAAAAATCAGTCTGGAATGAAATCTAAAGTATGTAAATCCAAATTCAGGTAAGAAATAAATGGAATGGAAAGTTAACTGAGAACACAGCAATTTTCACTATTTTACTTTTGATGGCCATGGCTTCATTCCAAAGTTCTCATTGGATCCAGACAAACTCAACATTGCAAAATAACATTGCTTGAAATTTAAAACTTCCTTTACAACGAAACTATGGTCGCCTAAAATAAAAAAGAATATTTTTCAGTGTTTAGGGTTAACCTTTCACTCCAAAGATGAGAGATTTCCACCTTTTCACGGTGATGAGGTTACAAACATAAACATATATATGACCATATTTCACCGACAGCGGATAGAAAACGTACGAATGATGGACGTCGGACTGCGGTTTTTAGGACATAATCTGAAGGAAAACGATAAAGACGAGGGCGATCTTCTGCATCCTACAAAGCGACCTCAGCGGCTAGAGCCTTCGACACAATAATCACCTTCCGACCTATCAGATGTTAATGGCCAATTTCACGCGCAGCTTCCGCGGTCAGTCTAAAAATGCTGAGTAATAAAGAGGAAGAAGAGGAAATATGAATGCGAAAGGGGCCAGGGTGGACGAGGGAGAGGGAGGTTTGGGACAAAGCGCATGGGAACGGGTGGCCGCGAACAATGAACAATGAAGAAGACTTTTGTAGCCTCTCTCCTCCGCTCCGCCCCCCACTAGAAGCGAGGTCCCCGCGGAAGAGAAAAGTAAAAGTAAGTGCGCTACATTTACAAACAACAGAACATTGTCGGAGTCTAGCGGGAGTGTCGACCGTGCCGCTTCGAAGGACGAAGGAGACGGTGAAAAAAGAAGAGTCCAGCGGAAAGTAACGGTGGAGGGTAAAATGCGAACTAACCAGGAATAGACGTTATAAAAAAAGAAATAGCGGATTCGAAATCCTATTAACTTACTCAAACCCAAAACCTATCCATCATTGGTCATTCAATTCTAATACTGTCTGACTGACCTATAATCTATCCTGTTCCCTAATAACTCCTTTATGTCATTGACTCTTTTGTGGCATATCCTGTATTATAGGGTCCATCCCTCGGTACTCATCGCAGGGCTTTCCCTTAAACTATTGATCCCTACATAATCTAAATGGTGACTAACCATTTGAACCTGATTCATAAGCAATTTTACTCGACGAACTAATCATGCTAATTGTGCTCACTTTAGTTTTCTCCTCTTCTGTTCTTATAAGCACTCACTCGTTTCTGATCCTTTCCGTCCATTTCATCTTCAGCATCCACCTCCACCACCAACTTCCGAAAGCTTCTATTCTCACAATGCGCATTAATTCACAATATTCACATCGATCGCATCATGGTAGTGGGAATCAAAGGCCAAATTACTAATGCTAGACCGCAGTAACTGGCTAAACTAAGCTTCACCTTCACCATGGAAGTGCCCTCATGCACTTAATTCTCTCCTGTTACCCTCACACACAAATTTGACCGGTAGTATGAAGAAATTAATAAAGAGAGACCCCGCAATAAGGGTTAAATTTTACTTTGCCTCAAGCGCGAATACAGCAGAACGCTCGTAAAGCGTCCTATAATATCAATATATAATCTTTAATATCAATCTTGATATACATAGTTCACAATTTGCAATTAAAAATACACAAAAGCGCTGGTTTACTAGTAACAGACCCTTTTAATATTTCATAAGAAGCAAATTAGACGTGAAATACCATTATTCTGATATGACTTCGACAAATACAGCTCTATACACACAACAGAGGACAGAACAAAACTCGTGATCCGAAATTAACAGATCAATCATCATATTCGGGTAAATACGGACTCAACATCTCTACTGTACACTTTAAACAGAGTCGAGATGTTTTTTCGTGCATATAGAAACTCACCTCATAGGTCAACGGAAAACGATAACTGTTCCATGAAGGCCTTTACTTAACTTAAGGAAATACCTTGGTGCATGTAAAACTAATAATTCAATGAATGGTATAAAATATCAAATAACAGAATTATAAAAAATCACATATTTAATTTATTATATAATCACTTTCCCCACAGGGAAAATATAGAATATCTAGAATCAGTCTCTCCTATTATTCCTGCACGTATGATGCTATCCAACAATGCACTCATAACTTCCCCAACCTATCCCTTGGTCTCACGCCATTCAATCGTATTTCGTAAATCCCTTTGGGTATTCCACTCTCATCCATTCTCTCATCATGACCAAACATACGAAGCTCTCCCTTTCATGCCTGTCCTTTACTGGAACATCCAACCCACATTCTCTCATGACCCGCCCATTCTTCACCTTATCCTTTCCACTTTTAAGCACTAAATGCTCCTCGGATATCCCAAGCCCACAGAATTTAGATAAGGCCCCGCTACCGTTTAAGGTACGGAAGGATGAAATGACAGACTATTCATAAACACCAGTGTTCCGCCAGTGTCATCCATACACTGTTCCATTCTTCAGGAGAATTATTCCGACAGACTCTCTCGGCATTTATACAGCTCGTTCCTCCCAACGTATTTGGCCAGTACTGCATCATATTCTGGCACACACAGGTATACACACCGGCCACGGTAATCAGGCAAGGAAACAATTTCGCTGAAGACATGCTTGATTGACATGACCTTAATCTATTCACAAACATTCGAATATTCCGCCCTTGCCTCGTATTTTCCATACCATTGCGGTATGCAAAAACAACGATATGCTACGCAGTCATGCGTATGAGGGCAAAGAAAAGCACCTCATGTATAAAATATGCTCACGATTCTATTCCGGATCTCACAATTGAGAGTCAAGTACGCCAACCAGTTACACCACCAAATCATCTTAATTCTAAACAAGCTAAGCCATTTTATTTAAGAAGGTCTAGCTCACATACACCCCCACAAAAATCCTTCATAAATAAAGATGGCTTGGTGAAATACCTGACTAACAATGCCTAACACCTAACACACGCACCACACCGGATACTGGAAGATCTGTGTTCGAATCTCGGTAAAGTCAAATGATGCTTACAATGTCAATTTAAGCCATTTACTGAGTAATATGCCTTGGACTCTGTCATTATTCAGCTCGCAAAACTTCTGAACGCATGAGGGTAAATGCTGAAATTTTTCTTCCCATCGCATTTATCCAGTACTTAGGCCCAGGTTTATCATGTCTGGTTAACGTTAACCAATGGATGACGTCGTATTTCCGCAAACTTGATGTTAACCGAGTTTGGCAGAGTTCAGGTTTCGTAAATAACAGGACACTGTTGATAAATTGACGAGAATGTTATCAATTAACATTGGCCTTCGCTCAGAGAAATAATCTGACCTAATTATGGCATAATTAGGTCAGATTATTTCTCTTAGGCTTTCGTATAGTCTAGCAAACTCAATTAATTGAGGAAAGGATGCCGAAGATAAGCCTTGAGCGTAATTATACATTTAAATAAAACCCTGGGAGCCGTCGCAATATCGTGTTGCAGGGGGCATCTGTGCACAGAAACGAAGAGAGAAGGGAGAATAATGATAGAGGGGATGGACAGTGTAATAAGTGTTTAAGAGGGCCGTTCTATTTCTGTAGCAGAAGTGAATGGTATGAATGGTTGGAAAAGAAAATTCTTATACATATATCCTCACTAATGTAGGATGAAAAATGTGAAGAGGAATGCAGGACACAAGGAAGGAAAAGCAAGGAAAATTATTAAAACAGCGGAAAGTTATACAGAGGTATGGGAACAAGGGGGTAGAGTCTGAGGAGTAAAGATGAAATGAAAAACTTCTGACGTAGAGGATGCACAACACACAATAGGGAAGAAAACTAAAAAGAACAAGGAAGTATAGGAATTATGAGGAAAGTGCACTGAGTAAGAATGAAGTTTGGACGCTGCTAAGACGAAGCGAAATAAGGGAATGCAAATTCAGGATAAGAGCTGAAGAAGACAAAGAAATCAAGAGAAATCGTAGGCAAAGTATGAAAAAATTTGAACGCAGAGGTGGCAAGAAGGAGAAAATGGCACCCAGACGAAGAAGATAGGTGTTCGAAGAGACATGGCACATAAATAATAATGATAATAGCTACACCATTTTTATTTTATCAAATTTAGGATTATTCAGCCCTGTATTAGATTTACCTCATTGTGCCTAACATAAAAATCCAAACCCAGTGTATGGAAAGAACCCACCCAGGCAGGGCTTGAATCCGAAAACTCAGCATTGGCAGGCAAGGACTTCGATCCTCTGTCACTGAGACTGAAGATATAAGCCAGTGGAATTAATTATATATTGAATGGAATATATGATGAAAAAGGTAGGGCACAGTGAATACAAATGCAAGAAAAAGGATGAAACCTGTGAATTAAAGAAAGAAAATACATTCGAGCAAATTGAAAAAGTACGCGAAAAATATTGAATGAAAAAGGTAAAACGCAGAGCATGCAAAACTTGGATAGGAAAAACTTGATCACAGAATGAAAGGGCATATTAACGATGGGACATATCGGATAAATGCAGAAATCATGCTACAAAAAAGTTTTGCCATAGTTTGCGCAAAAGCAAGGGAGATAATGGAAACTGAAACTGAGGATAAAAAGGAGGGGATGTATTGAATCAAATGGGAAAAAGGCGTGGAAAAGGACTGCATATACAGTGTTGGTCGCTAAAGATGCAAAACATGGCTGGCAAAGGCAAACTTGATAAAAGCAGAGGGAAGCATGGGGGCCATGAGGAAAGGTGTGCTGAGGAAGACAGAATGGAAAAAGGTTGGACGAGACAGAGGAGGCAAAGCAAGAGTTCGGTGTAGGGTGATGGAGGGGGGGAAGCAGGAGGAAGAAGAAGAAAGATATGGCCTCGGGGGAATATGGGAAGCAGCATAGAGGTTGGGAGAGGGGAGAAGGAAAATGGGTGGGATGGGATGGTGGGGGATGGTTTGCCGAGGAGGAGGGGGGTCGGAGGGAGGGAGGAAGAAGGAGGGAGGCCAGGTGAGGAGGAGGCAGCGGTAGGGTGGAGAACCGTGAAGTCGGACAAGAAGAGTATAGCGCTTTCGGATGTGGAAAATCTGACGAGCATATGTTATTTGTTGCGCCGCGTTGAGGCGCCCTGAGTCCACCAGAGGGAATCGCGGGGGCGCGGTACGGAGGACAATGGTTGGAAACACCCCACTGTGGACCCACCAGTACCGTTCGTGAAACTTACACGCGCTGGAAAAATCCAATAAAAATTTTCGGTCAAAAAAAGAAAGGAAATAAAAGGGGGACGATGAGCGAACATCATGTCGCACTGGTTGACGCTCCGAAGTCGGACGCGTTTTTGTAAAACTTTATTCCTTAGGAGGATGGCTTCTTGGGAGTTCCATCTGTTTAGGGAGTTCAATAACTGCGTTTTAAAGAATGACTCGCTTGCCATCACCAGAGCTTCAGAGTCTCTGCTGATGATGAGCGAGCTAAAATTCGAAACGTCAACAGAGATGGACCCCCTAACCCAGTGGAAAGTCCGAGAAACCTTTCTTCGGAATATACGTCGGAAAAACATTAGAACATTCATTCGATTCCCACTCCCACAGTCAGTTTCAAGTAGATTTGTCTTAGGTGTAATTCGAGGAATATGCAGACAGCTAAAGGTCTAATACGCCATTAAAGACACATGAGTAGGTTACTATGGTAGGGTTGAAAAGAGAGAGTAGAGATGCCCGACGACGGTTTATGCCAGCACTTTGCCAACGAGTTCAAATGTTTACGCCCCATTTGGCGAACTGAGTAGGTCACTATTCTAAGCGTTCAGCATTGTTGCAGGTAATCAATTAATAAATGAATAACAAACTTTGTATGAACCATAGCTTGTAATTCTTGCTCTCTTCCGATGTTAATGTGATCTACAAATATTAAGTTATCCTCAGAAAGCACACATAAAACAATGCACCAATTAATAACAAATATCTCTCCTTAAAATTTACTGGCAATATAGCGGCAAAAAACCGACATATCCATGTGAAATGATGAGGGCAACTCGCTCAATGAACTAAATATCAAAACTTGCTAGTCACAACCAACTCGCGTCTCCGCTACTGCACATAAAGATAATTCACCAGCGCGACATGTTACACCCTAGTAGGGGTCATGTTTTGATTACGAACATTTCCGCTGAGAGTTCATCGCAATTTCCGAGATTTGAACCGTCATTATTGGGAAAAATAGCCATGTAATCTCGACTCTCTACATCACCAAGTTTTTTCAAATACATCCCTTGAAAGGAGTTTGAAGGAAACTATCATTATGACCTTAACAATGGATTACGTTAATCAACAAGGATAGTTTACTCTCCATCCATGTCCTCATTTAAAGCCTTGTTTTTAAAATAACAGAGATGCAGAGCTATATGAGAGGTTTTCCTCGTTGGTAGTCTGCGCCCGCAAAACATGGATGACCATGGGAAGATCCTCGTGGAAAAATTCAGGGTGGTTACAATTATTCTCTCATGAATTAGGTAAAATATCGACGGCTACGACAAATCGATGCAGTATTTGACTAAAACCACTAACTGATACATTCGTAGTTCCACAAAATGTTTTAATACGTAAGTCATTCCTATACTCCCGCTCTGTTTTAGATTCAAAAATAAATGCATCGTTCAGCCATTGGTGTCAATAGAAGGTCATATTCTTTAACTAATGGTTTCATTGTAGCAGTGACTTAAGTATTTCTTGCAATCATTACTTCTCACGCAATATTTCTCATCAAAGATTCATTAGACTGTTCGCTGAGGCCTTCAAGCATACGCACAAGAAAGGAAAAGCCATTAACATATATTTTCCTATCTGATGTAGTATATAACGACGGAATAGCCGAGTGAAAATCTGATTTCGTGGTATTTAACGAAGTGAATTCACTCACCGTCTCACACCGTTGAAATGGCCACACAATTAGATTAGGTTAGATGGCAACACAACTAGATTATAACACAAGTTGACCTTTGCATAAACTCTTTTACTTTTGTACCATTAAACTTAAAGTAGGAGATAGGGGAGGATTTGAGACGCAGTAAAGGAGGGTAAGAGGGTTGAAGAGTTTAGAATATGGACAATGAGTATAATCGGTGATATTCAGTTATTTAAGATACAATTGGATAAAATTGGCCAACGATTCTTACATTTGAGACTCAGATAGAAACAGTCCTAAAACCTTTCGAAGGTTTCTGGTTGAAATTGTTGGAAAATCAATATTGCTGGAGTAAAGAGTACATGGATTATTTCCAATGATATTAATGAAGGTATCAGTTAAAACCCATTATCGTCTTAAGCAGGTATGCCGAAACCACAATAAATTTTGATGAAAATACATAACTATTTTCATTAAATACCTCTAGTTATTGGTGCGACACCTTAATAAAAATTAAGAAAGCCAAGTTTTGATAAGGATGTGAATCACTGAAACCGGTGAGGACAGAAAAAATCAGGCAAAAGTGCTTCTTTTTGTTCATGTATAGACGAATCCTTTCGTAGCATTTAGCGGAGAAAAGTAGTACACCCCTGGCTTCACAAACTTGAAGTATCCTGCAGGGTGAAATGTAGATGTAATGAGGTCTCGCATCGCTCGACAAGGTAGGGCAGCAGCACGGCCGTCATGATGAAGTCTTTTCTCGCGAACAGTCAAGCTCACCCGCTTGGGGAGTCACCAGGCATATAAGGACGGACGACGGGTAGAAGAGAAGACTGGAGACCCAAAATTTCTCAACCCCACCGACGCGCGGGGAGTGGAACCCCCGTGGTCGTCAAGATAGCGAAAAAACCAGAAACCCGAAAAACTCCTCGACGCGGAGACGAGCGAGCCGGAGAAAAGGGACACGATAATTTCAGCCGCGGGTTCCCGCGTAATTACACCGCCCCAAGAGAGAACGCCGTCATGTCCGGAGCCAAGAAGAAGGAGAGAAGGTAGTTCAAAACCAGTGCGAAGGGCACGCACACGGCGGCGGAGCAATAAAACATACTTACATCCACTTCCAGGATGATATATAACACCATGAATAGATGAATATTACCTCGGTAGGACGAAAGAAGGAGGAGGGAAGGAGGAGATGAAAAAAACATCCTTGACGGTCAAGACGATGAGGAAAAACCGTATGAGCGTAATTTGGGAGTCGGGAAGCCTGAGCGTGTGTTTGTGTGTTAGATGGAGATAATTGGCTATTTAGGCGAAGCAACGCCCCTGGAGAGAGCGAGAGCGAGCGGTTGAAGAAGAAGACGGAGAAAAAGAGTAGCTCCTTTGAGTTAGGTAGCTCCCAACCTCCAACCGCACACACAAGATATTAATCAGAATACGTTAAGTGAGAAGAGTAATATTGCGGAGCGGGATTAAAAAACGGAAGATAATAACGGTGGGGAGAGTTGGAGTGAGTGATGGAAGGAAAAGGGGGGTAGCAGGAGAAATGGATGAGGAGATAGGAAAAAGGTTGAATGGGTGGGTATGTGGGGATTGGGGGAGGGGGGGTAGGAGATGGATGTGGGAGGGGAGGGAAGGGTGAGAGGGGGGATGCTGGGCGGACCAAGAATGAGAGGAATGGAGGGGGAGGGTGGATGGGCAGAGGAAGTGAGGTCAGGAAGGTGGACCGGACCGCTTGAGCGAAGAAACCCCGCGCAAATATCCACGTCATTCATTTACACTAATTTCACCCGCAGAGTAAATGAAGAGGAGATAGAACCAGTCACTTCTCCACATGCAAATATGTCATCGATTTGACCACGAGAGTCAATGCCAAAACAACTGCTGCCAGCCGTGACCAGGTTTCCTAATTTTTTCTTCCCAATAATTTATAAAAATGACTCTTACACTAATGCCATGCTCCGTTGAAGTAGGTCCGCAAGAAAATAGAAGATGATATATTGATGCTCTTATACCTCCAGCACCTAGGACTATACCTGTCTCCTCTTTGTTAGCCCCTCTTCTACCCGCGTAGTTATATCCTCACTATTAGCTCTGTTTTCTTTCCAAACGGTACATGGATATGCAAACTACGCAACCTTCATTAATTAGCACCCTCCTGAATGTTTATAGCTTATGCTCTGACTTCTTGAATAATCTAATTACACACGTGTTCCTGAGGCTAATCTTCGCCAGGTATCGCTCACACTGATTTCGCTGAGCGCCTAACATCTACTGATGTCGCTTAACTGGGTGGATAGCGTACTAGACATGGTAATACTAAACATCCGCACATCTAACCGACTGCTCACCCATTCTTCCCCTGATTACACCCTAGAAGACTGTAAATTAGGATAAGAATAGGAATAATAGGAATGAGAATAGGAATAGGAAATTAGGATAAGAATAGGAATATAAGAATTGAGAATGATTGGAGAGAGACAAGTATTTTGGGAAGGCTAGGAAGAAGAGCAACGGTTCTTCGTAGAACAATTAGGTATGTAGCGATGGGGATGGTAATGGGAGCAAAACATGGAAGCGTTAATGATTGAGAGGAGGAAAGGCCAGAAGATAAGGAGTTGGCAGAGGACAAAAGATTCTTCGTAGACCATCATGTAGTTTGCATGAATGGGATATGAAGAGGGAAAAATATATAAAATATGACATTCTGACAACAAAAAAATGAATAACTGGAAAGAGGTATGCTGAATGTCTCAGCACTTTCAAATGTATGTTCTCAATGAAATTAGGTAAAATAGAAGAGGAAGGAAGAAAAGAAAGATTCTGAGATGAATTCTGGGGTCACTTAAAGCAGAGAAAGGCGAGTTAAGATACAGGAAGAATAATGACCTCTAGAAGAATGAAGGACAGATAAATGACAGACGCATTTAGAGAGAGAAGAGGTATATTCTTCGGTCATTTCAATAGAATGGACGAATCTAAACTTATAAAAGGAATTTTTAATCCTGTTTTTAAGAGCAAGAATAACACATAGTAGGTCATAAGGATAAGAGGAGGGAATAACAGAAAATATAATTCAGGTGACACTATATTTAGATGATAAATACAAAATTTGAGGAGTTTCCGGAGGGAGGAGAAGAAAAGAAACAACACCTGGACTAGTAAGATGGACAAATGGATGGACAAAAAAAGTATGATGGCAAAAAATGTATGAAAAATTAAAAAAGTGTTTCAGAAGCTCGGATGATAATGATCGAGTTCTCACTGAATTAACCGTCGAGTACAGCGATGTATCAGGCAGAATCGCGGATATAGAAAAAGGAAGTCGAGAACAGGTAAAATGTATTTGAGATATAGGTATGGAAGAGAATGGGGAAGGTGCGGTGTACGTAAGGGAAGACAAACGAGGAAGAGCTTCGAATGAGTGAGGAGAGGAAATTTCGGTATGGGATTGGTAGGAGACAGAGTAGGAGTTTGGAACAATAAATGAAGGTTGAAATGTTGCTGAAGGCGGTGATAGAGGGGGAAAAGTTGGTAACGCTGGGAAGGGGAATATAGAGAATAAGCTTTATGAACGGGATGAAGAGTGGAAGGACGTACGCTGAAATGAAGAAATAGATTACATAAGGAGATATGGACCAGCGCTGGTAAAAACGTACGGGGTTCTCAACTTTCAACAATTTAATCTTTCCTCAACCGGTATATCACTCAAATAATAAATTAGATTGGTAGAAGAACAAGTATTAAAAGGGTGCAAAAGATAAAGCGGGAAAGATTTTAGAGGGAAAAATGACTAAATGTGGAGAGGATCTGATGGAGGAGAAAAGGTTGAAGAGGAAAGGGACAGAAGCTAAGGGGGAACGGAGGGGTGGGTTAGTTAAGTATGAAAGCATGGAAATGAAAAGTGTCTGAAGTGTGTCAAGGAGTGCGGGAGGTTGGAGTCAAACGGGGAAGGAGGGAGGGTGGAGGAGGTTGTCGGGGGGGAGAGGGATATTGAGATGAGGGCGCGAAGAGGGATGGGGGACTAGAAAGGGGACGTCAGTAGATCGAGAGGGAGGGGGAAGGAGAGGGGTGGTGTGGGGAAGGTGGGTAGTCAGGCGGACGGGATAGTGGTTGCTCCTTCTCCCTGGCCGGTTTTATTTCATTCGCTACACTTGGAAGTGGACGAAGGTATCTCCGTCCCGCGATCTGATTCCCCACCGGCAAACCGATTGATTAAAAGCAGCTACCGAGCTAAGGGATGGGGACAAAAGTAATGGAAATCCGCTGCCAAAGCAAACCGATGCAATATTTATGACGTCAGCGAGGCTGGATGAGCGTGGTGCAATCAAGAAAGACAGCGTAACAAGTGTCGGATAATGAGATTTTTCGAGCAATCTTCTTCGGTTGGAGAGCCATGGCAAGGGAGAATAGGACCAGAGCGGTGAGGAATTTAGGCACGAGAAGTTAGAAGTGGAATGCGAATAATTTTCGTATGATATGACAAAGGAATTGGTTAACTATGGGTGTCGGAGCACAAATAATGTACAAAATTCTATTCAGAAGAAAATATTCGTGAAATGTTACTAAGACAAGTAAATATGAAACTAGCATAAGCACTGATACAACACATCCTAAAGATTAAAACATTTACGTTAAATACTTTACCAATCGCATGTACTTCACCGTCAAATAACACCTCAGTTTATACCATGATTTACGGAGGATATATTGGAATTACCAACAAAGAATTTGGAAAATTAATGGCATAGTTCGATGCTACAATATAAGGGAGATGGAAAATCCACTAAATAACCCAAAGGAGCATTCTATTTTCTGCCAAAACTTGCAACTATATAATATTCACACAAGTCGAGCAAATTGATACAACTACAGGCCTAGATTATCTGCGTAATATTTATTATAGAGACTAAGGGGTAAAAATAACGTACACTTCACGAGTATTTACAGCTTTCTGATTGCAAGATAAGTGCATGAAAACGTATAAGTAGGAGGTAAATACAAAGGCTTTCTCATTTGGTCCATTTTAAAATAATGTCCCAGGTTTAACGAAAGGGACTCATATTATAAACCAAGAAATATATCCAAATTCATCTTAAAAATAAAAAATAAGTCGTCTCTTGACTCAAGCCAATGGGCTAGAAGGATATGATCACGGCATAGAAAGATATTTCAAATAATGGGGAAAATATAAAGTAAATTCTGTTAAGTTTTAGAGAGCTCAAATACATTTACAAATTCAAAGAAAAAATATTCTGAAATTCGGTATGAATTCAGACTGCTGAGCTCATCAGGTACCGGTCTTACTGGCGCGGGTGAACTTAACTGTTAGACAGAAAGTGATGGAGGAGGTTCCGTTTCTCTGTGAAGGCCGCTTTACACGATACATTTTATTGTACTAACAAATGTATCGTAGATTGTAAAAGAAAATGAATGACAACATTTTTCTGACAAACATTTAATTGTAATGTACATCGGCTAGGTAAGACAACACACGGGAATTAAGAGAGCTAGTACTCCAATTCCCGATACTCTACCAGTAATTCTGATCTTAATTCAAATATCTTACCGGAAAAAATGGTATTATCAATTAATTCAAAGGCTGAGAAGATTCATTCCATTTACTTGACATCAAATTATTTACGTAAAATTTTGATGGAATTCACATAGAATGCAGAACTAACTTCCAATTTCGCCATCTGGCATGTATAGTATCTGTACCCGTGGAAATGCAAGGCAAATACCATGGACCTGAAGTACCTATTAAATAAATTTTTTCCTGTGATATGATCTCCATTGGTGGATTAATTATCGAGAAATAGATTTTTTCGTAACCCCGAGTGGAATGAAACTTATCTCCCACTTAGATCGGACGCCGAGATTCTACACTTAAGCTTCACGAGAAGTCGCCATAATTTATACCGCGACGTTATCATTGACAGTTCGCTTGAAAAATGTTCGCAGAATGCTAACACATATTTACTAGTCAATCAATAAGGAGTGGAGGGCTTGACAAGGAATGTGAAGAGCTTCCGTGGGTGAGGGACGGATAGAAGACATAAACCAGTCAATATAAGACACTTTTTACCAAGTTAGCAACCAGCGACGATTTATTTAAGGGCTGACATTAGAATTTAAAAAAATGTATATCGTCCAAGGTGGACTTTATTTTTATAGATACCAGTGTCATCTTTAATACTAAATCCACTATGGGTTCAGAGAACACTCAAAAAGCAACAGAACTGCAAAATCCTGATCCTTTTAGAAATAATTTTGTACCAGTATGAAAAAAACAGAATGTAGCTAAACCATCGAGAGAATTTCGGATAGCTAACTAATTTCGTTTATGATTCTGAAACTATGGGCGTGAGGAAAACCAGTAGCCTCTAATTCATCATCACACCATATACACTATCACTAAAAATAAAATAATACTCGAGAGACTGATTTGAAGTAGATGCCATAATGAATCTAGAATGGACTACGAATTTTTTAAAGTAAATACGTGTCAAGCTAGAAAATTTCCGAAAGTGTTTGCGTAGAGGATAATCATACTGTGCACCAAGGCATTCTGTGAAACAGGTCAAACGTTTAAAATGTACCAGTTAAAGTTGAGCCAATACATTTTACATGTTAATTATATCTACTATGAAATAACTACAGTACTTATTCACCTGATTAAGGAAGCTGTGACGCAATGGTAACCTTATACAGATGGATTTCATTCTAGTATTTCCATTGAAGAGAGCTTAACTGAAATATAAATAAATGACTTTCGTTTTTCTTTCGACTTCCTTTCGTTGATCCTCCTTTTCTCATCTAATGGACTGGATTTTCAAAATATACCGCAGTCCCAGAGTTCCTCGATAATTACCCACCGTCAGAGGCAAATACGCATGAACGCTTGAAGAAAACATCAACGGATGCGCCATATAAAAACGTTTGATGCGGCCATAAGGAGATTTTCCGAGAACCTGGCCACCCATTTCTTCCACTGGCTTGCGGAATAATCGACGAGTTTACCGTATTTTATGCGCCAAGGCGAAAGGGACGGCGGATGAGACGGCATAAGGGCAGGAGGGGCACAATAAAAGAAGATGCATCCGGAGGGAAGTGTTGTGGACAGGGGAAATATGTACGGACTCGCGCGGGAGAGTGAGGAACGGGAGGTTGGAGAGAGAGAAGGTCCTTGTGTGGATGAGCCAATGTGTGCGCGCTCATGTGCCGGCGTGTGACAGACATGCTCATGAGCGGATGGGAAGAGCAAAGAGTGAGATTTGAAGGAGAGGGTAAAGGTGGGATGGGTCCCATGGTGACTGCATGAGTACAGACAAAACCTCACATTTGTGTCGCTGCCATATAAAATATACTGATGTCGCAGACGGCGGGGGTTGGAAAAATTAAGCTGCCGTATCTTTACTAGTTAAAGTACTCGGCGCAGTTTGGAGGGATCCGGGTTCGAGTCCTAACCATGGCAAATGATTTTCCCTTTGTAGACTTTCGTACTATTCCTACTCAACTGTCTATCATATTCAAATCAATCAGCCAAAATCCAATAAAAAAAGGAGAGATATAGCCAACCGCAGAGGGATTCTGTGCTTTGTTTACGGATAGCGTAAACCCATAGCATGTAAGATTTTATCGGCTCAACTTTGAGTGGTACATAGTAAATTTTCATGACCTAGAACGCAATTACTTCGAAAATTCTTGCGCATCTCAAGAAGGAGAGTGACAATTACTTTTATTGCTAGCGATCTATTTTGGGTCATATTGGAATAGATTGGAGAGTGGGATTAAGACACTAAGATTGAGGATTAATTGACGAATCGGTATAGGTTACCTTACCCAAAAAAATCGATGGGTCGAAGGGCAGTCTCAACAATTTTTCCTCTACATAGAATAGATTGCTTGACAGTTTCTTTATCTATCAAATAATTTCAATTTAAAGAATTTTGATCAATAATAAAATAAAAAATTAACTAATCTAATGATAAGGTAGGCATAAATGTAGGAATGAACACCTACGCCAATTTTTTATAGCCTTGAACCCTTGTATTCTTATCCCATCCGTAAAGTTGGTTCCTGTTTTTCCCTTCCCCGTTGGCTGAGCATACCCATCTACCACGGCCTTCAGTAACCCTTTACTACACATTATCTGTTCCAAACTCCTAATGTCACCGACTACTATCCTGTCCTGCCCTAGTCTTCTCTATCAACTCCCTTTACTCATCCATTCAATATGATAAATGACGCAAAAACGTCAAATTTATTACAATACTTCTCAATACTTAACTAAAAAACGCATCGGGGACTGTAACTTGACTTACTTGTTACACGTCGTAGTCTGAAAATGACTTCACAACAGAAGATTTTATAATACATACAACAGAAGATTTTATAATACATTCAACAGATTTAGGTGTTACGTAGTGGAAGTTATAATAAGAACAACAATCGCACTTTTCCAAAGATGTTAATTGTAAGTACAACGCGTTTCAACTCACAGAGTTATCATCATGTTGTACCTGACGGTGACTGAGAATCGAAACGTATAGAGCTTATAATTAAAATTGAGGAAAAGTGCGATTGTTGTTCTAATTACGATATGACGGTGAGTTAATTACAGATTCTTTAAGGTGGCAATAGAAATATGGTATCATTACATTTATGGCAAGATCTATGAGCCATAAAATCATTACCTATTAGTCATTACCCATTATCTCAGGAACAAAAAGCTATTAATTATCTCATAGAAATGGACTTGTATTTTTACATCTCGAAAACTAGTGCAATAAATGGCACATATTTCGGCGTCTTAAGAAAGATTACACCTTTTTCTTTATGATGAGACTTTAGAAGCCATTGAATTGTCCTCAAAAAAGATCACTATCCAACTCCCTCAAAATCGCCCCGAGCGTCATGTGTTTGAGAAGAGAGAAAAGGAGAGACGAGGAGGAAGAGGAAAGAATAAGAGGGAAATAGATGGAAAAATAAAAGAGGGAGAGGAGGATGAGGAGAAGATGTAAAAGCAGTAGGCGATAGGGGTGGGGAATGGGGGGAGCAGGGTCTCGCGGGTAGGGGGAGGTCACGTGACTGTTATGGCGCACGGCCAGCCTGGAAACTGCCCACTGACCCCGAAGGCCAGTCTCGCCGCTCTGATGTGCTCTCCGTGCCGTGTGGGTTTCGCTGTGTTTTCTGCGTTTGTGTGCGTGTTTGCTCTCCCCGTGGTTGGTGACGAAGTGGATGTGTGGTGGGTTTTTTCGAGGGGGAGGTCGTTTTTTCCACCTCCCCTACGTCCCCACCTCCAACGCCTTTTTTTATTTTCAGGTTCCTCCTCCTCCCTGGTCACGGGTGAGAGGATCTCATCACCTTCGTCCCCACGAGAATAAGGAGGGCAGGTGACACCGGGAGAGCGAGGGAGCGGAGAGAGAGAGAGACAGTTGCAGATAAGGCGGGCGAGAGACGGGCTGTCGGCGGCGAAAAGACACTCGAGGGCCCCCGAACTCCTTTTCACGGGCGCTCTTCAAAAACTTTCCTGGTCCCCGATGCCGACACCTCCGGCCACCCTCTGGCCCTCCTTCCCCCGGTCTCGTCCCACATCTTCCTCAGTTACTTCCCCATCTCCGTAGAGTTAAACATCATGCATATTCAAATGATATAGATTAATCTTTAAGAGCGTCCTTACACTCATCCCACGAAAAGCTGGATCATCATCTAACCTGGCTCACTCACATGGCTCTAGGTTACCCCCGAAATAGTCCCTACGAAGCTATCACCCGGTACTATACACCAGGTTTCCAAACTTCTCTCATCCCCAGGGTATTCTTGTCTTTACATATCTACTTTTATTTTCAATCCAACTACCACTCCCTATATTTCGCGATATAATTTACGGGTCAATCATTATCTGTCACTAGTTTTTCAATTTACCAAACACGCTATACAATATACATTGATAAGAATGTATGATAAGCTGTTTCGCATTTGGAGATAGAGTAAATATTATCTGTTAACTTTAACTATCTACTTTTTCATCTCCTCTTCCCAATTCTACTCTCAAATTATTCCAACCTCTTGTCACGATACCCAAAATAATTAACTTTATCCGCACTATTCTCGCTCAACCTGTTAATTTTCGTTGAAAATGAACTTGAGACGGCACCGGTTTACTCGCCGCATTCACATACTAAGCCACCTAATTTCCTCCGTTAACTTCCAAACCTAGTCAGGGCCAACTGATTTTGTCCTTGTTTCGGTCCACTCCGATTTTGGTATTTTAAACATACACTCATTATGTTTTTATCACGGAGAAAAAGGAGTACTAACTGTCAGTAAACGTATTTGCAAGATATATTTTTACTCGAGAAAAAGTTTCTTGTAAACTTCAGGGCAAATATTTGTTCTACGTTGTCAGAAGAAAAATCTCGAGTAACTTTCCACTCGTAGCTATTCTTTCTACTTTAACACTTCAACTGTCATACTTATTTCCTTTTCCTATCGTTTCCCCACATAAATATAGACTTCCTACCAACTGTAGCTACATTACCTATAACTACCTAAATATACCACGCGTCTTTCGTCTTCAATTCTTTTTTCCCTCTCAAGAAAAACCATTGAGGATTCCTAAAGCATTACGTAAGATGGTAAACTTAGATGACACTAGTCTTTGAGAGACATCCTTAAAAACAGCAACATAGTGATTTTTTTACCAATAATTTTCAAGATTGATAAGATCATGGACAACAGATAGACCATTTCGTTAAATATGTGGACGTCAATTTGTATGAAATTCCACTTCTTTGACACAAGCTTTGAAGTGTCTCCGTTTGTCGCCAATAACCCAAGTTCGTTTAGGAATCTCTGCATTGCGAAGGACGCCTCAATTAGCGATGGACGGTTACGCTGTAACACCATCGATATCACATCATACTGATCATGACCTTGTCTACAAGGTGAGCCTGTTTCATTTTCAATCATTGTTTTTAAAATAAATCCATGGGTAATATTATGACACACTGTTTTCCATGGAACTTGCCTTTAAAGGAAATTTCCATCCTATCCATGGAATAAGACCGCTCAACTAATTGCACGCAGTATTTTCTTCAAAGGGAGATGAATAGTTAATGATTCTTAATCTTTGTCCCTGAGCCACTGGTGGTCCCAGGGCACTAAAAGCGTCATTCACTTTCATTCACGTCTGCTACAAACAACGCTACTCCCATAATTATTCCAGAGCTGCACCTTTTCGGCCTGAGCGTGGTCCCTTGCGTGCCTGAATTTTCAAATGGCTTTCACAGGCACCTCTCCTGCTACCGCGAAATTCTTGAGGGAGTAATTTAAATGTCCACACCCCTTCAATTCCAAAGTAATCCGTTTCGTTTCCGTATTTTGCCAACGGAGCTAAAAGAGCAATTTCGAAACATAAAGCTTTAATTTAGGAAAATGAAATAATTACGACGCATCATCACTTTCACGCATCCAGTGACAAAGCTACGAGAATAAGAGTTCGTGTAAATTAGGATGTAACAAAGAACAAGGCGTCAAGTGTCGTAGCTTTGTATATTCTTAACTCCGTGACACTTCGTAGAATTTAGCTTAAGTGATCGGGGTACAGGATCAAGCTATACCTTCTTAGACGCAGCTGTCTTCTATTTTCAATTACACCGCAGGTTCATTTGATGATAAATATAGTGATTATTAGTTGTTGTTATTATTTGTTCCAAGTTGTTTATTAGAAAAAATATTTTAAATTTCGAGATAAATCAAGATATCCAAGCTTATCTAAATGTAATATCTATGTAAATCTATATCTAAATAAAGAACTAAATGTAATATCCATGTTGAACATAGAAGGTGTGAGAGTAACAGCAAGGGTCCCTACCATCATGGTGTGAATTTGTTTAATAGTCTTCCTAATGTAATAAAAATTGTTGAATCTATTTATTTTTAAAAGGAAACTCAAATCCTTTTTATAAGACACTCCAATTTATTCCCTCGAGGAATTTTATGACCATTGTAAACACTTTGACTAGTACTTTTGTATATGATTTTTTACTCGTATAACATAATTGACAAGTTCATGTTTGACGAGTTCTATGTCTTTTGTAGACCTGATGGGACAATAAAGAATTATTATTATTATTATTATTATTATTAGGCATTTAATCGCTTTCGCCCACACATTGATCTCAGCTTCCCGTTTTAATTCACGCCAAACAATGTCGTGGTGAGCGAATATTTTACCTCATTAAGTGAAATCGACTTCCGAAAAGTATTCAGCTACGATCGAGAGACGATTGTAGCTAGGAGAGCTGATTGTAGTGTAATTGTACCGGTATTGCTCCATAATTATATACACGTTTCTCTTTAAAGCGGTGTTCAAAGATGATACGGTTAGCAGGCATAGGAGAAATTATGGAAGAAATTCACGTGACTACAAAAGAAATGTGTCTATTTCGATGGTTCCGAGGAATTAACATTGGAAGATGTTGCAAACGAACGGTTGAAAAAGTATGACGGAGGAGAGTTATGAAGATGATCGAATACAAAAATTAAAGAACGATGAATTGCATCAAGAATGAGAGGAGGGCAATATTGGAAAATAATTCAAAAGCGAAGAATCGAGTGGAATGGACATAGAGTCGAGAGAAACAAAGTTGGGTCATATAAGTATGGCCAAAAGCAGTACTTTTTAATTAATATAAGGTGAAGTGGGAGGACAAAGTAAAAGGTCATACCATAAGGACTTGCATTTTTCCACATGATATTTATTCACGTACAACGCGGCTCAACTTAATTGGTCATCAGACAGATGAATGGCAGGCGTTAAAAAACCCCATTCTACAAAATTTTATAGGCGTCTGATGCTGTACAAAGAATATGTTGATTTTCAGCTACACCGATTTCGGATTACCACTAAAATACATATTTATCGGAAAACAAACTTAAAGAGAATTGATTCCAACCTCTAAGTGATGTATATTATTCTCGTAAGTAATTTACACATCTCATACAGACATCCAATTGCTATGAACAAACAAATCCAACTTGATTGTTCATTCTCGGGGGAGTTCCATTAAAGATTGGTTTTTTCAACGGAGAGAGGAGTTGGCTGAGTAGGATGGGATTTGTAAGTAAATAGAAGAATGATTAATTAAAAATACCGATGGCTAAGGAGTTCCGATTATCATGTGATTTTTTTCTTCACTAACATCTCATAGCGGAAAACAAACATCAATCCTCAGAATTTCTCCTATTCGGTCGCAGTAATATGCTTTCAGTTTTTGAAAACGCGATCTCAACACGCGGACTTTCAGCCAATTCTGCATTCCGCCCAAGTGCTTAAGCAAGTCGCGTGGATTTCCACTCCCCTCTTGACCGACGGTTTCCCATCTCGGAGAGCGGCCAGCAATCTGAAGGTAGTTAGGTGAGTGTTATAGCCGTCCAACGCATCCAACTCACGGTTCCGAAGAGGATATTCCGTTGTCTGGCCGGGGCAAGTACGAGAAGAGGCGCCCTCCGCAGCAGCACCTCGAGGATTGGCGTGAATGAGAGGGGGGAGGCGCCTTCGGTGGTGGGCGCCTTCGGTGGAACTGTCCGAAGTGGTGACGAGGAATGCGGGGAAGGGCGAACGAGGTGCGCAGGCATGCATTGTGGGTGTGGAGTAAAGACGAAGGAGGATTGTTTTTGTTGGGAGGAATCACCATTCCTGTGACACCCACTTCTTCGATCAAGTTGGTTGTTTAATGCCATATGGTCAAATCTATTCACAAAATTTTGGCCAAATTGTTTTCCGTCAAACTTTTTGTCATAATTATAGTTAAAAATTATGACAATTTTCATAAAATTTTTGACATGACCAAGGCCGATTTTTTCAATTAAATGTAGGCAAAATTTTGAATAATTTTTGTTTAAACATGGTTCGTCAAGAATGTTTACAAAAGTGTGGCCTAAATACTTCGAGTGCCGTGAGTATGGCAGAGAGGATATATCAATTCGATTTCGCCATATTCATCAACAATTTAATCAAACCCTCGGACAAAATTTTATTTTCTTAAAATATTCCTTTAGGCATTCCGTGACACCCCAGCCTAAATTTCAAAATATTTTAGTCAGAAATACGTACACTTTGACATTGGCTAACGAGTGGAAGATTATTAGAGGCATAGTGAAAGAATACTTAGTCTTACAGTCGTGAAAATCCATAATCATGGAATTTTAACATAGAAATTAGTAATTTTTACTATTGAGAACCCAAAGTCGATCTAATTCATGCCCCGACAATTCAGCCTTAGTTACACAAAATAAAGAATTTTGGCAACTACAAAACTTACTTAATTCAATGGAGACATGGGAGGAAGATTCGAGGGGAAGACAGTCCAATTCCGGGGGCCTAGGAATACCAGCAAATTGAAAACAAGGAGTCAAATAAAGAAGTGACATAGGGTGAGAATTTGGAAGAGGCAGTAATTGTTCATTAGAATTCCAATCCAAACTTAAAATGCCATGTGAGCAGTACTTCAAGAGCTGTCCTCCGTCCTTCGTATGGGATTTATATCCGAGGGCTACCATGCCCATTTCGATATTAGTCATTGTTGAATGCTACTTATCTTCAGTCTTTCTCTCTCCCACATCTATTCCTCTCCACGCAAACCCCACGACTGACACTCCCCAAATAAACAGTCAACGAATTAGTGTTCTAACTATTCCTAAGTTTCTACTACTAAGTTTACTAACTACTACTAAATTACTAACTACTACTAAGTTTCTTACTATTACAAAACACGCACAAAGTGAAAAGACACTATATATGCTCCATATTTATTCAATTAATGCCAGTAATTTAGTCCAATTCAAGTAAAGTGATCATGTTTTTCCCGCTAGTCATACGTATTCTATCTGATACCACTAGAGGAGTCGAATGCAGAATTGACACCAGGTACGTACTCGCAAGATAACCATACTGGGCAATGACATCATGATCTATATCTCAATCGGTTACAGTCTCACGAACAGAGGATATAATTAACAGGAGAATGCGAAAGACCATGAGAGTACAAATACTTGATTTCGTGGAAATCAGAAATCCTTAAAGACCATTCCGAGCATTTTAATTAAAGGTATGAGTTTCTGTTATTTCGACTTTACAGTTATCTCACTCTTTGCATTCATCAATAATAATCACCAGCATTAGTCATTAACAAAGGAAAAGTAAAAAGAGAGACTACTTCATCAAAAATATGAATAAAGAGCTCTTCTATTCGGTTTTCCCAATTCTAAGTGGAATTCAGCTACTCTTCAGTTTTGGATAAAAAGCATGGCTTACAAATATTACTTGCAATTTTTTATGGGAAGAGAGTAAAATTGTAAATGTCCTGGTAAACCGCATCATCATAATTAATTATCGGTTTAATGTACTGTAGTTAGATTTTCTTGGACAGATTTCATGCGCACAAGAATGACTACAGAGATCCATGGTAGAAAAAAATACCATCATTATTGAAATGTGAGCAGCAATATCATGACAGCAAAGCTAAGTGACTTTTCAAGGTAAGTGACATCCCCGATTACCATTTAATTTTTCATATAGGTCATTCCACTCTCAGGAATTTCAATTCAAAATATCATTCAGATCTTTAGTTACATCCTTTACACTCATAATTGGAATGCTTGAAGATGTAATAACTGGCATATTTCCGACAAGTGATATCTATTAGGCAAGCAAAGAATTAGGAGCTTTTCTCTATGCAGTGATGTATCACAAGCGTTCTACGAAGAGTTTTCACTGCAACGAGAGTAAGCGATTTCCATCGATGAATGTGATAATTTGTAAGTTTCGAACCTATTGTTTTCTTCATTCTTTTACAAAATTTCCGCTTTCCATCTCCGATTACTGATTCTCTCCGAAATCGTGCCTCTCGCATTTCGGGTCGGAAAGGCTCAAAAAGCATTGCTCATCGCAACTTCATTGCGCGTGGCTCTTCCGTCTCTCAATGGCCTCAGCAGATAGGAGAGTGGTTCTTTGAAGGCGCGGCCACGTTCAATTTTTTTCCCAACAGCTCTCACACTCGCTCACTCTCCGTGTTTGAACTCTTGAACGTTTGCCTGTTTGTCCATTAGCATAACGGCTCATTACCCGGGTTACATCATGTTCCATGAAAACCCTACGGCTTTACACCTTGTCGCTGCATAAATACAAACCAACGGCGACGATTTCATTAACCACCCCCACCCCCCCACATACAAATATGACGAGAGGACGCGTGGAATCATTTCCTTGTCTGGAATTTTTAACCCCTCCCTGAAGCAGAAAAGTGCGTGGTCCGATCAAAAAACGACAGGGCAGCTTGAATCAAATTTGTTATTGTAAAGTTTGCTCCGCCAAGAAAATCGACGGACAGAGGAGAGTACGTACGATGAAGTGCTCAGCATAATGGGTGAGGAGATAGAACTGCAGGCAGAGAGTAGAAGGAGGCAGAATCGGTGGAAGAAACAGTACTGATGAGGTGAGGCAATGGAGAAGGCCGAGATAGAGGGGAGGAAGTTGGGTAAGAAGGGAAGAGAAAGAAAAGGCTTCGTGGCTGGGATGAAGTGATGAAGGACGTAATTGTGTGATATCGTGTTAGAAGATGGGGCCCTGCCCCTGTAGTATACTAATTGATGTAACTCTTTCACTATAAACCTGCCTTAACCGTTACATCACATCTACTAGCAAAAAATAATGGTTTGAAGCAGTACCATCTAACAAAAAATCGTTTCATCCAAGTAAGAAAGCACTAGGTCGATTAAGAAAAATATGGGATGAGGCAACTCTCATTAGAAATTTCATTATCAGTATTTGCTGACTCCTAAGATTGGTTGGATCACAAAATTTATATACTAAAAAACTGAATTTCATATTTCAAAGCATTATACATCTTAAATCAGAAACCTGACAGCCTACTTGATATAAAAAATAATCAGTTACTCCTTCGACAACATCCAAAAATAGATCATCTGTAAAAAAGCTAAAGATCCTCTAAGCATTTTAGCTCTTCCGGTAACATATCTGGACCTGTGCAAGCAAACGATGGCTTATAATCAGTTAACTTTAGCTATGTTGATGATTTTTGGCACACACTGAGGCACAATGAGTTAATCAAGAAAACAACTGAAGGAAAAATAGAGGAAAATATAGCAAGAAGAAGGCGAGGGGATAAATAATAAGGGGGTACATAGACCAAATAGAGAGGAAAGTACATAAAAACTACAAGGGAAAAAGAGAACTAGTATTTGAAGGATTTACGGATGCAGTCGACCAATCTTAGGATTGAACGACAAATGAATGAATGATAAATTTACCCTCATACCTCGAATGGTAAGTTCTTTCAATACGCGCTCGGAGGCAATGGATACCATAAAGCCAAGTGAGTTACCTCCTTGATTTATTTGGATTATACATATATATTTTGTTTGATAAAACCGCAGGTTTTGCGAAAAGATCTCTTAGAAATCGGAAATTGCTCATCGCAACCAAATACAATAGGCAGCAGTGCAGGCTTTTCCTTTATATGAAACTGGGTAAAACGTTTAAGGAAACTTGCGAGACGTTGAAAGTGTCTCAGAGTATGCATATCATGACGTAGGGATACGTATTCACACATATATGGGAAATGCTTTGAAGAAAGAGAATAAGTAGTAGAAGGATGGTTTAATACTTAAACTTTGATCAGTCTTGAACATTTCGGACAGATTCTAGATCACTCGCTCCTAAAGAATCCAGAACTGGAACAACTTTGACCGGTTTTTCTTCCGAGATAAATTTACTGCCTTCGCAGCTGAGAGCGGCGTCGTTAATTGAAAAGCGCTATGATCGGGAAGTGGACGTAACGGTCGATGTTGAAAATACTTTGGCTCAGAGGAAGGATAGGAGGCTAAAAGATTGCAGCAATTAACCTCGTAAATGTAACAAGAAATCGAACGAGATTGGATGAAATGAATTTACTGGTATGCCTCGAGTAAGTGGGACGAAGCGAAACATATCATGTCAGAAAGATGGAAAAGGGCAGAATTGTCATATTTATATGTGATTTATCGAGTACAAAAAGGATTTCCACTTAGTAAAGAAACGCTTGACAGATTTTTTCCGTCATAATACAGCAGAAAATAACCTAAATACAAATTGTTAGACCACTGAAGTACAGTATGGTATTAATGAAAGGTAAGATGACATGCTCATCAATTATCTATCCAATTGACATATTATGTGATTCAAAAAGGTTTTTCATACGCCATTCATTTTTTAAACTGGCCAATATGAGCACATAACATGTGTTATCTACCTTATGAAAAACTCCTAGGTCATCTGGCGAAGAGTATTAAGAAAATTATATTAAAGTTGGCCATGGAATTCTGAATTAAGAGTTAGTTCAGTCCTTAGACTTCACTTGGGGTCTTCGTGACCCTTGATGTGACATAAAATATAATAAACCATAACTAATAACCTCTTATAACATATGGAAGAATTATGGTATATAGAAGGAGATAAAGCAAAATTCAGCCCAATGCGGACCTATTTGGCTGAGACAAGATTGCATACAAATAGAACTAAAAGACAACCAGAAACCACTGAAATGGAAATCCCATAAAACTACTGGGGAAATCTTATTAGTTAGAATGAGAAGCGAATACAGAAAAGACAGCTACAAAGAGAAAATAAACGAATTGGTAAACAGGTGGCAGCAGAATTGGAATAGATACAATGGAAGAAGGAAGGTAAATAAGGATTGCTAGTAATTAGAAGTGGAAGAAGAGATTTTAAAAACGATGAGAAAGACGACTGATTAATGTGGATATGGAATAATCCGAGTATGTACTGAAGAAAACAGGTGTAAGTCTCGGAATAGTTATACCTACCCACAAATTTTTAATGGATTCTCCCAGCCACACACCCTTGAGGTAGCTTTCATAGTATTATATTGATGTAGTGAAAGATGAATCCAAGTGAAACAAGAAAATCAACGGCCAACAGCCGAATTCCAATGACGGTATGCCTTTCATTAACATAATTATAGTATATATCAAACAGTTTTAACGAAGATAAATCACCATACTATGCACGAAGCTCATATGAGTAGTTTGAATCATAGGAAGGATTATGACATTTCTACAGGGTTTCGAGGCGTTTATTATGAAGTTTCTGAGGTCTTGCAAGTTGGTGCCTTCTTAGTCATCTTTGGGTTTTCAACCAGCTGGCTGGTATGTTTTTGGGTAGTACTCATACTAACTTCACCATTTCCAGGACATCTTACTTACTCATAACCAGCTGGCCATCAAGTCCCTCTAATTTAGAATAGCTCAAACCCTGAATCTCCCCTAATGCCGCTCAAAATTTCATTCATCTTCCATCCTCTTACGCTCACATCCCCTCTTCTACATGCCCTTACCTCTCAACGTGTCCTCCAGCCATCATTTTTGCTTTCTCTCAACCTCTTCCTCTAATTTCCTTTCCTCCTCCACCTTATCCAACACTTCCTCTTTCGTCTTCCTCACTACCGACCTCACCCTCTGCATTGTTCTCCAAAGCCATACTTTGAATGCCTCCAGTTTATGAGAATTCTCTTCGCGTCCATCCGCTGATTCTGTTCTGTTAGGAGAATCTTCTTCTGTGGCAATGATAAGTCTGATACTCTGTGATGAAAGTGTACTATAATATATATATTTATAACTTACGCAGTTACTATTAAAAATAATATCAAATTGTCCAGGGTGTGAAATGAGGTCTAAATGCTTTGAAATTCTATCAAATTGACAAAATTTTTCGAAAATTCTAAGATTACAACTTTAGTACATATTCTTATGCAATATAACTTACCATTTATACAAGAAATAAATTATCCAAGAATTATATTGTACAGCGTAATCGAATTTTTAGGTGAAACTTTTATTTAAATACGTGTTTTTGAATCTTTGACTTGGTGCGACAACCTTTATATTTGTTAGAAACGATTGCGACACAAGAAATATTTCGCGTTCAGAAGACAATAAGCACAAGTAACCGAATCACTATTACACATATCTCAAATGCCATTACGGGAAGTTTTAAAATAGCATTGAACTGCAAAAAACTTAATCAGCCATACCCAATTTGTTGAGCTTTTATCCATAGATATTACTAATAAGAGCACGTATAAAAATTGCACGTAAATCTGTACTTGGAAAAACTTCGCTCCAGCCACATTTTGGCACTCAGGGGAAACATTTAAAGCGTCCCATTCGACGGATTACGTCATGAACATTAGATTCTAACCAAACGGCAAGTCGAACCAGGGTTTTCACTGTGGGATACCCAGCACGTACAACATCAGCAATCCCCTCTCCTTTTCGGACGTGGTGTGGGAGAAGAGGCACGAGGTCCGGGTAGAGTGGCCGACGAGGGTGGGGACTTCACGGCGAAAGAGGGACCGCAGTCCCGCGCATGATCCCGACGGGCGACACGTATACGCCGCTCCTTTATGTCCGAACTCCATCGCTGACTCCTTCCTCCCACTCCTCCACTCCCTCTCCACCCACCCACACCCCTCCTCACCTGCCATTCCGCTCCGCGCTTGGCCACAATAGTGGACGATACAGGAGGAATTATATTTGTTAAGGCCCAAGACAACATCAGGTCAAGACAACCCAGAAGAATCCCTAAATTTAACAATCACTTCCATTGCTTATTTCAAAGGTAGAGGAGTTGTGATATTTTATAAATGAGAATTAGGGTCCGAAAGCCGGACATTTTCATGAATCCCTAAAATCTCTAACAAATTGAAACCTTGATTTAGAGATGAAAACGAAGGCGTTAAATACACTTTAAGAATGTAATAATTAATATTTATATAAAATCAATATCATTAATCAGCTTTGCATCACTAAAAACGGTCAGGTGATTAACATAGCTTTCAGTGGAAGGAGTACCTTTTAGAGGCACAAATCTGCCCTTACAGAAAAATAAAATATGAGTTTTTGAAAATCCACTGGTATCTTTTAAGATGGAAAATTGCGCATTGAGAAAGTTACAAAAACTGTTACGATCGGGTAAGTAGTAAACGCTTATACGTAACGTAAATAAGAACAGTACAATTGTGAGTAAAAAATGAGCTATCCAAAATTATGAGTTAATATCAAAAATTCATTTTTATGTACATTCAAATGATCCCAGATGAGAAAAAACTCAAGATCTCGAGTTTCGAATTATCACTGAAATTTGTGAAATGCGAGGTGTTGAAAAGTCCAATGTCCAATTCGTATTTACTTTCCAGCGCAACTAGCTATTCATCCGCTTGTTTATTTCTTTATTATCTAATTGTGTTTGCTTGTGAATTGCTTATTTTCAAATTATAGCTGAGGATAATTGAAACATTCTCGTTTTGATAAACCGTAAAAATTCCATTCAACAGGCATAAAAATCATTGGAATATTAATTTAGGCAACAAAATGTGTATTATACCAATTAATTTGACGCAAATTTTCTTTTCTCAGAGGCAAAACATCGGTGATCTTGGTACATAAAATTACAGCATACACCAAAAAATGTTTATAACAAATACATTTTAACAGATACATACACGCAAACTTTTTAAAATGTTCTTCAGCTTGCAAAGTATTAATTTTATGAATACTTCGATGGCATTCTAATAAAATTTGGGTATATAACTCAAGATATACACGAAAGGATAATACCCAATTTTCTCCTGCACACCAACCCAACAAGATCATCACCGATGCTGCAGTAAAAAAATTCAACGCTGTAGCTTCCGTGAAAACATGCAACAAGAGAAGCAGCGACGATTTTTTTTATTTTCACTTACTACGTTTACTTTTAACAAGAGGTTCATTTTAGAATTTTTCATTCCGTCACCTATCCTCAAATTAACTTATCCAAAAATTAATTGTAACATTTTCCAAAGGACGATCACGCTTAATTATTTATTTACGGCTTACTAAAGGGTAAAATCTATGATACGATAACGAATGTTGGTCCCACCGATGAGTACACGCTCCACCTACTCTTGAAGTCTACTATGTACTTGATTTTGTATTTCATGTAAGAAAGAAACGTAATCATTTGGCCAGCGAAGGTGGAAGTGCTATGCGTATTTGAAGTAGTCATTCCTTATCGATTGCATCAACTACCTCACTCTTTAGCATCGGACACAAGTAGGATCTCTCGCCACATCTCACGGACGAACGGTGGCGAGGTGCCATGTTGCGAACAGTAACGTGGCTCAAGGTATCGCTGGTCGTTCAATTCATTTCACATCGACGCGAAACATTAGTGACGATTAAGAGCAGTTTTAGGTGCTGAGGTTTCATAATTTTTCAGAGCCACAACGGAAAAAGTTCAAATAATATTCCATCAATTATTCCACTGATAAGTTACACAAAAGACTCAATCTTTTATAGACGAACTTACTGACCAACCCGAAATTCCCATAAAATTAGTTAGATTTGATCTCACTTCATTCTTATTTTCCATATCATCTTCCTATAATTTCACTTTGATTGGATGATTGCAGGAGGTAACGATGGGCCAAGAGTTCCTGAAGAGGGGAGAATATCGGGTTAGAAGAGAAGGGAAAGAAAGAGAATAGGTTTCCTAGACGGGATTAGGGCAGATATGAAAGAGGAAAATTTTAGTACACATAAAAAACAACCCTCCACATAAATATCTATAAGATTTTAACACACTACCATTTTAACCTATCTAAACAGGTAGATTTGCTTACTAAATAAACAACTAATCTGATTGGCGGATATGCATTTTAATCAACTTAACTGAGGAATCGTGGCACTTATGAGATGTTATCATTTATAAAATGATAGTATACCCTTAGTAAATGAACAAAGGTGAATGCATAAAGATTTATTTATTAATATTGATTAGTCAAGGTTTGTATAAATTACATTGATTGAATAGCACATTCCCATTCTTCTGCTTTAAAATAATTCTCATCCGACAGATGCTAAATCAATGCCCCTATTAAGGCGGAGACCAGATACATATTATATTCAGCAATTTAAGACGTTTAGAGGAGTACATTCACAAAACATTAATCTTCAATATATACCCTAACGCCATGATTTGAATGGTTAAAATGCCTGATCCATTTTCACCATGAAAGTCAGTCTAGACTTGAAGATTTCCGCAGATGAATGGATGTGTGGCAATCTAAGTTCGCTTACAATCGGAACAAAATAAAGAGCCTGATAGATTTTTAAAAATGAGTTGCAACAAAAATCATACAAAGATTATAAATGACTCCTACCCGTATTTATGTCACTGTGTAGGTCGCAAACATGTTCATTGGGGTAATAGGATGTACGTAGACTAATGAAATTCGAGGTATAGGTTTGACGGAGAAAAGAAAGGATGGACCGGATATCGAGGCAGACGAATGAGTAACGAATGCTGTCAAAGAAGTGAGGAAGACACAGATGGACATTCAAGAAGGCAAAAAAGGTGGATGGAGGACGAGTAGAGGTGAGGGCATGTTGAAGAGGGTAGAAGTGGGGAAAACTCAGGTACGTGAGGGAGAGGATAATAATTTGGATCATCATGAAGAAAGGCAGGGGGTATGAGGTATTATGGTCAGTCCATATGGCGAGCATGTAATGTGGTACACAGTGAAGGATGACACAGAAATGGATAGGTTATCATAGGGACTATCCAAAATGTACCAAGAAGATGGCGGAGCACCCAATGATGACCTATGCCGGTTGCCCAACTCCTCTTTACGATGCCCTGACCCCTTGGGTCCCACCCAAGCACTCAAAAGACGCCTGCCCCACCCGCACCAGCAGGGTGGCCCCACCTCGGGAATTCAAGGGGTCCCGTTTGGAATGTTTGCGCTGCCCGGCTCTGTCCACTCTGCCGCCCCCCATCCTCACCCACGTCGTGCACAGTACTTCCATTCCCTTACATTCGCGCTGTCCACTCGCGAAGGAGCGCTACGGCGAGTGGTTTACCAGAGAATAACCCTGCGAGGTCACGTTCAAGGTCTTTTAGCATGATTATTATGTTGAATAGAAATTGAAAATAACGTTAACCGAAGTGATGAAATAATGCACTCTCCTACAACAGTTTGTATCCGATGTTTTATGATGTCGATGCGTGGAAACAAGTCTTATCCAACCTTAATAAATTGTGGTGGGAAAATGCATTGCGTTTTTCCTTAGGTTAACTGTGGGCTTCCTTAGTAGTTAGTAGTAGTAGTCCATTTTTGTCTTCCCCAACCGCAAACTCCTCAAAAAATGTAATTTTTCCTCTCGGAACATCTCGACTGTTCTTTTGAAAGTAGCGAGGCCAACCTGCATTTAATACGTAAGAAACAACAGAAAAATTGTAAACTGAGAAACTTCTTCAAACAACCATGACATTGGCCAAAAACCCTGTATTTTCAGATGGCGCGGGAGTTTGGGTCACCAGGGATGTCAAACCAATATTAGCCCGAGACTCGAATGAGGCAACTTTTCACCATATCAGTTCCTGATCACCGAGGTTACATATTTAGGGAGGTGACCGACTGCTGAGGCTAATTTCTCGATAGAGGATTGGATGCTAGACTGATAAAGGCCTAGAACATAGGACGCAGAAGCATATATGACAAACGTAAGGACTATTTAATGCACGGAGGAACGGTGGAAATATAGCCAGCCAACCTACTCTAAAGAAAAAGTACCATGAGGACCACAGTTTAGCGTCCCATCTGAAGCACAGATATATAATCAAATTTGAAAAGACGGCCTCCAGGTGGAAACAGAATTCCACAGAAATTCACCGATTGGACGCGGGAGCCTAAGGATAGGAAGTCAGCATTCAAGCCACATCACCGACCCGATATCCCTGAGCATCGCCGGGGGTCGAGCTTAAATGTGGATAGGTGTACAAAGATGGGTGTGGGTTAAAGAGACAATGCGACTCCTAAAAAAAATAAATAAATAGAAAGATTCTGAAGAGGGGCACAGCTCTCTCGAAAGGCGGTGACGTCACGGTTGGGAGCTGGAAGAAGTGAAATTCGAGTGTTTGACCACGCGGGAGCCCTCGAACCGCAAGGGCCGACGGGAAGGAATAGAGAGGGGCGAGCAGCTGAGGTGTTAGCGAGCGTTGATTGGTCGGATGGATGGACGTTCGAGTGGACGGAAGGGAAGATGATGGAACAAACTCCAATTGGTGGTAAAAGAGGAAGGGATTCCATAGTGACGGGGCGACATTTTTCAAAGACGTGATCTAGGCAAGCCGAACGAGTGAAATATGTAACCTCAGGTTGGGCCACGGTAGTAGTCCACATCCATCACGGAGACAGTGGGAAAATAGGTTCGTGCCTGCGGCCGGAAATTTTATGATCGACCGTGTTGGCGTTTTTGAGCGCCACGAAAATGAGCTAACACACATCGTATGATTGCTGGGAGAACGGAGAAGACCAGAAGCCAAGAAAACCTGGCGCCGAAGAAGAATGATGAAGACTGAAGTGAGTGAAAGGATTAAAAAAAAAAATGGAAAGGTCATAGACTATGAGGCATCCAAATAGGAGCTGAGCGTGTGGTAAAAACTTATTAAGCATATCCTGAGGTAAAGAAGCCTGTGCAACACGATTACCAGAGAAAAGGAAAAAATAGATGAAAAGACGACAAGATAGTGATAAGAAATGATTACTAGTACAAGATAATGACGCACGTAGTAGTTGAAAGGAGGGACGAAAGAAATGACAGGGAGAAATGGAGGGGATAAATAGGAAAATATATTCTGCTAATTCACATCGCAAAAACGACTTAGTAGGCCCTTTAGAATGATTTACAATAGATCCCAAAATAATACTCCTCCATTCCTCTTATATATATGATGTCTATAAATGTAATTTCACTTTTTAGATAATAGCAAAAAAAGCACATTCATGAGCTTACAAGGTAAATAATAAGCTATTTAAAAATTGTTAAGATCAATTTTCACTAATGATTCGCTATACAATTCCGTATATAACTTAAAACCTAAAGATTCATGGTTTGCACATCGAAAAAATAACGGTGTCTAGCCAAGTAGATCTGCCAAGGCTCGCAGTCAAATAGAAATAAGATAATAATGTATTTAGAGGCATAAATTCAGACGAGGGCGTTGTCATTAATAGGATTTGTCCAAGCGCAAACGAGGAGTGATAAAGTATAGCGAGGCCTATCAGTAAAACGTAACAGTAATACTAGCAAATGTTCTCGTATGCAAGGGAAACTGACCGATTTCAAAATGAATACCTAGACAATATCCCGATGCCCTTCACCTCCATACCGTGACGTCAGTTAAACGAGGAGAAAAACGACGGAATTTCCAGTGTTCACGATAACCCAATTACAAAGCTTAGACGTGATAAACGGTAAGGCTTATTCCAAACTGAGACAATGACACGGAACTAGCGGATTACCTCTTAATTACAAAATTTCAAGCTATTAAAAGATATTCTAACTTCTCAGGCACGCATATACTCCCATACACGAGATCTTTTATCTAATAAATATGTTCATTCAGCTACTAACACGACAATACTGCCAGTCATTTTTGTGACGATCTTTTATTACTTGTATTCCTATGTGTTGTGTTAATTTAAATCTTTACTTTGAAAATGTCATCACTCATCTAAGTGGAATGGCTGGGAAAGGACGCATTGAAGGGACAAATTGGTCATTTTGATGATGAAACGTGGAAGAAAGAGAAGAAGGATACAAACTCTAGGCGGCAATAAAAAAGAAAATTAAGAGCAAATTTCAAAAGGAATTTAACAAAAAAATCCACATTAAACAACCTATGCCTTATATTCTAAATCTACAATCCCACCACCAGCTCTCTCCTGTTACTAAGCGCTTCTTTCGACAGCAGAATTCACCTCCTAGAGTCGATGCAACAAGGCTCATTTTCCTTCAACGAACTATCAATTGTTTTATTTTGGATTTGATTTTGGAAATGCGACCGAAGGCTGTCATTTGCGCCAAAGGGGACAGAGCTTTTACAGCTGAAGGTCCTTGGCTCCATACACTACATCTTTATGCAGTTTTTAACGAAAGGCGCCAAGGGGACCACGGTTTAACGTCTCATCCGAAAGACGAAATACTGTAATTGAAGTTCCCTCCAATAGACACTCAAGTAGGAATCGGGTTTCCTCTGAAAAATATCCTCCTCTGCAGGCATTTGAACACTGGCCGCCAGTGAGGATAGCCAGTACTCTAGCCGCCACAGCAACCCGATCCCCTTTGTTTAATTTTGCTCCAGCTTTTTCCCTATTTAAATTGAAATACGATTAGCCTCGCTTTCGCCGTGCGAAAAAATCTCATTACTTTAGTTTTCATATTATTTTTATGAATAATCTTAATTACTTATTTCGCCCATTAATTTCCTGACGTATCAGTTGATAATCAAATAAAGGGCACATTCTTGTGCATGATGTTACAAATACAAAAAATAGAAAATAAATTCAATTATAAGATGAAAATTTCCTCAATGAGAGAGCATCTGGGATTTCGTTGCTATGTGGAAGAGGTTGATGTGGTGGAGACGATTACGAGTGAAAATGAAGGAGTGGTAGCACAGGAGGAAGGGTGAGGTCCGCTGGGAGATCGTGGAATAGTGGCTTCAAAGGGGAGAAGTTGGCAGTCTCTGCTTCGTGTTATGATGACGCAATAAGATCTTAGCTTGGATCTCTCTCTTTCTCTTTGTCTCTCCATATTTCGCCTCTTTACACCTGCCTTCGCGAAGCCACCGTTCCTCTGTGGAAGGCTTCTTTCGAGACAACGTTGCGGAGGTTGTAGGTTATTTTTAGATAAATATAAAATCCTCCATTGCACAGTGTCACCTCTTGAGTCACACTCGTCCTCTTCGGGATTTTCCGGCTGCACCTTTGTTTTTCTCGGCAATTGGTTAGGATTACCATGCATGGATGGTTCACCATCGGTCGGTCAATGAAATAGTAGTTAATCCACTCAAAAGTTAAAGCCGTCTATCGAAATTTAACTCTCATTTATTCAATTAGATGTAAAAAAAATGCGTAAAAATTTTCGTAGGGTAGCAGGTTATAACAAAAATTTGACGTAAAATTGAATGGTACGTCACATAGTAGTACCGCCTCATATTTTTTGAGGACGGAGGGATACTGATTACTTCAGAGTCACAATAAAAGCCATTTGCGTCTCGTCTTTTTTTAGGGCAGTGTCAAAATATGTCCACCTTAAGTAATGTAATGGCTTACGCACAGCTTAAAATATTACAATTGATAAACGTAAGTACAAATTTTCAACTGCATTTGGCCCAAATTACGCACGAATAAAGTAAATTTGAAATTGCGGGGCTTAACGGAAAAAATACGTATTTTAACGAAGTAATTGACATGTTTTTGGCCCAACAGCAATGCAATAGTTTATAATTGAATGGCACCTTAACGGTTTTCCCAGTAGGAAAAATTCAGGAGAGGTACTCTTTTATTAAGGTTAACTAAACCAGACAATCATATTGACAATGACTAGATTACTCGGTAAAAAGGCCATGATGTTAGCGAAGTCTTTCAATTTTACCGCTTACCTATTCTAAGCCTAACCAATACCCCTACCTACTTCTTCCCAAAACAACTCACACAATTTTCAGCAGGCGACAGCCTAAAACAAGGATTTAAACACCGCTTTTTAAGCGGATTGAACTTAAAAATAACAGGAAAAACTGTAACAAAATATCAGGAGTGGATGCTTAAACGATGCAGGGTTTCAAAAGTTTGCATAAACTTTAAAAAAGCACGACTTTATACATCATGCATTGGCTCACCACTCACTTGGATCGTTTCATACAAGAAATCATCTAAATACAGCGACGTAAAATTAACGCCATTAAAACAAGGGAAAAAACAAGTAAGCCTTTCTTCAAACAAACAAAAAAGCGCGGTAAAATCGGCTGGAGAGTTGAATGCCAACTGAAAAATCAGAGCGCACCAGACCTATAATTTGTATTAGAGTCTGCTAATGCCCGCGGTGAAGCAACAGTATCTCTGAATGACGATGAAGGAGTCGCAGATCTGAATGTTGGTGCTGATTGTAACCTGATTCAGTGTGTAACCCTAAAATAATCCATTTTCACGCATCAAAGAATTGTTGTTAATTCACAAAGCATATTTGGCTCCTGTTTTAACACACCATATTTATTGCTCTGGTGATGGCTCGCAACTCAGGTAGCGATCGAGATACCACTACAACAAATCTCAGCCACCACCAGTGATTTGAAGCCGGGTCCTCGAGAGAGAAGACCAGAACTCGATCCACCGTTCCCCCAGGAATGTCCGGTCAGCCGTGAGAAAACTCGCCACGCGTGGAGACCCGGCGTGCCGTCACGCATGATTGGACCGTTTTGGCTGCGCACGGATCACAGTCCATCAAACCGCAAACGTTAAATTTTTTCGTCAGTCACTCTGCGTTCTAGGACGGCGATATTTACGTTCGCGGCCGACGGGAGAGTCATGTGTGTGTGTTGTCAGACGGAAAGTCGGAGCAAATAGCCCAAGGCGCACAAAGAGCTTGCGATATCATTCTAATATCGACGCCTGTTAGACAAGGTTAATGGCTTTACGTAATCCAGTTATCAGGTTAGAAAGCAAATATACCCAGGCCTTTATATAAACAGGTCGTGTTTGCTGGTGTGAAAAATTAGCAGAGCTTTTCGTCAATGCCTTGAAGGTCCCATGATATTTAATATTTATTTTTCAGAAATTATGAAACGTTAAATGACGATCAAACTTGCCGCCGCAACAGAAAGTTTGATGCTTTAATACTCTGTTTAAACAATAAGCAATGAATTCAACAATAATTGTATCAACAATAAGCAACAAATTTATCACCGGAATATTTTCGGTAGGTTAGGTCAATTTAAATACTAAAACGAAGTAATTAGAACAGAAATATTGTAAGGCATCTTCATTTATCAGTAGGTCATGTGAATAGAAAGTTAGTTAAAAATATGACAGAATCATAAAATTACATTAACAACTCTTCTGTTCAAAGCAATCAGATCCTTGAAATCTCAGTAAGAGCCTAATGGTTTCTCCTAAATTACTGATTGCTTATTTCTACAGCGGCTTCCCTTAATCTAATTCTGTATGAATTACAAATTTACATTTATAACTTGCCAAAACCACTGTAAATGGAGTTTTTGTTGATATCAAAACGGAATTTTATCGGATATGTTTACGTATTTTTTAATGGATAGCATAACTTTTTTATAGCAGCACATCGTTATCGCAGTCAATATTTACTTTTCTGTGTCGCAGCAGCATTAAGAATTAACCTCAAGAAATATTCTTGCTCATCGAGGCAATGGGTAATTTTCGGAACATTAACCTTCTGTCTATAAAGGCTAGAAAAAATTTACAAGGTCTGTGTTTCAACATGTAGGTTAACCATGAGTGAAAGCGTAAGGGTCAGACCATTGAACGCCTGAAATGTACGGGTGATCGCTTCCCTTGGCTCTACGCCACGAACGGATCACTTATCCAACGGCTTGTCGGGTGAGTATTAATGATTGACCTATAGACTGTGAAAGGTATGTATATCGGAGGCTGAATACGAGAGGAGTATTTAGGGCAAATACTCAATTGCATATTTCACACTCGAATACGCGTCAAGAGGTTCATAAAAATTAAGCCTTAACACAAAACAGTTCCTATTTGGAATTTTTAAAATAGTCATCAGCACATTTGTTATGCCAAATAAAAAGTACGCCTATGTACGAATATTCTGATCCTCAGTCCCTAACCACGGGGTGTCAAGTAACAGAAATATAGCATCAAAATCAGTCATTGAAATACCGAAGTCTATAGGAAATTAAAATTGCGAAACGCTGGTACTTTTGGTACGGCACGCTTCAAACAAATGTCGCAAACATGAGCGATTCAAATATCGATAGATATTCCAGTACATCACGTGGAAATTTCAGCATAAAGTCATTGAAAAAATGAAACGGTAGAAAGTTACGCTAAAGATAGGTTCTATATGAATATTTGAGAGGTCCTAAGTTAACCTAATAAAATATAAGTGTGGAATAACAAACAATTAGGGGTTATTTCAAGAAAGATAAATGGGCAGAATAATCCTGTCTTTCAACCACACAAGAATAAATAATGTTATTGAGTACATAATGAGGACGAAATGATTTCCCAAAGGGGGACACTATATGTCTAAATTGCTCCCTGGAGTATAACAGAGGTACTTTGTTGTTGCAGTGGCTCATAGCATCCCATCCCTCAGACCTGATTTCGAATCCAAACGAAACATATTTTTCTCAGAAATCCCAAACCCTTTCTCGGTGAGATGTGGAGAGCACATCATAATGTACAACAAAGGATTAAATGTTTAACCGCTGAGCACTTACCGCTGAGTGAAAATAAAATGCTACCCCGATGCGGAGTTTTCCACCCTTCCCATATTCCCCATGAAGACGCCCTGATAAAACGACATGAAGTCAACCGTTTCCGGCGAGATGTAATGGAACAGCATTTTTCGGAAAGGAAAATCAATGGATATGGTGCTATCCACTTTATTTATATAAACGACACGTTTTTGGGCGTATTCACCAGTGATCCTCAGGTATTACGTTCAAACTACGGTATTGGAACTCCTCCAACCCCCTTCTCAATGTCCCAAAATTTCTCCCCTCACTTAATTGAAATAAAGCATAAATATCCACCACCAACCGGAATTTGAAATTTTACCATAGGATTGTGAAGTTTTTACGCCGAAACACGAGTCATTTATTTAAATAAAGTGGACAGTGCCGTATCCATTAATGTCCTTACTCCTCTTTTACTCACTCACCTGTACTCTTTAGCGCTCATGACCTCAGTTGTCGGTTACCTCCAGAAATAATCAACGAAATAAGTTTGAACTCCTCGAATCGGAACAAGATGGGCGACTCTTTGACGACACTAGCCACGCACGTGCCGGGTCTCGTCGTCGATATCCTCTGATGCTGCACCATTCCCACTCGTAGAATCAAAGAGGGGCGCTTTGGGCAACACAGAGAGCTGTTTGAGTCCCTCGGAAACAACGGCACTTTACGCGGGGTATGCATGGGAAGGATATGAAATCCACCAATGTATCGGAAACCGGAGTTTTATTATAAACTGATTTCCAAAAAAGTGCATTTAAAAAGATAGGGGTACACTGTCGGCATGTTACAGAACATAATGGTTATTTCAAGCTACAATATTTATCACCAATCTTGACCGTAACATCATACACCATTGGAAGCATGATAAAATCCTCTCTCATAAACTTTATCGCAGGTGGTGTACTTCAAATCATCTTCAACACCCAAAAAAAACATTTTAAAATAATATAAGATAAAAATACTATAGTGGAATGAGTGATAATACGAAAAATACATGGACCACAAGTGTTACGAAATTAACACGGAAAAAAACGATATATCTGCTTCAAAACCATGCCAACATTAATATCGACGGATCACTGTCGGCGATTATCTCCAACGCGGCACCATTCACACGCGTAAAACAAAAAAAGACGAACAGGGACACGCGGTGCGTTCTTTTGAGCACCGCGGAAAGAACGCATGTCCCGCATGGCACCCACCAATGACACCCCGCCCCCTGCCCGAGAGGATAGGCCCAGGGGCGGTGGTGGGTGGAAAGCCCGCGAAGATGTGAGTTGGGGAGTGAGGAGGCAGAGAGAACGAGAGAGGGGGGTAATACCGCCTACGCACAACCCTTCCCCTCGGCCAAAAGGGGAGGACACCCACACCTCCCGCATCCAAGTTAACTTTCCCGACTCGAAGGAAGAATCAAGAGGACAAAGAGAAGTGAGAGGAAGAGATGGCTGGGGAGGATGGGGGAGACAGCCCTTCGTCCTATCTATCCATCTCCCCTATCCTCCCCCCCTCCTAGTCTTCCTCTCCAACCACAACTCCCTTCCCACACCACGTGCAGAGAGACGACGCTGACGGCGTTCCACGGCGGAGGTCGCGCAAGCAGACCGAAGGCCATAAGATCCGAGAGACGGGGCGGGAGAAGGAGAAAATCTTGCGCGCCTCGAGGATGTAGTGCTTCCGGGGACACACACGGGCTGGGCGGAGGACATAGAAGAGGGGAGTGGGAGGAGGTGCGGAGGGCATGAAGGAGGGGTTGTCATGGATGGGCGAAAGAGAAGAGGCGGACTAGACGCATGGATATTATTACCCTATGTAGTTTCTCGACCACTCATCGATAATTCCTGTTGATGTATTACCAAGGATTTTGGTCCACATTATATTTTAACTGAACGCACTTTGCCGAAGTTTCTATTTATTTTTAAACCTTCTACAGGGCATGTGTCTTACATAAAAATCTTGTTCAAATGTTTTGTAACAAAATCCTGGATGAAACAGCAGAAACCGCAATACAAAAGATCATTTAAATACTAGAAACGAAACATCATTATTACATTTGCTTTATTAGCAGCATTTTGATGTAATGCAATTACCCATACGGTTTAAAATGAAACCGAAACTTCGCCAGAGATATTTCTACTTAAAATGAAACGTCAAACAAAAACCTCAATAATTAAGGTAATAACAAAAGTTAAAATTTACACCTTCAGGCGTCACTTCGAGGAAGTATTTTATATTCTAATCCATATTGAAAACAATCATTGTACTTTTCCACAGTTATTACTTTCCACAATAATAGCGGCAACGTACAAGGATTGTTTTCAATATGGAGTCGAACAAGAGTTACTATTATTATTTGCGTTTTCTTCCTTTTAAGGCAGTAATAAGAGAGTAAAAATCATATACATAGGCCTTACCCCTTATGGTACTCTGAGTGAGATATCACTTCGCATAAAATTAAATCAATTAGGTCTCATTACGAAGAAAAATAATTCATCTTTACAACGATAAAAAATATCAACTTTTTAACATACTACTTCTCGAAATATTGGCCAATGAATACAGACTATATTCATCGGAATCTAATAGTTTCTGGGTTTGAGGCAGACTTCATTAAAAATATGTAGCCGCTCTCACGAATGGATCTAGTCATAAATCGAACAGTGAGTAGTTGGCTTGCTTACACAACGATTTAAAAGAATAAAGTCATTGCCCACCATATTCCTTAGCATAAAATAGCATACAATTTTTTTTCAGACGAGATTTCAGTGTTAAGTGAGAAAGAAATCATTAACGTGAAACATAAACATTTACATTCGGTTGATTACTTATTATTAAAGTCTTGATAAAAGAGTTTTTCGCGTTAGCAACAACATAATTTTTACTTATTTAATACTTGGGTATGATAGGTTTCACTCAAAGAGAGCAAAAATTCCTATACAGTTTTACAGGTGGAGACAACTTACCCCCTTAAAATTTCTTTCTAAATCTCAGATAAACACCCTGCTACTCCTCTGTTTGTCCATAAAATCTGTTTTCGGTGTCCATCTTCGCCGATAAACCAAAATTTCCCCTTCATCACAGCCTTCAAGACCCCTTCACACCTCATTACTCCCTCCAACCACCTGACTTACATCTTCGTAAGCTCCTCATCCACCATATCGAAGCATATTCTCATTTGTCTTTTTTCCATCCAGTGCACCCTCTCGAATCTCTCCACTCTCATCTTGAACACTTATACCCTTTTTCGTCCTCTTTTCTCTAAGTCCACGTATCTGCCCCATATAATGTGACCATTCAAACCTACCTCTTAAGAGTCATACTTATATCCAAACTCAAGGTTCCCGTCAACAGCTGCCTTCTAACACTGAAGGCTTCGTTCCCTGTCGCTATTCTCCTCCTTAAGTCTCGGTCACAACGGTCGTTTCCTTCTAACGTACTACCTCAGTAATTTAATTGCTCTACTTACACCAATTCGTGCTCTCCTACTTTCATGGCCATCCTCGATATAAATGTCCAAGGTTATCTCATTAATTTTCTTTTCTTATGATTTATCTGCATTTCGTATTCCCATCAGTGGTTTTATAATTTATCTTCTAAAGCTTGCAGTCCCTTCAATGATCGACTAACCAACGCCTGGTAGTTCACAAATTTAATCGACTTAATTAGCTGGCCTCCAACTTTGATTGCCACATTAAACTCTTCCCATTTCCTTATTATTATTTCCTCGGCATAAACGTTAAAAAGCAAAGGCAACAGCGGGCTCTGTTGCTTACTCCGCGACCTACAACAGCCCATCCGGATTAACCATCAACCACCTTAACCTGAGCTCTCACGGCCATGCATAAGTTACGGATGAGTCTCCCATCTTCTCAATCTTTTTTCTTTTTTCATCATTATCTGAATCAGTCGTTATCATCAACTCTAACAAAAGTTATTTTGAAATCAACGATGCAAGCAAAAATATCCTGATTACGCCCTATGTTTCTATCTACAAGCATTTTCATCACCAATATCGCAACCCGAGTTGATCCGGGAACCAAACTAATTTACGTCCAAGTATTAATTTTTCCAAATCTCCAAAATTTTAATCAATTATTCGAATTATAACTATTGCTGTGGGTGAAATCATAATTGTCCAATACTTCTCGAAGGCTGACGCTTTCTTTTTCGTTAGGATAGTTATAAGCAATGTTTACACCAGTGTGCTTTTCTTGCCTTCATCTCCCGTAATGTTTCTCTATTTCGCTGTAGAGTATCGCTTGCACGCGGTCAACCTTATCAATTGTTCTCTCACTCTATATCAAGGTTCACCGGCCTATAAATTCGGTCATTTAGCTCTTCCAAGTCGACATACCAATAAAACTTTCATTTTAGCCTCTACCGCACCACTCTTCCTATGTCTAGATAGATAGGGTCCTTAAAATGAAAAATCTAGAGGGTATAGCAAATACTCATTTAGACCTACACAAACCGGTATATTACCATAATATTAAAAATAGTGCTAAAAGAAATTTTCTATTTCATACTACTGAAAAATCATTAAATTTGAAGATTGACAGTTCCGTTAATACTTCCGCTACGTATCATATAATCAAAACGCCATGAATAACACCCTGAGGTTTAGAATACGAACTCTCCAACTATCTTGTATTATTGGTGACTTTCAAAATTACTTGAAGGAGTTGCACGAAGTCAATGAAGTGATTTCGCGTGGAGGGTAACGCAGAGCCATTCCTTCCCACCCCAAAGGCAACGTCCTCTTCAATCATCTCCTCCCACTTTCGTCTTCCTTGAGCAACGCCACTGACCGAACCTCATTCACTCGTCGTCGTCCCTTTGATCTTCTCCGCAAGCGAAGAGCTGCCGCTTTGGATATATATCCAAAGAAACCCCGCTGACGAGGAAGCGGCTTTATTTTTCCAGTAAAACAAACGGTTGGGGGAAATATTTTTCGTCCGGTGCAAACATGAGCCCCTCACTTTCCGCCGAGTCCCAAGCTACGGTGTGATGTCCTTCTATCCCATCCCGCGTCAGAAGAACGCATTCCTTGCGAAAAATTCGAAATAAAGAAGAGTTGGTGGCGCAATTCTCCACAAAAAAAATGTCACGTACGGGTAAATTTAAAATATGCGCTTTCTCGGCCTCAGGGTGTGTACCTCCCACTACTATCCAGAATTTTTGAAAATATTCATAAGCGATTTTTTTCTATTCACATTTTATAGTTGGAACGAAATCGTTAATCTTAAAAAGATAAAAAAAGACATCATATCAAAAATCGATCAGTCAAACGATGTTGAGCTAAAATGTTTTCCAAAACTCGATTTACACCCATTCACATGTTCTTTTTCCTTTCATACGCTTTCGGGCATTCTGTAATTTGTGAAATAGACCTTGATATTTGGTCATTTTGGTCAATTGCCGTATTAGTAAGCGTTTGAGGTGAGAAAAAATAAGAGAAATACTTGAGTGAAAATGAAAGTGCAAACTAAAAGAGAGAGCAAAGAAGAAAAGCTGCCGATTTTATCAAATTTTAAAAATGACGAAAAAACATATTCGAGTACATGCAATCGCAGACAAGGAGAGTTTTTTTTCTTCCTACTTTCCGAATGCATTTCGTTATTATGGAGGATAGATGAAAATATGACAACTGATAGAAACTATCAAACATATATATATACTGTAATGGAAATTATTTCTACGGTTGATTCCTGAGCTTGAATAGAACTTACCGCATAACCTTTGTGTATCAGTCGTGGAAGAAGTAATCGTACAGTTAACGAACAGGGCTACGTAATCATTGTATTTATTCGGTTCCTCCAAACTCTTAAGCTATGAGACCACATATATAACGAGACAACCTAAATATTTCGTCTATAATAATCTAAGCTATCTATCGAAGCCCCTTCGAGGCCACGAATGAATATTGTAAAATCCAGTAATAGCAACAAAGTAAAGCGAAAAGCACTGTTGAAGTTAAATAGAACCAACATCAAAATTTGGATTTTTATGGAATAGGAATCAAAAACCCAGATCTTAAGAGGAAATATTACAAAACTTTAAGCATCAGACTCATCTTATTCACGCAAAAGTCACACGTAATCTCTAATAACTTCGAAACATGCATTTTCTCAGACATTAAATTACAGCAATCCGTTAACATGTACTGCATAAGAGACTGGATGCCATAAGGGATTAGAGAGGACGGTGACATGCAATATCGACACTTCAGGGGGAAAAATTTATAAAAAAAGTAAAATATTGCAATTCCATCCCTATATAAGAAACATTTATTCCACCACACTGAGTTCGACAGGATGCCGTACATAAAATTGTAACATTTAAGCGCTTATTTTTTCCAATAGGTAATATATCTACTCTAGCACTGGTTGATAACGCAATGATTGAATGGATTCGACGCAGCGTGATAATAAAAACCACACTATGTGTCGAAATGAAGCATTCATTTCCAAATATATAATTCTCTCTACTTCGCTTTCATCCCCAAATCACCGATTTACATGGGTAATTGGAAAGGTGCGGAAAAGAATACTTTCCGGGGGATAATTTTGCCGTTAGGCCGCGATGGGTCGTAAGATGTGAGGAAATTAAGGAAAATAAGAAATTAAAGCCAAGATTTCTGAAAAAAGTCCATGATATCAGTGCGTGAGATACCCAACATAATAACCCCAGAGTTTCACCGACCATATCACTCCATCGAAACACGTAAATGGCGTAAGATGTCATCATTAAGAATCTCAAGTTAGATGGGCAGGGAGAACCTTCAGCTGCCTGGAGATGCCATCTCCTGTAATAAGATTGTCTGCCTAATTAATTGGTATTGTCGTTAATGGATAATTTTCCACGGAAGATGGTTTGAGGCGTTTTATGCTGCACAAAACGGTAGTGATAAAGGGCCTCTTTCCTTGTAGCATCTCCAATGGGAGGCTTATACACCTCGCAGTCTAGTATCCATCAAAACCCATTGAATAACTGCAAAGTAGTAATATGTAAAGGAAAGAAAAAAACAAAAAAGGATTCACGGAGGACATGTCATCTAACGAATGTCCATTTTTTAAGATTAAGCGATTATATTAGGTCAATGCAGCAGAATTTCATAATTAGAATTAAAATATATACTTCGTATATGGCTTGCAAGTGAAAGTCACTTAACAGGAATATCATATTGACAAATGTCGAAGATTTCAAATTTTGGTATCTTAAAAAAGAGATACAGGAAACTTGTGAGTTGATCATTTATTTTTCATTAATGTTCACAATAATTCAGCCTCGTAAGAGGATTAAACCTTGGGTCGTATTTATTTACGTTGTACAACATTTTGATATTGGATCTTTATCCAACACGATATTGGATTTTTAAAACAAAAAGAGAAAAATCTTATGAATACTTCTGGTCAACAATCAAAACAATTTCACTTACTAACTTTACAGTACTCTTGAGTACATGTTTTTCTTTAACAATCATAGTACTGTCGTCGAAATATTCATAACTGTTTCTTCAAACCAGCAGATATTGATTTCTGCAATCACAAGTAAAGTTTACGATAGACGAACAATCTTGTAGAAAGGATAATATGATAATATTGATGTTTTTACAGTAAACCGATTACAGGTAGGCTTTTAACAGACTCATATTAAACTCCATTCCCTATTAAACATAGGCTTTCTCACTTAATCCCATTCACTTCAAACTATCATCATCCATTCAAATTTAAAATATTCCTATCATTTTAAATATTCATATCATTTGGAATCGGTATTTGACTTGAGGGAGGGATCGAAGTAATGAACTAAAGGGAAGTACCAGAAGTTGATGGTAGAAATGTGTATATGAGAAAAATTAACTCTTTATTCCGATTGGTGATCTTCAAAGGTGTTCGACAAAGATCCGAGTACGCAGACAGCATGCCACAAGGTATTATTGTCACAATGTCGGAGACTGGCTACACAAACGGAGAGCTTTTCTTGACGTGGCGGCAATATTTTCAGCGGTACCGCCCGCGCGGTATATGTATTTTGATACTTGATGGCCATGCGTCACATCATTTATTGTTTTGCCTGGAGTACTGCTCTCAAAACGACATTGAAATTATTTGTTTACCTCCTCACACCACACATGTGTTACAGCCTCTAGACCGAACAGTTTTCAAACCACTCAAGACTTTCTACAATCAAAGTGCCTCTATGTATTTACGCAACAACCCAAGCAACTCCATAACAAAGTTTAATTTTGGCAAGATTTTCAAGGAGGCGTGGAATAAGACTGCGACTGCTGGGAATGCAGTTAACGGGTTTAAATGCACGGGAATCTTTCCTTTGAATCCGAAAGTAACTCATCCTCCATTCAAATTTTAAATATTCCTATCATTTTCTGTCTATACTGAGGAATTTTTCTTTCAATCTTCCGAAGATAACTTCAAATTCGATCCAAGCGTAGCAAGTTGCCCCAAGCATGCTCTTTTGCAAACCCATCTATCTTTATCCATTAAGATATACATAAAACCTTATTTGACGAGTTTTTTCGGCGCATGCTGTTAGAGAATACAGTTGGGGTTCTCTACCGGGTCATACTCTGTATTTATGCCGGCGTTTTGATGTACGAGTTGTCTATCGTCAATAGGGAAGGCCCTGATGACGATGTATAATCCCAAGCTTTGGAAATATTAAACTTAAATCCAAGTTCAGTAAACGTTACGCCAATTTTTCTGAACCTAACTAAATAAGATATTTGGAATCGGTCTTTGACTTGAGGGAGGGATCGAAGTAATGAACTAAAGGAAAGTACCAGAAGTTGATGGTAAAAATGTGTATATGAGAAAACTTAACTCTTTATTCGCATCTTTACCTGAAAACGCAGCTGAAAAACCAAAACATCTAGTTCACCGAGATTAAAATAAAAATACATCCTACTTACGATTGCATTCAATTTCAAGGTAGATTGTTACAGGGACACCGCAATTTACTCACCTGAGAAGAAAAGAGAAGATCAATTACACAAACTGGCACAATACGAAATCAAAATGAAAGGAAATAATACTTTAATACTATACTTAAAAAACACATAGTCTTCCAATCAATACTTTTCGATTGGTTACGATGATAATCCTCTTCTCTATGATTAGACAGCGGGGAGTTAATTCAAATTAGCTTTTGCATCACCCTGATCATAAGAGTGCGGAAAATATGCTGCATTCACCAAAAGTTCGACAATATGTATAAATACCTACATATCAAACAGCAGCAACCCATGGAACAGCAGAAAAACGATCAAAAGACTCTTGAGTACATTAGGGCTCCAAATAGAGAGCTGTAGCTATGGACACAAAAAGGGCAACTGAGGCATGGGGGAAAGGGCAACTGAGGCATTACCAAATATTTCTTATCAAATCAACTCATTCTGCTGAAACAAATTCCATTTCTTTGGAGGATTGTACTGCTTGATTTGAAAGTCCAGCAATATCCGTAAGATTATAATATAGACATAACAGATAAAAGAGGGCATCAATTTTTTCCATTAGTTTTGTATGTTTTCTTTTTTATTATCCTTTGCAATTTTACCTTAATCTCTAGGTTTTATAATATGGCTTCACGTAAACGGCTTCCTTAAGAAGTTATTTCAAGAGCATCGTTACATAGACCTTCGATTAAATATAAATACCTGGGAACCTATAGTTCATTCCAGTACTTTACTGAACACATACTATTATTACCTTAGCTTCCCATATTCGTATAAAATTGTTCACTTTGCATTAAAATTCTACCCATCTGTTTTAGTATAGTTATTTGGTCTTACTTAACTTCTTGCTTATAATAAGCGTAATTTTTAAGCTTGCTGTTTAAAAAAACTGATAAAAATATATTGTTATGTGAACGGGTGGAAATTTACTGAAAATACTTTGGTGTATCTAAATAATGGATGATTTATACACATACTAGTGAAATTTTATAAAATCCATTTTATTGTCAACAACCGTAAAATTATATTTTTTCTATTGTCTCATTGTAAGACTGTAATTTTGATTTCCTCAATAATCGTCATTTGTTCTTGGGTGACTAGCCGCAACTATAAGCCACTATTATTACAGAAAAATTCTTTCATAGATTCCCACTACGTCAGTCGTCTACGTCTAGTGTCCTCTTCGTTCCTAGGGGAGTCTTCAGGTCGAAATAATTTGCATTGAATTTAGGCCGCTGTTTATGGAAATTGAATGGTGGTAGGCACGTTGGTTTTCTGGTCTAGGATAGACGGAAATAGTTGAAAGAAAAATATGAAGCTGCACTCAGAAAAGACTTGCCAAACGTTCCAGGCAAAGCGCTAATGAGGAATGATTCCCAAAATAGGGTTTCGAGGTGAATATGGGGTGTGATTTCACGGCCTATGATTGAGTCACAGTGATCTTTTCATGGCGACTGGGAGTCGTGATAGCAAAGCTCCTGGGAAACAATCGTTCCGTATTCCTCCACTCTAAGTCAATAGAGCTCTATCGCTCCCGTCACTCCGGAGCTACGTGCTTCTAGAACCTCGTAGCTCCGGAGAGGTTTTCCTCCGGAGCGTTGTCGCTTTCGTGACTATTTTGGAGCAATCTGTCTCAGAGCACGTAATGTATAGCTTGTATCCAAAGTCTCAGGTTTTCGTGTTGTGACCAGTTGAGAGCTGTGACGAATAAACCCTGACACACACATCTCTACTTTTCGGTATAGTGGTCGTTGTCATTTATTTGATGTCGCTGTCGCGCATTTTTCCGTCACGGGATAAACACCTTTTGATTTTACCTGCTGATCAAATCAAGTCTAGGAGAACAAGGTTCCATAAGGAAATCAACATTCAGTGGACACAATTAACTCTCATGGTGGTTCATTTCTTGGGTAAATCTCCACAATGACACTGGCGTGACGCCGCCTATAGCAGCGGGAAAATTACTATATTACCTACATTGAATTTCAATAACTGCTGGATAATTCTTCCAGTGTTCAACTCATATACCCTAAAGTTGTGTCCTTCAAATTACCCTGGAGTTTGACTTGGTGGTCTACATGGTGTTAAGGTAAGCTCACGGTGCATACAGTTTGGCAACAGCGTTCTCCATAATGCCCGTACCGCCACCAAAATGTGGAACGCACCACAGTATAAATATAGCCCAGGAGATGGGCGGCTCAGTCATATCCGAGCCCTCGTCGGGGTCGGGGGCGAATTCGGAGAAAGAGGTGAGGGTTGCGGACATTTTTTGGAGGTAAGAGAAGACACCGAGAGAGAGGATCAAGGGTGGGGGGTTTGCGTTTCGAGGGGGTGGAAAGGGTAGGGAGGGCGGAGAGAGGATTTGAAGTTGTCAGCGGAGAGGGAGGGAGGGAGAGGCGCAGGCAGGACGCCTCGGCACGGACCAGGGGGGTGGAGGAGAGGGAGGAGGCGAAAGAGGAGGAGGATGAGGCAGGGGCCGCAGTTGTAAGCGGGCACGCACGGCAGGCGTGACGCTGGAAGCAGCGGGGTCACAGCCGCGTGACTTCCTCCGTACGTGGCCATCGGGCGACCTACGCGGCCTGGAAGCCATCCAGCCATGAGGGGAGGCAAGCGGGGAACTCCCAACAAGCAAAGGTTATCCCGTGGAAGGAGGGAGAGATATGGGGGTTTGCAAGAGTTTGAAACGGTTGGAAATGTGGGAGAGGGACTGGGGTGGAGGTGGGAGAGAAAAAGGAGGGGGTATCAGAGAGGCGCATGGGAAGATACAGGGAGATGATGTAAAAAATGAAATCTAGGTAATACGGGTCGCGCGACACTGCGCATGTCTCCCGGCGGCTTGCGACAATGGTCCGTTCATTTTATATTAGAAAATTTCGTGCGTCTTTTGACGGCCAAGTTGGTCTGACAGCGATCCAGCAGCTAGTACTTCGGGGAAAAGGGCACCGTATAATTGAATAATTTAACAAACCTCCTTCTTCATTATCTCACTTTACATTTGAACGGATCCATGCTAATCAGTATTATAATTTGGGTATAGTTACTACACCTAAATTAAAAGGAATCTCAAACCAAGGATTAACTAAACCAATAGGTGCCCAAAAGAGCTTGCTATAATTATAATTAAAGGTACACAGAAAAGAAAGTTTAAAACGTTGAAATATTACACCATTATCAGCCTCTAGTCTACAAAAGGAGCCAAACTACATCATAATATCTTGAGGGGTTTAGAAAACATTGCCTACGCAGCTAAAAAGACTCAAGAATATTAAGCCATAAGATAACAACAGTTGCGTATGCCAAGTGTAGACTATTTTTTTCCAACATTCGAACTAATTCACCCTTTAAATAATTACTCGGGATGCAACTCGTTCTTGAGTACCGAACTAACTGTACTCTTTACCTGATTATTTACATGATTACCTGATTGAAGGGAAAATAAAATTTTGAATCAAGTTCGAATGCGGTCGAAACAAAAAATTAAGTCCGAGATAGACATCGATGACATAAAATTGGTTCGAATTCACAGGAGCGAACGACAGCTGAAGTTACCTGAGATATTGAGAATAGGTGACTGTGCTGGAGAGGGAAGGATAATTTTGGGAAGAACAGAGCAGCGGAGAGAAACCCGGCGTAAGCTTTTGCCAACTCTGACCAAAAGGCCACAGGAGGTTCACCGACTAATATTCCACCCGACGGGCGGAGTGCCTTACTTGTAAAGCTTCCGAAATGGCACCCAAGTTTAAACTCATTGGAAATTTCTATCATTTCCATACTATTTTCAGCCAGATCATTCAAAAAGTCTCGCAGAGAGAGGACGTCGTTATACAGGGTAAAACATCAGAAAATAGGGTAATCGGTAACCTGAGCAAGCAAAGGCATTCACGTCCAATTAAGAAGAGAATTCAATAGTAAAATGACATCCATTCATAACATTTTCAAAATATACAAAATATATGCAAGAATATTAAATTAATCAATGATGTATGAGATAATAAGTAGTAAAAACGCGGACATTATATGAAGCGTACTGCCAGTGACGTGCCTGTGACTCAGTATCACTGAGGACATGGGACCTGCTGGCCGTGAGGTAATAAGGTCACACTTTGCCTCATTCGCGGGCATTTAGACAAACATCCAGCATCTCATCATAGTTCAAGTGGACTTGAGTATAAAAAATAACCACCACCGACGAGAAAATATTGATTCGATCATTGTATTTTTTATAAACGACTTTCTCGGGGCCAAGATAGTTGGAAGTCCACCATCCAATAAAACAAACGACAAAAATTAATTAATTTCTGAGGAAAAAGAAATAAAAAGACCAATATGCAGTTATCCGCCTGTCTTAATGTCATAAATAAAAGATAGCCACTATTTCTGGGAGTTGATTTTTCTGATCAGCTAATTCACCAAATGCTATCGACTAATGTCTCTGATGAGAGTATAACTGGCGAATATCGTCGAGCTCCTAAAGAAGGTCGAGGAAATTTTAACAAGATCTTATTACAAAAATGTGGAATTGGAAGAATTTTATTTCCTCTAGCAAATGATATTGCTTTTCGACATTTTAAACAAGGTTAATAAAAACTAATATATCTTATCCGCTACCCCGGAATTCTAAGCATGAACAAGTGATTTACGGGTCTCCTATTGGAAATTCTTAATATTTTCTTAAAATTCCGTCATTATCAAATTACTTTGGAGATAATAAAGGTAGATAGGACCCTGAAAGAGTATAAAACCGGGAGGAGATTCTCTATCATCAATACCTACCTTAGCTGGTCGAATACTAAAAAAATAAATATTACGTACCGATCACTTTTCACCTTTCTCACAATTTCACCTACCACCATGATTTGAACAATATAGGTACTTCGATAATAATGACGAAATTTGTCAGTAAATTAAACTATGTGGAATGTCCTAAGTGATTTGGATTTAATAAGGACATCACGAAGTTTTACAAAGTAACGCCTTCCATCCGTCTCATCTACGAATTTATGTATCTCTGTCCGCTCATGAGGGACATCGACAAAACTTTGGTATCGCAGAACGACAACCATGGCAAAAAAATACGGCCACTTCTCAGCGTTAAAACGGCGTGAAGTACAGCTTCCGCGTACCATGGCCACCCTTAAGGACTGAAAAACTGTTTTGTTGGTCACGCACGCGCATTCCAACCCGCCAAACCCATAAATACGTTTGGCTTTCGACAAAAGCGGAGGAAGCGAGCGAACGACTGCTTCGGAGAACGCAAGGCAAAGGACAGAAGGGAGACACGACGAGCGGTTCGGAGAAGTAAGTACTTCATTATGATGGAGTAGTCTCCCGGCGAAGCGGCCTTGCTTTTTGATTCACGATCGTGAGGCGCCATGGGTGGGGCAGGTAAGGGAGGAAGCGGGAGGAGGGGTAACGCAATGCATGTACAGATAAGACGCGTTTGCGTGGAAGAAGTGCCCAAGTACCACTCATTGGCAACAGCGATTCAGGGAATGACGCCGAAGAAAAATACTTCACGGCGATCTCCGGAATCCATGCATCAACGGAATTTTCTCGATGAATCTAGTGTTTACTGCGGGTTTCTCCAAGATAGCCGCTGGATGTCATTGCTTTAGCTCCTAATACGGTAAAAATACACACTGAACAAAAGCATTTAAACTTAAGGCGGCCGTCAACAGCAAAGGACACGGTTGAAAGGGCTGAATTAACGCTGAAAAATAATTCATTCAGTTAGATACATTTTATTAAAATGAATGGAATAAAATTACAGGTGAGGATCGATAAGCCATTAAGCGTTAATAAATAGAGAAAGGATTCCCGTGAAAGCTTATAATTGTAAGTTCGCGGAATGAGGGAGTAAAGGAATGTCTCGCAAGAAATGGGTACCGCAATAGGCTATGGTCTTATTCGTGAGATAGGAGAGGAAAAGCAGAAAAAGTCATTCGCCTGAACTAGAAATCGAACAAATTCCCCAAATTCTTGCCTCAGTTTGACCAATACAAAATTACCATATTCAGGAAAATTATTTTTTCTTTGTCAATCATCTCATGCATGGTGAGAATTGGTTTTGACATTCAACAGTGCTTAACAATTTTGTATTTAAATTATAGACTACTACTTATAATTAATTAGTATTTCAATCCTCCATCAAAACAATCTATCAGTTAAAGGAAGGTTTCAATAGAAGTGGGTTAAAATACACGTAAACTTTTACACGTGCAGGGCCCTATCTACCATGAGTATTCCATTCTTATTCCCAGTATACGAGAACCTATCTTCATCCCAAATATGAAATTCATTCTATTACCAGCAATAATGTAGTCAGAATTGGAAACTTGAGGCAAGAAATTCGAAATAAGACTAAAGAAGAAAAAGGCCGTGAAAGGAAAAAATTGCCAGCCTAAAGTAATGTGAAAAAATCATCTATACCCTGTGTCTGCAGTTTATGAGGTTTCCAATATTCTGCGCCTAAATAGCACAATAAAACCATAGCTAAAAACTAAAAGTAAGCATTGCATAATTTAATGCGACTTTAAAACTGAAATATTCAAAATTTTTCCCGAACTCCACACACCACGGGTCTTTTAAGCGGATGGCAGGGGGTAAATTAGGCGTTGATGCAATACTCTCAGGTAATTTCAAAATTTTCGATCTCAGGGCATAATGATAACTCCTTCACCATAAAATCTTTATTTCACGAGTTTGCAAACGCGACGATTGTTGAACAGTTTTGATGAGGCCAACTGGCATGTATCAAGAGGTCAAAGAAGGAATTTTCATGGTAAAGACGAATCATTTTTGGAGTGCACTTTGATTAGTCTTTAAAACTAGCTGGCATGATGATATCAACGAAGGATATTCCGCCTGGCAGAAACTTTATTCGTTTATATGAATATTTATATGAAAAATGTGAATTTTATACTTCGAAAGCATTTTGAATTACGAAACTTCGTCTTCTTTCTTTCGAAACTTTCGAAGTTGGAAACTATGGCACACGCCAAGTTGAAGAATACTGTGATTACTCTTTAATTGATTATATAGGCATTAAAGATCATTAAATGCGTCATAAATAAATATATTACACCATGGAAACATTACTACCCCTTGACAAAAGTTGGAATGAGCAAGGGGAATTTTCTTCATAGCTCCCTCAGAAAAATGGCACAGCTTAAAGTACTTCATTATACGTGGTTCTAAATTCATGTAATGAGCTAATTACTTACGATAGCGTCAAGTATATGATAAAACTCCACGCTAGCGAATAATTTAGTCAAATTATACACATAAAGCTATGTCATGTTCAATTCAACACTCGAGTGCTGGGTAACGAAAACACAGGAAGGAAGCTGGCAGACGTAAGTTTGTGGTTACAGTCCGATACTCTTTAAATATTTCCCGGGTGTTTTCCTCAATATGTAAGGGGAGAAAATAGCAATGAGCAAACACAAGACACAATAAGGCCTTCCACACTTGAGCAAGCGCGAAAAATAGACGAGATACGCGAATCTTAATCTTCGCGTGCCTTACCGGGTCCTTGGGGGAGTAAATTCAAATTATACGAATCTAGGACTGATAGACGCGTTCCATTATCCTAAAAAATCGGTGTTTATAGGAATCGTTTACGAGTCAAGGCCAGATGTAACCCAAACTTCAATCATGACACGGCTCTTTGAATGCAGGCTGTTATCGTGAATGCCCTGTCAGCGTAGTAGATAGTTCTCTCCGTCACGCGAAATGTATCCTTGCTATTTCTACCGTGACGATATTCCTCGGACATCCTTCAGGGAGCGCGAGGTCCGAAAAAATATTTTGGCCTCGCGAACTTATGCGTCCGCCGCAAAACAGGGTATCTACTCCTGGATCATCCGATCTAAGTTGAAGACCCCTCAGAATGAGGAGTAAGAATACGTACCTACATAAGTTATGGCATATACGCCAAGCCATTAGATTTAAAGTGTGTACAACAAGATTTTAAAGATCTTAAAATCATTATCGTTCAATCTAATTATTTCAGCTTGAAAAGAACAAAATAATACGCTACTAACCTGAAAATCATAAATTGTTTTCGCAGAACAATACCGATTCTCATTAGGTTTCATTTCACTACTCGAGAATTAAATCGAATAACTGCATTTAATTTTTATTCGCATTGAGGTTCTTAAAACCCGATGTTTTACGATACTTCTGTGAAAAAAGGAACTATAGTCGGATATGGCAACCACTGATGATGCCAAAATAATATTTTAAAAGACATCAAGAGTTGATGTGGGGCGAATTTCAGCTGAAATAAAAATTGTTATTTTCAAGATACCCCTCATACTCCTCATACTTCATACCATGATTGGCAACGTTCTCAGAGTACGCTTTCCTAACGGCAATGCTTTACAATTTTGTATGAAATAGTTAAGGAATTATAAGGAGCTCACTCCTCACCAGCAACACGCAGGATGTTTAAAAAATGCTTATTTCAAGATCGCCACAATTTTCGCCCAGTTCTCCGCATCGTAGGGACGCATGGTAAAAGAATTCGTACGAGAAATTGGGTGCGATATGTTGCTGCAGGCGAATATAAATATTAAAACTTCAGCGGCGGGACTTCCTGACATAACATGAAGCTGTGGCAGTTCAAGAGAAGCTGTGACAGTTCAGAAGACACTGTTCCATATTTTTAGAACCAGAGGAATTTATTACCACTTGAAAAACATTTAGGGCCAGTTTTATAATGTCTAGTTAAACTTCAGGTCAAGTAACGTGGACGTTAAGTTAATGTTCACGTTAACGAGAGGTTCGGTTTTATGAAGCAAATCGAACCTCCGGTTAGTTGTCGTGAGCTCTAATGGCCGGAGAGTGTATTAAAAATAGTTCTCATACCACAAAAAACAGAAAAAAATTAATAACGATAGTAAAAATATCGCAACAGAGGCATTTTTAAGTTGTTCATGTGCTCTGAAAGAAGCAATCGTGCAAACTGGGCGAAAAGGGGTGATCAAATTTTAGCAGTGAGTAGCAAATGCTGTTCATAGAATTTATTTTGAATGAACAAGGCGTTATTTTAAATGAAAAGACTAAAGCTGTAACATGGAATACCTATAAGAAAAGAACAAATATTAATCGAATGCTTTCATAGATAATTCACAACCGATAAATTACTGATACGTGATACATTGACTTAGGAGAGTGAAAGGTCAAGGATTGTCATTCAATTCTATCGTAACAATTGTGAAGGTGTGGTCTCAACCTCGAATTAAATATACAGAAGAAAAGGAACATTCTGTGTACCTTAAGTACAGTATCACATCTACATCTACAGAAAAAGATTTACTGTCTGCCTATTGTCACAATTCTAACTATTCATGACGACGATCACAGCTGTTATGGTCCCGAATGGTACGCGGAAAAAAATGACATTTTATATCTATCGGTTCTACAATCTAGCTCTCTAATTTTAATGGGGCGATCTAATCTGCCGTAGTACGAGGGGGTTAAAAGTATGTTTTTCACGTCGTCAGAGAAATGATTTTCCTGAAATTTAGTTAGGAGGTTAAGCCTATAATTTAATCTACGCTGTGGTAGCGATCCCCATCCTAATTCTTCTAACAGTTCAGACACACTAGCCAACTTATCTTAGGTATTTAATGGTGACATGCCAGACAACAGGGTCACATGCAGCCAGATGGCCAGCATCCACATAACAGCATAACATAACATAATACTATATACACTAGTAAACATGGTGGAAACTAATGTCATTATCATTAAATTTTCACGCTGAAAGATTTATAAATTAATGTTATGCTCCATTTCCAGTGTTTGCCATCTGTCTCAGCAATGATGGCTGAGCACACAAGATCATCTTCTTATATATTAACTAGCCCATTAACTTCAATAAAAATTATAAACTAAAAGGAATGGTTTTACACTTTTCATGGTATATAGTACTTCTTTGAAGAAATGTTATAACCAGAGGCAGAGCTATTATTTATAAAGTAAATAATTTATTTAAACAATTATCACCTAAAAAAATATTTTTGACAGAGTTAAATTGCCAACTAGATACAAGGCTGGAGGAAAATATGAAAGAAGTATTGAGAAGTTGTAAGTTTCTTATGAATCACCACCAGAATTATTTTTGGTTTGACAGGAAATAATGTTTCATATAGAAAATTTCTGTTTGTTTCATAATAAGTTTCCCAGCCATCATTCAGTTAAAGAATTAAAAGGCACTGAGAGCAACAGACTTCTTCAAGCAAAACTTGAGCATGTGGCACTACAGAAGAGACTGCTTTTGGAGACTGACAAGAGAGAGATATCTTTATGATATTCAAATCTGGATTGGAAAAGTAAAATTTAAATAATAAAGTGTTTATTGAAAAACTAATTCTGCTGTTTTTTCACAATAACCGAATATTATATATAATATCTACCAATACAGCTAATGATTAAAGGTCATGTCAACTATTCCGCCACGTTAGCAGCTCCATATATCCTGACGTTTCGAAGAATTACTAGTTCTTCATCTCCAGGGGTTCTCACTTTAAAACTAAATAAATATCAATACCAGCTAAATTGAGTGGATGGCATTCAGAACCCCTAAGGATGAAAAACAAGTCATTCTTTGAAATGACAGGAGTCATGGAGCTGCTGACCCAGTGGAACAGGCGAGTTTTTTATTTGCTAGATATATGCTGGGAAAATTTACAGCCTTCCAATAGAGCTAATACTTGCCTCTTTATTTAATTTCGAATTGAGAAATGTCCCTATTGATATCCATTTAAAAATGAAAGACAATGGTAACTTTCCACACGGAATTTTTATTAATTACCGACCGAGGTACCAACCATGATACCGACCTTGATAATGGCTCTAAGTGCTGAAACCTTGGTTGGTAATTATTAAAAATTCTGTGTGGAAAGTTACCATTGTCTTTCATTGTGAAATGTATATCAACATGAATTACTTCCGCAAAGTTGAGCCTGATACGCTTTTATATTGGGAGATGTCCCCCTTTATCAGATAATAGAGATGGGGAAATATCATTGTATGTGGGTAGCAGATGCCTCACTTTTTAGCCTGTTTCCCTAAAAATGTAGTATATGTTCATGTTATTTAAGACACTGTATGAAAGGTGTAAGGTGAAAGAAACTATTAGATAATGTAATAAAATCAAGTGAAGAAATAGATGAGGAAGAACTAGGAGAAGATATTTTACAGGAAGAATTTGAGAAAGCATTGCAAGATTTTCCAGGTAGGAAAGCAGTAGGCTGTGATGATATTCCCTCTGAGCTGATTAAAAAAAGCTGGTGACAAATTGAAAGTTTCTTTACTACAACTTATAAGAAAAATATACAAGACGGGTGAAGTTCCTGAAGACTTCCAAAAATGTGTTATGATTCCTATACCAAAGAAATCATCTGCTACGAAATGTGAGCAATATCGCACACTCAGTCTATTAACACATGCCTCAAAAATACTTATAAGGATAATCCTTAAACGAGTTGAAAGAAAGTTGGAAAACACTTTAAGTGAGGACCAATTTGGATTTAGAAGAGGAGTGGGGACTAGAGAGGCAATACTCTCTTTAAGGCTTCTCATTGAAAAACAAATATCTAAAAATAAACAAACTTATGTTGCATTCGTTGATCTTGAGAAAGCATTCGATAATGTTGTATGGCCAAAAATGTTTAGGAGTTTGGAAAAAGTTGGACTTAAATACAACGATAGAAGAATAATAATTAAAACATACCAAAATGAAACAGCCTTAATTAGAAATAAGAATAAAGAAGATACAGCTATAATAAGGAAAGGAGTTAGACAAGGCTGTCCTCTATCACCAATAATTTTCAATGCATACATCCAAGAAGCAATCGATAAAAGAAGGGAAAATGTAGATGTAGGAATCAAAGTAAATGGGAAGAAAATAGATATGTTACGATATGCTGATGATATTGCCATAGTTGCAGAAAAGAAAGAAGATTTAGAAATTATACTTAACGAAATGAAAATAATTCTTAGAGACCAATATGGAATGAGGATAAATAAGCAAAAGACTAAAGTGATGGTACGCGGTGCTCAAGACTGCTGTGAACCTGTAAGGATAAGAATAAATGATGAAGAACCAGGACAAGTTACAGAATTCAACTACTTGGGCAGTAAGATAACAGAAGATGGAAGGAGTAAACGAGAAATTGTGAATAGAATACAACTAGCAAAAATAGCTTTCAAAGATAAAAAAAGACTGGCTTGTAAAAATGTTAGTTTGGAAGTAAGAAAGAGGGTTATGAAAGCTTATGTTTGGAGTTTGGCCCTTTACGGGTGTGATAGTTGGACTATCGGGAAACGTGAAAAGAATAGACTAGAGGCCCTAGAAATGTGGTGCTATCGAAAGATGCAGAAAATCAGCTGGCGAGACAGAATCACCAATGAGGAAGTGCTGAGAAGAGTACAAGAAAATAGAAATCTCTGGAGACAGATACAGACAAGGAGACTTAAACTAATGGGTCACATTCTACGATGCAATGATTTTATAAAATGAATAGCTGAAGGTTTTATTGAGGGGAAAAATCGTAGAGGACGTCCTAGACTAAGCTATATGAAGCAGATTATCAATGACTCTGGATGCGTCTCATATGGTGAAATGAAGAGGAAAGCTGAGCAATTAGCGGAATGGCGTGCTATTGCCAACCAACCCATGGGTTGATAACCGAAGAAGAAGAAGATGAAAGGTGTGGGGTGATGATATATCATGAAAACATGTAGGCTATGAAAATTGTCAGGGCTAGATTGTACGAGATTATTCAGAGTTAGACATAATGGAAGACAACGATAGGGCAGAATGATCACATAGAAATGAATTATTTGAAAAAAATAGTTAGCACAGGCTTTGGCTTATAATTGCTTGAGGTAGGAAGTAATTGGAAGGACTCTGAGAAAAACCATTGATAAAATAATTGCCAAAAATAATTTACAAAGCACACTATCATACTGATACAAAAGCAGGAGGAAAAAAACTTTGGCATATGGCTAAGGAGGTGTGAAAGCAGATGAACATGGACCAAAAAGGACTGTGACAAGGAACAGAAGCAGTGGCGTATCTAGGTTTGGTCCAATGGAGGGGCAAACCGGAGATCTAAGGGGAATTCCCCCTTGTACTAAGTGGTACCCTTCAATAATTTCGATTTTATCTAGGGTAAGTTTCGACCCAAGGGGGGAGGCCCCTTACCTCCCCCTCCCCATATATCCACCCCTGAACAGATGACAACACATTAGATCTGATATTTATATAAAGGAAATCAGCGGTAATTCTCTGCTGCATTATAAGAAGATAGATGACTGGCCTTGACAGAGTGTAGAGGACTACATAATAGTACAAATTATGGTTATAGCTACTAAAAAGTGTGGATCTCAATAAGTAGATTTGCCAATGATGGCCATGCAGATCGTTGAGATGAGACAGAAGTTTTGTGTTGAGTATTAAAAAAACTTACAAATTCCAAATTCCTACTAACAAGCAGCACACATTTACAGAGACAATGGCAATTGTGAATATATTACTTCACCTTTACATAAGCAATGAGATGGTACGGAATAAACATGCAATTCTAATGTACAGAAAATTTTACCACATGAAATTTATTACGATCAAAGTGTTAAGATGCTGGATCTACAGCTTTCATTACACTATATAGAAATTCCGCTGTATCAGGTTTCCCTATAAAGAGGCATGACGTTGTATACTACAAACAGACATTAGAATCCTTGTCTCACACTACACTCATCTCTATCTGATCCTTGTAAACATTCTCTTAAATTACCATAATCGAGTAAATTGAATAAGCTCTTCTATAACTCAGATAACCAGCATTCCTTAACTTCTATTTGCCTACAAGAAAATTTTTCCATAACAACCTATACTCTCTCAGTAAGCCTAACCTTGCAAATATGATTGCTTTATCTGAATACATCTAGATTTCACAATATGTCAAAAGGTATTTCATGAAAGATTCATACAGTTCTCACACAGAAAGTGGCATCTCCACTACAGCACAAAAAGTATACAAGTTGAATATTATATGTATTAGCTCACAGATTTTCTCTTCTCCTAAGCTCAGAATTAGGCCAGACAATGCATGCAACGCTTCCATCATTTGTCCTAAATTAAAAATAAACAGCAGGAGTGTCGAAGTGTTATATGACAGGGAAAATTTTCAGTTAACATCCAATATTCTAAAGATTTATCTTAAAATGACATATACCAAGACATAAGGATATCACATTCATCAGTTTTAATTCAATTGAGTACCTATATCACATACATTCCTCCCTGCAAACCACCTCAGTGGTGGGTTAGCTGAATGCCCTTGCTCATTTGGTTCAAGTAGCAATCAAAGATGTTGAACCTACTTCACTATCATAATGGTAATTTTTTAGTAGATAGAGAAAGGAATAATATCCAATTTGTGACTTAATGCCAAGACTATTTAAATAATTTATTTAAACACAAGCCGGTGATGTTTTTACAGAACTGAGTATCCTCCTCGAGCAACAAATTCTTGTACAATAGCAGTAACATCGCATGATTAATGAATATAACACTTCAATGAAAGAATTTGTACATCTATGTGTCACTAATCTACCATAAACTATCATTTACTATCTTTAAATTTCATAATATTTTTCGCAATAGTGTAGCATTCCTCAACGTGACACTTGTGCATGGCTTTAATTCATATGATGTTCATAATTTCATGACACAGCACGTTTCTAGGAGTTCTATTACAACTGTATTTATGCAAGGAATGAACAAAATGTACACCACGAAGACAGTACGGTAAAATTAATGGATTGCTTTAGTGCAGGTTCTCAATCACTAAATTCACTCTCCCACATACATTCTCATTTTTTTCTCTACTTGAACATTCAAAAGTGAACAAAAGATGAGACACGGACGGATGATACTTAAAACCAGTAGAATATGAATGCTATCAGTGACTCAAAAGATATTTTGGTCGTTCACACAAAACAATGCACGTCCAGGAACGAAAATACACAAACGCAAATACACTCATACCTCACAGATGTGTCTTATTGATGCCTCACCTGACAGATAAATAATTCCTTTCAAACAGAGAGAGTCAGAAGAAAACGTGTACGAGACTTTACCTTGACGAATATAATAAATGTAACCAAACTATCGACTGAAGCCATTTCATCTGATTTTTGCTACACAATAAAATCTCATGGGTATGATTATTGCTTTCAGATACGCTCATGCTGGAGGCATAAGCATCCATACTTAAGAAATACATTAATAAACAATCGTGTTCTTCAATCACCATTTAAGAAATCGTAGTAATTTCCTGCACTTCCAGCATATTGCACCACGAGCGAGATTAAAGTCATCAAACACCTTTTCTGCTCAGACTACTCACAACATCACATACATTGCTTAACTTCCAAATTTCCAGGGGTATTGAAGACAACGCCACCGCGACTTTTCTGAATCCCTCAGCTCACAAGCACGTATCACTCAATCGAGGAAAGTTGTTCACTAATATGTACGGGGTCTTGCCTCACTGGAAATTATGTCTTTACATTAGCACAATGTAAGCTACCGACGACTCTAGGAATTCGTGAGAAACGGCATAAAACTACAGAGAGCTCAAAAAATGGCTTCAAGGTTTACTAGATATTCCGGGCATCTTCACTATGGGTGTCCGTATCTAGCGATTCTTAGAGTTTTTTTCCCTTAAGTAACCTGGAAAAGAACTAATTCTTCTACGCAAATTTTGAAGTAGCTCTGATAAATATTAAATTGAAAAGAACCTGCTCCCGTCAATCATGATCACCAATTCATCATCGATGTGGTTCATCACGTCAATCATAAAATCCGCCATGATAGAACTCTATACCGCCGTGCAACGCGTCTATCTTCACGTTAACTCGGATAACCATTGCAAATCCTCCGTTATTGTAACGAGCACTTTAACGTCCAGATTGAGCTTAACCATCGATTGTAAAACCGACTTTTGAGCTAAGCCGGCCGTTAACGATTACGTGAAGTTTAACTAGACATTATAAAACCGGCCCTTAATGTCACAATTATTCCCGATGATTTGTAGCTTTTAGGCCCTGTTTTCTAAGCCTGGTTAACGTTGACCGCAAGATGACTCAGCCTTTTCGTTAACTTGGAGCAAATTAAACGTTTGGGTTTAATATACTACATCAGGCTGTCGGCTGACATGAGCGTTATCGTTAAGATAACGTATAAAATTTGGTTAATATTCCGAGAAAATATTTAAACAGTGTTTGTTATACCGGGAAAATTATTTATAAGAAACATACAGCACGCACATCGCGGTTTTCGACGGTTTTAAATTACAAAATTATTCAAAGAACGGTGAAAATAGAATATAAAAAACTATTCTAAGAAGCAAGAAATATATATTTCACCTAGGTTATACCAAATGCAACGCATCAAATAGTCCGCACGTACCATCTTCGCCGAGAGAAATGACGTCCGTACCACTTGCTTATCGGCTAATTACTCTCGTAATACTCTCCGTAAAGATTTCTCATTGCGTAATTACGTTCAGGATAATAAATATACGCTCGTTATGGCATTCCCTCTCATAACAGTTCAATTCATCCTTTCACTTAAATTCTTGGGCGAATGCGAACAATACTCCCTTGTTAAAGTACAACGTTGGTTTCACATACTAGTATGGCACGAGTATTTTAACGAAAAACGCCACACATTTAGCACCCTCAATGAAACTTGAGACAATAAAAGCGCAGAGAGAAAAACAGCGCCATGACTCACGAAGCATATATTTTTCACCAATTATAATTTTCCAAAATTGGTATTTGTAATAATACAAAAACGTCTTTCAGTTGAATTTATGCTTCACCGAAGTTGAAGACTATGCCGGTAGTTGTCTAGTCATATTCCACATTATACAAAATGGTAAGCCTATAACTGCATGGTTTTCAAGCAAAGTTTTCATGAAACATTTTCCTGAACCCCTACATTTTTTCACGAACAAGAACAATTGTAACAAATTATCATTATAATTATTGCTTTATAATCAAAATTTCAATGTGTCACGCCGAGTACAATATTCGGATACAACTTACTTTAACATAATTTCGTCTAGTTTTCCCATTTCTTGCCAATAAATCTAGTGATAAAATGCTTTCATGAAGGAAAACAATGCAAAATTTAATTCTTGCCTCATGTCTAATACTGCCCCCACGGTAAGTTCCATAAATGGAAACATTTATGTCAAATTCGGACCAAGAATTTTTTCAGCACATGTCAAAAGTTATTAAAATGTACAATCAATGACCAAAGATTACAGCTCCAGCCATATTAACTCTCAGGTCCAATTCCAGATCATTCACAACTTTAATAAGAAATGTATTCCGAGTTCAATCTTATCCCATAGAATCTGTCTTTTTCTCCGATATTATTTGAAATATTGGTGGTATGAATTTCAAAGAAGTAGTTTAAGAAAGGATCCTTAAAGAATTTTCTTTTATAATCATCAATTTTTGTTTTAGATTCAATATAGGAAGCACTTGATCAAAAATTATTCCAAATTTCCAAAAGCTAAGCTATAAATTATTTTAAAGCGTCACCTAAGCAACCTTAGCCATTGTTGGTAAACGAATGTTCATTCGGAAGTAGAGCATAGATTAAATTTATTGCCGGTGCACTTCACCTAAAATAAAGGAAAGAATGGTAAAAAGAATGAATGGATAATACAATTTTTTATTCTATACTACGGGTTTCCTCACATAACCCTATCTTCAGGTAAAAATTATTTTCCACGTCCAGGAAATATATACCTCAATGTAGGGTATTGGGTAGGGGTGACACTTTGTAAGATAGAGCCCCGACCACTTCCCTCTTACCCAGAAGTATACATAATATCTGGATGTGTGAATAATAACTAGTACCAAGAGATGTTACCAATACATTGACACAGGTATTGCCGAATTAAAAATTTACCAAACTCATGCTTTTTGGTGTACTCATGAGTACAACACATTAACTTCTTCAGTATGAGTGGCGGTGGAGTGAGCGAAGCCAAGGTAGTAGCATTGCCTTAACCGGTAACTTAGTCAATATTTCGCTATTAAAATAAAATTAGGGAGAGGAAAGAATTTTTTTTTTAAACCTCGAGGAAAATGTGGGTAGGTACTACCTATAGGTAACGAAGGGTGCGATTGTGACACTAGCAAAACAGCCGACTAAAAGAATATAGGGCCTAGGTTTGTTTTAAATACATGCACTAAATTAAAAAGTTGCTCAAATAAAGAATAAATATTCTCAGAAAAAAAACCAAATATCGCAATAAATTCCAACTCTAGGAGGGGTTTCCGGAACTCATGCACTCACTCCCCAGGCTACGTCCTTGCCTGTTCACTGGTACAAACCTTACTTTACTACCAGCATAGCGCTAGACTGATTGCTATTCATTCCCACATTCGTAGAAGAGCAAGTGCCTAAATAATTCGCTCACCCGTCTCATGTGAGAGATGGGGCCTCATTATTTTCCGCACATGCGGAAGTTGTGGTTCCCAACAGGATCCGCTAGATGTTTGATAAGTAGCCACCGGAAGGAAAGCGCCTAAAGTGTGACAGTATCAACGGAGAATATGAACGGGAGGTTTTTCATTCAAGAAAAAGTCACGCGGGGCTAAATTTAGGCAATGGCAATGACTAAGCAATATATCCAGAAATACATTTACTTCTGATAGCAAGAAAATTTTCGTCATCACACAAAATTTCCTGATGGAAGCGCTTCGATAAAAAAGGACATGACCCTCATCAAGCACCTGTTCTTAATTTATTCTAGGAAAGAATGCATACAGACTAAAAGTATGACAAGCACGGCTTTTGATTTAAGTTAATTTGTGTTCTAATCGAAAAACATAATTATAGAAAGCATCCTCACGCACCATTTCTTCACAGTACGTAGCAGAATGTGTCAAAATATGCGAGCTGTGAAAATAATTATTCTAAATTCAAAATGTACCCCAATTATTAACCCATCAACCCAAAGTAGGCCATTAAATAAATGTTGATAAGAGTCTCATTAACCAAAAGTTAAGCATTCTAAATAAAGATTTTTCATTGAGAACAGAGGAACCAAGCTTAAGTTTTACTCCAGCAATATTCTTCTCATAAGAAATTAGATTCCAACATTCCTCATCTAAATAAACCTTCCCCATTGGAAAATCACACGACTGCAAGTGATACGTGGTAATGTAATCATCCTGAGTAATAGTAGAACACTTGAATTCAATTATTCGTTCATGACTGAGTGGGTTCATTTAAAAATGCTATTTCCAGTTGATAATTACACCCAATCATGAACCATTACTGCCACTCACCGTGTCCCTTAGAATACGAAGCCTTTACTCTAGCTGATTCGATCACACCGACACAATCCTTCACTTTGAACTACTTCCCAGATACCAAAATTCAACCGAAAACAAGAAATGTGTAATCGACAAAATCCGAATATTGAGTGCGAATATAAGTAATAAACTGGTGTGCAACTGGAGACTGAAAGTCAAGACTGCGTTTGGAGATGTATGCTGGACTGTCATCTTCTCTGCCCTCGGTGGAAAAAACAAAGGAAGAGCGGAGGCATCACCAACAATTGCTACAAACAACATCATAAGCGTAGGTACACTTGAAAAAAGCCATCACACACAGTTTCCTTATAATAGGGACAAATGGTGCCATTTAGAGTTCATAATGGTGAGACACAGATTTGGAGACATAGCCATCAAACAATAATGATTTGCGGGGGAAGGACCCCATAACAACTTTGTTGCAAAAAAGTAACGTTAAATTCTAAAGAGCTTCTCATAGAGTAAAACACTAAACCAACCAATAATCTACAGCAAGCAATAAACGAGCGTAAATAACGAAATGCAAAAATTGAGGGTGAGAAAAGATATATACCTAACGGGCCAATCGAAAGAGGAATGCGGGTAATATGCTAGTAGTTATAGCAAAATTATTCCCAACCAACGGACGGTGGTACGCCAAGGATAGATCGTAGGTGTTTCGTAAAGTTAGATGAATTTATCTGGAACAATAACATATTTAGGGTGAATTTGCGTGCATTTTTATGAAAAATTTTTAATGAAGACCCATTTCATGCAGCAATCATCAGCAGCCGTCTTAAATTCGAATATAGGTACGTTTGTAGCCGTCTCTTCTCTCCGATCAGCCAACCGCTTAATTTCTACATCAATCTTCCCTTGGTGTCCATAGTTTTCCATTATATTCTTGGTCTTAATCAGTAATTCTTACAATTACTTTCTCCTTCCACTAGTGTTTGCAATAGGTTATGGTGTGGTAAATGTGTCCACTAAGTTTGTCTTTTAACGGCTACATCTCTCGAGTACCCGCTGCGCCAGAGTTTTTGAGACAGCAGCCTTTCCCTGTTGTTTCTAAAACAACGACGGACTTTTTCTTCGGACTCCAATACCATGTGAGAGTATGCTCTGATAAATTGCTATCAATATAAACATTATTTATACTTTCAATGGAGCATTCGTTTCTTTAGTACGTTCAGTTAAGATGAATGAGTGTGTCGTCATGCGCTGAAGTCGTCGTCATGGCTAGGAAGGGACTGGTCTAGGTGGGGGGGTGAGGACTCCCGACTGCTCTTGCCCGCGACGAGGCAAACAAAGCAGGCGCGGTGGCTGGTGGGGGAGGGGCGGGGAGAACCCTGTTCCACGGCGGAACACTACAAGCGTCCACTCGCCAACCCTCTCGACACACACCTTCAAAAAAGCGTCCCCTCTCCTTTATCCAACCCCCTCCCCACACCACTCGCCTCTCCCTCACCCCCACCAACCCCACGCAAAGCACACCACCCTCATCCCCCTCTCCCATCAGCACTCTCTTCTTAGAGTGTCTCGCTCCGAGCTTAGAGCCCTCTTCATCTTACGTCACGCGCTTCAAGGAGATGGGGAGGGGAGGGGCGGGCGTAAGGGAAAGGAGGGAGCTGTTGAAATCGGCTTTGAAGGCCGCTTCACCGGGAGTTTGAGCGCGTGCGTGAGCCACGGCTGCGTGACCGCGGCGATGCGATGGGTTGGTTCGGGAGTGGAGTGGGGAAGGAGAGATTTTCGGGAAGGAACTACACCTACATTTACCTCTATTCAGGACTTCGCGAGACACCGTCGAAGGTGATTGGCGGGAGATGAATTGTAAACGAACATGAACTACGCCACGGGAAAGGAAAACTATAGAAAAGATTCAAAAGTTGAAGATTTCACTTGTTGGAAGCTCGACTTGGCAGTAAAGCGAACGGTTGTTGTACGAAAAGTAGAATGTAGTAACGGCAACGAATCGATCGACACTAATTCAGTGTACCTGAATACCCCATTAAGATGCATTTTTCCTACATCAGTGATCATGATCCTTCGATTCGCTCATGTGAACTAGAGGTAGCAGTAGCGTTCTGGGGCAGGGCCTAATCCATTAGCAGATAAAGATGGTAACTACCCAAGCTTCTACTACGGCACATTCCTTTACAATATTTTAGAGGAAGAATTTTCTATCTCTATGATATGAATTAGTTTAAATGGCTTCAGGAATCGCATTTAGCGGTGGGGGAAAGCAAAGCCCCGAGTATATTCCCTGATAACAAAACAAAATGTAGCTAATAAATGACTTGCTCCGATAAATTCATTATCTGGACTCAATATTGTTTTTTCTATCCCTTCTTCTATATCTGGAGCTTATTAGGAATAATGATTTATTAAGACTACCGTAGCGATGGATTCCATTATATGGAATGCGATAGCAAGAAAGTGGATTTTTATTCATTGGTAAAACTTGTTTACTAGACGGACGAAGAGATTCACGTAATTTTAATTAAGCATCAGACAGTACGAAGCTAAATAGTTCTAAGTAGCTTCATTTACATCAACTATAGTCATATATGTATTAGCTTTACGTAGCATATTTGAGTTTATCTTACCAACCAGATTCTTGTTTATGCTCAAGTATTATAATACATTCTTTGTTATCGATTCTATTCATATGTACTAGCGATTGTAAAGTAATAATTGGGAAATATATTTTCAAAACAATTACTTATTTTTGTAGATGTCTGTTTTGATATATTTTTAGTGATAATACGAAGACACGATAACCTCAGGCAGAATTTACATTCTCCTAAGGGAAATCTTACGCTCAGATAAAGAGAGACATACTCGACAAGAGAGAACCAGCACGAGTAAAAATCTGGGGAATTTTCACTGACTTCCATTAAAACTTACCTTAAGCCCGTAGTTAGTTAATAAAGGGATGAAGGGATACTAATTTCCCTCGTTTTTAGCACCAGTTTTTATGTAATAGTTATGCATTTATTCGCGTAATAAATGCATTATCGGGCCCCCTTAATTGGGAGGTACAATAAAATTAGTATAGGGTATTAAATATTACGCAGCCATTTTAACCCCAATTATGTGAGGAAAGATCCATTTCTCCGCGTTCATTCTTACATGCTAGATGCTGTACGAAAAGTTCATAGTCATATGCTACAGGTTTACCTATCGTTGCGTATCCATGGGTTACCGTTTTAAGTACAGCATTCATGTACTCAGATACTTGACTACTTTGTTATACAATCAAATAGAGTGTTTGAAATACAATAAGCCTACATTTACTCCATAAATTACGCAAGTTAATTGCCAATCGTTATATTAGCACTATTGATCCAAAGATTTCATTCAGTCGAGCATGAGAAAGGGCCCGTTTCAAAATCTGATCAATCTACAGGAGGTCATGAGGGGTGATAATTCTGTTTTTATAAATTTATCAATATTATTTTTGCTTTTATGTTGTTGCTCTTCGTTGAATATCTACCATACCCGTACTCTTCCCAGTGAGATTTCATGTATAAAATCAATTCTTATATTAGCATCGTATGATAGGAACTCGCCGTGTGATTTAGGGGCTAACTTAAGTCAGTAGACGATCTTGCATCTTCCACACTTAGGTTGGATTTCAAATATGAATTATGACTATATATTTTCAACAGCCTAGAGAATAGCTATCTTATACATTAACTAAAGTCTTTCCTCCCTCCATTCAGACATTTTTCAGGAATATTTTTAAGATAGTGACTGATGCCAGGTACTTCGACTGCGTAGATCCACCGTCTGCAGGACTATTGCGGACCAGGGCACAAATGCTGAGGGAGGAGATTCTCTGGCAACATCGTCCCCCGCACGAATAGCTCTAATCAGTCTTTAAATGTAAGCCCATGTATCATCCTTACACGAGACATTCTCCCATCCCAAGCGGTTTCTTGAGCGTAACATATCACTTTAATTGACGGTGGAAGTGAGCACTTGCTACCTATCCAAGTAGAAGACAGATGCAAGCTAGCTTGATTGCCAACTCCGACATTGGAAAATCCCCAATCCTTGAAATAAAACTCCGATCACGCCAGTTGATATGCTCATGGACATTAATAATGGACACAACCAAGCGTACTTTGAAGGCGGACGTATACATGGTGAAGCACATTGCAGCAGTCGAAAAGAAGGTGCTAACATATATTTTCTCGATTAAGTCAACGCCATATAAATTTCTACCAAGAAAAACACTTAGGGGCACCAGTTAGGAACTAGCCAATCTCCTCTATAGTTTTATCATGATGTTCTCAGTCATCTCATTATAAAATATAGGCAAATGCCATTAGAAATGTGGGCAACCAGTTATCACTTAGGCTACATCAATCAGGTCATAAGTTCGAATTTTGTTAAGGAAATGTATACACTTCCACAAAATACAAACAAATTATATTGTTTTATCCCACAGCTTAAGATAAGTAAAGCGCAGAGAACTGGATAAGTCATGGCATTAGGGATTTAAGACGCATCTCACGATGAGAATCGAGCAATAAATTTTTGATTGAAGAAAAGTACGGAGAAGAATGAAAACACAAAGAAAATTTAGACAAATTTAAATTAACTTGGACAAAGCTTATAATACGCCAATAATTAATGCACAAAATGAAATGCAATGATGCGAAAAAACATTTCAGTAAGAGTCCAATTTTCTCAATTAATTTTCTGCGCAGCTTATCCAGAATCGATCAGGAATAAAAGCCACCCATTACTCAATCGAGGAATCCACAATAATGCAGGCAAACTTTCAATACACTTGAAGTTCCGGGCGAACTAGCTATCATTTATTTCCCTTCCCAATACACATCACTGTTTCTCTCAATTATTTGTATCAAGGCACATCAATCGCGCACACTTTCAAAAGGCTAGCTCCAACTGGATACTGAATTATCTAGAGGTAATGGCTGCGAAAAAAAGCTCTTTGTCCTCAAGACAGAAACTGAAATTTAACTGATTGGATGCCAATTCACGACTGATCGCACCTATTGTCCACAATTAGCGCTTCCACATCTTGTTTCGTGGATTAGGCAATATTTCCTGTTCCGGAAACCATCTAACCTCGGACTTCAAGCGCTTCGTGGTCCACAAGTATCGTACCCAAAACCAATTCTGGGGAGACTGCTACATTCTTCCTGAATGTTTGCACCGCTTGATTTTGTACTCTTCTTTTATCTTCTAATTTAAAAACTTCACATACCTATTCACTTTGCGACAGAAAAACCTACGACACCGTTGGCCGAGTCATCAGCTCTAACACCAACCTCTGGACGATGAATATTTTCCGATAACGCCCATGAGGAAATGGATTTATCGCTTGCATGCTTAGAGACACGAAGAGAGAAAATATAATGGTAGCGGATCATGCCTTGAAGGTATACTTAGATGTGCTCTGCCCATCAAATATCACTAAAAACTACGCGCCCAAGTGAGCGTGCGTTACTACGTGCACATCTGACATCCAAAAACGACCACATAACCCCTAAAAGAGAGGCGGAACCATACAATAATTTAGGAGAGTTCCATCTTATATATTTTCCTTTTGCCTCGTTCACTCTGTCAACTTACAGAAAAATGGACTCGTAGGACATCTATGACCACCATCAAGATTTCATAGAACAGAATCTAAAACACTCAAGTTGAGGAATTTTCTATCATACATTTATTATTAATCTCCTCACAGTTTCCCTTTCCAGACACACGTACCAAGTTAAAGCGAACATTCTTCTAAAGCGAACTCTCCACAGCGGAAATGACGTAATTCGATGTGGCATCCGGTGTAACTGAGTGAGGGAAGCGTGTGGCCTTTCCTTAAGAACGAAGAATACTCTCCATGGCCACGCGCTCACACTCCCTACTGCCGGGCATCCTCCTCCCATTCTCTCTCCCCTTCCAAACTCCCACCTCCTTCCCGCTACGAATACATGTATATCCTTGCCTCCATCCCATCTCTTGTCGACCACAATAGGGATAGCCTGTCTTGACTGACTGCCCGCCCTTCCCAAAAACAAAAAGGACCTTAAGCGCTGGCGCAATTTTAAAAGGGAGAGGCGCGAATGAAACGGGAGCCCTTAATTTTTCGTCCAAATGCGACGGGACTCTGGTTGATGCTGAGTTAATAACTGTCACTCTCCGCCGAGGCGATTGATGTATGCATGTATATATACATATATATAAATATATAAAGTGATGCAAGTTGGATACGCCGCTCGGGATCGTTCGACTCGTTTCTCGCACCGTATTTCCGATGGGATGAAGGGAAAGTACGCGGTAAATACGTTCAATTACGGTTTCCCGAGAATCCTCATCTACTCTTACGGTAAGCCAACTAACTGTGATGTGAATTCATAATAAATGCGAACGTCCGAAATCGGAGAATACACCATGCAACTGATTGAAACACGAAAAACAGATAGCATATTTCAACCTAGCACCATATGGCTAGTATAATCCTCAGTGCATTGACAACACTTGGGACTTCCCCACTGTATTACTATCGGCAACCGGTTTCACCTTTATATGGCATTTTCCAGCAGATTCTGAAGCTTCAATTGTTCTAAATATGCAAAGGAAATTTCTTCAAAAAGTGCCAGAATCAGCAAGATGCCTCGTCAATTTAAACCGGTAACTTTAATAAACAATTAAAGAAAAAAACAAATTTTTGTAATTAAAGTGAAAATCAGTCACTCCCACGCCTGAAACGATCAAATTCACGTATTATTCCCACTAAATATGAAAAAAACGATTAAACAACAAGCATGCGCACCAATTCCTAAGGTAAGAGCATAAACGTCGACGGAACTAATAATACACACGTAACTCACAACGAAATATCTCATTACAATCATAGGAATAAAGACTAAGTACCGGATAAAAAGACATGTGCCACTGTTAGCCTACAACATTTCCAAACATTGCATGCCTCTTCTGTTTCAGCTACACTCATTGCTGCTTACACACCCTTCTGTCATCAGACTTTAATATTCGTCCCCTTAAGAGTGTCTTTCCACACAATCACCCAAGTCTTTCTCTAAATTCTAAGGCCCAGTCTAACCCTTGATCATTGAGTTCGCCACCTTTTATTTAATTCATTATTTGATTTCCTCTCATTCTATCAACAAGGCCAAACCAACCAAGCATACTTATTTCATTCATATCAAATACCAAAGCAAAATTCAACATTCTTTCGGCACTCGTTCATAACTTATCCTATCTCTTGTTTTTTCAGCGAACAATTCTCACTCACACAATCTCCAGTATTTTAACACACTCTTGTGCCTATCTGGGGGTAGGGGAGACCGGGGCACGTTTACGCGGATTTTTTTATATTATTTTTCACATTTTTTTTGTCTGCTCTTTTAAAGTATACATTTTTTAACGTTATAGACCAGTTATCAGGCTATAATGTTTCAAAAATATTTTTTACAATATCTCATATATAACTATGAAAATTAAACTTATTCACTCTCATGTCGGGTGCGTAAACGTACCCCGGGTACGGGGCACATTTACGCATCCACTGGGGCACGTTTACGCACTAGTAAACAGCTGGGATTAAATTACATTACTAATAAATAACGCTTGAATGTAGATAAATTTGATAAAAACTTTATTAGTGGTACATAAAACTATTTTTAGAAGAACAACATATTCAAGCATTACGCAACTTATTCGGCATCTTCATCATCACTATTGCAGTTTATGCACACAAAAAACAAACTGTTCCCTGTGGCGCAATCCTTGTGGGCCCATCATTTGCATCGCGTGCACTGCACCCATTCTTGCCTACTTTTGCTACATTTGTATCATTGCACGTAATAAATACAGACACAATCCTCATCCTCATCTTCTGAGTCATCATTGATTGGTTGTTTTATTTGTATTGGTAGGATCTTGCCTTATGTCTTAGTTACTTTATTTTTGGTTTTGTTGCCTTTGTTTTAAAAGCATTAGACACACAAAGCAATTTTTTTTCCTTCTTAGTTTTTTTTAGCTTTTGTTTCTTCCTGCTCTTTTCTGAGGGATTCTTTGATTGGTGTATCGGTAAGGATGGCAGACTTCCTTTTTCTTTTTCCTTTTTTTTGGTGTCAAGCCTTGGTCTTTTTTTCAAAAGGCCTTATTTGTTCAGGGGTCGGAAAGTACCCTGTGTTGAAGTAGAAGGCCTAGGACACTCATTTAAGGACCTATCTCGATAATCAATTGGCACGATATAAATATATACAGCTGGGACACATTTACGCAGTGCGTAAATGTGCCCCGAAGAGAATGCGTAAACGTGCCCCACCACCACATTTGAAATTATTTTTACACTAGCATTTATAACCTTAGAAGTTTCAGTTCAATTACACACAGGCTTAAATAAAGATAAAATATTGTTTATAAACATATATATATCTGCCTTTAAATATAAAAGGTTAACTCACTACATGCTTCGAAAGTCATATATCAAAATTTACTTACTTTGAGAAAAAACAGAAGAATCTTCTTTGCGCAAAAACGAAAGCTGGTATGGCGCCCAAAATTGTGTGAATGCGAGGGATAGGTAGCAGCACAATACTGTCATGACTGGTGGCGCTCTAACTGTTACAGATTTTGTGGAAAGTACCTTGCGTAAACATGCCCCGTGCGTAAACGTGCCCCGGTCTCCCCTACCCAGGTTTCGCTTCTATAAAATAAAGTACGAAGAAGTACACTTTAATAAACAATTACTTATTTCTGCTTTTTCAGGCAGACATTCAGCTTAAGTAACATTCAATACAAAATAAGGTTATTCATGAAAAAATATTAACACTAAACATCTTGAAAAAGGAAAATTATAATTTTCCTTTCATAAGTTTCTCCTCAACACAGATCCTATAACTCATCATAATACCTTCAACTACTCATCGAAATGTATGGATAGAGTGAGGTTTCATCTTGTGGAAGATAAGGATATTGACCAATATGAACAAATCAATTAGTACAATTCCGCACTTTTTTATTTCCGCGATCGATTTTAACGTCTTGGCGTGATTTTCAAGATACAATGATATATGCACCTAAGTAATCGGCTAAAAAAAAGGGTGGACTTACTGATGTAAAATACTTGTACTATTCGTATTTTCTTCGTAATAGTTAACTACTCATCGTGTTTTAAGCAACAATGTATTTAGGCAATACTTTAATACCCTTACTTTCCAGGAAATCTTCCGCAAAAACCGTCGTCTGCCGGGAGCGCAAGATAATAATTAAATCTTCATCGACTTGAATTAATGTGACCGCAGTTTCACATTATTTTTTGCGCACTTAAAGGGGAAATAATTTTTTTCCAATTTTCTAAACACGCCTTAGATAGGTAGGCCGATCACGAAGAACGACATTCAAACATTAGTTACGCTTGATCAGAGACGGCAAAGGAGATTGATGAGTACAACATCGTCAACAACTTAGCGCCGACATGCCAGCGCTATAAGAGAGCGACCGTGCGGCCACGGCAAGCATTCGATTGTTTACATTTTCATCGCCCTTCACCGATCGTCCGACATGTTTACGAAGAAACAAACTCCCCCCACCTAGCCCCCTCCGTAAGAGACATTTTCCCATCGCAAACGCTAAAGATTTATGAGCGAAAGGGGGAGAATCTCCTCGCCGCTACTTGCATAGACCCCATTCTAACACTCCAATACTCTTTTGATGGTAAAAATAAGCTTACGTGTTTATATAAGTTAAGATAAATATACTAACACATATTAGAGATATATTCCCCGTAATCAGTGAACTGAGATACTCGCGTGCTAATCAGACGACGCATGTTCAATTCCCGCCCGGGTCGTTTTTAATATCTTTGGGCATGGGTGGGTATGCTTGCGTAATTCTATAAAACTCATAGTAAAAAGCGAATTCATTGACCATAAACGTACAGTCAACAGCAAAATAAACTTGGTGAATTCAGATGTCACGATTCGGGCCAAAACTTCGCAGTAGAAAGGTAATGGAAAAAGTAGGCGAGTGGTAGTCTTTCACGTAATTATAGAAAACAACATATTCGTCTGATTTATTTGACTGCCTCAAGGCTAAAAATTCAACTTTTACAACAGTAGAATATAATTACATACTGACGTTGTCTCATGTTAATAATGAAAATAGAAAATACTTGTTTGAATGAAGACATTTATCTTATATATATTTCAAAATATCAAAGCTAATCAAGTTTTTTTTATCCCTTACATATAAATGTACCAACATTGGTATTTTTTAATATTCTGATATTTTTATTGCTCTGCTTTGGCCCTGAGGTAGTCAAATTAATTTTCCAAATGCTGGAAATGGCTACTTGAGTTGCTGTTTTTTTAATATGAACCAATACTCCATGCTAACTTGATTACATTATTCTTGGTGAAAAACACACGAGGTTCTAATGAATAAACTTACACAAACTTTCAATAAATGGATACATGATAATATATGTTTAAGCACAATTGAAATAAACACATGCGCGCACCTTCAAATAAACATTCATGTTTACAATTTGACACAGGCGAAAGAAATACACTCACATACAAGTGTGGAATGGGGAAATCGATATATCGGATAACCCTCTTTTTAAGGCGAAGTCTCGTCCGCTAACCCCATCATCACTATGCGAAGCGATGCGTCCTTTTTCGCAACTCGCACTCCCGACGGGTCCATAAAGTAGGCGAGGAATCGTTGCAGAGACTCCGCCCCCGCTGCATGCATCAGGCGCCCGAGGTGGCAAATGCTGCGTCAGGGGGTTACTGCCAAGCCACCCCCGACCATCACCCACTGCCGTACTCCCTTCGCCTGCCAGCCTCGACTCCACCCCACTCTGTCGTCTCCCGACCGGAACTTTCCATCACACGCAAGGCTATATTATACAGCCATCACCATACAAAAATCCGCGAACGAGCACTCTCGCCATGGTTTGACAATTCGTTATACCGTGGGAGTTTTTGGCATTCCCTCAAGAAGGTAGTCTTGATTGAATTCGGCACGGAGAGCGAGTGTTCCTGTCGGTGCGTACAACATTTCAGATAAAATGTTTTCAACTTGCACACTTCTTAATTTGATTATGATGAAGTAGGAGAAATAATGGACGAAAGGAGGTAGGTAATTAGATGTCATATAATATTAATGTCAGTGGTTGAAGAAAGAAAGTAACGCAGACGGGGAAGGTGGAAAAGGGGCAGAATTTTTTATTTAAAATAGACGGATTGGAATTACATGCCGAACTCCGGAATGAAAGAGGAAGGAGTAGCTTGTATAATAGGGAAGTATACAAGAAATAGTTCAGTGGCACTTATCTTTATCAGAGGGGCATTAACAAATATTAAAACGCTAAGGGATGCATTCCTTAATAAGAGGCACAAAATAGTTAGCTACAATCATTAACAGTTTTGGTGATGATGCCAAAAAATTTCTTTTCTTATTTTGCAATTGAGGAATAACGAGATTACACTCTTCTAAAAGTACACTATTTCAGAGTTTCAACTTCAAATGCAACAGCTCAGCTTCTGCATCATTCCTCTACCTCATTGATACTGAAAATCTTCTTTCCTCAACATTGTGCTCGTCACTCAAGAGTTATGTTTAAACCAATAGCTCGCAGGAATGACATCTATTGAACGTTGAGAGTTTTTTTTGGAGATTGCCATGGAATATTAGCACTTCAATTCAAGCATCAAGAATCGGTAGCGACGGGGTTTTAGTCCTCCCTTCCCAACCGCGGGGTTACGCGTTCGAGTCCCACCTCAGTGAATCTTATATGGCATGGCCATACGCATTCCTGTTTTCGTAAAATGATATCTACCCACTCTATAAAGCTTAGGCGCTCTTTTTCTGGAAACTTAAGGATGAATATATAATATTTGAGCGAATCCAGATTGAAGCAAACGAAGTCCCAATTCAAGGAAAGGAATCTACTTCGATTCTGTTATACAGACTTACAAATTTGAGAAGCGGAAGAAAGGCGAGGAACACACAACAGCAGTCGGTCTTACGAATCTATTCCCGCACCCTACCCTGCTCCATTTCTCAACACGAAAATCCAAGCCCCCCGCAAGAAAAACGCGGCAACGTACCCTCTCAAGAAATATCATAAACCTCCCCCTTTTCGCCCAGAGCACTCTTAAGGAGTGGATCCCATACACTCTTCAGGGAAGAGGAGATGGGGAAGTCAAGTCATTCTTCGGTGCCGCGGCGACGCGAGGTCTTGCGTACGTTGGTTAGCGAATGCACGAGACCTCAGAACACACGCACCGAGTATGTACGGCTCTTTTCTCTGCCGACGCGGGCTCACACCAGCACCACACATTCAAACACATAAGAAGAGAGAGAGAGGACGAGTGGAAGAGAGAGGGAGAGAGACGGAGCAACAGCTGAGAGGTGATCAATACGAGACTAAACCCGTCAACAAGATGGCGGCGGATCAAGGAAAAAAAGGAAGGAGGAGGAGGAAGGAGGGGGCGGAGTGGTGGTGGCGGGAGGAGATTTAAGAAGGAAAAATCTGAAAGTGGAGATGGTGAAGGAAGATGGGAGATGAAAATATTAATGACAGAAAAGGGCAGGAATATAAGAGATAGATAAGTAGATATAAGCGTAGATAAATTAATAGATGGGGAAAAAGTGTGAAAAATGGACAAAAGGAAAAATGGAGAAACAATGATATATAGATTTATTATTATCATAACTGTAACCAACCAGTTTAGGGTAGGTTTAAATGAAGGAAATTTAAAATTCTAATGATTTTTGAAGGCAAAGGCCCATATCTAACCACCAAATTTCTTTCTTCCTCTCACAGTACGTCAGGACTCCTTCACATCGTCCATAAAACCCTGAATGTGTCTTTTATAATCGGTCATTGCAGAATTTTACTTACTTATTAAGTTCAGAACAGTTTACGACTAAAGTTTGTGGAGACTCTTTATGATAATAACCAAACTTTCTTGCTTTTCCAAACATACACTTAATGACACACTAGTTTCAAGAGTGAAATATCATTGAGGTAGATTAAAGTTTCATATATCTCTATAGCGCGAGTCAATTTTCGAAAAAGTGATCGTTTATCAATTACTAGAGTGGAAACGCATGTTTCTTATAGTACCCTTATATCCCATTACTTTCGCTTCACCGCACACAAAAACTTTGAATAACTCACAGAAAAGGACACAAATGAAGATGAGAGAGGACTGAGCAAAATTTCCAAGAACACGGGATCCATTAATATTTTTAAACGCATCTATTGAAAAGACACGGAAAATTTATTGTTCCAATTTAAATAAAATTTGATCATTTAAAATTTGTTTTTAATTCCTGCGATTGTGAGTAGCTGGTCCACGCAATATTCCGGTAGGTGGACTTTTTCTGACATCGATTAACCAAGTTGGTAACGAGTCTGCCTAACAGCCCTCATGTTTTGGGCATAAACCCCGCCTGAAACTTGACTGATGTTTTTTTCTTAAAAACGCAGGTCTAAGGTTAGACGATTCTACACCCTTAGAAACTGGAGACACAACAAGTACGTCCTAAAACTACATAATTATTCTCAATCGTTCTCTATCACGTCCACCATTCGGAGTGCTACGTTCCGTTTACGTGAGAGTGGGGACAAGGCAAGAGGAGGCAAGAAAGAAGAACGCAAAGGCATGGGGGTATGTGTAGGAGAATGTGCAGAGGGGAACAGAGGCGTGGGTCGGACAGTTCGATGGCGCAGTTAAGATAATGCGAGGGGAAGGAGGAGAAGAGGGAAGGAACAAAAAGGCGGGGATTGTGAATTAGGTAGGAAGAGAGAGAGAGAGGGCGATGGGCGGAAGATGCTAATGGCCGCAGAGTAGGATGGAGAGAGGAGCAGGGGAGGTAGAAGTTAGTGTGGATTTTTCGTCGTCGGTGGGGCGGAGAGGGGGTGGAGGAAGGGGGAGGAAGGGGGGAAGGTTGGAGAGGTGCACGGAAGGGGGGTGTAGCGGAAGGGCGGAGAGGGGGGGTGATGGAATCCCTCCGCAAAGAGATGGAGGAGAGGAGGGAAATAGGAGCTGGAGATGCGGACCCTTTTAGCGGGAGTGCAAGAGGTGCGAGCAACACAGATGGAAGGAGGATGCATATCCGACAGGCGCATCTCATCGCCCGAATTCTCGCTCCAAAAGATTTCCTTCGGATGGGGCGCCAGGAAGCGAGGATTCACAGCTGCCCCTCTCCCCGCCCGCCCCGAACCGAAATTTTGAAACCGTTCAACAAAGTAAAATTGAAATATTATTCCCAACTGCCACGGTTCAGGACAGAGCTACCTATCCACTTCTACAAGGATGAAAATTCATAGAGTTGAAAATGGTCTTTTGCCACAGAAATAATGCTCTTAAATTTGCCACCAGGTCAAGCCAAAGCGACAGTATTAAAGACGATGGTTTGATTGTTAAGGCGGGGGGTTAAAACCTGAGTACATTTATGCCATTAAGGATAGGTGAATTGGAAGAGGAAGGATCACTGGGGAATGGAAAATGTTTGGGTTCCCATGTTCGCCGGTAGCCTGCTCTTAACGAAAGTGCGTCAAGGAGATAACGGTAACGTCAAATCCAACGAAGGGAGTGCAGACTTAAAATACATAAAATACAAAATGCATTCAATTAGATATCAGGTTTTGATTGAAAAATCTCCCGGTCTTGGGAGGGTGAAGCCACCAAATCAACCACATTTCACTTTAGACCATAAAACATTGTTTACTTCATAAAGGAACAGGACTCTGGAGCGTCAAATTTTTAATTTAGCCAAAATATTACGTAGACCAAGCAAATTTTATCACCAATGTAAGTGAAGATTTTTATTACGCTTAATAAGCTGATAGGGGAAGGTCAGTGGTAACACGTACTAGCCAGAGTGGGATTGATAAATTCCATATTGTGTGATTGAGTGAACACCACTGAAGCTCTAAAATCAACAAAAGAGGCATAAACGAGTATATAAGAGAATAAATGATCAGAGTAAACAATGTTTAGACCGGAAATATTATATATAGATGTAAAAGCTCAACACTAAAGGGACATAAATTATAACCAACTCATCGTAATAATCGTCGAATGACTAAATATCACACACACGAGTTTTTCACGAGGGATCGTTTGTCATTCCGTATCGTAAAACATGTCAGTGTACATAGCGGAAACATACTTGAAATAAAATCTATTCCATTACGAATGGCCTTGGAATCACTACCAGCATCTCCGATTTCCACATAACTTATCGAAAAGCTCTAATCCATAAGGAAATCTTCAGCCGCCGGTCTAAAAAGAAACATTGAACAGATAATAATAAAATGCAAATGCATCAGAAATCAGCACATTATCTCATGTATTTCAAACACAATCTCTTGATAATATACATAATGAATGTACATAGTGTTGGTACAAATATTAACTTAAAGAAAGATCTAAGGTTTCGGCCAGGAATTTGGCGCATAATTAAGAAACCAAACGCGATGCAAATTGGCAGAGACGCTCGGGGAAAACGGTCAACCTTAAGCGCGATGGAGGCAGAGAGAGGAAAGAGAGGAGCCGGGCGTGGCCATCTTAGCAACAACACAAGACGGGTGGAGGGGACGGGCGAGGAGCAGTGAAGTGGAGAGAATGAAGTAAGGATACAAAGGGGAGAAGAGATTGGAAGAGGAGGAGGAAGAGAGTGGGGGTGGAGAAAAGATGAGGAGAGATCGGGGAAAGGAGATGAGGCGGGAAGGGAGAGAGGGCGGCAAGCAAGCTCAACTCTTCGACTCGACTAGCTCTTGACTCGTGGCACTTGAATGAGACGCGTGCGCAGGTGCATTCGAACGGAGACTCTTCGGTCGCCTACCCCCCTTACTTCCTTCCATTTGGCCTCCCCCTTCCTTTACTCTGCCTCCCCTGTCCCCCTCCCCGCCTCCCCTGTCCCCTTATCGGGCGGCCCCGCCCCCAACAGCCGAATCGCTGCCTCCCTCGCAGCCCCCACTCCCTTCCCTCGGGCGAAAACCATCTTCTCAGCGTCCCTGCCTCCGCTGCACTCTCCCACCAGCTACTCAACTCATTACGCGGGGAGATCGGTCTGGCTCAGTGGTAACTGCACTGGATTCCCATTCCGATGGCTCGACTTCGTATCCCTGAAGAGGAGGATACTTTTCCGAGGCATCTATATCAACCATGTTGTCTCAAGGTCGAAGTTGAGGAACTAATTCAAGACAAAGAGGAGTTCTTCTGTAACAAGAGCAAAGAAATCGTCTTTCGTGATCCCGATTAATATGCCATTGGCACTTCCTCTGTAGTACTCCGTCCGTTGGATGGTACACTAAATTGTTGAATCCCCTCAGGTCTTTCGTATACTTAAGCCGATACCGACGATCATGACGCGTGTTACGTACAATCAGTCCTATCAATCAACCTTTGCTTCCTCCGTCTCAGTAAGTTACTTAACTCAGAATCAAGATTTTAAGAGGCTCTGACTTGGAGGCATTTTTTGTAGTTAGCACCTCCTGAAAGTCTACCTGAGCAAAAAGATCTGTCCAGTCCATCATTTGTTTTGAGCTACAGCTAGAATGCTGGTTTTCCATACGGAAGGCCAATGTTCGGATCCTGGAGAATTTTAAAGGGGACTTCCGATCAGTAATTGGGTGCAAAATACATTCCGTTAGATGAGCTGTTAAACTGTATACCACATTATACATGGGCGTTACGGGGTGCGCTAATGTCAACGTTGGATTTCTCTATACATATACTTCCTCCCCGGTTTTATCTTCTCTTTACTGAACTACCTACCTATTAAGTATTATTGCAACAAATGACCTCAAATGTTGGTCGCCTCCTTCAAATTTACCAAGCAACCATCACCACCTCTCTGAAGTAGCTGCTATTTTCCAATACTCACCGATCATTACTAAAGCGATACTCCTGATTGTCGTAAATAATTTGATACTCCCAATTTCAATTTAAATCTACTATACACTGATATAGCTCAACAAAATTATTGGACAATAGCTTACTAAGTGCCGTTAAAACATTGGAATTCACCAAAAATGCTCCTTACAAATATCGCCATACTTCGCAGTTACTTTCATTGTTGTATTTGCAACAAAACCATTTACTATAAATTATCTTTATTATTTTAATTTGTCACCTTGTCGCTACCTGCTCCTATATTTCTTCATCCTTCGAGGAATTTAGATCCACCCTCTTCGCGGGCGGAAGAAATTTAGTGCTCTCCCTTCTTCGACCCATCCAACGCCTCTATGAGTTATCTCGGAGGGGTGAAATTTTCAATTACCAACTCCTTCGCAACCGATTCCTTCGCCACCTTCGCGGGAACTGGGGAAGGTGGTAGGCAATTTCCAGGGGAGGGAGTGAAATTTATGCCCCGGCTCCCGAGGATTGGCTTAAAGAGCAGAGAATTCACCGGGGTTGATTCAACTGCGGCTGGTTGGTACTAATCTCACCAAGATCAACCGTTCAAAATCTGAATAGATGACATGGAAACGTCTCTTTATTACAGAGCATCATTATGGAAACATTGTTTTTCGTATGGGCACTAGAGCTTCCAATTTTCAAAGGTTGGGACTATGAGTCATTTTTTTAGCAGAAAGGACCAACACACAAAGAACAAACTTACGTAAAATCAATCTCTCAGAGCTATGAACCATTGAAATTTGAGCTCGAGAAAACATTAAAATTATTCTGAGAATTGGCGAATGTACACGAAATATACAATTCAACTGCCGCAGAGGAACTACACTGTCTTCGAAAAAGATGACTGAAAACCATTTTAGTAAGTTTGTCATAAGTGCTGTTTTACATGGCCTTTTTTAATGTTTTAGGTGTATTTCGAACCAATTTTTTATTTTATTCTCTAAAATTGTTACATGTATTGTTTCATTAAGGAGTTAAGTGTTTTAATAAAGCTTAAAATAATCACAGTAACAAAAAATAATAGTCCGTTCTCCCTGAAGATATGCAAATGTCGTCCTAATGTATACATATCAACATTCTCAGATAAACTAAAGAAGGTAGAATGAAATGTTTCCCACGTGTTCCTTCACCAGGGTAGTAAGGACCATCACTATCCCTGTCATACCGACGGCTTGCTTGCAGCGTTTAGACAAAAGATACCCGAGTTCAGACTCCACTTATGAAACAGCGGACGACTTCAACAGAGATCAACTCAATGCGCGGCGCTCAGAAAGAGTGCGAGCAGGAGCTAAGAGATTCAAAGACACAGAAGTCTGCCGAGGGAGGAGGACTTAAGCAGGGGGAGGAGAGCAACCGGAGTCCGACTTGCGATGACGGAGGCAGGGAGGAGGGCAAGAGGTATGAGTGGGAGGTTGTCGCCGGAAGGGATTGAGCAGGAAGCGACGGAGGGGGAGAATGTATGGAAGGAGTCAAGGGGTCCTCATGGAAGAGAGAGAGTGGATATTGCATGGGAGGGTGAGAGGGGATAATGCGCAGGAGAACACGATCCCTCCTTTCTCCGAGGAGCATAAGGTGCCTGCCTTGCTCTAAGTTGTCGTGTCCCATGCGCAGGCGCTGGTGTTCTTTGTTTCGGCGACGCCCAGGGTGTCTCACACCATTCCACGCTCATGACCGCTTCTGCCGCGCTGATTTCAGAGTAACTACTCCTTGGACCAAAATAAGAGATTCTCCAAGAAAACGATAGCCTGGCTAACACGGTAACATATAAGTAAAGAGTTTGTACATCGTTATATCTCCGCATTATATACTTTAATGTCAATATGGCAGTACTGGTCCATTGCTCCCACTGATACGTATGATATGAATTAGTTTTCAGAAACGATAAGCATAAATCAACCGATGCAACCTAAGACTGAATAAAGAAAAACAAACACTGTTCATTTAAATTTGAATTTTTAAGAGATATCACATTACACAACCATTAGAAGCTACCATCAGAAAGGTAAGTGACTTCAAGAAAAATAAAATATAATACCAAACTATACCTAACGTTTAGTTTTATCTTCATATCATAAAATACTTAAGATAGAATTGGAATGAACACACCCTTCAGAAGCTACCGTAAGAATGACTTAAACATAAATAAAATTTTAATACCAATTTATTGCAATTATTTTCATTTACAAATTATGAAACACTTCAGATAGGATTCAAATTCGATGTGCTCCCAAAACGAATTGAGGGTAGAGTGCAAACATGAGCAGGACCCATAGCGCCTAAGACTGGACAATTATATGATTCTGGACGTCAAGATTTTCTTACAGAATGGAAGAGGACGCCAGGATTCACGTCATGCAAATGGTCTCATTCAGAGCAGACGATAGAAATTACTGTCACTCGAATAAGCCCGTTGGTTTGGGAAACAATGGCTTCTTAAGCAAGCCGAGTTTGGACGAACAATGAAATTCTGGCGATGAGAGAGGTTCCATCCTCTTACCACGCTATGATTAATTTTGGTGACTCCGCATTGTTAGCCTGGGTAGATATGAAGGCCGATATCATGAATTTCTATTTCTTAAAACCATTCTGAAAGAAGAAGACCAAGGGAAATGAAATTGCTAAGAAGAGCCTTAGTGGAAATGTTCCACGAGGTTTATTCTAATTCTTTCCGTTTAACTGTTAGTCAACCAAATTCCGAATAACGTTAACTTAATTTGATGAATAAGTAAACAGGCTAAGAGTTTAAAATGGAGCGTAGCGCTGTATGTTGCAGAAAGGAGGAGTATTGAGAAAAGTGGATCAGGATGGACTTAGAGATGTAGGGGTGAAAGAGAATAAAGGAGGTGTGATGGAGACGGGCAAAAAGGACGTGAAAATACTTGATATGGTCGGTGAGAGATGAAAATTACTTGAGGAAATTAGGATACAGAGTAGGTGGACGGTCAGAACGTGCGAAGGGGTGCTAGAGAGTGTTATAGTTTACGTACCGCATTATTTCATTCAATCCCATCAGCCGGTAATTCGTCACTAATAATAATAACCCTCTCAAATTAAATTTCGCCATCAAGAATTGAATCAAGAGAAAAGAAACAAGAAAAAGAGACATGGCGAGCTATACGGGGAAGATTCATGAAACTGATTCAGAATGTCTTGAATTCAGAAATGTCCTCGAGTCGTTAATAAAACCTAAACCAAAATTTGTGGAGAGAGTTAGTTTAGTAATTACGACTAAAAATTGCCTTCGTTGGGTAATAACACTACGGTGAAATCATTTATACAATCAACCAAGCTCATCATGCGAAAAACCGTTTTAATATAATTTATTACAGCAAAATTTATGTTTCAGGTTTTATAAAAAAGCTGTTATAGTTATTCGACAGTTTATGTATTTCCTCTCAGCTTAATAATCGTGGTATATGCTTAACCATCTTTTTATCTCAGCAAAAGTCATAAAAACACCTTGGATATTTATTCCGCCAGGAAGGTATCCCTCACACGGAAACAATATAAAAGCTTTAAGGAACTTCTGCGCAAATAGCTCTAACATCGTAAAATATTCACCTATGAGAACGAAATTATTATGAGCGCCTTGCGCATCCTTGAAATCTTCGCGCAAAACTGCCGAGGTCTTCCGTGGCCATTCGTCTCCCCCGACCGGTAGACGTCTGACATCAACCTTACGCACAGCCTCCTGCATCACTTCCCCCCTTATAAAGGCATCTCGAATGCTCACTCTCGGAGTGCTTAAAACGCGTCACTCTTACTTACGCCGAGAGCCAGCGATACACCCAAGAGTGTACGCGTACTACCATCCCCACCCCACCTTCCCTGACTCTTTCCCCGCCGATATCTAGGAAGGAGATAGTTACATCCTCCTCACCCCCGCCTCCCTCCCTCCAACTACTTGGACTTTCCCCCTCCACCGTCTGTGATACTCTTCCAGTCCGGGGATGGGGGAAGGTGGTGGAAGTTACAGCACCCCCCTCTTTCTCGGCTATTCTCCCAACCCAACACATATATTTCCACCCTCACACCGCGTCCTCGCTGCCTCTGCGAATCTGACGAAGCAGTCGGAGATAAGAAGTCACTCAGGACAATGTTTCGGAAATATGGGATGTGTGAATGGTTGGTTGCGTCTGAGAGTATTAACGTCCATGTCAAAATCAATCATCTAGGTAACCTATGGTTCGGATGTTTGAATACCACCCAGATCTGGTGTGCTCTGCTCTTCTTCAGACTTCTTCTGCCATTCTATACGGTTGGGTGGTCAAAAAAGAAATTGACAATTGGAGCAGCTAAAAAAGTACTAAGTCTACTACAGCTTGACATTGACAGAAAGGCTCATTTTATATGACCGAACTAATGTGTAGTATTCACGCTTCTTCAGAGATAGATCATTTCTAATTAATTTAAATTTACATCACTGCAGCATTCGTGACGTGACCATGCATACCCACCATTACATATTTCTTATAGCCATATAATTTCTGGATAATGACGTGAGAGCGACATTTGCTTTGAAAACAAGTCCACTTAAAAATCAAAATAAATACACAAAATAAAATATAGAAAAAGAAAAAGTAACAAGCTATTTTAATCCAAGTTTTCGGTGAGAGATGTCACAACTTTTTCAAGGACATGAAGACGATGAACTCTCACCGCTCTTAATAATTCAGCTCAGTACAAAGGAAATTATTAAAATCCAAGAGAATTTAATGGTAACTTTTACAATACCACAGGCTGCTGTGGTATTGTAAAGAACGTCTGTGGTATTGTAAAAGGTACCATTAAATTCTCTCTAAAATGGAATACCACAGTGTTACCAAGGAACTTGAATTATGTATTAAAATCAAAGCCAGTTTACCATTTCAAACACCGAGAATAAAGCTTTCTTGACAACGCCTATCGCGAATGGGAACGGCGTGATGGGAAAATAAACATGTGAATTGAATCCATCTATGTCAAGAATATTCGGTCTGTGGCTAAATTAATTCATGATATCAAGTGCTAACACAAAACACGTACATGCACATGGAGCACCACAGGACCTGCTACAACCCCCGTCCCCTGGCATCCGCAACCTCTCTTGACCCGCCAAAGGAGATAGGGAAGAGAAGAAGTTTGGGAAGGTATTTCGGATGCAACTTTTAAGGAGGGGAATTAAGGGAGAGAGAATGGGCTAGAGATCGGATACGAATATTTGTGGTTAGTTTGGCGGGCTACTGTCTGCACAAAAATGCTGAATGTGATTTTCTCACCATATCATGGGCGTCACTCAAACACCTCCAACTCAACATTTTTTATGAGTAGGTAATGCGCTCCAGAAGTGTTGATGCATCTCATATATGGATCTTTGTTTGCCTCATAGATGAGTATTTTCTCGTTTTAAACTGGTATATCATTCTCAAATTTTGAACTTGAATGAAGACTTAAATCTAACAGTTCGCCTAATATTTCCGAAATGTTGGATTAATCGCATGTGAGGTTATCTCTTGATTGTGCCTCCAAAATTTAACACCGGGGGCTACATGATACATTAATGAAATTGAAGTGTCGGACCTCATCTTTTTCAGTACAGTGGTCATCAGTCAATTTCCTTCACCTCAATACTCTTCAAAGGAGATTATTTACCTCATGAGGTTATATGATAAGTGTAGTTGTGGATTTTCTGTTTCCATAGAGTTTATAACATTCCGATTGCATTCACTACAACTGACCATCCTCAAAGATAGAAGAAAGGCTCTTCATTAAGCTCGAGAAATCACTTGGTCCCTCAAAAGTTTGGATATATGTTACATATCAACACAAAAGCCTAATGTAACCACACCCTGTAAGGGAGAAATCCTATTGCGGGAACCACTTTCGTTTATTTTTCGCATTATTGTTTTTTTCTCTGCTAAATTTTTGTGTCCTCTTATTGTACTTCCCAGTACTAATGTCAATTTTGGTAATAAAACAAAACAAATTGATTTGAATTGTCTCATAAAGCTAAGACTACCACCATAGCGGCGTTTTACTACATGTATGCTATTGTAGTGAGAGATTTCATCATTTACAGCAACATAGTCCCTTGCATTCACCCGCTATACCCTACCCCCGTCTCCTCAACCTCTATGGATCCGCCGAAGGAGCGGGACGCAAAGAAGAAGAGGACGTTGGAGGAGGAACGCTCGGGGGGAGGGAGGGGTGTTAAAGGAGGAGAAACCGGAGAGGGGAGGAGTAGGTATAGTAGGCGCGGATGGAATGGGAAGGGGGAGGGCGGTCTCCTCCCCCGCTAATCCCGGGGAATAAGAGAAGCCCACGAGGCCCCCGGGCAGGGCGGCGTCCGGCCCCCGCATTTGTAAGTGGGGCACGTAGGAGCCCGACTGGGTGAGTGGGGAGGGGGGAGCATTCGAGCGAAAGGGGAGGCTGGGGGTGGAAGGAGGGGGAGGGGGGTTGGAGGCCGCCGTGCGTGCCCCAGAGGTTATGGGTGGAGGGGGATGGGATCTCCTTCTCCGCCCCCGCAGCTCCCTCACCACTGTGCACAACCCCCCACCCCGCCCCCCGAAAAAACCCAACCCGTCCCCTCCCCCACTCACGTATCCACTACCCCCTTATACCTCCTCCGTCTTACCCCCTCCTCCTCCCCTTCTTCCTCCTTCACCGCCCAACTCAATACTTCAACTCTCCTCCCTCCTTCCTCGCCTTCTTCCTCCGTCTTAAACTCCCACCCGCTCTCTTGGCCCTTCTCCCATTGTCTAAGTCGCCCTACCTCGCAAAACCAACCTCCTTCCTGAACCCACACCAGCCACCCGAATCCCACCTCCGTATTATTTCAACCCCGCACTGTATCTCTAGAAATGATGGAAACGACAAAGTAGAGATATTCACTGTCGAATTCAATTGAAAAAAATATCCTTCTTCCCATGAACCATTAGTGAGAGCAACAAAAAAAGAGCGAAACAGTAAACCCATCCGATATCATGCATCACCATTTTTGTTTCATCATTTCCTTTTCCAATTGCTCCTAAACTATCATTGTCCGGTAATAGTTCCATTTATACATTTTCCAAGCGATACGATTTATATTCAACGAATTAACTTACTTGAGCATGTCATACTTAATGCCTCCTCAAAATTCCAGGACTAAAAATAAAAACAGGGGAAGGAATAACAAGGCTGGGAGTAAATAAAAAATCGGGGCACCACGCTAGGCTGAGATTACTTGAAAAGTTCAGATCTAATGGGTTACAGAGTGACACGGGGAATATCGCTTTTTCCTCATTCAACAACTCTTAAGAAATAAGAGTAAGATAAAGAGTAACACAATAAAGAGTAAAGTATGAGAAAGAGAGACACATAGTCGAGCATAGAGGTGTAAAGCATTTTTCACCACGCGAAACATTTTTCACTGCAACAAGAAAAGAGCAAGGCACTTGGACTCTTCATCAATAATCACTTTTAGTCCTTTCACAATTCCTTTTCTGTATTTCTTCTAGCGTCGGCTACAGATGTTTTTCAGCAGCTGAAGATATACACCCCATCAAAGGCATTCAACATTATTTCTGACTCCTGGACCCACTATCCACAACTTTCAACTATTTCGAAATGTAAACAATCATTTACGGTTGGCTGCCATTTAGGTCTGAGTTAACGCATAACTACGATCCGTAATATGGCCTATATTAAATTCCATATACACGACCAACTGGCTTTGGAAAAAAGGAATAATCATTTCAAATGAAGCGTACCTGCAGGACAGAGAAGAATGTATGTATAAAGGCGCAAATCCATAAACCTTTTAAGGTCATTTTAGTTTATGTAACTCAATATTTATTTGAATCATACAACTGAATATTTTTATGTCGCGTCACGTGTCCACGTCAATAAACGAACTACCTCTTTTCCGTCCAACCGAAAGGATCTGTATTCTAAAATTGTTTGCCCTAGTAACCCATTCAAATTAGGAATTAAGATTGCCTTCCGATCAACTTGGGTTTTGATGGATATATACGCACCATGTAAAGAAACCACCTGGCCTTCAATAGCCGCAGGCACCTACATCTTACAACTCTCTGCTTCTTCCACTTTTCTTCCTTCTCTGCCTACCCCACATATTCCACTTTCCCATAACTATTGACCTATTTTTGTTGTGTACCTGATCAGTTTTCCAGACGCAACGCAACTTACTTTTTTGCATAATCATCTGACGAAGTGGCAAAAAACATTTATGAGTTACAGTTATGAGTATATATAGACGGAATAAAAACTACGCCAATCATACTTTTAAATTATGACAAACTAATTAATTGACAGACCAAGGTTACGAAAACATATATAAACATCAAACAGTTGGCTTGACAGGTTGCACCTTATCTCTAAATTCATTCAAATCTATACGTCTGAAACGTATACCAAAGACAAACAAATAATAATATATCGCAGTGCTAAATCACGGATGACTCTCCAGGGCATTGAGCAAACATGCCGCGAATAGCGAAGAAATATAGAGCTACTTCATTTCCTTTATTAGTTTGCACTTTTTGGTATTCACAACGCCAAGTGCAATGATTCGCAGAACAGAAATCAAGTATGGAGTTATTAAATAAACTATCACAATCTCCCGACTTCACTCGCCAAGCACTCTAAATCGTTATGAAATAAATACACAATTTACGTTTATGCCACAAACTCGGTGCAATAGGAACCACAGGTACATGGCTATATTTTTTTCCATTACCCACGATCAAGTTTCACTTTTTCCATTTCCAATAAATAAGGTCCTGCAAAAAATATCTACAAATCTGTCCGTGCATGCCAATAGAAGAATTAGACACCGCGGAGAAACCACAAAATTAGGATTTAATATCATAAAAGAATGAGTGAACGATTCAGCCAGCATATACGTCCCAAAAAGGTATTAAAATCATTAGAACAAATCAAATTTAGAAAAATCTGCGTTAAATCAAGGTACAGGGAGGACAAATTATTTTAGTAAAATCAGCGTTTAATCGAGGAGCATTCTGAATTTTCAGTTGATCTTTCTTTCAACCTCAGACAGGAAGAGGACCAGTACATTTTTCTTCCAGAAATTAGATTCCCTCTTTAGATTTAGATTAGACTCTTTTCCAAGCCATTAAAAGTAGACACATTTTTACATACTTATTCGCCACGGATATTTGGTTTTACCATCCACATAAATAATAGACGGCTATAAATATTTTCACCAATTTTCCCTGAAAAGATATTCTGATAATAACAAAAGAAATAGGACTCACATTGATACTCTGTATGCATTACGCACCCGGTAGATTCCTTTTTGTCTAAATTAAAAACATAAAGATAAAGATTCAGCAACTTCAAAATTTCCAAAACGAGTTCGGAGAGTCATATTACAATTATTTGAACAACAGAGTCACGAGTAGATGCATTAGTTGCGGGACAATACATGTAAAAAAAATTAACAGGGAGTTAAACAGTACTTTGAATCACCACCACACACTCGCGTTAGTATCTCCTCCGGTCTGCCAGACCTTTCCCGATTCTAGCGTCTTCTTATTACCTCCCTCTCACGGTCGAAGGCCCTCTTTATATTTCCATCCGCCCGCTCCACCCCTTCAACCAATCTCCTTCCCCGCATGATATCCTGAAACCACCCCACCCCGGGAGCAGCCCTGCAACTCTTTTTCACCCCCACACCTCTCTCCTTGGCCTTCCTTCGCCGACACAACAGTTTCACATATGACTCCGCCATATTTTTCCCCGGAAGCTTCCGCCTACTTATATATTTTTCCCACCCCGCACGACCAGCTCACATTCCCACTTTTCCTCCCAATCTCTCCACCCTGGGCTCGCACTAGCCCCCTAACTTCCCTCTCTCCATTCTTCCTTCTCCCATACTCTCTCTCTCTCTCTCTGACTCTCGCCACCCCCCGTCCATCTGCTCTTGTTGGCAAACTCTTCGATTGTCTATTCCGGCAACATCCACGTCTTCCCAGACCTTATTCTTCTTTCCCTTTCTATCTTTTGTACACGTCCCTCTCTCGCACGATATAATCTCTCGTACGGATTCCGTTCCGTCTTTTTTTTTGAAAAACCTCTTTCCTCAAAGTTATTGCTCTTGGAAAAAATAATAATAGCAGCAGTTTAAAAGAATAATTCGATTAGGACACGCGGATTTTTTGTTAGCTTGTATCTGCAGATCTTAAGCGTAATTAAGTATGCTCGACGCTGCAGGAGGCAGAATTGAAGTCACGAAGCGGGGGATGCGAGATGTAAATTTGGATGGTTTTCCCGGAGAAGCGATACAATGGCTGAAATAAAATAATAAATCAGCGACGTAGAAATTGCAATCAGTCATGAAATAATGAGTGGCACATGTTCATCAAAACTGTCTCGTTGAAAATCCAAGAATATCGATACTGACATCTGTAACTATAAATAGTAGATAAAAGAACCTCCAGCTCAAGGACCTTCACTCTAACAAGTCTCCAGAAAAGGCGATGACATATTATCTTTTGTTTAACTACAGAATGAACTACAATCATTCCAAGTTTACGATAATTCTATAATAGACCCAAGACATACAGCAACGGTGATACACAGAATCTGACACGAATTAACCTAGCACATGTAAATACAAACCTGGCCATTCAAAAAGAGTAAAAAACCGGAGAATATGTTTTACGATACAAATCATCAATTCGCTTAACTAAGTCACCTGGATGGGCGATGGCATCAAATACGTAATGCTGTTTCGTATAGTTTTATTTGCCCTTTTCTCCATATGTTTACTCCTATAAATCGTGTCGTAAGTAAAATTGGAATCCACTCGACTCCAATGAATAAACATTTTGAAGTTGCGATAAATGAACAATAATAACTTTCTAGACCTAGCAGAAACATGATGTATGAACTTAGACTGGAGGAATTTTAAATTTTCGTTCTGGAGAAGAAATAAAAGGGTGAACTGGGTGGCGAGGAAAAGGAGCGATAGAAAGGTAAATTTTGTGGACACCAAGATGAAATGCTGCTCGCGGAAGAGTCTCCTATAAGTCAGAAACGGATGACAGTGGAAGCGTGGGGAGTTGAGGGATTGAGGACGAGAGGAGATAAGCGGTAGAGAAAGTATGATAAAATATATTTTGCACTGATTGAGAAGAGGCAGAGTGTATGAGGTACTTAGAGGAGGCCTAATGGCGAGAAAGTAATGACTGGGAGAGTGAAAAGATGACCCAGAAGTATGGCAGCTAGGAAAGGTGTGGTAGGGGTAAATAATTGGTATGTGTAATTGGGAATCCTCAACCCAGACCGTCATCTGGTTCACTCACTACCCGATGATGCCTACTCAATGCCTGATAACGCCCTTGCCGTAAGCACATGTACTTCCAAGACTGAATCACTCTCCGTTCCCCAATGAGTCCTCTGCCCTTTGGTCAGATGCCCAAGCCTGACGGTACCGGGTTTCTGACAATCCCCCGATTGCCCACCCCTTATGATTATCTCCGCGGAGCGTAAAAAGGCCGACGCGGAGGATACCGGGAGGTCGTTCGTCGCCGTCCGTCGTCGTCCGTCGGGTGTCACGATCGCTGTCCCTCTCGCTAAGGGCGCCTTCGACCCACCGCTGTCCCTCTTGCCAAGGGCGCTTCCATGTCACCGCAGTCACTCTAAGGACGCCTGACAACGCGGGCCCCTGTACGGTTCTCTCTTTCGACGTCCCGCACCAAGGCTTCTTCGGGGTAAGTGAGATGGCACACCTGGGTATTTCTTTTAACGGTCTGAGTGGATCCCACAACTGTAACCTGTTCAAAGGCACAATAGAGTAAATGTACCAGTAGCCAACCTACGCCTTTACAATCTTTCCGAAAGAAGCTCTCCGATTACTACCACACAGGGACGATCCATAAATCTACAAGACAGCTTGTTGAATACCCAATGATGACAGATAGCTAGGGTCAGGTCGGAAGGTCAGGCGAATGTAATGGAAATATGCAATGGGCATCGGGATTTCCGCCTCGTAGAATCTTCTGAGAACTACGAAATTCCATCGCCAGGATCGCAAAAAATTTTTGTGAAACCAGGATCAATTCCATATAACTCCGCCGCTCTGCACGTGTCAATGGCGCCATCAGTGAATGTTTTAGGCATTTTCAAACTCGACCCCGGAGGAGTCTCAAACAGGGGATTCTCGCTGCCCGTAATTACATACGTCGTCAAGTTCGATAAATACGCAAATAAGTACTCATACTGCGACACATTTCCGGGTTTTTTGCCTCTGCAAATTTGCCGGGTTATTTGCCATGTTCCGGGTTGCAGGAACAAGATTTTGCGATAGAAGATTTGGAGCAATGGAAAGAGTGCTAAAGAAGAACGATGACGATCAAATAGGGGAGAGAATCACCTAAGAGAATATCTCACCAAGACTGAAGAGGAAATACGCATGATAAGAATCCTTGGAAGAGACCAGTAAAATGGATACATGGCTGCTATGAAACAGCTTTCTGAAAACAATTAACATATTAGAAAAGATAAAACAGCTTTCTGAAACAATTAGAAAACTTATCTCTTGATCTTCTGAAACAATTAGAAAACCTATCTCAAACTACCGGCTGAGGTAGGTTTTAAATGGAAGGAAGTAAAAATCCTCTGGGATTTCACTGGCGCACGCCCCGGTCTCCTTACAGTATGTTCTGCAGAAATCCTTCATCCCTCAGTGTCTCTAGTAGGCTGTCTCGTCTTAATCTACATCAGAAGTTTCCTCTCCTCACCCATATTAACAAGTACTTTCTCGATCGTCTTCCATTCCGTCTTCCGTACATCCTTCATTCTCCTCCACACCCACGTTTCACACTTCAGCAGGCTATTCTCACCTTATTTTCTCTTAGTCCACGTTTCACCACCATGCATCGCTACACTCAATATTAAACGTTTCACATGCCTTTGAAAAAAAGGGAAGGAAAAATGAATCGGATACACCCCCGAGGTAGGCCAAGATGGAATAAATCAGTCAAACAGTGAGACACCTCGAAGCTAAGACTTAGGTATACAAGAAGAGAGTGAGCGGAGTGAATGTGACAGTGAAGAGCTGCTTTTATTAAACCGATCTCCGCGATGATTCATGATGACGATGGCAAAATGATGACATTTGTTCTTTAATTGAGTGTCAAATTCTTTCCTAAACGCTAGTAAAAAAAACACGTTTCGGAACAATTCATGACCACGGAATGTAAAAATCTCACATACACGAGAAAAGATGAGCTATAGCTCTAAAACGGCATATCAACTCCTAGTTAATTGGTCTCTAAGAGGGAAATTAATCTTGAAATGATTTTCAAAATTAAACCTTTCACCAGAAAAACGAAAAGAATTAAATGAATAAACTTGGTAAAAAACGCTAACCGGATGAAAAGCCGCAACATGTTTTGCAAGAACCTTTTCCGGGATTGACGGATTTATTGCAGTACGTTTTAACGTTAGAGCAATTTGTAAAAAGAAATTAAAGCGTATTACTTCCCAATGTAATGCATAAAAGATACTTTCATTTTAATGTGAGGCTAACATTTGCCGACGCTATGAAAATTTAACCGAAAATACTTTCAACGATAGCAAGAAATCAGGATAATTCTGAATGCATAGCTCTTTTACGAACTCTCTTCCTTTCTAGTTAGACAGCAAAATGGGATTAAAGAAGCATATCCGATACCTTGGGGACACAAGGGCGACGGTCACAAACAAAACAACGGGCAATAAACGCAACCATAACTCAGTTATGACCGGCTTCATAAAAACAAACGGGCATAGAAGGAATCGAATTAAGAAGAAGGGCGAAAATATTCGCTTATGTTTCCCTTACAGAGCTTGCATTGCCCAGCCAGGCCAAGAGAGTTGATTTCTCCACTCGTCCGAAATAAAAACACAAAACGCGAGAGAGGAGATGGGAACGTATAGAATGCAGCTCTGGAAAGGGGAGTTGAGGGGGTGGGTTAGGGAGGGCAAGGCTAAGGGGAGTGGGAGAGGTAAAGAGAGGCGGGGGTGAGGAGACAAGAGAGCAACGCAATAACAAACTTAAGACTGGAGATCGAGTGCTGATTGCAAACCCTGGCGGCAAAGGAATTGGATTCGGGGGACATCGGATGAGTCAGTTTATTCAGGCCCAGACTCGACCCCCGCCTTACCCCTCCCCCTCCACCGAAAACCCCTCTTGCAACTCCTCCCCTTTTCCCTCCCTTCCCGTTCCATCTTGGATTCAATCGTACTCCCCGCCCCATATCCCTCTCAAGAGCCCATACAACCCACCCGCCCCTACTTCCCCATCCCGGTCCATCCGCAACAATCACTTGCTCACTGCGGATCCTCCGACAATGAAAGCTCCACATCCCCACACACAGACCTCTTCAACATCTCTCTTCTACATTGCCCTTCAACATCGCTCTTCAGCGTAGCACTTCAACCCCCTCTCCCTCTCCGTCACACAATCTCACCAGTATTGTATATATCAGCGGCTTCCAACAAATGGTAACGAGTAGTCAGAAGTGAACGTGCTCGGCGGTATAGCAGAACACGAAGTAAGTAAAATAATGGCGGAAGTAAGTTTTTATAATTCATTCCGCATTTAATTGTCAGTATATGTCTTATGCAGAACAGTGTCGTCAAAATTATACTCTGTGAACCAACACTTTAAGTGGCAAGAGCGATTTTTTGCCTGTGCATAGATTTGCAAGGGTGTTCTTATTAGTGACGCCGAAGATATCTGTGAAAGAATTGCATTTCACCAGCCCGTGTCTTTAGCTATTCAATCATTTTAAAGCGTAGCCTAATGGCCTTTACCGTATCATAATAAAGTTTGCCATGTCATCTATCTTTCTCCTATTTTGCTTCCTAAGCCTTGAGTATTTAATTGCCTCATTCGTTAAGAGGTTTACGACCTTGTATCTAACTGTCGATTGCATTAATGTCCACTCGTTATACCCTCTATCAGCTATCGGCACTTATCTTATTTTACTAGCGTGATTTCTAACCAAAATGGAACCTCAATCTGCGAGCTTCAACGCCCGGAAATAATTATATTTTCCCCACCAAAACTTTTCTTGCATATTAATGGCTGATGCAGCAACCTTTATAAAATTGTACTCGTGATTTTGTCCGATTATCATCCGATAGGTGTACCATATTTTTTTCGCCCATCTAATTCCATGAAAAACGTAATTTAAAGACAAAAATTATTTTTTTTAATGAGCACCCCATAGAGAATCAATTCCGAGAATTTATCTTACATAAGCGGTCATTGAGCAATTTAATTTACTCATTCAGTAAATGCCACTTTAAATATATTCTTCGGAAGGTAAAGATATCAGTGACGACATATAAGACCATGAAATGTGTAGCCTTTCAGTACAGACGTTATGTAAGTCTGGTCCCCAGTGGACTGCTAAAAAATACACATCTCGAAAGACACTCATACTAATGTCGCAAGATGTAGTGCTGTCATCACAAATGGACAGATGTTAATCCCTGATAACCCATACCGTTTTTGGGCTTAATAGTTATTAGGATAATAGCAATAAAGCACAGAAAAATTCAATTGGGACACCGGGTTCGCATCTCGTACAAACAAAATTATTTTTTCGCTGCCAGTGCCACTCCTTTGTTTAGGGCTAATTACATTCGTTATAACGCAAATAAGCAGGGTGAGACATACATCGACCAAAATATATGTATCGCCCAGCCTATACGGGGGCGGGATCAAGTCTTCGTTGGCTAGTTCGCGGGCCGGGAGTTAGAGTCCCACCTGGGTTGGTTTTCCTAACCCAGTGCATGGGTATCTCTGTCAAGTTTTAGCTCCTGATGACAGGCTAACAGTGACTAATAGGGATCGCCGGGAAATAATCAACAGAATCGTCTGGGCGAGCAAAAATAATACTTATTTCTTCATAGCTGGTGCTACAACACGAGGTCTCCATAGTTTCAACCGCTAAATACATCTGGGTCAATCTATGTCGACCTAACCAATGTTTTAGGGAGCCCCAAACTCACCATCTCAGATTTTCATAATTTTTTCCCAGCTGCTAGATCCAATCTTAGTTAAGAAAAGTCCAAAATATTTTAGACCATATGGCAATACTTTCTGAGATATGAGTCTATGCGTACAACAAGACACAGAGGAAAATTGTGCCCTCGGGTCAAATTGTGGAAATTATCATTTTTGTACCCCTGTAAAAACTAAAATAAGTAACCAAAGTCGTTGACAATATTAGATGTCTTAGAAATATAGGTACTGTTTAAAGTATTATATCACAAAGATTCTCTTTGTAAACGTTTATTGATATAAATATTTAAACATTGCAGTTTTGACAGATTTACACCAGAAAATGGCATTTTCAGAGTTGTGCAATCACAATTATTATGGTAAAGCCATCACCATCAGATTAATCAATGTAAATATTACCAACATGAATTTGGTATGAGGTTGGAGCTAATTTTGAGCTTATTTGTTGATAAATTTACTGAAAAATGCCACTTTTTCAAATTCTAACAACAAAAAAGGCAACCCAAGTTGGAGATTGAATTTTTAAAATGACATGCACTAACCTCCTTCTTTAAGGAAAAATAAACTTAAGTTTCTCCCATGGTTGATACCGCCTCCATAACTTATTATAATAACACATGTAAAATGGCAGGCTACGACACCTATGTTTCGCGGCTTCCGCTAACAGGTGCGGTGGATGTGAGTATTAGGTTTCCTCAAAACACTTATCAATCTTGAAATGTAACCCACAGGTTAAAATGTTCACTATTGCCTAAGCGAGCCGGCGGAAGTGTCAGCGAACGCTTGCAATTAACAGAAAATGCTATCATAATATAACGAAAACAGGAATATGAAAAACAAAATGCAGAACACTAAAAAAAAGATCAAACCCGATCTTCCCTAGTTAGTTGATAGGTTTAGTCGTATGCTCAAAAGAGCCTCCGCTCCTGTGCAGGGAGGAAAAGTATTCTCTGACGTGAGTGACTAGTGACACGCAGAACCGACCAAGTTGCCTCAACGGCGGGAAGCGCAAAAAACAAAAATGGCGCAGTAAAGAAAAAAAATGGAGATTTTCGGGAGCAGTCACGTACCTGGTCCGTTTTCGTCCCGCGTTCCTCGCGTCGCGCCCCCGGACGGAGGAAAATGGAAACCGGGAACGCGTGAAATGGTCCCAATTGAAGTCGAGCATTTCGTTTTTCCGCCGAACGTAATATCCCCCACGCGCGCGAAGAAAACGAGGCTTACGGAAGGCGTGATATGAAGACCCGCTCAATATAAATTTTTTCTCTCCCTTTCCACACTTTGGATCGATTGGAATACGAACGTTCGATCGACGACGTATTTCAATGTCTCCAGCAGGTGTCGCCCGTGAAAGCTTCGATAAACCCAAGGTGAACCTGAGCATTTCCAACGATGAAATATGTTCCCTTCAAAGGAAAAATTAATTGGACGGAATTGCCACCGGGATTCCTGGCAATGCGACGGCTGCGTTTTTCTTGGATGGCTTTTTATACTTTCGAGCAAAAATGATTGTTCATTAGGTTTACCTCCCGCTCATGGCATTCCGTAAGTAACACCATCAGCTCAATGAAATAAATAATTTCATATCACAATTACCATGTCAGTCCCAAAATTTGATGGATCATCAGGGTTAGCATTACAACCCAAAGCAACTAACTCTACCTTGTTCCCAATGGCATATTAACGGTGGTTTACTAATACTTTATTGAAATAAGAGGTATTCCATAACTCTGATTAAGTCACATATCGAAGACGCCGGGAGCTTATATGGTCCAACTACGAAAATATTTCATTTATGATGGAAAAAAATACAAAAAAGGCCCCATACTAGGTTTTAAACTGATACGAGCGAACAGTGTGTCTTACAGCAGATGGAACACTGGGTCGGAAGCCCTTGCGTGTCCACATGCTCGTCATATATCACTGGAAAAACTCAGATCAGGTGAGTCTAAATGATACAGGATAATATTATGACACACACTACAGCTCTATAACAAATCGACTCAAATACTCGCCTGAATAACAGAGATACAAAGCAGAACTGACAGGTAAAAAATGCCTTCATTTTACGCACCATTTGTGCAGTGATAATTACAGACCGTGAAAATATATTTAAATATTAAAACGAAATTCACCTCCATCATTTAATCCTTTTTCTCCCTAATTCCTCCCCTCTCATTTCTTGTATCCTAACACCCCCTGCCACACCCTCCTCCGACCGCTCACAGGGTAGTATGTAAATATGGGTGTGCTTATTGCATTTTGAGACTCAATATAGAATATCGCCAGAGTAACTTACGTGAGGTATTTCGATTTTAGTTTTAAGCAACGTATTCTTTTAATTAAAAATGAAAATTTGTACTGCCTGAATAACGTCACTGGAAACTAATGCACGTTAGCCTTGCGACGACAGCAAAGCTCCACGTCAAGAAGAACAATTTTCCGAGTTCAGGCTGGTTGACGTCATTGTGTCTACGCTAATGACGTCGGCATTAAGACCTTGCGGAGTAAAAGAGGGAATTGGGGAAATAACGACTCCGAGGTAAATTATGAAAAAATAAATGCTTGTTCACGATTTCCACGCAAAAATCTAGATGTTTTGATTTTATTATACAAATAGATTGCAATAAAATGACCGTGAAATGTTCATCTCTACATTCGATTCCTCCAGAAGGTTATAAAATTATGTCAAACGTTAAAAATGTCGAAGAATCTTAAATTTCCTCGGACGTTTGTTGGAAGAAAACAAACCCGGATTAAATGAAACATAATTTTTTTCAATTGGACTGAGATTATAACTAGCGATCAACAAATTTATAACTTTTAATTTTACATTAATTACATCATATAATTAAGTTCGTAATTCTTACGAGAGATCAGAAAGAAAACGCAATATAGTAAAAACATTAATCCATTGAGTTACTAAGTATTTCAGCTGCTATGGTATTCCTCTATTGTATTTATGAGTAATCTTACAAATTTATTTAAAATCCCTTTTAAATAATCAACTACGGCGAATAACCAATCGGGCGAAGGAAAATTGGTGGAGAAGGCAATGCGAGGAAATGGAGAAACTGCAAAAGGAAGGGGAAGTGGGTGCATTATACGCTAGAGTTAAATTGCTATCGGGAGGTAAGAGAGGGCAAACGGTACCAAAGATTAAGGACAAGAGAGGTAGAGTGTTAATCGAGCAGTAAGATATCCTAGAAAGATGGCTAGAGTACGTGGAGGAGCTATATGACAGCGATAGTAGACCAACTAGTTTAGATGTAGAGGATGAGGGAAACCTAGACGAAGATAACCTCGGGCCAAAAATTCTCGACAGTGAAATAGGGAAAGCATTAAAAGAGATGAAGGTAAGAAAAGCTGTAGGAGTAGATAACATACCCTCGGAATTGCTAAAAAGTCTAGGAAGTAAAGGTAGGCAAGCTTTTTTCGAACTCATACGCAGGATCTACGAAGAAGGAGTATGGTCAGAGAACTTTGTGAAAACAGTATCGATTCCTATCCCAAAAAAGAAGAATGCATCAGAATGCGAGGACTACAGAACAATTAGTTTAATATCACACGCAGCCAAAGTTTTACTTCGAATAATCAATAGAAGGTTGGAGAGTAAGGCCCAAAACTGCTTAGGCGATGACCAGTTTGGGTTCATGAAGGGGAGGTCAACTCGGAATGTGATAGCGATGATGAAAACACTTATAGAAAGAAACATAGAGTACAATCAGGACGTTTTCGCATGCTTTATTGATTTTGAAAAGGCTTTCGATAGAGTAAATTGGAACAAACTAACGGAGACACTAGAGAAAATGGGAATAGATTGGCGAGACAGGAGACTAATTTGAAACTTATATATGACGCAAAGGGCGCAGGTGAGGGTGGCTAATGGTGAATCAGGGTGGGCAACTCTAGGTCACGGTGTAAGGCAAGGGTGTCCGTTGTCGCCGTTGCTTTTCAACATTCATGCTGAGGAAATGGTAAGACAGGCATGGGAAGAACTTGAGATTGGAGTCAAAGTGGGAGGGCATCTTATAAAATCGGTTAGATTCGCGGACGATCAGGCATTGGTTAGTGGATCTTCGAAGAGACTGCAAGCTTTGGTAGATGCAATAGAAATACAGTGCAGGATATTCAGAATGAAGATAAACCATAAGAAAACAAAAGTAATGAGATTCTGTAGGATCAAGAAAGCGAGGCTGGTGATTAAAGTCGGAGGACAGAAACTGGAGCAAGTAGAGCAGTTTAATTACTTAGGTAGCACGCTAGAGGAAAATGGGCATAGTAGTAAAGACATACGGAAGAGAATAGCGCTAGCTAAGGAGGCGTTTAGTAATAGAAGACGGCTGATGACGGGAACACTGGGTAAGGGTGTGAAGAAGAGGCTGGTGAAGAGTTTGATATGGAGCATTGCGTTGTATGGGGCAGAAACGTGGACCCTGAGAAAGGAGGACGAGAATAGGCTGCAGGCATTTGAGATGTGGATGTGAAGAAGAATGGAGAAGGTTAGATGGACGGTAAGGAAAACTAACGAGGAAGTGCTGGAGATGGTGGGCGAGGAAAGGAATCTTTGGAATAAAATCCGGGAAAGGCAGGGTAGATGGCTGAAGGATGTAATAACGGGTGATGGGTTGCCGAAGAGTGTGATAGAGGGAAGGATGTTGGGCAAGCGGGAAAGAAAGAGAATAGGTTTCATGGACGGGATGAAGAAGGGCAGATCTTACGCAGAGGCGAAAAAGGATATATTAGAGGGAGATAGGACCCGGAATGTATAGAAGACCGGGAGCGGATTCTCTGACATTCAACAAAACCTACCTTTACCGGTAGAAAACCTAATAAATAAAATAAATAAAAGTAAAAATTAACTACCAAAACATCATCAGCTCTGTCGATTATATTTCCAATGTATGTTTTTAAAGGTGACTTTTGAATTTCATTCAGCTTTTTTTCGTTTTACGCTGACCTACGAGGTTTTGGAGTTCAGGACCTAGAGCTGAACCATTCGGATAAGTCTAGGCAATTTAGAGAAAACCCGGGATTTGCTGGTATTTTTCATCCATCTTTCATTCTCTTTCTTTTCTATTACCATGCGAGCCAACTCCTCGGAAGAAGGGGAGCAGACGAGAGCACGGCTGACCTTCGAGACAATTCACGAATTATGACCCTTTCTCCACTCGAGAGATCCTTCCAACTCCAAAGTGGGAGAGACAGATCCCAAAACCCTTTCCCCTCAATTCCTGTTTCATTCCTTCTATCCTTTCATCCCGTCGGCAGGAATCATCCCACACACCGAAACGAGACAAACCTTACGAAGCTACGTCTTTCAATGACGTTTATATCCCTTTTCGACAACCAATCCACAGGAAAACATACATCTACACAACATACTTGCTTTCCTACATATCTTAGCTCGTCTCTCTTGCCCGTTCTAACCCTTTATACCGTTTAGAGAGTATCCGCCTTTCGCCTTCAACGTCCTTCCATCAATACCCCCCTCAGCTGGTTTAAGGTAGTACCACCGTTAAATAACATAATATTGTCAACCCATTCATAACCCAGGGTGGGATTAAGGTTTCATATTTCGCCTTATTGCTATCGTTATCCAAAACTTAAACCGCTCCAAAAGGGAAATGCTTATATTTCTCCTAGGAACAAACTTCATCAATAAAAAATTAGCGATTTTAAGCTACAAAATAATTGAAAAATGACGGATAAGTTTTCGCTCAAATGAGCGCTAATGAAAAATAACGATGGCGCGAGCCCAAGAGTCTTGGGGACCCGTGATCGCGCCTCTGTCTACTTACTGAAAATGTTATTCTCCCTTATATACAAACAACAAACTTTACTATGCAGTTTTATCAAATCACAATCATGAAATTACATGAGGTTTGGATATGAAAAAAGATAGAGAAGAAACTTAAAAGATTTACAATGGAGTGCATCGTCTTTTGGAGCAGAGACTTGGATTCTGATATAAGAACAGACTGGATACGTCCGAGGCATGGACATGCAGGATTGCGGTGGACGGAAAGGAAGAAAACGAGGGATTGCTTTTGCGTGAAATATTTTGGATGAGGATAGTGCACTTCTGGAGGAGTTGGGAGGCGGTGGAGCATGTGCTTGGAACAGGCCGAGAGAGAGGGTAGGCGGGGAGAGGAAGAAAGAGATAAGGTTTTACGAATGGGATGAATAATGGTAGAACGTAATAGTAGATGAAGAAAAGAAATACTATTGGTAGAGAGGGCCCAGCATATGTGAAAATGTAGACTAATTTCACAAACTTCTATTAAAATTGAACTTGACCGGTTGATCATCGAATTGAAAATGATAAGAAAATGGGTGGAATACGAGGAAAATTAAAATTTCATTTAAAGCATAAGCGCAATTGGTAAAAAACTTCATGAGAAGTGAAGTCTTACGTGGAATGAAATTATAATAAAACTTAGGCACGTACGAATCATATTTGTTGAGTCCTTAATGTATTATTGCAAGTATTAAGTCAATACGAGTTAAATCACTGGCAATGGCGCAGTAGTGGGCTCCTTCGGCTGAAAAAAGTGAACATAAAATCTATACTCCTAGAGTAATTTGTGTATTTTCTACCTTGATTTTACTTTTTAAAGAGGTTGGAACGCAAGTACCGAGTCTTGCGGGAACGTATCAATAACTATTTAAGTAAGTCGAAAAAAAATCATGGACCGCACTTCACTTCATAAAATCTATTTGTACGTAGGAAATAACTACACATGTTGTCGTATAAATGATGCAAGAATAATAATTATTTAAAATTTTAAAATTAAGGGAAATTTGTACGTAAATACATGTTTTTCATTCGAGAAGATAGTTTTATATTTATCATTTGATAGCATTGAAATGATATTTTGATAGTATTTATTGCCAAGAAATAAAATCAGTAACAGCCATTTTTTCGCATTTATCTATACATATTGCTTATAAGTTCACAAATGCAACGTTTCACGAAAATCTGCACATAAACGGAAATCGCTCCGAACATGTCAACATTTATGGTACCTGATAGGAAAAACAAGCATAACAAACATAAAAGTGGAACTTAAAATGCCTCTTAATTCACTCAGTAACGGTGGAGCTTTCGTAAACTGAAATACTTAGCTATATTAAAGCGTTTTCTGAATAACAAAACCTAACCCTGCCCTTACAGATGTATAATAAAAAATATGGCGCCAAGCCATAGTCAGAGTTAAAGTATTTGTAATTTTCCGATAATTTGTAAGTTTCCGGATGGAATACAACGCGTGCAAGTATGTAATCTAGATACTAGTAACAAATTATAAAAATGCTGCTCACACTGTCGGAATTGGAAATTGCCCTAGACGTACCTTCGTGAAAAAGCTTAATCCTAAGGATATAGGGAAAATACAAACCTGCAATAAAGCTTAAATATTTACTATTTGTTATACGACCATAGTATCTCTGAAAGGAAACAAGCATCGCCGATGCTATTACAGAAACGAAAAATGAAACCAATGGCGGAAAAAGCAACCATTAGCTATTCTCTTAATTCCTCAGATAAGAAAATAGCATATGCATAATCAAACCGTGACAAAACTCATACTAGGAATCACTTTTCCTGCCACCTCCTGTGTTACTTCTCCCACTATGCACACTGAATATGGGCCATATTACAATCTCGGACATGGAATCGGTCACAAGCGTAACTTCGTCGAAATTTTTCACAGTAATTTTCACCACTGGGCCCACGAGCATGATAGGTGTGATACGAAACGGCATGTGATGAAACAATGGAAAAGTTAAATAAAATCAAGAGGGAAAAAAATTCGATATTGTCAGGTTGAACGTAGTGAAATAACATCGAATTACTGTAGCACCAAATAACAGATTGTGATTTGGTGGTAGTGAATGAAATTTTACATCTGGGTTTTATGTTTAGTGAACAGAATTGGAAATTGTAATCTAAAACTCATATTTTTTCGCAATTCACACCATTCTACAGAGCATAAATGAAAAAGTATACTCCCAGATGATTCGCAGATGTGTTTTTCATGGCGAAGTCATACTATCGTACGGATTTATTATGATTCCCTTTTTCGATCCGAAGACGTTACCCTCCTCATAGGTCCTCACCCCCACCCTCGCCAAGACAACCCCACCTCACCCTTTCACTTACTCCCTCCCTTTCACATCTTGCCATCCCCACTCAAACCCTCCCCTCCACGAGCCTCTCGCTCACTTCGGCCCATTGGTGCGACGCGACTTGGGCCGCGTCCCACTCTCACCCCCTTCTTTCTTCCATCCCATACTCTCTCTCTCCCGTGATTAATTTCGCGCTCCGTTAGCCTCGCACCCTTTCCTCAAGAGAGATGGGAGCAGCCAGGGAAGGAAGAGGGGATGAAAGTATAGGAGACAAGAGCGCGGACGGGGATATAAGACTAGGGGTGGGGTCTTTATATGGGTGTTCTTCCCACCTTCCTACCCCCCTCTCGAAAACCGAATCGCCTCGGAAAAAGAAGGATGGCGGCGCCAGGGTACTGCTGGGCTGCTGGTGGTGGTGGGAGTGTAATTGAAGGAACGGCATCAGCGAGAGAAAGAGGAGTTGGGAGGAGACTGAGAAGGGAGTTTTGGCTAAGGGGGAAGGAACCGAAAAAAATGAACCGGCACGTGAAGGGAGAAGAGTATTGGCTCTGCGAAAATTTCGCGTCAGGAAGTAAATCGTACTTGATGAAGTAAAAAGGAAAAATAAGAAAAAAATTCGGTGGACTTAATGGAAAAACTGCGAGTACTTTTTTCTTCTTTTTCTCGATCTCTCTTCTGCCATGCCTGCGTGGTGATTCTAAGTCTGCAGGCAGATGGACTGCACCACCGTTACAGGTCGGAGCCGTAATGAACGGCTCTGATAGAAGTTCGAGATCGAAAATGAAAACCAAATGATTGCGAAAGGAAGACATCGGATATGGGCACAAGAATGGATTACGTCTTTTCCAGGAAAATGGGTTGAGTTTTTAGGGCTTAACGTATGAAATTTAAGAGACGCTGCATGACTGTTTGGTGAACAATATTGATATAATAATTTATAATTCAAATAAATAAAATGACTTTTTTCTAAACCGTATAACGCGATTAATGGGATATATCTTTCTCGTACACGACAACGCCGAATCATGGGATTATTAGGTACTAAACATTAATTCCATATTTATTCATTTTTTGTAGTCCGTTGTTTCAGTCAAGTGGAAAAATTAATAAGTTTCGGTGAACAAGAAAAACAAATAGTCTCAGGAAGTTTTGTACTTGCTAACACCGTAAGTCAGCGAAAAGGGTCGAGCAGTTATGAAAAAATTGTAAAAAGTACACATAATATTTTTATTACTAATACTAAGAGCATCTTCGAAATGGGCGTCTAGGAGATAGATGGAGTAGGGACTTCATTTCGGTTGACAAGTAGCCAAAATCATCAAGACAACCTCTCACACCTTTACTTTCCGTTCATTCAAGAATCAGGGTCGTAAATAAAAGAAAAACCAACTGGGCGTTGGACGCTTGTGTTGGTGGTGAGGATGCGGAAAGGAGCGATGAAAGAACAGAGGGAAAGGGATTCTAGGAAATAGGACGGTGAAGAGCGTGGGCAAATCTACGACTACATATGACCTTGCGTGCCTCCGATTGCCTGACGTCTAGCGAACCGCTGTTGGCAGGGGATGTTAGGAGCTCGTGACACTAGTCACGAAAACGGCAGGTAATCAGAATTGGAAGGGGGAGAGAAGGAAAGTAAATTGCACGAAAACGGATTGAGTTAGTGTCTCAAGTATCGTCCTTATTTTGATACCTCAATCAGTCCCAGGGATAATAGAAAGAGATTAATGTAAAATCCTCCGTTTCACCCAGAAACTTGCATGCTATACATTGTCAAAGAGATTTTAGCTAAGTACGTAACCTTGTACTCTTCGAGTCTCTAGTGCCTGACAACCAATTCCTTTCTTTCAACTGCACTCTCATTTTGCCTGTAACAGTTTGTAACAATTCCAGCGGCTTTGCTGTGAATTCAGTTCGTTCCGTAAAATAAAGCTCTCCGGTGTCGTATATACTCGAAAGATCGCCATAGGTGTATGTTTCTTAGAAACATCCTAGAAACTATTCATCGACCAAAATCAACGGAGTCATTTATTTTTAATGCCGGCGTTCAACAATAACGTCCGGCAATTTGCTTCTCAGCTCTGGAATAGAGCTACAGGTCGGAGCATAGATATGCCGAATTCCCTTCGATTCATCGTCGCATCGAAAACCCCAACGGAGAAAAAAAAATCAACTAAAGGTAGAAGAAAAGAGGAGGACGGGGAACTGAAGCATAAACTGTGGCAGTCAAGGAATCAGCGCAACTGCGGGGGAGGAGTCGGAGGTAAGGTAGGTAGGTGTTCGATCATGTAGAACAGTTGCGGGGAACGCGAGGGGGGAAGAAGAAGGTGGGGAATCGGCTGTAGGGAGGAGGGAGGGCGTGGATGAGGCGGGGGAGGACGGGGCAGGGGGAGGGAGGGACAAATGGGAGGGGTGATGAGACAGAGAGAGAGGGGGAAGGAGGCAAGGAAGGGGTAAGGCCGTCACGTGGTCTCCAGGCGAGCGCAATCCCCCCCCGCCCACCCCGACCCAGCTCCCTGTTGGTAGGATGCTGGGTATCCATGGCAACCGGGGTATCGTGGGTGGTGGAGAGCGGAGGAGGGGGAGGGCGGGACGCGGAAGAGGAGGAGGGGGTAGCGGCCGAGAGGGACGGAGAGTGGGGTGAGGGAGGACGGTTGGAAATAAGGGTTTGGGGAGTGGGCGGAAGCGGGCTGAATGTGCGGGGAGGAGAGGAGGTGGACGCGGAGCAAGGTAGGTAGCGATGACGAGAGATGGGGGTGATGTGTGTGTGCGCGCGAGAGAGACAAGAGACGAAGGCTCGTAATGGCAGAATGATTATCGTTTGAGGGCTTCCGAGCAAACGAGGAAAGGGGACTCAGGAGTCGGATCCCATGGCGCACACAACATAGTCGAGCATTCTCATGCTCACGCCAGAGATGTCGATGGACAGCATGGCGTTTTAGTACAATCTAAACTTCCTCTTGCTTTCATATGAACAACGGAGTGCGTGCAACGTTTGTCCCTCCCATACATTAAGGTGATTCCAGCGTCTAATGACTTATACGCCATTCAACTCACATCGTAGCTGCTTATAGAAAAACGTGTCTTCCGTTTTTTACATGAAAAACAAAATTTAACCTTTGCACGCTACGTTTTACGAAAATTTAACCGGAAATCATGCAGGGTTGAACTCGATCATGGGTAAAACAGGGAATAAAGGAAAATTTCTCAATTTGAAGTATTAATGCCATTTCCACGAAAAAAATTTCGTGGAAAGTATTCTCGAGGCTTTGAAAAGTAATGAAATGAAAAGACTAATCTATCTCTTCGAGTAAATAGCAAAAAACAGTAACTGAATCCAAATTGAGCTGGTTTAGCGTAAATGGCATTGATATCTGCTGGTATGGCCAAGGTACTTACACCGACAACGACGGGTTTAACGACCTTGGGTATAGTCGGAAAAAATGTTCATGATTATTAAAATCGTAAAGCTGAACATTTTACATCTTAATCTTGTTTCCAAGCAGCAACGGATAGTCATCAGTGAAAATGAAATTTTTTTAATGTACAAGCTAAAATGGGTTCAGCATTTGCTTTGATTCACGCATTCGCGCCGGAAAATTCTCAGAGGAAAAGAGAGGACGGTGTCTTGAAGCACGAATGTAATGCCTGTTTGCTTTTGCAGTAAATAATTATCCAAGAATAACTATTGCGCGCAACTCGTCCGTAAATTTGTGAATAATAATGTGCTTCTTTCATTATTTCATTTTTTAATTTTATATAGTTACTTCACCACTAACTATTAAACTATATAATACCATTTAACATGGCCGATTGCGCCTCTTAATGACTTCAAAATTCCACTGAGCTATCTTACCTCTAAGTTCAATCCATTCTCTTGTCTATAAAAATGGTCCAGCCTCATGATAATACAAAAATGCCATCGTAGTGATCACGGATTTTTATAATACGCAATCTAGTACTATTTGCAAAGACTTAATAGTCATATGTAGGGAAAAAAGAGGCATACGTTCTTATGTTTACGCACGTAACTCAAAAGAGCCGTTCTCACATAGTCGAACGGGTCGCAGGGATCGAAACTGGCAACGTACTAACCGATGGAAACTTGTTGGTGAACAACGATCATAAAAATGCGCATGAAAGATCCATGATCGAGCCTCTGGTTTCATAAAGTCTGGTCGACGGTATTCGCAGCTGTAGATGATCTATTCCACCGTCAATTCTGAATTCAACTTTCTGGCAACATGATATACTACGGGATATAGGTGGAGAGTTGACACAACTATGGACCTTTTATCCTGGACTTGAATCCCAGATGAGGCGGAAAATGTTGAGCGGCAATTCGATCCCTACTTTAATGCTATGTAGAGAGCTTTTCAAGAGTAGTATTTCGTCACTCGGAAGGGACGTTCAGAAGTGAACTTCTTCGTGCCTTTTGCAGCATAATTTCGAGGCCGGATTGTTATCCGCCCTACCTCAGTTATTCAAATTCCAATTCCTATAATGAAATATCCGGACATTCGCAATAGCATAAAATATCGCGCCGTTGTTCGCCACCCTAAATAGGCAAATTAGAAATATTCAAGATGCCAGACTGTACGTTTAAATGGCCTAATCATTGTCTTTATCTAATTTAATCTATCCATGCGGATAACGAAGTACTCAGCTTGAGGTGCTCTCCTCAGATCACAAAAGCAATAACAATAATACCGTAAGCCAACATGGTCCACGATATAAAAGTAAAGAAACTTTACAAAATTTTGACATTACCATATAACTGTAAAAGAGGCAAATCAATTAGAAAATAATCAAAATTTCAGAAAATAAATATGAAAAATGTACTCATACGTAATATTGTTTGTGAACCTACTTAAGTTCACTTGAATCAAAAATGTACGTACAGAGTGAATCAATCACTTGATACGTACGTTTTTAATACATTTCATATATGTACGTAGAGTTTTCGAGTTTTATTATGAATGTTAAGACAAAAGTGGAATTTAGATCTTTTTTTACCTCAAATACAAATATATACATGTTATTCTATTATAACCAGCAGAGCGAATTAACATTAATTTTAGAGCACCGCTGGAAATCGAACTCGGACCGTCCGCCGTTAAGTTAACGACAATAATAACCGTAACAATCCGACTTCTATCCCTGAAAACCCAACTAAGATACATAGATTCTCGCTCCGACTTACAGCTTTCACCTCATACAACCAAAACACCAACCCTTCACCCTACGAATATTACAAATTCCGTCCGTTAGCGTCCTCAAATTTCCTGTTAGAACCCATTCAACGGCAAAACCTTCCCTCTGGTCAACTCCAAATGAAACATACTTCCTCCACAAACACTTAATATACTTTCAAACTTCCTTCGATTCCTTTATTTGGCGGCTCGAGTGGCACCGATATTTCTTTGCGAACGCATCTGATTTTCACTATTGAGAGGACATTTCCGTCGAGTGTGGCAAAAAGTAATCGCCTCGAATAATGACACAACTTTCTTCTTTATTTGTGTATTCTATTCGTAGTTCATCGCCTACCTATCCTGACGTTTTATTCTGTCATCATCTGCCGTCTCACGCCGATACCATTTTCGACCATTTATCTTCAAGGCTTGCTTGTAAGTTGAAGCTAAGCGCTTTTGGAGTTCAATATTAAAACTTATTCCACCACGTGAAAATCTTGAACTTCCTCAATTTTTGAAGTGAGATGAAATAATGAGTATGATTAATAATGGCGCCCATTCTTTGATAAATGCACTAAATATCAGCGCAAATGATGAAAAGTACTAATAATGAAGAATATTTTGAAATGCAAGACATATAGTCGGATTGAAAAACGTTACTAAGACGCATGCAGCTTAACATCCGTAATTGTCCAAAGGGTGAATAAAAATAGTTTATTTCATGATATCTACTTTGACTTTAATTCAGACAATTAAAGGCAAAATTTAGCCAAAAGAAAAGGAGCTAACTTGAGCAAAAGTAAATTGATTTTAACTTTTTCGCCTCTGTCTTCATCTTTCCATGATATTAATTCTCTTTCTTTGAATGTCAACTTGTAATTGAGAACTTGAATGTTTAAAAATAAATAAACTGGGTAGCATCGTTCTCAAATAAAGCTAGAATATTCCATCCAGAATATTCACGCGAGGGCCTTGTGACACTGCACTGCATTCAACTTTCAAAATTAATGCTATCACTATAACGTTACTCATTCTTCAGTACCAGAAGTTACTAAAAACTTTGCAAAATGTTATCTCTGAGAAAATTTAAAGTGAGCCAGATTTTTACGGAGCAGTGCATTCCAGCTACTTCGCGCGGCAGATTTACTTGTTTCTTTTTTAAAGCATTAAATAAGTGAATTTTTCTGGCGACTCCAGTGCAGTAGACTTAAATAAATGAAATGAGAAGATTTTGTTTGGAGAGGTGTTTGTAGCTTCATCAGGGAGTCTTGCTTGTCACAGATCGTGAATCTCTCTTCCATCTGGAGTTATCTTGACCTTTTCCCATCCTTACGCCATTCCGCCGTCGGGTCACTCCCATCCCCTCCAAACACTCTTCCACCTCCAAACCTCTCCACTAACCCCCTATCACCCACCCCTTTCGTCATCTCTTCTCCGATCACATAAATGCCTCCTTAAGTGAAAAAAATACATCGAAGACCCATCGACGGAAGTCGTATGAGAGAAAGAGAGAGGGTGGGGGAAGTGGAGGAATGAACTGCACCACCAAACGGTCTTCCGTCCAGCCATCGAGTGCAACATTTCGCCCGCCTCCTTCGAAACAGTAGCCGGTAATTATCGCGTGAATAAATATGCGCCTAATGCACCCTACAACCGTTGAGGCGGAAGGGAGGGATGTAGCCTCGGGGTTCTGCAGCAGGGAACGGTGATGAGAGGAGAGAGACGACGGCGTGGAGGTAATATGCCTGCGAACGGCGTAAATGCAAATGGTCGGCGTAATACCTTCCTTCGCTTGCCAACGAGAACCAACCCACGTCGTGATGGTTATAAAGGGTGTGACAAGCGACCGGCCGTACAGAGATTTCTCCGCGAGAGCCAAGTCGATAATTAAAAGAGCCGCGGCCAAAGCGGAAAATATAAAAGAGAGGGGAATGTTCCTCGGGTACGCGATCAGCACTGATTACCCAGTTCGAAGACGCTTAAGGTAGTTTCAGCGACACATGCATTTTCTAATGTAGATTCAATGGATTTTCAATGATCAATATAATCTCATCCTTACAGATATACCAAAATATCGGTCACATAACCTACCACTTTTTAAGATACTTCGATCCCGAAAAAAATACCGTTTTCCATTGATATGATACGAAAATGAGCTCTCAAAAGAATTTAATTAAAAACAGACGAAGTTCTGCAGCATAGGGCGCATCATAAATTAAAAACTGTGTAGTTCGTAAACTTGACCTTTCGCTCGCATACTCGTTCGTTTCTCGACCATTAAAATTTTCATACTTTTCATTGAATTAAAAAAAAACCTTCAGTTAAGACGAAGCATTGGACGTACGGTGCGAGACAAATGAGTCAAGTTTAAGCCTTCTACATGAATTTTCCTTTAATTTCTAAGAATTGAGTCGTTAAAAATGAAGTATTGAGCCATTTATATTACAACCTTCACTTTAAGCTTGTGAAAACTATTCGGATTTGAAATTAAAATTCAAAAATTATCTATAACAAGGCTGTAGAAAAATTTCTTAAAAAGCGGCGATTTAAATGTGTTTTCCAATTCTCCAACCCATCCTCCTTTTCCTTTGGGACGGCGATCATTCCCGCCACGTCCCAGCGATCCTCATTTGGCAACTGACAAGCTCGCGGCTTCTCGGAAATCTTGCGATAAGATCGAAACAGACACGATACACCCATGCCGCCGATCGCCGCACACATATAAAACGAGCGAAATTCATTCGAATGCATCCGCATATTTTCTTCGAAAACGAGCGAGTCATTTGGACGGCATCTTCTTTAGCTGGTACCGTTTTCCGAGGAGAACTTCGGAGTTGGGGAAAAAGATTTCCGGTTTGATTGAGGTGATTCTGTTGGCATTGGCTCTGGATTAATTTTTTCTCCCAGCAAATTTCCACTTTTATCATCGATTTCCACATACTTTAGGGCAAAACTTTTGGGATTACAGCCCATTTTCGCACCACACTTGATCCTGCATAAAATTTAGTATACTAGCCGGTACTAGATGTTGAGAAAGATATCTAAAGTGACAGTACGGAACCTTAAATGATTTGAGTCGTCCAAGAATTGTTCACACGATCAACAAACTTACACATGCAAGGAAGCGGTATTTTCTTTCATTTTGCAGGGCACTTCTACCCTAATTTTCAATTAACCAACCTTACGCAGCAGGGGACAAAAACAACGTTATTGACCTTTGCATTCATTGTTGATCTGACGGCCAGATAATTACTAATGGCCGTGAGAAGGTTAATAAAGAATTAAAAAATATTTATAAACTAGCTTTGAAGTTCTGAAAACTCGTTTGAGGTTGAAATCTGTTGAGGTTTGGGACCTTAAACTTTCCAGACCACTTCAAACATTTCCTGTGAAAACTAGATTTCGAACACATTATCGATCGAAAAGCTCATATTAACCATAATAAACTGGTAGGATCGCGCACATAACTATTTATAACGAGAGCAGTGTCAACTAATATGCTTACAGTACTGGAATGGGAGAATTTACATATAGGGAGGACCAATGGAGGAAAAATATAGGGGAATATTAATTAAGGACGAGGAGAAAGTAAATTTATTAGGGAAAATTGATCATTGGTACAGGTTGAATTACCGCTACCGTCTTGCCGGCACAACGAGAAAATTATCAAAACTTTCCATACCGAAATGGATCATTTGAACAGTCAGCCGGCAGAATTATTTGCGTCCTCTCCATGATACGCAATTTCTCTTAGTTAAAGATGTTATCGATAAATTATATGACATTCCTAAAGCAATTACAATATATTTAGTTCGAAAATTTTCGTGTTAGTACATCGAATCTTGCATTATGATTTAAAATATATGCTACCAAAAGGAACATTGCCAACTCATTAGTAATGAAACTCACCATCTGCAGTTACAGCATTCTTCGGGAGCTTGGCTGCGATGCAAACCGTAGGTTGCTGCAGACAGATTCCTGTAGCGCGAAGAGACATCTTCGTGGGGAGGTGTCATCGGCCTGATGAGTGCCGCCAAGAATCTTAGTGAGAGTAAGCCTCCAGTAGCCAAAGACGGAGTAAAGCCCAGCCTGAATCGACGAGGGCTTATGTTCTTCATTGCCTTGTGTAAATTTGCAAGGTCCGAGTACAGCAACCTGTGTGAAATATGAAAATGTAGAGAGCGATTAGAGAACGGAAATCAGCGAAAACTAGAATAATTAGGATGGTTCAGTGCCAAGGTTACTAAGCGGCATCGCAACTCATCGATGCAATTATAAAAAATATCGTATTCTATTCCATATTAATTATGACAAACGCCAGTCTTATTGCGTCAGCAAAGTTTCCACCATCGACGTTTCTGAGAGCTGTAGTATTTGGAATATTCTGATGACTTAATCCTACAATTACCCTTCAGCTTTCCATTATACACACGTAAAGAGCGCATTGCAGTCTAAAATCGACTTAGACCAGTATCATTTGACAAGATTCTTTACAAAGAACAAAGGAGTTTTACTAGGTTAAAGAGATATTTCAATATTAAAAAAAAACATTTTCATGGCCGTTTCCAAAGCTGAAATCTGATCAAATTGGATAGGAATCAATTTCTAATTATGAATAATTATCGTTTTCAACGGTTTGAGTTTACGTGAGTGGCCCATGAAATACATAACTTCAACCAGATGAGCAAGCGCGTAAAGACTGCATTCGAGACGAACATACTTTCTCACATGAAATAATATTTTTCTCCGTGTGGTTAAATTTTTCGATATCAACGGAGGGCCTCCGGCCGCACTAATTATACTACAATACAAACAATTGACAATTTCTGTCCTCCATTCTTGAAAGGTATATTCCATACCTTTCAAACCTCAAGCAAAGGTAGCACAATTATAATTTGATAACTAGGAAAGTGTATACCGCCATGAGGAGTAGGAAGGTTAATCGAAAAAACCCATTATCAAAAAGAAAAATGTTAACAAGTAGGTATCAAATCTTTGATAGAAGCAATGCTAACGCAAAACATTTTTATATTTTTTCCAGCCCGGAGAATAGTTCACAGTTACTGTTGAATGATGTTATCTTCTATACGTGTATTCCCTTACTCTATAAAGGTATATTATTATTTTTTGGATGCTTAAGTACTCTTCCACTTTCTAACGCATTGATTGATTACCACTGGTAAACATTTTCTCCGCACGATAAGAGCTGGGAATACGCTACCCCATTAATGACGTTTACACCATCAAGCCGATATTCTATTGCAATGGACAAAACTCAAACTACTAGTTGACATCGCATTAACGTAATAGGTAGAATCTTACGAATAAAGTTATCCAGACCTTTTAAAACCGGACCCGTTATTTTTCTCCCTCTGCCACGTAACATATTTTGTCCTCAAAAAATCGAATGGAAAAAGGTAACTTAGGTTGTGTTAGTTAGGTTAGGTTAGTAACCTATACTTAGGTTGTGTAAGAATTCCGAAAAATGTAATCTCACAGACATTACACATAAAATAATAATTATTGCGGCTTCACAAACGAACAATTCATAAATGTACACAGATTTGGGCTTCGAGACAACCGAGATATATGCCATCTCTCAAACCCAATTTCCGCATACTTACATAACATACATGAACAATAAACAATAAGTTACCCTGAGTGGGATAAGAAAACGCATGCTCTCAAGCGTTAATAATGGACGACAGAGGAGCAGAATGGGAATCTACAGCAGAGCATTCACGCAATAAATCAAAAGATGTACATTTCGAAGCCCTTCGTGCTTCCCTCGATGTGATTAAAGGCCATTTTTCCAACTTTAATGGCACTCAAAAACACAAAGGTCATTAAAATTTATTAATAGCGCGGAAGTTCAAACTCGTATAGAGTGATGGTATTTTAATAACCCCAGCAGCAATAAAGAGGAAAAAAGGCAACAGATTATGTTCGATGCTGTAATCGACCCATCGCAGGGAAATGCATTTATTAATCGTAAAATACGAAATTTTCTCCGTGATGGGAACATAATATCGGGAACTGGGGGTAGGGGCTCTGAATGATATGACCCCCTGTTGGGTTCATATTGTTCGACTTACTCCAGGACGCTTAGTGACACCACAATAGGTGAGTAGTTTTTTTTTAACAGCACACACGACGTCGGAATTTGACAAGTCGAAAAAACTATGGCGTGGATTTTCGATCATGAAATCCAACTTGGTGATAAAAAGGTGTAATTAAAATGCCCATAATGTAAGCTTCTGCAATAATAGAAAATGGAATACATATGCGTTTAGCATACCCGTGGTTTTTTCACTGAGGTTATAAATAGCCTATTATCCATTCACCTTACCTCTTATATTTTCTCTCCAGCTTTTTGTACACTCTAATACTTCGCCTATCCTACGATACATGGATTTTTAATTCAATAAGATAGAATAGGACAAGTGCAAAATAAAGAAACACATACCGGCCACGTTTGTCACCAGACCGAAATATTAATAAGGCTGACATAGTTATCCTTACAGTGTTTTCAAACATGATAAAATGTCATTAGAGTCAAAGTTCTTACACGAAGTCTAACACCATAGATGAAAATTAGAGAGCTATGAAAGAAATATTTTTGCACCGCACAAATCAGAGGATAAGGAACTCAAAGAGAAAATTTTTCAACATACGTTGAGGTATTTAGTCCAAATAGCTTCATGAAAATAATTATTCAAGTGAAATGAATGACAAGTAAAACGGTAAAAAGAACGCTACAGCTTACATTCTCAGAAAACCAAATAAATAATTTTCATAACAGAGGTTTAAGGGATCGAAGAAGTCACGGCGGAAAGAGGAGAAATGAAGAACCCATGGATTCCAATGTTTGGATAGGACTTGGCCCTAATTATATAAATGTAAGCTTTCAATTGAATTGCTCATCATGCACCATTTTACCCAACAGGAGGTAAAAGCAATATCAGTTACTTTTTGTGAAAAAAGTGGTAATAACGACAGATCCGCTAAAAATAACTTACTTTCCGGTAAAGCGTGGAAGATGAAAATATATATTTCCGATCGTAAAATTGCTTTTCCGAAGGCCAATCATCCATTTTTCGAAATGAACAAGATATCTGTAGAAAATTTACAAAAAAAGCCCTGTTCGCCGTATATCCATCAACATTAGCATTATATTATGTCGCAACCAAATCGGTATGTCTCCTTCACCTAGATCAACTCAAGTATTTAGTTGCTCAGCCAATAAATAGAAATAGTAGGAATTTTTATCTCTCCAAAAACTTTCCAGATTTTCACGTAGATGAATAAATCCCTGAAGCGATACTAGAGAGAAATGGAGAGTTGAAACGGGACACAGGTATCAACCGCAAGTCATAACCTCTCCTCTATTCCGGGGTCCTCGAGCTGTAAAGGAGAGCCTTTCAGGTGGAATGGATACTTTTCAAAAATATAAGAAGAAATTCGCCAAATGCTAATTCATTTTCCAAGGAAAGTTCATAGATGGTGTTGGGTGGGCTAATCGAGCGGAGTTTAGGGCCCTGGCGGGAAATCTTGCACGGCTGCCAGACGAAGAAGACAGAAGACATCATCCTCAGTTGATACGATAACAAAAATTTTATGAAACCCATAGTCTCGTGAAATTCCCGGAATCAAAAGAGAAAGATCATTGCACGACGCATTTCTTAGATACTTTTCGTATCACAGCTCATTGTTACGTACAGCACCGCTGAAAATGGATGATTTTAGTGAAGATTTCGATTCAACCCTAATGATAGGAAAGATAAGTATCTGTCAACTTCGCAAAAAAATCGTGTTTGCCCTTAGCTTAAACTTTCATTCGGTGAATGGTAAAAACCTAATTTCCTTAACTACAAACCACAGCGGCCTGAACCCATAACTCCTTTTCTGGCGTAGCATTTGGCCATCTAAAATCTAGAGGATACTTTTCGTAGGCATCAATGGATAAACACCAAATTAAAAACAAATATTTCAAAGGAGATATGGAGGTGGTGAAGGGTGCGCAACTCAGGCGGACTGCGGATTCCGGGCGATATATTGGTGCTGCTTGTACGGCAGCGCGCTAGAAAGAACTATGTAACCCTCATCGGTTATCAGGATTGTAAGAATTCCATTAAAGCTTCATTCTCAAGAAATGATGGAATTCAAAGCTAATGGATCATTGTATAACGCATGCCTACATTTGTTTCCGAATTAATTTCCATTAACAAGTACCGCACCGGTGAAAATAAAACATTTAAGCGAAGTTGACGTATTTTTCTTTCGCATACTATTAGTCCCAGCTTTACAAACAAAAGGTTGGCCCTATATCGCGACATCCTTTAAGGGCTGAATTATGAAAGCAGGAATTTTTTTATCTGCTAGAAACCAGCCTAGGAGATGAAAGCCCGAGCCTTCTGGAAACGCCTTTTCTGGCGTAGCATCCTCAACCCCCTTTAAGGAGGAAAGGGGACAGACACTATTGAACCCCCACAGCAGAAGAGGATAGGGGATGGATTGAGGGGGGTAAGGCGGGCGGCGAATATGTCGGGATGCAGATGAGGGGTCCCGGATGGGGCGATGAGTTAAGGGTACTGAGAGAAGAAGGATGGGGTTGAAGAATGCGGTGAAATACGAGGGCGGCGGCGGGGGGTCCGTAGCGGGGGGAGAAAGGATTGAAGATGGGCGAGGGGAGAGGCACGAGTGGGAGGTTTTTAAGGGTACTGGGAATTGGGGGAGAGGGATTGGATAGGTCGAGGGCCGTGAGGGTGCCGGGGTGCGGAATGAGGGTATATTCACGCCTCCCCACCCACCACCCCTTCCAGGCTCGGTCCCTCACTCCTCGCCGCACTCCCTGACGGGAAATTAACACGTCGTCTCAACCCTTTAAGGCCACCCCTCGTTTAACTACATCCGAGCCCAACCTTAAAGTCCCACCGCCCTGGGGCCCGCTCGCTTCCCTTTCGCCCTCTGTCCCATCACCCACCCCTTCTAGGGGCCGTCGCATTCCGGGTGGGTGCCCGTGGGCAGGGGGTGCCGCTCCGCGTGTTGTGGGGTGCGAATCATGTCGCCTTGCGTCTCACTCAAATGTTAACGGAGATCGGGTGCAGAAAGGCGGAAGGTTATCGCTCGCTAAATTAAACGATGATTTTTCCTCTCCCCTAGCCCTAAGTGGAGTCTACTGGGAAGTTGTCGAAGTCGGACAGCGGGAAAATGAATACATTAATTTGAGTGTCTTTCACACCAGCTGATTGGTGGGTTTTCAGAGAGTCCTTATCCTAACATCTCAATTTCTGGCAGATTTTCTCCAACTCCCTCCCACACATAACTTGCCATCAGCTCTCAACATAATTCTTCATGCCCTTAGCCTCCTTTTTATGATAATTAGGTAACCTATTGGTTAAGGTAGGTTTAAAGGGATGTCAGTGAATATCCTCTACTTTTTCACGAATGCAGGACCCTACCAGCAAAATTTCATTCTAAATCTCAGCGTACGTCTTATCCTCGTGAGTCCATCCATAAAGCCAATGTCCTTCCTTTCCCATCCCCACTTGCTCAAATCATTTTATCCATCACGGCTCTATGCATCCCTTCGTCCCTCAAGTGTCGTCCCAAAGTCCAATTCTCTTCTCACCCACCCCCAGAGTTCTTCCCTCTGTAGCCATTTCCAGCATACCCTCGCCTCTTCATGAGTCATTCATTAACCTTTGTTGCCTTTTATGATGCTACGACACCGACATCTTTTGCATTCTCGCAAAATCGAATCCTTTCCTCCGAGAAAACGCTCTTTCTTAGTCTCAAATCTCAAAAGCCTCTAGACAACGTATATCCTCTCTCCGCAACGACCAAATTTCGTAACAAAAACACGGCATTAACAATTATGATATGACATGACGATCGAGAAGAGGGAATAGCGTCTGGCATTTACGATACATCTATGAGCTACTGTGCGAGGCAGCACTGGCGAATGTGGCACTGAGTGAACCCACACCAGACATATAACACTCGCCCCATATTTAGGTCAAGCTCGGCACTACTCCACGACTGCTAGGACAGGAACAAGATGAATCACGAGAATAATACTGGACTGGACTAAAATTGTTGTTGATAATACTGAAGATATGATCCCTTATATTATAGATTTAATCATTTCTATCTCAGATCATAGTAAATAATGTCAATGTCACCTTGGGGCTTTTGTAGGGAAACGTAACTTCAAAGCGCTTCTTATTAGCATTCGCTGGTTCAAGAAGTTTCCTCACTACTGGAGAGGAATACGGCGACAGGCTATTTTCTAGGCCTTTGCTCCTCTACCGTTCAGTCATAAGGTGAGATTTAAAACATCTAGCTCGTCCCGTGATTCGAGAAATATAAGAAATCGAAATCAAGAATCATCCACCACAGAAATACCTATTTCAATTTTTGATTTACTCGATAACTTTGGGAATAGAGGCCCGTTTCGAGCTTCTTTTCCTGTTCACTTCTTCACGAATAACGGCATAAGCGACGGCATGCCTCTCCAATTTGCGACATAAGCATCTATCACGGACAAACAATCACGCCCAACCTGTACCTTCGCTTGATAACTTTTTGTCAATTTATACGACTAAAAACATGAAGAGAAAACTTCTTAATTCAAATGTTCACGTTTGCCTGGTCACGTATTCTTGAGCGTACGCCATCAGCCTGTCCAATGACGTTACAATTAGTTAAATAGCTGCAAGAAGATAATGCGTCAAAAAAGATATAACTTTCTCCGCAGACGGTAAAAAGATATTTTTCTTCTTGGCCTAAGGACTTTAACCTGCTATCATTCATAAACCAGTAATCTAAACAGCTTGACAGCTTCCGCAAAGGTCGTGGGTGTATATCAAAATACGCCGTTAGCTTATGCGCAAGTCTAAAAAGTCAGTATGGTTCTCTTCGCCCAATGTTCTGACGGAAGATAAAAAACGGGTAGTTGGATAAGGAAAACGACAAAAAGAGAAAAACGTAAAATAAAATAAGTGTTAGAGAATTAACGCATTTCGGCGAACACTTAGTTTTTCAAAAGTATCTTCAGATTTGTTCCAATAAGTTTTTTAGGTAAAACTTTGGTTTGCGTTCAATATATGTGTAAACATATAATATAGGTTAAGTTGTACTTTAGGTTGTGGAAGGAGGCGTGGGTGGGGACAGGAAGCGAGGCTCATTGGTAGGAGGGGTAGCAAGAGAATCAGTAGCCGTTTAAACGGAGATTGAGAGGTCCGGAAACCAATCCAACATAGAATGTATCACAGATATTGCATATAAGAATGTACACCACATTGAGTGTGTATGTGCTGTGGGAGGGGAAAGGCGAGGATTCTGAGAGGAAGGGGTTTAGAAATGAGGAGGGGACAAGTCTTTATGCATCGCGACCAGTGATACTTCCTGAAATATTAACGATTTCTTAGACATCCACGAACATAGGGTAGTTCTAGATAGATGGCGTTAGTTCAGACAGAGTGTTTGCACTTATGCTAAATATCATAAAAATCATGATTAACAACTCACCCCGCATGAAATTTCCGGCATGACTTGGCTCTTACATAGCTTAGTATCCAGTAGTACTACTCATCAGTCGTATAATGATACTACCCAGTATTAGTTTCTTAAATAGAGTACTGCATGACAGCATATTCGTATGCGTGGCACTCTTAGTTTCTGGTCTGACCGCGCATAGTTAGCCTGACTGCTTTTGGCCTGCGCCTAGCATCCGGGCGAACGTATACGTTTCTGATTTCAGCTGAGATGAGGGCTGCATGCCTAGCGTGGAATCACCCCGCGCCAATTACCCTCGAATTGGCTTGCACGGTATTTCGTAGATGTAGAAAGAAGACAAAACAAAATATACTATCTTAAGAATTATAAAAAATGCTGTGGTTTTCATAAAAAGTGGCAAGTAGGTATGGTAAAGCACCATTGACAATATTAAACGAGAAAAGTTTACAAGGAGTTTTACTCAACTTACATAACAATAAACTAATACGTACATGCATAAAAATAGATATACACAAACATAGGACAGTTAACCAAGTTCAAATTAATGCCAAATTTCACAGAGGGAAAACCATTCTCCTTGACCGGAATCCGAACCCGGATTCCTGGATATCGCACCGAGTGCTTTAGCAGTTAATGGAGGTTAGAGTTCAGATCAATGCAAATGATTGTTCTTCGGTCAAATTTTTCACTTACGTGTAGTTGAAAGTGACTCCTAAAAAGGTAATACCGTGGCTTGTCCAAATATCCTCACAATAAAGTTCTAATGAATATATTTTCCAAAATAAGGGCATAATAATGATACATAAAAAACATTCTACAAACACGGGAGGATTATATAATCAAGACCGCATATTCCAAAAAAATTTAATGGTATGATTTAGTATGGTAGTAATGATGATCTATTAGATATTCGTAATAATTTATTTGAACATTGGCATGCTGCTGATAATATTTACACTCTTGGGCAGTGAGGTAGTGACCACATACCATGACGGCGTTCCTAAAAGCTCATCGCAGCCACATCAACATCTTCTCCCCGGCCCTTTCCGTGGGATATGAATTTGTGATCGTCCTTTTTTCAATCAATCCGTGCGTCGCGTCGCCAGACATCGCCGAAAGAGTCGATAGCAATGCAGCTCAGCTTCTCGCTTTTCAAATTACAGGTGCGATCGCACAGAGAGAAAACTGTCCCATTTCTTTCCTACCATCTCTCAATTTCCAACCCTCCCATCCACAAAAAAAGAAATACACCTACAAAAGCCAAGAGCTTCCCCGCGGACGGGACGAGAGAAGTTATTCGCGACACGAATTCGCGAATGAGGGGAACGGCACGGTCAGACGCCACCAAAGACAGACACGCTCCCCACTCACAACCTTTTCCTCCGACCCTAACCCTTTTCTTCCCTACTCATTCACAGATGAAGCTCCAACAATCGACTAACAGGTCCTCGAACAATCCATAGTAATACTATAGCTATGATTTCATACAGTCGTATTTGCGTTGCCGGACACTACTTGGCCCTTTGGGAGCGAGATTGTCTACGAAGGGCAAGTTACCGTCAAAACAGTCCATCACTCAATTTTTGACACAGTCTATGTAGTCGGAGTTGCAGCAGGGAGCATGAGAGCCGACGCTTTCTGCCAGTCATTTGTTGGTCTCGCAGTTATTTCCCGAGGAGATTTAGATCATCTTCAAATTGATGACGAGATGTAAATAAGGCGGTGCAGACCTTCTATACTCCTCGAGAACGTTTCATTTCCTTCAAATATTCACACTTTATGTAAGAAATAATTCAATTGACTGAAAGTTTCAAGGTTTTTCACCATATCTGGTTTTCATCCTTTACTTCCGCTGCCATGGATACGAGGTACGAGTTTGACGCTCAACGCAGGAGCAAATCGAAGCATAAACGACTTCACGAAAACGTAGCTTTTCATAGCAGCTGCTTCGCCTTTGTTACATACTGACAACAACAAATATTTGCCTCGCACTATGTCCCTTTTCTGCCACCTCCGACCTCACCTTCGTTCGTTGGCCATCCTCATTCTCCGTCAGCTATTCGGATCTAAGGGGAGTGCCAATTTAGTTGACACTATAGGCTTTAAAGTGAAAATCTTGATAAGACCGGCGGTGTGGTATCAACAGGAAAATTAACACAGTGCAAAGGAGTATATAAATTGCAGTATATATAAACTATAGGAGCCCTCAAACATGCATTTATTAATCTCTAAAAGTATTAACATTCATTATTTCATTTTCCTTACATCTAGTTTCATTTCCGCTTCTATCTTCTCACTAACTCTTCATCCACTTTTTCTTAGTAAGCGTCGAATAGTTGCGGTGGCCTTAAAGCACTGCCATACCAATCGCAAAATTAAAGAACGAATTACCATACTTCAATTAATTACAGGACGTAGACCTGGAATGCAATCTTTCACGTTGCAAGCTAGCTACAAAACGTGTTATTGTCTAACATACTGCCCAGTACCAGACCTGTTTTGAGCGCTTTACACAATTCAACCTTCATATTTGTACTACCTTACCACAAATAACCCCCGGGTATACAACACCATTTTCCACTCCATACAGTCGCATCCCAGGCCAAAAAAGGAACTGTTCCACGGCAAAGGACACCCGACGAACATTTTAAAGAGATGCGAGAAGTAAGTCATGGTCAAACAATGGAGCAGACGAGATCCCAACCCCTTCCGGAACGTACCGAGACTCAACCCACCCCTCTCACTTCGCCCTTGCCCCGCAAGGAGTGGCAGCTGATGGGTAATTAATTATGATGCGGGAGACGCGTATTAATAAACGATTCCCTGCTGCGAAGCGCAGCGCTAAAGGCTGGTGGGGGTGTGGCAGGAGGAGAAGGAAAGGGTTAGTTAGACGGAGAGGGGTGAAAGGTTTTACTGGTGGCAGTGTTGGTGATGGCGAATATCGGACTCGCACTTCGTGACGAGAAGGGTTTGGCGGGGGTGGAAGTTCCAACTCTGAGGGGTGGAGGTCGGGTGGAGGGGAAGAAAGAGGGGGTGCAGCGAGATGGGGAGGAGAGGAGGGAGGCAGCCTGCGCGAGGACGAAGGAGGCAGGTTGCTAGGGTAACCGTGAGCGGAGGAGAATTCTCATTGGTCGACGCTCCCTGATGGGAAGGGGGAATGAGGGAGGGGAGAGAGAATATATAGGAGAGTTTAATGGCAGGGGTAGGAGTGGGTACGTTAAGGACGAAAGGTAGTGGAGGAGGGGGGATTGAAACGGACGAAAAGGGGGGCACGGCATAGTCCTTTACGTGATAGGGAGGGGGTGGTCGAGAAAGAGTATATGTAGTAGTATGGGGTGAACTTGGGAGGGAGAGAGAAAGATGAGGGGGAAGGGAGACAATGGGATGCGGAAGGAATACATATTATCTCGAATACATGTCCTCCGGACGATCCCAAAACATACATCGAACCGAAGATACTTGGCGGAAAAATTCCTCCAGCCTTCATTTTTTTTCATCATCATCCTCGACGCAATGTTAGTGCTTCCATCACTGTCTTCCACTCCGTTTTATTTTTTCGTCGCGTGGGAACGCAGAATGTAATAGAGAACGATGAGTGTGTAGGAAGCTGGTAATGCTTTGGCACCTTGAATCGAAGAAGGCAAATATGAAAATGAAACAATTAAATGCATCCCGTTATAAATAGGATTCCTCACTCGCCCGAATGATTTCAAAAGTCATAAATCGATATGAATCCCAGTTTAACGTATAATTATGCTCAAAAGCGCCAATTGAATTTTCCGAGCCAACTATTGATTTTCAAACAGAACTTCCAAATGTTTGTGTTCAATAGTAATTTATGAAAAACAAACTCATGAAAATGAAGTGCCTGACAGATTTCTCTTCACCTTGGCCAGCATGCACGAATCTTTATAAAATAAATATCACACAGTTAAAACAAATTCAGTTAAAGAATAGAAAATATAAATTTTAACGTCAGTTACATCAAGATGAACAGCAAGAAATTTTAAAGTCTTCTAAAAAATGCATTTCTCACAGCTGCGTACCTCAATTTCACGAAAGACCTTAACCTAATAAATAAAAAGAGAGAGTACGACTCCTAATAAGTATTACTGAGTCGAAGAATATGTATTTGTTTAGGTTTACTGAGGGAGCAATAACACAAGAGTGCTGTTTTGTTCGAGAGGAAGAGAGGACAATTCAGGATTAGAACTATAATCTGAGAGAATGTATAGATTTGAAATAGTGTGTGATACGAGACGGCATACTTTTCCGAGACCATTTTAACAGCGAAGAATAGCCATAAGAGACTTTTCAACAAGTGATAAGCACACCATCTGTGATTGGAAAAGTGAGAAAACTCAATAATATACTGACAGATGTTCATGCTTTGGTGACGTTGAATATTATCAAAGAATACGTAAAGCATGTTGTAGGAACTATAGCACAGTACTCGTAATAGATCGAATTGGCTTCATCAACGTGAAAGTTTGCCTGACAAATTTAAGCCTACATATAGCTTTCGCATAATTTTTATTAGGTACCTACACCACCTAGTACGAAATAGCACCCAATCAAATCCTCTCAAAAGTATATTGCTGTAAAATTGTCTCTCTTGACATCATGTCAGTGATGACACGTTTGTAAAATAGCTAATCCATCGATCAATACTCTAAGTCCGTGATCAATACGTATATACACCACTAGGGTTTCTTAACTCGGGCACTCATCCTAGATGAAAACTTATGTAAGCCCTTTCACACGATCGCGCCACTTCTGGATGCTTTCCCACCTCGTTCAGTCCAACAGAATCCCCTTGACTCCACCACCGGAGAGAATTCCGTTAGGCAAGAGCAGCTCCACTCAACCATCATCCTTTTGGGCTCAGCGTTCCGTCGAAGCGGAAAAATTTAAAGACGGATGAGGCAAGGCAATAAGGGCTTGGGGAAGGGAGAATTTTTGCCGCTCTTTCTCCTCTCAAAGGAGCACCGCAGGGGATCGAACTCGGGCTCTTTTTCTTTCAAAAAGAAGGAAAAGGTGCGGATCAGCTGAAATGGGGAAAGAGATGGGATGAGTAAAAGGGGTAGGTATTCTTTCCTGCCGAAGAGGATATGGCAATTGTGTGGGGAAGGTAGGGCGCAGGAAGAGGACCGTGTGGGGTGGGTAGGGAGCAAGGGTCATGGGCAACGAGGCCTTCAGGCAATGTTGGGTGGGGTAGCGGCCCCCGTCCCGTCAGTAAAGTGCCCCACATATCCCGGAATTTGACGATAGTGCCGGAATATTTCGTGCCAGTTGTGAAACCACCCTGTGCCACAGGGCCAGTCAGTGGCAAGCACGGTACACATCCCTCGTAGATATAGGCCACGTTACAATGCACCAGTACAAAGTTACCACCCGTAGCAATTTTCCTCAATTCCAAGAAATTACTTCAATTTCAGTTTCTGGACATCTTCAACACCATGAAAAAGCCGACAACGGCCGGTACGATGCAAGGCTTACTAACCGACCGTACCAGTCGTACCAATTGATCATGGCATCTGACAGAGCAAGAGCCGTGAAAATAGTGAGTGATCGTGTAGGTAAAGCCGAATGCCGAAAAATACACAAAATCCAGAGTACGCATGCATTTGAAAAAAATAAATTATCATTCCGAGTAAATAAAATACTGACGCAACATCCAAATATGCGTCTTCAATTTTTTTGTGAAACCCATCAATTTATAGGTTTTCATCCAATAAACGTTAGCGGCACACTTACGGTCGTAACATGATAGACTTGTCTTTTTTAGAAATATCTGAACCTCAACCGAGCGAAAAATCGATTTTTTTCCTTTACATCACGTTTCCAAAAGATTCCGGGAAAGACAGGTTCCACTGTATTCGAAATACCCCAAAATGAACAACTCGCTATATAGGTGGTGACCCAACTCGTCGGCCCTATAGCCCCGCCCCGCGACACCACACGACTCCCGATAATAGCTCTGACCCAGGTAACCATGGTGACGACAGGCGGGAGGGAGGAGTATTGGGGTCTTTTCTCATCCTTTCTCACTCTCCACCCCACCTTCCTCCGGCTTTTCCTTTTCCCTCAAACCCTCACCTCTCCCTCTCCAACATAAACTTCACCTCCCGAATCCTTTGCTCCATCCCGACTCGTCGCGGCATGCACAGATTTTCCTCCGACATACGCTCCGAAGACGAAAAATCAAAATGCGTCCTATTCCTCCTTATCGGGTGGTGTTTGATTTCAATTATTCATTTTCCGTCGTCAGCCTCCACGGCTCATTCCCCCGGTCGGATCGCCTTTCGCATGTGACGCCGATTGGACCATTTCGGATCGTATTTCCTCCCGTAGAATGCCAATTTTTTCACCCGCTTCGGACGAGCGAGGCAATTTTTTTCGAACAAGAGCCTTCCTTATCTACTGTGTACACATTTTGATCACATACTCCTTAAACGCTCACCTCATTGTGCACATTTACCTCACCGTCACTGAGTAACGTGCTAACAATTTGCTAACAATTCGTTTCCCTTTTCCGAAGTCCCCTTTGAAGTTACTGGACAATGTTTACTAGTGGTCATTCAGCGAAACATGGTGGAAATCACTTGCAAGAAGCGCGACATCAAAGAGAGGAAGGCTCGTGTGATAGGGGTCGGTTACAAGAGATACAACTTATGGTAGGCAATTCATCCATCATAACTACATTTTACTCGAGAGGGGGAAAGTTTCAGCAGCGTGATTCACGACAATGTTCATGACCCAAACAAGGCTGAACCGAAATACGCTGATTGTTTATACATTGACAGTCTCATGCGAGTTAGAGCACAAATCTTCCATGTTAGAATAACATAGCACTTTTTCATGAAGAATTTAAAAAATACTACTTTTTCCAGCTTACTTAGCCATATTATAGTCATCTAATATTGGCTGACGTGTGCTGAAACACCGATAGTTAATTAAGTTTTTTTCGAGGAAAACTGTCATTTCTTTTTAAGAAAACGCTGATAGTAATCGCAACCTATCAGGAAATCTCACCAGAACGAATCATTCATGAGCCCTTGTTAACTAGAAAGTTAGTGTGAATAAAGAATTAAGCATTTTAAAGTTGGCAAAGAAGGTTTGCGACATTTGAACCCTAGTACTCAAACGTGGAGATTATTTTACTCCTCTTTTGCTGGGACAGGTTGAAGCCAATGGAATTTTATTCTGTCGTGGGTTTTTGTGCCATTGCCACCATGTTTCACCACTACTATCTCTCACCGTCACCGGGTAACAAACCAGCAGACTGCTCAGTTCAGTATATATACTGTTCACTATAGTTAGTTCCAATCTCTTTTCTATTATCGGGGTCGTCTTAAATTTTCCTGACAATTTTCACTACGAGCCCAGCTGTAAATCCCTCATAAGTTTCACAAACCTTCTTCTTCCATTAGTGGTAAGGTCGTAGACACGTTCTTCGCATAAACCAAGGGGGTTAAAGTTAGATAGAGGAGACATTTCACCGCATTCTTGAAGACAATTCCACTATTACCGCCAGCACGGCCTGGCGTAAGTTTCCAAAGTTCGCGTTTGATTTGCGTCAAAACTCCGTAAACATCCATAGTTATTACGATGTTTCGTGCTTGTGTGCACTACGCCTAGTCCGCCAATTTTTTTTTCCATACTTCCCTGTTCTTGCTTTACCCTCGCCAATGAACGCGCAAGGCCCTGTCTCTTCCATTTCCTCCTAATCTATGAGTTATAAAACTTCAGCTCCGTATGTCGTCCACGACTCCATTTCTCTCATTCCCTCTTCTGCGCTCCCATGAGTTCTCTTACCTCACACTTCAATGCACTTTAATTATCAACATGTCCTTCAAGAATTTTTACTCCTCAGATCTCCACGGTGAAATACTTTTCTCTTAATATCTCTTTTCTTATATTATATATTATTCTTATATATATTCTCTCTCTTTTCTAATAATAATTTTCTCTTCCACCATTTATAACACATTCGAATGTTTACAGACAATTATTTATTACTCACATCTATCATTAGAAATGCTCTGGTCATATTTCGTTTTTTTCTCTTTTTAGTGTCTCGATTAAATGGAACGTCCTATCTATCTCCCGCCGTATATGTTTGATAAATTCAAATTCTCTTTACTCAAAATGGATATTAATACCTCCAAAAGAATTTTCCACACGAATTTGTCGTGTTTTTCCCAAATATAGCTACAAATTTTACTATCACCAATATTTTCATTACAAAAGGATCATTTTCAGTTCACTGAAATAATAATTCCGTATTTTTTGAGCCTACAAGACGAGCGAAGAGGTTTCTAAGAGGTAACACGCGCTCACTATGCTTCTATCGACCTACATGGAAAAACCACTGCCCCTAAAAGAAACGCTGAACATAGCATCAAATGAACAGCCCTCAGATGCCAACAGCTGACCAGGATCAGCGCCGACATCGGCCCAACCCCAAATTTCTCACATTACTCGACCCCCTTGCCTTGCCCTCGATACCATCTTACTTACTCCGCACACATCATTTCCCACATTCATATTTATGAAGCCCACTCAGTCTGCGGGGTATGGCCCTTCAAAACAGCGAGCATTCCTCACCTAGTTTTATCTGATGGAGGGCTGGAGCGCAAATGAAGATCATGCGATAGCAATTCCTGCGGAGTCAAGCCGAATTCCTTCTGGGAAATCTGGTTGTCCTTCCCTTCGGAAATAGGTAATATTTGAACAAGAAAAGATGAGGAAAAGTTACGACTTGGTTTTCCGAGAGCTAACTGGCTTCCCAATTCCCAATAAGCGTTATCCTTAACCCTCCGAAGAAAAGCTTCCGATGTTTCGTCCTCCTCAGGTCGCAAAAACACTAATGGTACCGATAGTAAGGCTTATAAAAATGTTATATTCAAGCATTAAGTTCTTCATAACTTCATTATGAAGAACTTAATGCGTCGTTTCGTGTTATTTTTTTATCTTAACAGCAATTTACCTAGAGTATCTAAGAAAACTTCAGAAAGGGTACCTGGTGAAAAAATAAAACTCATAAACATTTCTTGAATAAACAGTTGACATTTTTCAGTCTGGAGAGAAGAGGGAAATGCCATTGGAGGGATAGTTTAAATTTTTCTCCAGGGAATTTTCGAGGTTTTCCCACAGGTTTTCATACTTCCCAATATTTCCATGACTCTTCCATTTTTCAGTAATTCTTTCCCATTCTGAATACCGATGCCACTGAGATCCGCGGGATAAAAAGGGATACAAATCGGTTTTAATTCAGACAAGACGTCAGTAACATGGCCAAATAAGCCTATGAACGAATTTCGCAAGGAGTCAAACTAAGTGATGGACGAAGGATCCCTTGAAAAAGAACCAAGGAAGCAGAATGGGAGGCATAAATGAGAGACGAACTGATGTAATTTAGAGCCTTGACTTAGATTGATAAAGAGCAAGGTCGTTGAATACAAATACACCTAGGAGGTCACTAAATATAAGTAAGTTGTTTTTCTCCAGATTCTCACTCTTTTTGCCTCATTCTTTCGTTTTCATTTGATTTCTGTTCCATTCAGTCTTCCTACCAGAGTTCCGAAAGATACTTCGTAGGTAATCCCGTCATTTTTCATTGGATTTCCAAAATTTCTCTTAAATCTTGTTTTCCCATCCAAATTTCCCTGTTTTATACATGGTGTTACCCCAATTCCTTTACCCACCTTTTATCCCCCTATCCTGGACCCTACATCGTTTCCAAGGTGTATCTTTTGTTTTCACCTACCCCTCCACCCCAAAAAGCTAAAATTTATATACGTCCAAATGCCTCTCAGTGCCTCGATGGTAGAACAAAGGGGGCTTCCATTGGCTTTTTATTTTCAGGGCGCCAGGTTATTTTAGATAAATCACCACCAAAGTCCACAGGACACTAATGATGATAAAAATAAGATAAACAACTAAATTAAAGATCAAACAATATCTTTATAAATCGTCAAAATTTCTTCTCGGTGCAAAACATGTCTACTCTGGACCAGCACGACAATCCAACTCTCCCGCATATAAATAAACAAACCGTTACCAAGAAAATCAAACCGATAAAGTCCAGCCAAATCCCTACAATTTTATTTAATAAATAAAAAGTAAATACAAAATTTAACATTAATCGTTACACCCTCCACCCAAAAAACTCTGTTGCTGTTGCTTAGTTAGACTTTAAATACTTCCCAGATGAAGAAGAGCTCTCCCACTTTTTACATTCCACCAAAACTATAGACCCCATTATAGATGAGCCCATTTCATCTGGGTAGGCTGCACTAGGTAAAAACACTTGATCAAAAAATAAAATACTGAACCAATATTCGTTTAATCTGCAGTTTATTAAAATCAAGCACACTTGCACGGGAAATACTTTCATTTAATGCGCATATGTCGCTCTGTACGGTATGACTAAAAAACCAATTATAACTTTATCGAGCATTTATAAAATATATAACAGCGAGATACTTGAATAAAGTTCGACTAAATTGACTGAATAACGATCGAAAATGGGGAAGCGCTTTCTGAAGCATATAGCTTGGCTGAAAATCTATCTGCATCAAAGTCAATCTATTTACATGTTTTGATGCTAATACAACAGAAGTAAAAGCATAAAACTGGATGCTTGAGAAGGTACGAAGGACGTGAGAGTAATTAACGCATGGACTCCCTTCGAGAATCAGATTTTGAACCAAATATACGAGGAAGATATAACAACTACAGGATCGCTAAAACTCTTCCCAAGATTTATAATATATAAAAATTTCTCCGAACGATTGTAAAAAGAATGTTTCTAAAATGTACCCCCAATATTTTACAAGACGCAGTGCAAAAAAAAAACGGTATCCATTTGCATATTCCTACATAAAATGTGTGAACTATTATGATTCATAAGTTTAGCCGCTGAATCAAAATAACTTTCTAAGTTGCAATACGCGATGTAAGAGGCAATTACATACGTAAGTACTGCCACGTCATTACGATAAGAGTACTCAATATTTGACTTACAACGCATATCAGCATTCATTCAAAACTGAACACCGCATGGCCACACTACGACCTCCTTCCTGGCACCCCCAGAACCATTCCGAAAAGAAGATCCGCATACTCAATTCATTTTTTATTCATCGGAACGATGAGTATCGATAAACCATATTTTCCCGATGCTGCAATTCCCCCACTGCGTTTTTAGATCCCCACAGCGCCTACTCCACGGAGGCGATCGCTGCGACTGAGGGAGAAATAATGTGCGATAAGTACTTATTCAATGTTTACTTTGGGATATGATTTCGCATGTAATTGTATGAACGATTCTTGTAGCATTAAAATCCCAAGGGACACCCAAGAGCTTCAACAAATCAACAAATGTAGTAGTTGATTCAACAAATGTAGTATTTTTTCGTTTATAAAGTTTCTCTCCCAATTAGTTATGAGGTTCAAATCACTAATTAACATCAGTAAAGAAGAAGAGAGTTAAAATATTTTTCTGAATACAAGGCATGCAATAATTTATAACCAAGGCTACAAAGCTAAGTACAAAGTTAACTGCTGGTAAAACTTTAATGGGACTTCAATATTGGATTACAACATTATTACAACTTAATCTAAATCTATAAAATATTAGTCCAATAATTATCTATCGCATGATACTTGTTTCTGGGTAGAAAAATGAATAATTAATCACCAATTGGTGTAATAGGGTTCGTCGCTGAAAGCGTTATCTCTTCAAGCTAATTTGAGGACATCTTTTGCTAAGGAATCATTTGAGTGGAACTGTGCGCTTTAAAACTGCGAACGGTAATTGCACCCCATGCTATTTCGTTGGGTAATTGTCTCAAGCAGGTCATTTTGTCCTATAATCACCACTATCATGTACTACACCATCGCATTATATCAAAAAACAAGAATTTTAAATAGCATGGTCAACTGGAGCAATTTCAGCAGAAGAACATTTTTGTCGCCAACGCATCCGACAGAGCCCATCCAATCTATCGGAAGGTCACCACATCGCGGGAGCATTTCACTGAAGTTCCGCACACCGAAATGGACAGGCTATTATTTCTAGAATCCCAACCTTGAATTACTTTTCAAGGTTCCGTCCCCATAGGATGCTTGACCGTGAATTTCCAATTTGTAATCCCACCCCTCACTCACCATCCGCGAGCCCCGTTAATTTCCCCTCGCCCCGTCGCCACAACTCTCCCGCGCACCACACCTCATGGGTAATCACTTATTCATACACTCTCGCGGCGCACGCGTCACATTCCCCGACTTTCGAAATTTTCTTCATTTTCTTTAAGGTCAAACATGTTGGGGACGGATTTCCATTCCAAAATGATTGAAAAAAAACTTCAGAGCAGAGGGTTTTAGATAGATCACCATCCTACCATTACGTGTACTCCTCCAAATAAGTATCAGGTACACGAACAATAGGTAGTATAGTTCTTACTTTCTAACCAAGGGAAAATTCTCGAAGTTAGTATTGCTCTCACAAATGCTAAATATTTTCAAATATGAAGAAAGTAGGGCTGACATAAATAGTGGGAGGGCATAAAATAGAGCAAAATGAAGATTTAAGGTATCTAGGTAGTATTTTGGAGGAAAATAGCTTTAGAAGAAGGAATATCAGACGTAGAATTACCTTGGTCGAGGAAGCTCGACGAATTTAGCCCTAGTTTTATTTGAATATTCTCGAGATATGCAGATATATATGTATTTAGAAAGGTCAGATGTCACCGATCGTCACGAGCATAAAGAAGATGGAGTCAAATACGGGACGTTGAAAGTTTTGAAGGAATGCCACAGGCGGAAGAGGAATACGAGTGCCCGCGTGTGGAAGGATGTGTTTCATTTATGTCTCTCCATTCCCGTGACGGAGTTCTCCCACCAGAGGTCACGATGCGTTTCCGTCTTTCTCCCGCGCTGCCGTCTGTTCGACAAATCCGCAGAACGAATCAAAACACGTGTAAGCCATTGCTATACACAAGAGGACGCCACCCATCCCACACACCGCTACCTAAAGCATTTCCCACACTCCAGGCATTCTCCTTCCAGCCCTTCAGACGGCCGCTCCTCTCACACCACCAAACCATTCGTATTCCTATCCCGCCCCGACATAACCTACCCGAAACAACGCTCCCAGAATTCCCTACGGCTCAAATGGCGCCCTTCTCCTTTCTCTCCTCTCTTCTCCCCCCTTCCCCTTGTTCCTCCCACCCACTATATTCCCTCCCACCGCCACCCTCCTCAAGCAGACGCCGACTGTGCGTTGACGCGTCGCGAGCATTTTAAACTTCACTTTCGACGAAATTACGAATGTGTGAGGGGAAAACAACTTTGAAATCTACCCCGGTGTTGACTGATCATCAACTCCCACAGCCGTTGATCATCACAGCAGTATTCTTCGTATTCGATACCCTCCTCAATGAAAGTTCTCCACATACGGAATAATCCCCGTTTACAAACGCAATTTTCATTATACACGGAAAACAGGCGGGTATTACATGTCTCAAAATGATGAAAACAAATATTAATAAAAATATCCTAATCCATCATTCAATATGACTATAAAAGTTTTCCACCAAACTTAGAAGATCAGACGCATAAAGATGTGTTTCTTTTTTAATAGAATGTAGCCGCATATATTTACATACTTGCGGGAAAACAGGTGAGCAACAACTCTCGCCACAGGTAGGAAATTTTCCAAAGGAGAAAAACCATCGTATTTCAAAATTGGAAATCTATATTGGGTAACTTTAAATGTGAGCTACCCCGAAGTAAAATTAAGAAAATAACACGAAACGGAAAACTGCAGCCATATAACATCTTTAACATAGCCCACATATTTCACAAAAAGGCATTATGGATTTAACGTAACAAACATCTTCAAAAGCGAATGAAATATGGAACAGGATGACGAGATACTTTTTTCACCTTTACTCATAAGTCACTTTCCTAAATTTATATGGGAAAGGATTAATCTTTCTGCGCTCTTTACCAGTTTAATCACGAACTTTGTGAGAGTCTAAATAGGCTACAGACGCTTAGATAGTGCAGTAAACATGTTTGAACTACACCGGAATGACATCCAAAGGCAACTTTCATGCGCTTCACGTTTTTCCAGATGCTCACGCATGATCTATTTCCCCTCTTATATCAGTACTTGAAAAAAACAGCAGGAACTAGTAGCAGTTTTCACTGGAACGAGCAGATTTCCCTCTCTCCCCTTCCCACAACGGGGAAGGGGTTGATTTATTAGGGGCTTAACCGAGTCCAGCAGAAACAAGCCAGCCTATTAATTCCTCCGGGGTTAACCCTCCTTTTTGTCTATTCGACCGAGGACTGCAGAAGAGGACACTCAGGAGATCAAAACGTTTAAAGTCGCTCGAGAACCCCCTGTTAGTTTCGGTTGCCGAGAGCATCCCGGCGATGATTTCACGACGGACAGACCGCAGAGGGAGGAGAGTTGAAGGAAGGGAAAGGAATTTTCAGGGGTTAAAAAACGGCGATAGGGATTCAGGAAAGGGCGGGGTAAACGAGAGGAAGAGGTACACCGGGTTATCCATGGCAGGGATGGGGGTCGGAGAGATAGAGAGCGAAGGCAGTTGAGTTCCGGAGAGCGGTAAGGAGATTAATGGGGACTGGAGCAATTGCTCACCTGAGTGCAGCAAGCCCTCTTTCCAAAAGGGGATATCCTAAGCCTGCCTCCTCGGAGAAACATAAAACTGAATATAACAACGGGGTAGTCCGTCTCCGGCCGCACAAACCATTGACGGAAGACTTCTCGACTGCGGAGAAAGGGTTCTTTCCCTCCTTTGTCACGCTCCACAATACGTTTTCGATGTTTGCGAAAGGTTTCAATTTTTTTCCTCGCACACAAAACTCTCTTCCGAGTGAGAAAACTGAAGACGTCAATGGAAGCTGTTGCTTTTGCTTGAAAAAAATATCTTTTCTGGTTCGCACGGAAGAGACCCGACGTAACCTGGAGGGCTTACTAAAAAGTTGCAAGTGTTCAAACTGAAGGATTTTCGTCAGGCGTGGCCACAAAAACACATGGTTGAAAATTCACGAACACCCAGCCACTGTTTCATTTTAAGCCATAAAAGATTGAGAAACGTTGCCAAGAAACACTTAACGCCTCTTAAACGCTCGATACATGAGCGAGTTAGATTTTGACCCGTGAAAACGATAAACTACCTTTCCTAATATAGCCACAGACCTTTCGGAAATCAGTACATACCTCTTGATAGTAAACTTTTTAATAACCCCTACGGAATTGGGGCCTTATGCTTTTATTGCTTGGCTTACACTTGCCATACTGCATCTGTACTTTTACGAATTTAGAAATAATCAAATGCTTAAATTGATAATTTTATGAGATGTATTCAATAATTTCCAAATTATTCATCATAGCGATTTTTAGAATACTAAACAATATCATTTTGCTCTAATAAGCTGCATCGTTATGAATTGGAATGAAAATATGCTTTCGAATGATATAGAAACAGAACTTCACTACCAATTACCAATAAATACTAACCTTGACATGTTCTCCAAAATTCCTTCAATAAATTGCATATGTAGGGTCTCTCTCAACTGATATGAAATGATTTGTGCTGAGCAAGGTCGTTATGCCTGATTTAGAATGCTTAGGCTCCATTGGAGGAGTATGTTGAAGATTCTGGAATGCCAACAGACTCACGAAACAGGAAATATCCAAAACGATCTCCTGGCTTATCTAATATCCGAAACGTGAAAGAAAACGCTATTTTGTAAATTTACTATTAAATGGCATATGCTCGTTCAGTCTCTGTTGGCAATCATATCGTTAAAAATTCTGAATCATTCAAATTAATTTTCCACAAACTTCATTCGAAATTAAGAAATAAGACTTCACTTCTACGGTGAATTTTTAAAGAAAGAGGCTTAGTGTCTAAAGTAATCTTTTCCCTAAACTCCAAATGGGATATTGAGAATACAAATTGAATCACTTTCACGTGAACCTTCAAGTTAAAGCTTAAGGTTATTCGTTCGGCAGGAATGATCTCGAAAAATAAGTTATCGTCATAACTGCTCTTAACCCAGAACTGAAATTATACAGTCTCATTAAAAAAATAATTCAATTTCCTGAATCAGAGAAACCTTTTATTGCCAATAAACTGTATAACTGCCTTCTTCTACGGATACCAACTTGTAGCAGTAAAAAGTAAGTCCACGACAATACGAGGTAAAATGGTATCAACTAAGTATTAGCAGTACAAAGCTACACTTCACTCTCCAAGTTTCAAAGAGCATCCCAACACACACACACATGGGCACTTGATACACGACGAGAAACCTGACCTCCACATTTCGTCCACTCCGAACAACCTTACTGCGTTTCGCGAGCAAATATTGCGGTGGGATGTGAGGGGAGTGGTGGGGACAGGGAGTGGAGAAGTGGAAGAAAACGAAGCGAAGAGGGAAAAAGAAAGAAATGAAAAAAACTAGAAGGGCACATTATAATTACGACCATCCCACGACGCTGGGGATTAATACATTTCCCCTAAGGTCCGACCAAACTCTCCTCCCTCTTCCCATCCACCCCACACCACGATCCCCTCTCCGACATACGTCTCCCCCGTCCCCCTCTCCAACCCCTCCCCACATCCTCACTAGCTCGAAATAATATCCTTTTATGCTGCAGTCCACCCCCGCCAAAACCAACCTGTTCTTTGCCCCACGTACGCCCACCTCATAATTCTCCCACCCCCACCCCCTAACTCGCAGAGAGCCGAAAACCTACCCACTCCAAACGTTCCCCCCACCCCCATCTTCCCTACTAGCTTTACTGCCCCGAGCCCGCAACGTTTGTATGCAACCCTGCGAGACATCCAAGAGTTTTATGGCCCCCGGCGGCTCTCTCTCGCAACATGTATTCTTTCGAACGAGCGGGCACCCTCCGACTCGGAAGCGGCTAAAAAGGAAGGCGATGTGTGTTCGTTCGTTTGTTTGTAGGGAGGAGGAGGAAGAGAGGTGGAAGAAGTATAAGGTAGGTGTGGTAGCGTCCTTGGATGGGTTTGGTTTTGTGGATGAGTAGGTAGGAAGTTGATGCTGTTGGAGAGGGTGACGGCCAGTGCGATATTGAGATGAATCGACTACGAATTTTGATGTTTCCGAGATAAGCCAAACGATAGAGTGCATCCGATTTGCGGCAAGAGCCGGCGATAAGACGAAGATCGCCAAACTATGGTACTAATCATTTACCATAATAGCCGGCTATCGCTCACGGCCGGCGGCTATCATATACCCGAGGCGAGCCGAACAAATGAAAGCAATGTGCGCGAATATCCACAGCTATCTTCTAAGGCCTATAAGAACGTAAGACGGACTGCGCATGCATGAATAGCCTCTTTGAGTTGCTTCATTTCATTTGGCCGTCTGGTGATTGTCACCTGCTGACATCAGTAGCCAGGTATCGCCAAACTAAAGAGAAAGCACAGAAATTAAGCCACCGGGATTTGCGATACATCGCGTGCAATATGGAGAACTTTAAGGGGTGGCAGGCTAGGTGGCTGAAAGAGTTAATGAGGGGCAATGATACACAGAAGGCCGTATTAGTGGGAAAGGTTTTGGGTAGGAGGAGAAGAAAATATACGCTTTATGGATGGGATGAAAAGACAAAGGGCGTACAATGAGATGAATTGCGTAAAAATGATTTTTTATTCTCTTCCATTTAAACCTAAATTCACCAGTAGAAGACCCTGATTATAAAATATGAAATACACGGCGTTCGTGCGATATCGCATAAAGACACCGTAACAGCAGGTTATGCGATGTATCGTGTAGCGATATTACCTCAGGTGCAACTGGAAGTGGATACGGGAATGATTGGAAATACACAATTTACAATGGATGGGTATTATGACACACGCAAAGTGTAAATCAGTTCTATTTTACATTGAAGTGAGACGCTGAAACGCAGCCCACCTAACCCGAAACATGACATAAAATTTTACGTAGTTGCCATTTTATACCCGCCTCAGACCGTGTTCCCAAATTCCTTCTCTATGCATTCGAATTAGACGCATCTTGGAGGAATGAACAATGAACGGGAAGTATCATCGTCGAAGACAATGAATGGAAAACAAAGCCGATTATGAGGACTGTCAAAATTAAAAGGAGAATGAAGTGGTGAACAACAACTTCAACTAATGACTGCTGTTAATGATGCACATTTAATCAGTCGATCGACTGGAGTATACGAGCATTGATACAATTAACAACAGGGTTCCGAGATTTATGAGACAGATATTTGCAGTCTTCTTACTCCTCCATTTCAACACATGATATAATGACGATTTTATTGCTTTATGTGATAACATGAAATATGAGACATCACGCCATAACCAATGCATCGCGCCCTTTGCGATACGAGAGACAAATCGTTATGTGATGCTGAAATTCGAATTTTCCAAATGGTTGGTGAATTGTTTATAAAGGAGAGGCGATCGACATCTCAGATCATTTGCTCCAAGATTGTTAGAGCGGAAAGGGAAGGTAATCGTTAATTGCGGCGTAAATGGTGGAGATAAATCCGGCATCGGCGCTAGCCCGCTCTCTACGAAAGGCAACAAGGAATCTACAGCAGTCTAAGGCTCCACCTTGGGGGAGGAGTACTGCACTTCGCACCTAAATGCTCTCCTCATTGTGACCATGTAGGGACCGGAATTGCCCAGGATAACTCTCCGGGATTTGATTTCAGGCCTTCGATATGGAAAGCCAACAGTCTAGCAATACCACTATCGGATTGACCAAGGCTCTCCACATGGCACCCGAGTAGGTCAGAGGATTCCACAATAAAAATCATTCCACCACAGCCTGGATTCAAACCTGGGGCCTCGGGATGTGATGCTACCATTCTATCTTCCACACCAACCCAAACCCCCACGAATATACCAAAGCCCTTACTGAGGGAGGAGATGGCACAAAAGATTTGGTTGCGGGAGTTGGCTGTGAGGAGGACGCGTAACCGGAAAGTGGAGGAGAGGTGGAGGGTGGAAACGAGAGGGACGAGGCAATAAAACGCTCGCAATAATAAATAAAAAGGGAAGTGAGGGCGGAATGGGAGGGAAGAGGGGAGAATTGAGGAGTGTGTAGGATAGGAGGGAGGTGGTTCCGTTAAAGCGTTGGGCGAGGTTGTTTCTTTTTTTCGTTTATTTTTAATTTTTTAGAGGAGATCGGAGGAGAGGGGGGTCTGAATGAGGGGGGAAGGAGGAAGAGTGGGGGGGGGGAGGTTTCGCAAGTGAAAAGCGAACGTTGGTCGTCTTCGAGAACATGCGTCCATAATTAAAAGTGCATTCTTTCTTCCTATATCCTCAACAACACGGCTGCCTTCCCCCACTCTTATAACCGGAGAAAATAACGCAGGACTCACACCCTTTTCCACCGAAACCCATTCCACCGCCTGCATGGGCAATCTGCTACTGCCAAGGGTTTTGCAGAGAGTTTATTTTATTCCCTCGACTCATTTTCTTTTTTTTAAGAGGTCATGGGGTGAGCTGTGGATTGGGAGAGTAAAGTGGGGGGTTATATTAGACCTGCGAAAGGGTTTCGGTAGGGATCACAGATGAAAGAAAAATCGGAAAGGGGTGCGAAGAGATGGAGGGGGCGGGGAAGGTTCGACTGCCCTCTTTAATACACATTTTTTCATTTTATTTATCGCCACGAGTTATATATAATTTTCGCCTCACGCCTTCGCGCCAGAAGGCGTAAGTATTAAAAGGAGAAAAAGGGTTCCCGTCTTTCTTTTTTTTTGTTTTTAATATTTCTTCTGCGTTGCCACCTCTCGCAACCCTTTTTTTCCTTCTTACCCACTCCTTTTTCTTCTTAATAACCGCTTCACGGAGTGCTTGCCTGAATTACGCTCGCGCCACTGGTAGCAAGGTGAGATCAAGGGCTATTCTAAATTAAATTCGCCTGTCAACTGGTTCCCCCCATTCGCTTGTAATGCCTCCTTATGCCCTCCTTACCAGCCAACTCTAATAAACCTCCTCAACTTCCCGAGCAGAGGTTCACGATTTTCTCAAGAACTCCGTGAATTACGATTTGCTTATGATTTAAGGATAAAACGCATTCTCTCTCGCGAGCGAGCGAGAAGTGACTCCGCGGTGAATGCAGACGGTAAATATTTGCGATGGAATGAGAGCATCGGAATGTCCACGTTGATTTAAGGAGCTTCCTCTTCCTCACTTTCTTTCACGGAGGAAGCTCGTGAATATATTCTCGTGGCGTGAGCCCGACTGATTTTTCGCTCATTGACTCACTAGGAATGTCATTAAATCTTAAATCTCCGTTTTATCATCCGTTTACAATAACTGTATACCATTTGCTTCTAGATTTCCGCGTGAGGCTGTGAACTAATGAACTTTATTAAGGCATTCTTCTTCCCTCTGACTATAAACGAGGGATCCGAGTTCCAATTCCAGTTGAGATGGTGGATATTTCCTCAGCAGAACTTTTGCACTAGCGAGTGATGCCATAAAAGCAACACAGTGGTAAGTTTGCGGCACTCCCAAAACTAGTGAACCGATGAAATAATATGTTTCAAAGATGATAAACTGGTTTTCTAATGTAATTAAAAGTAAGAATATGATTAAAAAAGAAAAAAGCATATAATTTTCATAGCTTTCCAAGCTAGAGGTAATTAACGCAGGAATTTCATGGATACGCATTAATTGGGCAGAAGTACCGCAGATGAAGGTAAGAGATACTTCAGTCATAGATGGACTTCATTTTGTAGTGAAATAGGTGTGAGTGAAGTCAACGGCATAAGATTTGGAACGCAATGTTTTGAAAACTCTCCGTGGTCGGGATAGTGAGGGACTGGGATTGGACTTAATATTCATCTCGGGGAATATGTATTACAATTAATGCTTTAGTCACAGAGTCACCCACAAACCTTTAAGTAAGAACAACAATTATTTATCATGAGAATAGGAAGAATTTAGTTCTATACTCAGGTATTATTTAACATTCTCTCGGAGCACTATGCATCGTCTTACGCAATGCGCACTAATTCTTAGGAGTGCCTTCGGAGTTTAAAGCCTGAAGTCACACGAAGAAGTTTGGGCAATTTTTCGATCCAGGCACCACATTGAGAACGAAAACGTACATTTATTTACAATAATTGAAAAAATATTCAGCTATTCCTCTACGCCATATCAGTTCTGAGGTTTCATCAAGTACATTTATTACATTATGAGTTTCACCCACCTTTCTGCCATCATTAGCATTTTCCAATTTACTAAAAGACGTGAGAAAAAACTGAATCCAGTTTTTTTAAGTCCGAGCAAGTGTGTGTGCAAGTAGGCAAGTGTGAGACGATAGTAAAATTTGTGCGTAGATAAATGTTACTGTTCCGGTATGCTTACGTGAAGTTTGATCGTTTTACCATGGCTTTAAAACCATTACTTTTCCTAAAGTAAAATTAGTTAATTTTTAGTAAATAACCTTATCAACCCTTTTAATCTTAGAAGCGCTAATACATAAAAGCCTACACGACAACATTTCTCCATCTTACCCCCGCGGAAATTGCGATAACAATGCAAAAAAAGGGAAATGTATAATTCCACGTTCATTGTGGTATTTGGAAGAGCGTGGGCATCAGGTTAGCGATCATTAAAAAATGAAATGTGCTCATTGACCCTCCGTGGAAAGCTATAACCGACAGAGGATGGTACAGAGATGTGAAAAAATAAACAAAGCATACAAATTGCTTACACTCATTACTGAAAAATAACAGCAATGTAAAACTGGACTATTTTCTATCAATTAGCTCGAATTCGTATCCTCTCTAAAGGGGATTGTTTTTATTTTTAAATTGATGACGTTACATCTGATGCAATTTGTAAGAATTTGATGAGTGTACGCATCTCCAATGGTAATTGGAACGTGAATGTCGTCGGTAATTAACGTTCCCGTCCATCTGTATTTCTTTTCCGATTAATTTGGCGATCTGATGACCAAATGTTGACGATCAGAATGTGTTTTTTGGATTATCCACGCGACAATATTTGAATAAAGAATGCAAGGAGAACGGATAAACATGCACGACTCCTGCAGTCATTTAACATCGGTATTTAGTTCCATTCATTATGTCGAGTGAAGCTTGGAATCCTTTCTCATCCCATGAAGCCGGACCCAAACCAAATTAGCACGAAATTCAAAATTACCTCAACCCTTTCGCCATTAAATTCTCAGAGCTGATTGTTTTTGCAAAGCGAAGGTGGCCATATATTAAAGCTAGTATTTTATATCAAACACGCATGAATTAAACACCTTAAATATATCAATAGCAAGGCACACATGCCATGATATTGAGGAGTTAGGTGTTACTCATACCTAATACACACAAGGACTAAGTAAGAATAATTTCGTATTCTTACAAGGGAAAACCATCCACGCAGAAATCGAACCGGCGACCTCCGGTTAAATGGAGAGGATTTTTTTCCTACCAAAACTAGGTCGAGCATTAAAATATTCGTCAATCAATCCTTTACATGCAAATACTATACTTAATTTGTTTATTATTATTCGACAAAACAAGATCCATTTATTTTTTTATTCACCAAAAGGCTAACATTTGCTTTCTATGAGGTATTTTCCACCTTTGGACGTCAATCTTCCCGAAAAAAAAACGCTAGGAGGGTTTTTTGTCGCTGCTGCGTATCCCTCCTTTGTGAAATTATAGGAAGCACTTCTGCGATTCAATTCAATTATTTTTGATTTACAAAGCTAGGTCGGTTAAAAGAGGATTGATGTGTTATTAAGAGCATAAAATTACTGTATCACATTCCTATTTCTTAGCCGATCTATTGAGCTACGCTCTCTTTCGTTGGCCTTCTTGCAGATCAAAAGGTGTTCTTTCTGTTTAAGAGAACGTTTCTCCGACGAAAGAACTCGTACGCCAACCCGATATTTGTAACACTTCACTCTTTAGACTTCCATAATATTATGCTACTACGCAGGAGTGGCTTCGGGAATAGATAAAGTACTGCGTAGGGGAGTCAGATTTGGAAAACGTTGATACGCAAAACTCAGTAGTGACCAAATACTTGAATGAATCAGATGTTGTAAAATGATATGCAACGAAAAATTTGTTAGAGTTACAAACTCTGACGATTCAGGCGATATTGTGTGGAAATTGCTCCCCTGCTGCATTGTTCCATATTCATACTCCCATATTATTACTAACTAAACCAGATCATCACTCACTCAGGAATCTATTAGATATAAACTTCTCTTGAAGTGAATAACCTTCTCTTAAAAGAACTTAATCTCTAGCACGGAAAAATTGTAGATCGAATCTTCTCCATAAGGTTGAAGCAGACAACTTTATCGGAGTGTGTCGAGCATATTTTTCTAAAGCGGTGGAAACGAACGTACAGGGGAGGGTGCGGGGTTCAGACCTCGAGCAGGGGCGATTATATTTCATGGCTTGTTTGGAGAAACCTTGTGCGTGCCCGTGCCACACAGTCTACACCCAGAAGGTAGCTTTAGCGATACATTGTTGATGTGGATACTTCCACAATCATGAAGAAGGTGGCAGATATGAGAGTGTTACGACAAATACGACTGAAACGAATAAAGGGATGAATATGGGAATGAAGGAATTAGAAGTACGAGGGTGAAGATGGTAACCAGGAGAGGAGGGAATCGTATACAACCGGCACACTCTTATGTCCCCTGAGGGACCACGCGGCCCTTATTCCATTACCCCACCCTTCCTAAGTCACTCCCCCTTCTATTTCCTCCCCCCACGGCCACAAATACAGACACCCCCGCCATCCCCCCAACTGCAACAGCCCCCGATGGCAAAGCGGGGGATGGGAGGCCTCTCGTTCCCTAATTGAGATAGACGCGCCTTCATTCATCGCGTGCCTTTTTAAAACGCTACACGCTCGCTTTAAAAGCCTCTTAATTCTCCCGCGCCGTCACCCACACAAAGTATACATGCGCACACAGTTCACCAACCTACACGAATACACATCGGCCACACAACCCCGTTCATTCCCGGCACCGGCCTGGCAAAATACAACATGACGGAAGCCGGTTCGCAGCGCACGCCTCGCTTCCCACACTCGATACAGCGCAGCAAACTCGTGCCTCCCGATCTGTAATCCATAGGGTTACTAAATCTCAGATTCTCCAACAAACTTCAAGAGTGGGCACCATGCATCAATTATTAAGTATACCAGCATGCTCAGCGTTCAATGTAGATACAGGCCCAAAATTTAGTCAACAATCATCATTGCTTTATGACATAATTTAGCATAGAAAGTCGCCCGCGAAGTGGCATTGTTGTCTGACATCCGACGAGTTATCATGCTAAGTTAAGCTGCTTTAACCATATTACATGAAAGTAGTCTCTTTCAATTCTTTTTAATACGTATGTTCGCTTATATTTTCGTATAAATAGGCGCTAATTTGGCTTGATTTGATCTTTCCTGAGGATATGTGCGTAGAGCAGGTATGCGATACTGTGAAGTGACGTCAGACCATAAAAATTACATTTTGGATAAAGAGACGGGTTAAAATTCAATTCTCTTATTTGAAGATTATTATTAATGCCTTTGACTTTGGCGCATATTCATATAAATTATGTATTAGAGTCGGCAGAAATTATTTATATAAAGTACACAACTCAAATATGAGGAATGCATTTTGTGCTTGCTTCTCATTGGACAAGGGCATATTATTAAACCTCTTATATACTAGATTCAGGAGTAGCTCAAATAATTTTTAAAATACAAGCGTACAATAGTTATATGACTCGAATTTTCATAAGATGTGAAAAAGATCTCAATCTCTGGCACGGCAACCAACCGACAAAAATGATTATGCAAATTCTAAAATTTATCCACTTGATATTTAACATTCAAGGCCGCATTTCAATTGTTGCACACGTATTTCAGATTGCTTATTTTTAACACGGAAAATTAATTAACTTATGCACATTTATGCTCTCCATACGCTGAGAATCGAAAAACTCATTATTGTGAATGATTTATTTTAATCGACCCTCCGGAATATAACAAAATATCTCAGGAAACGGACAACTCGTGAAATCAACTGTTCTGGAGTTGGCAACTCTGTTCGTCCGCCGTCAGTGCTCGCCCGAGGCGACCGCTGGAGTAATCGTGAGGGTGCCAGCCCAGGGCGGAGGGAGCACGAACATAAAGGGGAGTCAAAATTCCCGCACCTCCCCTAACCTCTCGAGGTAGCCGCTCTGCAGACGGGGAGTGCGGCTGTGTGAGTGCTCAGTAAGTGAACAGGTCGAGAGTACACACGTCGGCGCCCGTCGGCTTTTGTCCCGCGCTCCCTAAAGGGTTGATCCGACACCAGCAGATTAAAACAAACGCCCTCTTCGGAAGAACAGAACTGATTGTCCGAGGAGAAACAGAACGAGGCGAGCAAGCTTCAGAAGAATTTCGTTCAAAGAGTAAGAAATTCTGGGACAGTAAATGAAAAACATGATTATAAATACTTTCGAATGTGTATTCTCAATCAACGAACGGCATGGATTTTAGTATGGCAATTATTAAACTAGTTCTACTACGAGATAGTTCAGTAATGACCTGATGAAATCCTTCCCCAAAATTCACCAGTTATTTCAGTGAAATGCGGGGATAAATTAACATATTCAGAGATATTAGTAGCAAATGACAGGTGAGCAGAAATGGAGAATTTCAGAAAACGAGAATAATGAAAATCAGTTTCCGATGTCTGGTATCATATTGTTGAGGCTGTAAATATTCTACTTCAATATGAAACTCCTCCAAATTGCATCACCAACGATTGGTCAAACGAAGCCAATAAAACTAGCAAACTATTTAACAATATTCAATAAGCACAGCTACAATATAACTTGGACAAATCGAGCACAAAACTATAACAAAAAACGACTGACTTAATATGGTTCATTACCGAGCGGATGTATGCATTAAAACGTTTGTTGATTGGTAACACCTAAAAAAAAAGCAAATTATCAATTCAATTCACCAAATAAGATACTGATTGCAGTATTTAGTTATTAAGATCTGCCCAACACTGTACATGCCTTCAGGGATACAACAACTTCATACGGGAAAAATTCGGAGATTAAAAAAATCTGCCTCGAGAAACGTAGGGCCCATAAATCAAAGAACGCGTCTTGAGAAAATGAAAATTGTTGAATTATTTCCCCTCCTCTCCATTAATTAACTCTCAAGAGGCGCGAAGGAAGAGGAGGCCAGGGGCTACCCTTTTTCGCTCGGCAGGAGTTTGTTTACCCTACCCTGCAAGCGGCCGCGTCATAGGGATCGCAATTGAAAAACACTCTGGGCCTTCATGCACCCAACCAACCACTCCCCCCTCCCTTATGTCTTTTCTCTCGCCTCCACCCTCAAACCCGTCCACGGTCAGCGTCCCGCAACCCCCTTCTAGCCACTTACGCTTTCCCTTTTGCAGCTCAATTAACTTAAATTTATTAGTCTTTTTCCTTCTCTCTCTCCCCACCTCTTTCACGATCCTCGCAAATATTCGAGACATTTCCTTCGTAATTATGAGTTCTTTTTATAGGCGAACGGGAACGGCATGACGAAATAAAATTAATTTTTCCGTCAACCACCCGAAGCCGTTGATTTGTCTGTCCGATCGCTAGGCCTAAGTTTTCCCGGACTGATTCAAAAACTAACATAGGAAACCGCGGTGGATAAATGAAATACTAGTGAACAGCCTATTATTATACGCTCATAGTTTCAAAAACATTTCAAGCGGAAATATTTAAAATACCCAGTCGTTTTCCATCCTTTCAGAGGCAATTTTACCCCTTCCATCACACAATAGACGGTGGTCATGGTGGTAATGAGTAGATCCGTCAGTACATTTTGAGACTTGTGAGGCAGTAGAACATGTGGAAAATTTATATTGTTAGGTGTTAACAGTGGCTGTAAATAACTCTTCATAGAGGTGGCTCCAAAAAAATTACATAGTTTTACATTCCATAGGCATTCAATTAAATGACTGGCCCGAAAACAAATTATTTTATTGACTTTGACCGCGTTCTTAAAATCTTATTACTTATTATTTGTTGACTTTGGACAGTGAAAATGTCTCTTTTAGGCAAATTTTTCATCTAAAATTGAAAAGTGAAGGAGAGAGCTACAGCAGAATGATTCTTATTGGTTCTGAGACTGAACATTTTCAGACCATAACCGCGAATGAAAACCCGATAAGTACCATAGGAATGTTTAGACAAAATGAACCTGATTCCTTTGCAACATCCATCACTACGAGGCCAGAATCCGTGTCGTTTCTTGTTTCTCAATTACTTTCACACCACTTTCTACCAAAAAATCATTATAATTGGCCTTGCTAAAAATAACTGCGTGATAATACTGGCTTTGAGTAAGTTTCGAGATGAGATAAAAAACCGGAGTGGCATAGCGATGCATGGCCAAGGATAAGGGCCAGCGAAGCGTTGAAAATGGAATCTTGTAATCAAGAATCATTCGTGTTTCTAAACAGCCTTCCTTTTCTTTGCGGCACCTTGAAATATGGAGAGCAATTGCCAAGGATAGATTCCGGCGGATGAAACTACGCTGTATAGTGACCGCCACCGACAATGTTAATTAAAATCGAGATAATTATCTTTTCTGAAGCATTAACGTACGTGACAGCTTGATGGGCTGTGCGAACTTCCTCCCTGTAGTAGGTATTCTCATTATTCAAAACCGGAAGGGATTTGAAAGGTTCGCTAAAAGGAAAATCGAAACTGATGGTAATTTTTTAAGCTTAATTTTCGTACAAGAAATGCGGTTGAGTTGTTTTTAATTGAGGAATTATCTAGGAATCTGGAAAATCGAAAGTAGAGCGTAAATTTGAACCCAAACACTTCTAAGATTTCACATTTTTCTGGCTATCGGGCCAACGCAGTATGCCGCGATTTATAATATCATCACTTACCGAAACATAGGCCCAGCTTGATTTCGAGCATTGTGATTTACTAGGCGGCTATTTTTAGCCTATGTACGGTCACTGTGAAAGTAGATAATACACTGCAGAAAGCCTTACGGTAAGTCAATTTCTGAACGACTCGGAATATACTATTTTCGATCCACATTTTAGGTCTGAAACCGTTAGTAGAGAGGAAATGAGAGAGACACTGCGCAAATGATAGGGATAAAAATTCCATCAGCCAGGAATCATTCGTGGATACAGAGAGAACAAGACACCGAGACAATTGGCCGATTTTTATAGTGGCTGATTGTTACTGGGAGACAATTTGTATTGGTTGTCTACACTGTCTGATTTTTTTCTGAGGTCTTGTTAACTCCAGTAAGTATAAATACAATCTATAGCACTTTGAACACGCTATTTGCTGCCGTTAAAGTGTAAAATTAGCTCACGGTTGAAACGAATCAAAGAAAAGATTGTGAGCATGACAGAACGAATTAAGAATACAGAACGAATTTACATTATGGATATAGAAGTAAATAAAGAGGAAGGAACCAAGGTCAAGCAAGGTCAAGCAACCTCTGCCCCTGTCAATGATGCATTCCCTCTATCGCTCACATAATGGTTTCTCCCTTTTTCTTTCGAGCTTTACCCCAGAAATTAGGATATTACCCATAACAGTCCTTTTCCAAAAAAATGAGAAACCCAACCCAACGAGAAAAAACAGCACAAGGGTACGAACCGCGGATCAATCACCTCGAGCACCGCCCGTCCCAAAATATCGTGCATTCCTCCATTCCGTAATTTCCCTACCCTTTTTCCCCCTTCCTAGAATTCTCCGCAACCTACCACTCCACACACACACCCCATCTTCGCCACACCTGCAGTCAGACGTAGTACTGCGTTTCCGAAGCTCCCCTTCCCCGAACGTACCCACACCCAATCCTCCACGCAGCCTCACAACGATAGAGCGGCGAGATGGATATTTCTCCGAGGGGGAAGGAGTGAAAAGAAGCCTCCCCGTTCCACACAATCCTACACTCCTCCACCCCTCTCTCACTCCTTCTCTCTCCCAGAAGGAAAAGGACCTCTCAAAAGTGCTAGAGATTTATCCGCGGGCAAACCCCCCGGGGAGTCTGGGAGTGGAACCGAAGGGATGGGGTTTATGGGGCGTCGGTCGAGGGATGCCCCGGCGAGAGAGATCCGAGAGGGACGGAGGGTGTATGGAGGGGGGTGAGACGAGCCGCGCTGAGGCATCCTTCCCACCCAAAGAGTGGAAGGAGTAAGGGATGGCAGAGTTAGGTGGGTAGGTATAGGTGTAAGACGACTTGGAACAGGTAAAAGGAGGAGGGAGAAAGGTTGGTGATGGGCAGGTCAGGGGAAGTTGGGAGGGAGGGTGTGAGGTAGGATTGCCAACTCCTCTGGAGTTGATTCCAGGAATAGTCCATTCCCAGAGTAAAGAATTCTGAGAGATTAAACAGGATGCATGTCCATTATCGCCGAAGAACGAGTATTCTCAAAGTATTAGTAGAATGTTTTAAGGAGTTTGATTCAAATGAACAACCTATATTAGAAGGTTCAGATTGTTCTACGCTCAATTACTGGTTAATTACGACAAAAGTGCAACATTTATCATGATTTCGCATTTTTTACTTAATATTGTAGGAATGAGTACTTGAACGTCCCCTCTCTCCCACCCATTTGATGGATATATATATCCAAGGCTTGGGAGGTGAGAATTTCACCCAGAAGGGACTCGAACCCGAGACCATAATGCTTGCAGGCATCTAAACTATCCTACCGCCAGCATCATGTTTCAATAACTGAAATCACGACAAGTTACATAAATTAATAAGTTCTATGTAATATAAGGAGATTGTAAACAAAATTATGAATTGACACAAAAGATAATCACAGCATCATTTCGACCAAAATTTTCATCCAAACTTGAAACGGGAGAAAGTTTTAAAAGCGGAATGAGGAATTTTTTTAAATATTATCGTCTCGTGAATCAAATTTCACTGTTTCACTTAATAAATGTATTCAAAACTAGGCTTCGGTGTATTAAAACATTTTTTATCAGAAGACGATGTAATGCACTGAAACGCGTGTGGAAAATAATAAAACGAAATAAAAAAATTTCATGTCGATCGTCATTTCATTGGGTTTCGTTGACACCATTCCATGGCCTGAATCACCATTATTGTGCAAGTCCGGGAGAGTTGGCAACCCTTGAGTGCGGCCCTGTCGGGGGAAAGAAGCAAAGGAGAGCATAAAAATGAAGTGCGAGTTGGAAAAGGAGGGTGGTGAGGCTGCTCGAACGCCTCCAGAGAGTGGGGAGGCGGCAAGCATTCTTTCTCCTCGGTGGAGGGATATTGGGGTGAAAAAAGAGCGAAAGATGGGTATCGTAGAGGATAAATACAGATTGGAGAGATTGGTAAGGGTGGAGTTGAGGAGGGGGGGATTTCTTAGACGGAAAAAGACATGAGGCGCAAACGAATGCGCATACATGCTCACGAGTTCATGTTCACTACATGGAAAAATTAACGCTTCGCTTGTGACATTGCTTAGTGGGCTGAAGAGCGAACACTCCTCAACCTATCCAAAGACCTGGGGGTCAATTCTTGAACGCCGAGATAATTATCGTAGGCAGAATAAAAATGCCACCGCATGGTTTCATTGTTTCAGAATCGTTGAGTTTCCAAATACTGTTCATATGTGATACTTATTGCACGAAAAATATCAATCAGTGTTGTAGCATGCAATACGTTAATGAAATCATGTGGTAAACTCTTCCTAGCGATAATCATCACAACGTATAGGTAATAAACACCGTGTAAAATAACAGCCCGATTAAGTTTATTTTCAATCATAGTACCGTTTACCACGCTTTGTATCCCGTTCAAATCTCACTTATGTACACTACTCGTAAAAGTTAACGATGAACTTGTGCCATTGTAAGGCCGGTATCAAATCGAACCTTCCTCACCATTCCGAGAAATCTGGGATAGCAATATCTGGATGTTACCCACCAAAGATCTGGTATTCCACCTCTTCTACCCCATTAACAGCTCAAGTTTGCACTACGAGGGAAAATAATGCTTTGCTTGCGAATTTGTAAGGCCATTTTCTAAAAGAATATACCATGAAACATGGAATAAACAAAACCCACTCACATAAATTCTAAGTAAAAAACGATTTCCTCCTCTTCGTGCCAATTACCAGTTTCAGCTCATTAAAACGTGAGCGTACAAAGCAGAAGAAAAACTGGTCTTAAATATTACCAGCGGTGTACACAAGCCACTGTGGCTGCTGTTATAAAGCTGAATGCGGTAGCTTTGAATAGTCATTGTATGCGCTACCAACACGAACCACCTAGTGCACCACCAATGAGCACAGGATTGAGCAGTGAAATTCGAAACTACTGTAGTGAGCACCCAAAAATTCTCTTCTCAAATATTTCCGGCTGAAAAATAACAAAAAAATAACGAAAAGTTAATTCCAGATAAACAGAAGAGATTTCCTCCCTAGATCCATGGATAGTCTTCAACTGCTACCCGAGATATTGGCATTACTTTTTTGCCAGTACATTAATTCTGCTTTCAGTATCACAATGAATTTTCATTCACAAGAGCTGCCCCGCCAAACGCTGCCAACTGCTAAACATCCAAATGAGCGTAAATCATCCCCATGCCTCACAAAAGACACGACCTTGAATGGATTCATAACCACAACTTTTACGAACGCAGAAATGAGGACGCCACCCGTCGGGCTAACCAGACCGAAGTAATGTCCTCTGGGGAATTAAAATATTCCGGCTTGCAGACTGAAAAGAGGCGCTCATCCACTTTTGACTTTTGAGACTTCGCCCGAACAAATCCATCTACCTGTTAAAACGATGTAAACTCACAGAAGAACGCACGTGTTTCCGGAGGATAGGGTGGGGGGTAGGGAAATATTCCTCATAAGGAAAAAAAGAGGCACGGGTTAGGGGGATGGGTTAGAAAAAGAGCCCTTCTCTCCTCGCCTGCGGTGAGGACGTGAAGGACCAGGAAAGTCCAAGAAGGGCAGGAGGAGGAGAGGAGTAGGAGTAGGTGGAGGGGCATGAGAGGAAGGGCGGACCCTTTCGTTTTCTTATTTTTTTCTCTGTGGCGAGGGAGAAGAAAGAGGAAGGTAGGATTCTGGAGATCTGTTCCCCGCAAAGGAGGAGCAAGTCTTCTTTTTTCACTTCCGAGCAACTAGCCCCACTTGCCGCCGGCCCATTGACATCTCTAAGGAGAAAGAAAGTGAAGGCGGTGCCCTTACCAATAGTGATTAGGGGGAGGGCTCACAATGAGAACGGAAAAGGTGACGAGCTCATAAAATGCTTTTTACACTTACGACTCACCAGGCGCAGACATACAACGAAAACATTCGTTCGGCTACGTAAAATGTTGCGCGCGTCAAAAGTACCACTGAGACGCTGCGGCCAAAAGCTTTACTGCAACCTTTTGTCGACGCTTGCTTCCGGCAAATTCGATTTTTGGATACGCTTTTGGTAATTCATAGAGAAAACAGCTTGCTTCCTTTGAGTGATCCACTGAGAAAAGATGTCATCTCCCGCAGAATAAAGAGTGTTCAATATAATACGGATTTATTCCAAATTTATCTTCCACTGACTCCCAGTAGATCTTTCAGGATAATCTATTTGTCCTCTTGTAGCTCCAATAACATTATAACTTACTGCAGGGACGATTTAGGAGAAAAGTTAAACCACTGCACACTTACTCAATCGCCTCTTTTCATGTGCAATTAAAATGGTCGAATGAAGTTGGGCATTCTCAAAGTACGATGATCACATTATTTTTGAGTCAAGAATAATGCTCACGAATGCACGATAAATACATTTTTAAACAGCAGTGTCCTGAACTAGGATACAAGATCAGATTTTGCGAACCCACAAGTGCTTTAATCAATTTAGCCACCCAGTCCGCATTACCGCAGCATCCAGCACCGTGCTCATGATTTTCCGAAAACGTGCAATTGAACAGCCAACCATGCAGCACCAAAACGAGGTGTTGTAGTGATTCTACACCACACCCTAAACAATGATAGCATCGTTCACATACGACATCTCAGGTAACTTTCGAATGCCTCCTCGGAAGAGTCATCATTATAAAGACGCGCGGACTAATACGACATCCTGCCCATTCAATTAACAAGGCGAACGACGTAATAACGACGGCTTTCAAAAATACTGTTGCCTCGCGCAAAAGTTAGGGAGCGCGGCATGGGCCGACGTCAAAGCAAACATTCAAACAACACGTCTTCCAAGCATCTTTCCCCGGTAGCACAATGGTAAACGGTGATCATTAAAGGTAATGAATAAAAGATGAACGTACTACAGCTCGAGCGGGCCCACGAGACAGGGTTCTCGTGCGGAAGCTTAACCGTAGTGTGGTGGTAGAAAGGAAGAGGAATATGGAAACATAGGGACAGGGGAACGAAAAAAAGTAACTCCCCGAAGCACGGAAGAAATAAAAGGGGAAAAGAGATAACGATGAAGGCCGAAGATGGAGAAAAAAGGCGGGAAAAAGTCCCAGAGACACGGGAGTGGAAGAGGATGAGGAAGATCGGGAGTCGGCCGGGATGGGTGCTCACAAAGAAGAGGAAAAGATCGGAAGGATAAGACGCGTATTCGAAATAGGGAAAACGCCATGGGTCCTCTCTCTCTCTCTCCCTCCCCTTTTACCCTGTCGGGCGAAGAGAGAAAGATGAAAGAGTTACCGGGGGAGGGTTGAAGGCGGGTAGTGTGGGGTGAACGGTTGAAGATGAGGTTAAGGTAGATGGTGAGAGTTGAGGGCACCTCAAGCTGGAAATAAGAGCATAAATTAGATGTAGCTAACTTAAGAGCGTAACTTAAAACAGTTAAACTAGAGCATTTGATGAAAATAGGGTTAAATAAAGGACCAATTTAAAAATTTATAAACCGAACTGCTCTGAAGATGATCCGACCTATGCACCGACTGCTATTTTCAACTTCAAGAGGACAGTTATCCGTTGAAACCTAACGTGCCCTCTTTAGAATACATTGGTGTAGAAATTAATAGCTTATTCCTTTTCTAACCGTAAAGTGAAGGAGAGAGTTCATCGAGCCTTTTCCAGTGCAAGGCATAAAACAGGGGACAGGGTCTCATCGACGGGAACAGATCCACGGGCAAACAGCCTCCCGAAATATGTTCATCGAAGTTGAAAGCCGAAGGTCCGTGGTTCGATTAACTGTTTGCAAGGGTAATTCTAGAGCCCTTTTTAGCCCGTGGAGAAATGCTGCATCCATTAAAGCCGTGTGCGTGAACCAAGGGCAACGAGAGGGAGAAATGAAGAAGTTAACTCGAGTTATTCAGAGGGTGTCGCTTCTCGTTACGATCGGAAATTACATGGAATAAATATGATTCATACAAAATATGAATCGAAAATTTATAAACCCTAGATATGGCGAGGAATTAGAATTACATTCAGGAAGTGGTCAGTGGAGAAGAAAATATACCATACGAAAATTGAAGGAAAGAAAGCAGAATTAAAATAGGTTGGATTGGAGACACGAGCAATAACAGCGGGCCTAAAAATACGCTGCGTTTTAAGTCATCATCTTATGTTCAAAGCGAGCCTTCCGGTAGTAGAAAGACAGATAGCAATCCGAAGCAAGGCGAGATTTTGGGACGAAGATTCTTCGAGGCAAGGTGAAAAGAAGACTTTCGGGCGGAGAATAGAGGCCAGAGTGACGTGACGTATCCTGGGGGCGGGGTGACGGTTTTCGGCCGGGGTTCGGGATGAATATGAGACAGAGAGACGAGTTATGAGAAGGAAGGGAGAAAGACGAAAAACTGGCATGGAATAGGGGAAACGTGAAAGCGATCACGATTAAGTTTGGGGTAAAAGGGCAGAGATGAGAATCACAAGTAAGACCAAAGATAGAGAAGGGTTTGATCTTACAGGTACACAACCGCGACGATTCATATTCTGTGAAGAAACTTTCGTCGGGGCAGCGGTCGAATTTTGAAGTTCTAGGCTGAGTTTTATAAAAGCTTTTTTCCTAACGCTGAGGTTTTATAACTTTGAGACACAGGTGGCGGTGGAGTTAAATCCTGGCCTATTCATTCAAGGGTCAAAAATAAGAGTTCCGTCTCGGCGGATTATTCACCACTATGGGCAAGGATGCTTGAGTTATTACAACTGGCTAATAACTCTGATGAAAAAAACCGGCGGTTGTGGGAATTAAATATACATACAAATATATAAGCATAAAGAAACAAATCAAAATAAACAATTGTATCAAATTTTATTTAATGACTCTTAGGCGTCAGTTGCAGAAGAGATATTTGGAATTTACCCTGCATAAAATACCTCTGTGGGTCCGGTTTGGACCGATGGTAAGGTGTTCGACTCCTGTTCCGTGTTCGAGACCAAGTGATGAAAATAATTTTTCCTGGTTGGCGGTAACCAACTTTTACACGCTATCCGAACTGATCTCACTACTAAGAGGCAACAGTCTCAGCAGAAGGCATTGATGGCGCAGATTAAGAAGATCGGACCGGGTATCAAAAGGGCGAGAGTGAAGTTCATATAATTGGCCGGAGTACTGCGATGTGGAAAGCAACCACCACATTAATCCCCCCATAAGATACAGCCCTGCATGATAACTATATCTGATATGATGGCATTCCTCCCAGTATATAAATATTCCAGAGTTAAAATAGTCTCCCAATCAGATCGCCGTGTGAGCGCTGCTGAAGAGGTGTATCAGTCAGGAAGGACAAAATGTACCTCAGTTATCTTCAGAATAACTCCATTTTTAGCAATTTTGAACTCTCGTTTTGGTAAAAGCTGTAAGGATTACGAGTAAGAGTCTTTAATCAACTTCAATGTGGATAGTGGATAGTGACTTAGACTTGACGAGCTCCACGGTAACGCCGGCGAAATTAGGCCTGCGAAAATTGGATCATCGCGGTAGCCTACCAGGAATTTCAAACTGTTCCGATTCGAACCTTTACGCAAGCCTTCAATGTGAGACCGCAATTGATCTCAACATGAGAGGGAGGCTAGATTTTAAGGCTCTCCAACTGAGGAAACTAATTCGCGCCAATTACAGTATAAGACCAGCACAACATTGGTACCCGAGCCAGGATCCGAACCCGTAACCTCAACATTGGGACGAGTACGCGTCGTAAACTTGGCTACATAGGCAGGCATTTTCCGAGAAGAAATTTCAAAGTTGCCGAGTCGATGTAGAGGGATTATAGAAGTTGAACTATCAGTAAAATAATATACAGATGAAGTTGGGGTTTAGCATTCAAATTTTGACCTGTGAAAGGCTTATCAATGTGGCACATATCAAATTATAATCCTTGAATTTACTCTCTTTAATACCCACATGAGCAAAACGAAATAGATACGAACTGAAAACAAGGCTTTGCCAATGTACTGGTCCTTGAGAATGCGACCCACTAGTCCCTCGATATTAATACGCAATCCTAGATGTCCTAGTAATTCGAGACAATAACATAAGGATTCAACGAGATAAAATTTCCAATTTTTTGTATTACGGGGATTGGGAACTATGAGTTTTATGAATATATCGGTGAAAAACAAACTTCATGGATCGTCAAACTAACGTACTCAGGAGGCTTTATCGATATTTCAGAACCTTGGATCACGAATAATTGACTAAGGCCGGTATTCATAGACGGGATGAATAATCAATGATTGCAGAATCAACGATTATTCGTCAATCATTGATTATTTGATTTATGTATTCATAGACAGAAAACAATCTCCAATTCATGAATCACTGATTCATGAATTGTTGATTGGGACAATTATTATTATTATTATATCAATTATTTGGGACAATCTGTAATTGGTGAATTACAGATTGGATGTATGTTTATTTTTGAGTTGTATGAGAAATTGAAGAGGCAAAACATTTTGTGGGTATCTTTAAATTTTTATTCAAGTTGAGTATATAGTTTTATTAATTGCATATTGAAAAAGAAAATAAAAAATGGATTGGCAATGTTTTTTTGATAAAAATGTATTAGCCGTGACTACATTAGAATTATTTCTTATGATTATTCAACGTTAATAAAGGCGTTGCTAGGGAAAATCAACAAACAGTAATATCGTATTCCGGCAAGTGTTGATGATGTAGCGTGTGCTGTTTAACGTCAGGAATTGTCCGACCATAAGTGTGGTCTCCTCTTTTTTCTATTCTCACAAAGAGACACCTGAGGCACCGATTCGTTGCCTGAACATCATAAGAAACAGACGGTCTGATGGTGTCAGCTATTTGGACGGCCAAAAGATTAGTTATATGTTTCACAGTTCTGGACATCGTTGGCTGCGAAACAGAACTAGCAATCCCTACATATGTACGTAAAACACTAAAGAAGACGAAGAGTAGCGGTAGCAGCATTTATATCTGATCATTACCGATAAAGAAAATTTGATATATGTAATTAGTAGCAATTGATGATAGCTTACGAGTAAAACATTCACGGCAATTTCGGCCGAGATTAAATTCAGCATGAAGATTTTTTCAAATACTGCGTGATTAAAAATCGCTGTGATATATTTTTTTAAATTTGTAATATGATATCAACAATTCAATATCGATGCCTAAGCGTAAAATCTCAAAGCAATGAGCCACAGTAGCACAAGAGGAACTGTCAGTCCTCGCGGAAAGTGTCGATATATGAACAATAGTTCTAAGAAGAATACACTCGATCACTACGGGTTTTGAGAATCGGTATCCTCTATTAAACTCTTCGTCTGTCAACACTCATGTCTATTGTTACAGCAAGTTAGATAACGGATTTTAAGCAAATTTTGACGTATATCATAAGCGGTCCATCACCAGACCCGAGTGAGGCCATTGACATTAAAGATTCACCCTGTAGTACGAATTTTGTGGAAAGTATCACGAGAAAAAAGGCGAGGTGAAGTCCTATGATATGACATGTAACTCGGAGGAAAAATTTCTCTCTGGTCGTGAATATAAAGATGGAGAAAAAAACGGCGGCCAATAGGCTCGCACGCCATCACCTTCACGCACGATTCCGCGGCGCTAACCACCACACCAAACGATTCTACATTACAAACCCGCGATAATAAGATTTATAAGAAAAGTCGCTTTGAGGGTGATTGAGACGGCTGATGTGATGCTCCAGAACAACCTGGCAAGAGTAAATATTCCCAGCTTTTTTATACTAAGGGCGGATATTTCTGATTATAAACTGATTAATTACAATACAACTAGGATTCGTTTGACGAAGTCCAAGGCGAACTAGCCTTTGACCTCGTGCACGGCATTGTAAATACGGCATTTAAATCGGCGAGTCAGGGTACGTAGTCTCCCCATGTGAGTAATTTGGATTTGTTGGATCCCTAATGTGTATTTTTCGCAGCCTTTAGTGATACGCTGGTACATCGTCATCGGCAATCACATACGCTAATATATCCGAACGAATTTCCATTGCACGGAAATCCTAATCAGTTCAAGGTAGTCAATAATCCTAATCAATTCAAGACGTTCATCTAGAGTATATAGACTTTTCTATGCCTTTATTGCCGTATAAAATTGTACAGTTGGAACGTAAAGACATGTCGAGAATATGTCGTAAACAATCACAGAACTACCGAAGTGCAACATAGAAAAACTCTAATTAATTACGGTCGAGAGCTTAATTCACGAATCAATGATTATTTGGCCATATAATTACAGTTTGCTTGACTATGAATACTAGAACTATAAACAATGATTATTTGACGACTATGAATACATAATAATCAGAGATTGATGAATCTCTGATTCAAGAATCATCGATTGACGAATCACTGATTCTTTGACGACTATGAATAAGAAACAGTAATTAATTAGAGATATAATCATAGATTGAAACGAATCTGTGATTATTGAGGACTATGAATACCGGCCTAAGAAAGAGATATATCCGAATTAGAAAATATGGGGAAGAGACAGTGAAGATAATCGAGAGACTAAATGTCCGTTAGAAGTGTGGACCATGCAAGAACATCAAACTAGGGAAGAATGGTTGAAGCAATTATTAAAATATGGCATCCTTGATATTAATCAGATAAGGTATTCTAACAATGAATATTGGTAATAATATTAATGGTTGAAGGCGTAAATTTGTGGAACATAGTCACAGATATGACGGAAAAATATATTAGTATATTCCACACTTTGAATGTATGTTTCCGACCCACGTTTCGACTGCACAGCAATCATAATGACTATTCATTCGAAACAAGGGTCGGCAATAAACATTTGAAGTGTGGAATATACTAAGATATTTTTTTGTGATGTCCGATTATTGTTAAGTTCGAGGACCCTCCGGCCACAATTGTTTGACACCAATAGCATTACAGCAAAAGTTGAAAGTAAGGAGAGGGAATATGATGAACATTGGGAACAAACCATAGAGTATTCCAAAACCCTCAAAAGTTTCGACCACGTTAGAAACCTTACAATGGGGTGGTCAGCCGGAAAAAAATATTGGCTGTCTTACCGTAAAGTTAAAATTTTACGAGCCAAGTTCACCACCAATCTATTAGAAAAAATACAGAAATTGAGAAAGAGGAAATTCAGAAATCCATTTAAATCATGAACATCCCGTCGTGGAACAGCCTGGACGGCTATGAGATCTCTGTGTTTCAAAACCCTTCGGACCATTGATGTTTGACTCTGGAAGCAATGCAGCCAAAGGTGAGAGTAAGGGAGGGAAGACACAATGATGGTGATTGGAATGGGGAGGATATCCTGAAGAGTTTGGATCACGTTAGGACGCTTGGCTATGGGATGAGAAGTAGGAGTAGAGGGGATAAAGGTTTTTGAGCAAAGGATGGATATGAGGGGGGTCTCGCAGTAGGGGGGGTCTGTGGGAAGAGGGACCCAAAGGAGCGGCAAAGAAGGAACGGTGGGGGGAGGGGGTTATGGAGAAACGTACAGGGGTTCGGATGAGGGAATATGGGGGATGGTAGTGTTCCCCTGAGGACGGTTTCTGAAGGGACGAAGCCGGGGGGAGGGAAGGTTAGAGGAGACGGGCGGATAGCAGAGAGAGGGTTGGGGGGAAAATTTTAAGTTGGATTTCGCAAGGGAGCACGTATCGATAACGAGCTGAAATTTTCCACTGAGTCACGAAAACGAGCATTTGGGGAACAACGGACAGAGATGGAGAGGGATGGATGCTTGGAGGTGGAGGAGAGGGGTTGGATGGAGGAGGGTGAAAAAAATAAATGGGTAAGGGGTAGAAGGGCGGGGGAGAGGAAAGAGAGATGGAAGAGATGAAAAAGGAGCAGTGGGCTTTAAGATATGAGAGTGTATGGGGACGTGTATGTGATGGGGGACCGAGAAAAAAAAATACCAAGGGGCGGGCGGTCTCACAAAGGAACGGCGAGACAACAAGGTGACAGACAGACATACTCAAGAGACTCCTCGAGTGCAAGATTATCCAAATATCAACTCTGAAGGATCGTGTTGTGTATTGGATAGAGTAATGGCTTCCTATCCTGAGGGCCGAGGTTGAAATCCCGATATGGGTGGACATATAACAACAAAATTACGATCCCTCCTTCAGTGCTCTGCAGAGAGAAGGTACTTCATGTACAGTACCTATCCAGTCAAAAAGGACGCTAAATCATGGTAGCCCAGGAAAATTTCTTCCAGAATAGGCCAATTTTGACGCCAAGTTTCCCTCCACCACATTCTTCCTCACCATTCCTCAATCGCTCCAATGAATTTTATTGTCGGTTGTCTGTTTCAGTAACCAGGCCACTAACGAAAAATTACATTTTTAATCCATTTCATTTATTTGCAAGATATTAAAAATCAGCTAACGCAAACGTTAGCATTGATTCCTTAACATAAAATTTTTTAGAGATTCACAACGAAATAAAATACGATGAATAAATAACGATCAAAAATGAGGGTATAACACATTTTTAAAAAGGCGCGAAAGGAGGAAAAAGAAGGTAATGGCCAGCTAGTGAGGAGGCATGTTGTGGATGGGCTTGGAGAGATCTTCGGCATCGTGGGTCGAAGAAGTAGAGTTGAACAATGAAGGGAATCGGTAAGAAAGAGGTCGCTGGGAGAGAGAAAAACCGAGTATTGGAAGGTGAAGTATGCGACTATTGCGCAAGGTGCGGGCTAATGGAGGATGTCAGGCGATCGAAAGTGACCGTTCAGGGCAAACCGAAGAAACGAGAGATCACAGATGTTCCTGCGTGTTGACAGCGGAGTCGTTGAAACAGAGGCCATTATTTCAAAACGGGAAGAAATACGGAGTTAAGGTACCCGCAGGAATTTCTTACTTCCTCGGACTCTTTAGTTCCGGGAATGAGTCGGTGTGATGGCCAGAGTAGTGGCTTACCGTTCTTACCAGCTGACTTGTACAACAGCGATATCTAGTATAAAATACATGCGTTGTGAAAGCAGTAACTTAATAGACAGTATGTTTTCAACGACAACGAGCTATTTAAGTCCTCGGAAAAGAAACACATTAATTCCCTATATTCTGCAATATATTTGACTTTAATTTGCGCTTGAGATCGCTCTCAACTAATCATTCTTGAGAACGGGAAAGACGCTGAACGCTATCCAATAAATAGTGTTTAAAAGTTACGTTAAATATTTTACCAACTTTCTCCCTTCGATCGGTCAGAGATTTCCGCTCTAATTCACTTGACCATTCCATCATATTACCGAGTTTATGCAATTTGCATTTCATGATGCAATTTTCAAAAATCCACCAGTTTAAAGTGATCATCGCATATTTTTCTCATTGATCTATTGCTTCCCTCCCAAACTTACTAGAAAGTACGACCTCCCGGCTTAGTATCACAATATCAATTTTACAAATTTAGTAGTTTTTCTCATTACTCCGCTCACGACAAAGATATCATTCCTGGTTAAGTGAGCGGCTGGCGGCATACTTAAAGTGATGTGAAGGATATTATTGAAAAGCCGACGACCACAAAAAAATTTGGACCGACGGTAAACCAGCTGAAAAGTGAGAGAATTGTGGTCGATCGGCCGGCACGCTTTAGGGTACAAACCACCGGTATCCGTAGCCCCTCCCGCCACTTTGAAAATCCCACTCCCCCACTAAACCAAGCCGATCCTATCCTTCGCCGCCCCCGCGCCAAACTTCCCCGATGAACACTTGCCGCCCCGGAGAGCGGGCGAGAGAGACCACTTGTCCCGTCAAGGGGGGACCCATTGGAGGTATCGCGTGTCACGCGCCATTTGAGGCCGTGTAGTGAGAGAGAGAGGTGGGAGGAGGGTGGTGGTTGTTGAGCCTTTTACGCTCTGCATCCCTTTTGTTTGACAATATGGGTCCGTGGGAGGAGGGGTGAGAGGGATCCGTGTTCACGGGTTGGGAGGTCCGGGAGTGGGTTTTTTGAGGGCCGCAGGGGAGGCGGCGGCGGCAGCGTAGGCAAACTTTGGTCGACTGGGCTCGGTAAGCGATCTCTCTCAAGGAAAAATTGGGTTCCATCTCAACTTCGGGAGGGGTAAGTGGGCTAATGAGGATGCACAGTGATACGGGCCCGTGGAGGAGGGTTGCGTCGGGAGCCATCCGTTACAAGAGCCTCTGAGCCTGCCAGTTCTCCTACTCGTGGTCATCGAGGGATGAAATTTCACATCCCGGGTTGATTGAAATGAAATTAGATCAAGAATGAGAACTCCGCCCCTTAACGAGATAGAATACGAAGAACATTGAAGACAATCGTATATCCAATGCTGTGTACATTTGTGCCCAGTCACATTAACAGTTAATTCCAGTTCCACATAACAGATGTTAAGTATCTGTAAGTGCATGACAATGACCTCTACGGAAAAGAGAGCAGCTAATCAATCCATTAGATCGTAGGGTACTTATTTAACTCCTATCGAGGATTTTAAAAGAAAAAGATGCCTTGAACTGATAATGACATGATTTGAACTCTCATGTGAATTTTATGAGTTATCCGTATTCATTTTCTATACTGTTGCTCTTATAATTTTAACGGAAGCGAATAGTTCAAAATCAAAAAGAATATACAGATAATAAACGAAGTTATTTTAACCACGAATACGAATTTCCACATCTTTCACAGTGCTAATAACTGTTCTTTCCTAACTGAATTTGGTGAATAAAAAATTATAATTTTATTTCGCATTGATAATGTGGCTCACGACAAAAAAAGCTTAATGTAAGACGGAAATAGACGGCCAATCACTCTACGAATGGTGTATAATAGACTTGCTGCGCAGTTACGCGTATGAGTGCAACAGTGACAATGATAGCGACAACCAAACGCACCAGTGGCTTACGAAGCACGACAATATTTCTAGGGCAACATTGAAGAGTGGAGACGAAAATATCCGGCTCTCCTGAACCCAGATAAAGTTAGCATCGTACTAAGATGTGTAAAAGGCTAACAACAGTGACTGGCAATTAGGAGACCCGAGGTCGAATCCTCGTTGAGTAAATCAGATTATTTTCTTTTTAATTACATTTTTAAAAGAGGGGTTGCATCGAGTCATCGCTGAAATGTGCGTCTTATCGCTGGAATTTGTGGGTGAAATGTATACTCATGGTTTAAAAAACATTACCAGCATACCTATAAATCAGTGGCAAAATGTCATCTGCTGACAGGTAATGGCATGTAATTGCTGACGCATAAATAGTCGTAGTTTCATCGAATGTGTTAGGGTATAGTTTTGAGCATGTTGGTGATCACTCACACCCTATCTCATAACATTGAGGCTTGCGTGCTTTTATTTAGATTAAAAAAATGTTTAACTTTAGGCGAATACATAGAAAACTTAGAGCGGAGAACGAGTGATAAGAGATCGGGTTAGCTAAAGTACTGGCTAACTATACGGATGGCCTGGGTTCAAATCCCTGCTGAGGCAGATATTTTTCAAAGGAAACCCGATCCCTAACTGAGCGAATCTTGTGGAGGGCACTTCAAGTACAGTACTCCGTCTGTCGGATGAGAAGTTACAGCGTGGTCCCCTTGGCGCCTTTCGTTAATAGCAGGCTACTGCCGACGCTTGGGTTCTATCCTCCCTTACCTGTCCCCTATGGCGCAAATGACCTTGGCTGCCGGTCGCTTCCACAAAATCCAATCCAAACCCAGCAAGTGATATTTTAGTATCATTAGAAGATAAAATATTTTTCAAAGAGCATGCATCGCATTGAATAAGAAATGATACCTCGCTCAAACCATAAATCCTGAAGCCACTTGGTGTCATTAACTCGAGTTCTTGTGCATCACTAAAGTGTTCAACAGATTACGGACTGATGTGCGATGCCCTAGGATGTCGGAGCCAAAATGCTTCCGTCGGAAAGATGGAGAAGGAAACACGGCGTAGAACACTGAGGGTGGAGAAGAAACGACGGACTGCGAGATACGTGGGCTATGTCAGGAAGACGGATGTGGCAGAACCATCCGAACTTGGGCGACGATGAGGGGGAGACCGAGAGATGCGTAAGAATGATCCCGAGGATCTGTGTGGGGATGAGCGGGAGGAAGTTGGCCGAGTAAGGGATAGCCTATCCCTAACCATTTCCGTGGCACGGCAGTTATATCGTCTGATTGGATTATCGGGAGGGGGAGAGAGAAAAGGCGTTCAGGGCTGGGAGATGTGAATGTATGGAACCTCAGTTTCGCTTTGGCAGTGTTTTCGTGCGTGATCTTCTCATATCGGCCCGAGCCTAAGCCGGAGAGGGAAGTGATACGGAGACGTGTGGCAGGGGGTGAGAGGGGGAGAGATTGGGGTCGGGAAGGAGAGGCGCTGAATGGATGTGACATTTATCATGAGTCTTGAGTGTGTTGGGGACTCGGTCATAAAGGAGAAAGATCAGGAGAAACAAGACCTCATGCAGAGGGAAGGCTATAGTGAGAGACGCGAGACAAACGAGTCAATTTGAGGCTTTGAAAATGGGATGGTAATTAGGGGGAAAATAGGAGAAGAGTGACGTGGGCGAGGAAAAAAATTGGTGGGTAAGAGCAGACAAAAACCGAGACAGTGATGGCTACACTTTAACTAGAAATCCTATCCGAGGACAGAATAATTGTTCCCCACGTCAACTTCAACCTTTATTCCGTCACAAAGACGCGTGCCGCCAAAAAAGGTGTAAGGCTCACGGTAATGAGACAACAGCCATGATTGCGTTACTGTAAGTGACGCGATGACAGGCGCATAGGAGAATACTGAGAGGTAAAGGATATAAATTTTAAAGTATATTTTATATAGGTAATTAATTAGATCGATTAGAGCATCATTTCTGGCTTTAAGGGTAAGTTTATTATGCATAGTAAAAAACTAAAGAAATGCAAATTTTAAGACTATTTGCGTTTTTCTTTCCTTTGTTTCAATTTATGTCATAATGACTATTCTGCCACATATAGCTCCACCCCACGATCACTTGGGTTTTAAATATTTACTGGTTTCTATATTAGATGAACTGAAATATCACCAAACAACAGCTTATTGCTTTGAGGGTGAAACTATTATTTACTAATTTACACTTGCTTAAGACATGTTTTGAGGGTGAGGATAGCATCTGAAGGGTACTATACGTATTGTACTTGTCCCAACTAGCGTGGATTTCCACTAGTTTCTAAATAATATTATATGAGCCAGACATTATCATCCCGGTGTACACAGCCCCCACTCCATTAGGAGCCCGTGCTTCGCCATCAGCAGAGCTTCGGTTGCGAAAAAAGGTTTGACGGTTGATATACGCGTTTATGCTGCTATAAAATCTTCCTTTCTCAAAGATTAAAAAAGAATAAAAATGCCAGCATCATGTAATGGATCAAATTGAAGCATGATGCCATAATTCAAGCAAATGTATCTATCTAAATCGAATTATCGTTATGAGGGACATGAGCGCATAAAAGTCATTCTCCAGGAACATTTTTCCCTGCGTGTAAAAATACTCGAGAGGTTTACCAGTGCAGGGCCCTAACTGCCGATGATATTTATTTCTTCATCTCAGCATACGTCTGACGCTTCTTCACGGACGAATTGTAAAAAATCTAAAGGATTTTCACTCACTTTCATTTAAACCAAACTTAACTGATAGATTCCTTAAATACAATAACAGCCCATCATATTAGATTTAAAGGCGGAAACAATAGCTATAAATCAACGCCAATAAGCAAGGCTTAACGGATACCATCACTTTTTAAAACAGCATAAGTCACGCGCAGAGAATTTACTTCCAAGGCAATCATGCTAAACCACATAAGATGATTTAATGCTAATGATAGACAGATAATGGATATGTGCCACCGATTCACTTTCAAGAACCGTATTTCAAAGCGGGTGGCATCCGTGAAACAACCGTGAAAGTCCAAGAAATTCTTGATTCCTCTCTAGATATAATGAGCGAATGTTTTTTCGTTCCATTTTCAAGGGCCTCTCTCTCACACACACATCATTTTTATCATTATTCAAAGAGAATTGGACTGTTACTCGTTTGTTTCACAATCAGCTGTAAGTGAAAGCAAGCGGTCTGGATATAAAAAACACAAGGGATTCTCACGATAAACTTCTTTTCTTAATTAGGTACCCACCGCCATTAATCAAAAGAGATACAAATCTTTATTTTCCATTAGGAATGAATTTAAAGTAAGGCTCATCAAAGTTGGAATCGCGGAATGCCCGGTGAGAGTGTTGGCCACGAAAAATAATAAATCCGCCTTCTAAAGTTTTTGAAAGGCATGAGAGACAGGAGTGCACAGAAAGACACCGTATATTTCATTGGCCTTAACGTAAGAGAAAGAGTTAAAACCATGTCATTACCAATGGTCGTTGAATCTTATGAATGGTAGACCGCAACCTTGCATCCTTCACTGCCTAATGCTAATTTGCTTACTTCCTGGTAGTACTACTTCTTATGTACTTTCTTCTTCATATGTCTTATGTATTTATCCTTCGGCCTTCGCCTTGCGACATTTCCCTCCATGTTTTCTAAAATTATAATATACGCAAACCCATTGTGCCTCTGAATGTGTCCAATCCATCTGGCACTTATTTTCTGTACCGTGTTTCATGGTGTCCTTTCCTCTTCTACTCCTCTGTATACTTCTTCATTTCTTATTTTACCCATCCATTTGATCTTCAGTATCCTCCTCCAGCACCAGGTATCGAAAAGATAAAGATTCCCGCAGAGGAGCTATTCAATGGCAGTAATCTATCCTTCAGCACAAAAATGAAACTGCAAACTCTTCTTGGAGGATCTCTTAAAGATTAGGCTATAGATTTTAGACGAGAGCAGATGACGTCTCGTGGCACAAAGTAAAGACCGGTTTTTGCAAAAAGTGGTCCATCCAATACGGCTATTGGGCGTCATTTGTCGAATATTGTCATTAATAAAGCAGAGCTCTATAAGTAAAACAATTTTCAAGCCGCATTTTCTACATTCAGCTACGATCCAAATTTCAAGATGCATTTCAGTATCGAAATTAATCCATTCTATTGCCTTTGTTTTCCTCGTATTGACAGTACAACTGATCCATTTAAGATAGCCGATTATCCATTTAAATTGGTTCTGTATTCCCCAGAGCTATCATTCCGTCTCGTTCCACCTATTACCTTCTTTAACCTATAACGTCGGCAAATACTTATTTTAGGTTTCTCTCCATCCTTCATCAACCCACCAAGAATTCTTCCACGATACGGCCAGCCCACAAGTCCTAAATGTTCAAAGGAAGGTTTCCGGTCGCCTTTCCCATGTAATCAAGCAACAAGCGCTGCTTCGGCGCATCATCGGTGACTGAAGATGAATGCTTGCGGAGGAGAACAACTTTGATCAACAGTTAATAATCGATCCTCTTCATATTGGTAAACAGAGGTTTCTCTGTCACTTCGAAGTCAACCATAGACCATTTTCTTTCGAAGCTCATTGAAATTGAAAATCTGATGGTGCGCTGAAGCTTGGATAATTACGGCTAAAGAGCAAAGAATATCGTAAGCTATGGAAATTCGGCGTCAAAAAGGAATCGCAATGTCCATGTAGGAGAGATCCCCAAACGAAGAAGAAGTAGGAGTTGTAGAGATTCACTGCTCGATGAGAACGTTGACAATATTAAGAGAAAGAACCTACTGGCTAATGGTTCGATAGAACAGCCTCTCGAAAAAAGGTAATGGAAAGGGATATGAACGGGAAGAAATGCCGAGAAAGTCTGAAAATGGAATACATCTGACAGATGGCATAAGTGAATGAACCAACAAATTGAATAGCATACTCACACTAAAGATTTTGAAAGGAACGGTTTAGATGATAATAAAGTGGAGGGGAGAACTGTAGCTAAGCAATACTCGGCTGATGATTATGCCGCTCCAAAGTCTACTATAGGCAAATTTTCCTTCTAAATTTTCCAAGGCAAATGGGTAGCCTATGTTACACTATGTTAATGTAACATGTTAACGATACTGCCCATTCTTCACGGAAATTTCCAGTGAAATTCAAATTTCTTTGAGTGCCGAAGGATGACTCCTCGTCGCCGTAAGGAATCGGCGAAGTCGCACATGAGGGGGAAGTGCCTTTCGCCTCCCGTAAGAGAACATCCATCGATCGACCCAGATCCCGACCCACACGCTCTCGCTTCTTTCCGCCTCCCGCGGAGCAACATTTTTTTAAAATGTCGATTCGGTGATATTTATTGAAACAACTTCGTCCTTTCGTGCCTGAGACTCTCCCGCGTTTAGGGTGCCCTCAGAAAGCTCCAGAGAAGCGAGTGAATAAACTCTGAATGCAAGATTATTTGTGGAGACTATACGTGAATCACTAAGAACTATTCTCGCGAATGTATATACCACCACGCCGTGCCATTTTGGGGTAGGCACATTCAAAAGGCCTCAATTAATCGGCATCAGAATTATAAAACTGGTTCTGTTTAAACGATTACTTTCCCTCATCCGTATTCTTGACTGTCTATTTTGCTTTATTTAGAGTTGATGATGCGAGAGTAAGGAGAAGACTGCGATAGTCACGGGACAATGTGATAAAAGAGACCCGAGAGAGGAATATTAGGAGCTTTAAAAATAGGAGACCGTATAAGAGGCTATGCAGGAGCGTAAGAGAAGCGAAAGATGTATGCAAGGATAGAGTGCTAAGGATGAAATTATAAAGATTAAGTCAGTTTCTCATTTATAATAGGGATTAGTTCTTCTGAGACTTTTTCTACAACGAAAAGGAATGGTTCACTGAGTATGTATGAAAATTCATACACTGCTTCATACATATCACTGTTAAGACTTCTAATATTTCTTCTTTTAGGAGACTCTTTCGCCACTATCACCCACTACTTTCTCGGTATTGGCGCTTATTCGCCAATTCATTCCTTTCCAAATGATGATTCGGTGAGGTAATTCTGTCTAAGCATGCCCAAACCAACCAAGTAAGCTCCTTTTGTATTGACTATGCATTCCGATGCATCCATTTCGCGTTCTTTACACGAGTCACTCATCCTTAACCCTATTCTTCCATCTTTAACCGCTAACACTTCACGGATATCTCACATACATATTTAGCCTGCGTTTGCAGCACATTATACCTCCTAGCATACTGAAGTTTCGACAGTTTACAATGAAGTTGGAGCGGTTGATGTACACCTCGTATTAGTTCCCTCAATACACAAGATCTATCACGATGAAACTTGTTATCTTTTAAACGAGCGACTCACGCCGGACGTTGTGCACTCAAAGAACGATCTTTAATTTACATTACCTCTTAAATTCAGCATACCCTGCCTGCGAATGGTATGCAAAAATGAAAGAAAAAATAAATAATTCCAACTTATATAAGATAAGTTTTCCAACAAGAAATAGCAACCCTTATTGAATAAAATCAGTATCTCAACACGAACATTGAATGAAGATATGTTTCACAACGTTCATCAATATTATCATTAGAAATTTAATATTAAGATTAGTTGGCTAAATGCGCACATCCTATTCTATGCCTTGCTAACAATATAATAACCACGTAGCTCTTGCGTTTCATGCCCGTTTCAGCCGGCGAATATAATTATCTCTAGGTCTTCCTCGAGAGTCTATCCCTCTATTTGTGCCTTCAAAATTCGCAACATCCCAAAGTTATGTTTCATGAAGTAACACTTGCTAAGTCCTACTGTCCAATTTTGCTCTGCGCTTTATCCATGGTAGCTCGTGGGATTCTAATACGACCAATAGCGAATATTGGATGCTTAGCGAGATATAACCCCTTCCATAAGGAGATGTGATAGGCATCCTACAACGAGCATATGCGAGGAAGCAACCCATTCAGGTTAGTTGATAGTAAATTACAGGTATGGCACAAGTAAGATCTCCCAGAAAACAGGGTTCTTAACTGACATTTAATATTTAAACCGCCATCCCGCAAAAGTCTTAAAATTTTAAATCATACTCCTAAGGACCTGAAACGGCTTCGATTGGTAATTGTCACACAAGATAAAAGGTTTTTTATTTCTCTCAAAACTACCATCAACCGCCATAGTACCAGTAGTGACAAAATAATTAACAGAAAATAAGAGCAAAGACACTAAAATAGTGAAACACGGTCGCACCTTATTCCCTTTCTAGGACTATCCCACCAGAGTTTTTGACACGCATCAGTTAATATATTTATTTATTTCCTTTGTGTATGCAGTGAGTTAGATAAATAAAATGTATGGGAAGCAATTATGTAGCAGCTCTTATAATAAAACTGGATTATCCAAGATAAATGTCAACAAGACTGTTTGTTTCAACAAGTCTTTCTTTATAGTTGGATATCATTACTATTTCACACCGAAACATTGCAAGTGTTATAGTGTGGAAAGTAAAGCGAGAATAATCCAGTAAGTTTGCACGGGGAAATCGAGTATAATTTGTCCAATAAGCCACAGAAATTCCTTAAAAGAAAAGTGATACATTTGCCGAACTCCAAATTGCGTCTAGCTTTACGCTTAATTTTTGTTAATTCGTTTTATTTTCCGACAATTCTGGTCTCTAACCATGAACCAAACACTAATTTAGGACACTGAGTTGTTCGGCGTGCCCAAATGAAGTAACCCTTCGCGTAATACAAAAAATGCACGCAATAATTGATGCATAATACTTCACTACAGCAAAAAATAACATCAGGCGAGATTGCGTGTTTAGTAAGCAAATGGAATGACAGAGATGAAAGATTTGATTGCGCTCTTCCCACGATTTTCGGAAACAAGCCAACGTGTCATGTATTATTTGAATGAAATGATTCGAGATAAACATTCTCCCACAGAGAATTTGCAATTAAGGGACTATATAAATGATATTGTTTGGATGTAATCACAACTAAACTGTTCCAAGTGAAACCCTACTTAGCGTCATCTTTAAAGTTCATTACTGCTATCGGTATATTTGATTTATAACTGCATCATGAGATTATTCCCGCAACCCTGGGCTTTAAAATCTCTGCGGGGATACAATACTACGCTGAAATAGGTTAATTCTGTAGATTTAACTTCAGTTATTTCAATTTCTCCGGGAGTAAATCAGGCAAGTATCACAGTAGAAGACATGAATATAAAGTAGGCAGTTTTTTCCACGTTTTTAGGCCCAATCACTCAATGATTTGACACCGGGAAATACGAAAGAGCACTACTGCCCAACACTACAGAGAATCAAGTCCCGCGATCATTTGTTTATTGCGTGACCCCCGGGCAGGTTCAACTCCGAAAACCTCAAGGTGAACCCAAAGCCAAAATAAAATAATCAGAATACCTTCTTCGAGCCAAGCATCACGCAAAGGCAGGAATACCTACGCTCGTAATCTTCACGAATTCAATAACACAGCCCAAAACCTTCGCGAGAATGGACCCATTAAAATTTCACATAAATTCTTGAACGCAATGGCATACAACACAATTCAATAACTAAGCCACCAAACAGACATTCATGAGAACACACGACTTCAAATAGATTTATGTACGCCACGACACAAATACAAATGAAAATAAAATATTAACACTTCATTATTCCAACTCATTCAACTCGCAGAAAAAAATTCAATACTTAACATCACGTATTATCATGGATATCACCCGAAGATGTTCCAATCCTTCATACACAGTTTATCTTTTCATTATTAATGCTTTACTTTTTCAAGTCCGTGATTCACTGCGGGAAGTGTAAACAAGTTTTGCGCTTTAGTTAATTGTTTCGAATATTACACGTGTAATCGAAAAACGTCAGCTTCCGTCACACCGGAACACCCAGTGCTTTAAAATATAATCACCTATAAAAGGGCTCAATGACCGACTAATTCCCAAAAATAAGAAATTAAAAGTCCTGCAATTCAAAAAAATAATCCTGCAGAATAGACATAGAAGATGGAAGTGCATGGATATTACATCCTGATCTTGAATGATTTTCATACATACAAATAACGACAATAAGCAACAAACTGAGATAGTAGGTAACATTCTATGACCTTAAAGCCAAACAAAATGTCGATGACAATTTATGTAGAGGACTATTATATATAAAATGACGTATTTTTCTAATCAAATATGGCATGTTTTGTGATTCCTATTTGAAATTCCTACGTGCTGCCTATTTTAAATGTGATTAAACAAAAGATCTACCACCATCAGTGTACTCATACTCACCAAACCGGATGATCATAAGCCAAGAATTCACCGAGACAACTTGTTCACACCAGTTTCACTCACCTAAAACAAAAGAAGAAATTCCATAAGAACCACGAATATGCAGAGTAAAAATTCTACATAGAAAAATTTACTGATTATACAATTTTCATTGAAGTGAGGTATTCCATAGTATAATACTTTATAATATGAAAACTAATTTGGTGCGATCGATTTTTTTTCAGTTCGAACATCAATTACATTATGAGCATACTAAATAAAACTTTTTACTGCTCACTAAAACTATTGTTCGAATGACGCGGATCAACGCCTCAGTTTCATCATTATATATGTTAATAGAATCTGATGATGACCTTGGGGCGCTGAAGAGCGTCGTACTGTTAAAAAAATTCTGTAGACAGTCCTGCGTACTTTATTTGTTCATCAAAATGCTGCTCCACAACACCTCGCCCGATATATGTAAATCCCATTTCACAGATGATGCGCCGATATGAGCCTCTGACTTGCTAGGTTTCTGTCAGATTCCATGAATTAATGTGGCCGCACAGCGTGTTATGTGTATAGTAGTATAGTAGCAATGACAGGTGTAGAATTTCGTTAGCTACGGAATAACTGAAAAATAGTAAGGGAATAGGTAAGAGGACCCTGAGAAAAGGCGTCATAAATAGTTTCGTGAAAACACAATTACGTAGCGTGGCACTGTAAATGCCGGAGACAAGGGGAGAGCGATTGGTAGTAGCTGATGACTAAGAAAGAGGATACGAATTTTTCGCAGCATAAACGAAGCAGAGGGATTGAAGGGCTTATATAATATGCATTACTCGTCAGCAAGTTTCAGAGTGACCAAGAAAAGACAGTCCAGGAAAAAAGAGCCAACAAACCTACCGATCAACTGTAAATGATAATGAAAATAATCTTTACTACCCAAATAAAGTTCCAGAAGATACGTTTACGATAAATACAGTAGGGAGAAAAATCACCAAAGTCCACCACGATCCGGGATCCAAAATATCTTTGGTTCACTTCGCCGTCACTTGGATAAAAGATTTATTGAATCCCCAGGTCGTGAAATAAAGAAGTAGTACGTGAAGTTTACCAGAAATTCTATTAGATGACGCTCAGCAGTGTGGACTGTAAAATTAGACACGTTTCTCGTGTATGAAATAGTGGCTAGGTTTATACTACTTGGATCTCATGACAACATCGACAAATCAGCACATGAGAGGGAAAGGGTGCGTTGGTTGGACCGCACAGCCCTCGGCAAGCCCTTCCGTTAAGACGAAGCTACCGCCGATCACGAAAGCTCGCGCACGAACAAGCGAAACACGCGGGATCGCCCGAGGATTCCCTCTGAGTGGATTCGCTGGGAGTTCCCACTCCCTGCTACTCATCTCTGCACGGGCGGAGATGAAGGAGTCGGAGAGGACGGGAGAATATTGCGAGGAAGCGAAAGAGGAGAATAGGGAGATAAGGGAAACTGCTGGTATGGCCGGGAAAGGAGAAGGACCGAGGATTTGGTGAGGTAGCGATAGAAACAAGGACCGCGGAGGGTAAAAAAAGAGACAGGCCTTTCCGACGAAATACAGATTACGGTGATTTTTTTCTCCTTTTTCACGTCAAGATTAGTATTCAGAAAGGACGGTATATCGTGGTTTCTATAGACGGAAACCCTCTTTCGCAGCGCTGGCTCCTGAAACCTAACGGAAAGAGTCAATAACTCAAGATCGCTCACTGGAATCAGTCTAGGATTCCAGTCATTAAATATCGAGCAACGGTCGCTGTATTTGCACTCGTCAGAATGTCATATTTCTGGATAGCATAACGGACGCAGCGCGGGAATTAATGCCCAGGCGAAGCAGATCACTTTCCATAATCATGGGTGCTGGAAAAAAGGACCTCGAAGAGAGCTTACTCTTAAACTATTACATTTGTAGAGGAAATCAGCATTTTCTCCCTTACATAAACTACCTAAGTATTTGCATTATATAAATACAAACTTTTTGTCATAACATTCCTTAGTCTCCTAGCTCCTTCCATTCGCTAGCATGAGAAATCATCTTCCCCAGTTAGATGAATAATTATGCGGTGCTTCAAATGAGGTCATTTGGATCGACAGTGTAACAAAAAACAAACGTTAAATTCACATTTTTTACATATATAGTTTCCCTAAACAGAGAATTCTAAAGATTTAGAACATATTTTCCTGCCAAGTTCAGCTTAGTGCGAAATAATTTCGTAGCGATCTTGGTCGCCTCCTCTTCAGAACAAAGCCAGCCTGTTTTTACGAAAGCAGGGGATGGTAGTCCATGCGTGACATCAGTACTCCCTAACCAATAGCAATCGAAAGCCATTGCTCCCAAGAATCGTGCTCACCCCTCCCAAGCCCCGGATAAAAGGGGAAGACTGTGGGGGGCGGGCGAATTTAGGACCATTAAAATGACTCGGAAGAGGGGAAAGAAGGAGGGAGGGGAAATGGGATGGGATTTCGTTTTATTTTTAAAGGAAAAAGGGGGAGTTTGAGGAGGAGAATAGCTCGAAGAGGGGATGTAGGGGTGGGGGGAGAGATTGAGGGCAGATGAAGGCAAGACGGGCATGAGGAGAGAGAAAGGAGAGGTTTAAGAGGAGGAGGAGAAGACGCAAGAAGAGGGTGGGTAAAGTGGGGTTTCACCCCCTGCCAATCTCCCCAACCATACCGCCCCCCCCACACCTCCCCCCCCCTCCAGTCCCTAATCCACCCCAACACCATCACACGAGATCCAGGGTACCCCCCTTTCCCCATACATTCACCCTACCCCTCCCTAGGGTACCTCGCGAAGATGCCCGAACCCCACCTCCAGACCAACCCTCCACCCCCCCTTAGCTTTACTTCCAACGCACACAAATACACCTAACCCTCAACTCTCTCCACCCCACGGCGGCAGGAATTCAAGGCACGTCCTTCCCCGAGTCCTACGGCAAAGAACCACTATCCTCCTCCTCCCCCCTGCCATACCCCATCCACCAAAACCCTCCCGGGCACGCCACGGCCCCTCAGCCGAGCCCTGAACTACCCCCCGCGCAGCCCTCCGGGGCCCCGCACCTCCTCTCATTCTTCCTCCGACCCACATGAATCCGCCTAACCTTCCCTCCCCTCGGCCCGGCCCCGGAGGCCATACCTCACCGGTCCGCCGCCTCCTCTCCAGAACCCCGCCCGACCTGACCTCCTTCCCCCCCCCCAGTCCGACCCCGTCGTGTGGTCCTCCCAACCCTCCCCCCGCACCAACCTTCCCGGCCAGCCACCCCAAACTCCCGATCCTCAAGACCCTGGATCTCCCTCTTTTTCTCCGTCTTCCCTCCGCGACCATACACTCCGCTTGTTCGTTGTTGAGCCTCTCCTGTTTGCCCATATATATTTTTTTTAACTCGGCCGAGGATGAAGAAAAAAATCTCTCGGCATACGCTATCCTCCGCACGATTTGTCCATTCGTGGGGTTCCGCCGGCACTTATTCTTATCGGGGGTAGTCTACCGATTAAGGTAGAAGTACTACCATCAGCTCGCCTACTTCTACTGGTAGTACAAAATGTTCCTACTTCTTCCAATTTTCTGCTTCTTCAGCTCGTCATACCTCGGCCTCAACCGACTAAGGCTGATTATGATGCAAACAAAAGTTTTTAATCTACTTCTTGTGAACGAGGAAGCTATTCTATCCGATCCTTCGGCTCGGGATATTTACCACCTCTGCCGTTATGAGTAGGCTCGGATGTACTTGTTTACATCTATCCAGTAAAAGAGGCACCGACTTTTAACAGTCTGCCTGTTCAGCAGGGCACATTTCCTAACTCCCGTGATCTCTTTTCGAAAGACAATTTTTTCTCCCTTTTTCGCTATTAAGTCCTCTCTACCTCTCTTTCCTTCTTGCTTGTCCATAATCATGTATTTTCTAATTGCAGCCGAGGATGAAAAAAAATGTCGGCATGCTCTTTGTGCAGAACAATCTGCTAATCCGTAGGGATGCGTCATCATTTACCCTAATCATAAGTATTACACCGATAAAGATAGAAGTGAAACTAACCACTTATCCACACCTTATAAATAACTTCTGCTCTATATATATATATATATATATATATATATATATATATATATATATATATATCCACTGCTTATTAAGATCGAACTATTTCCAACCGCCCACAATTGAAAGAGGCTGGTATTAACGAGGTGGAACAACGATCTACTGCTCTAATTATGGTTAGTAAGGCATCTACTGCTTTTTATTATCTGCATCTCCACCTCAGCACACTTCATACCTCCACAGGTCAAGTTAGGTGTGCAGGGATAGTGATTAAATGTCATACACTTCTTGTAAATAACGCATCTACTTTATTTCAACCTTCTGCTTCTTCAGCCCGGAATGATTCTTACCTCCCTTCATCTCTTTCTGAAACACGTGTTTTCTCCTAATTCTCTCAAACACAGCGTCTTCCCTCCTACTCCGGCCTTCAGAAAACCATCACAGCCATATTTTTTAAGAGTTCCTACGGATCTATAAAGAGGGATAATAAAGCTTCAATATGAATCCAAATAGTGTATGAGAAATAAACTGACCACAATTTCGGCCACTCGAGCCTTGTTTGACGTGAGTTACAAGTTACAGAAACTATGGTCCATTGCCATGCCTCAAGTCGATTCCCATCCTCTTTCCACTTTTGCCCAGGTTTCAGCTTCGTGCAAATCTACTCTCCAATTCAGTCCGCCGGTATCAGCAGTTGAAAAAAAAATCTCAAGGTCGACTCGCAGTGTAAAGCTCCGTAAGGACGGTTAGTTGAATACCCAACTCGTTAACGTTTTATTCTGAAATACCCACCGTCTGAACCTAAGTTGGGTTCGGAGTGTACTCTTTGGTCATTCCCATCGTCAGTCCTTATCAGAGGCAAGCGGACAGGTCGGCGTCGGTTTTGAGGTTCATCAAGAGCAAACGCTCAACTGTACGTAGAAGTATGGGGTTGTCGTATGATAACGACAAAGCCAACATCAGTGCGTCCCAGGCTAGAGCATATTTTTCAGTTACTACTCTAAATGAATGGAGTTACTGAGTAAATCCGATGGAAATGGCTCTGTTTGCACCGTCTTCTGTCATCAGAGTTGGTCACTGAAAACCTTCATTCACATTCATTGTTTCATCGGCAAATCAACAACAACCCCCAGATAATTTTTCTGGCACATGAAATCGAACAAAAATCGCAAAAAATTGGTCCACGATAACTCCTTAAACGTAGTTCAACCGTCGTCAAGTTCTATAATCATCCGTCTCCCTAATTATCAACCAATTTATCAATGTCTTTCCTCTACTCCGACAAACTATTTTTACGTTTACCACCAGGTATATTGCCAAAATTATGAATCATTTCACCCAAACGACTAGCCGAAATAGCTCTATCTCCTTTTCCATTAACATTAAAAGGAATGACTATGGATGCTGTTCTTTCAGCTATTACGACCCTCTCAACTATGTTTAGGAGATGGGGGATTCGGGGCAACCGTTAGCTCGTTTTCACATTAGTGACCAGCCATTAACTTCCCCGTTTAAAGTACTGTCATTTAAAGCTATTAAAATAGTTTTAAAAAGCCAACTTGTTGCTGACTTGGGTCACGTTTTAGGGCATGATCCTTCCTTCGCTGAAGCACAGCATATTCACGAGGTATTCCCCACGTTATTAACGTTGGTTTACACGTTGGTACGTACAAACGAAAGGTAGGAGGGTTTGATTCCATAATTCCCTCTTCACTAACGAAAACCAGCAGACTTTATCCACTTTAGGAGTTTGTTAAACACATAAAGAGGGTCCAAATACACATCGATGATTTAAAATCAGTTTAGGACATCCACGGAAATTATATAATGGCAGACTTGACAGGGGGTGCTACGCTCAATCATGGTAGAGCTGAATTCTGCATTAGAGCTGTAAAGAAAATACTTTATACTTAGTAAAAAATATATATCAAGCATCAAATTTACTCTCATACTTCAACAAAATACCACGAGCTGATTTTTTTCTCTTCTATTCTATTCCTATTCTGCTTTTTGTATATTAAAGATTGTAATAAATCAGAATGGGTTGGCAGAAAATTCATCAATAATGACCTTCCAAATTCCCCAGGTTAATTTTGCCTTTAAAAGAAGACCATTTATCCGCATGCAATATAAATTAATTCTGATGGCAGACAACGAAATATTAGGCACAATTCAATGTCAAAATCTTTCGTATTCCGAAGAACGAGGAAATGATCTCTCGTTTAACTGTCAAGGAAATGAATTCAAGAAACTAAATGCGTTAGATTACAGCTCTCTCGATTTGACGGGACGTTCTCAAAATATTCAAATCCTCAGTGCGTCCTGCACCAACTTTATCTGCAGGTTTACATGGTCGTGGGCGGCAAGATGTTAAGCCTGGAGACGCCGTCGCAAACTCAACGTTCTTTGTGAGCCGCACTTCACGAACTCCGCCCGAACGAACTACTCGCACCCGAAACTTGCAACCGAGCGAACGGTAGTCGGTCCTCGCGACTGAGATCTCATCTCCTTATGCCTGCCATTGTTTTCCTTGGAAACTCCAGTCCCTTCCAGCAAGCACTTCCTCACCCGCCCCAAAAAAAACTCTCACCCCCTGCCATCCACCCACCACCCCCGCAAACCTCTGTCATGCATCCCCCTTCCATATCTCCTCTCCCTCTTCCCCAACCTGCGTCTCCAAAAACCTCACAAAAGTCCGCTCTTCCACCACGCGTACATTTTTTCTTCCTTTCTACCCAAAAAAAAAATCCCCCCCCAATTCCTTACCCACAAAACCTTTTGACCATTCTCTCCCCTCTTCTCAACCCACCAGGAAAAAAATAAATAAATACCGTCCGAATCTCCAACTCCCTCTCTCACCCGACTTCCATTCCGAAAAGGGCGGCCCGCCCCGCCTACCCATATCACCACGACCGGTCGCCTCGTTGGTTTAGGGTGGGGGGAATGAGGGGGGGAGAAGGAGAGGAGTTTTTAAGGAGAAAAGAGCAAAGAAAGGAAAAACCTGTAGAAAGAGAGAAAAAAGAATTGGCAGGAAAACACGGTGTACCAGTTGTAAACACGGAGGAAGGGGAGAGGGCAGAGTTAGCGATTTCGCGATTTTAGCTGTCGTGTTGTAGCGAGGCAAACGAGTAAAGCTATGGAACTCAAGATAGACGAATACTCGATGCACATTAACTTAGGCTTCTTTTATCTGGGGGAAGGGCATCTATGTGATGTTAAGTTTTTGAATGGCGAACACACAAGCAATTTTTCCAAATGTTTTTTCTACCTAGCCACGCTTCGGTTATGCCATTTGTCTTTAAAGATGAGAAAAGAATACGTCCGAGGTTTTTCTTTGGATGTACGGTGAGCCAGCTAGTAATCATCCAATCCGTAAAATGTAAGCCATATCATAAGGTAGGTAACACCTTTCAGACTCATTCATGAGATCCACCTGCGGTTTATTAAGTATTCCAAAGAGTTTAAATTGTTCACAAGAATGCAAATGAGTTTTCGCAGATCTTTTTAAATTATTACCAATGCGTGGAGAACAATCTAGCAATGAAATACAAGGACTCAGAGACCAAAAAATGGATTCATGAATATATTGGTTGTATGGCTATGTGAGGGAGGTGACAGAAAACTGAGATCATTTGCGCCATCTATAATATACACTCCTTGCCATAATTACACAGTAATACGAATAACATTAATGTAGGGAAATACTAACTACCATGGACCCTAAATTTTTTACAATTACTGTATTATTCTCATGTTACTTATTCCCTCATTTCTTGCTTACACTCATTCTCTATTTATTCTAGAAATCAAATGATTACATCAATTTTTCTCTATTTCAAGTAATAATTCCGAAATTTGGTAGAGAATCATAAAGTATCGTACGTGCATATAAAGGAATCCAGCAATTCGTGTCAGGTTGAGCCTTCGCCTTTATAGAATTCTGACACGTTCGACGACGGCACCCGAACCTCGCAACAATATTTCGCCGCGGTTCGAGTCCTATTGTTGCGTTTGACTGCAATTACCAAATGGGTCCCGTCCTTGAGATCATCTTACAGTTCGAAAAACTCGGGGTAACAGGTACTTCGGAACTTGCGGCGTTCCCGCACTTTAAAGTAAAGAAAAAAACTACACACTGCGCCGCGCAACAAAAGGAAAAAAAACCTTAAACTATCTAAAGATCGAAGGTGAGGATGTCACAGGGGTCGGGGTCATCCGAAGGATTGAGCAAACTCAGGATGGTCCCCTAAAAACCTTTCCTCCTTTTATTTATTTTTTCTGACCTTTTTATACAGACGGTGTATACCTATGAAACGGAACAATGGAACCTCCAGAGGAGCAGCGCCACGACGACGAGGGCAGTTGAGTGCATTGAATGGGGTGGACAGAAATATGTTGCGGAAGAGAGGAGCATAGAGCGTGAGGCATTGAATCGGGAAGTTACTTCCAGCTGCGAGCCAGGAGAGGGAGCTATGAGTAAAAGGGGAGGGTAGTAAGGGAAGGATGAGGCGAGATAGGAAAAGCGGAAGAAGAAGGGAAGATAAAGCGAAGAAGAATAGGGCATAAAGAGGAAGACAAAAATATGGAGAAGAAAAGAAAAAAAAGGACAAGGAAGAAAAGGAAGGGGGCTAGAACTACGTAATTAAATCGGGAAGTTGCTTTCACCGGTGTGCCGAAGTGGCCGGTATGAAGGCAGAGGATTGAGGGAAGGATAAGAAGACAAAGGAAATTTAAAAGAAGAAACGGTGATGAAGCAGGGACGAAGAGAGCAGAAAAAGTAGGAGTAGAAAAGTATAACAACCTTCATTACATCTGTAGCCACGACATGCCGGCTTCAAATGATACTCGTATGGGCTTGGACATTCAACACGCTGGGTCGTAAGAGCGCTAGTGTAACGAGATTACTATGACGGGGGTCCAGGTTGCTGCAGTGGCAAGAGCATTGACAACTCATCCTGACGATCCGGGTTCGAGTCCAGGAAGAGACAAATAATCAAGATGTGAGTTCCGATTCCTACACGTGAGCTTCCTGTATGATGATCCGTTCGTTATGTGGGATGTTCGACTGCGGACCCTATGGATCTTTCTGTTAACGTCAGACTGCTTTATATGCCAAATTTCTCTTCACCCTTCCTCCTATTGTAAGAATCACCTCCTCCTCACAAACCGATTCACCTCTTTAGCTAATACAAATGTCCTCAGTTCCTGGTCGCATCCCGCCCACCCCCCCACAAAAAACAGAGGCATTTCTATTATCCACAAAAGAGTGTCATTTTCGAGTTAAGACTCGGATTCAACTTTGTGAAGCCAAATCACGTAAATAAAAACGGTATATTACTAGTTTTCCACAGGTACTTCTCCCACCCTTCACTTTATTTCAGACTGGTCAGCAACAATTAGCCATTTTCAAAGTTAAAAATTCCACACTGCATCATTGATAACATTTTAGAAGCTTAATGTCAAATAAGATCTGGGAAAATGGTTGTCAGATAGCAAAGCTACCGTCAAAAATACAGCACAATGGTTAAGAGAAAATAAACAATCTTCTTATATAAAAGTACCATTGTCATAAGCTCCAAATACTAAATTACCATTCCAGAAGACAGGATGGAAGTAATAAAATCGCTCATCTATCAGGGCGACACCCCTTACGGATCGTAGGAAAGAGTCTGAGGGATTGTAATTGGAGAGGGAGAACATAAGGATGATAATTTTGTTAGAGAAAGGCTATTTTACTGGAAGAGGACTATTCACAGAACATCAGGAATGAAGGAGATGAATGATAATTATTATTTTCTTATGTTTCAATACGTCCGGAGGTTTTTTAAAGCTACAACGACGATGGTATGAATGAAATACCGCTGTTACGTTATATAAGGCTTAATGAACCCTAAATTTGAATATATTTCAACCACCCGGACTTGGAAATTTGTTTTAAGAAAAACTATGATTATTGCCACTGAATACACGAAACTTTGCAATTTATACAATTGTTTATTCTAAGTCGACTATTTCACCAATGAGGCGAAATCATCAGGTGATTTAGAGGCAAGGGATTTCCACAAAATAAACCCGAAATGGTCTTCGATGGTCTTCGGATGGTCGATATAAACCCAATGGTCTTCATAAGCTCTTTTCAATAGCAAACTTTTGACATATTTGTGCGGGAGGGTAAGGATGAATCAAAGATGGATTCCTCTAAGACTATTCATCTGTCCTTGTTCAACGGAAATGTTTCAAACTCTTCACTCTCAGAGCAGCCATTCCCAGAAAGGCTTCTCATTGGTTCCTCTCAAGCTCTCTTCCTTTAGATACCTAACTCGGCGATGCTGCACAACGTTGAAAAGGGAATGGAGGCTGGAGGCTGCGGGGAGGACGAAAGGGATCCCCTAACGTGGGACACGTGGGAAGAGGAGACCCCGGAGAGTTGGGAGGTCGATGAAGGGAAGAGAGTGTTTAATCCACCGCCGGACCGCAGTGGCTCTCTGTGAAGTCCCCCTGCCGAAAAAAGGGACAAGAGGAGAGAAAGGAGAAGAGATATAGAACGGTTGCCTGGAAGGAGAGAGTGAGAGAGAGATAACGGACCAAGGTAAAGGGAATCGAGACGAAGATGAATGTCCGCGAGGACTTAAGGAATAGTCACGTCGACCACAGGAGCCGGTACTCTATTATGTCATGCAGGGAAAAGTTGCAAGTTTGAAGAAAACTGCACAACTAGGAGTTATAATTTAATGTGATCTAACAGTAAAGTAGATTTACATCGAAGAGGGAATGCCTATACGGATCTTCTACAGCCGTAGACCATTGAATCCTCGAAAGATTTCATTCCCCATACTTCCTCTTTTCATCATATCTATAAAGCTTTATCATTCCCTCAGTTCTAAGTCAATGTCGAATTGTTATCCGACTGAGATAATTTGTTGACGTTCAATTTGGAAGGAAGACTGAGCGAGCAGCGCTAATATTTTACAGAACTTGAGAATTTGTATTGGCGAAAATTTTACGATTGATGTAAGAAACTACATTTGTTCTCAAATAATGCTTGGAAAAATCGTGTATTGTTCGGAGACAAGGCATCGATTTATTATGCTTACGTTATGAGCATATCGTCGAAATCCAGGAATGAACAAGATCATCAATACCAGACGTGACCCTGGCCAATATTTTTTATAATATTGGAGGCTCTACACTAGTGAAAGTTTTTTAAACCAAAGTAACTTAACTGATAAGCATAAACTGGAATTTGTGACGTCATCAAAAACACTGAAGAATGAAGAGCCAACTTCGGACCCATCCTTCCGCACATTTATACTTATTTTAACTTGAAAAAGAATGAGCATCCGGTCAACACTCACCAAAAGAACCTTTCACCCCGAGATATTATAGCTACTGTTGTTCTTATGCCCAATTTTGAGCGCCGATCCAACGCCCAAAAGGTGTAACTCACACAGGCCAACGAAAATTTGGGGGTAAAACTGATGGAGGACTGAGTTGGGGAGAGAGAGGTGGTGAATGAGATACGTCGCGAAGTTTCACTCGGTCAAAGTCTGGACCACCGCGCCTTGTCCTCCTCGCACTCAAAAATCTGAAAAGGGCCAAGGGATCGTAAAAGAAGGGGAGAGAGGGGGGTTGGGTAACTCAGAAGAATAGGAAAGAACGACCGGAAGGAAGGAAGGAAGGACGGGGATGTATGAGATGGAGGGGCGGAACAGGAGAGAATTGGGAGACCCGATAGGAAGGCATGAGGAGTCTCTAGGAGAGCGAAGAATAAAGAATATCCTCTGGTCGGAGGAACGGGTGGACGAGAGGAGAAAAGGCAAAAGAGGACAGAGATGCCGACACTGAAAAAGGATGCGAAAGGGCAATGGAGTAGCAACCGTAAGGGATGGAACAGTCGGGGAGAATCGTACATTTCGAGGAGGAGCTGCGAGATGATTCTGCGCGGAGGAAGAGGAAAAGGGATGTAGGACTCCACACAGTGTATTCAAACGACATTTTGTGACCGGGAATCGTTGCGGCTCCTTATATCGCCATTCGTCTTTCCCACCCTTTCTTCCCCCACGTCTCCAATTCCTTTCCTCCATCTCAAACATCGTCCCGTACCGCTGCTCGGTCTGTTATTTTCGAGCGGTCTCCCTCTTCTTTCTCATGTAACGTCCCCGGCAATGGTTCCCCATGACAGTACACGCAACGGTACGATGCCTGGGAAAGTTTTCCTCCGCTCGTGATGAGCCTAAGGCTCTCTGTGAGTGTCATCCTGAGTGTCCAAATCAGCCGAGTGAATCACATGGTGAAAATTCAGAATGGACGGATTGCGACATGGAATATCCCTGTAAAATAAAATTTCTACGATTATGATAAAATATTTTTTGACGTAGCTTTGACTCTCATTGGATTGTAATCCATTTTTGATGACCAGAAAAGAATGCGTATCACGGCATCAATAGAAACTAGAATTCTTGAGAAATGACGAGTTTTTCACTTAAAAAATGCCAGAATCGATTCTTACATCGCAGATTGCATTACTCTCATCACTAAATCAAAGTAGCTATATGGGTTATAAATTTCTACCCGCGACATATAGATAAATTCCATGGTCTAGGTTGACTCCCACAAATTCAGCTCTCCAGTGGTGATACTTAAGAATTCAATAATTTAACTACAATCAGAAACTCCGAGAAATGGAAAGCAACCAGAGCGCTTTGAGATATTTCTGCTAAATATATTCATACTCAACATACAACAGTGGGCCTTAATCTTACTTCTGAGAGATTCTCAGAATTTGTTTACTAGAGAGAATTCACTCATCGTCAAAGAGTTACGAAACTAAATTAAAATATCTCTTCGTGGCAAGGAATCTCGACCAATTGCCGCGTGATACAGTAACCTGTTTCTAATGCTAATGCGTAACTGTAAAATGATGAATCACCTTGATGTCTCGACCAGAATTATTTTAATGAGATTACAGCACGTCTGTGATCGCATTTTCCCGGACAAAAAAGGCATCGGGCGGATGCCTAATCGCTTACGCAAAATTTCTCGGACACCTTAGATTGAGTCGTCCGCCGCAAAATTATGTAAATTTTCTGAGGGAAAACTATTCACAATTGAATTTAGGGAGGGGAGTGAAACTACGACGCAGTCATTACGAAATGGGGAGGAGAACCTCAATAATGAGTCCTTGGGAGCACACAGCGTTCCCTCCTAATTGGGCACAAGTACGAAAGGTTTCTCCTTCACCACCGAAGGACGCGCAGAGGTATTACTTACCCCCGCGGACGCCCCGCAATCCCACAATGTCGCACCAATACGCGTTCTTTAGATGCCATCGTTCCGTTCCGCTACTTCTCCTCCAGACCTTCCCGAAAGGTAGCTGCCAGAGTAAAGGCTTTTTTTCTAGCTCCAAACATCAAATGAGTAAAACGATCGTGTTACATTGGTCCTTCAATTAATCGTCACTTTCAGGCAAGAATAGATCATGACAAAACTTCTTCATTGAAACATACGGTGGGAGACTTATGAAGACTTTGATAAAGGCTGGATAATTTTGTATAAAATACCATCTTTTACGACCACTTAATTACCACAGAGTCGTGGACACAAAAAAATATCGAAAAGTGCTCTTCTACGATTTCCTGAAGTTTATATGAAAAATGCAGCTGCAAGTATGCCTAGCCATTTGCGCGAGTTATAAAAGGAATAATAGCATTTATTTCATTTTATTGTAGCATGCAAATAAATGTCAAGTTGACATTTACAGCAAAAACCACGTCATTGCAATTTTGTAGGTATTCACAGCTGTCACGAGGCGGTAATTTAGATTCGCTTCCTAGTAAGTCAAAATAGTTTCAATTTTTCTCCGAAAATTCCGTCTAGTACATAGTATCGTCAGTCGTTCGATGAATTAGCTATGTAACATAAAATAACTAATCATTTAAGCCATTCATCGCTTATTCCCTTATCCAAGTCATGGTTATTTTGTATTTCAGTAGGAAAAATTTTTATACCGTAGGAATATGCCAGCCTTGACTCTTTAAATAAATATTTGCAACAGAATATAAAGAAGCTCTAAAACCATTACATCCACGGGTTATTTCGAAAATCAGAAATGAAATAACCGGTAACAATTAATGTCTCAAGAAAGAAAAATAACCCACCTAAATCTGCCCAACATAGGACCCAAAACCTGTCTGCCAGAAGAATCGTGAACATAACTTTGAAAAGAAAATCACAAAGGACGGAACGTATTGCAAATAAATCATTACTTATATAAATTTCGGTACAACAAATATTCTTAGGGTTCGGATAACCCAAGTGCTGCTAGTCTTGGAGGTATTCAAGTGCAGCTGTATTATTGAAGGAAAGTTACAGCGTTGAAATATGAAGCTGTAACGACTTCTTAAGCGCATTTTGGACCATATACTTCCTTCTTAAGCCCTAAAAGTACGAGTTAGTGTACGAATGCATGAACACGAAAATTCATCGAGTAACCACACCAACTTGTACGAATGCATGAACGCGTGAACAGGGAAATATAACCTGTTCTATTCGTTTCCATGGATTCGTTCACGAACTTGTACATGAACACGTACAGGTTAATGTATCGTGTAACCAGGCCTTTATAATGGACTCGTAAATTAAAATTGCAAAAATCTATATCCGGATTGGGGAAAACCGAACCCGAGCGGGACTCGAATACACGACCTCGTAAATTAATAATAAATGAACTACAATTGATTTTACCACACTGAATAAAAGTCACTGAAGGAGCGCTAAAACCAAGCCGAAAAATTTTTATTTCTTGCACGTTGAGGAACCCATAAAAGGTATAAAGTATTTTCACGTAAAGCGTTGAGGTAGTGCATTAGGCTTGAAGGGTTTTCCAAAAATGTATCCACACGTTACGCCGCCTATGATAAATTGGTAAATCGTGTTCCCACCGAAATACTCCCCATTGGAGGTTACAGCTGAGGCAAATCGCTCCATATCACCCGCGGAGAAGAGTAGTTCCGTTCACTTTCCAGCATCACCCACCCACTTTCCGCCCTTCTCTCAACACTTCCAAATCCTCCCCTGCACCCGTGTTTCCTTCCCACCACCCATCTCCCATTACACGTCCCACCTTCCCCTTCTCACCCCCTTCTTCTCTCCCCTTTCTTAACCCCTCAAGTACATAAAACTACCCCCTTTCTCACCTCCGACCGCTCCCACCCCTCGGGTCTACCCCCCCTTCGCTTTCCACTCCAACTAGGAGCCTCACAAGGGACCACCCCTCCGTTTCAAGACGCGGACAATGCGTCTTGCCGACCATATCAATCGAAGAACCCTTCAACCTTCCTTTTCCTCCTCCTAGACCTTTAACCCTTAAAACGGGGAGGCTCAATCCTCAAGTTCCCTCTTCTACCTCCTATACTACTCCACCAGCTCAATCTTTCCCTTCTCCATGGAAATTTTCTCAGGATCTAGGGGCTAGACGGGTTACATTTCCCCACCCAATCTTGCTCCTTCCTTTACGGACACTAAACGAGATTGCTACTCGGCTCCTATTTCCAAAATTAAGGAGCTTAGCAGGTTTTCCATGAGGAATAAACCTGTTTTCAAGTTGATTTTCATGCAATGCTGGGTATACCTCAAGTTTTGATACAATTTAACTATTCTCTGGAACTACCTGAGTTGACGATCATTTTATTTTCATTCATTTCATTTTAAAACGCTCAGGAAGAGACGTCAAAAACAATAAAAGAAAAATACAAGTAAAGCCCATTTCAGTAAAATGACAGCAGTTATATTAACCATTTACCCAGTAGCTAGACATGTTTTTGGGGATAGCAGTGCTATATCTTCAGGGAAATTGTGCCATAATATTTAATTTAACAACAAAATTGCGAACTTCTCCGGAATTCAATAGACCATTCACACTGATTCCTTTCGGAGTAGATACAGTCAAAACCTTTCATTTCTCGATGATGGGCCTATAAACTGGACTCTTCTTCAATATTTTTCCTTCATACTACCCTATCCTTGCATACTTCTTATACCTCAGTTACTATCCTACATTGCATCATAAACGCCCTCCTGTTCTCAAGTCTCCCAATATCCCTTCTCGTTAGAGTATCCTCTACCATAGTCACCTATACTCCGGTCTATCTCGGCCCACCACTTCCTCCCACAAAATTCACTCTTCAATCATCTGCTTCGTTATTCGATTCTTATCAATTATCTCGACGTGGCCTAGCCAACAAAGTAGTCTCCTTTGATTTATATCCATTAGGGAGCATTTATTCCACTTTTTTATCACCCACTAATCTCAAACCTCATACTTTTTGCTTTTACCACAAACACTTCGGAGATACTCTACTCCCACAGTGTTTAGCCTACTATAGAGGTTATCCTAACATACTCTAATCTAGCTACCACCATTAAAAGGAAAGAAGTAGGTACACTTTTATGCCGTGCATTTTCGCTCCAAAGGCAAACGTTCTTCCTTGAGATACCAAAAAATTTCCTCTCGACATTCGCACGCCCTTGTATCTCTTCATCTATCCTTCCTTTTCCGCAGAAACCAGAATTAAAAATATACCAAAAATATTTTTCCAGCGTCACAAACTAATCCTGAGTTTTGCCTCACATTTTCACTGAAGCAGAATTCCCCGCAGTTCCTGAGTACCCCTTCTTTCCAGGATGGTGGACGCTGCGTTAGATTTCCCTTCCTTCTCTCCACCATCTCAAGAAAAACGACACGAGTAGTCGTCCTCCGAATCTTGTCCCGGTTGGAGGATCGAGTGAAGACCAGACCAACCCCCGTGCAATATTCGATGAGAGAATTCCAGAAGGGAGTGGTGGTGCCTTTAAAAGGAAACTAATCCCGATTCCGCTGCCGCCGCGCATGCGACAATCGTCCTCATTTCTCCAAAAACTGCGCTCTCCGAGACGCGTTTTGCAGGGGCGGGGGAACGGGGGGAAAGAGTGACTCGGCCTCTTCGGACATGCCCTCGCTGCTAATGAGGCGCGTTCCCCAGAGTCGCCCGCTCCGTCCGAATCTCTTCAAAATTTCTTCCCGCGGCGTCGTGGGACAACGATTCAACGACGCTTAGTGCCTTTCTGATTTTCATTTCTGATTCTCTTTCAAAAAGTCGGCAGCCCAGCGTCAGTCTCGCTTTAAAAAAATGTACGAATACTTTCAATACAACTTCTTCTGAAAAAAGTGAATTTCTATAAACTTATTTCGGAGGTGACAGAGTATTTGTTTTACACATAGTATTCAATGAGCAATATGTGAACTGTCCACATTCTATTACATCAAATAAACGAGGTACGTCCTTAAATATGCCTAATTCTCATATTTTTCTCAGATAGCCAAACAAGCTATCTACACGATGCAACCTCTTCAAATTCACATCCTTCAGGGAAGGATACAGGGAGAATACCTGCTTCGTGTATAAGAAGGGAAGAGAAATTATTATTTTAACGAGTCACCATTTGAATTTTCAAATGATATTTTTGAGAAACAAACTAAGAACACATATACATAGAAAATTGTACACTGTTCTGGATAAAACAGATAATAGCGAGAAGTCAATTATATTACTTGCACAATGATTTTTTTAATGGGCTTTTATGCCTTGTAAAAAGAGGTTGAGGTTTCCGGGAATAATATGTAGTAAAACAGAGATAACATCGATAAGTGGGCACTTTTGGACAGTGGACATCATGAATAACGGGATATGCAGACGGTTGACATTATGCCACATTAGAGACTAATCAAGACAGTGAAAAAAGATCCATGACAGCCCTGCAATGCCGACGCCCAGATTTCGGGGCACAGAAAATTCGGCAAGAGAGAGACAAGACGAATGCGTCACTCGTAACTCTCAGCTGGTCTGCATTTCATCATGCGCAATATGGGTTATCATTATCATACAAATGGCGAATGTGTGAATAAACTATTTTTATTTATATGACAATAGCGCCTTAATTTGAGGTCATCGAGTCTTTTGAATTTTTGACGTATTTATGGCGCGGCGCAATCATGAATCCTTGTCTCATTTACAAGTATTAGTTTAATGCTTTCTCTCGCGTTAGACCCCATTAAGACAGTAAAAATTGCATATAGCAACTGTTTTCGTACAAAAGTCATAAAGTATTGTTGGAACTTACCACGATTTCAACATTGTAAATATACGGAATTCACACGCATTCTAAAAGGGGAGATAAACTGCGCGACACCCATATCCATTCCTCACACATTAATTTATGGGATATCAAAGCCTTATAAAACCCATTAATCATAGGCATATGACTAGCCCAGGATGTTCCTTGTCATCTCCATAAAGCTAAGACTTTTTTGGATGTGATTTTCATTTTCAATGTTCATAAGGTCTCCTGAAAAGTTAAGTGAAAACTTAAGATTCTTTAGACCACTTTATACCAAAAATCCTCGTCATGAAGTAATTTATACAACTGTAAAGCCGATTTCATGAATTATGGATGGGAATGAACGTCTCGGTTCGACTATATATTTCACCCACTTCCGAGATAAAGATCGTTTAGAATTTTCATACCAGACCTCACACCGTTAAATAATTTTAAGTTTCCCTCCGCTTTGGCGGCTTGCTGTGAATAAGGAAATTTTCAGGTGGGTACCTCATCTGAGGTTGACCATTGTTTAAAAACTGGACAAACCTGATCAAAAATCACTTCAAAATTCGGTTGGCGCTTCGCGCTAAAATCTTTCCGTTTTTCGTTAACCCTTTCGGTCTTTCAACCGCCGACACCCTGAGGGGGAAGGGGTAAGGGGATGCAAGGAAAGTCAACGGAAATATTTTTCTAGCGGGGGGAAAGGTACCGTCTTTCCGTGCTTGTGCGTTCCTTTTCAATCCGCACTTGTTCATTCTTCCTTTAAGCCTGCATCCCTATTCCTCTAAGCTTCGTAAGGTGGCGACCCCACCCTTGGTAATATCCCGAACCCTCCTTACCATTCTATAACCCGATGGTAGGTCTTCCAACTATTTGCTTCCACAACTAAGGAAGACCTCCTTTCTCCTCCACAATTCTTCACCCCCATCAATTCTCTCCCGTTCACAACCCCCCTCATACTCTCTCTGGCCACATCCCACCCTCCTTCCGCATACCTTCCCCCTGCCCGGTATTCCCTTCTATCCATCCATCTTTCTTATATGCGCTCATCGACTCTCAAAAACCCCACCCTTTTCAAAACCCACTCCCCCCCCTCCAACTCACCAAGCGGAGGGAATTGCATCCAAAAACCCTTATTGCATCCACCTTATAGGATAGTGGGCCAAAGTCCTTTTACGCCCTTTTCACCTTCAACCCCTACCACAAGCCGTAGGAGAACTGCTAGGGTCCCCGCCGCCTCTTTCTGCATCACCAACATCCCCGTCTTCACGTTTAATGCCCTTCCCTATCTATCTTTCTCCTCATCCCTTCGGCTCTTAACAACCAAGGGGCCTCGCCCTTCACCATTCCCTAACTTCCTCTCCCCACCACCACCAACCCAACCCTTTCCTTCGGGCCGAAGAGCAACCCTCTCTGCCGCCCTTCCTTTCTTAACGCACAACCATCTCCTTCTTTACAATACAACCTTTTTAAAAAACCCCCTTCACCTCTTCCGCCAAGATTCCTCCATTTTCATTCCGCAAAAGTCCCCCTTCCCTTTTCCTCTCCAACCTTACCTCGTAGTCTATCACCCCCCTCCACTTACCCTTTACCATTCCCCGCCCTTTCTCCTAGACGATTCTACTTCACGGATTTATGCGCCCTTTTCCCCCACTCCTCTTCCTTCAGCCCCTTTCCCTTCTCCGATATCCCAGAAAACGGCTCTCTTATTTCCCTACCCTTCCAACGAAACCCTTTTCGAGTCTCTTCTCATAAGAGTTCTCTCTCCCGTCGCACAAAATTATGGCCGATTGATCAGTCAACTTGCCCGGGCGTCAACGCACGTGTAGATAGACCGACGCCCTTGTAGGAGACCAGATAGTTCCGGAGCCGTTTTCCTTATTCAAAATAAAAAGGAATCAGCATCTCCGGCCAACGGATCTACGGGGAAAGTTATGTGGAGAAAGGTGATGGCAGCAAAAGGGGTGAATTTTCCCGTGCGGATTCCGTTTTTCGTCTCGGCTTTTGTAATAATAATGGAGCCAAGTCCCAAGAAATCCTATCTTAACCGCCCGCCCAACCCTCCCGCTCGGGGATGCATGGTAATTTCGGTGGGTGGAGTCGTAATGATGTTTGCGGATGCATCAACCGTTGGGCTTCGATTCTCTCCGAGCCAACGATCCTTTGCCTAACGCTCTCCGATCCGTGAGAATGCATCTGAGCTCCTCGGCGTAACGAACGACTTGGTCGGAAGAGTTCGGTTACATGGGTCTAGCACGTATACGCCATCACTCTCCAATTGCCCAGTAGTAATGGCGCCCACCATGGCAGTTGTTTCTGTCACCTCACTAAGAGAACGGACGGAATGGAAAGGAGTTATTGATGTGAAAAGTTAAAGTAGAAATATTTCAAAAAATACATCAAGAATGGTTTTAGGGCAAGTTGCTCAGGCAGTTGAAAAGTACATGAAAAGTAAAGAATTATTCGAGGTCCTTACCTGCATAATTACGTTGGGAAAAATGAGAAAATATAAGCAAAATTAAATGAATTCGAACGTTTATTTTAGCCCTGCATTTTCCACCGCAGTAGCATTTACTTTTAGGTAGGCTATACGGCAAGACTAAATGATTTTAATTTAAATATAAATAAAATAAAAATTAGCACATATTGTTGAAGAGATACTGGTAAATTGACATGTTGATTAAGAATAAATTATTAATCCAGTATATTTTCATCCTCGAAAAAAGCAAGTATAATGGTAAGCAAAACACATTACCACACCAAGCAAACATTACTCACGCACATTTATGAGTGGTAAATAACTAGCGGATTTATAGTGGCATTACAAGAGAGAAAATTCTACATATGCCATGCGACCACGAATAGAAGTATTTCTACACATAAAATGCTCATTGTAAGAATGGTTGAGTCTGATTCTGACTGCTATCGTTTCGACGCCAATTTCGCAAATATTGCTCGGAGTTTATAATATTTTATAACGTACTAAGCTTTATAATAATTCGCTGATCATTTCTAGATTGATGACTGAAATACTGACCAAAGGAAAGTAATCTAAAATTAACCAGAGCAAAATCTGCCTAAAATTTTCCCTTGGCCATTCATATGCAATTTGATTTCTTCAGTCTTTAACTATAGAGGAAAATACGAGGTTCAAGCAAGAATAAGGGGATTATTAAGTCAAAATCAACGCATCGCGAGGTAGATTGATGGCCGTAAGGAAGCAAGAAACTTGAGAATAAACTTAATTAAATCATAAATCCTGACAGAGATATGACACATCGTTTTACGGTAGCCGTTCATAGCTTTCAAAACATATTGCTAGAAGAATTCTGTCCATGGTTGTGTCATGTGTCATGGTCGTATTTGAGTATAATCGTCCTTACGTAAATTCTACTTTTTATGGAATTTACCCATAGGAGGATGAAAACTTTAAGTCTCAGGAAAATAATTAGGGAGCACGTGGAAACGACGGAGGTGAAGGAATAGTGGTTAGATTGGGCAGCGAAGTAGATATTAGCTATAGGTAGATACGCATTATCATCAACTAGGCATTTATTTTATGCAAGAGCTTTATAGCCTAATTACAAATTCAATTATAGGATCTACTACCTACATCTTATACAATATAAAATAGAAGGCAGAAAAAATAAAAGTTAAAAATTAACCTCAATTGCCTTCATTCCCCAAATTTGTGCTTAAGATATGACACACAATATGCACTTATGCATGAATTTTAGTTTCACGAGAGGCGACACTGGGTAGATATTAGTCATACTGACTTGGTATTTTTCCGATAGAGCTACATCCTCATAGCAAATTTTACAGGAGGATCTATCACCTCCATTTATTACAGCCTCAAATGGTAAGATGAATTTATGAATTTTCCTCAGTTATTCTAATTGTAAATTGTCTAATTTTTGTTGATATTTGGTAATTTGTCCAATTCAATGTCTTATAAATCGTCTAATTTTTCGCTAGAAATCTAGCATCAAACAAGTACGTACGTTTGCATTTTACAGTCCCTAAGAGTTGACGCCGAGCCTGTCATGATTCGATCTCATTTTTGTGGTAGCATATCCGTAATAATATGCGCATGAGTGACCTTCAGAGGGCATAACCACGAGAAAAACGAGGAATGGGAGAGAGAGAGTGGAAACCGCCGGCGGGCCATCATCACAAGACATCACCGCTACCGTGCAGTGTGCTCGCGCACACGGCCGGTGTTAGAGAGCAGAGCCTTCGGGTTTCAAGGAGCCAGCCCCAGACCTTCTCCCGCCGCCCAATCGCCCCGCTCCATCTCTCCCGCGGGTGAGATGGACCAACGCTATAACGTCCCGACTTTTTCGCTCTCACCCCCACCGCTCCCTTCATCTTCCCCGCCTCCTCCCCTCCCTCCTTCCTCACCCCACCCTCCGCTTGCACCTCCCCGAAGCCCCATCCCCTCCCCTCACGCCTGACCTCCCCGCTCGGACGGCATTCCGCACCTTCCTTTCTCGCCTCATAACCACACTTAAGGCTGCCACCATAAACGCCTGTCTTCGACCAATTCCTACCCCTTCCCCACACTACCTCCCCCCTCTCGCCACTCTCTTTCCCCCTCCCTGTACTCCAGCAGCAACTTTAAGAAAAGGAGGCAATTTCTCCCACCACCACCTTTCCTCCCCACGCCTTCTAAATGTATAGTCCAGCTATACATGTATGCATATAAATACGAGGATAGGACTAAATAGGTTTGGCTATTCTTCGTGCTTGTTAGAAGAAAGCGAAGAGGGATACATATACTCTGAACCAATGTAGCAAAAATGAAGGAGTGCCCTTTCGTTAGCGACAACGTTTCAAACTCCACAATCTGTTTATATTGTGTTCGAGTAAGGACAATTGCTGGAGAGATCAACACAATAATGGTAACTGAAATAGAAATTTACGTGATATTTCCAATGGTTCAAACATTAATAACATAATATAAAGATAAAAAGATGGAAAATAAAAGAAGACAAAAACTATTTTTCAAGCTCCCTTTGTTCTTCAGAACTCTCAGGAAGAAGGATGAAGATTTTTTTCCAAGAGGGTCAGAAAACTCTTCTACTACCCCGTAAATAAATAAAAATGTGGCCTTATCAGTTCTATCCTGCCGTGCCCGTATTTTGGTTCGTGTGAGTGCGCTTTCTTTCAATAAGCACGCATCCTGAAAGATCAGACCATCCAAGTCCCCTCCTCATCTACGAACAAAAATTCCCATCTCCTCGCCACCCCGCTACAATACCAACGTCTCCACCTCCTCATTACTACCTCACCCCCACCGTACCATTTGCCCCGGATCCCACACCTCGCAGACCGGACTGCCTCACATCCCAACCCCCGCTTCACCGTTTTTACACCTCTCTTTCCCCCCCTTGCATTCAGAGAGCTCCAAGCGTCTGTAATAAAAACCCATTCCCATCCCTTCAGTTCTCTCCTTCCCTCCCTTCTTTCTCCCCACACTCCCAGAACTGCTCTTCGAAAAATCTCTAAAATATCTTCCCTCCCTATCCGGAGTTCTCCTTCGGAGAGGAGAGTATCAACTTCCCACTTTCTTCCGCACTCTCCTCTCACCTTGCGCTCTGCCCTCAACTTCTTGTATTACGCATCGCGCACAGTCCTCACCATAACAACGTCCGTTCCTCAGTCCTCCACGGGCTCTTGATTACCATATGAGCCACCGTTCTCCTCTTTCCCGCCCACCCCTCTCAACCCCCCGCGCACATTTGGAAGCGATCACACCGCGTCAACTTCCCGTGACTACCTTCCTCTCTCTCTCTCGTACCTCGGCCCACGCCGGAGATGGAGATATAATCCATTTGCTGCACCCAAACTATTTAATGACCAGGGCGTGGAAAGCGAGACATAAACGCAAAGAAATGGATGGGAGAACCGCAAGATTTACGCAGACGTAAGAGCCTAATTCGGCGTAGGCCGATAAATAAACATTCATTATTACGCGATGATATCTACCCGTTAAGAAGATGTAGATCAAATGGACGGTTGGAATCACAGATGAAGAAGTCCTGCACAGAGTTTGTGAAAAAAGATATTTAATGAAAACATACATAAAGAAGATACTATCTTAGAGGACAGATTTAGCCAAGCACTGCGGAATTGAAAGTGATAATAGAAAAATATAGGAATAGGAATGATAGAATGCGTCAAGAAAACAGTGAAGGACGCCAATATACAGTCATACGTTAGAATAAAGCGGTTGTCTCGGAGGAGAGTGTGGTGGAGAGCTACAGAAAACCAATCTTCCGATTGATGACCGCTGATGATGAAGAAAATCCACCAAATAAGGCAAGTATTGGGGACATTTTTACCACACTTCTTCCAGTGCGTGTGACAGTGGAATAGAAAATCAGTATTTATTTTAATTTATAGACTATTCCACAGAAATGAAAAATCATGTGCAGTAGATCATCACCATTCGATTAAGTACACGTTTCCATTGTTTGTCTTATTACGTCACTTAAAAGTTTTTCCGCGGAGAGGAACTAACCATGAGGGACTAAATTACAACTCATAGTATATTTAGAATCATATCATCAGTTCCTTAATGATTACACTTTATGAAAAGCATCAGAAAATTAGAGACTAGCTTGAAGACAAGTCGGGAATACTGACGTTATATATTTGAACAATATTGATACAGAAGATAGGGCAAATAATATTACTAACAGACAGCCTTTAAATATTGTTATTATAACGTAAAAATACTGCAGTTGAGAGACATGGCTAACACTTTCATGTATTCACCCATCATGATGATGAATCATTTTCCTCTCATAAAGGGACAATAGTTACCAACGATCACACATTTCAGCGAGATGAACCACGTCAGCAACCGCGTTCCACATTTGCGTTAATTCAAATCAACTATCAGAACATAAGTTATCTTCCCACTCAGGTCACTAATATTACAGCATCCGGAGTAAAATTGAGTTAAAAAAGACAAAACCCTTAATGTTCAAAGACGACACTAAGGCACTGCAGTGCACCCATCAAAAGACAGGGGAGACATACAGAAGTTGGACGAAAACAATTCCCAATCCCGCTTCGCAGGCTCAAGATAGGACTTCCCTATTCGTCCTCGGGGCCTCTAGAAACTTCACCGATGAAACACTATGGGGTAGAAGGAAAAATCGTGAATAAAACCTCTTCTCCATCTCCGAGCGCCGACATCGAGGGATCTCCACGAAGGATAGAAAACGCCCCGCCGTGAGATCATAAGCAGCTTAAAAACCCGACAACACCTTTCTTCTTCCCACCCAACCCACCGAAGGCTTCGTCTGACCCCTTTTTCCCCTCGACTTCCTACGGGCCTCTTCCTCCCAACCTCATCTCTTTCCCGATCCTATACTCACCCATCCCATCCATCACTACTCTCCCTCCATTCCTCCACCACCTCCACCGACACACCAGTCTCCTCGGCCCCCGCCCTTCCCCTCCCTCCACCCTCCCGACCCATTCCTTACACTTTTACGACTCCACCCTATAGAACATACACACACACCGACTGACACACAAGCAGCACCCTCGTGAAGGTCCCCCGCTTGTCTGGCGGTGGGAAGACCATCAGAAGGGAGCAACGGCTCCATCCCGTGCACCTACCTATGCAGGCATCTAATCTATACACCAGATAGATCGAGGAGTAGTGGCTAGGCCATACCCCGGGTCAGGGTTCGAAATTTGGTCGGTAGCTAACCGAGGAAATAGTGATGAAATGAAGCACTTGTTAATTTCACATATAAATCATACTATAATCATTTATTATATTCATCATACATACCAATCACGCCGCGCCGTTCCCTTCCGGGGTAGGCAGAGTCACAAAGTTTCACTCATAAATACATATTTGTACACCTAACTCTGCTTCAATAATTTCCTCCATACTGACCTATCCTGGCAAACCTCTTTTGCTGCATTTACACCCATACACTGCTTCATACACGCCCTCCTGTTTTTAAGACTCCTAATATTCCTCCTCCTAAGAATTTCCTCAACCACATTCAACCACATTCAACCACATCTTTCTCGGCCTACGTCTACCTCTCGTACCATTCATTTCACCCTTATATTTCTGTTTCGTTATTCGACTCTCATCCATTCTCTCAATATGGCCAAACCAACGAAGCACACTCCTTTCATACACGTCCATTACTGGAGCATTTAACCCAAATTCATTCATGACCCACTCATTCCTGACCCTATCCATCCTACTTTTGCCGCAAATACTCCTCAGATAAATCATACCCACGGCGTTTAGTCAACTCACATGTTTATCCTGACATACCCATGTTTCACTACCATACAACAAAGTGGGGAGAAGTACACTTTTGTACTAATTTTTTGTACTAAAACTTTTGTAATTATATTCATTCATTAAATATAACTATGTGTGAAATTAACAACTGTTTCATTTACTCATGAATCGCTGCCAACAAAGGGCACTGGATACTAGTCGCATATGAAGGAAACAAAAGGCAATAGCCCACTGCCATTCACGGTGAAATGGCTCATATAGCTGACGGATAGAATGAAAAAATAAGAACAGCGGATGAAACCATGCAACATAATTTCACCAGAATTCTAGATATTTGTTGTTATCTAAACAATATATCACGACAGGATATTTCAAATAAGTATTATGCGGACAGAGAATCGGGTATGTGTGGCGGCTAGAATTAGGGCTTTCCATCCAGGTCGGTGTTTGAATCACGGAAGTAGCGGATAACGTTCCGAGGAATTCCGTAGCTCACTTGGGTGCGACATGGTGAGCACTTTGCAGTGTCGCAAACCGTCTGTCAGATGGAACGGGTAGACTAACGTGGGCGCCAGGTTTCTATCGACCCTTTCTCCAATGCTCAATGCAAACCTTGCTAAATAAGCATAACCAACTCCCGTCAATGGCGCACGTATACTCTGTTTTTGGCCGCCTCTACAAATGATTTAGTATAATCGCACGCTGTTGCTATCGTAACCTCTGATTTGGGAACTACCAGCCACGAATTCACCCAAGAGCGTACACACCAATACATCTGCACCTGAAAATCGGTATGTCATAATGCCTCACAGAACAAGTACCGGAAAAAAAGCTTCGTCCAAAGCAAGTTAGCAAACAAGCTTCATTCAAAGCAAAAAAATAAGTTACCAGATGCATTAAAAATTCCCATAACTTAACCCTAAATGATTTTCAATTATCCTCTCTGTATTTAATTTTTCCAGTCTTAAAATATTTTTATACCGAGACGTAAATGTTTTCTTTAGAAAATCATATGAAAATAAAATATACTTAATACTAATTAACGAAACTACGCCACTAAAAACAATTTGCAGAATAATAATATTGAAAGTTTTCCCGGGAGAAAATGAATATAAAACATATTTACATAGATGAAGAATCTACTACTTATGAATCCAACTTCGTAAAGATCCTCAGTTTTCAGGTGGTTGGCAAAGGGAAACTATCTGAAGATACCAACATTTCCACTCCGTGCACCTACCGACACACATCTAACCTATGTACCACAATGCCTACACCGCGCTGGATGGATGAAAACGGAAAATCAAACCACCCATTTTCACGGCTTCGGATCCACTGAGAGTTTAAAAGTCGTTGAATGGCAGAGCGGATGGGAATGGAAAGAGGAGTGAGATGGAGGAGGTCGACGGGAGAGATGGGTGTTGGCTACGAGGGGTTTCGTCTGAGTTCGAGAATGTGCGGGGGGAGAGGCGAGGTATGGCAGGGGTTGGAAGAAAGAGAATGGCGGGAGGGGGGTTTGTGAACCTTTTGAGACAGCGTGGAAGTGCGTAGTCGAATGCGTGCTTCCAGCGTACGTCTCCGTCTTGTTGTTGATGTCGGAATGAGAGGAGAGGGTCCTTCAGCCAAGACCGGGAGGGCATCCCCCTGTGCGTAGCGTCCGGGGAGTTGGTCGAAGTATCCCAGCTCACTCTCGACAAGGGGGTGCTCCGTGAGGAAACCTATGGAGGTTTTCAAAAGGACGGGGATTTGGAACGTAACGGTTTTTTTTCCTCTCTCCATCCCACGACCACCCTCCTCCTCCTCTTCCTCCTTCGACGCCGGGGGAGTGGTCTCTCTACGTTTTGCACCTCACACGAACCAAAATCTTTATCAGAGCACTTAAGGACCGACAAAAGAGAACTGGTCGGATTATTTCCCTTTTCCAATTGCACAGAAAGATAATTTACACTTCCAAAATAAAAAAAGGCGATGGAAAAGATATTCGAGGTGGCTGGCTGCAAGGTCAGCGTCGCGTCGTCCAGGTCGTAAAGATATCTCGTGTTTACTTAAAAAAAACCAAGCGTGGAATGAATACGAGGCATGGGATATTTCCATGTGTTCTCTTTCGCAAGGGCGAAGGAATAATCTTAATGAAATTAATTTGCTACCTTAATTGATGCGTCACCACATCTCAGATAATCCTTCCGCATTCTCAGTGAGTGCTAACATATAAGTATACTTTCCTTGTTCATCATTTACAATTATGCAATCATGGGCTCAGCATACTCCAGTCATAAGCATAATTCAATTCAAGGGCGTCCCAAGAAAATATTTTAATCCGAGGAAATTCCTATATTGGCGTCCACCTCATTTCATTTCCCTGAAAACTAATACGATGCTAGTTTACTTAAAAATTGATTGGTGACTATTTTTTATAAATCGCATTACTAAAACCATTACATATTACTCTCTCTATTAATATATTTCAATGTTCGACACATAAACATCATAACTCTCCAAGTTTAAATAAAATAGTTTGCAGTAAACTTCGGTTTTGGGTGTTCTAACTGGCAAGATTATAGCCCACCATCTGAACTCCAATCCAGTTATAACGAAGAAAAACCCATGCCCGATGAGTAATTCGTACCAGAGGCCTTTTAGCTACTAGGCTGCACCTTTAAGAAATTGGTTACCATGTCCAACTAGGGTTATTAGTATACTTAAATAAAATTATAATTCTGAAGCTTTCAGTTACAGAATTATTCTTCATCCGTTCCTTCCCCTTCTTCTTGTCCTTTCATTCATTCACGAGGCTCAGTGTTTATAACCAATCAGATCCAAATAGCTATTTCAGATACAAGTTCAACAGAAATTCCACGTCATGTAATAGGTAAGCGTACTTTTCTTTATTGTGCTTTCATATCCTACGGTATATTGCATCATTCCTCATTAGAGTTATCATCGTTCGAATACACCCATCAATAAAACATCTAACCCCATCCATAGATTAAAGTCTACGAACGAACTGATAGCTTAGGCAGTTGAACAACAACCCGCTGGCTAAATTAGAAAAACGGTCGATTATCCTCTATGCGTGGCTCTCGCCCACGTTTTACGGAGTTTGATTAATGTCGACTCGAGTCCATGCAATGCAATTTGCAAGAGTTAGAGCGCCTGATGAAGTTTAGTAGAAGAGCATAAAGTGAAAATATCTTACCAAAAGACTGGATAAATTAATGAGATTGCGGAGATATTTAAATCAAAAACATAAAGGAAATTTTAATCCTCCCATGGAACGTGATTTTGGATCTTATTCTTTCTTAAGTTTTCGTCCTAAAAACGCCTAAAGTATAGCCATCGAAACTCTTGCCTTACAAATCTGTCTAACTTACGCAAAAGCATTTCCAAAAAATACAGCGACCACTGACGCGCCGTTTAGAAACTTGGTCGATGTGGAATAAGGATGAGCAAAGATTGGATGTTTTTGAGATGAGGGTGTGAAGATGCATGGAAGGAGTGAGCCGAATAAAGAAAGAAACAATTGTAGAAATAGTAAAAGCTCAAACAATTTCGTACTGTCAACTAATTTTTATTTCACCTCTTGATACACGTGTTTCGACTGACTAGCAGTCATCCTCAGGCAAGACAAGACAAGACAAGAAGGCAGGAAAATTAGTAGACAGTACGAAATCGTTTGAGCTTTTACTCATCATGCTGTTCTACGATATCTCGCCTGAGAAAGTGGAGTTAATTGTAGAAATGTTGAATATAGTACAGAGTAAATGAAGCAGATGGGAGAGTTTCGAAGAGGGCAGCGAAACTGGGCAGTGGAGTACAGAAAGATAACGTTATGTTAAAGAGGCAAGGCTTTTGGCTAAGCACGGAAGACTGAGAAAAGGAATAATAAAAGAGTGCGATTTGAAGGGAAGAGAAGATGATACGAAGTTTTAAAAGGGGCTTTAGCTCATCAAAAAATGTATACAGTATCAATTTTAGACTCACTCAAGTAAGTTTGAAAAGTAAATGAGTGACAGGATTTCCAAATTAAGAAATACCAAAAAGGGTGGTTTTGTCATTAACGTACAAATATCAACTTTACACGCAAATTGTGACTCTTTGAATATTGTTCACTCATTACAAACAAAACTCAAACCACATTTCTGCAAATAAAACTGTGGAAAGAATGCAAAAATATGCGCCGTTGAGAAGAATGCACAATAGGGACCTTTAATAGGAGTCAAATATTGGAAAACAATAGTAATTTGTGCAAAAAATTACTCCTATCAGTTTAACATTTGTTTGACAACGAACTTTGTTCTTTCAAATAAAGTTGTTTCGTCGGGGCAAAAGTTCTTTTCATTTTATAGATAGCAATTATTACCACGCTGTCTCAACTTCTGACTGATAATGGAGATTACCGAAAAAAATCTTCAAGGAATAACTAGGGCGTAAGAGGAGATAATCTGTTGCCCAAGAACCTACAATCCATTTATTATAAACCGATGATCTGATTTAGAGCGCCAGAAAAGCACTCGCAAAAGAGGTTCACTGCAAATACCGCACGCGTGATTTGATGAAGATATTGCGCCTCCTCCACATCGCAATTCGCGACAAAAAAAACCCATGCAGTCGAGCGCCCACCAGCGAGCAATCCCATGACATGCGGTCTCTGCGGGACCCGTAACAGGTCCCTTTCGCGGGCGACTTCCGATCATCAGCGTGGCGGCCGGACGCATCGATACACATTTCAACCCGGGCGTTGAGCCTTTGATGGTCTCCGGCTACCGGTCGCCCGGGGGCGGTGAGAAATGGCAAGTTATAAACGTCCTCTCCGCGCTTGAGAAGTGTTGTGCAGGTCGGCGAGGCTCGAGTTCGAAGGGAAGTAATGGGGGATATGGAGAAGAGTGTTTTTACGCGATCCTACACCTGCCAAACGTGCACCGCACCACCAGCACGGCCGCTGCATCCTCCAGACGACAACAACCACCACCGCCACGAAAAAGGGACTTAATTTATTCCGAGTCCCTCTTACCATACCATCTCCCCCCACTGTGCTGCACCAGACGTCGACGATATCCCATGGGGTGTGAGAAGTGTGGAGCAGGTTCTAGATGAAGACTCCCTCTCTCTCGAAGCCGAAGGTCACGGGTTCGAACAATTCCACTCCGAGGAATGCAACAAGTGCTAATGAGCAACACGATCCGATTTGCCTTTATGTGCACTGCCCCTGAATGTGGCGGGAGGAGAGGATGAGGGCGAGACAACACCGGGAGAGATAAGGCAAATCGAAGAAACCAAGTGTAGTGGAGAAAAATTTCGGGGCACCCGATGCGTAGACTCCAACGTAGAATCTATTAAATACTTAGGCGTCACCATCACTGAAGACATGTCATGGGGGAAACACATCAGGGAAATAACTAGTGTAGCAAACCGTAGATTAGGATTCGTAAAAAGGGTTATAGGCAAATGCGATGAGAGAGTACGAGAAAGAAGCGATTTTACACTTATCAGGCCTCATTTAGAATATGACGCTAGTATATGGGATCCGTACGAGGAAGGTTTGATAAAAGAATTAGAGCGTGTGCAAAGGAGATCCGCTAGATTTGTTAAAGGCCGTTATGATAATTGTATAAGTGTTACGAATATTATAGAAGAACTAGGATGGGAATTACTATCAGAACGCAGGTTAAAGTTTAGGTTAAACCTTTTAAGTAAATTCGAAACCGATTTGTTCACAGATGACGTTAGATATATATTAAGAACCCTTGCGTATTATGCTAGGTTTGATCAGATTAACAAGATTAGAGAGATAGATTGTCGTACCGATAGATTTAACATGTCATTTTTCCCGCGTACCATGAGAGGGAACAATAGGCAGCGTGGCAAAGGGATAGGTAGGTGAAATATAGCTAGAGTAGTCTGTAGTGCATGATGCATGTAATAACAACCAATAATCCCTTTCTTATTATGCAGATACTAACCATCTAGCTACATGTGACCCTATTATCTAGCATGTCTCCATTAAATATCCTAGTTGCATGTCAATAGTTCATTTTTGGTGATCTTCACCCCCTGCCACACACCCTCGTGGTGGCTCGCAGGGTATTACGTAGATGTAGATGCGGACGCACAACTTCCTGGCACCGCATTCCCGTTCTAGCGAAGAAATGAAAACGCCTTTGTAATCATTTATACAAATCGCATAACCATAATGGAGGCACATAAATTAAAATCTGGGATCATTTATTGATATGCTTTGCTCCCTAAAACATTGGAATTCATTTGCTACAAAGTTCCAAAAAACGCGTCTCGCATGCTTTCTTTATAACTCTTGCATACCTATAGATTCACGTAGTAGCAAAATACATTAATACTCCTTTTGCAAAGTTATCCCAAAATTAAATCTAATTTATTATAAATTGAAACAATTACTTGAGGGGTAAAGAGAATTGTTTTCATACTAAGTAAGTGAATTTGATACGTCTATTGAACCAAGGTGAAAAAAGTAGAAATATTCCAAAATAGGAGCAGCAACTCTGTATCTTCCTCATGGCGAATTTATAGGGCTGACAAAAAACCCAGAATGAAGCATTAACTTTAATTTGTAAAGGATGCTAATTGATACTGCCTCATACTGATCATTGTGACTCACTGAGGTTCAAATTATTCTTCTCCAGACTTTTTTTACTCTGAAATTATGCTCGATATCAAGCTATTGAGGTTTTAGGACAAAAGCGTCATTACACTCTGAAACGGGTCATATATCAACAAAAATACGCGACTTAAATCTTTTGCAGAAAAATTAACATTGAAATCTTTCCAGACAAAACAATGAAGGGAAGAGATGTCAATGTTCCTCAAGGTGATAAGTCTAACATCACCGGCATTATCTTCCTTCTTGGCCGATTTCAAGTACAAGAATTGATCGTGAGAACAAATTATTGGCCTATACCGATCGTTAAGAGAGCATCCCCGGACGTGATTGGATCGCTCTTAGCGTGGGAGCAGACAAACTAAACCTCATCACTTAGATACTGCGTCAACCATTTAATCTGTCAAGTTCTGAAGCTCAAAACACCGCACGTTCAAGACATACAAACTTTGCATTTCAAATGCAAGGTAAACATGAAAGAGTAGTGGGGACTCTTCGACTGCCACGACTCGTCTATTCGACTTGGGGTCTCCTGTTGACTGGCGTCAGTTGGTTTACGGTCAGCCATCACATGACATCCCGCGAAATTAACGCAACACCTTTTACTCCAATCACTTAGGCGATAGCATTGAAAAAGTATCCTCCAGGGAGTCGCAAGGATAAATCACGAACGGTTCGAAATTATGATGTGATTTATTTATTTCAGTAGTTAAATTAAGCGTCCGTCACATTGTTAACAACGTCTCTCATAAACATATCTAACTCGAAAAGCAATATCCCTTTATTAGAGACTAGGATGATGCAAAGTAAGTGGTTGAAGGAGGCAACAAGGGGCGAAGGGATCTTTAAGGATGTAATGTAAGGGAGGATGTTGGGTAAGCAGGGAAGGGAAGGAAAGCAAATTGGTATCGTGGACGGGATGAAGAGAGGCAGGACGAATGCTAAGATGAAAAAGAATATTATTAATAGATAGAGCCTGCACATGTAATAATCTATAGAATTTTAACGCACTCCCCTTAAAGCCAACCTTAACTTGTAAATTACTTACTAAAAAAATATGATATCTCGGTGATATGAAAAGTCGACCGGTAAACTGAGTGAGATTGTCACAAGTGTCACAAACAGGAAAATATCGATACTTTCGTGACTGCTTCACGTTAGTCCCAAGGTACGTGATCGGAATTATCAGGAGCAGCTCAAACACACCCTCCATGAGCCTGTGCATTTAAGTGCACTTCACATCTTTGTGTAAATTGTGATTGTTTTGTATAATCGAGTACCACAGCAGTTTACGACGAGGGAAAATGATTTGGCAGCAACAGGTTGAAAAATATTCCGATCTCATGACGTAAAACTTTTTTAACACCGTTCAAATTCTAGTATGAACAAACAAGGGGAAGGGTTATTTATATTTCTTAGAATAGTTGTAACTTTCGAAGCGATTCTTAATTTCAATCCCTTTTTTCGGAGGAATCGTTCTCAGCGCGAACGCATAAAACCAGCAACACATTCGTTCCAAGGATTTAAGGTTTCGCAAATGACGGCACTAGGAAATTGAAAGAAAGCTAAATAAAACAAGATTCTGAATTTATCACCAAACAATCCACTGCATCAACATAAACCGGTTTACATGGACCGGTTGATTGACTGTACTGGATCCCAGTAATCAGAAAATGCTTCCACAATACAGGTAGCAAGGTGTGTCCTGTAAGAATGAACTGGAAGTTGATCGCCTGCAGGGCACGGCTCAAAAAAATCACCTCCTGCATGTGTGGTACTTCCTGTGAGACCAGATTTGGCCTACGTATAAAATAGCCAACGTAACACAGTGGGTACAAGATGGCACATCGAGAATGCAAGAACCTATAGCTTTCCTTCCAATTGCAATTCTGCGTCATAAACGAACATATCTAATGAAGCGTGTAAACGATGAGAAAATGCATAAGAAACGAAATAAAATTAAAAAGCACTAGTTTTTTATGTAAATCAAACTTTAAATTGCAAATAAGTGTCCATTCAAGCGGAGAAAACAACATGAATGTGAAAAAGTAGGTGTAGTGAACGCCTATAATATTTCTTCTTATGTAATTATTACATTTGAAATGAAAGACCGTGGCCTAGGGATAAAAAACAAAATTATGAGAAAAATTAAGAAATAGGAACCAGTTAAGCACCATCTTTCCCGGCATTTTTACGAAAGGCTTTTTTCTAGAAAGAAGCCACGAAAAACCACCTGGCGTCAATGTCTAAGTGCTCAAATAGATGACCTAAACAAGGGTATTTTTTATATGCCTGATAGCATGGAACACCTGGAAATTCCTCTTCTTATGTTTCTGCGTTGAAAATTACAAAAAAATCTCGAAGGGAAAAATAATTAAAGGTGGATTAAATTACGAAGGGAAAAATCATTAAAGGTGAGATTGAAATGCAAGGACGTCTATATTTTCCACTTAAAATTTCATAGAGGAAATCCCTCCCAGAAAATGATCAGAATGTTAAGATGGAGAGAACTGGCCTCCCTTTCCGAGGGTTTAGATTCGAATCCCGAAAGCGGCGAAGATTTCTGCAGAAGAAACCCCTATTTCCAGCGATTATAAAAGAGCACTTTAGGTGTAGTAGTATTCCGTTCTTCGGAAGGTACGTTAAGCTGAGGTCCCCCTTGGCGCCTCTCCTTAAGAGTAAACTAATACCGACGCCAGGTTCACCCCCACCCATCCTCCACTTCCACATAATTCCTTACTTACCAAACCCTTTCTTATCTGATCCAAATTTCCTCCATCGTGCAAATGACCTCAGTCGTCGCCATCTACCCATTTACACATCTAACCAATGAGAAGATATGCTGATATAAACCCGTCATAAATTTAGAGAATTTAGAATTCAGAGCAGCATTATCGAGTTCTGACGCATATTACCTCGTTCTAAGCTCGCTAAAATTAATCGGTGAGCAATTAGCTCTCCATTTATTTTTCAGCTGGAGGCAGGTGGAGATGCAAGGTCGAATAATATGCCTTCCACATAGGGCGTTGCAATAGATTTCATATGCATAACTGCACGCGCTCACGCACGCCGTAAAAAATAGAAAAGAACAAGGAAACAACGGTCCGTGTGTAAGGACTCAATGGTGTTTACATGTGCGTCAAGGTATGCCCATTGAAATTGAAAGTGAAAAAAAGACGTACCACGGGATGGTACATTTGCATTCACAGCCGAACCCCCCCACCCCTTCGCTCAAGGCACCGCTAGACCTCATGCACCGGGGGCTGCATGAGACCACAAATTCAAATTTGATGAGAAAAAAATTTAGGCCCGATGAACGCATAAATAAAAAATTTCATTATCATGTAAAAATGCGGTCAAGTGAACTCGGATCGCGTGAAAAGTGTAGTGGAAAAAAAATAGGTCAGTACTATTGTGGTTCCTTCCGGGCAACCAAAACAGGGTTGCGGATATAAAAACTTCATCAGCATTTCTTTACTTCCATTAAATCTGCGTAATGTGATGGCAATTTCACGGGTGGGATTCGCATGTCATCACGATAACAACTCAACACGCGTTGATCTCTTATTGGGCCATAGGACAGGACTAAATACTTCAAATTTGCATTCAGGATGAATAAATACACCAACAAGTACAAGGTGCCCAGCAAACTATTTCACGGGTACGAGCGAGTGGGCGAATTTTTCATCAAAACATATTCGTTCAATGGTCAAGAATAAAAATAAAGGTCGGCGCTCCACTGAATATACAGAATATTTTATTGAGTAAATTGGCTCTTTACGATTTAAGTATTTAATTTCAATACATTGCAACTAGTTATCTCGCGGGTATCACCCAAACCTGACTAAATTTGAACTACGGATGAGAGAAAGGCTTAGGTTTTGTCAGATCCGTTTTCTTACCTATCACACTGCACTTTCCCACCGACTGTCAGTTATCATTATTTACTGCCGAACACTTTAAAAATAACCCTCCCTTAAACCCCTTCACTAACCCTCCAGACTTCCTCCCTACGTCCAGGTATCGACACGGGAGGGCACGCACCACCGTTCACTTTCCCGTGGGTCATTCTGCCTTTTGACAGCCTCCCCAATGAAAAGAGTTGGCAGAAAATTCCGCCACTAAAGTACCCGGAACATCGGGATCGGACTGAAAACCCGAGTGCCTTTGAAACACCGTGAACCCCCACCATCTGCGCACTGTCGTGATGGGGAAAGAGTATAACACGGATGGTTTGGAGCTTCGAAGGTACTAATGGATGGCTAGCTGGGCTATTAGGCATGGGCCTTAAGTATATCCTAACCCCTGGCCAAAATAATGACGATACCTTCCCCAAGCCAATTGAAAATGTATATTACGTAAAAGAAAACAACAATAATGTATTTGTAAGGGTGAGTTTACACTGGCAAGTTACCTCAAGTATCTTCCACAAGGGCGTTCGGGGAAATTTTACTCTGAGGATGAATTTTTCACATGTTAAATCAGGTTCAATCGAATGTCGTTTATACTGGCAACAATACGCAACGGCAAGCGACAAACTGAAAATGATAAACGTTTTTAAAGGAAACTTTCATAACCATTACACCAATAATTCACATCAAAAGTCGTCTTTTGCGTAACAAAAAAGCTGACAAGTATATTGCGCAAACTACTTTTGCGTAGCAAAAGTAGTTTGCGCAATATACTTGTCAGTGTAAACCCATCTATAGTCCGCAGCCAGTTCGTTCCCAAACATGTATGCCTGAAATTATTATAAATTGTCGCGGCATAGAACAGCTGCTAAAAAATATTAACCCCAACAAATCCCCCGGTCCAGATCAAATACCTGCTCGCGTATATAAAACAATGGCATCAGACATAGCGCCTTACTTAGAATTAATATTTACCAAATCTTTAGTAGATCATGTAGTGCCTAAGGACTGGAGAGTAGCAAATGTCACACCTATATTCAAAAGCGGCGACAGGGAAGACCCTAGTAACTATAGGCCTATTTCTCTCACATCCATTTCCTGTAAGGTATTTGAACACATAATCGTAAGCTCCATTATGAGTCATTTAGATAGGGAGGAATTGTTAATAAATAACCAACACGGATTTCGAAAGGGTAGATCTTGCGAAACCCAATTGGCCCTCTTCGTTCATGACATCTTGCTCTCGGGTGAAAATAATGTCCAAGTTGACGCGATATTCCTCGATTTTAGGAAAGATTTTGATAAGGTACCTCACGGTAAGTTGCTTTCAAAACTAGAAGCATATGGAATAGATAAAAACATTATTAGTTGGATTAATCAATTCTTACATGGGCGGGAACAAAGGGTTGTCATAGACGGTATCATGTCAAACACAGTTAGCGTTACATCGGGTGTTCCTCAGGGAAGTGTAATTGGTCCACTTTTATTTCTCTTGTACATTAATGATATTAGTAACGTCGTTAAAAGTAAGCTTAGACTCTTCGCAGACGACGCGGTTGTGTATAGGGATATTAACAATTCCGAAGATAGCGACTCGTTAACAATCGACCTACTTGCTATTCATGCTTGGTGCGAAAAGTGGCAGATGGAACTAAACATAAAAAAGTGCGTAGCAGTCAGCTTTTGGAAAAAGAAAAATTGGCCAGTTAGGGCTTACAGAATTAAAAATACAGAAATTATTCACGCCGAGTCTGTTAAGTACTTAGGAGTCACAATTAGTCACGACCTATCTTGGGGAAAACATATTAGGGAAATATGCGGTCAAGCATATAGGAAGCTAGGCTTTATCAAGAGAGTACTCGGAAAATGTGATGAGAAAGTGAAAGAACGTTATTTTTCAATCGTTAGGCCTCATCTGGAATATGCTGTTAGTGTATGGGATCCATACGAAACGGGGTTGATATCAGAGTTAGATCGCGTCCAGCGAAGAGGAGCTAGGTTTGTGAAACGATGCTACGATAAGTTGGCTAGTGTGTCTGGACTGTTAGAAGAATTAGGATGGGAATCGCTATCACAGCGTAGATTAAATTATAGGCTTAACCTCCTAAATAAATTTCAGGAAAATCATTTTACCGACGACGTAAAAAACATACTATTAACCCCTTCGTACTACGGCAGATTAGATCGCGCCAATAAAATTAGAGAGCTAGATTGTAGAACCGATAGGTATAAAATGTCATTTTTTCCGCGTACCATTCGGGACCATAACAGCTGTGATCGTCGTCATGAATAGTTCGAGTATTGACAATAGGCTGGCAGTAAATCTTTCTCATTATATTCTCTACTCTCTTATTTATGCACGATGTGAATATTGATGTTCTTATTTATGCATTATATTTTGAATCTGTAGTAGTAGTCTTTGTATCCCTTGCATGTTGGAACGATTGAAGTTAGAATTTTTTTTTGGTATTAGATTTGTAATTGGCGCTTTGCATGTGTGGTACGCGGGTTTTAATGTAATGTCGGTGTTCTACCATATCATTCATGCATGCCTGGTGCGAAAGCACCCCCTGCCACACACCCTTTGGGTGGCTTGCAGGGTATTACGTAGATGTAGATGTAGATAGTCTTCCCATCGATGGCATTGGCTAATATTGGCTTGGACCTAGCCCTCTTTTACATTGAAGCCTCCATATTGTGAGTATATAAGAATAGAGAAGTCAGCGACGCATTTCATAGCGAGCTGTTACAATGGCATAGGTTAAATCCGTTTACCAGGAATGACTATGACATTCAGACTTTCTTGGTTCAATGCCGAGTAAACGATACGGTTACCATTGCAAGGTGGTAAGGAGGTTGTCGTACAAAGACGGAATAACTCCATGGGCTGATGAAACCTCTGAACATACCAAATTATAACTACTTCAATTGGTTGCGTTTGGTTACAAGAGATAGAAATAATTACTGAAAACGTCACGCATTAATGCATTTCAAGGGCATCCTTCATCGAATCCGTAGTTATATTGCACTTGAAACTCAACACAACTCAGCGATGCGAACCCAGATGGTGTATCCAATTAAGCATATTACTGGCTGTCAGGCTTTCAAAGTCGTGACTCGACAGTTTATCGGACTTTTTGCAACAGTTATGAATGAATTTCCCCATGAAAAAATTAATTAAGGTTACGAGGAAGTGAGAGTGTGGATTATCCCGCGTCAATAATTCACTTGCACCTCCTCGCAGACCTCATGGTTGGAAACGGCCGGAAAATTTGTCTTCCCGTAACAACATTCAAAAAATATACAAGCTGCTAGGCAGTCATACAATTGACGAGCGATTGATTATTGAAACCGTGACAATAACATTGAAAATAAGACAACAAATATGAAAGACAACAAAATCTCGCACCTAATTACTTTTGGGATTACAATCAGGCCCTGTTGGAAAATAGCAGTACATATTGAATTTCTGCTTATAGCAATTATTGCGCATGGCTCTTGATAATCCTCAGGATTCTTCGGTCTTTAGTTCAAGTGAAAGTAAACATACTTTATAAAAATTAATTTTAATTGTACTTTTACGATTGAAATCTGCGAAAACTATTCGCTATCTTCCAATGCCCTCAACTCCATGGCTCCGTTAATTCCTCATGAGCTGAGAGCATAGTAAAAGGTAGAAAAGTTGTAAGTTGTAATCACTATGTAATAATTGATTTAAAGACTTCACCACAATTCGACATAAGAATCTCCTATCGCGTGTCAGGTGATATGACTATGTATATACATAAACAACCCTTTTCATATCTCAAATCTAACCTAACGGCGATTATTATTTCTAAGTACAAATCCCGCCAAGGTTAATAACTTTTTTCATCTTCAATTTTCACACACTAGGGTTTTGCCAATAACCCGCGCGTGAGAATCCAACAATGTTTCCGGTGGCAAATAATGTGAATGAGATTCGTTCCAAGAAGATGTTCGTGAAGACAAACTGCCACGTGGTGAATTTCACGAATGCTTGGTAATGTAAACAAACAAGTCTGAAGACATCTCATATGCATACTGGACCACGCGTCTCGGCAACACGTCGTAAGTCAACACCGTCTAGTTACGAATGCGATATTCAGGCCAGTTTACAGATTAAATTAACACTGGATTTCAAAAGGTATTGGCCTAAGGGCGGGATTACGATCGACGTTTCCAAATGGGCGGTGGAGTTCAGTTTTCTATTGTCTTCCCTTCAAAGAGGAGTGTACTACGATTGACGGTTATCACTGCCCATTGAGGACCGTATTTGCAAACGGAATTCTAAACTCTTCCGAAGCTGCCATGTATTTTCACGTTTTATAATGAAAATATAAATCATTCGCAAAAAGTATGGCAAATATTGCTTCAAGAAGATAAATTATGCGACTTAGTAAAGTCAAAAAGTAAGACCGACCAACTGGAAATTATATTTTTTTTTAATTGAGAAAAAAGCTCTTCTCAGACTGGCTGCCGTTATGGAGCGTAGCGAAACAGACAGTGACCAGGTTCGCTCATCATTCTTTGACGGAACAGTCAACGCTCGACAATCACGTAGGTATAGCGACTCTTGGTGACATTAGACAGCAGAGAATTAGAGGCCACAGATGGCGAAGAAGCACTGATAAAAGGAGATAAATTTGCAAGTTAGTGTCTTGAAGTTTAGTAACCCTTACAATGGGTTCCACCACTTTATAATCACGGCGAACGCCACCGTCCGTCCCAGTTACCTCACGAAACGTCAAACGTAAACCACCCTAAATTGATTTCGAACTATTTTCCATGAACAAGACCCGTTTTCTATGAATCTGACCTTAAAACGGGACACTAGTTCGTGAGTTAGAGGACCTTTACGATAGGAAGAAAAGAGACGCAGAGGGAGGGAGGAAAACGCCGGACAAGGATACGCAGGGGACGGAAAAAGAGGCGGGAGAAAGTTGACTGAGGGACGCGAAAGAGTGGGAAAGAAAGATGACAGTCACGCGCGTAGAAAGGAGACACGGCGACACTGCAGAGTAGAGCGGAGGAAAGTGGCATCGGGGAGAAAGGGGGAGCACATTGAAAAGAACGAACGAGACAGGGGAAGTTAGAGGCTAAGGTATGGGAGAAAGAGTGGAGAGAGGCAGTGGTATGCAGTGGTATATACGAGCCGAAGGATGAGATTACGGCTTTATGAAGGGGCGCGCTAGGGTGGGAGAAAGGGTATTGGGAGGAGGGTGCGAGAGGAGAGGATTTTTTCCAGTCAAGTCTCTTTCTCCCTCCACCGAAGGGATGGGGAGGAAAAGCAGTCCACAGAGGCAGCATCAGGAAGGACTGGAAGATGAAGTTTTGTCCCGCTCACATTACCTGCGTAGCGATCACCCCGGGGTCGCTAAATGCCTTATGGGCGCGCGTTGGTTCAATCGTAATTTTTAGTTCCCAATACTGCCGACTTTCCGCGCGCTGGGGTAGAGGGAAAGGGAACCGAAAAACATGATGCACGACAATCAAATTATGACGGGCAAAGTGGAGAGAGGTGGAGTGTAATTGTGATGAATGACCAAATTGGAGTTGGATTTGAATATTTGAAAACCATTTCCAGAATTGTATAAAACGTCTCAAGTCTTGCGGGCATCCAAATGCGTTAGTAATCAGCAACTGGCTTTTTTTATTAGCGATTCATGGATAGGGCAGCACGGACGGAATTGCAAGGAGTAGTGTGAGCGCAAGTCGACTGGTTGTGTTGGTAAGTACTACGGTGGTGTTTGAACCGCGCACTGGGAAACTGGCACAGAGGAGAGGAGTGAGGACCGCACAGGATGGGACACGGTAGTAGTGTGAGGTAGCTTCCGTCACGACTAAGCGTACACAAGGATGAGGCTGTGTGTGTAGTGTGAGAGGAACCTGGAGGTCGGCGTTGGATGGTTGCATGGGAGTGGGATGTCGCTATTGGAAACGTATTGGAGGACGGGGTGAGAGGAGGTGGGGAGGATTGGGCATTGGAATGGTGGAATAGTATGGGGGAGGGAGAGAGGGGTTAGGAAAAGCAAAAAAGGTGAGTGGCAGGGGTTGAGGGGCGGGGAGAGAGGGGTCCGGAGGTGGATGTGAGAGAAAGGGGCGGTGTGGAGATATAGGCGGAGGGGATACGGGGCGTGAGTACCTGCGAGCAGCGGTGCGAGCCGTAAAAGAAGAAGAAGCGGGAGCGACAGATAGGTAGGCGGGCGGGGTAGGAGAAAGGATAGAGGTTGTCGCCCGTGAGCCGGGTTCCTGTTCAAAGAGACACGTACGGCTGTCGAGGCGGAGGCCCGGAGGAGGAGAGGAGAGTAGGCACACACACACCTCCAAGGGGACAAACACCGAAACTCACATGCGGCCACAGAGCGCGACCTCGACGACTCTACAGGGGAAAGAGGAGCATTGGGTCTACTCGGTCAAGTCAGTCAGTCCGTCACTCCCGTTTTGGACCTCTGCATCTTGGACGTAAAATGCTCAATGCTCCTGATAATTGTATTTTACAGTTTACATTTGCAAATGTTCACTCTTTTCAAAAGCAAAGGTGATGACATACGAAGCAGTGAATTCTCGTGTATAAACGAAGATACTTTCCACTGCTCTTTCGCTGACTTTAGGAGCTAATCCACACCCAAAGTGTAAACTATCGTCATTAAATTGGACGCAACAACTTATGCGCTGATTGTATATTAAAAATATGTAATGTGATGCAAAATATGACTTCAAAACTGAAAACTCCAAAGGTACCATGGCTATTGCGAAAAGAAGCCGAGATAAACTGAAAGTCGCATTTTTTCACATTTGCATGAAGTAGCGATAACTGTACCTACAGAAATAAAACACGCTTTTTCAATCAAAATTCGTTTTATCGCGGCGGATATGGACGAAAATATTAGAGCGAGAAGGTACGGTCAACTTTGTATGCTTTTCTAAGTTCCGGGATTCGAAGAGGGACTTTGGTAGAGAAATTCTTAAAAGCTGCCATCACGATCATCGATGCTAGCGACAACTTCCAGCAGAAAAAAGTGACCGTAGCGCACGAGAACAATTACCTTAGTTTACATCCAAATACAGCACATTATTCCACGATATGGACGCATGCATACTTCAAAATCGCAAATGCTGCATACACCTAGAGCCCGAATCACGCGACATTTGACCTGCACTAGTATGCTAGGTGGAACTTGATACTGAAAACGGAAACTAGTATAATTTCCCAGCCGTCTTCGTAAGGCTTCATATGATCATTGGAATTCTACAAACGAGTTTGTAATAATTTTATTCATATTGCAACGCATAGTTACCATATATATGAAGTATATTCGGGATTTAAAACGGGTAGAAGGAAGCATATTACAGGAACACATCATCGAAAGCAATACCTCATGAAAATTTCACACCGCTGTTGTTACCTCGCGATATCGCAAAGCCTTTGCCACCACTTCCCTGTCCCTATGTAGCCTTACGAAAAAGTCATGTGCTAACATTTACGGGCAGGGCGTTCTGCAAAGTCGTCCGAGGGGCCACGGCAAGAGTCCCCGACTAAGCGGGCGGTCCTACTCCCGTGGATGTAATCGGATTGATTCTCGTACGCGGGGGAATGCCGAGAAAGTGAGAGCGGTGGCGTAGTGAAGTCGGCAGCTTCGGGGACGGCACGGAGCTTTTTCGGCCGTATGACGAATGGATCGCCAACTATACCCGGCCGTTCGGGGCAGAAGCGGAACGGTAAATATCGGTAAGAAATTAAGCACAAAGACAAGGGGTGAAAAGGAATAAACTTGAAAGTATGCGACGATACTTCGAAGATTAACATTCTCATAAATAAGGAAAATACTTCGCACAGTCACACACAATAAAGAACCTCATTACCGATCCAGGCTTAGACAGCCCTACAGTCATTATCTAGGGGCAGATAAGGTGGTCGAGAGCCAATGTATGGTAAATCTGGAGAGGGAAGTATACAAGGTACGTATACCAAGGAAGGAGGAAGAGAATGGACAAGGAGGTTGAGTGTTTAAGTTGTACCAAAGAAGGTCCCATACAGTGATAAAGGGCCAAATTGTTAGTTAGGTCGACATATTTAACACCCTTATTGAGTAGAGAGTAGTAATGAATTTCAAATAATGTAGATTGTGGAGAGCATATTTACATCCTCGATCTGGGAAATATTGGGGTAATTTCGCATAAAATTATCAACACTAGTCAATTTTAACAGCTATGTTGGCTATGAGTAGTCCCCCAGACAACCACGGTCGCGAGAAATCGATTTCAAATTCTAATTCTGTCAAATCAAAAGTATATTTAATGTCACTGATGAGATCAAATTAATTTTGGGGTGAGTTAAAATGTTATGAAAATGATCCAACGAAATATTTTAACCTTCTAAGTCGCCAATAAACTTGAGGGAAAGAGTTACGTTTTCCATTCCCAATAATTAAAGTCTACTGGTTTCACTAGCAATCAAAATTGTACCAAACGCCCAACTTGAACCATGTGCTTAAAATGTCCATTAATTCACCCCAACATTTCTTAGTTTGCATTTAACTTGAAATAATGCGCTATTGGATAAGGAAATAATTTATCAGAAGCTAAGGTTTTCAGGAAAGATTATTGTTTTACTCATCACTGTTTCATAAATCGTTTAATAATGGCACAAAAGGTTCACCATAAGTAATGACAGACACCGCGATATTCGACAATATATCGCTATAGTCAATCCTAAATACCTGTTAAAAAATTTGACCGTATTAGCAAATAACGTCGATAGAATGACAGGGAGAATAATTGAACAGATAACAAGAGTAGAAAGACGCATAAAATCTTCAACGGTGATCATTAGTTCTCCCTAAACACCGACTAATGTTAACTCTTTTTGTTCTCTTGTAAACACTACTCATGCCCTGAACCTCGAGACGACTTGATATATATTCTGCGCGTAAAATTAAAAACATATTTTGTTATTTTAATGCGGTTACGAGCAGAACATCTTCATTAACATACTCGCAATACGGCAAGAATGATCTGAGGATCTCCGTCACGTCACAATATTATTCTTGGGCACCACGCTTTCATCACGACTCAACGCATCCATATGGAAATCGCATTACGTCAACGGCCGTAAAGGATACATGGACTCTTGTTTCCGATCATCGCCACGAAAACTCCATTATACTCGCATTGCTCATTTCATTTCCACTGGGTTGTCCGACCTGAAAATGTAAATACATTATTCTAGCGCGATTTAGCTTCGCAAATGACTGGTGTTTACGAATCACCAACGAGGAAAACATATGGAGCGATGGCATTGTAGGTTGGGTTGCGAAACGATGCTAATATTATTTTCATGAAGAACAGATTCAAACAAAGGAAAAAAGAGGGCAGAGAGCTTTCCTCAAGTGTCTCAGGGATATCGAAGTGCCAGCCGTTTGACGGTGGGGTTTCGGGAGAGAGAGACAAAAGGGATGAAGAAGGATACAGAGAGGGCCCACACAGAGCGCGGCTTAGCACCAAGCACTGCTATGAGGACGGAAAGAACCGTGCTTTTTCGAGACCGTTTGGCGGAGATGAAACCAGCGTACAATCCGATAGGATTTCACGCAAGGCTGTGCGAAACCGACACGGCGACAGACACTCATGGAAGGGGCCATCGTAAATTAGATCTTTTTTCGGTGCTTGAGCGTCGACGTATCAGCCGTCGGTCGTGAGGGGTCCGACACAGTCCTCTCCTTGGTCCTTCCCGCTTTAAAAAAAACGTAAACACGGTGACCTACCTTCCCGTCTCTGTGATTATTCTGTTGAAAGCACGCTCGGCGCGAGAGAAGAGGCTCCTGGGGTCCTTTTCGTTTTTTTTCCCCAACCTCTACCTCCCTCCCCCTCTTTGCCTCTGCTCTATCTTCCCCATCCCTTGCTCGCGCTAATGACCTTAACTCTTGACCCTCCTTCCAAACAATGCCACGCGACCGTGGCTGGTCGTGCCGTAGCTGCATCTCTGCTCATCTCCCCAAGGGAGAGGAGAATGCATCTCCATTCTCGGGCGACGCACGCAGAGCCTGTTAAAACGATGTCACGGGCGAAATGCACCGTAATCGAGCCGGGAGCAAGAAGATCGAACCATTTAAAAAATTAATGATGATACCATAAGAAAAGAAGCGGTAAATTGAGTGGGCGGATAAGAAAAAAATTTGAATACTTCGAGATAGCTCCAAAAATATCAAATAGGCACCCCTCCCATTTTTCGTAACATTTTTTCCTCTTCCACTTTAATTGGCTCGGAATTATTTTCTATAGCTAAATACTTTTTCCAGTATGAAATACCGAAGTTTCGATGCTGAAGTCAACCGATCGTCGATTATAATAATATTTGAAGCCTAAACTCAAAGTAGCATCAACTGAACGAAAATACTGCATCGTCTTGCGGTTGACGTCAGTTTGACATTATAAAACCAGGACATTAAGTGAGTAAATCTCTACTTTTAGGTTGTTGGCTATAGCACAGAAAACAATAGTTGACAGTTTGACTTTGGATGTAGCTGTATATTCAAATTTGTTTAAAAACCCCGAGTAACGAGGAAATTGAATATACTCATGGATGTCTGTCCAGACATGCACACTATTGGTTCTTTCAAATGGGGAACTACTATCGCTATTTTCACTTTTAATAAATTTACCTAATTGAATTTGTACAGTCGTGAATGATAAATTAATATAGCATACTTGGGGACGAATAAGATAGAAAAAATCCGCAATGAAAATCTTTGCGACTGAAAAGCTTTTCTAGATATGGTGAATAAAAAATACTTCGCGATGAAACTGCTGTTTGAGCTACTCGGTGAAAAAGCGTTTCAGATATAGAATGAATAGCTCAAAACTATACCACTTACCAAGAGGAAACGACCGAATAGTAATCACTTGCTGCTGATGAAAACGAAATGACAAAACAGCATGTTTGGAATCGTTGTAAGCAAAATCCACTCCTCCAGAAAGATATAAGGGGTTTGAAGCGGGAACCATCACACCCCCTGCCGCTTCCATCACTATTCGCACGCCGCATCCCCATGGCGTGTTCAATTTGCTACAATTCCACACGGGAGGGCTGTTTCACACCTCCAATGAGAAGAGGAGAGCACAAATGGCGGCTATTGCCAGCCGAAGACAGGCTGAAGCACGAGCCGGAAACCACAGAGATATTTGGAGTGATGCTAAGAAGACATTTTCCCACACAATTAGAACAAAAATATTAAGTTAAGAAGAAGTGATAAATCATATAAGTATCTAAAATTATTTCCACTATAGTGATAAGGATGCTATTAAAAATTCAAAGGCATGGCTAATTACGCCGAGTAAACTCTGAATCCGCACACCGAACGATGCCGTACAGAAGATATTGCGGACATTGCAATCAATGCTAAAATTAATCGTCAATATTGTTGACACGATATTGTTGATAATTCCAGCAATTTCTTAGACAATCATTAATAAAGAGTAAACGCAAACGCTCTTCCGTACAGTTTTAATTATAATATGAATGATGAGTTACCCATAATTTGGTTTTAATACATCAGCTAATAATGCGTTCTGACGTTGAATTGCTCCATATTAATGTGAAAGAAATAAAGCTGTAGAAAACGTGTTTCCAAACAAAACACTGCACGCAATCCCAAATATTAGCGGGCAATACTTAAATTTTGTTGATGGGGGAGGTTACTTAAAATGCGCTGTATCAATAATAGTCATTCACGGCTCGAGATATTATTCATGTTAAAGCGATACGTGCCAGGTAATCGCTAGACGCTTGTACCTTATCCATTTCAAAATGAAAAACAATTGTACCTTTCCACACAGAATTTTTTTTTTAAATCTTTGCCGACCGTGGTTTCAGCACCTAGTGCCATTATCATTACCTTTATAATGGCACTAGGTGCTGAAACCATGCTCGGCAAAGATTATTTTAAAAAAATGTGTTGAAAGTTACAATTGTTTTTCATTTTGAAATGGATATATATCGCTTCCACAAAGTTGAGCCTGATACGCTTTTATATATACTTGTACCTTAGTGTTATTCCGCATCATGGGATTACTAAAAATCATTGGTCAGCCTTTATATCAATAAGACGGGTCTCCTCTTGAAAACATGGTCGATGTATTAAATTTAAGCGAGCATAAATAATATTATGAATAATTTTACGTTTTACGATAGAGAGCCTCAACTGGCACCACTAATGTCAGTTAAACCCAAATCAATTAATAAGATTTCCTTAAAGTATACGTCAACATATCTTACAGATACCGAAAGTAATAACATGGCCGATGATGCTCGAAATATCCAACTAAGCATAGGCTAAAATACTGATTGGAGTTTTAATAAAATCTTTAAAAGCATCATTTTTCCGGCATCGATGATCGATACAGAAAATTATGTACAGCGCATCATTGCCAGGTTTAGGGCTCCAGATGCGATGGGGGCACGGATTGCGGCCAGAGAGAAGAGCTGAGGAAAGGGGAGAAAAGCCTGTCAGAAAAGGAACTCGGCCCCCGCTTCCTAAAACCCACCCCTGGCCCCCGCGTCAAAACCATACCCCCTGCCCCCGTTCGCATAGCCACCTGCCTCCCCCCACCCCGTCCCCGAAAAAATATACCTCCCCTTCTCCCCCATCTACCCGCAGTCCTACCTCCGCTGTGGCAGCAGGGATGGAGAGCGGAGAGGAGATGAAAAAGCAACGCAAATCCTGCCCTAGGCTGCTTGCATACCCCGCAGATATAACCCTGAGGTCCGTCCCTCTTGAGTCTAGCAGTAGCAGTGGGGGAGCGGTGAAAGGAGAAAGAGAGTGTGATGAGGGATCCCAAAAATGACAATCGAAAAAGGATGGTGGTGGTGCCCTGTTAAAATTGTCATCGCACGGATCTGCGTTATTGCAATCGACGCACATTCACACTACATCATGAGTTAACACCGTAATTCTGCATTCCCCTCTCCAAGATTTAGAATGTACAAGGGAAAATCTAAAGATTACTGCCAGTCAAAATATTCAAATTATTGAACCATCGTGACTTTTAGCGAGTTAAAGAATAGTTTGAAATGCAAATCATGCTCTTGTGCATTAAAACATCGCTTCATTCTCCGTTGTTTCCCTCACACGATTACAGCGTTTCATCTTTGTCAGAAACGTCAACAGCGCGACAACCACGGCAGAAACTTGAAGTGTTAGAAACTTAAAGTGTTAGGAACTTAAAGTTGCGACGGTACAAATTTACGTTAAACCGATGTGTAGCGCTTAAGGTGATACAAAATGATAAAAACTCAGACTTTGCACACTTCACTCGATTTTTATAACAACGACTCATGGAGCTATTGATGACGCCGTAGTACTTGCCGTTAATATAACAAAAGTGTGAGGGCTGTTGTTTTTTAACAAAATAAAACTTGGTTCAACTTTGTGGAGTTCCATGTTAATTAGTAAAAATAACTTCTGATCAGTTTGTTTTTGTTTCGCGTAAGGAAAAATTCTGCCAGAGCTTGTAATGTCATATGCCTTTGACTCACGATTGGGACTTAGGTAATATGAAAGGGGCAAGAGAGGGAGAAAATACTGTGCTTTGAAGACCCCAAGACTGACTAACGAAAAAGGACGACGGTGAATGTCTTGTGTCTTGTATGTATGTACTTCTCCAGAGGGGGGTCTATGAGGTGGCTGAGTCCGCCCCTACCGAAAACCCCCCGTTGACTAAGAAGGGTGCCTCGGGGCGACCTCAGTCCCTCGCCACATTCCCACGGAAATTGGTCGATCCTTTTGACTCTCTCTCCGTCGCTTCGTTGCCTTCCCTACTACCTGACCACCTATACGAGACGAGAAAACTCTGCCCGCACCTCTACGCCTCCTCCCTCCGCATCCGCGTTCCGTGCGCCAACCTCCGTGATTCTTTCGTGCACCGTTCAAGGGGCGAGGGGAGAGACAGACGCGGGTTTATCAGTCGATTGCCTTCAACCTCTATTTGGACCAGGAGAGTATACGTCGTCAACCAGTAGATAGTAAAAGTTTCATCAAAGAATCTTCATGGAGGCAAAGTGGTGCAGAGACAGGAAAAACATTTCCAAGCGTGAACACGTGATCCTATTATTTATAGATTCATTCGAAAAGTCACTTTTTACTGGTAACTTATGCCAATATTCCATCCACGATAAATAAGAAGCCTCACATAGCGACATAATATTTATCTCCAGTTAGAGATCAATTAAAATTATCGATAACAGACGACGTCCTCATATTTATATAAGAACTTAAAGAAGCATTTTGCTTTCGACTCAATCCAAACCTCCGTTCCATTTAATTTATAAAATTGCGAATCATCATAAAAGTAGACAATAATAATTGAATTGATAGGCTTGCGCGGATAACAATTATTCCACCGTAGTATGTGAAATATTTCTGGAGCCGAGCCAATATTACTTAAATTAATTAAATCAATTAAAATTAATACGTCTCATCGTTGAGTTCCTTCCTATTTCATTTCATTTTTTAATATTTACATGTTTCTAATTTTCAAGTCAATTCCTAATTCAAATTGTTTTTTACGTCCAGAGTGCTAAAATTCTCCCGCAGCTTCAAGTACTTCATTGTTAATAACAAACTTAATATTTTATTAATTCGAAATTTGATCACCCAGTTTCAATCAAATACCATCACGAGGCTTTAACAAGCAATAGGTATTTACGAACTTACCGCCTAAATTGATTATTTGTAAGGCCGAAACGCCTACCTTTCACCCACATACCTATATCCCAGAACAATTACGTGAGCAGAATTATATTTTAGTTGAAAACCTTTTCCACATTATTCAATACTTATAATTTAATTCTCTCATGAAAGGTTTCTTCACATCGCAAAAAATAAGACGTATGAGACATTTCACATACTCCTAACATTCGAAATCGTATCTTCACCACTAGGTACCAGTGAAATCAATGAGGGTTTTTTCAGGAATCTTATAGACTCTTACTTATTTTAATCTAAAGCACTTGAACTTAACGGTCACGAATTTGCGTCCATAATGGCGCTGAAAACTGGTTATTCATCGTAACTGGATATCTATAGGATGTAGGCTAATACAACCGTGACCCATCAGGGAGCTATTTAAAAATAGCAACCTTTAGTCAGCCAGCAATACACCAGCAATCAGACCCCCATTCACTGAATGACAAGATTGCTGGCGTTTGAAAATTTCCGCAATGAAACAGCTCTTCTCCCGATTTTCTCTGCCCTCGATTAGTCGTTCGGCTTCGCTCAGGGCTGGTTGTTTCCCGTCAGTTGAAATACATTTTCAGAGCGGTTCCTCGTCAAGTGGCTGATTTGACGTCACAAGCATTTACTCCCCATTTGCCGGAGTTTTCCCCGGGATCATTAAGCAATAACATCATTAGAGCCGAACCCCTCCGTCGAATTTAATGAGTGATAACAGCCTTGATGAAGTCTCTCACAATGAGAAAAGAAATGTTGGTCATATTTAATCGGCCGCTTTTGCTAAACCACTCCCGCAAATTGCTACTGGTTGCCTTGAAATGCTCAAAATAAACACAAAGTTGGGGCAAGTTCGGACTACCAATCGGATGAGGAGAGTTCTTGGAAAAAAATAGCTATTTCTCACGGATTCTTCAAGCAAAAATTCAATTCTCGGAGCGTGAAAATCGTAGGGAAGTGATTTTCTGAAGAATCAAGATCCCTCTATAAAAGTAAAACGCTGTAAACAGTTGAACATATACATACGTGGCATTTCTACGAACGTATAGAGTCAACTGAAAGCGATCGAGGGGAATGAGATAACATTTCTAAATAAAAATCGCGGCCATTAAGCAGTCGAAGTATTATAAGTATCAAACAGAAATTATCAATGTTAAACTGTACACCGTCTTATTAATTTATTGAGTCAAAAAAACATAATGTTACAAATGGAAAAAGGTAGTTGCGAGCTGATTATGCCGGCAATTATATACACATTTTCTTTTGTTTTTTTATCGTGATACAAAATATAGACTAGCAACAAATGACGATCATATTTTGTAGAACCACTAACCAAAACATAAAAAATATATCACTCAAAGATATAACTGAGCACTAACTATTACGGAAATGATGAAGTTACTGTTTTGTAATCGATTATTTTCCAAATGAAGGCAGAAGAAATGATTTCAGGATGTTTCCTGCCGCACCACCGAATAAATCAGGTTAATTAGCTCGTACATACAAATAAATTCAAATCAGTGCTCAGTCTAAAAATGATTAAATCCGTTACAATTGTGAAAAGTGAATCAGATATATTTAGCGCCCATTAAATGGCCTTCAATGAGACATAAAACGGAACTCTGAAGCACGTCGAGTCATTTTTGATACCAAAATTATGGCAGGCGATACCATTCAAATATCTGGTGAAAGGAACAACATACCACCCTTTATTCATTTCCATATTATGAATATAAAACAACAGAGGCAAGGAAGAAAACCGAGTGTTTAAGACTGCGAATGAAACAATAGACCACACATGATGGTAGGTTGCGCACGCCGGATGAAGGCATAAGATTTTTTAAAAATCATTACTCCTTTCAAACACGTAGGAAATTTCATATCGGCACGATTTCGGAGATTGCGAAACTCTATTTCCGTCCATTTTGTACTTTGGCTATTAAAAAGCTCTGGAAAAGTAATTGCATAACCATTCACCGTTTTCCATTAATCTATGTACGAAGGAATTTGCTCAACGGAACTATTCAGCGCAAAATTCTGAGGAATAGGATGTGCATTACAAGGTTTTTTCAAGCCTTTTTTATTGTAAGCTGTCTCTCGGAAAAAAAGATTAATGTATACCAACCATACGCTTGACCTAAGTCCACGAGAATCGGCCGAGAGCAGTTGGTCATGCTCACGATGTAGGTACAGACCTAAGGGTACATGCAAAGCCATCGATTCACTTGACAATGGGCAGTAGGGAGGAGAATCGAATACCCCTTGAAGTTGCGCTGATACACATGGAGGATTTTAAACAAACATAAGAACCTTAAGAAAAAATAGCAAACGAAAAGTGTACTGTATTTTATGAAGTACAGACGGATTATAAAAGCTCACCCAAGGCACGGCTTATAGAAGGTATACTCGAAACGATATAAATGCAAGAGAAATTAGAATTGATTCTTTATTACAGGGTAGGCTTTCAGAGAAAATAGTACGAATTTATTTTCGTAATACGGCATTTTTCTCGCAATTGACGAGGAGCTGTTGAACATTTAGCAATCTTTTGCGTAAGCCTAGTAAATTAGAGAATAGACGACTACAGTTCATAGCAATGAGACAAAAAAATTATCTTTGCCATTTCACACTCTATTACGTATAATTGATAATAAAAAAAAGCCCCAGTTCATATTGCCTACCAAAATAAGAATTATTGCCCGATACTTTATATTGGCCATAAGTCAGATGGACTATTATGTCAGGTATCTCTCAAAATAATTAATCTTCATGTGGTGTCACAAATAACAATAGTAGAACATGCACACGAGCAATTTTTCCTCGACATCACTATAAATATTTTAGAAGAAAACAAATTATAAATTTTTCCAAATAATAATCACAAGATACGCAAGGTAATTGGCATAATTTTTAGATCTTTCTAGATCGTTACCGGCCCTTGGACCGTCAAAGCGACATTGACGATAAGTTATGAGTGGGGTTCGTGAATAATATGGGCTTGTTAGAATGGAGATGAATGAAGAGGGGTGTAAACCACTACGTCACGCATGGTGTTTTTCACTTAAGAATACGTACTCTCACTCCCATATAGGAGTGCAGTGTATTAAAATTTAAGCTACCACTGCGCCAGAAGATGGGGTTGGTATGGTGGCAGCAGATCTAATTTCCCTTTCAGATGGCCCGCGTACAAATCCCGAAGTAGCCCAGCACTTCTAACTCTATCCGAAAGGACATTACGCTGCTACTTTAAGAGCAAGCTAATGTCGACAACTGGCTTCCCTCAACCCATTCTCCAACATTCCCGAAAATATTTTCCCTTAAATAATTCTCCCATCTACCCCCATGGTGCAAATGCCCTCAATCGCCGCTCGCCTTCCCTACGTGACGAACCCCAACGAAGGCGCTAAAAATAAAAATTAACGATAATCTCAGGGCTTTCCAGGTTTTCCGGGCCTAAATTTTTCATTTTTCCACGTGAAAATATCCGTTATTCGGTAAGTGCACAAAAAACAGCAACACACACAAACGCTTGTACCATGAGGGAATAAAGTTTAGCAACAAATGGACCGCCGCGGAGCGCCTCTAGAGGAAAGTAGGCTTCCTTTCTAATGACATAATACTCTTAGGTCTCTGTAAAGATGAGAGCTATGAATTACTCATACCAAATCTGAGGGGAAAATCTATTTCAATCTTTCTCAGCGTGAGCGTAAATAATAACAAATGCAAGTTCATTTTAGGTGCAAAATCAATTGCTAAACACCAAATAAGAGCTCCAAACAACATCCAGAAGTCCAGGTATGAACAAAGCCTTAAATGGTACTCCTGACACAGGAAAACAATAAGAGTTTGACTTGGAAAAGCAAATTTCTAAGCTAGTTTCTCATTAGCGATAGATTTCCAGGTTTTCCAGGCCAGTATCAATCCTTCCAGCCGATTATCAACCAATCGTGGCAGCGGTGTGATGTAGAGAATTGCCAGAAGTGAGTTGGCTGACTTAAGCTTCAACGCGTAAAGAGCCACATAATACGAACTCGAAAGATGAAACACCATCAGGATAGACTCTAAAGTCGTAAACTACAGACTTGGTGAGGTGGAAATCCTCAAGGTCCGTGGGGAAATGGGGGGACAAGGAAAGAAAATTCCGGAACGAAAATAAGGAGCGGTTGACTAAGTAAGGCAGAAGATATTGGCTCAGTAACACATCCATCCTAGGACCTAATTAGGAGACGCATCTCGGCGAGGCACGCGGGCAGAAGAGAGGAATGTTCACAGCGCGGCGGCGACGGTGGGACTGATGAGGCCAGGTGAAGTGGCGTGGCGACAACAGACTGGAAGGAACGAAGGAGGAAGAGAAGATGGAAGTAAATGAGAAAATCACGAGAAAAGATTGGAACGAGGCGTCCGATAGATTTGAAAATTAACCCTGCTAAAAGATTCCGAACTGTTCAGTACATCATGAAGAATTCCACGAAAACTGTCGTACTTTCAGAAGGACCAGCTTCTTTTCTTGGAACATGCTCCTATCTCATGCGCCAAAAAGAAGTTCCGGTAGAATATATTTTATATCCACAGAATCTTTTCCGTCATTCCTTTCGTGGGCTGTATCTTGTACGGGTGAAAAAAAAGCTGTGAACATGGTCAGTTACTAACGTCCTGTTTACGATTTCATAATGATGAACTCAATAATAAATTATAAATGAAGTAACTACTTCCCGCCTAAAAATAATAAATTAAAGGACATTCGGAAGTAATTTCGACATGATGCAATGAAAAACTTAGACGGAGAAAGCTAGGGAATCTCCTATTAATTACGTAAATGATTCACTAACTTACTTATTAATTGGAGATAGTCGTTAGACATGATTCAATGGTATTTTACATCAGATGTTGCAACAAACAACAACCGAAAAACAAACACATCCCTAGCCTGGGAGGTTAAAACCCTGCCCAGAGTGAATTCTAACTCGTCACCCTGATGTTATTAAGCAAGGACTTCGCCACATCGAAGTCAGTCTGAGAAAACATTTTTTTAAATAAAGAGAATTTCTTCACCGGAAAGGAGTACATTTTAGTTTTTCATTTATTTTCCACGTAAATCTCATTCTTTCAAGAGGTTGAATTGCATTTCGGTTTTGGTAGTGGGAAAATTACAGTTTTGAGATCATTTTCATTCTTACCGAAGTTCGGCGAAGATGTGACTATAAATGACTAATGACTCTCCGACTAGAAGACAAAGAGAAAAAATACACCTGGACGGTGAATCTTGTTGGTTTGGAACCTCCAAAAGTACCGCGAGAAACATGAATCATGGGTGGCGTATGTGTCCGCGCATCGGCACTGAATGCCAAATCTATATTGTCATATCACTTTCCAACTGAAACATTCTTCGCATCTTCATCTACCTTAAGTCAACGTCATATAGCGTAAATTTACCCAAACAAGAGAATGTAAGTACTAAGTACGTGAACCTCTATTCTGTATTAGTGTAGAAAGTTTTCAAATAATAGGAAAATTGACACCTTTTGACATTCAGGGATGCCAGTACTGGGAAAATATGCCCAAGAAATTTAATGTCACAAGAGGCCGCAATGTACTAAAGAAACCATAGGCAAAAAAATGAAATGCGTTAAAACAAATGAATGGACCACAAAAATATCAAATCGTTTAGTGCGACAACTTAACGATTTGAATAACAACATTATGGTACAATCATATTTTTCTTACCTAGTTCATAAAGTTTTACCGCGGAGTTATTCTACGCCGTAAGAATAGCACGGAAAGATCAAGAGAAACTATCTAAGCACAACAAATTGAGGAAGAATTCAAAGACTTATCATTGTGTTATCCTGGTTTTCAGTTAGGGTAGCCGATCCTAAGGAGAGATTCGTGAGATAAAACCTCGTGGGAATATCCACTATAAAGGGAAGTGAGGCGCAAGAACGAGATGAGAAAGATCGGAATATCCTCTAAGGTGAATGGGAGAGAGTGGGACGGACGATTCAAGGGTTAAAAGGTTTGGTTCCTGAAAAGGTGAACGGGACCCTGGATCTCCAAGTACATCTGGAATACCCTTTTTTTAAAGGGTCAACTTTCCGTCATCTTCTCCACCCTCCTGGCCGTCTCATGCCCGTCGCACGGTCGGGCCGTCGATTTAATCCAAAGGATGCACATACCCTTCCTTTCACCTCCGAAAAGATGGATAGGTGCGATTGAACATGTCCGATTTTCACGGAACCATCCGACCTCGAAGCGAATCTAACGCGAAGTGATTGAAATATTATTCGCATTGTGAAGGAATTGCAAGAGGGCACACTCGACAGTAAAGCGGGTTGGTTCTAACGTGAAAAAGTATAGCAACGAAAGAATAAAAGTAACGGCTGGCTTGGTCCAAAGTATAGATTCCTCAGTCATTGATCCCGAAGATCTAATTTCACAAAGGACAATTTAACTTCCACTTATCATAGTCACCATTGACATTCTACGAAAAGAGTAAAAACTTCATCCCCAGCGGGGATGCACTTCCCCTGGTTATCCGAAAATGATATCTACGAGCGGCGTTTTAAAATTGATGCATTATAACCAGACTAGCTCATGCATAGCATAAATAGTAGTACCTAACTAAAATGTACTGGTTATTTAATGATAATCTGATGTAAGGGGTGAGAAAAACAAAAGTAGTTTTAATTTAGTTAAAAGTTCTAATTTTAGACTGAGGTCAACTTCACTTGAATGGAAAATATGCACAATCAGGAAGAAATCTGTGTGTCATTTTCTTTCAACTCGCAATTTGAAAAAAGTAAACAATATAATAAATACCCCCACCCACGACGTTCCACCCCGGATGTGCTAACTGGCTGCAACGATGGTCACCGGTTTTCGCTGTATAACTGAATTAAAGTAATGGGATACGGCTGGATGGTAAAATGGTGAATTATTAGTGAATCTCAACGAACTTACGAACCAATCGCTGAAGACCCAGTCTCCGTTAGGCAGATAGCAAATACAAAACGACAATTGCTCTCCATACAATTTTCAAACTATGTAAACTATTACATAGACTCCCACTCAAATTCTGGAGTAAAGAAAAATTAGCAAAAAAAACTTCAACGGAGTAGCACGCTGATGATCTAGATGAGCATTTGTTTTTATCAATAGAATCCTCACGTTTCTCCCCCGAAACTGCAAATTGTTTTATTTTCAATTCAGAATCATTCAAATTATTTAGCTAACTGTTTCAATAGCAATAAGGGTGTAATTCATTAATAAAACAAATACTATTACAATAAGTTAACCCGCTATATACGAGCGAGACAAATTTGTTACGTTTCAAAATTTTTGAAATATCTGCTTTCTAAGAGGCTTTTCCAGTTAGTTACTGCGCTAGACAAAACTGTAACGCTTCGGATTAAGTGTGTGGAAAGTTGCGTCTCGTTCAGAGGTTTGTCAAACAATTTGAATAGATGAATGTGTGACGCTATTCACTGACGATGGCGCGCATTGGGGACCTCAGAAATAAATAGTTTCTGCTGTCATATGAAGAAAAATTGGGCAAGTTTAAAAAAGGTACGTTATGGAGGCAATTTTAAAGTATACCTCTCTTGTGTCGATATTATTATGTAAAGTATTGATTTAAATTAACAATATACAATACAAATACATTCAATTTCAAAATAAATGTTATTATCAAATAAATTGCAATTTTTCAATGCTTCAATAGCACTTTTTAAAACTATTTTAGTAGCAGTATTTTTTCATGCTGATGTTTCATAATTCTGTCCATAGAGGGCTAATTTTCTTATACCGGACGAGTATTATCGGATTGTTGCCATCACACTCCACGCTTTACGGTAATAGAGAGGGAAATAATGCCCAACTGAGACAAATTGAATAGGTAAACAAGACGCGACTTACGAGAGAGACCAGATGGATTGAGGTTCGAGAGTAGAACGAGAGGAATGGTCAGTTGAGAGGGAGAGGGGCAAAGTTGTGTGTGCACAGTGGGAGACGGGAACGGGAGAGGTCGGCTAATATTAGCCCCCTTGTCGCTCCATGGGATGCTGCATCCTTCGGACTACGAACACTCGTCTCAACCGGTTCGGGTTCAAATCCCGTTTAGGTAAACGCTCTCCCCTTGACTTCCCCGTCCCCCACCACCCTCCACCTTGAGAAACCGAGGGGTTCTTAAATGGACAACTTATAATCAACAAGTCATCGCCACGCGTGCAAGTGACTGCGACTCAAGCACATGCAATTCGTGGCGGAATGAATAAATATGCTGCCGGTGCGGACTGATCGCGCCTTCAGAATTTTTTGACTCACCTACGCACATTGTTTTGTTCATTGTATCTGTCCAAGTAAATAGGTACTTACATATTTTTTAGGGGTATCACTCACACCATTGAAGTGTTCGCAAGTGACTTCTGGAGACCATGTTAAACCGTCAAAAATTTTCACATGGGATTTATTGCCAGAAAGTGAATGATTACAGAAAATATCGAGGCTTCTGAGGTTTTCAAGATGCAGCCAAACACGTTAATTCCACCTTGAGAATTATATAACTTTTATAAATATAATGCCCCAGTGTAAAACATTAATGCCAAATGATTTGATCGTCAAATTATTTCTACCCAACCATCAGAGCGAGGGACATTTTTCCAAACTCGGAAAGGAATATTATCATTTGTCTTCTTTAATAGGGGTCCGTTAATATCAAATCGGTAGTCTTTCCTTAATGCCTTGAAAATTTATATAGCCTTGGTCATCAATCAAAATGGAAACCCAAAACTTGGATTTTTAATTTCGTCCTCGATAAGATGGATTAGCCCCGATAAAGATCGACTCATTTGTAAAATATAGGGAACAAAATCGGACAACATTCAGATTTTCATTTCCTCTGATTTCTTTCTCTTCGAATAATAGTTCAATAAGCTGATTTTACTTTTATATCATTATTATGTATTGCTGTTTCATCAGTAAGATGATTTTGCTAATAATGCTTTACAAATTATTCAACAGTTCTTAGAAATAAAGTTGAATTAGGTCAATTAAATCGGTGGAGTTGATTAAATTCCCCTGCGCTCTTAGAGAAAACACGAAGAGCAAAGTATGGAAGAAGAACAAAAAGTTTTCAGCTGTTCCTATTGAAGGATCTAAAAATGCATTTCCTAATGAAGTCAACTGTAGGATGAAAAAGGTAGTTTCTTATAAGACCAGTGAATTTTCACAAAGTTTTTCTCTTCTGTACATCTAAAAAGAGGCCACCAACTGCCTTTATTTAAGAATAAAACTATATTACTTTGCCTAGATAATAGTATTAGATCATTCTTTAATTAAACATTTTCCTCCACCACTTCTTTCCTCTAGAACAGAAATAGGATTTAAACATACGTGCATAGTGTGTAAGGTGTCCAAATAAAAAATGCCTCATCAAGTAACGTAACACGAGCTCTACACTCACTTTAAACAAGCTATTTGCTAAGAGCACTACCGGTCAGAGAGTTTACTTCGTCCTTTAGGGCTAGCATGAAGATTTACATCCACCCAGATAGCCGGCTGAAAGTCCGAGATCTAAATCGCACATTACTATTTTCGTCCAATCGTCATCGAGATAATTTTTTAGCTTAATCGGGCGTAACGGCGGACGACCGACGCGATTCCTTCCCTGGCAAGAATCGATAACGTTTCTCGATGAGAAAGAAGGGGTTATATCGGGGAAGACCACGGGATCGTGGTGGAATGAGGGAGCAAAGTCTGCCACCGTTCGACAGGGCACCTATCACAGCTATCTAGCCAGTAGCTGCCGATTCCAGCCAAGTTTAAGTCATTAAAGGGACAAAAGACAGCGGGAAATCATTAAATGAAAATCTATAAAAGGTCATTAAATGAAAAGCTAAAAATATTACAAAATCCTTCTCGCTATTCGTGGCTTACCCTCTTTCCATCAGAGATGCCAAAGGCAATAGATCGAATTTCCTGCTTGAAGGGGAATTTTTGCTGTGGATAATTTCGAGAATCTGTGGAAACATTAGAGCAGGTTTTTCTGAAGGAGACGTATGCGAAATTTATTAGTGTTCAGAGTTCATTCAACCATGTTTGAAACACACCTCTTCAAGCTAATCAGGTTTTCAGACTCCTAATCACTATTTCCTCAAGCAAAAATTCACCAAAAACTGAAATTCGCGATTGGAGCGGCCAAAGATAGCAAGAACACTTATTATATCCACTTTAAAGTATTTAAATTGAAGCGACCACATAGCAACATGTATAAATATACCATGGCGAAGGAAAACATTTTCGTTGGATATTTCACGTGGTAGCCACATTATTTGCTTTCGGTCCTAAAATGCCGCAGCTCAAAAGTCTTACTCTAACGTCTACTTTGAAGTTAATGACATGTTCGTATCCAATTCCGAAGATACGTGACTTTTTAGCAAACTTTTCACTTCGAAAAAAACAACTGACAACCTCCATGATGAGCTTGGTTAACTCCATAAACAATGACAGGCTATATTTTTTCACTGCATGTCCTCCTTATCCCATACACCCAAAAAGTCGTCATCGCCATATGATTATGGGAATATTCCATTGATTGAGTAGTTGTAATAGCTGGAGCACTAGATTTCCGTACCGAGTTCTGGGCTAAAATCCCATAACTGGTGGATATTTTTCAGCGTGATTCCAATCTGGTATCTGGTCAAAGGCGCATAAAGGCTTATTAACGTTTTTACCATAAATTTACAACGTTTGCAAAAAATATGATACGATGCACACGTGATGATGTTTATCCATCATAAACCAGGTTGGGTGCCTCCATACGGAGGTAAAAGTTTGTCTACAATACATCATTAATGATGGCATTCGATGGAGACAAACGATAAGGTTGGAATGAGTTGCAGAGGCAAGTATCAGTTGAAGAGTGGGGTGAGAAGGATACTAAAGTATAAGCGAGGGAGGCCTCGGAGAAGAATAGGAAATTTGGACGGCAAAAAGGAAGGCAAAGTTAAGCTGTTTAAGTTAAAAAAGGTTAAAAAAAATGAGGTTGTGGATATCGTAGGTAGGAAAATATCTAGAGAAAATGGTATCTTTACTTGGGAAACTTAGAGAAGATGAAGTGAACAGAGAAGGAAAAGCCAGAACGGACAATGGGCCTATCATTTTATTGGGTAGAATACCTTGATGAAAAAGTCACGGTTGGAGAGGCAATGAGGAGGCAGGGATAGGAGAGACCGGAAGGACTGGGCGACGCGTGGAGTGGGCTCCCGGAGGCCTTCGGGGGTCGAGTGTGGTAGAGTGCAGAGGATGGGGCGCATAGGTACACGAACTATCGGGAGACAAGCAGAACGCACGGCAGCGAGTGACGATAATCGACCCTTTTAGCACGTTTCCTTGAAAAGAACTCGTTTAATTCTAGTTTCATCCGCTCGCCGCACCTCCTCTACGACTCACCACAGCTAAAAAAAATATAGATGTCTCGGCGATACAAAACTAGGCCGGGTACCGTAGGTATGCCGTAGTAGGCCTTCATATTTCTCTTAAACTAGTCCGAGGTAGTGGTCAGCAATGTATAGCCATCTATCGTTGAGCGATTTCAATGGTAGATGGAAAGAGGTCAACGATATGGTTTATATGTAGCCGAAAACTATTGACAGCTTCATCCTTATATTATTCATTAGAGAGCATATATTCTGAGAAAGAATTTAGCGCCTTAATTTAATTAAAGTCTCGCCACTTGATTTGTGGGTATTTAATAAAAAAAACGGAAAAAAAACTTCCAAAATGATGGAAATAAGCAGTAATTACTTATAATACACTAAATATTCATTACAGCCTTGGTTTCACAGCCTTGTGTAAATGGCTACCGTAAGGTGTTCCGTAAGGTTTCCTATTGATATCTAAATGGTGTAAAGTACATTTCCCTTGCGTGTCGCTTCCACATCGTTAAGTCTAATCCTCTTATTTTGTAAATTGTCGAGATTTAACCAGAAAGGATCTTAAAAACTTGTTAATTAAATGGCTGTTATCGAGTTGATGGGACCAAAATCCGACTATACCTCTTCTGGCATAGAACGAAGATATCGGTCATTTAAACGACAACAATCGAAACCTATAGCCGCTAAATATCGATGTGAAATATTGCCATAAAAAACCTATAGATTATTGTCAAACTTCGGTGGATACAACCCATTTCCCCTGTGAGGCAACTCTCGGCCAAATCGGGGTCACCAAACTCTCCCAGGCCTCCTGATAGAATCGCTGACAATCAAGCCGGGCTCCGCGATTATTCCAAAGTATCCCGTTAATTAAACTCTATCGCTTGAAGTGACAAGCAATAAAGTTTGATAAAACTCAAGATCGTTACCGTGGTCGCGTCGCGAAGCAACCTTGGAAACAGCCTGTGTAGGAAATGGTTTAATGGTCTATTCACCCGATTTCGGAGCACAACTTGTTCCCATCAGTGGAGCGATCGATTATTCTTATCACAATGACGGTGTAGCCTCAAATTAAAGGTAAAAATTGTAAGATACCATACACCATGGTCCGAGGTACATATCCGAATAATTTCCCTACACTCCCTTGATTTAATCCCCAACTGTAGACATCCACGGGCAAAAGATCTGGCAATTTCGTTGCATGATCGTTAATTTCATTAATGAATAGTAAGGCTAAATAGCTCTCCAAGTTCAGTAGAGCAACCGTCGAATAGGAAATGAAACTCGAGCTCCTTTCCCCGTTCCAATTGTACCTTCTGACACAAACTAATACACTAATTCATTAAGCATCAAAAGATCACAGCTTGCATCTGCCTCATTGAATAGCTACTTCTACTAAATTGCATGAGATAAGGGAGAAAATAATCATTACCTATTTCCTGTTCGTTGCTCAAATCACTTCCTCGGAAAAGCAGCAAACTAAATTGAAGCAATGGCACCACCATGAAAAATAAAATCCGGATTCTTCAACCCCACCGCTGCTGAGCGGAGAAAAATATTGCACCCAGTTTAAATTTACTGCCCCGCGAAGAGAATAGGACCTGATCGACTGACAAAATGAATGGATTCGCGAGGGATGCCCTTCGTCACAACGGCAGAAGCACACACGTTCGCCGGACAGAGACACAGAAACACTGGGACGAAGAATGGGGCGAAAGGACTCTCGAACTCAAGACCCTTCGAGCCCTCTGCGTCGGGTCGTAAATCGGACCTGGGGTCGAGAGGCTCTCTCCCTCTCTTTCAAATTGGTTTGCCCCCCAGAGTGAAATGTGGCGGGCGGAAGAAGAGGAAAGGGGGGAGGGATTTATTCATTCGGGGAATCCTCCATCGCGAGGAGAGATGGAGGGAAGAGGAGGGGCAGAGCGGAAAGGGAAAGCATTTTTAGGAGTTTGGTGGCAGGGAGAGAAATGGGTAGCAGGGAGAGTAAAAGTTGAGTGAAATAAGTTGGAAGACACCAGAGGAAGAGATGGATTTATGAGAGTGGGTAGAGGAATTGCGGTTGAGACATGAGGTAGGGACCCAATACGGCGCAAAGAGGCAGGAGAAAAATGTATAAAATAATGCTAACAATTAGAGTGCACTGTATACTTCTGAAAAGATTGCATTGTTCAAAATACAAGATGACTCTATTTTCATTATATTGAGCAAGCAAATATATAAGGTAATAAAGCCATTCGCGAAGACAGACGAAATACTATCAAACTCTAATGAGGACAGAACATGGAAATCTTACAAATACGTATAATCCAAATAGTTAGAAACAGAGAAATACGATACGGAAGAGCACAAATCAATAGCAGGTAACGGCATTTAGCGATATATCGTGGAAGGAAGTCTACTCTTATGTATTTGACCTTGCACTTTTTCACAAAACCTATTCAAGCGACTGTCAGTCTCTATCCGATCTCAGTTTCTTCATAAGGGAAAAAATTGGACACAAAATGGAGATAAGTTGAATTCTATAATTTTCAATCGGAACTTTTCCACTGAATCACACGTAATTTTCTATCACATAATTGCAACACAACATTTCCATACGACTTACGTCATTTAAGTGGCATTGATATTCATTTCTCGAATTGAATGGTCATTCGTTTATCTGGTCGAAGGACTGGTCATGTTGCTGACGGATAAAAGGGGCTCTGACTAACTTACTAAGCTAATACTAACCACCCCCAGCAGGCAGTGAGAAATCAAAGTGAGGCTAGTGGGCTTACCATCGCAGGAAACAGAAACTGGAAGTCAAGATTGAGAAAAAGGAGAATGGCCAGGAACATGGTACACGCCCGAGAATAATACAAATTCTGTATTGGAGTAAAACTCTGAAGAACCAGGAGAAAATTTAACCATTTTCATGACAATTTAAACTCACTACAATAAGCAAGCTAACACAAATATTATAGCAAGAGAAATAATCACCTTAAGTGTAAAAACTGCTTTATTTATAGCACAATTCAAAACGCGCGCAGCCTTGATAGCATCAAAAACCTGACGGTGAAGTATTTATACCAAGGAAACACATATTCATTGATAGACCCACGAAAGTCTACAGATAAGTTAGAGGAAGTTTTGGGTAGGGTGATTTTCTTTGTTTGCGAAATAGTTAGGCCTCAAAGAGCATGGGGACATTGTCATCAAGATAACTCCTTGCAGTTTCAATCACCACCAAATCTCAACCAATCTGGTTTTCAATTTCGTAGCTCAACAAAAAATGGAACCCCGTAGAAAAAAATGCGAGGGTTTTGAAATGGGCCACTCAATATAATAGTGCAAGTTAATTTCTTCAAGCATGCTCGACTAACATTATCAAAATCCAAGTAAATGATGGTTGAACTGTCGAAACCAATACCGAAGAAAATAGCACAATTGAGGAACATAAATAGTTATTTCGCGAGCATGACTTTTATCAAACAGTTTCACAAAGTGACCCATGGCACCTTTGTTTTTGGGCGAAGAGTAAGTAGATTAGTATCAGAAAATCGTAATCTCACCAATGCGTAAGCAACCCCCGGAGGATGGAGCGACAACAACACCTAGCAAGGGAAAAGGGATATGGGAATGGGAGTGCCCAGGAATAGAGAACAGGAGTGCGCACGATAGTGGACATGATATACTTCCGACCCGAGGCATACCGTGGGATAACAAAAAACTACCGGAGGAGTAAAGTAGGATAAATGTTGGGGGGGGGGGCGAGGGAGGAGGAATGTCAGTGAACGATCCCCGGACACCGCCGGTGACTCGCGGGGGTAACTCCGGGCGAGTTCCGATTGCAAACGGAATAAAAACCGACGATATGAAATATGGCGGGAGGAAAAGGGTGTGCGCAAGAGGGGAAACGTAGGAGGGGGCCGAGTTGCGCGGGGCAAGGGCACTCAACAGGTCGACCACATGTGCGTTCACGCAGCAAGAGAGAGAGACAGAGTATCCGCAGCCCATGTAGCGAGTCAGAGAAAGAGAGAATGAGAGAAGGAAGTCGGGGAAAGACACATTGCTCCTCGAGAGGTAATAAATATCGCTTTAAAATGTAATTTCCTCCAGCGCCGCAAAAAGAGTCGGACCGGACCGGGATTCGGAGGGGGATGCGCGGGGGCGGGTGGTCGGAGAGACGTCGTAAGGGAAGAGGCAGGGAGAGAGAGAGAGAGAGAGAGATGGCCAGCGGTCGAAGAGGAGGGACGACAGGGAGGGAGCCCAGGGGACGTCCATCGTGTTCAACGCTTCGGAACATGGGACGGCTTCCGAACGATCACTGCCTCCTCCCTTGATCCTCGAGGAGTAGGCACGAGTGAAATTTCCCGCAGCAGTAGCCCTGATTTCATCCTCGGATCGTTTCCCTCTTCGTCATAATCATCCAAATATTGATACGTGGTAGCCACTACATTTTCTTCGCAGTCAATTGCTTTTCCTATTCAGAGGTGAAGAGAGTGATGTCCAACAATCAACCAATACAAGCAATGATACTATCAAAACAAAATACAACACTGATAACGTGTTAAAACAATTGAAGTGATGTACCCTAAAATCAAGGAGATGGTGAAAAAAACGAAGTGTAGCGAAGTGATGTGTTTAAAGTGGTACACTATCACTCTGCAGGCCAATTAAAAAGCCCAAAGAAACGGAATCAACAAAATATAACGACAATATTACTCTAGATTTCTAAAGGGATAATGAAAAGACTAACAAAAATGGGTTGATATATTGATGGAATGCTTGGATGGAATGGATGGAACGTCACCAAAATTATACAGGCAAAGTAACAAAGAGTACACGAGAGGATCGCCACATTATGATTGTCCAAGAGAGAGTTGCGGATAATCGCAAAGCAGGGACAAATGCTTCCGAGGTAAAGAAGCATTGATGATAAATCTAACAAAAGGCAGTTAATGGAGTTTGAGACCCTGCCAAAGAGGCGTACGAGAATTATCTGCGTTCTGAGTGTTACAAAAAAAGTAAGAATTGAAAAAAACCGAAGATAGATTCTCAAAAGATGTATCGCAACCCCAACAAGGATTATAGAGGGTTACATTTTCCCATGACCGACTCTAACACTAAATCCCAGCTAATTATACACTTCTCACAGCATGCAATGCAATAAGCAATTACGAAAGTTTTGAATATAATGAATAATTTATGAATAACATTTAACCGAAATAAAAAGAAATCGAGAGTAACGGCTAACCTTGGCACTGACACCTTGCAAAAAAACCTAGACAATAAAAAAATACCATCTTGAAAAATGTCATGTCATACTGCAGTTGCAGAGCTCGAATCCAAGAAACACACACTTGCACCGCCAGCCGTGCCAATTTCCTAACTACGGAGATGATATTGAATGACTCTGAAACAGGGACATTAAGTAGAGAGGATGATAGTACACTAGAGGTGTTCCAGATTCGAGTTTGAAGTGGGAAGAAAAAAGATGCATGGGAAGGAAAGGTAGAAATAATAGGCATGGTAGGAGAGGAAAGGAAACTGCTGGAGGGGATCAGGTGGAGACAAAGCAGGTGAACGCAGCAGGTATTAAGGTCAAAAAGGAGACGATACACGGGAGAACGCCTGGTAAACCCTCGTTTCCTCGGAAACATTCTACCATGGATATATTTGCTCCCATAACCTACCTGTATTCCATATAGCTACTTCATACTTAGGAAATTCACTAGGATTATTACATAGCATAACCAGCATTGCGCGATTTTCAATCCGAAATAAAAAGGACGAAGTCACGACTTCTAGCATAAAGCAATATCATGTTAAATCATTTTCATCATCATTACTACATTTAATCCATCGCCTTTCTACTAGCTACCTTCTTCTACCTACAGCTGTACACCATGCGAGGATAATAGAAATTTCAAAACAACGTTTCTCATTTGAGTACCAGGTGATACCCCAACGCTTTCTGCGATTCGACTGTTTTCCTACCATTCCATCTGACCAGAATTTTGCCGTACTAGCGTTCTTATAACAAAATACCACCCATACTGACAAATATGAGGTTAGACAAAACCCAACTAAAATTAAATATTATGGTTGGCGGATTCAAGTGTTTTCAGTCCAAATATTAATCGCACACAGAGCACTGATAATACGAATTTTTGTAGCGAAACAAAACCTAAGAAGTGTGAGGAACTAAAGGAGAAAATTGTGAAGGAAAAAGCGATGGATGGTGATATGGAAAGCCCCAAAAATTTTCAATTATATCTGGAATAAGAGTGCCACAGTGGTTTTAACCTCTTGGACAGTGGCGAAAAGCGCACATATCCGAGGACCTATTTGGTGTCATGTTAAGTACAGGTAACTTGTGAGAACTCTCGTTATTTTTATCCTGAAAGTTGCATTGGAAATGGAAACCAGTGAAGCTAAATTGGTTAGAGATTGGCACAAAAGCGTTATCAGAGGATCTGAGTTTCAATTTCCAGTCCAGAAGGATATTTCCTCCTCTTCAAAATGCATATTATCGCATTAAGTATAAAGTGCGAGATTTCGTAACTTACGCGCTATTCCACAAAGTTTACCGCCACGATTCATACCCTGGTACTCGAATTAAATTGACAATCGCTCATTTAGAAATGCCATGATATTTCGAGGAAGGGATGAATGTGCATTCCCACACCTGGTTTTACTTTCTACGTTTAAGGTTTCCTTGCTAATCAACATCACTTGGTTTTTTCTTGAAACCACTGTGGTGAAAAATAAAAGAAGAATTGGAAATAATAGAGCCATCCTTTCGAAAACAAACGTCTTCACATAAAAGATTTCCGCTATGTTTAATTACGATCAGAAATAGTAATAGTCTTACGTCAAGCGGACATATCTTAAATCGGTTAAATTCTCAGTTTTGATTCCGAAAAAAACTTCATTTCCTCCACGTTATGATCTCGAAATCCCACACATCACCTCGTCATTACCGCCCCCCATTTATACGTTACGTCCACGATCTCGAGCGACGCTTTCAATTCCCGACGCGCATCTGTACAACGCATTTCCTCCTCTCTCTCTCCCACCGAGTCGATGAAATCCTACCCACACCCCTCAACAGCATTCCATATCCAACAGTCCCATACCCTTAAGGTCCCCACTCCACTGAACTTATCCCTTCCCAGCGACCCCTGATATCAATCACACACGACCACGAATCGACCGCAATTCCTCCGATGATGTTTCTCCCTCCCCCACACCAGCACCACACAGCAACGACGTTTGAGAAATGGCGCTATCCGATTCGCCTTTCCCGGGGGGGAGGGGGGGTGAGAGGAAGGGAGGAAGTGAGAGTGGGGGATAGCGCACACACCCCCCTTCGTACACCCTCTCCACACACACTCTCTCTCACACACACACACCCATCCCATCATCCATCTGCGATACACCCCCCGCCAAACACACCCCGGACATTTCCCACTCCCCTTCCTCCAACAGCGCACATCCTCCGCCAATTGTTCCTCCACCTCTCCCCGTTAATCGCCCTGTTAACGCCACCGTGGGGTGGATGTGTGGAGGTTATGGAAGCGGGAAAGAATCGAAATTGGATTTAACGACCCGTCTGCGTCGTGTGTGTCGGATCCCGCGGAATGTCGGAGACGTAGTGGTGAGGGATTTCGACGGGGCGGGGGTTGATGGGATACATATACTATATATGGCGCCCGGGAGGAGAGGTGTAGGTTAGGAAATAGGTGGGGGAGGGCTGGGTTACGGATTACGAATTAAGGCACAGGAGAGGGAAAGCGGGAACGATGGAAAGACTTTTTGGGTTGAGTGTCCACCTCGATTGGGAGTGGGGTAGTAGTGGCGTTTATTTATCAGCGAGCACGATTTAGGCGCCCCTATGGGAACGCGTGAGAAACGGCGATAATGCCCGATGGCGGAGTGCGACACGGTCGCGGGGACCCGGTATATATATTTTTTATTTCCGACGTGCGATCGATGTCCTCCAGGACGGGCGGTGTGAAAATAATAATGACGATAAAGAATGAAAAAATAATAAGTTTTTTAAGAGGAAATAACCGAAAAAATACAGGGGGCAGGGGAAGAACACGAGGGTCAAAAAAAGAAATATAAATACATTTATGTATAAAAAAGAGAAAAAAAGAGGGTGTCCATCGTGGCCCCCGGGAGATGTGGACGACCTCACAAGCCCCATTCGATTTCGATTTTACCGCGAAATAAAATGAGCCAAGTCCGCCGTTAAATGGGATTTCGAAAAAAAATAAATTTTCAAAAAGGGCGAAAAAAAAATAATAAGAAGAATTTCGTATGACCGCGGAACGGCTCAATTAATGGAAATCGAAAAAAAACTCAGGCCGCCATTTAAATGTTTGTTTTAATTTACTGTTAACGAGCCGCGGGTAGATGAAAAAAAGCTTTGGATGACGGGAGCACGGTGGGAAACCAGTGCTAATAAACAAAGGCGCGGGCCGGTAAACAAGTGGGCCTTTTAATTGGTGGTCCAAGTTGAATAGGACCGTGTTTTTATTCATGATAAACGCTTTTAGATCAGTAATTACAGCCGAGGTAAATGCCATAACCGACTCGTAAGTGGGTAAAATACAACATGCGATGAGGTGCAATCCGATGCTCCGCAACAATAGGTACTAATTGCCAATCTAAGATCGCAATTCCCCAATTTTTTGGCCTCTTTGCTCAGGTTGGAACTCCTTTACAAGGGAATATTCATACAATCAATAAGCTCGAAAAAATTTAGTGTTAGTAAAGAAAAGTACAGAGGGTCTTTCGATTTGTGTATCAGAATGTATTATTAATCACTTATGTTATTGCGAATAGAAAATGTTTTTATTCAAAAATAATTTAGCGATTAAACAGACGCATCATGAATATATCAACTCTAGGTATCTTTTCAAGTAACAAGAGATTGATGAGTCGATAGCGCCCAGCTTTCAAATTACTTGGAACTTAATAAATTCAATAGAACAAAGAATTACACTGATACTACATTCCCAAGTATTCTAGAATGCGGCTGTAGCGAATAAACGGAGTATATTGAATAATAAACCGTCACTATACAACAATGTATTCATACATATAATACAGGTGTAGTACCTGTAGTACCGTTATTGCTGAAGAAATAGAGCGATAAATTTCGCAAATATTAGGCACGGATAACACAAGCTTAACTGAAAGCAAACGCTTTATTACTGGTGCGTAGAAATCATTAAGGAACTTGAAAGAGATCAAACCACACATAAAAAATACTTAATATCGTAAGCCTACAGTTATGACTCGTGATTCCCATCATCTGGGGTTTTTCACGCATCATGTAACTTATTAGTTCATTCCTAACGTCCATGCCCGAGCCAAAATTTCGAAGTATAGTCCTCTCGTCCGAGTTTTTTGCCAAGCCCATTATGATGGCTTAACCACAGAAATGCAAGGTAATCTTTAATTCAACGACTAATATGACAGATAGGAACGAAATTTACAAAGGGATCACTCCAAGGAGGCTAAAATTATCGTACAGACTTTGAGTGACTTTATCCGCGATGACTCATTTGCTTCGAATTTCAACGCAGACCGAGAATAGGTAGTCATTGGGCTAGTCAGAAAATCTCCTCGGTATCTCACACAGGGCATCATCTTGTGGATCGTGGCCGATAGCGGGCACAGCCAGCAGCCGAGGCTCTTAATCGAAGCGACCGACTGTGGGGGCGAGAGATCTCAAATGGGGCTCATTTGCGCGGCCGCGTCGTCAAAACGACCGACAATGTCTGCCGTCCCTCATTCGGAGACACTCCGCATGAGGAAGCCTTCGGGAAATATTCGCTCCTCTCCGCTTTCGGCCCCAGCACTGACTGCCTCATCGCTTCAACTTCACACTCTTCGACTGAATTAAACGACCCATTAGCGCCTCTGCGGCAAGCCAAAGGCTAAACCAGAAGCTCACCTTTTCAGCGGCGCCATTATTCATTCGCGCTATCTTAATTCCTCACTCCTCTTGCTCTGCCCGGTCTGTCGTTCTCCTTCCGCATCATTATTATACATCTTTCCCTACTGTTATACCGAAGTCTCGGCTCATCATTCCTATCTTCCGGAGTTACCTGACCAGCGAGTAAAGAAAACGCTATCAACGTAATGTCCCCATGGTTTCATTGTGCGGCGAAGTTTACGACAACACCGCTAGCGTTTAATTCACCAGCTTTCCAAGGCCTCGCAGATAAATGCAAAGCAAGCCTGGTCTTTCGATAAGAATTACGGTCAGCAGCCTGACAGCTCCAATCCGATGCTTTCCTCCGAGTGCAACGATCGGGAAAAATAACGAGGAAACTTCCGTAAACGGTCAAAGATAGAGCACATTTCCCAAGGTCTTACTTCTAGCTGATATTCGTAGTCATTGCAGCACAATTATTTCATGATTAACATGTTTTGATGGAACACGAGAGTTTCAAGGTAGTGGTAAATTAAAGGCTTTCATGTAAGCTTCACTGGTACTATCTGTAGTGATATAGCCACTACAAATTCAACTTCAAATGAATTGAGAAATTGAAAGCTAGCATGAAATCTATGAATTTCGATATAAAAATGGAACGTCGACTTTCCTTATTCTGTTAAGGTATTCACTTTCTTATAAAAGCAAACTCAAAATTTTCACAGGTGTACAAACGCAATGGACTCATCTTTTAAATTTTGGCTCTTAGGCTCAAGTGTTTCTGATTGATAGCTGAACAAGACCAAGCAATATTTTAAATTTCATTCAGCAACTAACTATTCGAATGCTAAAGATAAATCAAATTCTGTTTCAATACAATTTAAAGGGTAATCTACAGCCAGGTCTCGCAGTGTTAGATCATTCCCTTCAAAATCCTCCCGACTTCTTGAGGGTTTTGAACAGCCAACCCATCCGTTTCCTCAACATCTCGTCCTCTCATCTTTCAGCTGCTCTTCCGCGAAAGATGTCTCCAATATCCACTAAGCTCTCGCCATCGCATTTGACCTCCTCTTACTTCTCATGGAACCTGGCACAAATATACATAATGATACAAGTTTCAAATAAACATAAATCAATACAAACATTCGGATGACAAGTTTCAACTAGAAACTGAGTTTAACTGAATCGGGCAAATTGCAGAGAAACAGCATTTTGATGATACAATAAAAACTAAATATTGCTTTTTGAACCTTTTCAATGGCACAAGGCGTGCCGAAGTCACAAAAGCATCATAAAGAAGGCACAAGGTAAATAAGCTATGCAATAAATCAGTGCAATCAGATGTATACCCTTGTACTCGATGATAACGATGATGCGTAGTAATGTCATGTAATGTCAGTGGACAGTATCAAGTTTTTATTTCCTAAGTTCATATTCACAGATGATGTTTCTGCACCTCAGTAGTAGAAAATAAAATAACAAGATATTTCGGGAGATGCACTCTTGAAGATACATCTTCCAGAAACCGCACCTTTAATGATTAAAACAGAAAGAGGGAGGCAGTAGTCTAATAACGAAGCACAGGTACCTTCCTCCTTTCCATATTTTACCATTCCTACCATTCATAGATTATGTCCAAACACTTCCCGCCACTCACTTTTGAAGGTGCACATAGGGCGGTATGGGTAGCAGGTTGTGTTGACGTAATGGAACGGACTTGAACGTCCCTCATCCTCCGTTCCACCACACAGTCCTTCGCATAGCGTGAGGTGGCGACACGCCGGCCCTTCTTTCATTCCGGGAGCGGACCATTCGTCTTTATCTGTCTCCCTACCGCATTTACTCCCGTAATTGCCTCACTTTTATTCGGACGATTTATCACAGCATAGCAAGCATTCAGCCGCGTGTGATTTTCCCGAAGGATGGGAGAATCGTTTATATCCAGAGCGAAATCGCGACGATAAAGCAACTTTTAAAACTTGGCTGATATTCCGTAGCGACATTTCGAAGAGGATGCATAACAGCCTCTCCATTCCACTCCCGCTGGAAACTTGAATTATTTTGCGATCGTGTTTTGTCGCTTGAACTAGCGCTATTTATCTCAAAATCAAATGATTGTCCATAACCAAAAGGATTCTATTACCTTCATCTGAAAGATCAATCAAAGGTTTAAAGTAACGCATGAAGGTGATTTATGATCCCGCATGTGTGCACAGTGCCACATGATCTAGAAAAGACATTCGGTACGAAAGTTGAAGCGGTAATTATATCTATGGCTAAAACAATATTTTCTTAAGTGGCATTTCATAGCCATCGGTGGTAGCATATGAAAACGGTTTAAACACGGGACCACGGGTTACGCGTACAAGTGGGTATCTTAATGCTTCAATACTAAAGTTTCCATGTACCATTTTCTTCTGCATCCGTTAACTCGTCCTCAACCTTTATTGCGACATAAAATCACTATCCACTACCATTACTTTCCCACTTATGAATATCTGTACCTTCGTTAGCAACGTCTTCGATAAGCTCTCATTCTATGCAGTTCACTCAGGAAGAAAAGTGGAAATATGTCAATTTAACATGCCTCCGTGTGCAACTGTATGATATAGCGGTCTCAGTACTTTCAAAAGCAGGAGGGTCAGTTAAGAAATCTTTACTTCGTCTGTTTTGATGGCCAACCTCATTGATATTATTGATTGGTCGTAAGTTGCATAATCTGAGAACATCCCTGCCTAGTAACATATTTTGATACTTACAGTCACATTATAGATATTCGACAGATATGCAATCACCTGCTCAGCATATTTCCTCGGTCATCTCTGAATTTTATGAGTAGTGAAAAATGAAAATTTATCAGTGCACATAAGTTACTCTTATCATTTACAATTTTATGAAAAGCGATTGCTCAGCCTAATAGCTATGGAGGAAGTGGCGTTAAATGGCAATAAAATTCACATCATTGACTTAATCTTCAAGCTCTCAAGCCAACCAATGCAAATATTTGCATTCATGTAACTCAACACTTGAGCCAGCAGAAGAGAAAACATGATGTGTATATACCTAAATGCGATCATCGGACAAGATGTCGGTTACAAAGCATTAAAATATCCCTAGAGTTGAACAATCATCCTTAATTTTCATGAAGATATTTGGGAGAGGCTTGGTGACCCACTTCGAATTATGCTACATGGATAAGATTACGACCCTCAATCATAACAGTTTCTCATTTCGAAAAGGCTTTTAACAGGCACAGATAAGGAAGGATGAAATGAGAGATAAGCAAAACCTCGATCAAAATCATGGTGATTGACAGCTTGATGGGTCTCGCAGTTGACTATAGACAAGGGCGCTAAAATCTAACAAAAATGAATAATTAAGAGGGTGTGATAGCTTATCAGGCCTCAAAAAATATTTTAGAGAGCAACGGGCTCAATGATTTCAGCCGGAGAAAGTGTCAAAATTAGACTAAAGTTGATCGATCCAATTCTCAATGACATGAAGGGAACATATCATAAATGGAAGTATGGTTGAATCCTCGCTCAAGTCGTGAAAAAACGACGGCGAATTAAAATGAGACCACCAATATGAATTCACATCCCGAATAAAAAGTGTATTGAAAAATAGACAAATTTTAACCAATACCCTTCATTTTATTGAAACATTGCATCCATTTCAAGGCAAATTGTTTAAACCATAGGCGAAAATTAATAATTGGGTAAGAAATGAGCAATATGATTTTGTTGAATATATCAGCCATTTTCAACAAGAACATCGCAATTTATTTCATTAAAAGTTATTTATTTTTACATTTTATCGTGACAATTTTCACTTTGAATTTGGAGTTAAATGAATACTTAAATCTAAAATATAGAATACTTTGAGAATACTGAAAATGCCAGTTGAATAATAACGCAGAGCTGTTGTGTAACTCTAGCGAAAAAACGCCAATTTTAACGCCCTTACCCCACGTTCTACGTTTGATTTCAATGGCCAAACACTTAGTTAAGGGGTAAATTGGATATAATAAAATGAGATAGCTGAAACTTTTTCCCTTTTATGCATCCAAATAAATGGCAGCATTTAACCTGCTAAAATGGAGGCGTTAGATTTATCACAAAATTAACTTTTTTGTTTCTAGTTCGACAACAGCACTCGTTTAAAATGCACGTGATATATATTTTTAGAGCGGACCGTGCATGCATAAATTAATCTGAAGCACGCGGGCAAACTCAGGAAACTTGAATGCCGGGTGACGAACGAGCCCAGGGACTCGCACGCGAAGGCAGCGACCAAGTGGGAGACGGAACTCCAAGACCCGGAGTTATAATATCCGGTTAACGTAAACCACTGAATGACGAGGCCTTTCCGTTCACTTGATGACTACTGAAATTTGAAGTTTTGAATACTACATCAGAAAGTCGGTCAGTTTGATCGTCATTGATGAAGAACGGGTATCTCCGCTTTTCATACAAAAATATTTAACAAGAGATTATAGAATTGGATGTAAAGTAATGAATTTAGTGAAAATGCAATTTTGATCCTACATCCATTCGCAGAGATATCAAACATATAGTAGTACATAACATTGAGCGTAACTTAAATGTTTACAAAGAAGTACATCCGTCCGAAACTCACGAGAGGAAATTTAAAAGTCCATTTGATGTGAGCCTCAGAAATTTTCCGTAATTATTAACCAAAAATCAGAACATTTCAGGGATTTCAATTTCTGAAGAGAACTTTATAATGCAATAATAACGGCATATCTCTCCCTGAAGGGAATTAAATGTTATTAAAGTAATTGATTTAAATCAATTAATTAAATACCAGGTAAAATGTTACTAATTTCAAATGGATTTTGGTTTCACTATGGGTATTTAATGAAAAAATCAATAAAACGCCATACCTTCATATGTAACCAGTCAAACTGCCCATGGGATGATACACAGGACGCACAAAAAGACATCCAAGTGTATTATAGCATTTTTCTAATCTTTTTTATAATACTTCATGATGTATAATGTCACACCTTAAACGATAAAAAATAGGAAAAAAATGATTAAACGCCCAACTCAACGTTCCGATGACCGCGCGGCACTGAATGGGCTAGGGTTCCCCTCTCCGGACCCCATCGGGTCTCGAAGGCCGTGGGGGGCGGAGGTCGGGGGCTAAAAGAGGGGAAGATGGGCGCTATAAGAGACAAACGACGGTGGCTTGAGTGCGGCAGTGTGGTCAAGGCTCAGCGGGAGAGACATCACGAGCGTCAACGACCCCTGAAGTAGTGGGTGTCGCTTTTAAGAGGCGGGGGAGCAGGACAAAGCCGTGGAAGGGGGAGAGAAAGAATTGATAGCGGGAGACTGTGATGTGAGAGCGGGGGGAGGGGGGATCGTAGAGGAGGAGGAAGTTGAAGAGAAGAAGAGGGCAGAGGAGGTTGGGAGGTCAGTCGTAGAGGCTGGGGAAGGGAGGGATGTTGGTCGGATGGGACTGTAAGAGAGGGCAGTTAGCGGCAAAGAGGGTGGAAATGGAATGGAAGATGGGTATATGGGGGAGGAGGGGGTGGGTTGGTATGGTGGTCGTTCTGGTGTCGCAAAGTGGGTGAAGGACGGTGTTCCTGGGGTGGACGGGAGGATGGAGGTTCTTGGGGGGTCGGGGCGCGAGGTCGCCGCGGGGTAGAAGGGGAGGGGTCTCCGCGTCGCGTCCGACTGCGTTGAGGAGCTTCACAACGCCGCAGCGAGTGTTCTCTGTGCCCTCGGGGAGGTGAACTACGGAGGGGGCACGGAGGAATTTCCTTCGGCAGTGGATACCTGCAGTCTTGCCTCACCTTTGCTTAGCATCGTCGACGTGTGGCGTCTTCTCTGGACGACATCTGCCCGTCTAGTTTCGACGATGTCTTACCGTCTCGTCTCACCGTTTGTACCATCCTGTTTTAGCGTTTCTACTCACCAAAAGAACCGATTTTTTAGCCATCTGACCATTTTACCGTCATTTGCTCGTAAATTTCTAGTCAATATTTTACCGTGTTGTCTCGTCTGCATCTTACCATTTCGTCTCATCATCCGGTTCTGATTCAGTGTCTTGTCACACTGAAGAGACCGATCTTCCACCAAGTTTTGCCACCTCACGGTCTCTTCCTCGAAATGATATCTCGCAGTCATCTTGTTTCATCGTCTCGTCGATGTCTTACCGTTTCTTTCAACATGTTGTCCTGTTTCGGCGTCTTGCATCTACGTACCGGCTTATCCTCCAGTCAATTGTTTTGTTTCACCGACGTTTCTCGCCATTTTCTTTCTAAGTCGTCAGTCTCGCTGTTTCTCCAACATATTTTCTATTCATGCTGATTGACCATCCCATCTTACCGTTTTTTTACATCATCTGTTCTAACGGTATCCATCGATCTCTTGCTTCACTGTCATCTTTTACCAGCGTCATATCTCGCCAATGTCCTTTGGCAAAGTCTATCCGACTTCATTCCTCATCATGACTTACCGTGTTTCTTTAGTATCGTTTGGTCAAATATGGTGAATATACCCATCGTTGTCGTGTGTCGCTGTTTTTTTCTTATTACATAGTCACATCGTCCTCACGACACCCACTTGTTTCTACACACCCTCGCCTGGCACGAGCCAAAGTTATATTTGTCCATAACAGCGAGTCACCGTGGCTTGCTAATCAGTGGCACGCGCGACTGGGTTGACATAAGGCAAAATACAAAGCAGAACGCTAATTGGTCAGGGATAGAGAGATGAAGGCCCGGGATAAGGCCGTCAAAATTTATCATGTACATAAATTTTCCTAAAGAAAATATTGACAACGACTTAAGTTCACTCCCTCTGTTATTTCAAACAGATACTGTAATCAGGACGACCGCCGCGTAATGGTGGAATGGCAGATATGTATAATGGTAACTTTTGCAGCTCTATTCCCACACCACAAAAAGAAACGAAAATTTTAAGGTAAACATATGGTTGACTAAAGAAGTACTCGTGAGCTTGTTTGGGAGTCGGTTCGGGACCAGAACCAGTTATTCAAGAAAACAGTTAAATCATGATAAACAATTGACTGCGGAATCGCAAAGCAAATATTGGCAACTGCCGGAAGTCAAACTTCAAAGAACGAGTCTGACAAATGTATGTGTTAAGAAGCAAATTACTGAAATTATCTCACCTTTAAAAAAATGGCAATAATTCCGTCTTCGAGCTTTAATACGCGGCGACAACGCCTAAGCCGCCGTCGTGAAACGCAAGATTACCCATGGAAGAAAATTGAAGATAGGCTTTGTTTCACAAAAAAAGTCACTGAACAACCCCACCATTAGAATCCATTAAATAATAGTCTCAAGCATTTAGTGATTGCTCCAACGACGAACGAACTTGAAAATTTTAGCATGATTTCGAAAAAAATATATACGAAGGGTCATTAACCCTTGCGAGCACACTAGAGGTATTAGCTCACAAGGGGAGACACAAAAAATCTCCCCGGAATTTCCTCGTAATGTTAAAAAAAAAACAGATGGTAAAGAACGGGTAGACATGAGCTTTGGGTATGGTTACGGTGAAATATTATAATTACAGCGCAAGATACGCACGTGGAAGAGTTGGCCTTTGAAAAACAGAAACAAACTTGAGACAACTCCAGGGCGAACATTTAAAGTGATGCCTGGATGAGCATATAAGGAGATCTGTAGAGTTGCGTTCAGCTGAGGGAGTGAGGGCTATAAGAAGAGTGGATGGGGTAATATGCCGAGAACTAGCAGAAAGGTATGGGAGGGGCAACATCCGAGGTTGGTTCAGGCAAGGATATTACGCTGGGGAACTGAAAGAGCACAGATCGATGGTTAAGGGGAGAATTCAAGACCATTAGCGCAACTGAGGTCCTAACCCAGGCTCCATCAAAAGGTAATGAGAGGAGGAAAATGACTGCTATTTAGACGTCTCCAAGTTTTCCGTTCCAGTTGCTTTTATTTATCGTGCTCGCTTAGAATAATCATGGATCTGAGAGATCTTTATTTCAAGAATTATAAGCTATTTACCCATATCATGAATTATTTTCCGAGGGAACATTGTTATTTCATGGAGAGTGTTAAGGGCTACGTTGCTATATTCGTAATTGATTTTTAAAACATTACTAACTGTATGGACATTAGATTGCCATCCATAAAAGATATATTCAGAGACAAACTAAGGCCATACTAAGACCATCATAATATCATATGTTCTCGAGGTAATATCTCAGACGCGACTCAGAGCAACTAACTTCTTTCCAAAAGAAGTCATCACTGCATTTTATTATTCCATTTATTTTTACCGATACAATAATCTGCACCAAAAAATACTGCATTAAAATAAGCACATGCGTCTCCTAATGAGCATCAAATAATAATTCATATGCCACTACTAGTATTACTCAGGGATGCATTAGTCCGAGTGGTATCCATGCATAACGAAAACACATCGTGAATTTTTTTAAGCCAGTGGTGGCTAAAAAAAAGTTGAAAATGATGTCAGAAATTGCGTTCTAAGCCCTCGGAGGTATATTGTTACGGATAATACACACGGATCGTTAAGGAAAAGAAGAATAAAAGGAGAGAGTGAAAAACATACAATGCGCCCCTTGGAATCATACTAACGATGCCGTTCAAACGTTTTGAACTGGTCCGCATTTTCCCTTTCTACACAGTGCCTTTGGATTCTCACAAAGAAATTAATGTACGCCTTATTGAATGGTGGCCTTTACCTCTCGGAGGGTTCGGCGGCTGACCTGAGAAGTGATTAATGACAGGGCGGTCATCTATAACGGCTCCTCGCTTCAAATGTCGGCAGTAAATCTGGCATCCTGCATCGAACCCTTACTTCTATAGATTTCGCTATGAGCTCTGCGCTCTGCGATTGCTACGTCAGAACCACAACGGGAGGTATCTCAGACCATTTAAGAGCAAATTCTGATATTACATTAAATAATGCCATTATAATCTACTAACTCTTGACACAATTTGGATGAGAAAGTGGGATGCTAATTCACTGATTTTGTCTTAGTCTTCCTTTTCGATCTCAATTGATACCTAACTTTGGATGCATGCATACGGTGCCTAGTGGATGATGTCTCAAAAACACTGTCTGATATGTATTACTAATTTAAAATGCAAAATTCAAACAGCATCGCGGCAGTTTAGTGAACTAAGCTATTGATATTTGAAGAGATGAGGGCTCAAATCTAGATGATAGGTATCTTTAGATATTTGTCCAAAGTATAGATAGTCTCAAGATAAATAGCACGGGATTTAGAGGAAAGTTATGATTTTCTTTTGAAAATATTTTAAAATTGATTAATAGCCCTGATTAAATTTCCTAAGATAAATGAAATCGTCTACGCAAAGCACAAATTCATAAAAATCAGGCCCAGAAATTGCATCGAGAAACTCAAGAACCGTTTCAATGGAACCTATTCTTACCCTAAGAAAGAGAACGGGAGTCATTGGTATCAAATGGAAGAAGACAGCGAGAATTTTAGGGGATAGTAAAAGGAGAAAGAATGGAAAAAGAGCGACAAGAGGAACACGGAGTAAGTAGACATGGGATGGCTTTGTCCACTATTAATTCTATATGTTAATCACCATTAATTATCCCAGGATCAACTTGTCAAAAAAACTGCTAAGTTTACTACTCCTGAAATTTGGTTCTAGAATAGACTGACTAGGAAAGTCAATATTCTTAAAAAAAAAAAAACGAGACCTTTCCCGTCAATTGATAAGTAGGAAAGTCTTTTTCGAGCTCATTTAAGAGCATACATCGGTAGAGGAAAATATTTCGCCCCAGATATCAACCACAGAAGATACATTTAAGGATGTAATCACAACTCTGTAGCGGACGACTTATTCTTGTTGCCTAATATTTGTTATTAGAGTTAAGGAAATAAATGAAGATTATACATTATTTCCCAAATTTGAATCATGTATAGTCTTATAATGATAATGAATAGTATGGAAAAGAAACTTTAACCTTATTCGTAAACTGGTATAACGCATTAGGCCTGTTTTTATAATAATTAACGTTTTTCTCAAGATGAAAACCGAAGACAATACGCCTCTCCATCAATAGCACTGACGTCAACTAACTGACAGTCTGATGTATTATACAAAGCCCAAACTTTCAGTTTGTATAAAAGTAACGACAGGGACGATCTCGTCAACTTGCATCAAATGTTAGCCAGTCATTATAAGACCATGTCTCAGATAATTTGCCTCAAGAGGCTTTACCGGAGTATGATTCAATCCACCCAAAAAGGAGGAATAATCCCTATTTCCCTAAACAAAAAAGAAGAAATCAGCCATCAACCGATTCGATCGCACCTCCGACCCGGGCGAAAACTTACTCTTGCCACTTAACATTTTTCACCAAGGAAAAGAAAGATATGGATCAGCATGGTAGCGATGTAGAAGTCACAGCGAAGATGTTTCAGGAGAGGGAAGTAAAGGGTTAGAAATAGAATGAATGACGAGAGCGAGAGACAGATACGAAGAGAAAACGTAAGAGGGGAGGCAGCGTGTGTAGGGGGGCGGCAGAAGAACCAGGGGGATGAGGGACGAAGAGGGCTCGTAATTGGGGGCAAACGGTGGGTAGCAAGCAGTTGGCTTCAATTGAGCGCGGAGAGGAGGAGGGAGGGAGGATAAGAGATTGTGGGGAAGGGGGAACGGGCAAGCAGAGAAGGGAGGGATGTAGTGGTGGTATCGTAGTAAATGGTGTGAGGACTGGAACGGGGAAGTGGGGGTGGGGGAAGAGGGAGAGGGAATGTAGGGGTGGCGCGGGGTAAGGGGGAAGGGTTTTTAAGGGCTGGCGGTCGTCCCATGAGCGCCCTTCGGTCAATCTACAGCCCCCATCCACGAAGGACCCACGAGTCAGCTGAGGCCCACTCCGTGTCTCCCCTCTCTCCCTTATTTTCTGTCTCGCGCGGGTAAACCTATTCTATTCCTCAGGCGTCCCCTCGTTCCGCAGGGATTCGATAGCACGAATGCGCTATACCCTTACCACGTCAGGAATCAGGGGGGTTTGCCACGCGAAACACGAACACTTCGATCGAGAAAGAAGTAATAGTGATTGTCAAAAGAGACAGAAAAGTAATTCGTTATAAAAACCCAAGGCCGAATTCATTGATTTTAAGTTAACCCGGTTTTAACTTAGTCGAGGAATAAATAAGGATTCCGATATCATACTTCGTAGTAAGTACTTTTCAGGCGCACTCGATACAACATCATTTTAGAAGTCTCTACACTAATTTTGCCCGGAAAAACGCAATTTATGGCTAAAACGAAGTATTAGGAAATTCCTAACTCTTCATTATAGCCAGCATTAAATATAACTGTACATACACATGAAAAAGATTTAATGGAAGCACTGGTCGAATTCCATTAGACCTTAACTGATAAACTTATGAAGAGAGCCGGAATTGATTTTCTTCGTCCTCCAATACCTTACGATGCTAAGAAGAGAGAAGAGGTTTATGCGACAGCTACCGCAGGATTGACGTACTTCACATCTTAAAAGGACAATTTGTATTTAATTCAATGAACGTTTTTTTTATTAGGTGGGTCAGATAGAGAATAAAATGAATGAGGATATGCTATGTTATAATGGATCGAACATAATAGTGTAATATGTATGCTAATAGAATCACTAAGTCAATCGGCTGATTTTATCCACCAAACTACACCATGAATTTTGCAGAATGACTTCATGAAGGCATAATGGACCGTCTTTATACTACATCATTCTCTCCATTAAATATCATATGGGACGAAAATGTAACACAAGGTTACAAGCTGAGGGGTAAACACTATCTCTATTAAAATAAGTGAAGATATTTATGACAATATTAAAAAACTGCAAATCACTATGCTTGATAATATTTAATGCCACGTAGTTGTATCTTAAAAAGCCCAGAAAATCGATGCTAAGTATACCCATTATGCGGTATAACAAACAGTTTTTAATTTGAAAACCACGCTATTTCATTGTCATGCTCGACACCTTCGCAGTGCCATCAAAGAAATTGAAGGAGTGAATTCAAACTCTGTATCTTAATACATTAAAAAATCGGCGGGATCAAATCAAAGAATTCACCAACACTTTAGATTATGAAGTGAGCAGAAGAAGTCTAGACGCACGAATAAATACTTTTAAGCGAACAATGATCCACCAAATTTGGCTATCGTACACAATATGTCAATAAATGCATGGATAATACAGTTTTCTCAGTAAATTAAATTCATACTGCATTTTTAAGATAAATCATTACAGTACCGCAATAATTACATCACTAATACCTCTACTTATTACTGCATTACTGATCAATTCAACACGGCCGATTGGGCATTTTAATTATTTCAATTCTCCCCTGCGCTATCGCAAAGTATGATTCGATGAGTTTTTTCTTAAATCTATGTCCACAACAGTTTTGTAGAGACCCGCTCGAAAACCATGAATGAACCTGAAGAGGATTTTGTGAGAAGAAGCGCGGGAGAGCCGCCTCGACTCGTCCTGGACGGGGGAAGAGGTGGGGTAGGAGAAAGAGCATGAACGAAATGGAATGCCGGAAACGACAAATGGGCCGAAACACCCACACTCGTCCCATGAGCTAATCCCGCGCGGAGACAACACGGACAATTGGGGGTATGGGAAGGAGTAGGTGACGTCCATGAGAAGGGAAAAGAGGGGGGAGGGGAAACTTCTTAAAGGACAACAAACGAGCCACCCTGACCCAATCCCCTACCCCGCTCGACTCCCACCTTGCAACAACGTCCTCCCTTCAAGCCATGCCCGCGACTATTAAGGACCCTGAGCTTCTCCCCCTCTCGCAGCGTGTGAACTTTCTCACCTTCAGCCAAAGGGTCCGATTGTTGCACGGATACTCTCGTAAGGAACACCACTACGGGCGCAGTTTTTTTAAGGTGGGAACCGTCGTTCAAGGGAGTTAACGCTACCACAGGAGGATGGATTTGGCATGTGCAGTAAAAGACTTAGTAAACTTAGAGCCGAAGAAAGATGGGTGAGGAGGCTTTCTCGACTGAGGCACGCAAAATATATTAGCCAAGCAGAAAGAAGGGGAGAGGAACCAATCGTACCAAAGGGGATTATCCCTAAGAGGCCAACTCTACTGTCATTGTAGCCGGAGGCAGGAAGCGGTTCGGTCGGGACAGAAGTCAGGACTCGACGGTATGGCAACTCCAAAGGGAGGGGGGCGGGCCCGCTGGCAAGGGTCCGAGGCTAAAATTTCAATTTCCTCTTGTTTAAGTCCCTTTTCACTCGTTTTCTCAGAACTGAAGAAATCTCAGGGCTGAGAAAAGAAATAATAAAGTACATTTGTTTCCTTTCTTGAAAAACTAAAAGAAGAAATAAAGACCAATCCCAGTAATAACTGTCATCTGCCGCGATGACCGGGGAAGAATGCGTTGGGAATACCTACAATAATATACACTGGCCACACATTACCCCTAAAAGGCCATTAGCCACACTCTTTTGATTAGCCCAGAACACCGATTCAAGTTAAGTCTGGCTTGCCGACTTAATTACAAGCTAGATTTTTGATATGTAGTTCCATTGAGATACATAGAAAGCAGAGTTAAGTGATGTGTTAGTCTGTGTTAACGTTCAACATCAGTCATTGCTAATCACAAATTGCCCCCATGGTAAGACATTGTACATTGTTCCTGAGATTAACTTATAAAGTAATAGTAAATAAAATAACCTGGTACGGCAAGGTGATATTTACAAACACTGTCTTTCTGATGCAGCGCATTGATCGGTCTGGTTGTGTGCCGAATATACTTGAGAATCAAGTGATTATTGTTCCTACACACGAAACATCTCGAATCTCCGTGTTTTAAAAAAGCTATCTCGGGAACATCTGCCCTTTCCCGAAAAATAAAATTATAGCGTTGACGCCACATAAGCGTGTAAATACATAAGTAATCAGGAAACACTTAAATCCGACATATCTAACATTTTTACACGGAGTTAAATACGCATGGGGAAGTCTGCAAGGCCTATCCGACGGAGAGAGGCATCCCAGGACCTCTTGGCGAGCGGGAAGGCAGAGCGGAAAGGGAGATTGCCGAGAAGTGGTCAAAGGGGGAGAGGAGGGAGCGAGGAAGGGATATAAGAGAACGAGTGAGGCGGCGTGACCTCTGGAGGTCAGACGGGAAAAGTGTCCTTATAACGATGTCATCCTCGACGAGCAGAAGGAGAAGAGACAGAAGGGAGAGAGTATAACAGTACGTGACGACGATTTCAGGATGACTTTCATTCACAATAGAACAGGTTAAGCAGTTTGCAAGTATCAAAACACCAAGTATTCTGGACAAGAATGGGTAAACTAATGAGTAGGTACATAAAGTGTAGTAATCGTACTTACAATTTACCAACGCAGATAATCGATGAGTTAGACTCCGAAAAAAGGCTTAGAGTAACAACTCAAATTCATCTATGTGACCAACTCAACATGTTCAGCTGAAAATATGGAGCGTGACACGGCCCGGAAACTTGGGTCTATGCGAAAAGAATATTAGCGTTCAGTGAAGTCTTAACCGATGTGGGTGTGGAGAGTGCTAAATATGGAAAGATTGCACCTTGAGAGATGGAGGAGGGAGTAGCTAATAGATAGAGAGGCAAAAGAAATAGCTGACGACGGATATTCTGGGAGAAAAGCAAAATTGGACGCATGTCGCTTTGAAAGATGAATGGACATCGAAGAGGATAGAGAGGATAATCTGGGCCAGCGCGGAAAAGGAAGGAAGAAAGTAAGAATCAGACGAAGTTAGTTGAAGTAAAAGTTACTTTAAAAATTAGTCTATTCCGGAAATGTATTAGATGATCCTGTTATAGGGAAAAATAATAAGAGTGTGACTAAGGCCCACTAAACATCTGGTAAAACAGAAAATAAAGAATTTGTTTTCATCCTCGAATCGATTATGGATTTTGGCGACCGACAGCTGTGATGATTTATGCCACCAAGGTCAGGTTGGTAACGAAAGATTTATAGGCGTCGGCATGATCTTACCCTCAATATATGACGCTATAGAGTTCCCACCTAAATAATGAAAAAAGAAAACTTTGTTTTATTCCACCAATTTATTTTCAGGTACGTACTTGTAAGTCAGGTACTTCAATGAAATTGAAGAAAATTAGGCACTTCAAGTACTTGAAAATAAATTGGTGGAATGAAACAAATTTTTTCTTTTTTTTATTATTCACGATGAACTTCCACAATGTTTAGCCTAAAACCATTGAGTTCACACATACAACAGTCGAGGATAATTGGAATTCTCTCAACGTGCTACTTCTTATTTTTGTTAACATTTGGTTAATTAAGGAATAACGTTTTTTCGGGCTAATTGTAAGACCCCTATCAACCAAGACATTTTTTTCCTATTCTTTTTTCCCCTTCCCCAACATCCAACATTCTCCTCTCTTATACGCTCTTCACCAAGTCTTCAACCCTCGTTATTTCTTTCAACTATCTATTCTGCATTCTTCCAATCTCCCCCGGAAGTTTTCACTCTCCACCCTCTGTAACAGGTACTTCCACGTCCCTCCACCGTCGCGACGCTCCATATCCAACTCTTCGCTACTATTCTTTATATCCTTCAGCAAGTTCCCTGTCATCAGCCACCTTCCCTTGAGGATCGATTCTTTCGCTGGAACAATTTTCCTCATCGTGTACGTACGGGTACGATAAAGAAATAAAACAGTATATATCTACAACTAATGCTCTCGTACCGTCACAGCAGAGATTCGATCCCGAGCCCTAAGTATGTGAAGCCAGTACTCTTGCCACCACATCCCCCATTCGTCTCCGGAAAAGGACCTCGATTAAGACACACTTTAGGAGTTGGCGAGAGGGAAATGTTACAGCAGAAAGCGAGCGAGGGACGGAAAAAGACGTAGTATGGTCAGATGATGCGGGCTTAACGCCATCCTTCGCACCGGCTTACGTGATTCCATTCCTCATATATTATCGCGCGAGTGAGGAGAGACGGCAAGAGGTCTTGGGAACAGTTTATCCGACGCGAGGTATCCCGGTCGTGTGGCCCTAAATCACTGCGGGCAGTCCCCGTAGGAAGACGGGGTGGAACGGTGATCGCCGTCGGAGTCAGCGCATAAAAAGAGAAACGACGTTTCTATACGCGAGGGTACGTGTGCGTCAGTCAAGTCTCTTCGGCTCGTTTGGTTAAAAAATTAAATAAATGCTTAAAAAATAATAAATGTATCAAAAACTCGTTCCCCGACGGAACGTCAGCGTGGGATTATTTACTCAAACGGTGTCAGAGACGAAATAATTTTCGTACGATCAATTAATTCCACGTCCTCGAGGAACTCACGTCCCACCTCGCGTGATGTAATAATTTTCTCTCGATGAACGTCCCTCATCCGCAAGCCAGGGGGGAGGGTAAACTCGGATAGGTGCGTCTGTCCGGGTGTTTGGCCTGAGGAACTTGGAAGCCGCGACGAAAACTATTATCGTAAACTTTTCGAAAACTCGCTCCGAAAGACATAACGGTCGCGCGAAAGAAACCAGGTAACATTTTTTTCAGAGAGGCGTGGAATGCGCTCCTAGTTTTCATGAAAACTTTTCCCTATTTACATATCGAAGATTTGTTCCACGATTTCGATGAATCGGATTCGCATGAGTTAAATCATATTAAGGATTGGATGTTCTGATTATTTAATTAAAAAACTTCCAGCCGGAAAGAAAATTCGTGAATTTTACCATACGGATGGAAATACTCGTTATTTTTCGGGAAATTTTCTCAGCCCCCTAAAATAATCAGTAAAAATGTTGCTATGTTTTTCAGTCAATTAGGATGATAGCTGATTGACATGCATTTCGCAAGTGTTCTTTCGAAATACTCGCCTGGTGTATTTTCAAAAATATTTTTTATGTTCAACATACAATATCTTATGCTTAAAACCAAAGTTAGGCAAGTTTAACGCATTGAGCGCAATTTAATGCTATTACGTATATTTTTACCTCAAAGGATGATTAAAATGACTGCTCTAAGAGCTCAACACAATTATGTCAACAGCATTCCTCCAAAACATGTTACTAAAAGATATAACATTTGAAAATTATATCCCTAAGTCGTCTTAAATTAAATCACAAAACAGATTAATCCATTTTTGGGAACAGTAATAACCAAGTAAAAAGTGATTGAAGTTAACCAACAACCAAATACGACAGGAATTTTTTAATCATAGTCCAAACAACTACATTACTACTTCAATTTATGTTTCTCAATGATAATAACAATTAACTCTCGAAAATCGACAGCAAAAGCCGATGTATGGACCAAAATTAAATACCCTGACTCCTAAGCGCACTTGTGCAATAGTTGGCGTTTCCAGCGTTTTACACTCCGCTTAGCGATCCCATTCCTGTACCGGAACTTTCGACTAGCAGAAAAAACTTCTTGAGAGCATCTAGGCAACAAATCAGGCAAAAAATAGACATGACTCCCACTACCACAAACTAGTTCATCCACGGGGCCGTTCTGGGAAAGTTACAACTAATTACGAAATGTATTTATAAATCATTTCTTAAAGCAAGCTCCGATTTATACTCGTAGATATCTTAACATCATTCTTGCCACAAATGTTAGACGTACTACGGCAATTTTATTCAAAAAGCATTGTAGTATCAGGAAACCGATCAGATTTTTGCAAGATGCAATGCGCATTTACATCGCCAAATCCTACATTTAGCGATCCAGTCCGAGCACCGTAACTGTAGTTAACACACAAAATAATGAAACGCCACTGGAGCATCCGGACAACAAAAAGGAATAAAATAACTAAACTCAAACAAGACTCCCGCTACTCCCCCACACAGGCTCATCCATCCGAGATTTGTGGGGAGGGGTCAGTATGAGCGGGAGGAGAAGAAAAGGGAAGGGGGAAGAGAACTGAACACACACACTTGCTATTTGAGGCACGCGAAAGCACGGCCGCCTCGCTAATCGATTCACGGAGCCACAATTGATGAAAGAGTGTAGCAGAGCGCTGAGCCGCGAGAGATGAGGAGGAAGGCGGAGGTAGTGAGGCGGCTCATTATTCAGTCCGTACGCCGGCCGCCGCCCGCCACCGCCACTCATATATCCCCTCCGTCTTCCTCTCACCCTTACTCCTCCCAAACCACAACAAGAACCCATCCCCTGAGCACAGTGGGGTAGTTTAAGGGGTACACTAAAGGAAGGGGGACAACACAACCCCCCCCTCCCACTATCACTCCCGTAAGACCCCCCCCTTAACTCCTCTTTCTCCCCCCACGACTTTCCCCCGCTAACCTCCCCGCTCTTCCCGCGCCCATTAATTAACATATCTTAGCCATGAATGGGAAAACGTCAGAGAGTAGTCGGGTCCGTTTGGAATGGTACACAAGGCGCGTTTTCCTTGGCGACACCTACGTCACGGCTGAACCAAGTGGAAAGGGCTGGTTAGAATGCGTGGGGTGAGGACATGCAGACGGACTGAGGGCAGCAGCAGATCGCACAGGTCGCCGCGATGCATGACAATGCAGAGAGCGGAGCGGCAAGCCCCTGACCGTCCGACCGACGATTATGCGAAGTTGTACGCATCGGTCTCAACCAGATGGTTTAATGGGGCCTCTCGTCCCGTCCCATACTACCGCCGCCTCCGCCGCGCATGCGTGGATGTATATATGTGTGAAGAATAAACAGGGAGTGATCCGGGAAGCCAGTCACGCCAGGGAACAGGAATCTTGCACTCGCGGAATCTAATTAAGGAGTCGTCTGTATCTTTCCTCTCCCCCAACCCGTCGGTGAATGAGAAACGGGTTGTAAACTAGTCGCGTTTTATGCAGACCTAATTCACTGGAATCGTTCGTTTTCCGACAGAAGGAAGAAGATCGGTATGGGATGGGGAATACCGCGTGGAGTTCCGACCTGACGGCGCAGAGCTTAAAATTCAAAATGACCACATATTTTCGTGTCGGGATCGGGTTGGTTTGGCGGCGTCAGTACTGACTTTCCATCAACAGGGACCGGATTCGATTCCCAGCCGTGACGTGCATGAGCATCGGAACCCCCCGAGTCCAATTTTGAACGTTATGTAGAGAGCTCTTCAAGTCCAGTCCACCTGTCGGAAATGGCGAAAAACTGTGGATCTTTAGGAACCCATCTTGTGAGTAAATATGAGATTTTTCTTCAGCTTCATACCATTTCAAAACTAAGTATCCAACTTAAAAGCGTAAATGACCTCAGATATCGATCTCCTCACCAAATAACCAAAAATCCAAAAATGAGAATTTCCAGTGGAATCTTTCTCCTTGTCTGGAGCGCTCCGATTGTGACAACTCCAAAGCAATCAGAACGCAAAAAAACTGATTTTTTTCACTGGTGTGATTTTGTCACCGGTGTGATTTTGGATAAAAGCTTGACCTATTCCGCCCCACCCACCATGAGAATAAAACAGCTCGGGAACATGAAAAATCACTGCTAAAATAATAAATTAAAGCTACAAGGGCCATTAGACGTACGTATACAACTCCGGAACGATAGGCGCGACAATTCTCGACCGGCACTGAGCAGAGAAACACGACAAAATGTTTCCCGGATCTGCATTTCGCGATTCTTACCACAAATCCAAGTAGCGACAAAATCACAAGTCACGAAATAACACCTCACCTCTAAACCTCAAGTGAAGTACTCCGTCAGTCGGATGGGACATTTAACCGTGAACTCTTTGACGCCCTTATTTGAGCTTAGGCTATCGCCGACGCCGGGTTTCTCTCCATCCTTTCTTCACTCTACAAAAAAATTCCTCATACTCGGGAACCTTAATATCGGTCTTAAGTAAGGCCCAATTTTGTCTGCCGCCTCACTGAAATAACTAACCTGCTTCTCCCGTTTTCCGATTTCGGTATTGGTATATTTACAAAGAGCCTCGAAGACAGTCGTCGGGTAAGCGGGATGAAGCGAAGAGTAATAAGGTTGGAAGTGGGGAGGAGTAAATTGTTAGAAGTGATTTCCATACGAGTGGAGCATGCAGACTTATTCAGTCACGCCTCGACGGGGCACTGTTACGGAACATGTTCCTCCCCGGATTCTCGCTCGCAAGAATTAATTACAGTCCACTGGATTCTGCTCCCTTGATTTGGACACGCAAGTGCATTCGCTCGCATCCTTGCGTTTCCTTAGATCATCTTACTCCTCGGCAATCTGCATCGACACCGTTTATTGATGTTGATGTTGAATATGAATTGCCTTTACAATCACGCTTTAATGAAAAAGACGTCACTTCCTGCATTGTTCCGCCATTGCGATCAAGTTGCCCCAGCCGACCATCACGAGGGGCAATCACCATTACATCAAGGATCGAATCAAGTTGTAGGACATATCGAGCATGAAATAATTATTAAGATATAAAGTAACCTTAGTAGCTTTTATGACCTTACAAACAAGTTCAATGACGAGACGACCAGGGCCTCGACGAAATGCAAAATTTGACGGCCAGGAAACATTCACTTGTAGTACGCTTGATAGCTGGGGAATAGATCTTCGGGGTGTCAATGGAAAATGTGAATGCACTCGTGCACTCTATAACTATGTGCATATGTACATCACATTGATACGGATTAATGCTAACAATTATATGAAATAATTATACTCACAACATTTGGCCAAACTAATAGTTTTCAATTGTGAGAGTAAATTTAGAACTGTAGTACCAGGTATTCAGAGAAAAACATCTTTTCTACTTCGAAGGCAGACAGTTTCCCAATTGGATATTATTAGGATAATCGGCATTTAAGAATACCACACCAAACCATTTTATTAATTGAGAAAAGACAATTACCTAAGATAATGGGGTGTTATAAAGTAATGCCACTGTTTAGGAATAATTTATAAATACATCTTCAGCAAATTTATACGTCAGTACAATGACACGCTGGGGCATTTAATGATATTTATCTGAAGACGCATTCCACGTCTAGACAGTATAACCCTGAAATTGACTTTCCGACGCCAAGGAAAATTCATCCACTTTTCTAATGCGCTAAAATCTATGCCATTAATTACTTGAAACTGACTTCATTCTCTCTTAAATTATTAAATAAGCACTATCAATCAGCGGAATAATCACGCCACGTTACAGTTGCTAAATAAGCTTAACAACATTATTACAAGTATTTAGTCCAATGAACTTAATTTTCGACTTTTGGTGATGGTCTCTTCCACTAGTAAGGGGCAAATACATACGACCTCAAAAGGCTCGGTAAAAGAGATTTTAGCAAAAAAAAAGTGCAGACCGAGGAAGTCAAGGAAAACAATGCTGTTAAATTGCGTCGGTTGGAGAAGGGAGGTTCGGACGAGCCAACGGAATCGTGGGCATTCACTTCTAAAAAACGGTGAAAAATAAAATGGGGGAACAAGTGCAAAACAAAAAAACAGCGCAGAAGCGTTAGCGGCCGAGCACACAATTAATTCAATTGAGTGTTTCACTGGACTCTAAAACGACGCGTTTGCGCCGCGGGAGGCTCTTGTACGCACTTCAACGGTAATGGTTTCCCGATGAAAGCCTTCCCAACCATTGGATTATTACCCCACCTCTCGGATTTCACTTTCCTTATCCGAGGGAATGATTCAAAAATTATCAATGCCGACATTGGGAAAAGAGAAGAATCAAAAAATTAATTGCACGAGAACAGTATTCAACGACTTGTGCGCTCGTAACAGTTTCTCGCTGGAGTTCGAATGCAAACCAATTTGAAAAATTACCCACACGTATGCCGCGGGAAATTTTAAGTTTCACTTATGTGAAAAAAGGCATCCCTGACGTGGCTCGAGACAGAGGAAAACCAACAGAAAAATTGATTCGAGACCGCTATCACAGACTAGCACTCGGGCATTAAAATTCTCGTTATGACCGGGGCATTTTTTTCAGGCCGCAGTCGACGACGTGAAGGAGAAGTGCGCGCAGAATTCTTTCGCTGAGTCGAGCGGGAAACTCAGAGAAACTTGGTCTCAATCCTGCCAAGGAACAGAAGTCCACGCTTTTTTCAGATTTCTCTCGAAAGCTAGAAGATGATGTAAGTATTGTATCCATTGCACAATATACTGGAACACTACTTGAAGAAATAGTCAACCAAAAGTATCTACTAATGTATAACACTTGATAGCCATTCACTATTACATACCTTAATTTCGCAAGTATTAGTGGCGATGTATAACACGGCTTTTTTCGCCATCGACTATACATTGAATCAATTTCAATCAAATGCCAACCAACAAATAATATTTATATAAAATAACACCCCTGATGCAGCCCGGTAAGGTGGATATAATTAGTATATAACCTAATAATTCTGCTTCGTTTACAACATCGACGATGTGAAAAAATATCCTGAATGACCACAGCGCAGCTTAATATTACTACAAAATAACCCTAATTAATTATGGGTTTATACCTCGATAAGATTCAAAAGAATAGATACATGCTTTAATCACTTTTCCATCAGTTCACTCACATTCTCTTGTCCCAATGCTTTTATTTTTATAGCACTGCCATAACGACTTTTAATGCACACTCTCGTAGTCATTTTATTTTCTGAGATTATGGATTACCAGTAAGAAAGAGCCATTAGGTATCAAACTCTCCGTAAACGTCAACCAGTTGTTCTTTCAGACGTCGATTGATATCTCTGTCCATAAATTATCCTCGTCGAGAATGCCATGATTGAAAACCACTCGAGGAGAATGATTCTGCTCTAATGCTGATAAATATAGTGTCAATATCTTACATTAAGTGCTATACCTTGAAAAATGTCTGGTAACGGCCTAAAAGTCAAAAAGATATCTCCAGTGAAAATTTATGCCTTTGTTCTAGATGTCAGATATAATGATTCAGAATAGAGAAAGATACGACAGCACAAAAAATAATAAAAATATGTATTTGTTTCGCTACGCAGGTACCTACAAGGAGAGGAGCAAAGTCTGCAATTGAGTAGGGAAAATGGAAAAGTTGAATTCCTATGAGAAGAACGCCGAATGATTAGCGATGCCGCAGGAAAATAATGGCCTCTGGAAATATAGTTGATGCAAAATCAATTTTGCGGGTAGATAATTATCTCATACAAGTAATTATAGATTACATATAATTAAATTATTCTTGCTTGGAATCGGTATACCAGTGCATTTTAAATGAGAAAAATTCTAAACGCCACTTAACCAGAACTATTAAATCTTAATACTACGACTTAATGGCACTAAAAAATCTTTTGGAAGCTAAGGTTGACTGCAGGAAAAATTAAATTAGAAGTTTCATTCACACCAAAAATATTTATATGAGTTGTGAGTAAAATTTTAACGAGACAAATTCCACGACACCGATTAACCTTACGTAAGACTCACACGTCCTGCGACAGGATAATCAATTCGTGCCCAATCTATAACCTGGAGCTCTATCCTTCTAGGTTGGCGTGTTACCTAATACCGTTGACCTTCACGACTATCTCGTGAGAAGAATAGAATAAGGCTTGGCAAAAATGAAGCAAAAAGACACTAAAACCCCAAATTCTGCCTTCAGTGACACTTCCTTTTGTTTCATTTTACAGAAATATGAGAATTTGAAAATTGGTAGTTAATATCTAAGGAAAAAGGGATCAAAGTTGAATAAAAAGCCAGCCGAAATGAAAGATGGAGTACTCTGACTACGAGAGACACCATTTACTTGTCCTAGATCTCTCTAACGCAGGAAAACAATCGTCCTTTAGAAATGGATTCCTGAAAATCGTTAACCCTGCTGTTTGAATGTGTCATAGACGACCCAAAATAGCAGAAACTTCAATAATGCTTTCGATCCCCCAGGACATTCATTTTGATCACTATCATTTTATCTCTCTTAAAACTAAAGTTATAAGTATACATCAAGATAACTTCAACGATTTTTGTTCCTGATATAACTTGGTAAACACTGATAGATATACGAAATCTTTCAATAAGTAGCTTATCAAGAAGCGGTCAAATTTCTTATTCGTCGGATAGCCGCTTCACGATTTTTTCCTTGATATTCCACATCCAGCGCTCCAAGGCAGTGTGGATCTGATAATGAGGGTTTCCAGAGTAATTCGTTCCTATTTATGGTTAACTAAGATCTCAAGGATAGAGTTATACTTGAAATGAGGAGAGTCTCAGCTTGTGCGCTACCATTTTACTTCACCACCATCGCTTGTAAAAAATACTCGTATTAATTTTCCCGCCCATGTTGGCTGATACGAAGAAAAGATTCGCAAACCGTACATAAAATGAAGCATAATTTAACGGAAGAATTTACTTAAAAAGATCATGGATTATTCATTTTACTGAAAACAAAGCTATGGATTAGCTAGCTCTGATTTAAAATAACGTACATAATCTTATGAGGTTTCGACGTGAACATTTCGTCATCGCCAAGGCTCCACTCCTTTTGAGCCCGTCACACATGTACTAAAGCCTCAAGGAAATATTGCGCATAGCTTCTTATGCCATTTGTAATGTCGCAAATACGAACGTCGTATATAAAATGAACTATGCGCGGCATCATCACAAATGACAGGATACAATGCAATCTTTATACTCCCACAGATGACAAATTAGCACAGGACATAATGTCACAAAGGTAAGTAATGCACCGGCCTTGAAACCCAAAAGGTCGCGGGGTGAAATCCCGTCATGGATCCTGTGTTTCTCTAATAGCAGTTGGATCACGAAACACTCAATTTCATCTCTTCTACGCAATGGTTTGAGTGCAAAATCAAGCGATATGGAAAATATCGGCGTAATCTTTACATAAACATATCGCTAATAGTCGACTTCGAAAATTTGTTTAAAAAGTGCTACTATCATTTCGATGTCGCGAACGTTCATACATTATCCACATAAAATTGCCACCTAGGAATAACGATATCGCATTTTATAATGGTGGAAATGAACGCCTCCCATGATACCCATTCGAGATCACGAAAATAATGTCTGAGTCAAGGTTTCGAAGATTCATCGATATCATTCGATATCACAAACGCATATACTATAGGCTTCAAAAACCACACTCATTACAAAGCCATCGACATTAATACCATATCCACATCAAGGTGGAATAGTGAATCAGTAATATCGCGCCCAACGCCGGTGACAGGAGAGCGTGGAATAGGAGGAGGGGGAAATAAGTCCCTAGCTGGACTGGTGAGGGTGGGAGTGACACGAAGCGAAGAGGGGGGATCCGTTTCACTCGGACAATGAAGAGCGTCGGTCCACGACGGCCGCACTGATAGGGCATGACGGGACGGCGGAGGGGCAGGAGGGGGCGGACGGATGGAGGAGTTACCTCGGTATCGGGAGGGAGGGGATTGAAAAGGGGCGGAGGTCGGGGCTGGCCACCTTTTCACCAGCTAGGCGCGGAATGGTAACACAGGGGGAAACTCGCACGCGGGGCGGATTCATTCAGGGGTATGGGGACATAGGTGGAGGCGAGTGCAAAAACTGCTATTTTTTTCATTCGATCCATCGAACAAAGCAAACACACGGTAGGGGGAAACGGTTGAAAAAAGGGGTCGGGAGCGGAGAGTTGAGGGGGCTTAGGGTGAGGACGGAGTTTCATCTTCCTGCGTGGAGAGCCTGGGTTCGAGTCACGGCTGTGGTGTGAATTAGTCCCTCTGAAATCTGATTAGCAAGAATTGCTGCACACAGGAGTATTCCATCCTACTTACTGCACGGCAGCGAGAACGGGGAATGCCGGGATAAGCTAGAGAGTAGGATGATCCGATAATGGATACTGATGAGCGTGCTTAGATGGTCTACCTAAATGGACAGAATGGATGAGAGTTAAATAACAAATCGGATTTAAGACAAAGGAGTGAATTACGGGGGTAAAACAATGCATAGTGACCTGCTACCTTGGTATTGGGGGAAGGGTAAAAAAGGAGAGGGGAAGAGGATATATGGAGAATTGGTGAGTGGATCAGATTCAGCCCGGACGGTTCGAAAGCTCTGGTCACCCATAGTAACTGCCTAGGATCCTAAGGAGGAGAGAAAAATTGGCGGTAGGGAGAAGGAAAATGTAGGCTGGTGACTTCGAGGGGGCTAAAAACAAATCCGCCTTCCCGCTAATCAGCAACGATGAATCAGATAAAAAGATATAGCAAAAAATCTTTAATACACCGACCTAGGATTCAAATACTTTTTCATTTTCAAGGTGAGCCTAGGAAATGGCTGAATCTCATGGCTGAAAAATGGAAACCTAGGACGGTCAATGAACCATTTTTTGTAGAATTTTCCCAGGCGGAATCCCTTCCCGGTCTGAGATGCCGATTTGAAAGAAACACATTGGGCATGTGCGACGGAGGCGGTCGACAGTTTTCAAAGCAACGGTGGGTGGAAGGGAGAGGCGTAAAAAAGTTTTATGCGGAGAGACAGTGGTAACGGGAGGGTAGAGATTAATGCGGGAAGGGGGCGGAGGATGCAAAGGCGTCGGGAGATAAGAAAAGAGCAAGCAAATGGGCGCGGGTTGCGTCTCCACCGCGCCCGACGGGGACAGGGTGGGATCGTGCTTGTGTGGGGGAGGGAGGAAAAAGGGGTGAGGGAGGTTTTTTTGTCACCGAGGGAGGGACGTGCGAGAGAGGAAGGGGTTTTTTTCAGGGGGATGGGTGGGTTTGTTTGAGCAGAAGAGGGGCAGAAGCACCCTCGAGCACTCATCCTCTGCTACCCCAGCACGATCCACTACCCCAAACCCCTCGCCACTCCTGCAGAACTAAAACAAACATCGAGGACCATAAGTTCCCCGAACATTGCCCCCTCAAAACCCCTTCGGGTAAGGCTCTCTCCCAGCTCAACAAACCTTTGATGCAATGCCCCATTTTCCATACGCAAAAATCGTAATTTTTCCCAATACTCGGAGAGATACATTGACGTTGCGTACATGCCCCTCAAAAAATATCGAGCTTTGCAGGGATTCGTGCTTAGACCTCAACACTAGCGGTTAAGGTAGGTTTAAATGGAAGAGAGTGAAATTCTTCAAGGTTTTTGGTTTGGCCACGTTGAGAGAATGGATGGAGTCGAATATTGAAATCGATATAAGGTAGTAGAGTGATTGGTTGTAGAGGAAGATGTAGACCGTGTAAGTCATGGGTGAATAAGGAGGAAAAGACTTCTAAAGAGGAGAAAAGATGTAGGGACAGAGCCTCGCCGAGGAAAATATTACAAAAGAACGAGTTATCTAGCAATAACTAAGTACTTTGAATGTGGCTTCCCTGAAAGGGAATAACGTGATGGGTATGTGTGTATTTTAATAGGCGCACTCCCTTATCCCCTAAGAGAATTTCTTTCTTCATCCTAGCACACATAATACCTCATTCCTTTCCACCTATGAAGCCTATTTTCTCGTCTTCTCATCCCCGCTTAAATAAGATCCTTCCCAACATCAAGGTCTTCAAAAGCCCCTAATTCCTGTTCTGACCACGCAGTTGGCAAATATATTTTAAACTAAATGTTTTTGCCAGATATATGACATAAAATATATTGCTTCTACGATGTTAAAGTCAATATTTAAGGAGGAATAAGATGAAAATTGGGGTAGAAATCAGGCAAGTAATGACACTGGGGAAAATACAGCAGCAAATGCAATTTTTTGAGAGAAAACGATTTCGAGCATGCAGAATATAGAGCAACGATTACGAATTTTTTCCACTATTCTTTTGGGGAAACGGCAAAACAAACCAGCAGCATTCATTCATTATAACTGCATAGAATTTTCCGCAAAATCACACCTCTAGCTTAGAGTTTCATAAATTCAGCAAGGCTATCGTTAACGAGAGATTGCCAAGAACAACGCATTAAAATCAGGTTTATATTCCAGAGTGATAAGGTCAAAGACCTTTACATGAAATAAGGGGGAGATATTCATTTATATACGAAAGTTTCTATTTATGATTTAACTAATGGTAGAGATTAGAGTCATTTGGGTGCTTCCTCTTTGCTTTTGCAACTAACAATGTTGACATACGGAATATATCAAGGGTGGGTGACCCAACGTTCAAGCACTGGTAGAACTCAATACAATTATCCATTATCCTGAATAAATAGATACAGCTATGGAGCATATCAACTATGATTTTTTTATTTCTAACTACTCTACATGAGTATTACTTTTAAGTAATTTACTCCAAAAATATATTTCCGAGTAAAAATAAATAGTTATGGTCCTCTTCCGAGAATTTTTTTTTCCTTTTGAATTCAACAACCTAGGTTTCAAAGTATCAACATCATCACCAGATCAAAAAGTGATTATTACAGGGTTTTTATGCTCCTTGGGTTCGTGGGTTACGGGATTCAGATCGAAACCTATATTGTAATTTAAGTTATACTGATAAACGAAAAACTACGATTCTTCACTTGACCATTTTAGACACTTGATGTAGACATACGGAAACTCGCAAAAAAAGACGTGATTAAACCATGTGAAAATCCGCCCTAGACAAATTTAGATAATTCAGGCAATATTACGATAAAATAAAAAATGAAAAATTTCCAAAAAGAAATAAACTTTGATAAAAACCTAAGTTTTCATTTCCGTTATACTTCATCATCATCAGGTTAAACAGTTAGTAAAAGGGCATCCTGTTATTATAAGTGTTTAGGGAAGGGGTAAAATTATAACAACAAGAACCTAATTATTTATTTATTCTCTCACTCCCGAAAACAGCACAACAAAGGCTCTTTACATCTGGCGATTAACATTAACGATAGACGAACAACAACACCCATGTCCTGAGAGATGAGAAACCACCCAGGCGGGACTCGAACCCGTGAACCTCGGGCTGGTAACGGAGGACTTCAACCCCGCCGCCACCGGGGCCGACAAGACAAGACCTAGGTTGTTATTTAAGTTTTATTTATCAGTGAAATAATCCCAATTATTTCATTTAACCGCCTTCGCTACTGGATATCGACGAGACAAGTCGCAAAAAACTCCGACCGCGGCCGATCAACCAACCCTCCCTTCCACTCCCCCTGCGTCAGAGCACGCTCCAGTGAACTCGGGCCGAAGCCCCACTGCGCATCGCCGGACGCCTCCACCACCCCCGCCTTCCGCCCCCGTGCCGTCTCCACATCCCTCCCCCGCCTCTCGGCCGCCCCTTTTACACTCCACCCACATACACACTCACGAGCGGGATTTTTAAGCCCCTCCCTCCACCGGCCGTGCCTCCATCACAATTTGCGCCCTCATATTCCTTCCGCTTTCACCCCCACAGAGCGGCGGATGTTCCCACGGAAACGTGCCCGAAACGCATTTTTGTTTTCTCTGTGTATTGGCTATGGAAACATCTAAGAAGAGAATTGTTGAGGAGAACCGCGAGCCAAGGAAGGACGAAGGGTTTGTTTAAACTCAAACGTAAATGGAGCGTTATATGGCTCGGACACGAAGATTAATGGGTAAATGCAATAAAGATGGAATTGTGCAGGTAAGAAACAGAGGGTTAAATCATAGCCTAGCCATGGAACTTGGCCCTCTTCCAATTATTCCCCCCATGATGCCCTATCCTTGCATTCCTCTTTCACTTTTCTTTCCCTAAGGCATTACTTCAAACGCACCCTCCAGTTAGTAATGAAAAAAGAAAACTTTGTTTTATTCCTGAAGGTGACTGCGTCGTCGCCGCTGCGTCGAAACTAGTCGTATCCGAACATAAATTAGTGGAATAAAACAAAGTTTCCTTTTTTCGTTATTTACAATGAAAAAACCACAAATTTGACCCTGAAACCATTGAGAACACCCTACTGTTCTTAAGACTCTAAATATTATTCCTCTGAGTCTCTTCCACCATGTCCATCCAAGACTTTCTTGCTCTAACCCTTCCTCACACACCACTACCATTAACCTGATTCATAATTTGACAGTTATCCATTCTCTAAACGTAGCCAAACCAAAAACGCACACCCATTCATATGCACCCACAATGTTTGAACTCAATGAATACTGCTTCATGACGTAATCGTTCAGCCTAAGAGTTTACATTTATTATTTTTAATTAATTAAAATTTAATTTTAATTTCCACCCCCTGAGACTCAGACGGTACTTCTATCCTCTCCATTCGACAAGTTCTGTAAGGCTACTACACTAAAAAGAGGGGCAACCTTACTCTGCATATTACTCTTTACTGGAAAAAATATGAGCTGGTTAGAAAATATTTAATGCCAAGTACTTTTCCGCTCATCACCACTTTATTATTTATCATCATAAGGACATATTAAATTAGATAATAAGCAAAAATTGAAATAAGGAATAGAAATATTACAACGATAAGAGTTCCTAGCAATAGGACAATAGAAATTCGATTCGGCAATTCAGCTGTGCCTGAGCTGTTAACTTAAAACAGAATCATCGGGATTCATAAAATTTGGATATTTTTTCCATATGCAAGGGTAATTTCTCACATAAATACGCACACAAGTTCAATATAAATAGAATTGACGTATAATGTAAGCACTATAACTAATAAGCTACGTTTTTAAATACTTGGCATGACATTCGACTCACGATTACAGTTGCGTCCGAGCCGTTTCCTGCACGCTGAGAGCGTCACGGCTGTGCCCGCGGATGGTTTGAATTTAAATTTCCACCCCCTATCCTCTGAGCTGTCTACTGCAACTACCATCATACCCAACCCCTACGACACTGGCAGGAAAACTTACCGGGCAGGGGGAGGAAGGGAGGGAGGTGGGTCGGCGGCGGACAGCCGCTAACCGTCGAACGGCGTCGCTCGCTTAACTGAGCGCGTGATGGCGAGCTCTCACGCTTTCTCCAAACCCACCTTATATCCCTCTCAGTTCGTCCCCCTCCCATACCCTTTAAAAACCAACACCCTCCCCGAAAGCCCCAGTAACAATTCCTCCCACCACGGACAGCCAACCCCTCTCCGCCAGCACAACAACTCCCAGCGCTGAGAGCTCCCAAAGAACCCCACCCTCCCGCCGCTGTTGCAATAACATCAAAACCCCCCAACCTACTCTCTGCTCCCCCCCTCCAACCTAGAGTGCAAGCAAACGTTTTCCCAAATACACCCCCACCCTTACCAGTCATCCTTCAAAACTCATCGCCAACGCTTTTGAGGCTAATCCGCTGGCTTCACAACACGGCCTAATATCCCTTCTCTCTCTCCAAACTCTCCATCCCTCCACACCCCCCCTCGGGTTATTTGGTCTCGCCGCGTAAGGGTTGGGAACGGGCCCCGATATAACTCGGGATACTCTCCCTCGAAACGGCAGGCGGGGCTAAAAGGGTGCTCGCGGAGACATTGGCTGCCGAGCAGTTAGTTCGTTATGTCCTTCATTATGACATGGCGGTCGATTTATTATGGTGAGAGTTCCCATCCGACTGTCGGAAACCGCTGTCGTGAAGTTGTGGGGAAGGAATTAGAGGGGGGGATGAATTTCGCGGTCAAAGCGGTGATGCTGAGAATATTTTCCCTCCGTTACCAATTGTCTCTCACAGTAGTCCATGTGGCCCCAATAGTACGACCATAATTTTAGTAACAGATGCGAGGAGTATTCTTATGCGTCTATTAAACTCGAAAAATTGGAGTAAACGTTCGCTAGAACTGGAATGGATATACACGTCAATTAACTCTTGTATTAGGGATGAGGCTAGGAAAAAGTCTGGAAATTTCACATTCGACGAAGCTGTAACATGTTTAACGATATCATGCAGGAAACACAGATAAGTATTTCGTACAGAATATATCAGTAGACTACTACGGATTTTAATTAGAGGTAAACTCTTTAACTTAAAGGCCTCAACGTACTCATTCCAAATATTGGTCGGTATTATTTACTTCACTATTACTTACTTCTTATTTACTTCACTATTATTATATACTTCACTATTATGTATTTCACTTAAATGTTTAAAGCAACGATTTTGAGAAATATTTACAAAAACAGCAAAGGACCGAAAGCTTACCAAGGGTGAGATATTGAAAAAACCATACATCTCTCAAACAATACTCTTGTAATCAGAGATACTCTCCCTCCTCAGTCCTAAGGAATAACCTGAGCTTCAAACTTAATCACAAAAACCAAACAGGACATTGGCAAAAGTTGAAAATCTGCAAAGCTTCACCAAATTTACATGGGTAACTGGTGCGGCTTTCTTAAGTATGCATGAGAAGAGTCCATGCTTCCCCACCTTTCACATGATATCCCTCGAAGTGCACTGTTAGCGTTGTTGTATACTAAGAACAATCTTGAACAAGAGCATTCCTTTCCCATTGTCCCAGATGTGTCCACCACCATCTTGAAGTCTCTATTAAGAGTGACTAAGCGTCACCCAAACGTCAAAAAGATCAATAAGCCCCCGAACCCCGAGAAACTGCCAGGATTGATTGAGGCCTGAATCGAAGGTATTTTTCTTTTACGATAAACCGTGAACATCGATTCAAGGAAAATAAAACAACGAAACGCTGGCGAGTCGTGTCAGGTGACCACGAAGGAGCGGATGTGGAGTTGAAGTCAAGGCGTGCTATGGGAGACCCGAAAGTGTTTTCTTGGCTCGAAAGATAAATTAAACGTTATCTTCTCGTGGAGTCCGCTCTCACCAAATATTAAGCGACCCTAAATTTGCCACGAAAATCGGTGAAAACAGATTACCCCAATGGTATTTAAACCTTTTTATCGTCCGTTAAAAAAAGATGGTTTGTCGCCCTGTTCCCTTGGATCATTTTCACATTAAGATCGGTAGCTAAGGACACACGAAACACATTTCAAGGGTCACTCGTGCCTTTCTGATCCCCTATCTCACGGCAGGAGAGAGAATTCGAGGGAAATACATGGCGTAGAAGAATATACTGTCATCAGCAACAAAACTTTCCTCGTGGCCTACTCAGGTTGCAAGAGTATAATTAAGGTCCTTTCGTCGCGTGGTTTCGGGGCGAGAGGGGGGTGAAGTAAGGAAATTCCTGTACCTTAACTAGCAATTATTGCTCTCATTAAGCGGAAAATGAAGTGCGAGATATCGGATGTGGCCAATTTCGACTGAGGTGCACGCGACTCACGCTTGATGTGCTGAGTTAAGTATTGCAAAACGATTTTTTTATCATGGTAATCAGCCAAGGAGAGCAAGTGTAACTTCAGCTATCAAGGATTCCGGGTTGTACGTACAAACGGCCCCAGGAATTGAAAAATAAGAACTCCTATCGAGACAGGCAATAAGGTGGGAGTGAACAGGGAAGGGAAAAGTGAATGGCATTCACAGCGTACCCACCCAGTTTACTAGATATTTACCCAATACCACGCGTTTGTCTCGATGCCGCAGAAAAAATGACACCACCGAAATGAATTCACATAATTGAGGCGATGAAGGGATAAAATGACGTAAACACGACTGAATCTCTGTTGCTTATAACCAGGAGCGGTCTCCAGAACAAGTATATACTATAGGATGAGGACAAAAGCCTTGAGTTTAACCCTCAGAATGCCAAGTAGCGATATATCGCAGTTAATTTGTAAAGAGTAATAACTTGTTTACACGATTTACTCGCATAATTGTCAATTTTTTGCTAATTAAAGTTATCAATCATTACAGATGACCCAGGGTATTTGCGGCTGAGATAGGCGTGGCAATAAAAGTGTATTTGAACATAAACTATGTCCACGAAGAAAATACGCCTTTGCACCATTTATAAAGCTCGAAAGTTCATAGCTAGTGTTATCACGCGACTGAGCAAACGTGAGGATTTGAATGTTACTCTTATCTGGCCGTCGAATTTGCCTAAATGATGTGGAAAATCCATTTCTTCTCCTCCAATGTACCTTCAAATAATTATCAGGGTCATCTACTGATTAGATTAGGCTTAAATGGAAGAGAGTAAAAATATGAATGTTCTCAGCAGTGTAACCCTTTAACTTAACACGACTTCTTCCTTTAGCTTAGAAGTCGTTCTGCCTAACATAATACAATTTAAATTCTATAAAAAACTAATTATACCAACCCATGCAGTCTTCGAAAAACGAAGAAAACAGCCAAAACGAGATCAAACCGATTCAGAGCAAGAAAAATCACCCGGCTGCGACAAGACCTGCGACACATCCTACTCGCCCCACGCAAACAATTGCACGTTCCTTTGCACTAGTATTTTAATCCGGCACTCAGAAAAAAATAGCACTCGAACACGAAACCGATTTGTTTCGTCTTTAGGAAACCCGCCCCTTGCTAGCCAAATTGTCAGTCGGTGAGGGAATTTTTTCCGGCCCTTAAGTGAGTCCACTGGATAAAAAAATCAATCGGGGCGAGACGCCGATCAGAAAGATCTGCGCATTCAAGAGCATTAATTACATCTTCACTTGTGAGATAATGTAGGACTTACGAAATCCTTTCTTAGAATTTAAGAGGTCGCAGCGAGAGATCGCCGAATAACTTCTTGGAATTTATGATATGGGGTTATATATGGCTAATCAAGTAAGGATAAATTGGTAAGTTGTCCAAATTTTGATGTTAAGAATAAATTATCAGTACATTGGAAAGAAAGCACAATTTAACCACTAAATTATTTCAAGAATTTTGCATTACACGAGAACACAATACATGATAGTTGGCCTTCTCCTAAGTCAGCAGCTTCCACTCTAACAACGTATCAGTCTAGACTGTCCACTGTATTTTGATAAACAGTAACGTCCAGTAAATAAAGTAGAGAGAGTGATTCTTGTAACTCATCATCATGAAAAACGCCTTTCCTCCATAATATGCCAAATTCAGATGACTTCCTTCAAAGAACTTATCAGCATAAAAAAACGCCCATACCCTGGAAGGTGCCAAAAACCTATCTAGACGGGAGTCGAACTCATGACAAGAAGATTAGCAAACTTGCATTTCATCCCACCCGCACCAAAAATACGAACGTTGAGTGGAGGGGGCTGCTGAACACCGTGGGAGGGTATGAGGCGAAAGTAAAAAAATAGGTGGGAAAGGAGGAACTGAAGGTTTCCATGGAAGGAGGGAGATAGCCAGTCGTTTGCCGGATTGTTATGTGCGTTGAAGAGAGCGTGAAGATTAAGAGGAGAGATGTGGGTGGTTGAGGGAGGAGAATTAAAGGGGGAATGAGGAGAATGGGGGAGTGCGAGGGGGAGGAAATGAGCGTGGAGGACTCGTGGACGGACAGGTGGAGTCACTAGCGGCCCCCGGGGAGGGAGGAGGCGGGGCGGAGGGGGCAGGCATGTAAGGAGGGGAGGCATAGCGGAAGAGGCGAGAGGAGAGAATGAGAGAGAGAGAGAGAGAGAGACACACACACACAAGAGAATGAACGCATGGGGAAGTTATAAAGGGGGGAGGCAGGGAGAGAGGTAAAGAGAGATCCACAGCGAGATAACGCTCACAAGAGAACTCGCGGAGGGTGGGGGAGGAAGTGAGGGAGTAGTTTTTTTTTGAGGTGGCCGATCCGAGAGATAACTCACCCCGCGGACGATGTTGTGGGGCAGCCAAGGTGAGTGTGGAAAGCCTGTTAGAGGGGGTGGGGACAGGTGGAGTCGTCGTCGGGAGGCCGGGCGAGGCACAGAAGAGTCCGCGGGGAGTGCCCCGCTTCGGGAGAATCGTCCCCTCCCCGCTCTGGTGACGGTGTCCGCTGCTATACGCGACCGCAGATGGCGACCGCCACCGCGGTGGAAACATCTCATCACTCTCACATCTCAAAAATTCCTCCTCCTGCTCGCTCCCCCCGGAGTCCGCAGTTGCCCCTCAAGCTGTCCGCGTGACACTACGGACACGGCTTGGGCCTTGCCGCTATTCGGAGTGGGGGAACGGAAGGAGTCACACCGACGATATCAGACGGGGATCCTTAAGGGAAGTAAGGTGTGGGAAGTGGACTTCTGGCGTTGGATTGCGATGGGGGTGAAGACAAAAGTGGATGATAATGACCGCGGAAAACGTCGAGGCATGTGCGCAGGCCCGCATATGGGTTTAAACTGAGAATGTAGCGGGAGAAATTTTGGGGTCTAACGCAGAAAAGGTGTGAGAAAGGGACTTCCGTCGCTGCATGCCGATAGAAGTGAAGGCATTATAAGATGGAAATAAGGGTTCTATTAGCTAGCCTAACGCGACGAAATAAAATTTTCCTTTTCAGCCAGAAATACTCGCATCGCAAACAATAAAATTTGGAACATTAACATAGATTATCCATTTGGATATCCCACAAGTTGGCAAGTACACACAAAAGATTTTAGGACAATCTGAGCATTATATTTTCGCTTCAGGGGCTAAAACTGCAGAGATTTTATTCATTAATGTCTCATCAAAGGAAATAATTTTAAGTCAAGCAGAACATCCGCAATCAGGATGGGATTCGAACCCATGGCCTTTAGAAAACGAGTCGACGCCATGCCTGCCAGCTCTAGAACGGTGCCTTCCTTATTTTCTCTGGGAGGTCATCCATGAGATTCTCTAACAAAATGGTCAATTTAACATAAATTGAGGTCAAAAATTCTTTTACTACGATGATGATAGCTCTCAATCAGCCGAAATATAGGTTTAATTTCTTTTTTTAAATACGGTAAAATAAGAAAATTCTTCTGGTCACCGTTTGTTGATTATTTGCCATACATACAACCCGATTCCCACACAAAAATATCTGAGGAGAAGATTTGCATACCCAAAAAGCACCTAAGTTTACACATTATCACTTTTCATAAAAAATTGCATGTTCTTGAATCTATATTCTCAATATGTATCGGATAGAAATATTCCTGACTCCGTCCAAAAAATGCTCTCTTGCCAGAACAATAACAGATTAATATTTTTCTTCTGACTGAGATACACATCAAACACCGCCTCAGGACATAGGTGTCATTGATGATGGAACTCCTGGCGCTTCCTCATTCCCAAACCCCATGATTGATGGAGGAAGATCCGTCTATTAGGGGCTCGCCGTCTGCAAACATAATGAGTTTTGAATCGCTTATTCTTATTTCATGGTAACTGAAAATAGTTTTTCAAACTGCTGGTTGGCGTCATTAAATGTATAGCCTAATTACCGACATTATGAAGCAAGTATTTCGCTCGGGCGTCTCAAATTAAGGCCTCCACTCCTCGCCATTCGTGAAAGAGATTAGCAAACTGATGGACACTTTAGAGCGTCAAATCTATTTCCAATGTGGAAGACTAGGCTTGAATAATAAAAATCGCCCAACATGTTGTCGCATATAAAGGTCGAAACATCGCTAGGTGCGACTAATAAACCTTGAAACCAGAGACAGGATATTTAAAAATTTTGGAATTGAGAAGCAAATATATAAACTTAAGACTTCGTACGATTATTTAAATTAAGAATGCGTAGCACAGTTTCAGGTCACTATGTTGACACAGTTGCCTATATCTATGTCAAGGAAAAAGTCAGGGATAACATTGAAATGGAACGAAAAATTCAGGAACTGCAATTAAGACAGAGATTACAAAAAAACGCTAGCGGTAGGGAACGTCGCGACGCTGTCATATAAAGTCCACTGAGAAATGTAACTCGGAAGTATGTAGAGTTCAACTCACCCCTCTGCTTAGGCTAATGTTAAGTCAGGCGTAGTGACGTAGAACAGAACAACCTAGAGCTTCAATTGAGAAGACGATTACATGAACCACTGACGGAAGGGAAAGACACCTACCAATAAAATCCACTAAGCAATTCAACTCGGAAGTTCGTAGTGACTTCTGCTCGCCCCTTGGGGCGACTTAAAATATTACGAGTTTTACGGCAGCATAGCCTCCTTCGTAGAACGCTTGCGTTGACGATTTGCGTCAGAATTGAAAGATTACTCCTTAAAAACATCGCACGATAGCGATCAAGGATATTTCAGCCTACTCATTTCGTGTCCCTTGCTTCCTGTTACTTTCAGGGCAGGTTGATGGGCGTCATATCCGATGTAATATGATTGAAGGAAAAAATCGAAACACGACCCTGAGTCCACTTTGTGCGATCTGATAGAGCAGGCTGAAAGCACTAAGGAAGACTACTTAGGGCTCCATTAAATGCCCGTAATATTTCCGAAAGTGAGGAATACGGGGACGTAAATTACTTAAACGCGAAAGAATGTAAGCTGACGCTATTAACCTACGATGGAGTACAATGAGCTCCAAGGGAGTATCTCCATTAGCTAGCTGTTAAATAACCAAAATGATCGTTTCATATAATAGACACTACAGCCATGTAGGCCCGAATGATACTGAAATAAAATTTAATAGATCGAATCCCACATTAGCCTCTATATTCGTAAAATGGAATGATTATCTAACGTATTGTTACGTTGACGGCCGTAAAAGTACGAATAAATTTATTTTTGCATGCCATTTTGGTTTTTAAATAAGTTTATGGCAAATTTAAAAAAAAATAAATAACTAAAATCCAGCAAATTTAATTCTGCAGGTGTTAAAAGTTCACGGTGAGAGAATCGTTTGACATTCATAGATGAATAATAAGATTCTTCAGCAAACTTCCGCCGTTTATATTCTGCCATTGACTAATTATTCGCACAGAAAGCTATTAGACGAACAAATGCCCTCCGGAGTATGTTCCGGAAATTTCACTTAAAGAATTAGATGTGACTCAATTAGAATTAATTTCATACTAAACTCAAATCATAGGAGCCATTAGTCTATAGTCGAAACGATTACCAACGCTTTCCTTCGGAAAACTTAGAATCGGAATAACCGTTAATGGGTCCAAAGGATTTAAAAAATTCAACACGACGATGTCGTATGGTAAACATTTTCTTGTTCTCTAACAGTTAAGGGTTATCACCCTTTCCGGGAAAGTGGAGGCACTTTGTTTCTATTCTTCTTCATTTCGTAGAAAGGTAGCCGTTGGCCCTGCTTCCTTAATAGCACCTGCCACAGCGCCACGAACGGTTTTACCATCTGGCGAATTAGTATAATGCTAATCCCAGGCAGGAGACACAATCCATTGACCGGCGCTATCTCACTGCTACATATATATTTTCCACGCCTGCATCACCAGAGCTGTAGACTCGCTTAGGGGCACATGCTAGCTTGAATTCCGTTGGAGAATTACCCGATGCCTGGTAAAGCCGGCCGTAAGAAGGTACAAACATAACTGCCCGCCTAGGAACTTTAAAGCTGTAGCACGGACGTCTTTGCCAACATTCTAGTATTAATCGTTCCCAGAAACTTTCCCTGAACTCAAGCCGATCACAGTCGACGAGTAGACAACGGAGAAATGACTCATAGCTCAGTAATTAGTTTCTAATAGTTAGATACACATCAGACAAAGCCAATTGGATATAGACACTTTTGTTATGTGACAAAATAGTATTCATGAGTATTATTTATGGCAAAAATAATATTTATGTGCATTTCTAAGAGTAAAAAATAGAATTGATAGTCGCAAGTATTCTTTTTTCCTGATCTAATAACGATTGAGAAGTTAAAAATATATGCGCATTTACATAATACAATAAACCCCGTACTATTTCTGCTAAAGAGGATAGTATGTGTGATAATGCACATAACACTTTCTCTCATGCATTCCCACTCTTCTTAGAACTGAACATATTGCCTATCAGATATATGTATTTTTATAAAGAGTTAAAGAATTTCTATCCAAGAAGTGGCGACGAAGCAAATCTGTTACCCAGAACTCAAGTCCTGAGCTTGCGAGAAAGAAATACTATTTCTTTACCCAAGCCTAATTTGCCTTTGTTTCAAAGATGTTTTGTGTATATTTCTCGAAAAATATTTAACTTCCTTCCGAACCACATTAAGGAAGAAAAACACGTAGGAAAATTTCTTAAGAAAGTAAAAACTTGGTTATTACTTATTAAAAACATCGAGGTTTTGTTTCGTAATTTACATGACATATTTACCGAATCAAATGTAATAAATTAAGAGACACTGTAATACCATTGTTAAAGTAAGTTCACCCGATCATGTATTTGTGTCTCTTTTTGTAACCACTATTTAATTCTGTATATCTCTGAGTTTTTTTTTCTATTTTGAATTGGTTTATTCACAGTATTTATAAATGTTTTTCGAAAATTGTAAACCATTTTTGTATGTTACTAACGCTTTTTGCATGGTTTATTTGTCAGTAACCCCAACATAGGAATATCCTTAGGGGTTATTTATTGTAATACCACTCTGTAAGTCCTGGAAAGGAATTAAATTATTATTATATTATAGTATAAAAAGTAATTTTTTGTTTGAAGGTAAATATATAAATTCATTTGTGATTATTATATTTATGAATGATTAATGACCAAAAAAAAAGAAGTATAAATATTCCTTTGTTAGCTGTAATTTTTTTGTTACCCATCCAAAGGGAATTTACGTGTAAAACTATTTGTAAATAAACTTATTTATTATTTATTTATACTATTTATTTCTTAAGTTTACACCCTCCTTCTCGGGACAACCTGAATATTTTTTTTATTTCACTTGGGTAATAAAAATTAGCCCTTGAAACCAGAATACAAGAAGAAAATGGCATTGAGTTTTTTTGACATAAAACACCAAAATAAATAAAAAAGACCTTATACAAATAAACATATATTCACTCATATAATCCAAACATGCTGCCTAATTAAGCCATTGAAAAACGCTTCAATTAAAAATTCGAAGTTTTCATTGAAGCGAAATACTTTCCCAAATCCATACAAATTTTGAAACGAAGAAGTGGCTGTTTGTCACATACTAAAAAAAGTTTTTATCCGTTCCGGTACCAACGTGTAGCATAAAAGTTAGAGATTGGGAAACACGGATAAAAACACAGCCAACTAACAATTAGACTCAAACAAACATTTTTAAATTGTTCGTCATGGAATGAATCTCATTGAGAAGAGACTTACGCGACGAAGCTGAGGGATATCCTCAAAATAAATTAACTTCGGCACGGGAATAAATCATAGCGCGACCATGAAATGATTTTTCCGAACTCAAGGATAAAAGTTTCACAATGATACTTTAGAGAAGAGGACCACAGAAAAAGAAAAAAATCGAGATTTCAAGATTTAGAAGCACTGTATTCAGAACTTTAAGGGTATATTTGAATCGACTACTTTTACATGAATGCTAGAATAGTACTTAATTTCTTGTATAGGCTCAAATCGAACAAAGAACTGAGATAGAGCAAAAAAATTAAGCATAAATAATTTATTTATCTTCATGGCGATTTTGTGCGATCCTTAAAGACGCATTCATGGTCCGAATCTTTCCTGTTGTTCATAAAAACTTACAACATTTGAATTTATTCTGCATTTTCTGGCAGGTGAACACATTGTAATTCGATATAATAAGTAACACACACTAAGGCAATTCATAATTGAAATACCGCATGCAGGAGAATTTAATATAAGCGAAGTCACTGCAAGACGCCCAGGTCTACTACACGAAATCATTAAGGTGATAGGTTTCTTCGGGTAACATTATACATTAACTCGTCTGAGAACCACATACACATCTGCGCCATTCCAAACAAAAATTCGTCAACAGGAATCAACGGCATTGGCGTTCTCAGAGTCGAAGGCCATCACTACTTCCAGATAAAACTCTAAGAACCAATAAAGCAAGTAGATAGAATTCCGTCGATTGATAAAGACTTTTAGTCTCGTTGCATAAATGCTCAACCCAGGGCAGTCTCATCAGTTATGACTTAAAATATTCTGCTAAAAACTTATTGCTCTGGTGTTTATACGCGCATTCAAGCCATTCGAACGTTGAGCGTAGATACAGTTGAATAATATGAGTAAAAGAATTACTTGCGGGAAAAATTAAGGTTTTATCAGCTCATCCCATCTACAATAAATTAAAGCAGTGATGACTATGAAGAATTTACTATGCAAAAACTAAAACTTAGTGGCACTTAAAGACCAAGACATGATAGCAACAACTAATTGGTTCAGTTTCTACTACAGTACTTGACACTATATTTTCCTTTCTTAATACTTCCCCGTAGTGCTAGACATGCTTTGTTGCCCGTCTATAGGGTGAAAAACGTTACATAATTTAAAAACTTACAATTCGATTACGAAATTCAACTCCAGTCTCTGTAAATAAATATCGGCACAAGGCGTTGACTGGGAGCTAACACCATAAAAAGGCAAAGGAAAGAGGCGTGCCACAACACGCGGGAAAATGGAGAACCAATAAAAGGATTATTACGTCGCGCGCGGCGAGGAACGAAGAAAAAAAATTGGTAAGTCAATAGTGAGTCAACATTCGTGGTGCGCAACCCTGTAATCTCGAAATCAACGTTGCATTTAGATGGTACAAAAACTTTTAACAACGGGGGTCATTTTGGTGACCCTTATCCCGCAAGAACAGATGAAGATTACGGTGGTGATGGGTGGGCAAGAATGTTCTTGGGGGAGGGAGGAACTAAAAACAGAATTGGAATGAAGAGTGACTCGTCGCAAGAGTAAAAAAGGAACATCCGATACATGTATGCTTACAATATTTCATAAGGCCATTTCGCAATATTCGGATTCCAGGAAATTTGTGCTTAAACAACTTGAAGGGATTGACGAAACCTGAAGGACTTCGATCGGGTTAAAAGCTCTCCTTCAAGCAAAGGAAATGGGGAAATTGAATGTGTACAGAATTAGCTCTCAATGGTGACATACCATTCCAAACAATGCTGTCGGATCAATTATCTCGGGAAATATTTAGGGTCATCAAACATGAATTAGCATCTTGCGTCGAATTAAATGAAATTGAGTAAGCGTGATAAACCTAATCAGCCAGATAATAGAATGAAATATCTCTGACAATGGTCAGAAAAATACAGGAGAGCAAAAGTGGTCTGTGAAAAATATGCAGGACATTTTCACGACAGTGACAAGTGAGCATAACTGAACCTATGTACGCCACTGACCCCGTTATCGAGTTTCATTAAGTCACCATAATAAAATGTAAACACACTAACTCAATATCTATCGATTAGTGATATATCTAAAGCCACAAAAAGACAGGATTCGCACAGCACAAAAAACTTTGATCACAGCTTTAGAACGTATACCATCAGAAACACATGACTCATGACAATTGTAACATTACTATTGGCCTGAAATTACCTGCAATAAATGGCATGCACAGAATAGCTTAAAAACCTGTGATGAAATGTAAGGCACAACAAGCGCAAATCGAAAACAAACTTTAAAACCTCTCCGTCAAGAGCTGGAGGGGCAGTAAAATATTTACATTATTAAATAGCTTTTTTCATCATACAGTACGAATAAATACTAAAAAAGGACCTGAGATTTCACAACATTTGTCAATATACCTTCGTACCAATTTGTCAATATAATGTTCAAGAAAATTAGAGGCATGCTTCAGACTGTTAGTTAGGTACTAATCAAACTGAATAACACCACTTAATTCGTTCAAATAGGACAAATGGAACAAGAACCAAACATAATGATCTATTTAGGACGGCTATGCAATGAAATAAAATTTGAAATGAGGATCTTTAAGTGCTACAGACTCATCTAAAATATACAGCTATCAAAAACTTCTCAGAAAGAAACATTTCATTTAATGAAATAATGAAGTACTTTTAAGTACAGCAAGAACCTGCGATTAAAATCGAATCCTTTGCATTGATAGCTTGATGAATGGATGATTTTAGGTTCTTCAACCGGAGAGAGGAGAATAAGAGGTTGCAAGTCGTTTTTAGCAAGGTCGACCTAGCATTGTGGGGTCTCGTAATGAAAATATAAAACCATTCCAATTTTTGCTGATTACCATTCTGTTCGGTACGACCAGTATAAAAACTATTTTTTTCTATTCCAACATCCATGCTTTTTAGTAAGTGTACATCTATCCCTGGACGTGTTGAAAATCTTTAGCAGTTGATGGTGACGCCCATAGCTCTGAAATCGGTCAAACCAAACAATACAATTTCTGCGAAATTTGTACGCTAGTTGCATGTTCTATTCAGTAGTTCGCCGTCTGCATTGGCAGTGTCGTAGAGTCCTCATCCGTTAACCTAAGGGCGTGGGTTGGAATCCCGTCCGGATGTTTACTATCTAGTAAATAGTCGAGTGAGTTCCCATAGATGCATTAAACTGATCTTAGCAGTGAAAGATACTGCGGCGAGTTCGAAGATAATGATTTTAGTATGAAGTTTCACAGAATTGAAGCAATATCCATCAATTTCAAATGTTGGACGTTCGTCTCCAGATTTGGGACATGGACGTCGTATTTATCTCAGCATTTGTGATGAAAGCAAAGCGATCCAATAGCTATATAACCAATCATTTTGTGCGCCTTAAAAGTTCACCGTTAAGGAAGTGGGGACGCAGGGACAGGAATCACACCTCGGGATCAAAATCGAATCTGCCCCGATGTCGTCGTCGTAGCCGCCTCCACTATGCCCCCGTTTCCCTCCTCCTCCGCCTGCACCCCCGCCCCACCCCACTCGCCCCGCCCCCGTCATCGCCCCCGCGCCGCCGCCTCTCGGGACGTTGGAATTTGTGGCGCAAGAATCGCCTTCTGGTGGTGTGTCGCGGATCGATGACGCTAGGTGCCCCCGCCGCCACCGCCTCGCAAGAGAAGAGAGGCCCCGACGAGAAACGGCGCGCAGCGGGAAGAAAAGGGGGAAGAAGGAGGCGGGAAGGGGTTGAAGGAAGGAAGAGAGGCAGGGGGAGGCGGAGGCTTTGGAGAAGGGAAGGGCGGAGGCGTGGCGCGGAGGACCGTCTCCAGGGGAGCGGGGCACAGGAGAGGGTGGGCGACGTCGGAAATCGCGGGGCAAGGGGGCCATCAATAGTAGGATAAATCAAGCAAGGCTTCACTATGATAGAATTGCAATATCGACCTGGGATAAATTATGCATCGCAAAAGACGCGAGAAATCACATGGAACCACATTTCCAGAGTAAACTCATATAGCTTGATATCGGATAGTGTGACAGAGGCGCAAGTTTGGGCGATAATCGAACGGCACTATCGCAATGAGACTGATTACACATCGCGAGATATCGTTAAGCAACGAATCTTAAATGCAACCTAACATCTCTTGATACCGAAGAACATAGAAATACATAGATTATATCGTACACCCAATGCCATTGAACAGCGCATTATCAGAAGAACGGCATGGCATCGAATATAGTTTGATATTGCGCATCAACTGATGCCGAATATAGCTTCAAATATTTTATTCCCAACGATACCGGGATTAGTTTGATTTCTGAAGTGTAATAAAGTCGAGTTACTGGCTTGTAACAGCACCCTGTAGTAAATTTTTCAACGTGCTTGCAATGTAAAATATCCATATACAGTCAACATAATGGGCATATTTTATGACACAACAGCCTTTTGAAAACAATATTAAAAGGAAAAATGAATGAGAGACCAAGAGAGAAGGGCAATAGAAAATACTACGTTTAAGCTCTGCATAGAATGGCATCAAGTATTGATTAAAATCTCATGTAGAGCGATAGCTAATACAATTCCACGTACAGACCAATCCGAGCAGATATGGCTTGATGTCGCATACAAGATGTCACCTCGTCGCTAATAATCGTACATCGAATGATAATAAATATCGCAACATATACATCAAATTCAAATTAGAATCGCTGAATTTCGCACAGTAATGATAGATACTGCACATTTCCTTTTATTCAATTATTTCACATATACAATAGCACTGAGTGCCACTCAATTAATTGAGTACACAAATAACGTCGTTTTCTGTTCTCCTCAAAGTTTGCGAAGTTGAACTAACTAAACGCCCACAATTTTGTTACAGCTTTATCAACAAATTAGTATATATGTTAGACTGCACGCGTCGCATGCACAGTTGATGCACGGAAGTGAGGGTGAGTACCCCTCTAGTCGACGCGCACAGCCGCCGTCGTTTCCACGCCACCGACGAGTCAGGTCGGGAGCACTTTTTTCGTGGGTCGGGGAATTTGATGGCGCTTGTGTCTTGAAGAGAGGGGGGAGGGGAGCGCCACGTGCAGTGGATGTGTGTGGTCCTAAGAAGCCTCCGTCGGCTGCGTTCACTTCGTCTCCCGCACCCAGCCGCCGCCTCGGCGTAAGACATTTAAGGACGCCAATATCCTAACAGTCGGGACGCCGCGCCGGTTTATTGGAGTCCTGTGCGACCCCACCAAAGAAATCCATTTTCCATCCCTTTAAAGGCAGTTTGGCGGAAATGCGTCGGTTACGGTAGGGCATGACCCGGGTTCCCTGGTGCAATACAACACGATAAGGATCTTGATTCATTTCATATCACTGAGCTAATCTATAAAACCATTTCAGAGGTCCATCAAATAACAAAAGGTTTCAGACAGAAAAACATCTTAAATCTTCTCCCAAACAGCGAAATAACAAAAAAGTCAACAATTCAAGTAATATCCATTTCCATAATTGTCCTGTGCCAAATTTGCCATAATTTATCACGTGTTATCTAAAATATACCTCTTTTCCCTCCTGAGTATTCTAGCATTCTTCAAATACCAGCCCCCCTAAGCTGTAGTTAATATTGTAGCAAGTGTTTTTGTTAAATGAGCTGCATCGAACAGCATTGAGAAACTTGCAATAATTATCACACGCAATCTTAGATTTGGGAGGAAGTATGTGTAACAATATTTGGCCTAATTGGGTAATAGCCTGGCTCATTGTTTTTGTTAGAGAATTAGTATATTCTGTTCCCACAAGATTTCACTAAGCTGTAGAGAAGTATATTGCATCCTCTCAATATCGCTACCTTTCACCTACCAATCTGTCACATTACGTGATACATCAACATCTCTCCGCCTCCAACCAAATCCATGTATCTACCATTCGATACCCACTTATTTTCCGTCAATCTCGCAACTGAAGGCCCATTGGGCCTCCTCGGTTTTTCCTCCAAAAATTACAAGATGGGAATATCTACACTCCATTATCATACTTTACTAACCTTTTGATTAGTTCTCAGGTCGGGATCCAATTCATTAATTCCTTCCTCCTCGAAAAACTTATCTTTTGCCTTATTAATCTCCGTTAACACCTCGGCTGATTTCTTCTTCCACTTAATAGCTGATCAAAAATGAAAAAAAAAATTGCAAAAAATAAAGTTTCAAAAATTATCTTCACTTGAACATGCAATATTGCAGTTGAATATTGTTCCACATTTTCACTTAGTTTAGCTTATGAAAACACCTCGGTTCTCAAACTGCAAATAACCATTGAAATTTTTATTTTTCACTGGTTCATCTCCAAAAATACTTCAGTCTTGTGGAGTGAATCAAACAATAAACGATATAAACCCGTTTCATGCATGCTATTTTAAAATAAATCTGTGGTTTTGGTGACAAAGTTGACCAATTATCGTCGACCAACGTCCATGTAAGATTGAAAAAGCATGACAAACCGACCATCTGAAGTCACCTTTTTCGCATTCCAGTTGTTTTAAAATAACATTTAGAAATGGTTATCTATTGTGTTAGTACGATACCAGCTTCAGCAAAAAACAGCATTGGTCACGCCATTTCAAGCAGCGAATTTTAAAATACAAAATTTGAAAAAAACTGAAATACTGTGATGTAAAATCAATAAGATCTATCGATGTGGCATTTTACTTGTTCCACTGATTTCCCGGGATATTTCAGTAAACATTCTTCTCGAAAGGGTGAGGAACCCCTAATTGCGGCGAAGTCGTTGAATCCCGATTAGGAACAATAAATATTCTATAAAATAAAATTTAGAACGAGGCAGCTCCGTTTAGAGAAAGGCAGCGGTTTCTCCCGTCTCTCCGAACAGAGCGCTGCGAAATCAATATGGTTTCATGAGATACATATCAGCTCTTTCAAGCCTGTCACTGAACGAGCTTTCATATTGAAGCTCTTGCAACGGACTTCGTTACATACACTCTAGCTGTCTCCGAAAATAACGCAAAGTAATCCACTCAAGTCTTCACTAGCCACCAATGCGGTCAAATTTCTGAGGGTGGAATTTATTCCAAGTAGTTATAAAGAGGGTCTGTAAAGATTATCACTCTACCACAATAGTCATAAAAATAATTCTGATTTCATGAAACCGTAGTTTTTCCACGGATTTTGATAAAAGTCAAGTTCTTTAAAGACTATATTTCCGAGTAATTTCGATCGAATCTCAATAGACATTGTCTCCTACATTGACTTCGTTGGGCTGGAATTGGGATAATTCGATAGCTACGTTCTTCCGCACCTCTGTATAAAATATACAAAAACATAAAGAATAAGATCAGTGTAGTCAATAAAGCAGAGTAAAATAGCGATAAAACTCCAATAATAAATTGAAAATATACCTAAGAAGCCATAGGAGAACAAGTGTCCAAAGTTTCATTTGACATTTAGCAATACCGATCGATGGTTTGTCTCTCAAGACAGTATTTACTAGCTTCCTTTGAACTTACAAAATTTGCGGTATACAATTTTAAAGGCTCTATAGCAATGCCATATACCGTCCAGATGGCCTTGGTTTGCTGGCAATGACAATACTTAGCTCAAAGTCCTGTGCAGAACCAGAGTAAGAGATGGGCACAGAATCCGAATGCATTAACTGGCCCTTTACCATGAACCCGAAAAAAATTTACGCTAACACTATGCAGGTGAAACACACTATGCACGTAAAAAACTAAATACGTGAAACAAAATCATTTCTGTGGTTCCCCAGCGGCATTTAAAGACGTGGTAAGCAAGGAATACGTAAGGTAGAAAACAGAGAACAGTAGAAAACACTGATGTGGGGACCGTGGGTTTTACGCGAGGCAACTGGATGAGTGTCCATCAACGACGAGGGGACGAAATCCAAATGTGACAAGTTACATTATCAGGAGAGCGAATAGAAAGCTAGGGCGAGGTGAAGAAAATCAGGATAATCATAGGTAAGAAAGAATCAGGTTACTTAGTTCCGAGTGTGAGCCAAGAATTCGCAGCTAGAAGCAACCGCAGCCACCAATGAGACACTAGCCACTTCAACTTCAACCCCGAACAAATAACTCATTCAGCGCATGTGGAAATTTCACTACCTGTCCGTAATATTCCTACAGTATTAAAACGGCAGCGTTTTACTGATAATAAAATCCGGAGAAGCAAAGGAATACTGAATCAATAAAAACGCTGATATCTTTTTAAAAAATGCTAAAAAGATAGTTTGTTTTTAAAGCTCGGGTTTTAGTGGCACCAGCTGCCAAGAATATCGCATCATCTGACTTTTTAATCATTTGGCGAATCTATTAGCCTGTCTAAAGTGGGATTCTAAACTGGAACTGGTGCGTCGCCTGCCCGGCGCGGAAGGACAACCACCACAGGAATGAAAGCGGATAAATAATGTGAGATCATAATTAAAAATTTTGGATGGATGAGAAATATACTCGTGGTTTAGATAGTCTATTTCCCCAAAATTGGCTTAGATAAGAGTTTTGACGACAAAACTTAGGTATAATCCATAAAATAAGGTATAATAAAGTAATAATTAATAATAATAATACATATAAGGGGTTCAAATGGAAAAATGCAATATTAATGAATGCTCATTGTCCATGAAATCATACAACTGATGGAATATTTCCCACCAAAGCTTAAAGACATCTACGCAACATCAGCGATAATCCCTACTTTCCTGCTAAACCCTGACGTCCGCTGCGCAACTTTACTCCAATAAATCACTCGAACACGAGTCACAAACTGAACTAGTCACAAATGCAAATTTATTTTCCAGCAGAGTACCGCATAAGGTGCTGCCAATTGGACAGACCAGATAGATCCCCATGGTAAAATCGTAGATCAGATCCGACCAACAGAGCGGGCAAACGCCCTTCAAAGAAAGGAACACCGATAAAATTACGGTGAAAGGACAAGAGCAGCGTCATAGAGAGAGGAACATAAGTCTTCGTGTCAGAAAATGGAAGAAGAACGTATACGTTTAAGGCGGGAAGAGAATTGCCACTTTGAGTTGTGGCAGAGAGCATTAATGAGCGACGGTGTTCGAGGAGGCAAATGAGAGTCCTTGGGCTGAGATGGGCTTCAACCTCACCGCCTGCGTGTCCATTGTGGACGTAGGCTGAAATGTGCGGACGCAGTGCGATGGAGGCGCTAAAAAGCATTAGAAGCCGGCTGATAAGCCCCCCCCCCCCTTCCTGACATTGCCCGTCCCCACCTTCCCCCAGAGCCCTCTCCATTCCCAACCCCGCAATCCTGAACTCACGGGCATTTCTCCTTCCTCACCACGCCAAAATTGTTTATCTCAGTCGTTCCCTTCTACCCACGTGTGGACGGACAGAACTCCACTGATATACTCATACATATATATTACCTATCTTCGAAATGTCCGCGGAGAAAAATTCATTAAGACGAAGGTCTCACGAATTCCCGCATAAGTACCGGCCTTCAAAGCAGGAAATACGCACGGTCTCTGATGAGAAATGCCTCAAGTAAAAAACATTTTCAGAATTCTACCCAAAAAGGCAACAATGCATAGTAAAAACTGATATAATTGTATTTCCCTTGATAAGTTAAGTTCAGTGATGTGACTTCTTCAATAAGGATCTAAAGGAAAGTCAATATTACACCGATTAGGGCAATAATGGGTAGTAATAAGTAATTTATATGATTTTTCCCTTGACCAGTGGGCTCTTCTGTACCAATATTTCAATGAGTAGACTGGCACAAGCGTCGAATATAGGATCAGTCACCCACTTTATAGCTCATGTCCTACGAGATAACCCACACTGATCAGTTACGGAATTTCTTTGGTCGAAAACTGTAGCCATACATCCTTTTCTTAGGAAGGAAACGTTTTGGATGTGAGGCTCCAGAGCCATTTATGAATCAACCTTATACCTCCACTAAAATAAGTGAGTCGTAAAAATAAAATATTCCTGGAAAATAACTAATTTCCATCCAATTCCGAAAAAAAATTCTACTACAAGAGCCACCTATTCACCCACTCCAACGCTCATTCTTTACACCCTAATGGTCTAAATGAACTCGGCATTTCGCACCCACCAGAATAACAGGTGAAGGATGCTTCAGCTACTTGGAAATGAACTTTCGTGGCGAGATGACGATGGTTCGTTTTACAATGCTCGACTCATTCTCTTTACTGAACCCTAACCCGACCGTTTCTGGATAAAACTTTTAAGTGCTTAACCGCTTTTGAACTCATTCTAAACCCATGCAACAAGATGTTCCGGGAGGTAAAGAAGACCTTACACTGACAGGCTAAAATGAATGATAACACTTCCGGCACGCCTACAGAAGGTCTACATCACAATGTCTTAATAAATTCACTATAAACCACGATTCGATCGAATAATACAGAGTATGACCATCAAGTGTTGAAAGCTCGAGAATTCATGTTCCATCAGATTTCTAGCAACACCAAGACAATCTTCACACCCTGATGGGCGCCAGTTAAGTGCTCCCACTGCCATGATGACTGAGAAGAGCCTGTATCGCAATTTCTTGTTAGCTTCTTCTGTCACAAACCCCACCGAATTCCAAGTATTATCATCAAGGACTGAGAATTATACAATTCATATCCTCTCTGGTTTCTAGTTATCTCGCCACAGTTCTTATTCTTACGGGCGCCAAAGAAGTGCTAAGGCTTCCTTTACGTCTCCTGAGGGTTTCTCCGTGTCTTCGTTCATTCTCCTTATACTAAACAAACCCCAAATCGGCTGAATCCGGAATAAAATCATTAAGAGCTTAACTTAATGTCCTCAAACTCATTTCTGTCAGGCCGCCAGACGTCATAATACAATCCTCTTACCCTGACCGGCGCCAATGGAGTGCAATGACTTTCCCCACGCCTCCGAAGAGTAACACGCAGTACCGGGAAAAGCAAACAACGGGAGCTCTCTTCAGCAATGTTTCTCCTAAATCCATCCCTCATATCGACGGTGTCGATACCGAAGCCGCGTGCTCATTCACGTCCTGCCCACGTCGCAGGCGAGGCACGACTTTCTTCTTTCCACGAGGTCTTCACGGGAGAGCACGGCCGTGGCGTGATGCGTGCGCTCAACGAAGGTAGAACGGAGAGCGGGAGACTTGCGAGTAGAAGTGGAAGAAATTGCCATGAGAAACATTTCACCAGTCATACTGAACCAAGGACTTGTGCCTTTCAGAGTCAATACAAAGACCTCTACGCAACCAGATTTATAACGAAGCTTCGTGATAAGCGTGGAGATCTGTGAATTGGTCCGGGACGTCAAAGGCCCGTAGTTCGCATTCCGGTCTCGAACAACTTTCCTCATTTAGATTCTTATGTTTTCTCTAGCATAAATCGCTAATCTAATCACCAAATTTTCTCCTATTAACAAGAGAAACTGAAAGTGGGGGTGGCAACGGTCTGCGCAATGGTTCGGCAATTCAACGATCCGCGGTTCGATTCTTAGCCACGGGGCCTTATTCAGGCACTCGAATTTATTAGACCTCACCTAGACTGAGGTTTTACGTCACAATTTAGAAAGAACTTAATAGCTACAATGAACAACGACCGATGGTTTTATTTAGGAAGCGATCGAAGCTATCAAACCTCGAATACGACGAGGTTGTTACCACGAAATTCACAGCTAAACTCAATATTTTCAATACAACAATCGAGATTTTTTTTGATGCTGTAATGTAAATTGACATTGTTGAGGCTCGACGCCTCGAGCAAAATATTATTCTGTCATTTAAAGAATCACAGGATTTGTCGAAGCTTTGAAGTCCCACCCTTCATAATGTCGAAGTTCGACAGCTTCAAATTCTTCATGAATTAGGGGCCTGCATCATTTGAGGCTGTGACTCCATAATTCGAGTCGAGCCTCGGTGTTTTTCCGAGCACTTCCTGAATAAGGCATCAGGACACGTTCTCGCGGAAATTCTACGCAAGAAGAAGTTGCACTGGTGTCGACTTTAAGGTGAATTTCGCCTTCGGGAGGAGAAGGAAAGGAGGAAGGAGAGCGTATGGACAGGAGCGAGAGGTGCCTCAAGGGCCTCCTCTCCTCCCTAGAGCAGGATGGGGAAGAGGGCAGGTGATGCGTTAATAGCGGCAAGAGCGAAGAAGGCCGGGAGGGAAGCGTGTTCCGTGGTCGAGAGCGTGTCCGTAAGTCAGCCAGCCCTCGCACAGTCCCTCTTACGACCACCACCTAGCCTCCTCCTTCGTCTCGTCCGATGGATTAAGAGGAAATGAGCCGGATGAAGGCCTTAATAACAATAAAAAAAACAATAAAAATTCCCGCTCTTGCCACAAACCCCTCACAACCTCTCTCCCTTCACTACCAGCAGAGCGTGAGTCCGCTTTGAAGAAAGCGAAGAAGTGTTAAATATATACCTACCTCCCCACCTCCTATGGATAGGTAGGTTATACATATATAAATGCGCCCGTACGTCAGGGAGTGAAAGAATACAAAAAAGACACACGGCGGTAAGGTGGAACACGAGCTGTTTGGGAACTCTCGGGAATCCGGATTTTATTGCATGTCTGCCACATCCATTCCATCTTGTATTTTTTTCCTCTGCCTTTTTTAACGACCGGCGAAAGTGACCGAAGAAATTCGAACAATGCGTCAATTTAGGCGTAATCATCAGGCATACGAGAGAGAGCGGGAGAGAGAAAGAAAGAGGCGAGGCTTCGGAAAAATTAAAAAAACCTTCCCCACCAAATGCATGTTCCCAGAAAAAAAATGTTTACACCCGGAGAGAGGGCATCAAGCTAACTTTTGAAAGATAGGATGTGAGTGAGCGAGAGAGAGAGATAGTAAGATGAAAGTTTGAAAAAAAAGGGTGAGATAAAGTTTAATGCGAGAGACATGAGAGGGATGGGGAAAGAGTGGGTGCGGGGGAGCCGAAATCGACAAGCACAGAATCTGACACGGAAAAAGAGTCGGAAGCGAGGAGAATAGGACGTGAGATGAAACGAAGAGAAAACCCCACGCACTTGACCACTCACATGCTTCAGACGCATTTAAGCACGGCATGGGCCGATACTCCGGCGGTAAGTATGCTACGAAAGATCTTATGCTTTTTCCAGCGAATTTTCGATGTGAACTCTTCTTGGGATCTTCACCTGGTCATCTTCTCAATACTGGCCGAAGTTTCTATAGGAGACTTCATTTTACCCTCATGCTTGTTGATGAGAATGGAGCAAAATATATTACCCTAATGGATGAGAGAAAAGTAAGAAGAAGTACAATGAACACAACCAGATACGTCCACTCAAGAGTTCTTTCTCAGGAAGACTATCAAAAATCAAAACTTAAGATCATTATTACACCCAACTTATACTCTAAATATCTCCGAAACTGATGAACTAACTCAAATATCCAGGAATAAGAGGAAAATACGGGACAGAAGACGAGAATAAGGCAGAAAAAGTAATATTTAGAAGTGATATCTTGTATTTTGGTTCAAGGTGTTCAAACAATCAATTCGGAGGGTTAAAAGGCTGGTTCTTACCAGAATCCCTCAGCCAAAACTCATCCGTTTAGTTCCATCCAATTCCGTCACTTATCCGTTGTCCCCATCCTTAAAATCTTCACACCTCTTACCCTCCAAGATGAGGCGTACAAAATTAATACAAAATTAAGGCGAGGTGTACAATCTTCTTCAACCTCTTCCTCCTCTAACACACCGAACGACTCTTCCTTCGTCTTTCTTTCCGCCCAATATGGTTATCCAACGAAAGAGGATAGCGTACGATACGACACTCATCCCGATTTCTTAGGAACAATATATAAGACTATTATGCTTCCTGCAACTCAGCATATCTTATCTCAGACGTGCATGGAGGATACCAGACATCTACACAATCTCACCAGTTAACGAAAACAGCGATTACTGCTCATCACGGGAGCCGTTATCTGCTACGTTAGCACTCGTTGTCCTAACGATGGATTCATTCCCGCAATATCTAACTACCTTAATTTCATAACTATTTTTCCGGTACTGTTAGCACAATTCTGTTCCATTCATCAACTCTCGTCAGCGATAGTAAACCCAAATATGCGCTAGCATAAAGGGAAACGCCCAATTGAAGTTATTAAACCGATTAAATTGTTAGGCTGTTAGCAATAGCGTTTTACATACACATATGTTTGAAAAATTCGTCAACCACACATTCGCCTCAATCAATCGACTCCTTATTAACTGAGGAAAGTATTCATAAAATTTATGCTAGAAAATCAGTATGGAGACATTGATTATTTTAGTGTAATCTACCGGTTAAGGCAGAATTAAATGGAGGCTAGAAAGAACTCGAGAAGACTACACGCGCACACCCCAAACGCCTCACATACTTTCTCAGTATACATTCAATCTCTCTCATTAGGTTCAACAAGTCCATTCTCTTCCATACCCTTCTCCGCTTACCCAACATCTTCCACTCCATCACGGTCTTAAGCAATCCTCCACCTCTTATTACCTCTACCAACTCTTCCTTCTCCCAATCTCATCCAAATTTTTACTTTCCTCGCCACCATCTAGTATTTACTTATTCGCATTCATTTCCGTTCATCTCACTTTTAACAATCTCATCCACATCCACGTCTTGAACTACTGCAGCCTATTCTCGACCTCCTCCCCGGAGAGAGTAAAATATTAACCGAAAAGAAAGAAAACGAGAGCTTTCCCGTTTGTTATGATTCACGCAGATGCGATGGAAACTTACGAAGCCATACGAGCGTAATACTTACGCGGACTACTTCAAACCACCCGTGCAAAATGGCCATGGAGAGAGGAGAGACCGAGCAAGTCCGGATGTGCGCTTAATTACCCGTTTCGGCGAGGGTATACGCAGAGGGAGGTAGGCCGTATCATTATCGGTGATCTAATAGGGTCCGAGAAGAAGTTATGAGAAACGTCTCCCGTGTCCCCAGACAAATTTCTGATGAGGGAATCTCAAAAACCTGACGACGGAGATGTTTATGAGTTCCCATCGTGGAAGCAATTACGCCACATGTGACGCCCTCACAATGGCTCTCACAGACATCCATCTGAACTCCTTTTTCAGGTAGAATGCACGCCTAATTTAAGAATAATTTCTAGCCACAGAAATTAAAAGCACTTATAAACTCCCTAACTGAGACGGACTAAGCGAGACAAAACTGACCTAGAAAAAGGACAAGATGATTGATTGGCGCAGAAAAAATATATAAAATTCCTCCATATGAACGACTTCATGGGTTTTTGGCAGCGTTTTCGAGGCGAATCCTCTTACACTACAAAGAATAAGCCAAAGGAAATAGGTTAAGCAGAAGGTCACGAACACTGAAAAATAGAAAACATTATCAGGCAAGTCAGCGGGGGCAAGCACCTCAACTGAGTAAGCCGCCTCTGTTTCCGGGAAATTCACCTCAGGAAAAGGATCTACTACGGAAATACACACGTCATCTTCACCTTCAAAACACTGTCAGCAATATCATCTCCAGAACCAAATGTGGACACCATAACGGTTCCAGGGATATAAAAATTGCCAAGGAAACTACATAAGTTCACTGCGAAATCAAATTACAACCACAAGGCGAAATCTCTCAGTTAAAGAACAAGTTGATAGCTCACACGGACTGATTCAAGTAAGTTCCTTACCCGGAACGCATCTGCCATTGAGGCTATCCGTAAATGTTGTCGGCACTTAGCAAAGCTTGGAAATATTTCCACAAAATGTTTTTCATAACGGTAAAACAACCACTGTTGACCTTTTACACATATTGGGAAGACATGGCATCGTGTATAAATTATTCGAGATAACCTATCTGATATAGAGAAAAAAAACTTGAAAGCTTAAGTCACATTAGACGCCGGGTAAAAAACTAAATCATTCATTTCCTAATATAGTCCTCAAGTTTTATTAATAACTCCGGATAGCAATTCAGGGTTGAGGAATACTGTGTTCCTTATCACAAGTTTTCCACCAAATAAATGGTAGGTACATCTACATTAGGATACTACCCCACGACACGCCGCAGATGCGTGTGGCAGTGGATATAAGGCCACCAGCCATGGAAGAGAGAGGATAGGGGTGTGACGATTTGTATGCGACCGATTTTTCGTGCGTCAGTGTCACACTGTCCACCCATTTGGTCTTATGTCCATTCTATTACATACTCAACCTTGGGGAGTATTTGCAATGTTGCTTTCTCCAAACAACCTATTTTCTAACATTTGTCGTCCGATTCATTACCTACCTGCCCAACCCTTGACTAACTTCAAATTATCCAAATTTCCCAATGTTCTCCACCTCCTCCCACGCAAACAAAGAATAATTCCACTTATCACCACATACAACATTTCGTCCACAACACCTTTGTCGTTATCTTGCACTTTAAGAATCATTCATAGCAAAATGAGATACTAGGCGTCATCAAATTAGTTAGGGCTAGTTTCCTTAATCTGGAAATAATGCACAGGGTGAGATTTATTTCTAACTAGTAACTTTCGACTATTACTACTCAATTAACGCGTGGAAGCAAAGTTCAAATCACTTCCAACATGCAGAAATTCCACAAAGTCAACGCGATAACCTTTGAAGTTGCACCTTTGTTAAAGGCTAGGATCTGACGCGATTCGTGAGCGATTCGAATTTCCCGCGGGTCCCACGACCCGGGAGAAGAGAGGCATAAATGAGACGAAGGGTGAACTTTGATTCGCAGAACTCGGCCAAATCGACGAATGGAAGAGTTGATTACAGAGACGAGTAGACGGAATACCTACGCGGCGTAAAATGGTTTCCCTGTTATGAAGATAGAGGGCGTTAAGAGGATTCGGAAGGGGAAGGGTTGCGGCGTGCGCACAGCAGGGGAGGTTTTGTTGTGGGTTCCGAGCACCACGGACCCCCACACCACAATGCCCCACTCAATACCGCACCCTCTTCAAAGATTCTGCCCACCCCCTGCCCTACTCCCTTTCGTCCCCCTTCCTTCCCTCTGAATAGCGCGTGGAAGCGTATACTCTCTCGCCATTCCGATGCTGATGAGACACCCAATTGGCCAACCCAGCAACGCAACCAGAGCCACTGAGACGAAGAGGGGAGTGGGAGAAGCTGGAATACCTGGGGGGAGGGAGGAGGGTAGAGGAAGAAAGGGGGGAGATGGCACAGGATGTCTGAATGAATGCTGTACTCCATACACCAGAAACAGATTAGCAAACAACGGTGATAAAGGCTAAATCGTTTAAGTTAGTTTGAAACCGATCTTTTTTCTAAAGAAGACAAAAATTTCCAGAAATCCATTTCTAAAGAAGACAAACAATGCATATTCCGCCATATTACTATTCAGTTTGGATCACGATTATAAAATTAGAAAATTGTACAGCCTAACGGACATGTCAAAAAAGTCATTCATCAGAAAATATAGATGCCATTATGAGAATTATTTTATAATGGTTCAATAACTGAACGATTGCTGTTTTTGATATTGTAACTAAGCTTCCAAGTTCAATTTCATGAGGCACGCTTCATGTTTATGCAGATGATACTCCCTGCCTGCTACAGTCAAAAACCCTGGATGATCTTGGATACCCCTGCAGAGCTTCTATACCCGACGTGAACCACTAGTGCCAATTAAATGGTCTCACCATAAAATTCAATAAATCTCAACACTTGCAGTTCTGTCATACAAGGAAGCCGTCCTTATCTAGCCTCTTCGAGTAAGCGACAAAAACCTCATTCAATCACAGTCGGTCAAGTTCCTTGGATAAATAATTAATGAAAACCTGGATTGATCATTCCACATTATGTATATGATGAAAAAAATCTAGTAAATCTAGTAAATATTTCACACGTCAAAATTGCTGGGTTCGATTACGTCAAAACGTGGACCAAGGGACTTGAGACTGCAGTACGGTCAGGATTTTAGACGCAATTCTTCAGCGAACGATTAGAGACCATTTTAGACCGACAATGGATCTCTTTTATTGAGTCGCTTCTATCATCTATAGAGACATATTGCAGGGTAAAATAATATCCTACCAACCTGAAATTCGTCAGTTGAGAATTTTTCAAGAAATCACGTCCAAGCGTGTAGCCTCCTACTATGTAGGTGCAGAGCTCTGTAACCTCTTATATCCCTACAATTTTACTTCTGCCTCAAAAAACACTCCCAGTCATGGAACCCCCTCCAAACACTGTCCACCACCGACTCCCCCAACCTCCCGGCCCAGACCTATGGTGACGTTCGGCAGGTTTGCTGAAGGCTGGCGCCGCTCAGCACCCATCGCCGCCGGTCGAAGGGCACAGCGATCGATATCTAAACGTATATATATATTTTATACATACAGGGAAAGAGGAGGCTGCTGTATGTGTAGAGAGCCTAAATCCCCCACGACTCACGTCCTCGCCTCATTCCAACCCCCTCCCTCCACCCAAAATAACCCTCCTCCCACTCCCCAGGCCCTTCAAAGTGCGGAGGGATTACTTTAATAATGGTAATAATGATCGATGCCGAACAGGAGAGGAGGAGGTGAGGGAAGGGGTACGAAATGGTTGAGGGTGGAGGTAGTGGAACGTCGAAGGGGCGGTGGTCGGTGGATAGGAAGGCAGTGGGGGTCGGATTTATAAAATGGGAGCAGTTAAAATGGACGCCTCTCATCGATCGAGATGCGATATTAGGTTACGCCGGCTCAGAAAAAAAACGACGACGAAATATTATTAAGAGTGAAGGCAAAATAAAAAAACTTTTCTGGGTTGTCGGCGACGCAAGAAGCGTCCATCTTTTTGGTGTGGTTAAGAAACTGGTCCTTTCAATTCTCGAAAGCAGGGAGAAACGACTTAAAAAGTTTGCGTTCTCCATAGGAGTGTCGTCTTGAACCTCGTCTTGGGCACGGATCATGAATTATAATTAGGACCTGGACCGACGAGGAACGGGTCAATCTGCCCTAAATGCTGGAGACTACAGTCTGATAGTACCTCGGAAGAGTTCCAAGTTTGTCCTGAACAAGTAAAGTGAAACAGAAACATCAGTTAGGTTACAGGACTGCCATGAGCATTGCAATATTATCGTTTTTGGAAATCCTACCGGTTAAGGTAAGTTTAAATGGATATGAGTAAAAATCCTCCACATTTTTACATGTACATAGATCTATTATATTTCTTTCTTCATCAGGATACGTCCTACACTACTTCATCCTGTCCATAAAGCCTACTCTCTTCCATTCTCATCCCTATTCACCCTACATCCTCATTTCAAATACAGCATTAAGCGACCCTTCTCCCTTCACTAATTCCTCCTACATCGTAATTATCTAAGTAAATAGAATGCCGTCATACTTTGAAAATCGACTGACACATTTTGGATTTAAATATAGAGACTTTCTCAAAGACATACCAATGTTCAACCTATCTATGAATGGCATCAAAGCTTTTAACGCCCCTTGTCCTTTGCTGAAACCTATTAAGACGCTGACAAGAAAACAAAGAAGACTGTAAGGCTGAGCTAACGTAGCTTACAATAGAAGACTGTTTTAGCTAGGGTAATCAGTGGGCACAGCAACAACAATAAAAGCCCGAGATTTAAATCCTACGACTACTACTTATTCTTCGTTATGTGGAGAATAAAAGTGGTAGGATAGCTCAATCTGCAACACAGTATCCTTGTTAATTTAGATGTTTCATCTTCAAAAGTTATATCATACATATTGTTTCCTAACAAAAAGCTATATTGTATTACCCTAAAGTCAACCAAATAGAAATAAAAACTACTTTCAGAATGTGTAATAGAAAAAATATACGAAGAGGCTGAAGCCGTCTCTAAATCTGTACTGCGAGATAAGCTCAAATAAAATTACCAAGGAATCAATGAGAAACTGTTTTAGTAAGACAACTAATATGAGGCACATCTATACAATCACGATAATAACCTATAAATCACAAATGCTAGAGCCTTAGGAAATAAAGATAACGCCCTTAATGAATGTATTACTGAGAATAATTAGTGACAGAAGTGGACCAATGAAATGCTCAATTCCTGTTCAGTCATTAAGGCAGTACCCTCACTAAGCAATAATGCCCACGAAGAGCATGCATTAATTCCTAATCAGGCACCAGGAGTAAAATCGTATGGGCAATGTAAACACCCGGGATAAAACGTGCATAGCCATACTGTAGCCATGTTGGATAATTCTCAACAAACGAGTACCACGGGAATTCACCTGACTTATCGATAAAAAAACTCTACAAGCTGATTACCACACAGCAAAGAGTGACATAACATATTATGCTCCCAAATCATTCATGTCCATGCAAATTTCATGCACCTCAAAATAAATTAAAATGCATAAAAATCATCGCGGTATACCAGCCGCCTTGGCGAAGATCTGAGCAATGGCTCCCAAAAGTTAAGAAGCAGGCAACTGGCGTCCGGCATATCAGAGGCGACGAAAGCTGAACATTAAGAGCCGAGTAGGAACGCGAACTTTTATGGCAGAAAATTTGAATCGTAACGACGGTTGTGTTCCGATAAGCCGACGGAAAACTGTACGATTTGAATGAATTAGCCAGGAAGGGTCGGCAGCCCGCGGCACGCGAACCATGACTGACGGCGAAAGATATTTCGGGTGGCAGGCTAATTGAATGAAGAAATTATAAACGCATCAATTAAAGACGAAATATATAAGGGGCCCAAAACAACATCGGATTAAAATTATGTTAAACTTTTATTAGCGAGAAAATAAACGGTAAGGTAGATGGGATTTCAAAGCGGAATCCTCCAGATGACAGCAGGAATTTTCACTCGATACTCTTGAGATGAAAACGTTCAGAGCTTGAACAGTACATTACCACGACCTTCACTCACTTTACCACAACCTCACGAAGCTCACACGAACCACCTTCAAAGAAATTCCTCTAGAGGGACCAGAGGTTTGACACGTGCTCATGAACTCCTTCACTTCCTCACCGTATTTTCGTGTTAGGCCCCTTAGATGGCCTTCGTGCAAAGAACGCATATATACTGAGCACGCCACGGCCATTGTTTACTCAAGTGACAGGATCATCCATAGGATTTCCATCGCTCCGGCAAAGGCTATTAAGGTCACATCCCGCTAAAAGGACGGTACGTTTGCTAAATTACAATCACGAGTCGATTCGCGGTCAGATTTCTTATACCTACACGCGACAACAACTGCGTACACAAACACTGCTTCAACATTCGACTGAATAAAGCCATACGTACAAAAAGGCAATGGCGCAATGCCACTAGCTTTTACACCTCGCGTCTGAACTCAAAAGGCAGAGTGACCAGACCGGATACACAACCATAACGTCGGGCAAGGATATCCTCCATATTTTATGCGCGCTAATTTATGCATAATATTATAAACACGGATGTGGTTATCCTTATACATTATACATAATGCATTCGAAAGCTTCTAGAGCGTTAGGTTAACGAATAAATTCTTATTTCATGATGAGCAGGCCAATTATTTAGTCTAGAATGCAATTCACCAGACAACAGACACATGAAGTCTATTGTATTCTACAACCAGTCATAAAAATGAGTAACACCCAGTTTTGCTAATGATACTTTTATCCCAAATCAATTGGTTAACGATTGTTTCCTAATAATAATTGATTTTTATTGCTGTCAAACTATGAGGAGACATCACGTAAGGATGAAGTGCGATCATATAAATGTAATGGAAAGGAAACATTGACCCTTCAAAACTAGCCTGTTCGACAGAATGAGAAAAAAAATATTGACTTAGATAACCAAACTCATTCAGAATTTCTGATTTCTGTTTTTAAATGACAAATATAATAATAATTTTCGCAGTTGGCCCACCAAAATCTATCCTGATCAGTAGAATACCAAATAATGATGAACTTCGATAGTTTAGCTCGTTCCGGATACATGTAGTTAAATTGAAAATATAGTCTAAGTTTTCCATAATTGCAGAAGGCTGAAAGCTGGCTGTAGTTGCTAATCGTAAAATAGAGAAATGATATGAAACGGTCATTTACAGCTATTGGTGGAACTGATATTGAGAATACCCAATGTAACTAGAAATTTGCGTTTAGTTGTGCACCCGGGAACAGAGCTCGTTCTAAATCAAACAATCGCCGAATCATTAGCGTGGGTTAATTGGAATACGTATCCCAAAATCGTGTTTACAGTGATCGGGTTCATCGCACGGAGTTGTTGATTACCTCTCCCTCTTCTCGCCACGGCCGAAACGCTCATAAACAGCGCACACGGCTTAAGCGGCGCAGTAAACGCATCCGCTCTGACGCCCGCGGGAGCTATTTTTGCTCCCCGCAGCTATGCCTAGTGCCTCCTCGACACAAAAGCACCTCTTGACACCCAAGACTGACTTGGTGACGAGTACTGCTGCATCGCTTGTGGCCCTCTAGGGCAGTGATTTCTCGTTGTTCCGAGAGACATTAAGGGCTCCGAGAACAGCAAGCTGCCGAGGAGAAGATTAGCTATCATCGGGGATATCACAGGACACAAAAGATCACGGGCTGTCTTGAATGCAGCCATGGCGCCCAGATTTGGAAGTTAAAAAACAATATTATTTAATGCAACTGGTACTTGTAAATATGGACCACTGAGTGCTGGAGTATAAGCTCACATCTCAATTTAGAGAGAAAGAAATACTAAACTTCGAAATATTAAAGCTTCGTATCAAATTTATAAGATAATAGTTCATCCAGCAGCAAACCCTGGCGAAACCGCCTTCAGTAAGCGTATGCTTTACAGTTTTTAAGAGTGTTTATGGAAAAGACGAAACAGCAATATCAAGAGAAGCTATTCGAGGGGTTTGAAAAAAAGACTCATTTTAGTCATGATATAGCAGCTTTTATAGAATCATCCTACACTTGACATCATGTTATGATGTAAAATATCGAAATGTATGAAGTAAAACGTCGAAACCGGTCGCGTTAAACACTTACCTCAATAATCGCGAAGAGTTCATATTACTCTAAGCATAATTTCCACCACATCAGTATAAGACAACATTATCAGTGTTAATAATAAATGAACTCTATGGAAGAGATTGTAATAAAATATAACACGTTCCCCACCATATGCTTCAGTTACTAGAAAATTATTGTAATCATTCAAGACAAAATGCTTCACTTCGATGGGCATCGTGCAACAGTCTACTCCTATGGCTGAAAAATTGTTCATTAAAAATATCCGACGATTCATCTTCTACTTTAGTGCCTCGATGTTTTCTTTCCAAGCTAATGTATGTCACCAGCGAAAGCAATATGATTGAAATATTCAAACGAGCAAGGGAAATTTCGCATTTGTCCGACTCATACGGTGAAGCCTGCTTTAAATGTCTTCACTCGAGAGGCGAGTTCCCCACGTCAATTTCCATCCACGTGAATGTTCCCTTTTGATTTCGGCAAGTGAAATGAGCTTCGAGAGTTAAACGTCCTTCGCACGCATAGCAGGGTGGAGGAAGTATAGAGTCGCAGGCCACGACTGACTTCTCCCCGAGTGGGGGGAACTTCGAACCGCTCGGAAAAGGCAGAGGAGGAGGAAGAAGACCGCTTCGTCTCATCCGGTCCATTATTCCTAGAGCGCGTGCGCCGCGAACACGCCCCTTGCCGTGATATGGTCCACCTTGCGGGGCTCGCGCGGAGTGTAGGGGCGGACTGTGACGGCCCGAGCGTAGATTGAATGAGAGATTTCATGAAGCCGTAATGCACGACGGCACAACAGGAGAGGAACGAGAACGTTACGAATGTGCAATATTTTAACAACGGACGTATCGCAACGATAACAAAGATGTTCCTGTAGGAATAGTGGGGAAAACATGCTTACTACTACACGTAGAAACATTAACAGGTGCGTACTGCCCATAAAATGTTTGTAGGTTAATAAAATAGTGAAAATGAACGCCTAATTCCAAATGCTGAGTTATTCTTCTAACTACTATTCACACAAAAATATATAACGTTCACAACCTGTGAATATTTCCGTATAACCATTGCATTCAGCATTTAATTTCCGTTCACCCTATTAGTGCCACCCACCAATATTTACAGGAAGCATAACTACAATATCCTTAAGTAATATTTAATTTTTGTTGATACTGTGATGAAAAACTGGAATATTTTCAACGTTTCAGAAGTAAAATACGGTAAAAGTAAAGCGCAGAGTAACAACTGAAAAAGGTGCCACTAAATTCAGTTAATGTTTCGAGAGTTGCATTTTATTTTTGAGCCGCCCTTGGCTTTTCAAAAAGATTGCACCGAAAATACACAAAAAGTGGGTTTATTTAATATAAAATTCAATTTCTTTTAATTTTCACCTATAAATCATCAACTCTTCAACTGCCGTCTTTGATATGGCACAGGACAGGAGAAAGAAAACAAATTTACAATGACTCGCCTATGCAGCTAACCTATCGATAAAGGAGTTGTTCCAAAAGAAATGGTCACAAAAACATGAGTATTTAGTAGAACAGGTGCATGCCACCGATCAAAAGTATAAGGTCCGTAAATAAATAAGCAACAATAAAAGACTACCTCTAAACAGTGGGCTGCCATCCTTCTAAATACCTTTTCTATAAATCAATTTTCCAGCATGTTTAAGCAGCAGATAAATGTTCTTCATCTCGGCATTTTTCCGTCCTTTATTTCATTTTTATTCCTTTATTTCATCTGAGATGTTTGTCCCCTTATACTTCCGTTAACCGAGAATTTCGCTTATTGTCTCCAATTCGAGAGTCCTCTCCTGTAGCATGAGGAAGCATTCAACTACTCTGACTCTTTAGGTCTCAATCGTATATTTACACTTTCCATATTTCCACAATCACGCTGATACTTAATTCATGTCTTTTTCCGTTCCGTCAACCTTCGTCCGTCACCAAGAAGTAGCTCTCTTCATACGTAAGTAGAAATACAGAAAACGGAAGATTATGCGCATAAAACAAAAGAAAGAGTTGACTTATAATATACAGTGAGCGAAATGTTTTCGCCAGAATAGGAAATGGTGCCCGAGGGATTATCAAATTACACCATTCTTTCCTTAAAGCAAGATATTAATTAGACTCCTACGCAAAAAATTGTGTAACTCATTTTCAGTATTACTGCTTAAATACGAAATTTCGTAGCATCATCTCACACTCGAGGCCAATACCCTGTTTCGCCATCTAGGAATTACAGCTCTAGTTAAACTGAACGATCAGGACGCTTGAACATATAAAGAAGTCAGGCGCGACCATCCAGCGCCAGGACGTAAACCCACTCGATCCACGTGGTCAAAGGAGTGATTCCAGAGGTAGTATGAGCTGTGATTGAGCTGTGAGAGAACCCCGACGCGGTCAGGATTTGTGACGTGGGGTGCTAAAAGGATAAGGAAGAGGGGAAGGGGGGTTCCACGAGCAGTTTCGACGGGGTCGCGAAGAACCCCACTCCCCCGCTCGCTCGAAATTGAGGACGCGGGAGGAAGGGTGCGGGAACACAGGGGTAATGAGGGGTGAGGCGGCTAAAAGAGACTGATAAGCCGTCACCAATAAGAATGCGCTGACGGGATAAGGGGATGGGGTGGGGGGGTTAGAGGGAGACGTGAACTGCCGCTTCGAGCACCCCTGTCTCCAAACCCCTCCCGCTGCCCTCAAGCTTCCCAGCCACACTCCTCCCTTTCCCTCTCATGGAAAAAATAAATAAAATGAACTTTACCCCTCTCCCTTCCACCCTCCGTCTCCCGACATCCAACGTCCCGAAAACTCCTGCACGCAGCCATTTATTCTGTCCCAGAATGCTTTGCGGGTGTCACTCCCTCGTCAAGGCGACAACAATATTCGTGGAGGCGATAAACGAAAAATTGAATCACCCGTCGCCTGAAAGGCAAATGCCGATTTTAATTTTTTTAAGTAAACGGGAGATTCGTTTCGATGATGAGAAGGTAAGTAAACAGATTCATTCATCTTGACGAGATCGCCACAATGAACAACCCATAGGTCCATGGAGTAAGCCAAACACGCATCGTTCTTACAATTTTACACATAGCTTCAGTAGTAGGCACGTCAGGCTAAATGAAATTGATTCTAAATTTTTTCACCATAAATAATCAATATTTTAAATGGCCACCAATAAACCACGGGAAAAAGTGCATACAAAAATATACAGTGTTGAGGTTGAAAGCGAAAACTTGTCACTTCAATAAACTTTACACCTTCAGGCGTCACTTCGTGGAAGTACTTTACATTCGAATCCATATTGAAAATAAGCCGTGTACTTTTACATAGTTATTTCTTGTAAACGAACAAAATGCAGCAAGCTGCAAAACGCGTTAAATATAAGATTAAATTAATAACTGCTGAAAAGTACAAGGCTTATTTTCAATATGGATTCGAATAGTCACTTCAACTATTAGGTAAATGCTGAAAAACAGAAAAAATAGGCGATAGAGCTGATAACAGCGTCATGAGTACAAATCCAGAAGTAAACTAAGAACTGGCAATATTTTCTCCAAATTCGCGATAGAATTATTCTGCTGGAATGAAAGAAGTTGTACACTAAAGAGTATGGGAAATGAAGATTACTACACGCTCATACGCTTCTTTTGATTTGAATTACTACGCGGGACAGACAATCAATATACAATCGCGATCCATGGCATCAATAACGAAATAATCATAAGGTCATTATTCTAACGCGAATCTAAATTTAGAGAATGAAAAATGAAGAATGATATTCTGAAAATTCACTCCCGATCTATCTAAGCAACGTTGATATTGGAATTCACGCATGACGGCAGGATTGGAAGGTATTTTCCTCAGTCCTGAACAGCCTGTAGCTGATTACGCAGATTTGGTAGCTAGAGAATAAAGGAATTGCTACTTGATTAGCCCAAAATATATCCATACAGGTTCAATCCCTGACCCGTCCTTTAATTATGCTGTTCTTGAGCAACTGTTCCAAGATAACGCAAGATTTTAATGTTTTCCAACAGCCTGAGCAAAAATATTGGCGTAAATAATATAAAAACACAGTCTCCTGAACTATTTGAAACAAGTTTTTATAAAACTTCCACTATGGGTTTATCTTCACCGAAATTACTTCTCAGAACATATATTAATATCAAAAACAGTCTAACATGGTTTGACTTTTTGCTCAAAATAAAAAGAAGGATTTATAAAGACGAAGGCATTCACAAACAATCTGATATCTCTCTCTCTCTTTCTCCTCTCTTATACTATCCACACAAATCAAATTAAACGAACAAACTCTCAGTGACAACGGGGTCAAAGGCAATCTCAAGGGAATGAGTTAGGCATTTTCAATTACACATTCACGCACACTCTACAAGCCGACAAAAGGTGTACAGTAGGAAGGCACCACTGGAGCGGGCTTCAATGATTTGGATCAAAAGTGGAGTGAATCAAAATAATGCCATCTGCAGTCTGCGGAGGACACGAAGAGAATCGATACCAATAATTTTATTTATACTGCACTATGCACTAATAAAGACAAATAAGAAGGGAAAAAGGACGCGAAAATTCAGATGCAAACAAAATCTCTGCGATAAGTTTCATGAGTGCCTATCTCGTTAGATCCCTCTCACTTTCCCTATCGCGGTTCTCAATACTTAGAAAACTATTTCTGTTAATAATTCAACGAATATATACAAGGAGGACTTATGATAGGTTGTTAGTTACGCCGGGATGGCTAATACGAGTTCAAAGGAGCACGCTTGAAAATACATTGTTTAGTGTTTCGGATCCCGCGTCCGTCATGAGTGACATGAATGATCAAAAGAATCAATTTAAAATGGGATAAAAATAAACGCAACGATAGATTTACACCTATTTTCGCTAACAACAAGCAAAATAAATTTTGAAGTAACTCTTCCGCAAAACATGGGTGCAAAGAATGCCCTCAGCTAGCAATGATGCTTGGATGATGATAATACCAGAAATAGGAAGACTAGATACAATGGAAAATTGATGTTATCAAAGAAAGATGAATATCAAATGAACAGAGAGTATCATCAATGATGAAGTCCAGCGATGAGCTGGGAATAAAATTTGACCATTGAAAATTCTGCGAAGTAGATGCAATAAGATCATTGTATACATTCCTAGGAAACAGGTGAATGAAAATAATTATTGCAGCAACTTTTCGAGGGAAATAATTACCGTGGAAAACGAAGACTAACATATATCGATAAAATTGTGACGGTTGCCAAAAAAGAATAAGGAAGGTACAAAGAGGTATGCTGAAAAGTATAACGAAAAGGAAATCTGTAGCAAACCAATCTTAGAACCGATGACAGGTGATAAATACACTTACTTGCGTAAAAAAGTCAAATACTTTCGTGTTCACGCAAAATTTCAGCACGAATTATTCATGGCCGATCTACTCTCAGTAACACGCGTAAAGTCCCAAAAGAGTCGAGTCTTTTCCAAAGTTCCAAAAGACTAGTCTTTTCCAAAGCCCTCACAAACTGAAGCTGTACGTTGAGTCAAAAAGAAAACACCACATTATGGTTTTACTGACGAAGGCACTCGTGAGGTACACGGATACCAATAAAGGACATTTTTCTGTCCCTCCATTCTATCCCCAAACCGACTTCAACTGGTTTGCTAATAAAGGCTCCCCGCAACAAAAATACAGCATACGTTCGCCACATTCGTAAGGGTAAAAAAATATGAAAATCATAATAATAAAGGGAACGGTGATATTTTTATTTAATTTCGAGACTCGCCATATAAATTTGCGTAACTTAATGGGGTCTCTCGCGTTATGGATGTGGTGGGGCGGGCAGGGTAAAAGCAGTGAGGGATTCGGCCGCGCCGTCAGCTAACATCGGCTGGCTTAATTAAACCGCAGTGATAGCTGCCGGTCTGCACCCTTCTCCTTCCTCGTCCTACCTCCCTCCCATCCCTAAGGACGGCCTCCCTCCGCGACCCCACCCGCTTGCGTCACCCACACCACCTTGCCTATCCACCCTGAACGAACCCACCCAACCTTTTCACTCCCACCGCACCCCACCGAAAATCTCCATATTCCACCCCCTGACCCCGCCATGTCCTAACTCTCAAGCCTTTCTGTGAAGGCTCATCCCACCACGCCTAGACGCAACACTCCTTTACTCACTGTCACGCAGCAAAACTATAGAATACACCGACATGTGTAGACATATCAGAAGGAAAACAAAACTCACTTATCTGGAACTTTGTAGTAATCTAAAATCAATAATATATCACACGAGAAACATTTACAAATACAATACAATGTGAAACTCACGACTCACAAGTTTCCCCTTACATAGGTGGACGCTACGTTGACTATGAATACCAAAAGTTTTAAACGCCTCTCTCCTTTCTTTCTTTTCCAGGAGCAGATAATGACTATCACTCGTCGAAATCCGGGTCGTGAGTCGTGAAATCTAGTGTATATTTTCGAAGGCTTTTCCGTCTAGATACTTCCATTTAATTTAAATAAAAAGTTAGAACATCTTCTTTGAGAAAGGGAGAAGATTAGTTATTTCTTTGGAAGTCACATTCTGGTGATCCCTTGGCCTCTTGTAAGGACTTTAATTTGACTGAAGTGATCAGTCATCCGTGAACACAATATTCTTTGATTCAATTGCCGAACAAAAGGAAGTGCAGGAGAAGAAAATAGTTTTACCCGCTTCATTAGACCTACGTTCATAGTCATGGCCACGATAACATTCCTCTTCGCGAATGATGCGCTCGTAATAGGCATGTTTTCATCAGGCGTCAATTACTCCGTCACATATAAGGTCACTTGAAATGAAGCGAGAACTTTATTTATTTCTTTAGTACTGTTTTCCATATCAGGGGATTTATTTGGGAAAAGCTTTAAAATGTAAAGAGCAATACAAAGTCAATGGGATACGAGAGTCGGAAGTCATCAATGCCAAACACACTCATTGAAATACAAGAATAATATTTAAATGTCACAGCTCTATAGAAAATGTATGAAATTCCCCATGCTTACTTTCCCGGGTGATATCACTGAGTGATACGAATGAAATCATTGGAATTTAATGAAATATCAGCAGGTTTGTTTTAGTGGCAGTCAAGCATCTCTTTTTAGTGATGTCCTTCTAAACTTAAATGAGAAAGCTGGAAGTTTTGTTATGAAGTATTTAGAAACACAGTTGTATTGTATCAAGACCTGATATGTTATCGAGATCAATACTTATACTTATTCCGTATAACCAGGCCAATACTTGGAAACTTCTTCAATAACCATAAGCACAAACCGCCCTAATAATCAGAATTCAATTTGGTAAATACTTCCATGTACATAAATTACTCTTGCAAGGCGAATGTTGGGAGACAATGAGAAAATCATTTGATAAAAGTCGCCCCTTGCTATCGATTTAACATCCATTAAACGAGCATCTTTGAATATGTCAGCATGAATGATATCCCGAATAAGGTAACTCACACCGGGACATAAATTTATTCGCGATTTGAAGACAACCGCACTTCCCATCACCACTGTATCAGCTTAACTGCCACAAGTACACGGAAAACTATCAGCGCATTTCCTTACACATAATGATTTACTGTTTCAAAATAACCCATGACCTTGGCGCTTAAGTATCAATGGTAACTTCGCAAAGTCGCGAATGAATGAGCAGTTCTCGAAGCACCAAATACGTGGTCGGATTACTCGTGAAAATTTTTCGTCAACTCCCATATTCGAACGCGGATCCGAAGCAATAGGTATAGACCCTATACAGTTCAATTCAGGTCGGAAATTGTGCGATGAGGTTCGGTATCGTTCAGGCAAGAATTTCTGTAACCACTAACCCGAGACACACTAATCCACGTCATACTTGAACCCTTTTGTAGTTGGTACATTGGAGCCCTTATTAGTTATTATCACTTATCTAAAAAAATCACATTTTCTTAAGCTGATACTTGGAATTCGAATTAATTCACAATACAGGCAAATAATTTAATTCATTCAAAGTAATGAATTGAGAAGGGATGGCTTCAAGCGAAAGACCGACGCGCAATGATTGAGGATTACTATCCAGCTTGAAAACATAAGCTCGAACGCACCTCCAACCAAAGAAGCAGAGAATTAATTCCAGCGTGAGTGGTATAATATCCATCTTTCACTATCTATCTCATTTCCAATCCAAACGTTCTAAACTTCATAATACTTCAAGGGAGAGAGAACCGAGTAATTTCTCGAAATTAAACGGTTCGAGTTATCGCTTAGAAGAGCATTTAAGTGAACATTGATCATTAGGAGAGCCATTGGGTGAGAAAAAAACAAAACATTTCCTCGTTTGCATTTGATACCATCAGCGGCTACTGTTGAACACGCTCCAAAGCTAAATGGCCCCGGGAAAATATGAATATTCTATCACATTGCGAGCGGAGAGCAGATGCATGATGCAATTTGACTAGCAAGTTTAATGCCTAAGGAAAATCCTCACACGGGGGGAATTTTTCACCTGCGTGATGCATCAGAAGATGCGGGCGGGGAAAATTTTACGTCCTCCAACTCAGAGGAGCGAGAGACAGAGAGGCAGACAACATGGGCCAAAAAAGAACGGATCGGTACTTGCAATCGACAGCATTTCCGGTAGGGAATTCCATCCCGCCAATTCCGGGAATTTTCATGACTTTTTAATACGAATCTCCGAGTTAGTTTTGCCGGGAAAGTTACAGCTTGAACTCCATTATAATGTCTTTTACACTTTAATAAAATGTAACTTATCACTAAAGCCAAGCCAAAATGCCAAAAGTTCATTAAAGCCCAGGTGACACAACTTCATAAGTCCAAAGCAAGATGTATCCGTCATGGAATGCTCGTCTTCCTCTATTTCGGAAATTCTGATCCGTACTTCATTTTGAGAGTTTTTTATAGGAACGTCGGCGACCAATAGCTCAAACCATGAACCACGATTGCAATACTCTGATTACGGATTGCTGTGAATTAAAAGTTACCGAGACACTCTTTTATTAAAGAAGACTTAATGAAGGGTCGATAGTAAGGATTCTTGAAAAATACCATCTCCCGGTCCCAATATTCGAAGACTACAAAATGTCAAGAGTTTGAAGACAATAGCAAAGACACGTGACACTTTAATTAAGAGCCTAAGAACAAATTGTAAAAATAAACTGGTCAAACAATGTAATAACTAAGCAGTATGAAGGAAAATTTTATCAATGAAAAGAGATAAACGTGAAACCAAGCCTTAAACATGAGGGACTACCAGCCGCGTTCAACTCTATATCTGTCACGGGCTCTTTTACGAGGCAAAGATAACACAATGATCGGGTTACCGTCCCGCAAGTTTGAAGATAAACACATACTTCCTCAGTAATGTATATCAGCAGCTTATCCCTATATTTAGCTTGAGCTGTATCAGACAGAGACGTATTTTTTCGGCTATCACTCAGCAGAAATGTCAAAAGAAACTTTCTCCTTACTCTATCAGAGAAGTCCACGTATTACTTTTTGTACATTTCATCGCTTGAGCAAGTCACCCAGATATATGGCATCTTAACGAAACGAAATTATCACCAAAAGCGTTTTTCTTGTTAAGCTTAACAATAGAAAACCCAACAATGATACTCAGGCTGCTATTCTCCGTCCGTCATTCATAGTAAACAGGGAAGGGAAACGTCTTACAATTGATCTTACTGCCATTAACGTTTTCACAAGAATATTAAAACTTTTAAATTGAAATCATAGCATTACTCCAAGCTTAATGCATAGAAAACGAGGCAGGAATATATTTACAACTTCATAAAAATTCGCAAAATTACTCGCTACGAGTTTTCAGTCTTTTCGCCACAACTCAGGCCTGATTGATTTATGTCCCGGCCCTTAAATTCGAAATAATTATATTTTTCCATGACGGGGTTTAAATGGTGAACCAATGAAACTGCCTTCATCAAGGGAAACTTCAAGTTTTTCAAACTAAGTAATACAATTAACCACAATTCATGCAAGGCTTCTCGGCGCAATGGCGAATACAGTGCGAGAATAAAGATGCAGAAAATAAAGTCTTATTGAAGGATGGACGTCGATATATTTCAAGAAAAAGCGCCAACGATAGAACCATTTTGAAAGATAATGTAGAAATTTGGATACTTTTACGGTCATTTGCACAATATCTAGTTGCGACCTAAGAAACGACTAGAGTCATGGTTATAAGAAATAAGCAGCGCTATGACGACGACTTCAGCTGTAGGTAGATATTTAGCGAACAGTCCTCATGAGGGCACAGTCACCCATATAGTATTGTCAGGAATGACCTCTCTGGCTCCGTTTAGCTTGGTTGACTTAAATCGGAATACGAATTTTACACAATTAATTCACATGAAAATGTTTTCGCGGAACACAAACGCTATACTGCAATGATTGAATACGACCTCCAGTTTTCCAACCTACCTTAAATTAATTTTGAAATGCGCAAAAATTCCCATGACTATAATGATCATAGTTTATAGGGTGGAGACGTAGAAAATTACTTTATTACTAAGATAGAAGCCGGGTTGTTTGATTATTTGGGGAGGCGACCGACATGACTTCTTTTACGATAGGAAGGAAAGTTAAGGATGAGTTGAGAAATGAGTTGAGGGCTCAGAGAAACCCAGCGTCGGCATTCTTCCATTCATAACAATGGCGGCGAAGGGGTCCACAGTTTAGCGTACCATCCGACGAAGGGATGATACAATGAAATGCACTCCAAAAAGCATTCAAATGAGGATCGGGATATCACCGAATATTTTCCGCATATGCAGAGATATGATCCCGGGGCCACACGATGGAAACCACGACTCAATCCTACACAGCAACCCGATCTCCGATATATTATAATGTAGGACACGCTCATTGAATTTGACGACGCAATGGTCTGTTAAAACAACAATGGATGGAGAGATGAATGGGAATAATTTCGGATGAAGAAAAAGCATGGAATACATCACGTAAATAATGAAGGACGCCTAATTGAAGAATTACGTAGTGATGAAGTGGTTGACCACAACAATACTAGAGCGGAGAACTGTGGAAAATCAATCTTCAGATTGATGACTGCTGATGATGACGTTAGATTTATTTTCCTGCCATTATGCGGGAACACTGACACTATGTGAGGTCACGGTAGCCATTGACGGTTTGTCAGGAGAGACCCAGTCATAATGTGAGACGGGGGAGCTGAACTGTGATTCGCGTTAATTAGGAACGGCGCAGGAAAGCCCCGCCGAACGCCGGTGCGAGCCTAGTCTAGCAGCCGAGGTCGGACGACGCGCCAAATTCCGTCCCGTCGACTAATCGGCCATCAACCGCCGCGACAGCTCCCCGTCAATCAAACCCTTTCGATGAACCCGTCCATCCCCCGCTGCCAACACCCTGAGAGAGCGTCGAAAAGGGTTCAGGATAACCCTTTTGGATCCTCCCCTTTAGTATTTCGCGAGGAGGGGATGTGACAGTCGCCAGGGTCCCCCTCTCACTCCTTCACACCCCTCAACGTCCCGAAAACCAGGGGGTTACCATTCTCCCTCTACCCCCCTATTCTCGACCACCCCGTCCAACTCCCCCATTGCTACCTTCACCCCCCCCCCCCCCCCCCCCCCGAACGGCAACCCGAAGAGCGTAGTAATGTGGCTTAGGTATTCCGCGCGGATAGAGACAAGTGTTTGGCGAAATTTGGATCGATAGTGTGAGGGGCATAGCAAATGAGGTCGGGGCCATGTGCGTGCTCCTCGTCGTCGACTTTGGTTGGTTCTGTGTGGGTCGCAACGCTCGCCGTGAGTCGTCGCGGGAAGATTTTTCGGGGTTTCACCGATTGTTCCGCGTTACCCCCCACGGACTCGCGTGGATATAGTACGTAGGTACATACTACCGTGGGTGAAAGTACCCAAGTTCGCGATTCAGCGCGGAAAACATCCCACACATTGTATTCAATATATATCTATTACTCGTATTGGTGAGGCATGAATGTATTCATTTTTGAATTATTATTGCATCATACATTGTTTACATATTGCCTGTACTCCATTTATTGAGCATTCAGGGAGGGTGTTCCAAATGTATGAGCAATACATGTCCCTAGCAAACATCTATCTCTAGAAAATACTATCCACTATTTTCAACAGGATTGAATAAGCTTTTTGAAACCATATGCAATGTAAAATCTTGTTTACATGATAATTTACCGATTACGTATAGATTATACCCTCAAATACATTCCACCTGTATTTAAAGTAGGGAGAATACCAGTATCAAACCTCCCCATAATACAAATGGACTATTTTATTAATATTAAAATATTACTTTTTTCGCTAAACATACTGATTACATGATGCGCTGTGTAGGATACTCTCTACAGTGAATCTAGTACAACCTATTTTCATTCACACCTACATAGGTATTCAATTTTATTTTAATTGGAAAATGTTTATTATTTATACTTTTACCGCTACTGGAAGCTTTCTTCCGCCCAGGAGGGAGCTTTTTTTACGCATAACCTTAAACCGCTAAGCCGGTACCTCTCAGGGCATTTGCATTTAAGTATGGTAAACCTTGATATAGGAGATAACATACCCTAGAGTTACCCTGTATAGTTCGAATTCAAGTGTGATTCACGGGAAATTCAAATTATCCGTAACGTATAAGCAAAACAGACATGGGGAAAGTGAGTGATGGAAAACTGAATAAATCAACCTACACTCAAAACTGTTCTAAATCGGATTCGCCTTATCCTTCTGCATTAGGTTATTTCTGATACGGGTAGTCCATCGATCAAAAGTAAGAATGCAACCATACAAACACGATCCTAATCCTATTTTGTCACTACTAGTACACACTATACGTGATTTCGATCTTAAGCTCCAACCATTACTTCCGGGCTTTATTCTCAAATCATAAAAACGCCCTAGTAGTAAACGAAAAATTCGAATCATCAATCATATATAGCTAAAACATGTACAAGAATGGAGAAAAATAACAAAATATAATCAGCAAATAACCCTAAATGTTCAAAATCCCATCTGCCAAATTCTGCTCTACCAGGCAAATTTATAATGGATAATATACTGGTAAAATATGCGCCTGAAATAACAAAAACTTAATCATAATCCTGTATTTTTGGTAGTGATGGAGAGTAAATCGGAAAATCTTTCACGTAGGTAAAAATACAAATGCATACCGATAGCAGTTGAAACGAGCGTTTTCGAAATCTTCACCAAATATGCAGTATATGTATTTCAATCCCGAATTATATCACTACGCAAATCACAGAAGGGCATTATGGTTCCGGATATATTAATTATAATTTATCAAGCTGAACTGAAAAATAACCTTAGCAGCGGCTGCGTGCATCTGGAAAATCAAACAATGACCTCTACTTCTATTTATGATGGAAGTTAAACGGATGGGTGCAGTATAATTTCCAAGTCTAGGCCTTAGACATTTTGTTTCATCATTCTTCCCAAGTAAAGGGGGGGGTTGAGACATTGGGGAACAAAGCCAACATCCGGATTGTACAATTGGAGATCTAGCACTTTGCGAATGTGTTTATCATGGGTAGGGACACATATGCCTCGATTTGAGTCCAACGGGTGCCTCCCGCCAATAACTCCTGTCTCGAGACCGAGAAACCCCGCCAGTGTTTCGCAATATAAGACATTTCCTTCGTGCGAAGATCTTCTAGCATATCAATCGTATGGCAGGGGAAGTCAGAGGTTCTGGAGCGCTAGGAAAAAATAGGTAAGCACGGAACTTATGAGTCAATGAAATCATGTGAACAAAGAATAAACAAAATTAATTTAATTTATTAGGAAGAACAATTATTCCTCGGTCCTATCCACTTCTAGGTACTTCCCCGCGAGCCACACTTTGCAGAGGTATGTTACAAATCAAGACCAATAAGGAAAAGGATTAGGGAAGAGGAAAATTAAATTGAAAGAGGCAAAGAACAATAGCATATGGCCGCTGTCTTAGTCCTTATTCTTGTATTTGTTATAGCTTCTAATGGGGCGCGAGATTGAGATTTCGTCCTACTTAGTTCGACAGCGAATCTCTTATATGTTGTCACTAGTCAGGTAAGGTGATGAATGTTAGGTTTAATTAATACCCTCATAATCACCATGACATTCACGAGATCTGAAGTTTTCAAGTAGCCTTAGCCTAAACCCACTCTAAATCAAACACCTCACTTCAATCTGAAAAATATATGTAAGCAAGAATGGAATATGTCGTCCGATGATGACGTGAAAATTGGCGAGATTCCGAAGCGTCGATTTTCGTCATTTGCGAATCACATGCGAAAAATGCCGCGTTTAGTAAAGACTGCAATCAAAGATGAAAAATAAACATCGAAATATAGAATATCAAAACCTAATAAATATGACCCTAAGTCCCAATATGCGCGCGCGATTGACTAATGTCACATGACTGAGAATAACTCATAAACTCATGAAAGAAAAATATTCAAATCGATGCGTATTTAGATTCGCATATTTTGATTAAGTTCTTCATTTTCAGTTTTTAAAACTGGGGTGTGATTTGTGAACATTCCAAATATTTTGAATGCATAACTGTGAAAAAGTAGTTCATTCCTAAAAATATGTTAAGGATGATATATTTCCTGCATAAGTGGCGCAGCTTCCATTCACAAGCAATGAAATAAAGCACCCGGGAAATGACGAATGGAACCTAAAAATTAAATAAACGACCAATGTGTAAATGGAGAGAGCCTAAATAGCTTATGGTTATCCATTGATGTCCTAAACTCAGCAGTTAAGAGAAAAATGTCGCTTAACACTCGAGAATCAAAATCTTAAAAAGTCCTCATCCTTTTTTATTGTGTAAATAAAAATAGCAATGTATTGGTTAAATAAAAGAATTCCTATAGGCAATAATGAAAGAACGCGTTAATTTACGAAAAAATGGAGCGGGTGATTTCATAGCTTGCAACCTTATCTCTCGTAACAAGTCACCAAACACTAAACGCTAAAAATGCTTAGACTCAATGCTGAACCTACGAATATATTTTTGGACTCGGACACTTTTTTTCGAAAGAGTAACGATTAAAGTTTTGGCCGCCTATACTTCAAAGATATAGCAGATCTTACTTCACATTTAAACTGATTACATCAAGTGAAAATAACGGAAATAGAAAACCTGTTCCAAAATTCATATCAACTGGCATTTTTATAGCCTGGTTTTCTTTCCGTGATGTATAGTATTTGTTATCCGTCTCTCCTCTGGTTAGCTTCGAAACGAAATTATCTCTCGAGTGTCAACGAGGGGTCTAACTTGAAATTTCACTAGTCTCGAGGAGAACCGAATTGAATGACTGTATTTCTAAGAGTCGCGTGACAAGTACAATGACAGGTGTTGGGAAGCGGTATTATTCGCGAGACATGTACGGGGGAGGAGACAGGGGGACGCGCAATCACTCATAATTTCACCGTAATTTGTAACTACCACGGAAGTTGGACGTTTACTGTTAAATTCTTTCCGCGCAAATCACAAAATGATCAGTTTACCACACCAATTGACGTGAGCAACATTCCCGCGGGTACGACAATAGCAATTATGAGTCGCGCACCTTGGCGTAAAACGGGAAAATCGTTAACCCAAGGATTCCCGAATCCCCAGGAGCAATAACCCTTAAGCACCCCACTGCCCAGCGGAAATGTCAATTCAATGTCATACGTTAAAATACCATGTTGGAATCCTGTCGACACATTGATGTAATCAATGACGACTAGTTTTGTTTTATTAACCAGAAAACTTTCAGAGACGGCTGGATAGTCCTATCGGAAATTCCACCGATTTACTAATGGATACCAACCAACCAACAGGAATACTTAGCGGATATCGGCAATCGAAGGTCACAAGAATCCTGAGGAATATATGATAATCAGAGAACATTTCACAATCCAAAACCATACCTTCATACGCTAATGCGCAAAGTTAAAACCACACATAAGTAAGATCGACTTTAACGTTTCCATTCCCTAAAGTCTTTCGAGTTCAGCATCTACCCGCGAAATTCCAACAAATCAACAACACTGGCGAAAAAAATAGAAGACTCAAAAACTTTTTCCTGAAATATTTAGTAAAGCAGCCGATTATTTGCCAAAGAGTATACATCTAGCTCGGTCTCGTGAGTTCAAGGCAAACTTTTGGGGCCGCGAAAAGGAGTTACTGAAGATGTTCGAGTCGTAATTTCGGGAAGAGATGACCAGGTGAAGCATTATTATCAAATGAAGCTTCTCGCGAGCAATGAAGTCACGCAAGGTGAAATCTTCTTAGGATCTCCACCGCGTTGAATGCCGCATAGCTTCCGATGTGTCGCAGGACTTCGTCATCAACTCTGAAGATGATGAACAAGTCGTCAGTGGAGACGAGGCCAACCATGGAGAATCCAGCCGTTAAATAGAACTCGTGTGTTCACCATGAGTATACAGCGGGAAATTTCTACACCTCTCCAAATCACGTAAAAATTAACGCAGAGGGTCCCAGAAGTGAAAGTACTTTTACCGTACGGCAGTTAAAGTATACAATAGAACAAGACTTAAGTTTGCCTTCTGATCTTGTTCGCTTTTTAACAACTATATTCATTCTTCTGTAGCACCAGGTCTAGGGAAGTCCATGCGGCATTTCTGTTAAACCTATGTCTATAGCGTTGATTAAGCGGTAGCAGGCTTTTGTCACAATAGCTCCGGTCCTAATAAATAAAACATACATGGTATATGAGGTTAGCGTTTAAGTTTAGAACTCGGGGCCAAGCTACATACATAAAAGTATAGCTTCACTCGAACTCTTAATCAGGGCAACATTTAAGCAAAAAACGTCCAAAATTAGCCAGAAATCTATGAATACGGCTTTTACATGAGTCCCCGACGAAAACAAGACTTCGTAGGTCGTTTCCGTAAAAACCAGCCGGGATAATTCAGCCAAGAGGAGTGAACCAAGTTTTCTGTCAGTAGTTATATAAAGGGATACCTTGGAGCTCACACGACAAAGGGTCAGGGAACGGATGGGGAAGGGGAGAGGGGGCCGAAGGGGTCGCATTCCCGGAGGGATTCCGCTCAGGAAGGCTCATTCTCCCCAGCCAGGCAGGTCAGGGGCCGGACAGTCGGGGAGCCGAGTCGCGATTGAGGTGGGACTCGGCGCGCACACCGACCGACCGCAGTCGGCGTGGTGTCGTGCGCGCGGGGAAGGAGGAGACGTCGCCGCGGCGACTCCTGCGGCTGCGGGCCTCCCGCTCGCCTCGCGCACGCGCGCCCCTCGCCGATGGCGCCTCGGCAAACACGCACACACCTTCGCGGGATTACCGACAGGCGCCGCGCCAGACACGACCAATCAGGTTATTATTCTTTCTAGCGATGGCTATTCGCGGCGGTAACTGATTCGGTCACACGTATCACATATTCCGAGGTTTAAGGAATAGGAAAAGCTCAGGAATTCTGGACGGTAAGATGAGAGGCCAAAGATACAATGAGTTTGAATGGGAATTTATATTGAAAATGATGGAGTGGTAACAAATACATAATTTATTTAACATGAAAAGATGTTTTTACGAAGGAAACAATATAGAGAATCCCAAAGGATGGTGGAATTGTCAAGACTGAGGACCTAATAAGTGCATATAAGAATATCTGAGTTTAAGGTTATAGATTACGCACTCAAAACCAAAAAACAAAGCAATAAAACTGGTGTAATCGACCTAATCTTGGGAGAGCCCCAACCGCTTTGAACTAAGCCTAGTTCGAAAAAAATAAAAAGAAAAGCCTCGAGATTTCTTAAGCAAAACATGCCACTACACATTAGCAGACTGAAAGATGCGACAAATCATTAGGAAAGATTGGAGTGGCAGCAGCTAAAAAAAACGCCAAACGCGGTGTAAACACACGTTACGGTTACTACATAAATTCAGATAAAAATAATTGCAGCTCCACACAACATCCTTCGAATAGAAAAGAAAGAAAAAAAGGGAGGTACAAACAAGCCGAGCAAAGAGATAAAAATTTTTACTTCCAAAGCATCATGCAGGACGGCGAATAAAATCAGCAGTGTATTAATATATGAAACACATATCTTCGACTCCTTCCTCTCCTGACTCATAATTCCTATTCTGTCTCTATTCATGCATGAAGTTCTAACCCCCTTTCCGCAGCTCGCGGGGCAGTCCGTCTAGGTGTAGAAGTACTCGGATAGCTTACCCAGTGGCAAGCAAAACTACAAGTCCAATACGGGATTCGAACCCTTTGGTTCACGTAACAGCGCTCTACGAAGAACAGGACGTATTTCTGTCAAATTAAATGGGTTAATCACGCGGGAATATGTGCAGGAAATTTCGATTCGACAAGTTTGATGCGTTCAGAGTAATTTCCGGTATTCGAGTCATCGTTGAGGGAATTTCAGGCGAGTTCGTGCGTCAGGGAGATTATTTGCTGATGACTCAGAACACTCACCAAATACTTATGCCAAATTCCTTCTCTAACCGCGCGATCACGATCCAAAATTTAACTTAAAAACGCATGGACGACAAACATTATCGGTTCAAACGGATTCCAAGGAAACAGTTTGGGGCTCAACAACATCGATCACAGTCGTCGCAACCAGGTAGTCCTCTCTTATGTACGAGTGCGAGTTATTATGCTCAGCTTTAACCAAATATTTCCTATGACTAATATCCTGGGTATGCAACGTTTATCTTAACTCTACACAGCTCATCGCCACCAATTATATATCGCACGAGTGAATTACTATGCTATATAGTACACATTGCCAAGAATTAGCCAGTACACTAGATAGGAAGATCGCGAGATGCCAAGTAAATTATCCACGATAGCATTTTGCAAGAGCTCTGCTAGAGACCCTTCAATAAATTAAATTTCTCATATTGGATAAATATCCGTTAGCAGCCCCAAAGTTTTCCATTTTCTTGTAGATAATTTATAATGATAGTGAGGGTCAGTCAAATTTCGATAACCGATCTAAGTTAGATCATTTTCGTGATTGTTAGCAGTTTCCAGTAGATAGAGTGGTAATCTCCAACTTTTATCGGGAAAAATTTTGACAAAACACCATAAATTTAAATATTATAGAATTTTGAATAAAATTAGAAACTTAAAAATCAAAATGGGCACAAAAAAACCTTCAAACTTTAACTAATTACGTCTCACACCAACATGAAGGACGCTCTCCGCTTAGCAATAGATTAACTAGGTGAAATAATTTCAGAATTACCCAAAATCCCAGAGAACATATTCTTTGATATCTTTGGGGAGTTGTCCGGGTTGTGCCACGAACCGAAAACCGATTATTGTGGAAGAAATGTTGGCAACCCATGCATCAGAAGTTTTCACATCTCTATCGCATTTCCTCCTCACAGACATGGATGCTACCAACAATCATAATATCAACAAATTTTTCAACAACTAAAATTACGCCTAAAACCTAACTTGTCACCATAATAAGTTTGTCAGTAGGAAGGTTGACACCCCAATAAGTTCTACAACGCGTGAAATGGGGAATCGATTGCCTCAGCGGGGGGTCTTGCTCCCCCTCAACCCCACCAGTCTCGCCTACGGCTTCCCAAATAATATCTACTACACTGAATATCACGCAGTATTGCTGAATAGAGGAGCAGCCTCATACCATATCAGTAGAAAGTACTCTATGGCCAAAAGCCGATAGCAGTGCCAATGGGCTGTTGTAAAACTAAAGCTATACCAGCTACACGAAAACTCCTCACTAATATAATAGAATCATTAAAAGGGTATGAAAATCCATCTTCAAATTCACGAGTGCGCAACCAACACTCAACTACCTTAAATACCGACAATATCTTTTAAGCAACGGCCAAGCTACCGGCAATGTTAAATTCCTTGCATGAAACATGGGTAATACCATTTCGCATGAAGAAATATCCTACTCAATTGAGGTTAATTTGGACAAATACGCACCATTTCGACAAACTCTCCAATAAAGCTTGACGACAAGCAAAGGAACCTACAAAAAAACCTGAACACATACAGTCAGACAGTCCGTCAGCACCGATAGCAGCGATAATTTTCCCAAGTAATGCAACTAACGACATTACGCCGTGTACGACATTTCCGTTTGTCACCAAGAAAGTGGTGGCTACGATTCAATTGACAGATTGAACTGCATTCAAGCTGGTCCATGCACTACTAATGATCTATGAAAACTAACTAAATGATTGGCATCAATAACGTCAATGGTTTAATTAAAAGAGTACAGTAAGTAAGACCCCTTTTAAAGGTCAAACCTATTCAAAATTGATCATAAATCATTATTAATAAGTCATTCAAGCAGTTACTCAAGTCCTTGAGATGTGCAACTTTAAATGATTTAATTGTGAATTAGCATAACAATAAGTAACTTCAGCCAAAAAGCCAAAAGCACTGCTAACATATGCAAATTATGGAAAAATTAAAGTCAAATTTCATGCAATACCATGTTATACAAGCATAATTGAATTGCGTCCAATGCAAGTTTGATAAAATATCTCCCACAGTGGACATCAAGTCAGCATAAAAGACATATTAAATCCGATCATTTTTAACAGTGAATTCGTAACCATTCAAAAATTTCAACTGATTATTATTTTCAGTGTCTGGGAAAGGTATGAAAAAATTATTAACAAAAGTGATATTTTCTATGTATATTTTATTTATATATATATAATATGTATATTTGGCACAGGATCTCTTTTTTCGGCTCAATTTGTTTGTCTGAAAATGTGCACAACATTTACAGGTATACTGGCTCTTGAGTTAATAAATCCATGGTGAAAGTTCTTTTTTCCGATTTATCAAATAAAATATCTAACAGACGAAGTCTTTTTTATCAACATCTTCTGTTTTGGTATCACTGACAATGATCACAAATGAATGCTTTCATACAAGGATGAAAAGATATCTTAAAGAAGTCTCTCGTCACTTTTGCATTAAAAATTCAGTCCAAAAGAAGTTCATTGTTGTTAATTGTTGCTGCTCATCAATGTCTTTTTGTTTTACACTTCGCACGGCTCTGCAACTTTGGAACTACAGATATGACGAAAATACGAAATAACTAGTGACAAAATATAGGGTTTCCTTTTTTATGTAAGTGCTTGGAATGATTTGGACGTTAGACAATTTATATAACACTCTCCCTACATTTATTTATTGAAAGGGTTGACAATGACTGGTTTCCAAATTATAGGGAGCAATATAACAGACACTGGAATCAAATATAGAAACATTTCTAAAAACCAGGAGACAATTTAGGGTAAATCAATTTTATAAATCAAGCAAATTTTTGTGCATCATTACTTCAAAAGTGACTCTTACTCAGCTAAGAAAATGTTGGTAAAAATAGAGTAATGCCCAATCAACCCTGATTTGAAACGACATGGAGAAAGCCTATTGATACCGACGTTTGAAAATATTCTGGTAAGGCTGGTATTTGAGTAATCTTCCGCGCGTAGGAGCAATGCCTCGATTGGATCAAGTAGTTTGGTCTAACTTTATCATAAATATAAATTAGATATTATTTAAACGTCATGGAAAAAAGATGATCTCCATTCGGATTAATTAAAAATCTCAGTAGTCTCACTGAAAGACACAAGGTTGGATGACACGCGGCATTTCGCCTATGGATAGGGATTGAAGAGGTGAAAAATTATTTTTAAAAACTTCTTTCTACCACGGGGACCAGATGAATCACGTTAAGCTCGGTATGCAAAACTACCGAGGAAACAATCCGGAATATGTACAAGTATTTACAATATTTACTTAAAACGCGAAATGCATACAATACAATGAGAGAGAACGCGCGGAAAGCGAGAAAGCGAACGTATTCCTCGAGAGAGTAACAAAGTAGGGAGCGACCAGATGCGTTTGCAATATATTTGAATGAAACAAGGAAAACCGTATATTGCCAGCATTATTCCGTTCGTTTTAAAACATTCAAAAAGTAAACATCAACAGTTCCATAGACGAACTGAACAACAATGGCTCAAGAGACAGTGCGAGGAGAAAAAAGACGAGGAAGGTTTGATCTGACCACAAAATAGTTAACAGCATTAACGCGAGGGAACCTAAGTGTCTGGTTGGAATGAGGGGAAAAGGGGATATTTTCAACGTGTAGGGTCCTGGAGCGTTCAAGAGTGGGGAGAACTAACAACAGAGGTGACTTAGCGACAAAAACTAACTCTCAAATTTCTTTCCTCCTTCAAGCTACACAACAGCACTCCATCTGTGAGGGGAAGAGGGATAACACATTTTTTTTCTCCTGATATTGGGAGGAGGGACTAGCTGTGTTGGGCTACCTGTGAACTTTACTCCAGTGATGGGGGGGTCTGTCATTTGGGGGAGGAGGGACAGGAAAGAGGGTGGGGGGTGGCCTGAACAGAGTAAACGGACAAGCGGGCGGACGGTCGTATGAACCCTATTGGGAAAACAACAAACACCACTATTCCGAATAAGATTCCTTGCGTCCCTTTCTCCTCCTGAACTCGCGGGCAATTCCTCTCCGCAGGGGGGCCACACTGTCCGGTGTCATGGTGTGTCGCTCACCTTGCGCTATCTCCCTCAGCGACCGTCCGCCAGGCGACGCCGGGCCGATTCCCCGTCCAACGCCGATCTCAACTCTCTTCCGGCCGGGGTGTGTGTGAGGGAAGGGGGGGGTCGGTGAAGAAATGGGGGGGAGACGGGAGGAGGAGGAGCAGTAGGCAGCAGGGCGCCGGAGGCCGAAAAAGCACAAGAAGGAAGGAGTCACACCAATTTCACCGGGTCCCCCATAACCGCTTGGCCGCTCTTGAGTTAAGGGGCCGTCTGACAGCGTCCGACCGGCCGCTGCAACGTTCGCCGCGCGACGAATCCGACCGCGCGTTCCCGCGCTGGCTCGACCCGGGACGAAGTCCTCACGACCGCCGTGAACTTTGGAAATGGGATTACTAGGGAGAATGGGGGGGGTTTTGTTCCTTCCTCGATTCCACAATGGACACTCGCATTAGCGCTTAATAAAACATGACATTCTTCGTCCCTAATCATGTTTCCACCCCTTTTCCCATGAATACAACAAACCCCCCTCATGTGGGCTTCCCCTTATGAATCCCTTCAACTATTGTCTTCTTCTTTAGATGATCAAGCTTAAATTCTATCCGCCGGGAAGAACTTCTATCATTTCCTTGAGCGCGAGAAAAACCACCAGAAGCACATAATATTTTTCTCATGTCGTATGCCACCTCGTGAAGTTAAGCCTTGTGAATAGTTTATACAGATTTTGTTGGAAAACATACATGCTTAGACAGATCAATCCTTCCGTCTTCTTTCGATTTGTTTGAGGGGGGCGAAGTTTATCTGTACACGCGTCCTAAGCACGTGTAAAAAATTAAACAAGTGAGTGAGAGAGAGAATTAAAAAACAATCACACTGGAATCCGAGTCCTCATTATTTTATGTATTTTTCAAGGGAGCCTTTTTTATATGCTGCTTGTTGTCTCAACATTTTCAAATTTTTTGGTCCGCAACGGAGGGTCACACAATGGACCCACCGCTCGCTCCTTTGTATCATCTCATCTTTGTATACATATATTATATATACATCGTCCGTATGTGTATATATATTGAATTTTTTTAATAGATTTTTTCCTCATTGTTGGCAAATTCGTAAATTTTTCTCTTTTCTTTTTTGTAATTTTACTTATGGGAAAAATATAAACGTAAATTCTTTTTCTTACAATTATTCTATCTCGCGCTCTCTCGCTTTCTTTCGTGTACTCTCTCTCTCTCTCTCTTTATCTCCATGGAAACCTCAGTTTCACGGAAAACACGCACGCAAAAGACAAACACTCGTCATAAAATCGTACGGCATTCTTCAGAAAATACGACACATACCATTTCCTCCCTCCATAACCCAAAGAGAAACACATTCACTCAAAAAAAATCACAAATGCCACAAAAGTGTCCCCTTCGTTTCCGTTTCAACTATGTACATGATGTCCTCTTCGCATCTTTGGAAGGTTTTATCTCTCTCTCTTTCTATATATATATATTATGTCCATATTATTTATATATATTTATATCTATATGCTCGTTCGAATCGTCCATATCGCGTTCATTTGAATATATTTGTGTTCGTGTGTTCAATGAGTCTTTTGTTGTGTGTAGTGTTTTGTGTTTGTTTTTTCAAGGCTAATCCCAGCCCATTCGCATAGTTCGTTCCTCAAGACCGTTTGACGGCCGGGGAAGGCCGAATTAAAAAACATTTCAACTTTTTCTGTCTTTTGATCGTTTCTCCTCGTCTTATAAGCATTCCGCTCGAAAAACGAAGCTAAATTAGAAACCCTCGGACGTGTGTATCCAAGATGAGCTCAGTAATTTCGGAACGTGTGTGCTGGGGGCGAGGGTGTCGCTGGCGGAGGCGACGTGATGAGAAGAGGCCCCCAGGAGGCGGCAGCCGCCGCGGCCGCCTCCGCCTTCCGCCCCGAGTCCACAGACCGACACGGCATTCCACCACCACCGCTGACCGCGGAGACCGACAGGCCAGCCGGGAATCCACCCGGACGGCGCTGCAGTTGCTGCGGTTGCTGCTGTAGCTGTTGCTGCAGCTGCTGCTGTAGCTGCTGCTGCTGCTGATGGAAGTCCGTGCACCACGACGTCCATGGTGCGTTAGTGCCTTGGGCCCATTGGAGGAGGCCTTCCGCATAGGAACTTGGGCGCTCGTCATTCGAGCAGGGGTGCCTGAGAAAGAACAATAGTGAAAGGAATTGTGAAAACCAACCACTAACAGGAACACGCTTCAAACATTCGACTTATTTGTTTTCAGCATGGATTAGTTTATCCGCAGAATGACCATGATTATGTGGGATATTTCCAAGAAAAAGGCAGGAAGAGCTCATGAGGGCCTCAACAAAATTACTTCTCAGCAGGAATCAAACGAATTTGAAGCAATAATAGGCGGACGTAACACACAAGGGAGGAATATGCCAAATTCCTTATCTCTATTTACTGCGAATTTGACAAAAGGCTGACAAGTTTGAGTTGCCGGGTAATAACGGGGAATTACTTCAATTATTTGACTATATCAGCTAAAATATGATTATAATCGGCATAAAATATTCTGGCAGAATAAACCTATGCAGTAAAAAATTAAAGAAACTAACAAAACGCTATTATAATTACACGATATATGATTACCACTTTTAGAAATTGAAATGTTATTTTCATAAGCAATACCAATGTATCTCGGTGGTGACATCAAAGTAATGATGTAGAGTACTTTTATAAATGTAAATGAGTATTAAAATTAATGCCAAATAGTTGTAAATTGCGATCACAGAGATTAAAATGGTCAGACTTACATTTCCAAAACCAAACAATTCATGCGAAAAATATAATGACACAAATACAGAAGGATGAGTTACTAAAACAGGTCAAACATTTCCCACCTCTTCAAAAACTTGGACTAATAGGTACAGTGAATGACGAATTTGTAGTACAGGTTACGATTGATAGAAATTACTTCAGAATAACATACTACTATTGGGCTAAGAAGTCATAACTGGTTTTCGCTACTTAAGATTAACGACTTAGAACTTTGCAGCTATCATCAACATTGACCCGAGAGATAGTATCACATAATGATATACGTTCACCATAACTTATTGATGAGGTATGGAATATGACCCCAATATCCACAGAATTATAGCATGACCAAGTTCTTGATAGCACATAACCTACAGGCTAAGTTGATTGGGAAAGTAAAGAGTTTTATTAGTGAGTATAATAATAAGCTGTGTGACGTTAATTCATCTCTTTACCCCCACCCAATTAAAATCAACAGATCAAACATGGGTATGAAAGATGTTATTATTATATGTGATTATTAACGTGAAAGTGAAATAAATATTATATTCTCATGGGTATCAAATGAGTCGAGACCTCTACCTTATTCTGTGCCACTATTTATGCTTATACATTATGCAAGAGGCACAGACATGAATAAGCGTATCTGTGGATAAGAGGTAACAACAGGACAAATGAACATACTTAGGGACAACTAATTAGGGAAAAAATCGCGACTTCCTTCAATCTCATATTCTAAATTATACACACAAACAGATTGGTGATACACACAAACTGAATGATTAGTGAAACCTTTTTATACAATCTCACGCCATAATTCCAACCACAGGAATAGATCATTTTTTTAAGCCTACCAAACAACTCGGTAACGATGATCTTCCGTAGTGAAGCACAATATTTGAAGGTAGCAAAGATGAAATGTAACACTGGGCCAAGTATATCAGCTCAGATATACCTGTCAGTAAAGGATCATTCTTCAGCATACGAGGGTTTACGTTTAGTTATCATAGGGCTCATTGATACCTCATCAAATGTATAATATTTTCTGCAGACACACTACTCGACAATAAATTAGAAAGTAAAGTTTATATAACTACCAAAAAAAGGCAAGAAATCGACTTAACAAAATATAGAGTCCATACCCTCGATATCCGCTGAAAACATTACTGCGCAAAATGCGCGAAGCGATGTTTAGAGGAAGTATTAGACTGCCGCTGCACAGACCCTACACAATATTACAGTCATATCAAAGAGTTGTGATGGTTTTTTCATTAATCATGAGTATTCATGGCGTATAAATAACACTGAGGGCATGTATACATGAGTGGCCTCTTTGATATCAATAATGCTTGTAATACACAGAAATAACATGCTCTGATACTATAGGATGAATTAACGACTACATTTGACAGCTAAGAATGTCTTGGTATTTCTTCTCCACAGTCGTTTAGGTAATGAGACAAACTCCATTCAAGGGCTATAAGGCATATGTTTTTCGACGCATTTTCATCGATAACTAATAATAAATATCCTCTAATTTTCCGTTTCCAATCCAAAGAGAAAATGAAAAGACTTAAAACTACGTACCACCAAGCGTTGAGTAGCTACAGATGAATAAAAACTTCAATCAAATGGTGAATAATATCGAGTAATGATTGCGCCTTTGACAAACAGAAATAGATTTTTTCCATATTGGAGTTAGCACGATTTTGGGCTTCGTTTAGATGATACCACGTACCTCTACGAAATTTTTGACTGCTAGTGCAGGCACATGTCTACCTCACACACTTAGGCACTGTAAACTATTGAGCTCCTACAAAGGGAGCCTTAGAACTTTTAACACGAGAAACATACACAATTGGTAGCACAAAACTGCCTCCAAAACCATAAGTGTGGATCGAATTTCACACTACGGGACTCACAACGTTTTCTCGCCTTTCTTATCACAAGATACCGTACCGTCATCATACTGGTAGGTACGAAGGGAAGGGGCAAGTGACTAAAATTTACCTCTTAGCGCTGCGCTAGTGAGCCGTTAAGCTCTGGTGAGTGGGCAGAGGTTGAGGCGAGAGCATGGGGGGACTGTGCGAGTGCCCCCCCATGGGAGACCCATGCATGGGTCCCTCCTGACCAGGGTGATGGCCTCCAGGATGACCGTGGTACCCGTGAAGACCCTGCAAGCTCCCGCCCTCGCCCACCATCATCCCGTCGTTGGGGGCACCGGGCAAAGTGTTCGGGGGAGTCATCCGCTTCTCCTTCTGCCGCCGATTGCAGAACCACACTCTAACCACCTCCTTCTCAAGCTGCAGTGAGTCGGCTAGGGAGGTGATCTCCTGCGCCGACGGCTTGGGCTGTTTGTGGAAGTGGGTCTCAAGCGCTCCTTTGACCGACACCTCGATACTCGTCCTCTTCTTGCGTTTCCGTCCCTGCGCCGCGATCTTGTCGATAGACGTCGGCGATCCCGTGGTCGAGTCTGCTTCCTCCAACCACTTCTGCAGCAGAGGCTTCAACTTGCACATGTTCTTGAAGCTCAGCTGGAGGGCTTCGAAACGGCAGATGGTCGTCTGAGAGAACACATTCCCGTACAGCGTTCCCAGGGCCAGGCCCACGTCGGCCTGTGTGAAACCAAGTTTGATCCGCCGCTGCTTGAACTGCTTGGCGAAGGCCTCGAGGTCGTCCGACGTCGGCGTGTCCTCGTCCACTTCGCCTCCCTGGCCTCCGACGCCCCCGAGGCCCCCGCCGCCCAGCACCCCGTGCGGGTTGTGATGGTGATGGTGGTGGTGACTCCGGGGGTCGAGACCCTGACCTCCCGCGCCCCCGAGGGACAGTCCGTGTGGGGGTGGGGGCAGGGGCGGATGCGGGGGCGGAGGAGGACTGCCGTTGGGGACGTCCCTGAGAGACGTCGCCCCGTGATGATGATGGTGATGATGATGGTGGTGCGCGAGGTGGTGAGGAGGAGGGGGCGGGTGGTGAGCGTGGTGCGGGTGATGGTGTCCACCTCCGCCGCCCCCTCCGCCACCTGCGGCAGCCGCCGCCGCCGCGGCCGCCGCAGCCGCCGCCGCCGAGGCCGCGTGGTGCGGGTGGTGTACAGCCGCGTGGTGCACGGCGTGGTGCTGGTGGGGTGGTGGTGGGGGGTGCTGGTGGGGGTGGTGTGCCCCTAACCCACCTTGGGGACCTAACATTCCGTTCATGGAGTATACGGAGTGCTGCAGGGGGGACGCGCCCCCGCTGCCCCCGCCGCCACCGCCACCGTTGCCACCCCCATTGGTAGGTAAATAGTGGGAACCCACAGGGGTGTGCCAGGCGTGTTGCTGCTGTTGTTGTTGCTGCTGCTGTTGTTGGTGGGGCTTTATGTCCTGGTGGAGATGCATGTTCGACGACGCGGAGACGGCCGCGGCTGCGGCGGCCGCCGCCGCTGCCCAGTGCCCAGCGTCTCCGCCGCCGTTTCCGCCACCGCCCCCGCCCACCGGGGGCGGAAGTCCCACCCAAGGGTTATGAGTCAGTCCAACAGGGGGGTGGTGGTGGTGCTGGGAGCTGGGGGGCAGGTACTTCATCTCCAGGGGCGACTCCCGCGGGGACCCGTAGCCGCCCCCGCTGCCGGAGCCGCCTCCACCGGACCCGTTGCCTCCGCCGTTGCCCCCGCCGTTGCCCCCAGCCCCCCCACCGTTGCCCCCTCCGCTCCCGGAGGAGTTCACAATGTTCATCACTGCGTCTATGCCGCAAGCTAAGACGCCGCCGCCTCCGCTATTGGGGGCCCCACCGCCGTGGCCTCCGCCGCTCGCCACAGAAGACACGTTCGCACTAGCCGAGAGGAAGGCGGCCGTGGCCATAACTAAGGGGCGAGGCGGGCGGGAGGAGGGGGGGCAGGGGGGCCCGTCGCCGCGGCCCGGCCCCCGTTGCTCTTCGCCGCCGCCGCGCGGGGAGGCGAGCGGGGGCGGCGGGGGAGGCGGGGTGGCCGAGTACGGGCGGCCGCCTTCCTCCGGGTGGTGGGGGTGGGGCGGCGCGGGGTGGTCGCCAAAGTGGGGCGGTACGCGGGGGGGCGACACGGGGGACGGGGGCCACCACGAGGCGGCGGCCGAGTGCGGCGCGGGCGAGGCCCCGGGGAACAGCGCCACAATCGCGGCGTGGTGTCGCGGTCCGGAGCCGCCCGCCTGTGGTGGGGGCGGCGGCGGTGAAGTGATATCCTCCGGACCCCGGAGTCGTCCGCTGCAGGCGAGCGCTACGGCGCTCGGCGTGGTGCTCGTGTAAGAGGACGCGGAGGAACAGCTGCTTCCTTGCGAGCTCGAAGTAGACGTGCTGGAGTACGAGGACGTCGGCGGTGAAGGCGGCGTCCCGTTGTCCCGCTCTGCTCTGTCGAGGTTCATGCGTTATGCATGCGCACGGTTCCCTCTCCTGCTGCCTACTGCCCCGTCCGGAGCCTTCCCCGTCGTTCTCGCCCCACTCCGGGAGCCCTCCGACGTTCTCCCCCCCCTGGACATGCCCCTTCTACCGCCCCGCGGCCCCCACACCACCGGGAGGCGGGGCAAGGACAGCCGGAACCCGCTAACGCCCTCTCCGGGGCCTCCTATTGGAGGGGAGCGGAGGCCGACGACGTCACCGGCGGTGATCGACGCGGTTGGACGGCTCGGGACGCACCCCCCTCCGGACCTCTTGGGACTGCCCCCCGCACGGCCCCCGGAGGCCCCGCCCAGCATCAGTGTGAAGGCGAGTGCGGGAGATGTCGGGTGCGGGTAGGCGTGGCTGTCTCCGCGGCCTGGCGGCCTGGGGGCGACCGGAGTACAACCCCTTTTAGCTCCGGCAGCGGTGGAGGGAGAGAAGAGGGTGGAAGATAGCTGCCTGCTGACGGCGGGCCGTCCCAACGTCATTGATCGTCGGATGGGGAATCGAGTGGCGAAGGGATAACTTCACTGCACGCAACAAGGAAGGCGACAACAATGTCATTGTTTCCCATCTCAACCCTCAAATTGGTTTCGGGAGTAGTTCGTCGATTGTTTTTGCATAGTTCTCGTCTCGACCACGGTGGATTTGAAGGGCGTGCGCACCTCTTGCTATGCCCATGGTAACAGAATCATTACGGCATCACAACACGCAACTAAGATGAAGACAGCAATAACTATACTGTTCCTGATTTCTTGCTCATTCATTGTTTTGTCATAGTATTCATCGAAGTCACGGAGGAGAAAAACAACTTTCGATATTCCCATAGCAACACCAGTGCTAAGTTATGTCTCACCAAACAGCATCCAACGAGTGCGGAGGCAAGAAAAATATTGTCGCAATCCATTTGCTTACTGGTGTAGTTCGTCGATTTTATCCTCATAGTTCTCTTCGATACAGAAGTAAAGATTAACAGCCCACCATTTCTCCATGGCAACAGACGACGATTGTTTTAACGCAGCATGCGACTGGTGTGAAGAAAACCAAAACACCGCCGTTATTTTAGTGCTGCTATCTGATATTCTTCCCATGGTCCTCATATTTTAATCCTGGACATAAGCTATCCTCAAGAAATGTATTGCCTTTTTATGACTTAGTACTCGAGGGGTGCCGAGAACACAGGTTTTCTTCATCAAAATCGTTTCAGGATACACTCGTCAACTGTATTCATAAAGCTCTTCAAACAACCAATGTGGTGTTTCTAGCATGGCAGTTCTAGTTCTCATATTAACTTAAAAGACGTGTATTTTATCTCCTTAACATTGCGTTTATTGCCCCTTGAGGCGGCCTGAAAGGGGCATTGAACTTATAGATGCAATAATTGATAGAGTGCAGCAACTCCGTCGGCGGCGGAAGTGCTCCGTTCCGAGGTGTTTTAGGTGCGTACAAATGATACAGCAACTGACTTTCCGACCCACCCATCTGCGCGTCCATTCGAGACGAACCTAAAGGGGTCTCAGATCCATTATGGCATCCAGAATGCCAACGTAAAATCGGTCGAAGTTGGGAATAGCGTTGGCGCGCATGGCTTACCATCCTGTGGGTCAGGATAAAAATCTCAGTAGTGGCGGAGTATTTCATAGGATTCCTGAGTTGCACTTGACTGTCGTGTGGAAAGCAATTCAAGGATAATACTCCGTCCTTCGCATGGTGCGTTAAACTAGGCACCCCTCCGCGTCTACCTTTAATGTATAGGCTAATTTAAACGTTAGCCAGGTTTCTCTCCGCTATTTCTCTATTCCCATAATTACCCCTCCCAGAACGCCACCCCCACCTAACGACGCTCATTACTTCATACGTCGATCGCCAACCTAGGTAACTCACCGATCTGTCACTTTGTAGCAGACAGTGTCAGTTGTTTCAATGTTTCGATGAGGTCGATGTGCGAAGAAATAAAGCAGGGTGAACGAGTGCGATGCTCTCGCCGAGTGTGGTCGTACATCAGGGTCGCTATCGATCACGCTCACTCCTCCAGTGCCCCTCAAAACCCTTATTCGCCACCACCCCAGTCGCTTTACCCTTACCTCGCTATTAACGAGCTCGGAGAAATCCGCGATCAACAGTTGTACAACCCTTACCCGCCCATCTGCGGCGGCGGCGAGGTTGCCTCCCTCTCTTAATGGTGAGTCGGTAGTTAATTTTTTCTCGCTTGGTTGAACTTCGTGCGGAAGAAACAAACGTCCTCGGGTATTTTTTTTCCATCATCGTATACATCTTCCCAAACTTGTGTTTGAGTGAGCGCCTTCCAAACATGGGTTTCACTCCGTCCATCGTATTAGCGGTCAAGAAAGAACTATCTACGGGACCCGACAGTCATATGTGATGGACGCATACATCCATCGGACATAACTTAATTTTTGTCAAAGCAGATCCCAACAATCAATCTTTTCTTTTGCTTCATTGGTAACGCATGTATTGGAGGAATTTAAAGTGGTTGGAATAGTTGGTAATTAGCAGAGTAGTTGATGGTCTTTCCGAGACCTACTCCACGAGTCGTGAGGTAGTTAAAATGTAAGTACAGTCAAACATAAGTAAAAGATAAAATATACAGTAACCAACGCGCATATTATTGTCTAAAGCCGTTCGTAGCAGAGTTAATTAATAAACGGTTAGTTTATATATTCGATGAATGACTCAGACCATACAGGTATATCAGTTACAATTTACAACTATTAGTCAACTGTCAGCATGTGCTGCCATGACTGGAGACGTTTGTCCACGTCAGTCTAATATCTTTCACATAATGACATGCAATATAAAAAAATATGATTTCATCAAAGATAAAATTCCTTGGCATTATTCTTTTAAAATCACGAGCTTTTCATATTTTAGGACAACTATCTTAGAGGACTCTACACTTACCTCAAATTGTCAGCTGAATACTTGAACATCAGTTTTAAATTCCCAGGGTAGTACTTCAGATAGAGGGACTTACTGGGTCATTGAATTTACAGCGTTTCCATCGTATTGAGCTCATCCATCTGAAATTTCGATGCAAGTTCAAAACTATTTCAGGTCACAGGTAAGCATGTCAAAAAGAGATCGTACTCTCTCACCTCCTTTTCATAGGCCTTGTTTTCTCAATCAGGTGTCGTCGCTTGATCCCAATCCAGCCCGGAGTGAGGAATCAAGTATCCTGTCAGGCATATCCTTCCAAACTCCATTCGAACTTCATTGGACTGAGCGAGTATTTTTCCTGTTTTGGTTTTCCCCCGGTTCGCTCTCCATCACTCCCGCACCAAATCCGCATGCGAGGAAGGAGCCCGCAGAGGCCCAATGCTTCCGAACTCAGAGAGAGGCGACGATGGCATTCGCTCGGAAAACAATCGATAAATCGAGTCGCCCGTGTGCGAGCGCGCGTATGTAAATAGGTGCCGCACGGCCGTCGTTCGGCTCGCGCGCGTCCAGACACACAATCGACGGAATGCGAATCACCCAAGGGCTCCGAATCATTCCCGAGCAAATCCGCGGGCCCTGCGATTTAATGCACGCAGCGCCTTAACGCCCCTCTCACAAAATCAGCGCAACAGTTGGCGAGAACTTTAAAATGGCAAAAGAAAGGAAAGAAAGGAATGAAGAAAGGGATAGCACACATCTACCAAGGATAAATTTTAACGTATCAGGCGACAGCTCATGGAAATTAGTGACCGATACAATTATCACAAAAAATACTTCTTAAATTTTCAAGATTTTGGCAAGCATTGTCACTATGAAGGTATACTTTCAATTTGATGTCTGCTATAAACGAATACACAGCTGATCAAAGATACGTATAAAAAGAGTTCACTGAATACCGACTTTTCTGACATTAGCGATGCAGTCATTTAGGACCTAAAATAAATCAACATATTAGAAGTTAATACTGATAATGTTTTCCTAAACTAAGGCCTGTCAATAAAATGATAGCGGAAATTCACAAAGTATTTTTACAATATTGTAATTATCGCTAAAGAATTTTAGATAAATCCTCATCTGCAGATGAATGTCATAAGGATCGGAGTCTTCATTTTTCACACCTTGCCAGAGAAAAATGCTGGATAATTACGGAGAAGATTACAATTCACGTCCTCCCCAAACTGCTATGTTTTAAAGCTTCCAGTACCTCCCTAATATGCCAGGAAAAAAATAATTTTTTTCATCCAAGATACAACTACTGCAAAATATAAAATATGATCAGTAGGGATAAGTATCAAGTGCAGATAAACTGATGTTTTTTTCTATCGTTATCACAAAACTAGTTTTTATATTACGAATTTATAGATATTTTCAAGATCAGGTCTCACAAAAACTACGATTTCAACTGAAGATAAAATCATGGATAGTAACTACATTAATTTTAAAATGATAATTGTAAATTAACGTACAATACAGAAAAATTTTTTCAACCCAAAATCAGTTTCACAAAGAAATTTAATGATTTACATTTTTTACGTTGATTCCACAACTATTCCAACATGCGCTGTTTCCTCTAATAAATCATGTCAATACAAATATTCACGTCCACGTGCTCTCAAGCGCAAAAAAAAACAAGAAAAATACAAAAAAGTCAATACAAGTGGTTTTAAGACGGGGAATACTTATAGCTACGCTAAATGAAATGTAAGCATTAATGGCATAATTCAGCATTCTCCATCATCACTGGCCCTTACCTAATACAATTATCTTCTTAAAAAAAAATGAGAACAATCTTTCCACAAAAGCTTATTCTTCAGGTACGTATAGCCGCCATTCCTCTGCGCCATCCTCAAACCTAAAACTAGATATACCTAACTTAAAAATAACACTGCATGATAAGATACTAAATGAATTCATTCTCTTTCCAAAAATGAATGTATATAATTCGATAGCTCTCCCCTAAAACGCGATCTTACCTTTATAAAATTACTCAATGAATGACAAATTCACATAAAAGTCAAAGATATCTAAAATCTTTGGGATTTTATTTCTTTTTCGTATGACTGTTTCCGTCTTATTTAATTTGTATATGGAACAATACCGGAAAGACACTTTTTTTACAGAGGCTGAGTCCTGATCAACAAATTTTAACGATGACGACAATGTCACTAGAAACTAAATGATGAATGGGGGAAGAGAAATGGTAAGAGGTACAAATCGTATCCATGTGTGTAACAATATTTTAACTAAGGAAAATAATTATTCTGAAACATGAAACACAGACCATAATTACAGAAAATTAAAGCAAATTATTGGTTATACAAATTTGAGAATGTGGTGGTATAGTCGAACGTATTACGTAATCGCGCATATTATTTCCGATAATGCAGTAAAATACTTTACCACAAAAGAGCACAAATGGTAGAAGGCACGATTTTAATACGCACTTCTGTAGGCTACGGTAGCAAGGCTGAGGACGTATCGGAGTTGCACTTCATAAATCTTGGGTTTGAATTCTTCACCGGGCTCTAAAGTATTTTTTCTTCAAACTAACTGACCTCAAGACTGAAGATCACATGGTACAGTATAATCTATGCACTCGGAGCTCCGAAACACTAAGTCTGAAACAATCCATATGTACCACTTTGTAGCACATGATCTTAAGCTCATGATTAAGCCAGTATCTTATTATAGGTAAAAAATGTATCGGTGTGAATTTACACTCCGAGAAATGAACTCCACGATACAATTTACAGAAAGGTAACTTGAATTAATATCCATGACGATCATCATCTTACTAATCACGCACGAACTCTACGAGTGCAGCATTGATTCCAACGGTGACAACAGGTTTAATTAACAATTGCGAAATGTAATCGCTGTCACAGGCTGATCACGTATGGGCAATAATGTTAGTTAACCATGAGCCGGAACCGATTATAGTGGCAATAAAAAGCAGGTTGTTCGCGAAAAAGAAGAAATAAAGTCAATTTTTATAGCTAACACTGATCAGCGTTCACCGATACAAATAGGGAACCCAACTGAGAGTAAGAGAGAGAGAGAGCAACCCAACTACACGCTCCGCTTTGTCCAGTGCCTCGAACGAGATAAAAGTAGAGTTCTCCTGCTTTTCCCCTGAGGAGAGCTCTTAGAAGCTATGGATTTAAGTCCCGGCATAAGCCCTGTCCTTGATACGTCCGCAAAAGAACACCAACGCGGTGATCGCGGTAGCCACGGGATAGAGCGCCCTCGCTAATGTCAGCGGACTTAGGCCTTGGTGCCCAGAAGACTCCGCGAAGCAAAGATCCAATATGTAGGAGAGTTATCATGTAAAAAATTTATAACTGGCTGCAATTATCCCTCCATATGTGCTGCCAATAGTTCTAGCTTACAAAGGCAAGGCAAGTTAGTATTTTCCATAGTTATAGCCACAAAAGACTCTAAACAAGCGAACACAAAATAAATAACTTCATTTTCAAATACTTACCAGCCACGATGCATGGACCAGAGACTGCCAGACATTTAACAAGAGGATACTGGAAATCGTTTAACATATGGGTTTCTCGTACTCAAAATCCGATCAGAGACCAATAATAATAACCAATAATGACGAGTTACGATCTGCCGCAATAAAAGGGAAAGCAATTAGAAAAAAATTATAAATCTCGTAAAGGTGTATCAATGGTTCTCCACGTTGGCTTGATCAAATGCAGTAGAGGACTACGTTCAACATATGAATCTCGGGTAAGTTTATAAAAAAATGCATAAATGTTTAGTTCATTCAGCTCTTTTCTAGTTTTCCAGGAGTATGACTCAACCCATTGGAAGCGCATAAGTTACATAGTATCAGAGAGGTGGACAGTTAGTTAATACGGAAAAAGTCGAAAGATTCTATCACAGATACAGTATGGCAGATACTGGTATGCAATCTGAACCAAATAATTGTCTTGTCAGCGCCGACACATTTCTGGTGACGAATAATTAAATACGAGAGGACAGCTACTAGTGCATATTTTTATTTTCTTTGAAAAGGTTTGAAGACGGATAGTTGCAGAGGATGTCGATAACAACTAACTATGGGCGCTTTCCATAACTACAACCTTCCGCAACCTGCAAGCTTTCCGCAACTAGCTATGGGCGCCACTACTTCGCAAACACAACAGCGCGTTTGCTTTCCAGTTTTTCAGATCCTGAGCACTATGCTGTGCACTTCAAAAGGATTCGAGAGCACAGTTAACGTAAGCTAAACAGTAAAACACGTTCAGTAATCGTAACCATGACAGATGTTTTTGTGCTAATTTTCCGTAAAGGCGAAAAATATAGGTGTTGCAATATTTTTTATTGCTCTAGGGTAAAAGGCAAAAGTTTTAAAAACCTCTTTTGAACGAATTCGATAATTTAACACAAAACATTCTAATTGGACTGCGATGAACCTACAAAATACTAACCACCGGAAGGAAACCGGTGGTTACGTCAGCGCACATTGCTTTTTGAGAGCGAGAAAGTGCGTTGATTTATTCCAACATATTGATGGGAAAGCTCCCAATAACGTTTTGGAGAATATCCAGGATTAGACCTTGATTTCTCGACATAGTTCCAATGAGTGAACATATGAACCACAGTCGCCTATAAACTGTTCCGGAATACCTCATCCTGACATGATATGCTCATTTCATACTCTGACGTCCATCCAAAACCTTAAGTTACCGTGCGCTGACCCAGCGATTACGTTTTTCTCGCACCTCGAAACGGCTTACGCTAGCCATTTCCGCGCTAGCGATGGACAGTCTTTCGTAGCCAAGGCAACTGCGAGTGAGAAGCGCGGCCGCTAATCATCTTGGCGCACTTCCAACAATTCTCCTGGAAAATAAACTGACTCCCAACTTCTTACGCAATTTTTCGGTATGCGCTTTTTTCCACGAGTAGATTTACGGCACAGTGTGCAGAACATTTTCTGTAATGGCTGACACAGAGTTCTGAAATTGCAGACCTAGAGTGATGAAATCCACGGTGTGATACCTGTATTTCCCACATAGTATATAGTTAAGTGCCAGGAAATTTAAGTAAATGAGCAACAGAAAAGCAATAAAATATAAAGAAACCTTAAACATGAGCTATAACATAAAAACTTGAGCACTTTCGAGAGTTCCACAACTGTTCTGGTTCCGTAATTTACACACGTAAAAATAATTATAATAATAAGTGGCCTCACAAATTGGTGCTCCGAAAACAAAAATAATCAAACGAAATATTAAAATATTTTTTGTAAAAAAATATGAATTGGATAATGGATTGTCTAAGGAAGAGGGTTTTAGAATTACAAAACAGTAATAAGATTAACTATGGACAGTTTAAACCTCGCAAGCAAAGTTTTAATCAGTTACCTTACAATGAAGATTCTAAAGAAAAATATTCCGAAAAAATAAGCTATCAAACAGTTCACTCCTCAATTGTCGTTATTGTATTTTCGTACTGACAGCCAAAATCGCTGAAATCTCATGTCAATGACAAATTATAAAACTTAGGGACAATTTGGCAATTCGACCGGTGACCAAACAAGAAGAAATGTGAACAAAATATTAATGTGCTAGGGCACCCACTGACGCCTCTTGAACAATAGACAGTCCACAAAGTCATGTAGTACTCTAAATTTTCAAACGAATCGCGTATTTTTTTCTTAAATCCATGGGGGTAATCTAAATACGAATAGCTGTCGGTCTAACTGTGGTAAGCCATTAGTTAGATAAGCAGCTAGCTCGACGTTTCACGAATCCAATAAAAGCCACGCGAATAACTACAGATCGGATTCCAGGTTCAATGTAATGGCAATCGATACTAAGACTTTCCGAGTCCAGGCATTGAGTTGTAGACTGAATTGCAGCTATGGTAGCTGGGTTTTGGCTCACTTCTATTGTAGCAAAAGATGCTGCTTTTTTCCCTTTTATATCCTGCTTTTGAAAAATCAAACTATAATATAGATAAATCCATCGCAAAATACAATTCTCATCACGTTAACGTCTCCTAATTACAGTTATTTGGGGAACAAAGGTAGGAGAACAGCACTAGAAACCTATACAACTTATTTTAAAACAAGAATTATGAAATAATACTGAGATTAAAGAATAAAATGTAAATTGAAAACAATACGAGAAAACAAATATGCGGAGCGAGTAATTTTAGGGATGTGACACCTTTGGCCACTGGGATAACACGTCGTATGAGAAGATCAACCTACAAACCTTGGAGTTGAAGGATTCCTAAATGCTCTATGATAATATAGCAATATAATAATAATAAAGCAATAGAGCAATAAAACAATAAAGCAAGCTCAGAATGAGGATGGATGCATCCAAATAGACTTGTAAAAGTTGATACAAGGGTTTAAGGGAAAGGAAAATCCACCTGAATCGGTGAACTGCTGTCAATAAATATCGATGAATTAAATAGCGCCTATATTAATCACTAGAAACATGGCAGAAGAGATATTGCAATGCGGAGAAATTAATTTCCCCGGGCGAAGACCAAAAAAATCGGTTGAATAACAGAAGGTGATCGACGAGCCTGCATGTAACAGAAAAGACATGTAGTCAGCAATAGGAGTGTAGCCATAATTTTTAATCTTCATTTAGGCCTGAATTTTGGAGCCGGGAACGCATACTACATCAAAGAAGCTTCAAAATGAAAGGACTCCCAAGTAATTAAATTGGTCAATAATCCATTCCAAACAAATTCGCAATACAATTCTTCATCAGCTGAAAGGCAATGTTTTCCAGGTGCTTCTTCATTGGATTTTTGCACTCAAGAAGCTGCCCTAATATGGGAGCGTTTCTTCATTTTTGGAAGAATGGAAACAAAATCTTCGATCATAGCTTTGCAAAACTTGATTAAATACATCAAAAGGAAAAAATAGGATAATTTTTACGAGATGAAATCCCCTTAAAGGATAAATTTAGTTTAGAAAGACAAATTTAGGATCCAGTTCACCAAACCTGGCACTGAAATATATTAAAGAAAACTAAAATACAGCTTAAAATTACAAAAATGAAATAATTAGTGACCTTAATGCAGATATATCCATTTTGATAAGTCATAAACGAGAAGACAATGGACCCATAAATACTTCACCGCACAAAAAAACTTCACCACACAAAAAAACTCTAGAAAGGCTGAAAATGTAAACCTTAGCCGGTATTTTATTTATAAATGGCGATCTACTAGTTCACGTAGATTTAAATAAATTTACAAATAAACAAATCTTTTACAGCCGAAAGACTTGTTTTACTCGAACTATTTTTTAATACAGCTCTGCATAAGTACAACCTCTCTTCATCCTAGCCGGCTATCCTTCTTGCCCACCATATTCCCCTCCATCACGGCCTTTAACAACCCTGCGCCACTTATTACCAGCTCCAACCACTTTCTCTGCATCCTTCAAATCTCCTCCAGAAATTTTGTCCTCTCCCACCATGCTCACTCATTCCTCGTTCAATAAGCTTTCCGTCTATCGCACTGTCTCTATTTTCATCCACTTCCACATCTTAATCGCCTGCAGCATATTCTCATGCTATTTCATTAGTGTTCACGTTTTTCCACTATGATACAATCAAAGTTATATGAAGGTTCGTTTCAATTCGTTTATAAAGCTACATGAAGAAATTATTAATATAAAGCTCATCATTGTAATGATATGTCCAAGTTTCCCCACATCACACCATTCAAAAAACAGTAAAATGTCAAGGTTGGGGCAAAAAATATTAGTCCTAAAACTCTAGCAAAAATGTGCAGACACACAAGAGAATTTGATTTTTCATTTCGCGTACACGGATGAAACTCAAAATTTCCAGGCAACACAATATCATAGTTTACTTCACGGAAAAACGACATATGCATTTATTATCAAATATTTAACGGGTTATTCATCAATTAATCAGGTATTAGAAAAACATAATTGGATTAGAGCAGATTTAAGACTCCTTTTGCCATCCGTTGAAAAACTCACTGCCATTAATTCAGTTATCGAGCACAGCGAGGCGTCCCAACATGCTTGGTACCTGGAGCTCACGGTCTCTGCCTTCATTCAATTTTTGCTTTTTTCACCGAGCAATTACTTCGCATATGAAAAGCATTACCTTTCCGTGTTCACAGGGATGCCATTTCAGGCCATGGGTTTATGAAAATAAGTATAAATTTTCAAAGACAATTCCTGGGCATAAAAACGTCGTAATTTAATTAACGCCCGTGTTATTTCGTCTCCATTCGTCGCTTTGCGCTTCGGCAAGCGTACACACACACACACACACACACGCGCGATCGAAGGGAAACGCAGTTGTTTATTTGTGGACGGCGTTTCATAATCGCATTTGGCCACGGTTGACTGCAACTGAGTTAGGAGGGGATGCTAGATTGGAATTAATAATAAGCATTCACTTGACTATCATAATGACATCCGCGCTGCGCGGCAGGTGCACAGAAAATTATTTAGTTGCAAAACAAGCTAAATGTCCATCAACAACCCCGTAGCCGATCGTTGAAATTTTAATTAAAATCGCGACTTCGGATTAAATTTCGGATATCGTGTGACGCCGGAGTGCCCTGGACTCGACACGCCATGACGCGTTGATTGGGTTCGGGGAGGGTCACCTAAGTTCCCCGCGCCCAGATAACGATAGCGTATTGACCACAGCGATTTGTGCCCACCGGATCACTTCAGAAAACACGGCTATTACCACCAATTATTTGGACCAACTATCCATTCTCCATGATTATCACGAGCATTTGTAATTATTCTAATTTAATTCAATTAAAACGCAAGCTACTGAAAAGGAAAAAATATATTAAAATATTCTATCCTATATTTTGCATGGCCATTCCATCGACAGAAGACCGATCATCTACAGAAAATAAAGAGTAATTTGGTGAATTATATACGAGGATAAGATCTATAAAATGCACATATCATTAATACGTGCAGTTGGAATAAACCCTTAAATATGATTCCTTAGATGATTGAATATGACACGATGAGGCAGAAAATATGCCTAAATGAAGAAGAAGATTTTTAAAGATCCGGTATATTCCCCGTAACAATTACATGAGTAGATGGTGGGATTTCTACAACAATCTTACATAATATTTAAAGATAATGAACCAATCTATATAACCTAGCGACGATATCTTCATAGGTAGTGTCAGACTCAAATAAATTTTCTCTGATAAACCACAGTAGCAAATAAAAGACAAAATGACAAGGAAATCTAGATCAAATATCAATAATTTCAGTTTAAGTGCGTTATTATATAAAAATATAGTACCTCATTGACAATTTACACCCGTACTGTAGCATCGTCTCCCCGTCTTTGCCAACCATCAATTCCTACAGTCAATTATGGTTGGGTGGCCGTTTAATCTCTATTCCAACAATTTATAGACATATCATAGCTCTCTTTTACGGGAAGGCTCGGTGCCTTGCTTGGAGGAATGCCGCTATACCCTGTGTTTTATCCCAAGACGGTCTACAGTCTTACCGATCTGTGTGACTAACACTGGGATTGCGCAATCCTCAGCGAGAGATCAGTTTTGGAATTCAGCTCTCGTAAATTCTCTCCACGCGTCCAAACATTTTCCGCTTTTTCCTCAACACTTAAAGAAATATGAGCCCGAGCTACAAGTTGACGGGGAATGCGATAATCGCTATCAAAAGCTGAAACAAATAGAAATACATTGCTTTAAGAATTGTCAAATTACGTAGTTTGAGGGTTTACGATCAAATCAACGCACAACCTTTACATCGAAGTTCTCATGAATAGAACAAAGAAGGACCTGAATAATATAGCGCAAACATTTCACAGTAAAAATTGCAGTTAACAAAAGTGTAAACTTCCAAATCTCTTAGAATAGGAGGGAAGTATATGCATGCCAGGATAAGCATAAGATTAGGTGAAATGCATTTGGAATAAGGTCTTAGATAAGATTAAGAACTTAGGTAAGGATAAATGAGGTATCTCAGAAATTTTTGCGGTAAAAGCAGGAGCGAAAGAGTTAAGAATTGGCGGGTCATTATAGAATGTGGAATGGATGGTCCGGTAATGTAGATGTGTAGAAGAAGCGTGCTTCATTGGTCTGGCCTAGTCGAATGAATGGATGAGAGTCAAATAACGATACAAAGATATAACAGAGATAATGGTGTAAGAGGAAGGAATAAACCGAGGAACTCATGGCTGAAAATGGTGGAAAATTCTTTCAAGAGAAGGAACAGTTGGTATTCAAGGAACGGGAGAGATTGTACAAAGCAATATACGAGTGTAACTGAAATAATAATGCAGGAATATGGCAGTATATATGGAATCATTAAAATACCGCTTTTTACAAGCCAAATACCGGCCTAATATCGAGAATTAAGTTCTTTTGACTTGTTTTCAGCCAACTCCGAAAGAGAAGGGCGAGTTCAGTGGTTATGCATATCAAAATAGACTTGGACATTCAATACCCATGTTGGGAGTGAGGGCCTGTCATCTGAGAGAGACACAATGAGGAAGATAAAATATTTTTTGTTACTTTGGGAGGAATCGACAATCATTAGCATCGTAACAGATAGGAGGGTTGGCTATCGAAAAGAGGAAGGGAGGTGAGAAACCTACGGGGTCGAAAATAACCAGCTTTTAACATATGGCTCCAGAGAGACCTGACTTTAAACTTCCCAGGCGACGCGGCGGAGGGAATACTAGACCTTGAAGTGTTGTTTACTTCGCGCTCAATTAGGAATGAGGATTCAAATGAATAATGATTAATCGCCGGAATTCGACCCCAAGGCATCGAGATGGTAAGCAAAAACATTCTCAAGCCACCACAACAACCCTATGAAACTTAAGTCATCTGATATCTCTTCAGCATCATCCCCATACTTAATTATTCTTAATATATTCGTTGGTTTAAAGGTGAAAATTTCATACTAAAAATATAAACCGATCAAAATAAAGCCAAACTCAACTATCAAAATCAGAATTAGGAGAGCTTTTCTAACACATTGGTGGAGCGAAAGAAAGAGGATAAGAATGGCATATCAACCAGACAAAGTCGAATAAAGAGAGAGATGTATTTTTCCACCTAAAAATATTAATATGTAGGTCCAGAGATGCGAAAATGCTCCACAAAATTTTGGAACTGAACCTTACCTTTCGGCGTCTAGCTAGAAGCGGCAGATATACATGCGGATAACAGCGGAAGAAACGTTGTGCATCTGGATGACGTAGGTAAAATGATATGATAGACTTCCCACTTCATTCGCCCATGATGAAGAGTATTATATATCAGAAAGCCAATTTAGCGTAAAGGAAAAAAATATTTATCGGTTATTTCCGCCACGGGGCAAACTCTATGTAAATGGCGAATGCATAAAGACGAAATCAGAAATATCTAAATAGGATTACGGAGATTAGAAGGAATTGAAGGGGCCACGGTCAATTCTACGCTTGGACGCATTGCATGTATTTAGGTCAAGTTATTGTTTGTTATGGCTACAATTAATGACTTCATATAACCAACACATCATTTATAATATAACCATGCCTATACAATTAAAAGATGTTACCTCACACCATTTTTGCACGGACTTTTACTATGAGCTCGAGACTTCTTTGCCTACTCCTAAGCGGCATAGCACACAGGCATATTCAATAAACAACTACTAACTGAAAGATTAGAACGTTATTGGCTTGAGTCTATTCCAACAAAAAAAATTTTAGTGTCCATTATTTTATTTCAATTACATTATCGTGGTGGATAATAAATGAAAGGTTAATCATGAATTTAATAGAAAGAAATATATGAATGGACAGCTCTCGGGTTTCACACTGGCTCTGATTTTTCATAACTTCCAGCGTTTTGAAACCCAAGAATTTCCATTCGAAAATTCACATTATTCGATGGAAAAGCCTTTGGTCATACAGCAGGGAACATAGATTAAAACAAATCAAAATTATCACTAAGATTTAGCCAACAAAATTTTTCCGCATTACGGATGCACTCGGTGACTCACATGATCGATGTACTTAAAATAAATGTTATTCGGCTTTACCGAGGCAGCAATTTCAGATTTTCACAACGGTCATTTCCCCAAAAATACATAAATTAGGAGCGATAGGTTACCATGTGAATGATCGTTAACAGCACCGAATACAATAGAGGCAACTGCAATCACAATTGCAATTTTTCTAATATTCTTTGACTTACTAGGGCTTAAAATTTTTTAAACATCCCAAGAAGAGCAATCACAAATCGTCGGGACCTTAATGGGATAATTATTATAATCCCATGTGTCTTCAGTTTACATATTTTTTACTTGGAGACTTTATGGGCTACACGTCCCTGATGCTCTATAATGTGTCTTTATTCTTTCCTCATCCTCGTTCACCTCCTCTCATTCTCCCTCCAGCGAAATTCCGATTTCCTAATTAACTATTTCAAAATATTCTCTAACATTATCCAATGTCATATTCGAATATTTCTAAATCATTTTTCTATCCTACCCAGCCATGAAAAACAGCATTCGAAATACAGCTAACAGTAAATAACATGAATTAAAATGGTCTGAGGAAAGAAATCGCTACATATCCATAAGAATTGTTCTAACAATTCTCACAAGTGTAAGGGCTTCACTGCTTCATACTCTTCCATGAAGCGTTTGAAATCCAATAGAAGTATCACTAGAATTAGCTAAAAGTATAAAAATTGTCCAACTACAGAGAAATTAGTAAATTGGTTTGAAAGGAGGGACTCAAGACTAAAAAATGGAAAGCTTACAATTACTGACAACCGACTGTGATCACAAGAAACAGAATCAAGAATGGAGTATTCCCCGATAAAGGAACAGGTACGAAAAAAACATATGGATGGGAATAGGCAACACAGTTCATGGCAAGGTGTATACTATTAAATTTCAAAGAAATTTCTAAATTTGTTGAATTTGGCTTTCACGCAAACATCAGGGACATATTATATATAACTTAAAACAGGCATTTATATTAAACGAAAGTCAGCTATATGTTTCTTGACCAAATTGCTTTTGCGTGATTCTAATTACTAGGTATCTATAAATATAAAAGATTCCCAATCAACGGGAATCATTCAATCGATTCATGACATGAATATTAGTGAACACAACAAAGTCCATTGCCGTTTTTCTCAGGTAAATGAAGTCACACCAGAGTACATTCCACTATTTTATCATTCCATACCATGAAATTTAAATCATATTCTAGCCATTTATCGGAAAACGAGTTCCATATTTGATATGAACAACAAAATCATCCCTTTCCAAGACATTTTTCTACAAAATTGCGAATGAAATTAAATGGCGTTAAATACGACAGTGGGGAAAACAGTGTTTCATTGCCTATAATAAATTTCATTTTAAATAAAATAAACTTTCTTCCGCAATAAAACAAGATGTAAAATATTGATGTACGGATCAACGTTCATATTTGGGTTATTAGCAAACATCTATAGGAACTGAAGTTGAAAATGTATAAGCCCGATAAAAACTGAGTTACTATATGGCTGGAAAGTGTTCCAGCGCAATCATAGAGCCACCCGCCTATTTTAAACCTTGATACTGTTTTCCAGTGGCTAAGCACGTCACTTGCGACGGTATTATTTTGTAAACCAAACACGAGAAAATGTGGTATTCAGTATTATATGTCTCATTAGCAGCGATGACTTAATTTAGTACAAACACCTTTTGGTATTAATCTTCTTAAATATAGGAACTAAGGCACGAAACTGCAAAGTTTTTACGCAACGCTTACTTTATTTTAAGCACTTAAGGTTGAAACTTTTCACTTTTAACTATTGCCATAATTAAATGTAGCCACTTTGCATGTAATGGCTATTTTTACATGCCTTATGTCTAAGATTCGACTCAAGATCATATACATCAATTTCCATTAAATATCCCCACTAGAATCACTTCATCAACTAGCACAAGAATCACTTTTTTCTTTTAAAAAACAGAATCAGAACTAATGGTTGTATGAACTTCAGAAAAGTTTCATAGAAAAGGAAATTGAACCTTTTTTATTTCTATCATCGGATTTCATTTCGTAATTCCGTCAGATCATTTTTAAAGTACTCCAAATTTCCTAAAATGCCGCTCTTTCTTGAAAGCTATTCCCGTAGCAACCCTGAAGAATCGCTGAAGAATTTACGATACGAAATACCCAAAAAAGTTAAAGATTAACGAATTGCACTGGAAATGTTATTTATGTAGGCATTTAAACCGACAGACTTTGGTTAAGTCTTGGGCAGTTTAGTAGTACTATAAAGACGCCGATCAAACACTGCCACAAAAAATCAAAATTAAAGGAATGTTAATACTGTTATGAAACACATTGTTCCATACCATTTATCGTTATGTATACCATTACCATACACTATTTATCGCTTTGTAAGCATAATTTTCTTCTTTCTTGATAGTGGAGGCGAAGCGAGGGTAATCAGAGGGTTGGGCATAACTCCCGAGTGTTGTATCAAATATCATCAAATCCACTATGTTACGGAATAATTGCGATACGAAGTCTCCGCGGGCATTAGTGTACGCTATGCGAAGGTGGATGGCGTAAGATGACTGTATACGCTTTAAGAGCAGCGGTGGGAAAGGCCCTCCTTCTCCGAAACGGAGAGGCAGTGACACCGGCATCCTGTCCGTCTGCGGCCTCGCACCGCCTATCCCTCCCAGCGTGCCGCGCCAAAATAACATCGAAAGAAAAAACAACAAGAGCCTTCCGCTTTAAAGCCGCGTACTATCCCGCACCCGACCGACTGGATGCGGCAAGTTCCCGCTTTTAAAGCGGAGGGAACGCCGAACCATCCACACGGCAGAGAGAGGGCACACACACACACAAATACAGACATAGCAAGCGGCTAGGCCGAACATCCCCGCTCGGTGGATAAGCCTCCCTCCTTTCGGGGTGCGTGAGCGAGAAAGGGAAAGGAAGCCGGGGACGGGAGGGGGGGCAGGAGTGGGGGCGGAGGAGGGAAGAAAGGCGTGGTGAGGGGTGGGCGGTCGGGGGCGGTGCGAGTTAGGGGGAGGCTCACCACTCCGCCGAGGGGGCATTTGGGATTCGAGGCACGGCGTCGTCAGGCAACGGCGGCGGCGGAGGCAGCGTCGGGGGCGTCGTGAGGGGCGGAGGGGTGAGCCGGGGGCGGGCGGTGGTGGTGGTGGAGGCGGAGAGGAGGGATACGGGGTCAAGTTCGAAGTGGAAGAGAAACAGAAAGCGAGAGGAGAAACCATGAGGAGGAGAAGGTGGGGAAGATAGAAAGGGTGGCGGGGGCCTGTGAGGTCGACATTTGAATGCCTAAATTATTCCGGGGGTGCGGGGGGGAGACAGCGAGAGGGAGGTTTTTCGTGGGGCAGGGGTGCAGCGCGGGGGCGGGAGACGGTCGATAGCCATCAACGTGCCTCCCCTCTCCCTCTCAACGCACCCGACAACAACACATCCACCCACCGCGTTCACACACAAAGCCGCTACCGAGGACCTCTGCCATCTACCAAACATCCTCCCCTCCTCGTCCTACAGCTCAAAAAAATACCCTCCTCCCATTCTTACCGTGCCTAGAGTATGAGTGCCGGAGTCTGCGGCTCCGGAGGAATGAAGAGCGAACCCGGAAAAGGACGGGGCAGTCCGGGGGAAAATTTTCTGCTTCGATATATCCCTTTATCTCTTTATTCCGCTGTCTTGGGAAGTGTCACCGATTAACTGCGTTCGTATTATTTATCTTCCACGTCCATATCTTGCCCAGTGAACCTAATTGAACTTCATTAATGTGAGAGAGTATTTGAGCGACGGTCGCCAATCACATACAGCAAAGGAATTATTAATTAAAATCATTATGTCAAGAAGAAAGGATTAGAAACATTACAAGGTGATCCTTGCAAGAAACGTCGCTGTTTTTCCTCTAAGGGGCAAATTAACAGACAAGTTGCAAAAATATTAATATAGCTAGTCTAATATGTTTTCAAAATAGAGATTTAGTCCTGTTGCGTTATCACACCCAAATTGGTGAGGATACAGCGGGGTGCTTAAAATATCTAAGGCGCCAGTAGTGATTTGGAATTGATATCCCTAGATTAGTCAGTTCTTTTAGAGATAGCAGTTGCAACTATATAGGGTATTCCTTCAACGGGTTCACTATCGTTTGAATTCTGTGGATTAAAACTATGGATTCCTAGCCATCTTTCTTTATCAGCAAGCAAACAACGATGCCGGGTTTCTCTCCATCCTTCACCCATTCCTTATGCTAACTACCTTCCAATCATATTGGCGCCAATGACCATAGTCATCGTTCGCTTCTCATAATATGCTGCCACCAAACTTATGTTGCAGATAATAAATGATTCTCTGTAGTAATTTTCCATGAGATTTATATATAAAATACAACGCATTTCATAATTAATGCGGCATAATTGATAGGTACATTATATTCAGTCTACAGGTATACTACAGCTGAATCATATTCGGTAGCCCTAGGATATTCGGTGTTCTCTACCTCAAAACGACGTGGAATCAAGTATAATTTCGAAAAATAATGATCTGGGAAAATTAATTCTGAAAATACACAATATGGATACCCACTGTGCCTCGACTGAAAACGTGATTTCAATAAACCAAATATATGAATTTTTTCAAAGAAAAAACAATTTACCTGGGATGTGATCCAGTATATCCTCCTCAGTCCCGAGACATATCCAGCATTATTTTTGGAAAATTCTTCATAATTACGTTCTGCGTTGTAGGCCATGTTTGTAGTGTTAATATCTCTGTGAATCAAGGTTTTTCATGAGGTTACAACTTATTAGCAAGTGCTAAACTAGTGTCGTTGCCAATATTTTGCGTTGCTGAGCGGGAAAAAATTCAAAATTCTGTGTATTGTATACAATACGCCAGGACCGAGGAGGTTATCCCAAATGCCAGGTGGATATCCCAGCCAGTTACACAACCAATCCAACTTAGCATTTCAAATTAAGTTTAGGCAAGCTAGATGTTATCGAATCCAATCGATATTGTAGTCCGGGAGAGATTTTCAAAAAAGTCGTCGGTAAGATTTTCAAAAGAGTCGTCGACTAAGATGGCGAGGTAACACCCGACCAGCAATTGGGAGACCGTTGCTAAATTATTTCTATCAAATGATTTTTGAGAGCAAATTCCATCTCTTAGGAACACATCTTCACACCCGTGCGCAAGGCTGCGTACCAAGTTCTCTAAACTTTCTACAGTTAAAATGGTGAATTCAATATTTTAAATCCAAAAGTTAAAAGCGATACTCAAATTTGAGCATTATGAAAGGATAGAAAGACACTTGAAAAATATGAATAACACTACAATAAACAAAGTTATCCTCACTTGTGGAAAATTGAGATTCTTTTAAACCATTTCGATGCTTGTACGTCAGATGTTCTGTTACCGGCTGAATTCGGAGAACCACCACAGTCCTGCGTATGTCGCGTCTCCTTTAAGGGCGCCTCTTAGATCTTGCACCCCTCGAAGCGCCGTGCCGTGGCTACTGCCGCAGAGAGTGACCCGTGCTATCCTTATGGGATGCTAGCAACCGGCTTCGGCTCGACTCACGAAAGGCGGAGACAGTGGATGGTCGTGCTCGCGAAAGATAGTCCGTGTGACTCGACAATGCTCGGGATAACTTCGTCTCAGTCGGCGGGCGTCCTAAGGATTTCAAGGGAAGCAGACAGGCGGGGCCCATTTATAGGAACGCGGGCAGACACAACCAGCATTGTGTATTCGCACCGTATCGCAGGCCACTAACCCAATTCACTCCAGATGAATCCCAACTCTGGCACAAATAACATCCTTCTCCCCGAGTCAATAACGCACCTGACATATTAACGAGCGAAATAAGGCATTTTGGTTCTTAAATATGCGATAATGTTAAAAAAAATAATGAATTGATAAAAAGACACTTCAGCTTCCGCAAAAAGAAAAAAAAATTCTGACTCGGGTTCCACATCACCATCATGTGGGAAAGTGAGTAAAAGTGTATATGTTTAACTACCTATAATTTTTCATATCTATGTATAATAATCTGTAATCTTCTGAATTTTTCTTAAAATATAATTATCCTGAGCTTGAAAACAAGTATTCAAGACTCGGATAGCGACGAGAGGAAGAAAAAACTATTACCACCAAGCAAAGGGTACGCTAGAATTCTTTCAGGATGATACCTTCTTGAACGTCATGTGAGCCCAAAATATACTAGTTTATTGCTCACTTCTACATAATACTTCAAAAAAGGAATGAAACAACATGAAAAACGGTATGCTTACATTAAATCGATGGTAAAACGAGGTTTTGCTTCATTTTTTAACGCACAAATTTAAAAAATTAGATATTGTCAATGTTGCAAAACGTAAATCGACTGGAACACTAATTTTAAGCGATCTATTTTCGAATTTTTCTTTGAAAATATAGTGGCAGTTAAATGTAATTGGATTAAACTAATTGGAATAATGCAATGAAAAGGAACAATAGCCATGGTACGTTAAATGTTTTAGGATAAAACCCGTTGAAAAAATTGCAGGAGGAGTAGTTTAACGTTTGAAATAAGGGGATGATTCGTCAAATAAAGAGATATTTTTTCAGAAATTAGGCTACACGATTCATAAAATTGTCCCGGAAAAGATAGCTCAAGGATTAACGTTTCGATGGAGGGTTAACAGCCGACAAATGAAGTCGTGTGCGCCAATCAGTTAGCAAGAGGCGACGCGTACCTCGGGTCCCGGGGGTTAATTAACCACGTTACGACAATGAGGGAGACAGAGAGAGATCTATAGTCGTGCCTTTCACGTGGAGAAATTGGTATTCCCGCCTGCGAACTTGAATCAGATGGGACCAAAAGAGCAAAACGGTTGGCTACCTATTTTTCACTAAAACAACAAAATGACGAAGAAAATTGCCACTTCATGAGCACCCTAGGCTCTTGGCTAAGCCAATCACACCATCCTTTCATTCCCTGCAACGATGAAATATAATAATCGATCGGTTCCAAAAGCAGCAGCTATACGAGCTTGGAGGTTGGAATGAAAGGTGAACTAATAACATTACAATATCCAATATGTGTGTTAATGTTCACGACAATGGTTTAGTTGCAATATCATCGAGCTTATAGACAGAAGGATAGATAGTCTAAATTCTCTGAGTGGTTGGAGTGGAAGTTGTTCTTCAAGGAAGATGCGAAGGAAGTAAATTGTTTTGTAATGAAACTATGCTCGTGAGCAATCTAAACTTGTAGAAGTAGCAGTGCTATAAATCCACCTTTCATTCCTATTACGAAAGATTACCGTACGTACAGTAACGTCTGAGACTGCCAACAAAGTGAAGGAGCACTTTGTTAAATTATATGAAATGATATTACTTAACTGAACAGTAAAAAAGTCACATGCTCTTAAATGATAGTGAAGATTGAACGATAGCATGACATTAACGAAGGTAGGGATAAATGAGTATTGGTGTTATCGAGGAATGATAAGGATCAGATGGTTAGAAAGAAAACATCGATGAGGAAGTTCTATGACGAGTTCGAGATAAATCATGCATAATAAAACCCTTACAAAATAGAAGTAGACGAAATTGACAATTCATGCGACGCAAAAGCATCTTGAAAAAAACAATGAATGGGACATGCATGGGAAGAATTATTGAAGACCAAGGATGGAATACAGCAAGCAAATTTTGAAAGATGTCAAAGCGAAACGTTATTCAGGATAGAAACCGCCTAGCTGACAAGAATGGAGAGGAGAGTTGCAGTAAACCTGTCCTAGAACTGATGACAGTTGAAGTGTTAGAGTCGGTCTCCGCTATTACACCCGAATTGATGTCTGCCAACTCCGAAAGAAAACTTTATAATCCTTGGTGTCCGAAGTAAATTTGGGTCCCCTTTTTATTTCTTCAAGAAGTCTTAATCCCGCTTTCTGGATCCTTTTTCGAAGTGACAGCCACCCTAGTCCATCAGCTAATCCCATTCCATGTACCTTTCTCCCGATTGATAAATTAAATTTGATGAAATAAAACGGTTAGCTTCATGGTAGGGTGTAATGGAGAGCAGCAGCAAACTAATAATGAATGCAGTCAAAAGATATTGCGAGGAATTTAACATCGTATATGGATAAAACGATGCGCAACTGTCCGGAAAAAGGTATAATTACGACCCAGGTTTCGATGCAGGTTGACCCAAGTGGAGATGTGGCTCATCAAAACTCGGCCATAATTAGTGTATTCCTTTTAGAGAGGCACAACTGCACATCTTATTAACAACCTTATAACTGATAACAGTTAATTATGCTCTTTTTCTATCAATCAGAGCCGAAACGTTCAAGATTTCTCCATCCCAATCCAATTCGCACGGTGGAGTCGAACAGTAAATATCAAACGCAGGCGTTCCCACGTCTCCAGCGAAGCGCTTGGCTCGTACGTCATTACTCTGAACAATAACACGGCCGTCGGCTCTGAAAACTGCTACGAAAAAGAAAGCAAAACTTCCTTTGCTCGACTACGTGAGCCGGGAGAACTTTATACGCACCCCCGTCCCTCCTCCTACTACTCCCGAGATTCTCCCCGCGCACAAACTCCCATTCCGATATTGTCCCTGAATACGGAATTAGGATCCTTCTCTTTAACCTGCCTCCCTGACTCACAGGCAGCCGAGTGCACCAGTCCGAGCCGCGGGCGGGCTAAAAATAAAGGGAAGGTAAAGTCGGCCGCTCCCACGGCCCAGTCGAAACTTATGCACGAATCTTCATGAGAATTATTTCAAAAATTCCTTTATCCAAATCCCTCATTTTTTGCCGAGATGCGAAATACATAGTTTTAAATAACAGATCACGTAATGAAAATAATGTCATTACAAAACGGAGGTGAATAGAACTCCACCACGATTAAAGATTTCCCACTGTGTGGCTTAACAGAAATATTGAGTACAACCTTTTACTTTTTATTGATTAGTTTCCCTAATAATATGCGGTAACTTTAAGAAAAATAAAATGAGATACAAAATATGCACAAAATTCGTCTAAAATTTAGATATTTCAAATAAAAACTTATTTCATCCACGGGAGCCAGTGCAACGCCATTTTCATTGAATTGACGTTTTTTGGCATCGATTTCCACAGAAATTTACCAGTATCTAAACTAATAAGGACGAGTGTCTAGGTTTTATAATTTGTCATTCCACTAGGAAGTTCGCATCTTACAAATGATTTTCCTCAAAAATGGCATTTGTAATAGTCAGAAAAATACTCTCCCCATCGTTCTCCATGTTTCACTCATGCTCGTATGCAAACCATGTAGTTGAGAGTTAAAGAGTCTCAAAAATAGCATAAAAAGGTGTGATTTTGTTGTCACTATAAACAAGTGGAACCATTTTTCTAGAACAGGAATGATATGGCATTAGAGTCATTTCTCAGCGGAACTATCTCATGGACTGTCATTAATGAAGAAAATTTAAGGTAGAGCGAAATATCATTTTACCTAGAAATCAATTGTCTCAATCAATGAATTTTGTCTCATTTTAAAGAAAAATACATCACCATTCTATCGACACCAAAAATTAAACCCCTTACCACATTACTTTCCCAGATATTTTCCAGAAAATACTAGCCCTTTGACAAGGGAAACGGTAAGTGTATGCACTCCAAGGAGGCCTTATTTATCAAATGATGCATTACTAACACTTAGATCTCGTCAAAAAATCAACAGTGTGTAGATTGTGTGTTTTCTCAACTATTTTTGAAAATTAGTCATATTGGCACCGCAGTAAATTCTTCGGGATCAAAATAAACCTTCCGTTTTGATGGAGTTTTAAACGTACTGCGTGAAAAAATAAGTCAAGTTAAAGACTTATATAGATATTTTCATTTGAATACTAAAAATTTCTGTCGTATAATAGTATATTATTGCACCATCAATATTTAATTCGTGTATCATAGCTGGTGAAATTAAAACGTATACCTAATTCGAATATGGTCTCTATAATGATTAGGGAACATCTCGCTCGCACTACCTTAAACGAGACAACATCTGTTAGGATCAAGGAATTCAATGGAACTGAATCATAGGAACACACTTAAAATATTAAAGCAAAAAACGAGTTCCTAAGTTTTAACGAGAGATGAAACTTCAAGAAGACGACGTAATCACCAGTAGCTAGGGAATAAGATCTATTCCTTTGTGATAGCAGCACTATATCTTGTGAAATTGATTTAGAGATGTTGTTGATAATATGTAATCTACCTAAATCATGATTCATCGTAGTTTGCTTGGACACTGGTAGAAAATACTTACGTGCGCGTTACAAACCCATAAGTGGACCCTTCATCGACCTCCGTGGCTTTGTCCGAGACATATCTAGCTCGAGTTTTTCATTAGCAGCTGCTAGATGTTCCATTCAAGTGATTTATCATTCATAGAGCACTTCTGCAGCTACAAAACTAACTTACCTCCGCTATATGAAAATGACTTAATAGGAATATCCTTTCATTGAGACAGCCAGACAGTAACCACCAAATTTGGGAAATAGAGTTATGGTTACAATCTTTCACGAATATGACAGAATTGTATTTTTTAGCAGTCCACAGGGGACCAATCAAACATAACGCTTGTACTGAAAGTTTGCATATTTCATGATCTTATCTGTCGTTACTGATATAACAACACTATGAATAATACGTTTAAAATGATTGATATTTGATGAGTAAAGCAAATTGCACAAAGACCAGTCGAAGTATGAAAAATGCTTGGAATTAATCTCAGTTGGGTGTTGATTAAACAAATTTACAATTTTGTCTTCAAATTACGTTCTGCATGGCATTAGATGGAAGCTAAATAATCTGATTCACTAAACGGACGATATTCGGACACTATAACGAATTCATGTTTATAAATGTTGCTGCTGCAGCTTTTCATCGAAGAAGAGTTTTTTTTTGGCGGAAAATTTTATTATTTCCTGCCGTTGAAGCAGGCAAGTTGTGGTTCCATTACGCTGCGAAAACTCTCGCTAGTAAAATGAGATGAGCGCAGATAGTTGACAGAGTACAACGGACTGCCATTAATACAATTGACAGTTTGATACATGGTCGGAAACCACTGACCGAATGAGGTAATGACGTGGGAATGAAAATAGTAGAAAGGTAGATGATACACAAACTTCAAACAAAGGTAGATGTATCACAAACTTCGTCATGATAGGTTAAATTAGGTAGAATATTAAGAATATATGAAATTATCCGTTAACCAATGTTAGTGCCCTTAAGTGGAGGAAGTTCTATTACGTAGTCAGAAATGATTAAAATTCAGAATGTTAAATTGAATTATGGGAATATCATCAATCACGATCCGTATTGTACCTCGCAGAACGAGTAAGATTGCTCTGGTATTTCCGTTTCTAACTCATAATTAATGATTATAATTTTTTGTGATTTCTCAGGGCAGGTGATAAAATTATTAATGTCAGTCAAATATTTTCATGTCTTAGAATTTTAAATTAGATATTTAAAAAATTCATTTTATAGTAGGCACCAACAGCATCCGGAAAAGCAAGTATAAAATAGTATGTAATGGAAAGGTATAGGGGTGAAGGTAAAGGGTACGTAACAGGTGCGCTGAGCACATTTGAGCGTTAAACCTGAGCTCATCCATTCTCTATAGAGGGAAATCTCGAAAACCTTTCTTATTCCTCAATTCCTAGGGAAACACAATGAGTTCGTTGACTTTGTGCTGCCATAATCGACAAACCTTTCTAGGGTAGACATACCAAAAGTCAACTTGTAGACCTATCTCCCAACTGATCGCATAATATCTCACAACCAACACCTTTTGAACACAGGAACAGTAGCTACATCATACATACATACATACATACATACATACATACATACATACATATATACCATCACGCCGTTCCCTTTCGGGGTAGGCACAGTCAAAATGTTTCACTCATTAATACATAATTGTACACCTAACTCCGCTTCAATAATTTCCTCCATACTGACCTATCCTTGCAAACCTCTTTTGCCTCATTTACTCCCATACACTGTTTCATACACGCCCTCCTGTTTTTAAGACTCCTCATATTCCTCCTCCTAAGAATTTCCTCAACCACATCTTTCTTGGCCTACCTTTACCTCTCATACCATTCATTCTACTCTCACATATCTGTTTCGTTATTCGACTCTCATCCATTCTCTCAACATGGCCAAACCAACGAAGCACACTCCTTTCATACACCTCCATTACTGGAGCATTTAACTCACATTCATTCATGACCCACTCATTCCTCACCTTATCCATCCTACTTTTGCCGCAAATACTCCTCAGATAACTCAAACCCACGGCGTTTAGTCTACTCTTACGTCTACCCTGACATACCCATGTTTCACTACCATATAGCAAAGTGGGAAGAAGTATACTTTTGTACACGGCAATTTTCGCTTCCTTTGACAAGCACTCATTCCTTGATATGCTCCACATGCTACCTACCACTTTCCTTCCAGCATTCGCACGTCTCTTTATCTCCTCATCTATTATTCCATCTTTCACACACATCTTACCTAAGTACACCAAATCATCCACCTGTTCAATTACTTCACCATTCGCCCTCATCATACAGTTATTCTCCCCATTCTCCTTATCAAAAACTACTACTTTAGTCTTCCATGCATTTACCTTCAATTCCATTCTCTCCATTGATTCACAAAACTTATCTAGGAGCTTCTGTAATCCCTGTTGACTGTCTGAGAACAAAACATCATCATCCGCATAGAGAAGAACTCGCAAGTTTACATTTCCAATCAAAACACCGTCGTTTTCACTACATGCGTCTCCAACACATTTATCCATAAATACATTAAACAGCCATGGAGACATTACCCATCCTTGCTTTACACCCCGATTTATTAGAAACCAATCACTCAGAGCCCCGTTAACTCTTACACTTGCCTTACTATTGTCATACATCGCCATCATAACATTCAATAACTGCCCATTCACTCCATAATCTCTCAAAACCTTCCACAACTTCTTTCTATTTACTCTGTCATATGCCTTTACTAAATTGACAAACGCACAGTACACTTTCTTTCGGACACTCGTACATTTTTCTATCACTTGCTGAAGTGCAAAAAGCTGGTCACTACATCATCTCCCAGGCATAAACCCACACTGAACACCCCATATTCTATCGGAAGTAATATTCCTCACTCTTTCGATTAATATTTTACTGAACACTTTTCCCGGGATACTCAATAAACTAATGGCCCGATAATTATAACATTCGGTCTTTCCTCCCTTCCCTTTGTACAACGGAACGATGATAGCATTCTTCCAATCCGCTGGAACAACAGAAACCTGTAAGCATAAATTGTATAGTTCACGCAGCCTACAAATTAGTAATTTACACCCACTCTTCAACACTTCACTGGATATCCCATCTATGCCTGCAGCCGTCCCATTTTTCAATACACTCACAGCCGTTGTGACCTCCTTCTCACTGATATCCTTTCCCATCATCACATTCTCACATACCACTTCTTGACCCGGTGTGTCAGTACACCGCATATACCTCCTAGTGGTAGGTCGCGGGCAACAGTATGCTGGCTCTCAAGGTGGTCCTTTCAGAAGGGATCCTAGCTTGAGCAGAATAGGGAAAGCGGGCCTAGGGGATTACTATGCTTTGGTTTCTCTTGTGGCATACTGGCAAAAATGTGCAAAAACTGAACGGTAGAGCGCCGTAACCGTTAGCAGGGAAAGCTGCAAGTGGTGCGGGTACTTCGAAGGCTGGTAACCTTGCATACTCTATTACAACTTACTGCTAAACGTCAAAATGTTGCCTCGGACAGCCGAAGCCACGATGGGCGGCGGAAGCTGAGTAACGTTGGCCCATCAAGATACGGACTGGAAACGAACTGGACTCTCGGTACTTGGAATGTGAGAGGAGTGTACGGAAAGGAGCATGAGTTGCTGAATGAAATGAAATGAGACGAATGGATGATTTGTGTGTATGTGAAACTACGCGTAAGGGGCGGGATGCTGTTACATTAGATGGGGGTAGTCTAGCATTGTGGTCAGGAGTTGAAGATAATGTACACGGCAGTCAAGGTGTAGGACTCATTCTTAATGAGAGAGCTAAGTTGCTAGTAAGGAGGTACGAGTTAGTAGTAATTAGGGGACATTTCTTCAGACGTTATATGAACAGACGTACTTTTTAAAGACGTACAATTTATCTAAGATTTGAATAACTTACCAATGATTAAAATGTAAAAATAAAGATGAAAATTGATTCAGTGGCAATTTTTCCTCTTTTGTGAACAATACTCAGTGATGGTACCACAGCCAGTGAAGTTCGAAACTGGTACGAAAGGGTAAAAGCAATTTTAAATCGATGGGGAGTATAATTTCACCTTGATTGAATTTTTAATACACACTACAGTTTGATTTGATTTCTATTGACCCTCGCGTCAGCATTGCTGCAAAACAGGGTCATACGAGAAAAAAGTCTGCCACAAGCGCAGCACAAAGGAATACATATTTAACACAAAATTGAAACCAACGTACGCAGATGAACTGGACGGCATTAAAATTGAACGTCATGTACGTTCCTCTATTTTTCGCGACATATATATTGGTGTTTCGTGAGTAAATTAAGCTGTTAATTGTGCACAGCGGAGTTATCCTCAACGGAGTTGTATTAAATCACCTCTTGCCGACGTTTTACAATTTCATTTTTGCAGGATAAAATCGTTAACGTGAGTGATTTGACGGAGCAGGCTAAAACAATGCACTTTTTATTACCTATAGGAACATAAATTATACATGGCCTGCTCTGTCCATGAACTCATGCAAACTTTTTAATCTCAAGTCCTTTTGATGTCAAAATAACATTGCGAAACGTCGGCAAGAGCTTTTTAAATATTTGACCAATAATTTGAAGACCAACCCTCCGGAAAAATTGTATTTGAATAGTTTATAGAGACATAAATCAAGAGCTGAAGGGGGAACATATTGGGAAAAGTAGTTCACTGTTCGATTAACGGGACGGTTATTCACACGATCACATGCAAAGAAACTCTTAAGCTCCCAGGAAATTTTCGATCTTATATTTGTCTATTTTTTCAGCTTCCTCCCTAAAACTAGTACAATGTTGTTAGACATGTTCCACAAACAATTATTGCGTCTTTTTATAAGAGCTTTGTATGGATTTACAGAGGGTTTTCCATCACTCCTTCGCAGCGCTGAAGTTTTCTCGAGTGGGATTTCCTAAGAACTCCTCATCAAGATCCCCTATCTCTTTTTCCAAAAACCGTCCACATTTAATTTTTTCCTATTCCCCTTATGTAACTGCTTACTTCAAGATTGTATATCAAGATCAAGTTTTAATGATCTCCCTACTCCTATTTAATGCATAAAAAATAAATATAAAAATAATAAAGAAAAATAGATGAATATGATTATACTTCATAGGCGAAATATACGAAATAAATCAAATTGAGTGGTTAAGCTATTCAGATAATTCAGACAAAACCGTAGTATTGCTAAAGGTATTGCTACGATAAATAAAGTTTTTACGATCATTTCAGCGTAGGCGAATGCCTAAAATGTCACTAAAAAGCTTTATACATTATGCTGCCGGACTTCTTTTGCGCGAGAACCATGTAAGTTCAATCATTTTAAACAAAAAAAAGGTTCCCTTTCACGAGCAATGGGAAGATGAAGATGGAATGGAAGGAGGGACCTGTCTTCCTCGACATTACTCTCAATGAAGGCTAAAACCTTTCTATTGCGTTCAATAAATTGCCACCGAAAGACCGTCAAAAACCTGCCATTATTTGTTCGCCTATCGGTGATAGAAGCCCAACTTACCGACGAAAACAAATGGACCTGTCTGAGGAGTTTACATTTTCGCGACAAATGCATTATTTAAGAGAATTATATCGCTCGGACTGCGCCGTGAATGCTTGACCCAAGCCGGGACAAAGGGGCGGCAAATGAAGAAGGCGAGGGGCGTGGAATCTCAATGAGTAGGGGGTTGGGCGGGAGAAGGGGGTAGCAGCCAGCCGTCTCCCGCCAGCCTCCGACGACACTGCCCCCTCCTCGCCCCCTCTCGGCCCCCCATCTCCGCCCCATGCCGTCACCTGGGCATTCATACCTTTGGCACATGCTTCAAGGCCAATCACGGTTTGGCTCGCCCTCGCTACCCATCCCACTCCCCCCCGTCTCTCCACTATCCCCTCCCTCTATCCGACCCCCTCCCCCCAGCCTTTCCCTCCAGCATCTCCTCATCCGTCATGACCAAACTTGGAGAGCAGTTTTTACACTCGCATCATCAGCATCGTCCTGTGTTTTCTCCTGTCTCCTCTGCCGCATCCGCTTTTTGGCAGCGGGTCTTGATTCGTCGGGAGGAGACGGGACGTCCGTCAAACAATCGAACGCTCTTCGAGAGAGAGACCCTTGTGACGTCAAGCGCTCAAGAAAAATTCCAAGGAGAAAATAAAAAGAGCATCTCTACGTCGAACGATAATTAGCAATGCTCTTCAGACGCTAGCCATTAATTCTTTACGGGATGAAAAGCAAGTGAAGAGAGATTAAACTCGAGTAAAAAACACCCATTATCAATACGGAAGTATGGTATGAGAAAGTGGTTGCGTTTTTGTCACTGCAAAAAAATTAACGATTTATAACGGTGGAAATCAATGAAAGTCGCAAATTCCAGATAAATGTTGCCGCAAATAAAAAAATAAGAAAGACGGAGTTTTTACCTGGTAATGTCAAAGCTTTGTCTTTCTTACGCATTTAACCAAGGTTTAACATAAATATTGATATCACTGTCATTTTTGAAGGAAGCGGAGGCTGTATATTTCTCACAAGAGATGAAAATCTAATGGACTTCTGGTAAAAGATCACGTCGTAAATATTACCCTTGGTAGCCTAAGCGAATCAAGGCTTTGAGAATAAGAGTTATGAGACGTGATAACCATATGCGAAGGCAAAGGGCGGAAAGCTGCATAATAGAATATAAAAAAGTTGACGACATCTGAGAACAAGTGTTTATTTGTCCACAGAAATGTTAACTGTCAGCACATAAAGCCACCGTAACCTATGGCTACTCTCATGGCTCACTCAAGAAAGAGATTATCTGGGTAATAAAGCAAATATATTGGCTTTGTGTTCAACAGGTTATGGATCTAATATATATGAGATAAAGAGATGTTTAACGAAGTGCAAATACCTCGTCATAAATATTTTCCGACTACCGCGAAAATACAATGTGATTGTTACCTGCAGAAACAACGGTCACTACCGGACACATACGAGCCATTTCTCAGTCAAGATGCACGCAAAGAGATGATAAAGCTTGGACAACGCGCAATAGTAAGAGATAATTATATTACATATAATTCTTACTATACAATATTGATGTGGAAATAATATTTAAAATCAACAGGGAAGAAAGGAATTTTTGCCTCATGTTTTTTGCCTCATGTTTTTTTCTCAAATGTCTCGGAAAAGATGTTCGCCATATTAACGTCATTATTTATTGCGAGATACACAAAGAATTCTTCCAACTATCCGTCCTAGTGTGAGGTTTGCTTAGCCAGTGAAGCGACAGACCATAAGGAAAAAAAAGTTCATATTTGTATAAATAAGCCACTGAGAGCTTAAGTGGAATAAGTCCGTTTTTGATATTTTTAGTTAGGACCGAAGGTTTCCTCTATCTGCACTCTGTTTCAAGCATAAGAGTCAAACTTCCGAGTTTTCTATATTAGTAAGCAGAATTTAAGATTCGATTTTTCAGTAATTTTACTCTTCGGTCATTTCCAAAAAACGATATTACTGAAAGATGAATTTTTTGGACGGCACGCATTCAAAGTTTCGATAGTCAAATATTATTTTAATAAGTGAAAAACCACTGGATAGCCAAGCGGAAGAAAAGTACACGGAGAAATAGGAACATCCACAGCTAAGAGAGACATTTATTCTTCCGACTAGAAGTTAGACAAACCTTAGGAAAAGATTACGGCTAGATTTAAAGGCAATGGGTATATCTTAGTGAGATAGAGTGAGACGTTATCACTCATTTCCCTCCCCAAAAGTTCACCTTTTGCAAAGTAATCTTTCCACGTGAGTCTCGAGAATATTCTGATATTATGAATTTGATATGCGAATAATACCGCGTCCTGAATCACACCACTATGCTTAAGGTGAATTAATAACATTTTTCAAACCTGTCCAAAGCCTGGAGATTATTTATTTTAGATTTATATATCGGAGATAATTTACTATACTATTAAATAAGTGTCTTCAACAAAAATGTACAGAATAAAACAACACTGGTGAGTGATTTCACTAGCCAAGTGGTTGGGAGAGCAGCAAGATCTCGTCAGACGACGAATATGAACACTAGAGAGATATTGTATCATCTAAAACTTACTTAATTACACTTCTACATTCTATCCCGAGATAAATATTACAATTAGCTCTAATTGACTGATTTCTCAATAGATGTGGCTGTTGGGCAATTCTACACTCATGCACTTTTTCGCACAATAAAATAAAGTTTATTCCAGTGTATTTTGACTTTTGGATCAAAACGAAAAAATATTTTTCCGTTACATTACTGTAAGATTAGAATTGTCTCAATTCGAATCTTGTCCATAATAGATTAAGGGACCTAGCTGTATCTTTGCAATACCCAATTTGAGTTATATATAGCTCTCCAAATACTTTTTGAGCGAACTAAGTTCTTTTGGATGACGTCTCTTAGAGATAAACATTTCAGGCAGCAGCACACATCAAGTTAATATTATATTGTTAATATATTAAGTCAACGAGTAAATGGGTGCTTGCAATTTGCAACAGGGGGGAAGTGTTATATGATGATACTCTTTAAATAAGGAAAAAAAAACAATGCAAGCTCTCAAGTCTGCGTGCTACATGCAAGCAAAGAAAAGTATAATTCTCGAAAATGAAATACGCGCCCCATGAGGTATGGATACCAGACAGTTCTAGTACAAACTTATATTTTATGTCATCCGGTTATAAACGACTTTTCAAAATACTATAATCAGTATATCGAAACGAACGTGGAACCACTGGAAGATCATCATAACCTCATTTGACGGCATATAAGGCGCTCCTCTACGTAAGATATTTCATTTTAGTACAGCATACTGAAGAAGAGCTCACATGAAGAATTTTACTATATAAGTTCCATCGGAATCGAGATTTTTAATATACTAATTTTCATATTCAATTTTCTCTTCCAATCTTCTAAATCGACTGCATGTTATTTTAATGAAAACTACAATATCATGAAGCTTGGTTGGTTGAAATTGGTCATCAAAGCTACGGTAGAGGTTAGGAAAAAGTTGAAGATATTATATGCAGTAGTTAGCAGCGCAAAAAATGTAATACAGAAGACTAAATAACATGCACTTAGTGTACCTAACTCATATATGTAAAGCTATCGATTGCAATATCTCGAAGCCTAATCGATTTTTTTTAACTTTTACACAATATCGACACACAAATCTAACCCTCCCCTGAAACTGGCCCGCCTCGCTGAGTTCCAAACCTCGAATCGACACTCGGCCCGGCGACAATGGAGAAATATATCCATAGCAACGAAAGTGAAAATTTCTAAAATCCCAAATAAAAGTTTAAAAATTTGAGTTTTACGGTAGGTAGGAAAGAATCGATTGCAAGAATAAGATTTTTCAAACATTCAGTCTCATATAAGTGAAAGAATCAGTCTTGTAGCTCAATTATTTCATATTTTAATGAAAAAAAGAAAAAAGGTCCACACTAAATATAATCCCATGTAAAGCTATCGATTGCAATAAATCGAAGCCTAATCGACTTTAACTTTTTCCATTATTTCCTAACTCGACACATGATTCTAACTCCACCCTGAAAATTTCACCCACCTAGCTTGTTTAGAAATGCCCAGGAGTTTTGATGAGTCAGTCGGTCAGTTTTGTAGCTTTATATATATACGAGTAAATGGGTGCTTGCTGTTAGCAAGCAAGGGGGGTTTGTGCATTATTTTACACTTCAAGTATCGAAAAATGAATGCATGATCCTTACAAAACCAATGAAAGCTCTCAAGTATATGTGCTACATGCAGGCAAAGAAAAATATTACGGAATTCTCGAAATGAATTTCACGGTCCATGAGGTATGGATACCTGACAGTTCTTGTACAAATCATATTATATCTCATCCGGTAATTAACGACATTTCAAAGTACTATAGTCAGTGAAATGAAAGGAACGTGGAACCACTGCAAGTTCAATATAACTTTATTTGATGGCCTTTCTACGTTAGATATTCCTTTCAGTACAGCATACTTGATAAGGTCTAACATGAAAACTTTATAATAGAACTTCGATCCCAATCGACAATTTTAATATGCTAATTTTCATGTTTAATTTTTCTTTTTCAATCTTCTACATGAATTGCACATGCTTTTGAATGAAAACTAAAATATCATGAAGATTGGTTGGTTAAAGTTGGTCATCAAAGCTACGGTAGAGGCCAGGAAGAAGTGGAAGAAATTATACCCAGTACTTAGCAGCGATGTATTAATAGCACCTGTCCATTTAATGATGCCTATATGGGTGCTTGCAATTTGCAAGCAGGGGGGGGGAGTGTTAGATGATGATACTCTTTAAATAATGAAAAAAATGAAAGCTCTCAAGTCTGCGTGCTACATGCAAGCAAAGAAAAATATAATTCTCGAAAATGAAATACGCGCCCCATGAGGTATGGATACCAGACAGTTCTAGTACAAACTTATATTGTATGCCATCCGGTTATTAACGACTTTTAAAAATACTATAATCAGTACACCGAAACGAACGTGGAACCACTGAAAGATTATCATAACCTCATTTGACGGCATATAAGATGTTCTTCTACGTTAGATATTTCATTTCAGTACAGCATACTTAATTAGAGCTCACATGAAGAATTTTACTATATAAGTTCGATCGGAATCGAGATTTTTAATATACTAATTTTCATGTTCAATTTTTTTTCTCTTCCAATCTTCTACATGGACTGCATATTTTTTTAATGAAAACGACAATATCATGAAGCCTGGTTGGTGGAAATTGGTCATCAAATGTATGGTAGAGGCCAGGAAAAGTTTGAAGAAATTATACCCAGTATTTAGCAGTGCGAAAAATGGCATAGAGAAGAGTAAATTACATGCACTTAGGATACCTAACTCATATATGTAAAGCTATCGATTGCAATATCTCGAAGCCGAATCGACTTTTTTAACTTTTCCGATTTTACCCAAAATCAACACATAAATATAACCCTCCCATGAAACTGCCCCGCCTCGCTGAGTTCCAAACCTCGAATCGACACACGGCCCGGCGACAATGGTGAAATATATCCATTGCAACGAAAGCGAAAATATGTCTAAAATCCCAGATAAAAGTTTAAAAATATCAGTTTCACGGTAGATAGGAAAATCCTAAAGCAATGTGCTCGGTGTTCTATATTTATTTCCGATCCCATAAGACAGTGAGTATGAACATGGGCTACTTAAATTCAGTTCTGGGCTCATTGGCAGGGTTCGACGGGGCAGTTACAACTGTCCCCACGGTGGGCGAGTTTGTGGCAGAAAAGTAGTTTTTAAATACCTTATGGAGACGAGATATTTTTGCAGGAAAAACATTGCGACAAAATCCATTATACATAAAACATTTCAAATATGAAAAATTATGCTCTCAACTAAAAACGCAGCTTTTAATTTTCGGTCTGTTTATCCCTTTGCAAACACCGCATATGGAAACACCCCTGCATTATCAGGAGCATCTGAAACTTATGTAGCGAACAAAGATGCCACCATGGCTCTTATTCTTCTGACACTTCCATGATACATTAATATGCCTACATGATACCATCAATATTCTTTATGAGATTTGCTATGATTTGCGTTCTTAAGTCTATGCATCTTTCGCTGAAAGCATGCTTTGCCGAAGTTTTTTTTAACCTTTCACGCTAAGCACAATTCATAAAGTAGGATAATAACATAATGGCGAAACACTTCTGCGAACAGAGATCAAGATAATGCATTCAAAGACATTATAAGATTTCAAATACGTCACTCATTCACTAAGTAATCGACCGAATTAAGGAAGGCTTAATGGAAGTCAATGCAAATCCTCCACATAGAAACAGGTGATACAGCATCTAAAGAAGGAAAAATCAATTATATCGATATAAGTAGGTATAGGTTATTATTCAATGATATAAAATGAAGGACAGACTTGAATGAGAACCTATCCAATCAATCATGATAGAGTAAACGCGGGATGAGCTTGCAAGCCTCGGTTGAGACTTTTACGTGACTGACGGTATTACTATGCTAGAACTATCACCGGTAGGAGGAAGGTTGGGTAATGGAGGAGGAGATAGCATAAGAATTCAAGATAAATTTTTATGAGTTCCTTTCCTTCTTATGTAACTTCAAATACATGAAGCGCACAAATTAAACGCATTGTTATGAATGAAAATTAACAAGCTAACTATGCGATTCTCCATCCTATCAAACCTTTTTAAAGAACTTTTAACTTCGATCGGTGACAGGCTTAAGATGTAATGAGAATAAATCAAAGAAATGTTAATGAATGATAAGCCTGAGAAAACTGAAAAAGCATTCCATTGATATAAAAACGGAAAAACCAATGGGACTTCTAAAATCCGCGTAATTCACTAATAACGTACCTATATCTCATCTTGAATTAAGCTATAATTTCTATTTTATTGAATTCTAAAAGAAAAAAACTTGAAAATGCCCGCTCGGTTATTTATTTGTACAACGCGTTTCGACGCTGAAAGCGTCAACATCAGGTAAATTGATAAGCCACATCATTTTAACAGATGATGAAGCTTCAAGCGTCGAAATGCGTCGTACAAATAAATAGCCGAGTGGACATTTCAAAGTTTTTTCTTTTGAAATTCATGATGATGTTCCACAACATCTCGCCGGATACCGTTGAATATGTTCTATTTTACTACTCAAGAACGAGAAGTAATATGTTGACTTCAACAGCTCAATGACTGATGATATTCAATAGTGAGTTTTCAGTTCTCCCATTCACATTCTTATTACTATTAGGTGTTCTACAAGTTGAAGGTTTTAAATGGAAATGAGTAGATTTAACTCTAGATCTTACACGTGCAAGTGTCCCTATATAAAAAAATGCTTCTTTAAACACAGAATACGTCCTACCAATCAAAACGTAAAGGAATTAGACTCGATTCAATGAGGTAACGCGAAGATATTCCTATCGCATGGCTCTTTCTTCATGAATTTCGAGGGAAGATGAAAACAATTTTTCACGCCGGGCCAGCGATTTAAGTCACATCCAGTGCATTATAAAATAAGACAGGTAGGGTAACATGGTCTAGAAAATATAAATATTTTAATGTGTAATTAAACGTGCGGAATATTACAGGTGAAACATCATCCGCCTTCTCCGGGACTCGACCCCGGATCCCTCGATATCACGCCGAGTGATAGTAAGTAGAGCTAAAGTTTCTGGTCCAGAGGTAGGAATCCGGCTTCAAGTCCCGGTCAAGACGAAAGATTTTCCTCAGTGGAATATTGCACTTAATTTACCTTCTGGTGACTCCGCTTAGATAATATCGTGGCTAGCCTCGGTGTTCTATTAAAAATTGTATGAAATATTACCTCAAGGCATTCTTACGTTCAACTCTAACACAAGTCGTGATTTAAGCTGTCTGCACTTAAGTGATTTTAATGTTGATAAACAGCACACCAGAGCCTTGTGGGATAAATGTATACACGCTTGCATTAAAAGGTTTCCACGAGTTTCGATGTGATAAACCCATGCTAGGAACACTTACAGGTTATGATAATCATCGTGAAAAACTGAAATTAATCACTGAAAATTGAACGATAGTCTGGATGAATTTTCATAACCACCTTATTAAAAGTACATATATGTTTCCAACCGTATTGGAAATATTATTTTGAAATTAAGTCTATAAAAATGGTCACATGAAATGAAAATACTCTTAGTTGCTAATTATAATTATTACGTTTTAATACCTGACATGAAGTTATGAAGCCGATACAATGCTGTGAAAAAGTTTCGTTTTAGAGAACACAATCAATAGCAAATCGATTCTTTCCCGTAAAGGCTCTATAAGGAAACAATTCAACTCCAAATTTGGATTGATTCTAAGGATTAATAAAAAATTAATTTAATTAGGGGATAATTTGACAGTAAACAGGTTGGTAAAATTAATACTGAGAGGTAGGAACGCTGCACGGAGTGAACCGTTTCGCCATTTACCCCTGAGACCGTCTTCTGAACATCTGCTTCACTTTTATGGGTCACAAGCCACATGGGAATTTATAATGTGGAAATCTTAACAACCTCTTAAATGAACGCCAGTTACCCGAAGGACGTAATCTGAATGGGCGCCAGCATAGCAAGGAAGGGTCCATAGAATTAAGTTACGGCGGCATGTCTCGAGCCTCCGGCAACCGCCGCGAACGCAAAGTGGCGCTGACGGAACAAGCTCCGCGGAGATGGGATGCTCGTCTAGCTCTTCAACTGCCCTGCAGATGTCAGGAGCGTCCGAGGCCGGCAGATTTTTCCCTCTCCTGATTTGAAATTGCATTTTACGCTGGGTGAAATTTGAATTAGACCGATAAGAGCAGAGAACAGACATTCGACTTTAATGGTGAACTTAAACTGTATTTATTTAGCACATGCAATCATGCATAATTTACTTATATGTAGAAGAAAAATTATAAGCTGATTCACGTACTGTATGTTCTTTCGGTAGCGGATAGCAACACATTAACGAGACCGTGTTCCATAGTAATTTTTAAATATATCTATTCACTATCAAAAATAAACTCAGATTATCATAACTCACACTACAAATAAATAATTTGAGTCAAGCGTAATTTCTAAGAAAAGAGGTAGATACATACATAAATACCTTTTAAAAAATCAAATTTGACATGTATTAAAGGTGAGTGTAACGTGTATTTTGTTATCAACGTGTAACATCAAAGGGAAGCAGATTACTGAGCTTAAAATGCCTACTATTCTGCTAAGTTATGGCGAAGTTTTCAATAATATGTGGAAACATATAAAGTTGATCTTTCGCCATATATCTCATGCTGACCTTGTTGCCCTAACTCCATTACTTATATTTCTTTAAACTCGTCTATTTCGCGTTCAGGGAGCAGCATTGGAGCCACTATCGCTAATTAAATTTATACTCAATATAATCCACAATTTTTAGTAGCTTCGAAATATATACAAAGTAAAAATTCCTTTAATGACGTTTAAATTCTACACAGTTACGCCGAAAACCTTAGCTTTAATGGAACAACTATTTTTATTCACCAAGCGGCATTTTGCTATTTCCAGCCAACAAAATTGGTAAGTTCAAATTAGCTAGCGTGCATTGTGCGCAAAATGCATACTATAAATAATAATTATCTTTGATTAAAAAAGGAAATTTCTGTAATATAATGCATTATAATATCCTTTTTTATTTTGTCATAAATAAAGTATTACGATAATTACGGTCCAATTTTTTTCCCAGCATTGATAGGTCGTTCCAAACTGGAGCCAAATCTTAAATTTTCTTACATTTTGTTTCTATTACAAAGAAATTTTTTTTTATTATATCCACAGAGAATCACTTCTTTTAGTTTCGTTTTATTACGGTAAATCCCTCCAAATTTATACGGTAAAATGCATTTAAGTTCGATTTCCGGCGATCCAATGGAATTTAATAAATGCTAGTATTTTCATACAAGAAATAGTTATAACCTAATAAATATATTCGAATGAATATAGCGCATACTCTGTGAAGAACTGACGAGAAAAACCACAATGTCAATAATTCAAATGCTAAACATTACAACTCTTTGTCATTCAAGTCTCGTAGTGCGCTAGCCTCGTTATCGTAATAATAACTTATGTGTTCGCCGCTACAATATCCCTTCGTAATTGATAACTTCTAAGCCAACTGAGCACTTGGCCCAATCGATTCCTCGTACCCTAAAACCCATAAATACTCTCAGGGGAATAGGTTCGGTAGTTTTCGAGAAAATGTTTGCACACCCATACACCCATATACAAGTTTTGCTCACATTTATGGATAAGATAAACAGTAAAACGCCCGAGCGCAATTTCCTGTTCACAACCATTCCTCAGGTTGTCAAGGAGATATGCTATTGCTGAAATCGGAGAAAAGTTGGTAATTCTAATGTCGAAAACGTAATTTTTAAACGAAAAGAAGTGTTCAACAAAAGTGATTGCAAAAATTCAATACTTAATTCTTTCTGCCATCTCATAAGAAAATGTGTCCCCAATATACTGATTGCAAGTAATTTAACAGAGCACAAAAAGAAACTATTGTACTGATTCCAATACTTTGATTATGGGAGTAAAAGATGGGCCCGTTTTGGGGGCCGTGAATCTTTCTCGGTCCGGAGACTTTAGGTCCAAAGCATTCTTCGTACTCTAAAACCCATAGAGATAGATGGAGAGGGCGTTACGTCATCAAACTGTAGATTGACAACCGAAACAACAACCATATTGCTTATCCCACTCCTCTTTCCTTTAGATAGCACGACAGAATGGACGAATGAGCGGATGTATAGCAAGAATACTCATCATCTGTTTCAAATTTCAGGGAAGTAACTCCTGAAACACATATCGGTTACTACGAGCTATTGATACAACCTGATTTTACCATTTTTCTCACTGGGATTGCGGATGATTATTAATTTAACAAAATAAAAAGCATAATTATAGAGAATGTATACTAAAGGAGAAAATTCAAGCTGATGTCTAGTAAATTATGGATAGAAAACATCGTAAAATTGCAAAATTAGTGAACTAGCCCGCAGGCGCGAAAGGAAAATCGGGGTTAACAATGATGTCGGACATGCTATACCCACGTAACCATTTCTTGCATTGGCCACTAAGTAAGCGCCCTCTTCATGTACCACAATCCTGAAAAACCTTAAATACTCAATCTTAGGAGAAACGGTTAGATAGTTTTCCAGAAAAATTATACACAACTTTTTAATATGCATAGGTACATAGTATATACAAATGTGGCACATTTAATAATATAAGATAAACGTTGCATTTTTTCTGCTTATCCGCCAGTGTATTGTAACTTTTGAGAATCCTAATGCTGCTCCTTTACAGATACAGCTGAAAAATAGACTAAGGCAATTTCTTTTTCGGCCAAGTCTAGCGCGATTAGCCGCGTTTAGCACTTTGTCCATTGTGTAAGTATTATATAACGTCCTTTCATCAATGTTAAACAAATTGGCTAGTTATCGCGCTTCCCCAGAACCGAACCACCAGAGTTTTAACTTGACCCATGGTGCTAGAAAGATCGGTGCATTACTCATCAGGCGAATCAGGCAAGGTTAAGTTCCTATACCCGTTTAAAGTAATATTCAAATTATTAAAACTTTCGCGGCCCATGTAAGTCAAGCACTTGTTTTTGGGTAACCTGCGTCAGATATTTGCCCAGCCAATGTTTCTTCTCCTTTGCCGGAGACCCAAATGGCATAATGGTCATTCAACCCTGACGAGGTCTCCGGCAAAGGAGAAGAAACGATGGCTCGGTAAATTCCTGACACGGGTCACCCAAAAAAACAACAGTTCTTGACTAATATTCAAGTTAAAAATTTCTTGAGCTTTACTCAATAATTTAATTTCAAAAGCACATACTTGATAAAACAGAAAACAATATTGAAAAACGACTTTGAATTAATTAGACTAAGGGAAGAGAGTGGACAATGTAGCTGTCTTAAATGTAAGAGGTGTACTGCACACATTGATCGCATTACGAGCATGTGGCCCAAACGTACCCCTCGAGAAAAAAACTGGCCGACTTCTCCTCAGTACCCCACCATTGATCTAGCCCAATCAAAAATGGGCCACAGAAACCCTCGTCCACCATTCCCTGAGCTACCTCAACAGCGGAAATCAATCATCATGGATAATGACTTCGACCCTAAACAGATAATCAGCAAATTTGACTATTCCTGAAGCCGTTAAGGCCATATGATAGATCAGCAGCAGACAGAAAACTAACCTCAGAGGGATAGGGCTTGCCCAATAAATCTCCTCCCTTATAATAGAATAAAAAAAATTCTGGTAAGGCTACTCGAAAAAATCACGAACCAGGATGCTGAGAAATAGATTTTTTTTCTTTTAAATGAGTGTCGCATCATTATCGTTATCATCGAACATCTCGTGGCCCTTCAGTAGTTTAAAATTTCAACAGGGGGACCACCTAGGAAGATGTAGAGCTCTTTCCGGCCGGTCTTTCAAATATCTCACCCAATGCACATCTGATCATCTATTTCAATGTGAATACTACCAATGCTCAAGGATTGGAGCCTCGCTTTCTACACATAACAGTTGCGTTTCATTTCCCTAAAGAAAAATGTCATGACTGAAACTGATAGGCGTGCTACAATACCAACCTGATTTGCTATGCATACAGTAGGTAAACCATAAATAGCGAACAAACCTCAATTTCTGGCCTTCCTCATTTTTTTATTCGATGTTAAAGATTTTTCATGGATTAACGGAAAATTAAAAAGCAATTAACAATTTCAATTACTGTATTGCCAATCAGAAAAATTCGTATTGGACTTATAAATGCTTCCCCTCGGGTTAAATTTGTACGAGACTTCAAAATATGGTTATCACAAGGGTCAAACTTTAACCATTAAGTGACCCCAAACAAATATTTGGTTATCTCAAGAAAATAATAATTCGTTGGCAAATCAGAGGTCATATGAGTCGAGGTACCACTAACGCAAGATGTAAAATACACGAATGCTACATTGTGACTCATAATAAGATGTTAATCCTCATTGACAATTAACAGAAATCAATAGTTACAAAATAACCAGTCAATCATGAAAACTGCCACTCCTGCAGCCCAAGACTAACAATTACAGAACATGTGAGAGAGACACTGATCAGTCCAGAGAGAAGATAGTACAGGCACAGAGGTCAGCATGGTCAGGACCCAAGGACAAGAGCTTCCTGAAACGCTAATAACTAGTATCAACTCTAGTATATAATTATTATGCCAATAAAATGGCTAAGTAAAGGCGATCACATCGGCCGTTTATTTATAAATGTCATAAAAAAATTCGAACAATATTATGAAATTTTCTTTCAAATCTCTAGAGTTAAAAGACCGTAACTGAAAAGTATATTAACTACGTATCTATATATTTCTGCCATGAAAAATATCACCATTCCACTTCAAATAACGAAGTCTCTTTGGTTCCGTGTATTGAAGAATTTCAGCATATTCGCGACTGTATCACCCAAGCGATATTGAATCACGATCACAACTACTGTAGGATATTGTCTTCTTCTACCATACATGGCGGTTAAACCTGATGAGGTCGATAAGCTGACCATATTATACATGCATATACACCAAATGATACCACCTTAGAAGAGGGTAGGTAGTAAGAAGAGTGATTGACCATGCACACAAGGAAGAATCGACAAAATATTTCAATAGCCGGAACAAACAAGACTATTTAACACAGAAACGTCTTCCGCGTTATTGGAAGTTGTTTTAGGAGTAAAAATGGTAGGAGTGTAATTTATTTTGCATAATCGCACACGAGAGGCGATATTTCCATCCCACAACGTTAAATTTCCCCTTTCCCTTTATCTCCTATATATCTTATACTCTTCTACGAGAGACAATTATTTGTATGCTATTGAAATTTATTTCCAGAATTGCGTCAACGATTTTGATGATACACAACATCTTGAGGGCTATAGGTATGGGAATTACATCGGTCTAGGTCTGATCTTAGAAGAATTTATGAAGTGTAGATTTAGAGCCCAAGAAATTTTCCGGGCTACTCATGAAACGCATGAGAATCAATGAGGGCTTCAGAGTAGGGTACTTCTTTTTCCAATCTCAGTTCATGATTTAATACACAGAAGGCAATGATACTTCGGCAGAATTGAGAACCAGCAAAGTGAGCGACTATTGGACTTACAACCACAGCCACAGTCCATTAATCACTTCACTCAGCACAGGCAACTTCTTCGCGGATTCGCTAGAGTAAAAATTACAATCAGATCGAAGATCGGTCTGCAGTCTACTTAACCTTAAAAGCAGAAGCGCAATAAACAATCCGAAAAATGTTTGGGCAAATAAACATTTCTCGCAGACCTTCATAGCTTTTGAATGACTGAAAATGGACAGATTTACAGTTTTTCAACGACAAACGATTTTTTAGTTCGTAATGCGTTGAGTACATTTCCGACAAATATTCCAACTGTAAACCACCAACAATCCAAGGCTGTGATAATCTGTCTTTGACGTCATTAAACCTCTTCCTTTACACATTATGTATGTATTATCTCAAGAAGTCTGCCTGATGCGATGTTCGAACATGTTTTGTGATTCATTCGGTGGTGGAGAGAATCGCAACTGAAACCCCTTCCACGACGAAGACACAGTAAAATAATCAATCACAGAAACCAACATTCGATGCGATGACCTCTTCAGTCTCCATGTGATCGCCTGTTGTTTCAGAAGTGATATTGGGGGACGGGTAATATTTTTCATAAAGACTCGCAGTCAACTCACGAAATTTCCACCACACCACGTCAATTTAATCTCCTCTCCCCAATGACCATGCCGACCTTAGAAAAAAAAGCTACGGGCCTCCCCTTTATAACCTCGAGGGGGAGAAAAGGGACCATTTTTTCTGCAGGTGGAGAAAAAGAGGGAGCTGGGCACGAAGAGTCCAAGGCAGACGTGGAGAAAGAGGAATATGGTCTCACAGACAGACACCACTACGAAGCACACGCACTATGAAATTATGTGAGAAATAAAAAGGACCCATCTTTTCCTTCCACCTCGGGCCCGTCCCTGGAACAAGGGGCGGTAAGAGCAGTGTTAAGGGGGAGGGTTAGCCTTTTGCAGGCCGGGACGCGGGGAGTGAGGGGGAGGTAGGTGAGCCGTAGGTCTCCGGCGAGTAGCGTATCTGCCCCTGGCAATGGAAAAAGATTACGATCTCTCTCTCTCTCTCTCTTCCCTCACTCCCTTCTGGACCCCTTCTCCACTAAATTTCCCCTCCACACCCTCTCCTCATACCCTTTCCACTTCACCCTACTCTTCTCCCCTCCTCCATACGTAGTAAACGCTATTCACGTTTTCATTGCGCCAGGAGATCTTGAGTAAGTTCAAGCGAGATTTTCCTCGAGTTAAAATAAAGATCATATTCGAATTTAATTTTAAGATTTCACGAAATTAAGAAATACACAAAAGAGATCCAGTTTGACAGGAAAAAATCGTGAGGCCTTACTCGGACTCGAACCCGATCTCCCAGGAATCACGTCAGGTATATAAAGCCAGTTGCATCACCAAACTATCATCTAGCGAAACATAGCGGGGTTAATACGAACCAGATGTTCTTGTCTCAAGTCTGCATTACAGCACAGGAGGAATCCCGGGAAAGTCACATGAATTTTTCACAGCGAATTTCTCTATGCTGGGAGTAATTCTTCACACTCGTGCGCGTCACAGCGAACCTAGTCATTTGAGAATTTTCCAATGAATAGGAAATGGTGAGAATGAGATAGTAAATAAATTGAAATCATCACTAAGGTAATCTACCGGTTAAGGTAGGCATATAAAATTCAGTAAAATCATCTGGGTTTTTACATGTGCGTGGCCCAGTCATGCGACATTATATCATTCTTCATTTCAGTAAACGTCCCATCCTTCTTCATACCGTCCATGAAACCTATTCCCTTTCTTACTCTCTTTTTCACTCTTTTCTGTACAACGCACCTTCTCCATCCTCATCCACACCCTCATCTCGAACGCATTCAGAATACTTCTCTTTTTTTCATTGTCCACATTTCAGCTTCATATAACGCTTACACTTCAGGTTCAACTATTCACGAGACCCTTTTTTCAACCCAGGTCCAAATTCTTTCGCTACGTCATTAGATCCTACTACTATTGAATGCTTTGCTCCCAGGCGCAATTAATCATTAAATGGACTTGCTATCATGCCCATTTTCTTCTAACGTCCTATCCCCGTTACTAAATTACTCTACTTGCTCTAGTTTGTACCAATTTACTTGTATGACCAGTCACTCAATGACCCAAAACCTGTTGCCATAAAAATGCTGTAATTTCCAGCTTTGAGTTATATGTTTCTCGCACTACGTTGTAAACGCCTTCACAAACTAAGAATGTTTTAGTGATTATGTAATGAAATATTACAGCGGGTAATAAATTTATGACCCATACTTGGAATTGAAAGACCAATAATGCAGTGAATTAATTTTTGGAGATGTAAAAAAACACTTAAAAACAACTCACCGTAACAATTGACACGTATTTGAACGTCAAAACTTGCTTGTTATAATAAAACATGTCCCCCTGAAACGTAGAGCCATGCCGAGTCCCATGCAAAATGGTACAGTACAAAAAGCCGTTATCTTATACTTTATTCCACAAATTTCGGGAATCGCTTTGAAACCCAAATTTTTTTCATCGATTATTTATTTGTCACTAATGACAAAAGATTAGTCCAGCACGTTGACGTTGAGAAAAATATCTGTCAGGCATTTCCATTTTGTAACCTTCACCTTTTCGCGGGGAAAACTAGAAGTCATATTTCAAAGCTACTGGGAAGATGCATGTTAATGTTATTCGGCGTCATCTCCCGAATAAAGAATAGACCGTGAAGTACGGTAGCTGCGGAAGAATATTAGATTGTGGATTGCTTCACATTAAGGTAAAATCCTTCAAAAAAAGAGTTCAAATTTTATTGTGAATCCTTACATTTCATAGTCTCGGTGCCCATTACACTATCAATGAAGACGATGTATGTTTAGCTTATGTTCTTAGTTCACTTCATGTGGCATCATTTAATTTAAAAAAGTATATTTTACGATATCCGCTTCGAGTAAAACATCTCCCGTCTTAGTTTGAGATCACAGCTGTATCTATTCTATATATTAAGCCAGCGGTTTTTGCCAGGATGACTGAAAGTGTGGTGAAAAGTCTTTCTGTAGGAATTTAATTGATTTTTACGCATCACACCTAAGTTTAAACAACACGCTTGTTGCATATGTTCATATTTCGATCAAGCTTTGTGATGAAACTCAGAAATTTAAAGAGAGCAATGGAAGCGCAGTTAGATTTTCCATGGAATACATCTATTCATAGAAGTTCCAGTACCACCACGTGTGGCCCTAAGTATTAACCAAGAGTCGCACTTTTTTGTCATTCAATTCTTGCTTACACGCTTGTCTATCTCTTTTCACGGCATATATCCATCGTTTACGCGGCGTTCATTTTCCATGGAATGGATGGTTGAAATGTGCATCTATGAGGATGAAATTCGCCATGAAGAATCTCATTTCATTTGATCAGTATTCGTATCAGATTCGATTAAATTTGGCCTTACCATGAAAATTTATGATAATTAAACAATTTACTGGTTAATACAGTAATCAATATGTGTAAAAATCCACTACATGTTTACATGTGCATGGTCCTATCAACCGATAGCACTTCATTCCAGCATGCGTTCCACCCTTCTTCATCCCGTCGATAAAACTTACTTCCTTCCTTCCGTGCAAAATGGTAGTGTACAAAAAACCTTTGCTTATACTTTATTTCACAAATTTCGGGAATCGCTTTGAATCCCAAATTTTTTAATCGATTATTTACTCATCACTAATGACAAAAGATTAGTCCAACACGTCAATATGACCGACAGCTTCGGTTGTGGTGGGCGAGTATGACATTTGTCACTATTTAAAGCCCGCTTATGCAACACGCTCCCCTTTATCTCACCCTTAAAACCCTTCGCCCATCAATACCTACTCCAACCACCAGCTTTCCCTTTCCTTAATCTCATCCAGAAGTTACCTTTCCTCACTCACATTGCCAAGCACTTCCTCATTTCCTTTCACCGCTCCTCCAACTTCCTCTACACCCACATCTCGAACACCGGCAGCCGATTCTCGTCTTCCGTTCTCAGAGTCCACGCTTCTGCCCCATAAAGCCCTGAACTCCATAAATAACTATTCACCATCCTCTTCTTTGTAATGAACTTATCATAGGTCCCTTCTTATCATCAGCTCCTTTCTATACTTACTCAACGCTTCTTTCAATAGCGCTGTTCTCCGCCTAAAGTCTTCATCTGTAAGACCATTTTCTTCGAGTATACTATCCACGTAATTATTTCTACTCGTTCCAGTTCGTCTCCTTATAATTTTAAGGTCAGCATTGCTTTCTCTGTCCAAGAGAATTCCATTATTTTTACTTTCATATTATTTATCTTCACTCCGTATTTAACGCAGTGATTTTATAACGCATCAACTTAGCATCTTCTTCGATTATCGACTAATCAGTGCCCAGATATCCGCAAATCTAAGCGATTTTATCTGCTGACTTCCTATTTGATTCCCTGATCCTTGCGTCAGCTAACACCCACAGTTTCCAAGGAGGGTGGAGAAGGACAAAATTAGAAAAAAACTATTAGTCTCGGCAGATTTTCAATAGGCAACCGGTGTTTGTATAAGATAACGAACTGGGTTTTCCGAAAAAGCAAGATTTGAGCAATCCTAAAAGCAAAAGTTATATTAAAAAGCAGCTTTTAGAATAGGCGACCAAAAATTCAGATAATTTACGCCATTTAAGATAAATGGTTTGGTTGGAATAAGAGAGAACGTCACGGCATTTGGGGAGAAACCCGGATGCGCAGGCATTAGCCTTAACCCCATTAGCCTCATTCGCTTAAAGATGAAAAGGTGTACCCAGTGTTAACATACTCTTCAACCACGGACTTAGATTTAACGCACCGAGTACGTCTCTGGAAGTATTTTCCACAAACACCAAATTTGGATTGGGATTCCGCAGAAAATCCTTAGACATTCCGGCTATTCGAACCCTAAGCCTAGGCAAGTTATTTGGAGGAGACGACCGACATTTGAGGTCATTTCTACCATTAAGAACAGGTGGGGGATTAGAAATGGGTAGTATCATCATTGAAGGGTAGAAAGAAGTCCGGTGCGGTGACGGCAACGCTAGGCGCCAGGGAGGAACCACGCTATAGCGTCTGATCTATTGGAAGGAGTACTTCACATGAAGTTCCATCCACGCGTAAACCTAAATTCCACAGAAAAATTGCCCCTAGCTCTCGGGTGCAAGCCTGGGTATAATTCTGCATACTATCCCGCAAGACATCTCAATGATGCGTGGAAGTTGGTGGTTTCAACCAACATACATTATCCTACACATGCCATTGAAGCTGCGGCTATTGATCCATGGCAAAAAACCTGCGTGGCGGAGGATTTTCATCAATAGGCGATTAATGTTGAACTGATGCTAACTATGTTGAAGAAACTAAGAGTTTCAATGCATTTCACGACGACGCAAATGTTAAGACGTACGATAGTTATACAGAAAGCTTGCGAGCCGTGCTACAATAACTACATAGTTAATAAAGGCAAGAGCGCTTGGAAGCAAATCAATTAATTAGCTACACCACATACCAATAAGCAAGAACCTATTTCAAAGTCAAGGGTCCTTAGGGATGAAAAAGCAAAAGAGTTAGAGATGGGAAGCCAATAATTTGGCCACTACGGCAATTCAATTCCTTCCTAGGGATGAGATAGCCAGTGCTCCCAATATAAACGAGGGTACCCCAGCGCAGAAACGACATATTTACTGTAAGAACTACGAGGCAGGGGTGGAAAAAGCGAGAGGACGTATCGGAATGAAGAAGAGATTGGGGATGAGGCTTCGTACGTGGGATGTCAGGGTGGTCGGAGAGAGATCGGGGGAGGTGAGCGGAGGTTTTGGGAATCGACACGGCCCGAACAGAGAGAAGAGAAAGGGTGGAGGGGCGTGAGAGAGAGAAAGATGGAGAGGAGAGGGATGAGAGAGGGGTAGTGAAAGAGAGGGAGGAAAGACGGCTGGGTTCTGCGTAGGCGGCTCTCCCCAAGGTGTAGGGGGGGGGAGGAAGGGGTAGGGAGGATGGTAAGCTACACGTGGTGGTGGTAGGGAGTGCTGGCCACGGAACGGATTATATTCGGTGGCAAATCTCATTTGAAATTGAGATGGGCGGCAGGCGAAGGAAAGGCGATGCTGTTAGACAGATGGAGGCTGGCTGCTTCACTGCCGTGGCCCCTGGTGCTGCTATCTGCCGGAGAGGGAGAGAGAGAGCCAAGAGGAAGGTCCCTCCCTCCCCAACCGAATATGAAGGAATATAAAGTCAGAGAGGGAGGAGGGAAGAAAGGGGAAGGGTGGGGGAAAAAAGCGGACGAATTGTGGGGTGAGTATCTGGTGTAATAAATGAGGCCAAGAGGTAGGGTTGGGGGATGAAGGGTGTAAGGTTGGCACACAGCGTGGGAGGACGAAAGGCTACTGAGGTAGGATGAGAACGCCTGGTGGCTAGTGTAGCCCCGATGGAGGAAAGAATATTCCGGTAGCCGGAAACACGGAGGAACGCAAGGTGCAGCCTCCCAAAAGCCGACGAGCTGGTCCACCAATCCACAGGCATCTGGATCGGCTTCCTCTCACCCCCTCCCCTCAAACATCTCCCCACTCCACCTGAAGTATTCGTTCCCACCAGCGAAGAGCAAAAAATATTCCGATATTTTTAATTTGACGTTTAACTTTAACAAAAATGTCTTCCGTCCAAAAGAAAATATTATTTCATATTTTCCACTTCCTGCAATGCCGATCTATGCAATGAAAAATGCCTAAATATCAGTTAGTTTGCATAGTAATAAAAATGCAATAACGTACAAAAAAAATTAACAAAAGAGATCCAGGTTTCAGCGACAAAGCGCTATCTTCAGGTAGGTCATTGAAATACAGGTCGAGATTTGTTTCTTTAAGTTCTTGAGATATAACTACTTTTACATCTTCAATCGTGATTGGCAGATTCCATAAAGTCACGCCTCGAAAAACGTAGTTAAAATACTTATTTCTTAAGGCCGCGGCAAATATCACATCAAGCATTTGGGTACCGTCGGAGGAAAAGCTAATTAAGATCAGAAGAAATCAGAGGAAGCTCAACTGTGAATATTCGCTTTGTCGAAGATTGGGGGAATATGAAAGGGATTCACTAGGTGCAAAAGAGGAATGCAACGTGTACGCCAATGCAAATACAAAATGGAGCTAAGGGCACTTTCATGCATCGCATTTGGGTCGTAATGTACATCTTTTTAAATTTAATTTGGCATTTAATTTAGGTCGTAAACACTTTTTCGGCCAAAATAATGTTTATTTTTACAAACTTTATCCTTATTTTCAGCGCCAGGCGTTGAGTTCCCGTCAGAGAAATTCACATCTGGCCTACTAAATCTATTCACCACGATGTTGGAAAATAGTATATCGCTAGTCGTTAGCAACTCTTTTCTTTTTTAAATGAGATTTTGAAGAGGAAAACATATTCAACTTAATTATTTACGTCCATCATTACGATTAATTAATTGATTTACAACATAAAATTTAATGTATGCGTAGTTGAACAATCAAAATGACAAAGCCATCATGAGACTTCGATAGCCAAAGTATAACATTTTTACTCTCGAGAAATAGGGTCACCAGCGATAGAAGAAGTAAGACAAAATATGGAACACATTATCACGAGGAAAGAAAGCATTCTTTCAAGAGTCAACAACTAACAGCTAATAACCAGATCAGAAGAAAAGGAGCACTTCATCAAATGACATTAATGGAGAATGTCACTAAAAGGCTGTGGAGTGTGAACGACAGTAGCAGTAACGACGACAGTAGCAGCAAAACATGATACTGGAAGCAATGGCAAGGTGGTATTGACGAAAATATAAGAAAATAAAGCAATAAATTGATTATTTTCACACGGTTACAAAAAAGGAACTCGTGTGCCCAAATTAATAAAGTTTCAATTGAATATCAGCGATTACGTGAACTCAATGGAGCTCTGTTGACATCGTTGCTGTGAGTGTGAACGAAAGAACCTCATCTCAGAAAATACCTATGAAAAAAAGAAAAGGAAAGTTATTCAGTCCATGTGTCGCAGTGAGCCTAGTTTTATCTTAAGTTTCCATGTAACCCACAATTGACATCCGATATTACAGTCATATCCCACAAGGATATCCGAGCTCATGCCATACACGCGACTTCACAGCTGTTTACCGTCTTCAGTGCTGTATGATTGACTGCAAAATGGGGAGGACTTGTTCCATTCCGATTGAAGATTAGTGAGCCTTCCCGATCAATTTTCATTGCGGACTGTGGGACTCGTTAAGTACTTTGGCGGATTAGACATGGCAAGGAAATTCTGATACAATACAATATTCCATCTGTTGAAATATAGAACGATCTTGCTCGTGTAATTCCATATCCAACTCGCAGAGGGCACCTATGCAAAAAAGTATTTTTTTTGCAATAGCATCCCTGACAATTTGATCAGTAGAGATAGATACAATTTTTAGTCCATTAAACAGACTTCGCGCTAGTGATTCAGAAAAGAAAACAGACCACCCTGCTCCAACAACGTATGAATTTTGAAATAGATGAAAAGTAAAGAACCGTAAGAAAATATTAAATACACTTAAGAATATTTCCATATCCACATTCAGGGTCCTCCCTTTGTCACGAGTCCAGTTTAGGCTTTTCCTACAGACAAAGACGAATTTTAATTCCAATAAAATACTCAATACAGAAATTATTGGTGAAAACTGCCAGTTTAGGTAGGCTCAAATGAAAGACAGTAAAAATTCCACGTACGTAAGTCCTGATCTTCTGACCTAGTACGTAAGTGCTTTACTTCATTATATATCCTATACATCTCTTCATGTCGTTCCTAACCCAAAAGCTGTTTCTTCGCCTTCTCCGCTAACCAAACCCCCTCCTCGTCCTAATATCACTACTTTTGGCTCCCTTAGCCCCTCATCGCCTCTTCCAATCACCCACTCTACCTTCCCCATTCTCCTCCAGACGCCCTACCATTCCCCAGGCACCTCCTAGTTTGTCTTCCTTTCAGTCGACCAGCTCTTTCTCTATTCTCATCCACACCCACATCTCTTATTACAGCAGCCGTTGTAATTCTCATTACTCATTCTAAGCGTTTCTCTACCATATTAACCTCTTCGCCCGTCTTTTCTAGACATACATAACAGTCCATGTATACAGCTACCTACTATAAATGAACGTTTCTTTTGCTAGTGCATTCTTCTTTCAATGTCTTCGTCACTATGTCAATTTTCCTTCAACGTACTAAAAATAAATATCTTCAGATTTAGATGTAATGTTCAGGCTATAAAATAAAGAGCATATTATCCATCATACAATGGAAAACCATTCAATTATATTTTGCCGCCATAACAGTGCACGGCCAAAGACTAAAAGCTTACACCAAGGTACTATGAAATACACAAAATGAAGATTACAAAAATATATTGCTATATTTATATGTTACACTTTCGAAAACTGATTGCCGGCACTGGCTTTTATTTATCTTGATAGATGGTAGTTACTCAAGCAATAGAGACAAGAATGAAGGGTATTAGAGCATCAACTAAGTAGAAATCGTTCCGAATAAAATTAATGCCATAAATCTGACCATTTGTCTTTATTATGTTTACCCACAACAAGAGAGGGTTCTCAAAAAGAACACGATCGTTCAGAACCCGCAAGGCCTTGTTTCTTGAGACCTTTAGAGTATTTTGGGGAATAAATGTCGGCAAAGAAGGCTTAATAGTACGGCAAGCAATTGTAACATGTTATATAGCGTGTATCTGATACTTAATGCCTTAGACCAAAGGGCTAAAACAATTTCGTCAATGGTGAGATCATTTGGTACACAGAACTGTGCATCTGTGTGGATAAGGCACACTGAACTTGTATGACTTGAGCCTATCGTTTAAGAACGCGGAGTATAGGTATTACTCTAATGTAATAACTAAGTTTAAAGGCAATAATCAACTCTATTTGATTCACAGCAGATAAGTATGCAGGTCAATCCTAGTATACTCTCCATCAGATTCACACCTACGTGGAAAGTGTTGGAAAGAGCTTCACCTTCGTCAGGGGGCACTAGAAACATAACACCAGGCCTTAATCAACTTTAGGTAGCTTAAAGACACTAAGCTCTAGAGAACTAAATAACTATGCAGTGTAGCTAAAAGATTTTTACAGAAACAAGAACGGTTTCCAATCGAAAGAATGCATATCCTTTCGTCGATCTTCAGTTTTACGTTCCGAATTCTGCCAAGCTTCACTTCATGTTTTCTTACCCTCAAATGACTCGAGCTGGCTTACTGGGAAAAATCCTTGAGGGAAAATGCTCAATGGAATTGCTATCTACCGCCCACGGCGCTCAATTCTCCCAAAAAAACAAAACCGACTTGGCTTTTCATATGACTTGGATATGACCGAGTAAAGCGATATCCCTCCCACGCCCCCTTTAACCGGCCATTCGCCTAGTTAAACACATCTGACCAACGAGCGCAAGGTTGATTCGTGGATGACAATTTAACTTTGGTAATGCTTTTCCGATTTTTCTTCTCTCTCACTCAACACATACACATAAGCACATTCCACTTATCGGTTCGAGGAATGCCAAAACTGCGTAAAACTCCACCACCTGGGGGTACAGTGGGGGGAAAGAACGAAAAAGGAAAAAAAATAATTCATGTATATACACACGTAGGAGCAAGCCACCTCACCCCCCTTTCCACCTTCCTAAAAAATTCCCCAAAAATTAAAAATAAACAAAAAAATCAGTATCTCTTTTACTTTTTTACGGAGCGTCCCGACTGCGTGGAGCTCCTCCTTTTGCCCCCTGGGGGTCAAACCGGAGAGAAAAGATCGCTACGTTTCGTTCCGACCCATACTCTCAAGATCCACCCAGGCTTCCATCCTCCCCCCCCTCCCACCATCCTCATCCCGGCTCGATATCCACGAAAAATATCCCCTCGCCCAACGTTTTTGACTTCCCTTCCTCGGGTCATACCGGTGAATTCCACGCCACCGTAGCAAAGTGGAGAGCGACGCCCGGAGCGGCGACCCGATCCGGGCCCAGGACCTCGCGTAGGTACCCTCAAAACACCCTCCCCTTACCCGGAATATTGCCCGGCCCCTCTTCCCCGCTATTATCCCCCCCCCCCACACCCACTCACCCCTTGTCACTCACCACCTCCGGACGCAGATGGCGCACGAGAGGAGTCTGAATTAGGTGGCCCAGTCTCCTTCCCAAATCTCACCGCTCCCCTTCTCCTGCCGCCGTTCTCTTTCGCGAAAAAATCTGAGCTTTATAGTCTTCTTTTTTCTGTTATTGTGCCTCTTCTTTATTTGTTTCTTTTCTCTTATGCTCGATCGGGGCCGGGTGCGGAGAGAGACGCGGATATCACGGAAGAGGGAGCTTTCGAGGAAAAGCCGCGCGCGGCTGAAGGCTCGGTTGACGCAGAATGCGACCTTGATGATTTTCCTCGTTTCGAATCGGTGTTCCTCAATCTGAGCGCAAATTAAACAGACAAATGCCCCCGAACACACGATCAATGAGTTCGTCCACTAACGGATGGTTAACAGTTAGCAACGAGATCCATTGGTACGAATCTCATACAGTTAGGCCCTCATTACTTAAATCGAGTTGCAGGAACCATCGCTTTCGTAGTTAATCCTCAGGTAGTCACTGATTTGGTCCACTCTTCTACCGCCTCATTCCAAATGGTCAATATGAGCAATACATTTCGTTATCCGCCACGTATTATCTATTTTATCAGTGTGTAAAGCCTCCATATAGTTCGATGCATATCCGCCATTTCGGTTAATACTGGGACTTACAAACATTTCACTCTATTCCACTGGACCAAATAAGGTAAGTGGCCATTTATGCAGCCAATTAAGTTAGTGAATGTTTCTGCAATTCACATAGAACGAATGTCTAATAATTTTAATAACTCATGTAGACACAAATGACAAGTTTCTGCTACTGACCATAACAAAAGAAACAAAGGTTACTCAACTAGGTAACTTTCTTCGTATGATATAGAATAAACCACTGAAAAAAATTTCCCATGTATCTACGGAATTTAATTGAATGGGTAAGGCTGTGTGAACTGCATTTGGGGTTGAAGAAATATTTGTGAAGATTATTTTAACGGAAATCATGCGTTAACTCAATATGCAATGCAGTATATGGAGTGTTCACAGCAAATCATTGGATAAACAATCGAAAAAAAACTTTTACGCTCATACTGTAATTTTGATTCTTCTAGGATAAAGAAGAGTTTTTTATCTCTTTAAAATTTGACTTTGACATCACTTTGACATCACCTAAGACGCACAACTGTTTTGTGCCACACTGGTTAGAGAGAATAATTCGAAATAAGTTTTCATCCATATGATCGTAGACCTTAACTCACAGGAGAATATCACTGAATGCATGCACTCAAAGAAAAATCACATACTGTGCCACGCTTGACTTCAGTCGTGTACTGAAACCATATTGAATAATTAAAATTACTGTAGTGTTTTTTGCATAGTAAATGGAGTATCGTATAAACAGAAAAAAGTCGTTTTCGTATTTTCAGTGTTCAGTTTTTTTAATACAGGAGAATATTCTTCATCTAGCTTCAAACAATTATTCTGAGGAACTTGGGCGTCATCCGCTATTAACGTACGCTTGGGCGTAATCGAACTATTAGGTCAGAACATCCCGGTCGATAAGAAGTGATCTAAATATTTTTTACAAAAAATAATAAAGATTAGCACCCACTTACGAACATTCTTGAAAAAGTAAATTAGGATTCAAGAATGGCGCAATTCCCACCTTTCACGCGTGTTGTCATACAAAAAGAATACTGTGCGCAAAAATGTGTTCTTACTTATTTCCACCTAATGCCCTCCCATAAGACGGAGGCGCATGGGTACAGATTTGAAGGATCATTGAAAATAGCAAGGAAACTTAGGTAAGCACTTGAAAAACCTCATGCTTTATGTAGAAATTTTAGTGGATATTTGACCAAACAGTATTGGGATAATTGACATTTGAATTTTTTCGCACAGCACATATGAAAACTCGAGTCGTTCTCTAAGCACAGGAACTTAATGCGACACCAAAATTATAGTTGTCCAACCCTCGCGACCCAATGTATGATCGACATTTCAGCAACTACAAAATCCAGCGATAATACCTCACTCATTTTCAACCCCCAAAGCTTCACCCGCGACAAAAACAGAGTCGGGACCTAAGGGCTGAAAACATTCTACTCTACCGGGCAAAACTAATCCCAGACTGAAGAATCACCAAGAAATTGATCCTACTAGATGTAAGCAGCGATTCATTTCTGCTCCAAATGATCTCCATCTTTTCCTTATCTTCTAGTACTCCGTTTCAGGCAAATATTTATAATTTTTCTAAGTTTAACTTCTGTATTAGGCCGGAGTATTACGGTAGACTCATCACCAAGTGTAGAAAAATAGCTGGATCAATGAAAACCCTATTATGATTCTTATTTCCTTTTTAAAGTCGCACGTATTGAAGATGCATTTCTCTTGGACTACGTACAGCTTAAATAACATTTATTTTCGTGTATACATACTATCTACAGAAATTTTTCCAAAGATCAACCAGGAGGTGTATCCTTAACTTTTAGCAAATGGGTATACAAGCTGTTCAGTGAGCGGAGCCACAGCGCACGAAGGGTTGTCCAACTAAGTAATTCCCTTCCAGACTTCAGGCCTAATATGTAAGCCTCCGTCATCGCCATTTCCCCCCAATTATGATGATTCCTCATTCTTCAACATAATGCATTTAATATTGCTTTCTCTTTAAAGGGTGTACAGCTCCACATGAGCTCAAGGCCGTGATAGAGGGATGGATGTTGGGCAAGCGGAAAAGGGGATGAAAGAGAATACGTTTTATAGTCAGGATGAAGAGGAGTAGGACGTATGCGGAGATGAAGAAAGAAATGGAAGAGAAGGATAAGTCCTCTCACATGTGAACATCTGGAGGATTTTTACTGACTTCCGATAAAACCTTCCATTAACTCGTAGATTACTTTAATAATAAAAGTTCTACAAAGTTTGAACGGGACATCTGTGTACCATATTGAGCATCCTCTGTAAAAGTTTGCAGGGTTTAAATTCAAAATTAAAATTATTCATTTAAATGACTTATAACTCGCAAATACGATACCCATGGGATCTTACACAATTTTATCATCCATGATAACAGTATTTTTTCAAATAAGAACAAAATATTTCGTCCCCTTTCCCACTACCTACGCCTTTGAGGATTATACGCCTCGAACCGTGTGTGAAGACCAATCTGAAGGCGAGAGTAGCCTCTGGGGCAATTAAACTGATCATGGCATTACGTCATCGCCAAAACAGAGAGAGGTGGAGGGAATGACTTCTGTCCAGGAATAAATCTTGGCAAAAAAGACAGTTTAAAGAGAATTGACTCTGCGAAGAGTCGTTGTTCACTACTATTGCCCATCGTTCCACCTTCTTACTCAGAGGAGTCAATTTCCTATCATGAAAAGTGATAAATTATATAAATCCTTCAAGCGAGCGGTTCCCAGCCTGGGGTAGTGCTTCACTGAAGAGGCCGTACAAGCTTGATGGTCAAGGGGTGGACAAAAAAAGTAAAATAGGGGCGAATTTAGGTAAACACACGTTTTGTGCGCTGTACCTTGCCCAAGGTAAATGACCAAGAGATAATAGAGTTTAACCGTGAAGAACTGAAGGAACCAAAGCTAGATTTAGGTGAATTACATACCTTCACTTATATTACAATCATTTCTTACAGGGTCTGTACGATTACACAAAATCAGTTTCTTTTTCTTTTACTCGACGGCATGCATTGAGTAGCGCTTGGTGGCCTCTAGCTGGCGTCCAACGAGCGAAAAAAAATCCCACAGCCGCAAATATAATGAAACATACAGAAGCAAACTTTTCGCCCGATTAACATTAAAAGACAATTGTTGGGGAATTATCACAGCAAAATACCAGTATAGTCATAAAAAAATCTCCCTCTTTCCCTGAACTCACAATTGGGCGCAAAAACGATGGAAGCGCATATCTAATACGATTGGGATACGCCCTCTCATTCACCGCTCTAAAAAGCTTTTTGCAAACGATGACAGAGTCATGGTAAGCCAAATTAAGATAGATTTCTCCAATCTCTTCATCATATTCATACTTGATTCGAGGATTTATGGTGATTATAACGTGAAAATATCTAATTACACATGTGTGGATTCCAATAAACCTCAGATGATTTTTTTGCTCCAAATTTAACATTCACACCACCTTTATATTTCAAATATAAATCTTCCAGTGGTCTTGACTGTATCAAGTCATCCAAAACTTGGCAAACGGGGAAATATACCACGGCGGTGTGTCGAGCTGAAACACTTGCTGTCCCTAAGCTCCCACACAGAATTTTCATCCGAGATTGTTGCATTAATGAAAAAGACGGGTGGTAGTAACCGTGGGAAACGAACTGCGGTCAATTAAAAGCAATGATCGCGAACTTTCATCACATTTTGTTTACGGCTATATACAAAAATAAATGTAATTGAATCATTTCACCACTGTGATGATTTCTTTACGAGATAAATGGCATAACTAAAAATTTTGAAAGCTGTATATAATCACAAAACACCCTATACACTTAATACTTATGCTCATGAGTGTGTTTGGTAAGATTGTTATTCCTTATCTACATAGCAAGCATTTAACCTATATTGCTCTTATATAGCGTTAGCTGCAATAAAAGTGACCCATAGCATGCATAATATATGCCTAATTTTTTCATCTGCCTCGACTATTACCGTGGGAAAGGGCACAAGAGATCGTCTTGCAACAGTAAGATGACCCGATTTAGGACTGAACCTCAGTGAAAGCCATGTTGGTAACGCTTGAGTCTGATATCCAAAAGATCGCTGGTTCTATCCCTGCCTTAGCTACGGATATTTTATTTTCTTCATACTTTGGAGTGAATTCCTCGCCAGCTAACCCGGGGGCTGTGGCTTCGAGTCCCGCCTTGAGGGAGGGGGATATCCATTCCCCTGAGCATGATTGTGGTCGTCTGGCTGTTTCGTTAAATGGCCTCTATGTAAAAGGCTTCGGAAGCAATTTTCGAAGGTAATGTAAATAAATAGTTACATTTAAGAAGCTAGAAGCAACAATGCCGATCTAGCATCCACTGAAGTCCGAAGGAGGTAAGATAACATCTGTGTAGTTAGCCATAAGATGACTCTAAATCGTCGAGAAAAGCGATAGGAATTATATAGTGGAAGGTACTAATCAATTCATGCATACATTCATCATAGTAGTCTACCGGTTAGTCATGGTAGTCTACCGGTTAGTCATGGAAGTCTACCGATTAGGTAGCCATGGTAGTCTACCGGTTAGGTAGAGTTGCATTAACACCTTCAAGAAGATCCTGCTGGCGGGCAGATCTCAGGGTAAAGGAGCCGGTTTTGCGAAGCTAACGATGGGTACCGGTAAACAATTTCCCACTCGAAACTCTCGGGTTCAGGAAACGTCGTTAATACTCAGGGAGAGAACATGAAGCATTTTCATCGCAGTGCCAATAAATGAAATGGATATCCGCATATTCTTCATTTATGAACATAGATGGCATTTTTTTCTTTTAACACTAATACAAAAAATGAATACACAGAATAATATGCGATAGTAACAGAGTAACTGCGACTACAACTCAACATCCGCGGCCAAACTGTGTATGCATTTAAATAAGCATGTAAAACTTAGCTACAGAGACACTCGGTGGCTTTCACAGGAAAGCTCATCTCTAATTAACGAGTCAGGACTTCAACTTGATGAGCACATCTATTAATTTTGAATACTAAGGAATTGTTAAAGATATAAATTCATTCAAGTTGGGCGGAAAAATTACCGATTATCAACGTGTTTAACGATGATTCTAGAATTGGGAGGAAGTGTTTGTCCATATTATTAACCCCAGCTCAAAGTGTTTGTTGTCTTTGCGACTGTCAACTTTGTAACTCTCAGTAACGAGACCATGACCTTGGTTGTAAATTTTCCTCGGGTCTTTTTCTCAAAGGCAAGTTCTGATTAGTGTGACTAATTGCTGAGTTTTTCTAAGCAAATTAAAGCTCTTACCCACACGAACATATGTCGCCTCGTTGTAATAACATCAGTGAAGTTACCATATCTTCTTTATTTTAAAAGATAGAGATGTGATTTTTGCTGCAATGAATTGACAAATACATTTACTAAAAGTTTTATTCTTACACATTTTTTGATATTTCTGAAATTAAGAGTGCTATTACCCATTATTTGTTTTTGAGGAATTAAATTTCGACGAATATTCGAGAGCCACCTTGAAAATTCGATACCGTTAGCATTTATGATAGCAGAACAAGAACAATACATATTTTATGCACCACTGTGAAAAGTTTAAAATCTCCTCAATTGATAATAGTTATTGAAATTGGGTGTTCTCATTGTGATATTGGAATACTTCTGAAAAAATGTTTGCGTTGCCCTATCTCGGTAACTAAGGAGTTGCGACCCCGTGTTGCTATGATAAAAAATGCTTAAAATCACCTCCCGTAACTCATCCATAAGTTCCGAACTTTCCTCCTGTAACATCCTGTATATCAAGACTTGTGATACGATTGCGAATGAAGTGCCTCAGAAGCACCTGCTTCCTTACTTCTAGGCTTGTGTAACTGGCTGTTAGTCCACTTCTGGCCTTATTTCCTGGGGCAATTTTGCTCACAACACCTTTTTTGCTTATTACATCGCTGGTCACAAAATAGATTAAGTCATTATTATCCACTGACAAGCACACTAGGTCTTGCGCTGGGACATGAATCGTATGGAACGGGATTAAAATATCTTCAGAATGGCTTTAACTTTGTCCTCAAGAGACAACTGTGGTTCGATATTTTCAACCTTGAGGAACTAAAATAAATAAATTTAACATGAATTTTTCGTACCATAACGCGCAGGGACATGGAGAGTCCTCGGCTGTTAGAGCAACGAAATTTCGCTCGCACGCCGCCGAGTTGAAGACTTCATCTACCTTCAACCATCCACCGCTGCCCCCCCACAGGGGGTAGGTAGGTGAGTTTGGCGTAATTAGGGGCGTGGAGGATCCCGAGACCGACTCGTGCTCCGGGGCGTGTCGAAAGTGGCGCTTACCGTCTGGCACCGGCGCGACTCCAGGCTTGGGGGTATGCGAGCGAAGACAGGCAAAGCGATCGGCAATGGGTGGGCGTGTCGGCGACGCGTACGCATGGCCTGGGGCGGGTTGTGCTTGGGACCTTACCCCTCTGGGTACAATCGCAGGACACGGGTCCCGCGACGCAAATTCCAAAAGGAGAACGGAAAAAATCAAAAATCTCAAAAAAAAACTTCGATCACATTCTTTCGTCTTCCAAGTTGTAGGCGTGGGGAATCGCTTTCCTTTTTTCAGCATAGTAAAGGAAAAGGAAAAAAAACACGCATCGATAGGTGGCAGTATGAGAAGGGCTTAATTTTGGTAAGTTTTTCTGATAAAAAAACACCAAATCGGTATAACAAGACCTTTACAAGTTTACAAGGCACCTTTTTGCCCCATAACCTGTGTTTACGACCGCAAAAGCCCCGAAGGTGGGACTGTGGTGAGGCAAGGGGGATGGGTCGCAGGAAAAAAAGCGAGAGAAGGATAAAAATTTTGAGGAAAAACACGTCGGTTTGACTGAAAGACCGTGGCGCGAGGACGGATATACTTTTGCCAGCAAACCTTAGACATGCATCGTTTTCATATATTATTTATTATCCACGTTACGTAAAAGTAATATTCGGTCTATTAAACAAAAGCCTAATACAAAGATTAGAATTGAAAGAAATAAAGATAACACGGTCCATATTTCAAATTCCCTACTTGGTCGACAATGGTACATTGTACCAAAAAACAGGCATCGCACCATTAATAACAATAATTAAAAAGCAGGTCGAAAACTACCTTCAAAAATTGAAAGAAAGTAATTTAAATAAGATGAAAGAGCTCGGGGAAAGCAGAGTGAAAGAAACGGACCTGAAAGAGAAGAGGCCTGAAAGGGCACTTACCAAGTAAAAGGCAGGGAACCCTTAAGAATAAGGGGAAAAAAGAAGCAGGGCAAGGAGCAAAAGCTCAACAAAGAGCAATCTCTGAAATAAGAGCTGCCTAAAGGCAGCAAGGGCCACTTGGGGTAAAAGTAATATACTAACATAAGCGAAATACGCAGCAGCAATGCGCAACTGTACAACCATAAATAAAATCTTCGAACCTATGCCAACATACGAAGATGAGTTAAGACACAGTGAAACGAAAGCGGAAATGATTAAGAAATATAACCAAGCCAGACAAACAAAATGGAAATAAGAGTCCAGTTACATTTATTAATTAACAGATAGTGCCAATTGCTTTTAAGCCATTTCAAATATTGTAAAACTTCTCCTGGATGAGGGAATATGATTTCGTAAGGAATTTTCTACATGCTTCTCAATCTATGATTCCCACAGAGGCATTGGAATCCTGAACTCGATTGCTGCATAGAGAGCATATGAAGTTTTGCACTCCGTCCATCTAATCAGACGTTAGGTTACAGTTCCTTCGGGACCATTCGTAAGGCGTAAGTAGACTGGTATGATTCTGGATTCCTCCCAGCCTTCCTTTTTTATTTGGTATTTTAATTTTAACCGGTTAAATTTTTGTTTAAAATTAAGCAGCTTAGCTAGTAGGAAAGCGATCATGCATGTAAGTCAACATTCTCGCTCAGTAGCGCCAGCATGACAGTATAGCTATAATACCAGCAAGCATTCTAGATTTTGTGATGGATCAAGAATAGTGTATAACTGGCATTAGAAAGGTAACAGAGTAGGAGTATGGGGTTACTAGTCGATCGTTTACGTTCGTACTTCCGATGGCAGTGGAACGGGGCATTAGAACAGACGGGAGATGGATAGGGCACCGTGAAGGTAAAGGACGAAGGGCGACGCTTAGGCTGGGATGGGAAGGGCCATTCGGCACATTACCAAACCTAATGGTATTCGGAGGTCGGGGAGAGTTTTTATGATGACGGTGACGATAAGTCGCCCGCGAAGTCATGGTAGAAGAGCAGTCGGGAGAGGCAGTGAGGAGGGAGGGGGAATGAGGAGGGAGGGGGAGTGAGGAGGGAGGGGGAGTGAGGAGGGAGGGGGAGTGAGGAGGGAGGGGGTGTGAGTAGGGAGGGGTGAGAGGCATCGCTTTTCCAGGGTCGCGGGTTGCGGCCCGATGGCCTGAGGGGATGGAGGGAGCGGTGGATGGGGTGCGGGTGAAATGGCGGCCGTCAAGAGGTGTCGATGGTGTGAGGAGGGTGGAGGTCAGGAGGGTGGACGTCAGCGATTGGGGAAAGGAAGTGGGAGAGGTGAAACGGATAGGCTGCGACGAGGAAGGTTATGTCAGGAAAGGATACGAAAACGAAGCGATGGAAAACCGAAACCATAGAGGTGAAACAGTAGAAGCCGATTCATGATTAGCGTCAATCATTAGCGTCAACGTTAACCATTATTAGAGGGAGCTCACCATTCAAGATGTTGACTTTCGTGCACTGAAGTGCAATTCAGCTCACAACAATGATAATTGAACAACTTGTTTATAGGTTGAATTTCTTATATAAAATTTTCATTAAAAAAGTAGACAGATTAGTACAGGAGACCTCTAAAACCTCTAAAACTGTTCTTGCTCCGCCCTGGTATATGACATTTACTTTAAAGCAGGGATCACCAAAACTCATCATTAAAAATATCCGTCCCACATCACGATCCCATCCGACAGTCTAAATTTCAAAAAAAGTCATTAGGACACACTATATATCGGAAATGGCCGAAGTTTAACACGCCAGCTCAGTTTAACTGTATACCCAAAGAATGGAACAATGTGCGCAATAGATATCTCTGATAAACTCCCGGTACGTAGTATTTTGTAAATACACAATATTCACGGCTGGATTAGTTATACAAACGTAAAAATATTCGTTAAAGCTGTACACTTTACGTTTTTTTACCACCAAATAATTAAAAACTTCGCATGATCCATGTCTGACGCCTTTACTGAAAACAAACGAACAACAATCGTGGTTGCAGTATTCGAAGTCCTTTATATTGTGTTCACACTCCAGCGCACTTCAAAACTGATTCTCAGCATCTGTTAATAAGTATGCTACCTAGTGCTCAGGGTCTGAAACGAATGAAAATCAACTGCGCTGTTGAGTTGCTGAGTAAGCAGCACACTTGATCGAATGGAAAGCTCCCACAATGAATTTCATGGTTATGGCTTTCGATAGTATGCCAACCTAACCTTACATCAATAACCACCGTCAATTATGGTTAATCTTCAGCTGCACAGGTTGGGTTTTGTGGGGCGACCGACAACTGAGGTCATTTACGCCACTAGGACAGGTGAGTTTCTACAAGGAATCAAAGGAGTACTAAAATTTACCGCGACACTTCATGCAACTAGGGAGGTCGAGCAAGGAAAAAATTATTTATACAACGGAAGAAGGGTGGAGAAAAATTCATATTCAGCGTTGGCTTTAGGCTGCTTTAAGAGAAGTAAGGAGGTCTACAGAGTAGTATTTAGAGAGTAGAGCGCGCTCTTTATTGTATTCGTCCACAAAGAGTACAATTATTAAAAATTTTAATGATTGGGAAGAGTGAGAGTAAGTGGTTTGAAGAGTTAATGAGGACCGGATGGTTGGTTGAGGTCGTGACAGAGAGAAGTATATTAGGGAAGAAAGGAAGAGGGTTGGTTTAAGGAATGGGACAAAGAGAGGAAGTAAGAATGAAAAACAATTAAGAAGGTAAATAGGTGACTGCGCCTGAAAAAATCTAAAGGATTTATACTCTCTCCAATTCAAAACCTACCTTAACAGGTGGATTACCCTAATGACATTAGAAGGCCTAAATCAAAGATACCTACGTTGTACTTGAATGAAAGACATTTACAAGAGGCAAAGTGAGACGTCCCAGAAATTGGGAAATTAGGATCAGGGCAAAAACGTAATCTGATGGAATGCCTAAATGGAATGAAAGTCATATGCTGATTTAAAAAATGTATTAAATTATAGGCGATATCTGTAATCGCGCTAGCGTGAATCGTGATAATGATACTTGACACTGGTTGAACTCGTAAGTTGATAATTAAATTTATACTTTCAGGCGATGGTAAACATTAAAATAAATTCCCGCATACTAAACTCGCAGAGGAAGTTGAAGGTTTTTAATTCAATTGTATCTCGACCTTATGTTTTACGTCACTTTAAGAGCAAAACTGTATTAAACCAACTTCATTCAATGGTCGTCATTCTTTGGACATCTGTCATGAAAATTGAGCCCACGGAATTGCCAAGAAAATATTTTAGCAATTAGTAACCTGCGAATGTCAAATCAGAGCTAAATCGGCAGAGGAAGGACTCTGGTGAAAGCATTCAAGGGATAGCCATGCCAAATTTATTTCCTATGAACCAATGAACCCAGCTTTATCGCCACTGCAGTTAGGTTACAGCTTTTTTCTCATTATGCTCCTGAGCTTTCAAGAATTGACAGTTAACAACGCGAAGCAACTACTTAACAATGAGAAGTATCGCTCAATATTAACACCAATGCTCAATCGAAGCAGTGGTTTGGTGGAATTACACCGTCAACTGAAGCTTAAGCTCGTAAGTTTGCCATCCAAATTATTAATTTCCATTAAAAACACTGATTTATAATTGTGAAAAAGGTACTATCACTGAAGCTTTCGGCGATTTTCGGTGTGTGGCACTCTTTACATATCTATCATGAAAACTGAGCCGGCCGAACCACCAAAAAATGTATTTAAGTAACCTACGACTGTCAAATCAAAGAGATATACAATATTATTTCCGATATTCTCTTTCACAGATCTAATTCAAATTCACAGACATTGACGAATCCATTTGGTGATACGATTTTATTTTTAACAACTCCTATCAATCTTCACTTGAAATTCAGCATACAAACCCAATAAAATAAAGAATTTTTTCTAAATCAAAGAACGCCAAATTTTACTGCCAACATTCCATCAAGGCAGTCCAAAGACAACGAAGTTTAAACTTTCTTTTAATAATTGAAAATTTGATTCCTCAACTTCACTTTGTTTCCTTAACTACACATTAAGGAAAAAAAATTGCCCACAAATTTGTGCAACTTAAGAACTGATTAGCAATATTACTTTATTAATTATTATCCCAATTCGCCAAATCCAAATCTTTTCACGTACTATGGAATTAATCGTTCTGAGGACTGCAGCAGTCGTTTGATTTTCATCTTGTCCTTTAGCTGCCTTTCTTACTTAAAGTCAATGTAAAGCTAATATTCCAATGGCAGATAATCTTGAACGGGAGTAGACTTATGATTTTCTGAAGACTTTCGTACACTATTTCCTATTCTCTCAATTTTTTCGCAATTAAACACAACCAAGGAACTGATTTTACATTCATCGTCAAAAGACTTATGACTTCATTCATACGCAAAAGCCCTAATTTACATTTTTAGTACACTTACCATGAATAAAGGACCATGCTTTATTCCTTACAGCGTACTTACTTAACGACTTGCGGTTGTATATGGCCTCATTTTCAGGCTTACTACGAAGCAATTTCAGGGAATATATTTTTCTCTAGGTGCACCTTTTCGCCCAATCAATTTATTACGCCGGAGACACCTCGCTCCTTATGGCTGAGGGAACAGAAGAGTTAGTGAGAAACGACAAATCTCGCGGTTTTCTAACAAGAAGACAATAAATGGGCGAAACCACCATAATAGAGGCAAATTATGGATGCACTTACACACACGCCAACAAAGAACGCTTAATCCACAAGCATGTCACTGGCAACTTGAAATCAATTGTCACAGAGGTTCAGGGCGTGAGTAAACATTTGCAACCACTGAATACAACTGTCGGTTGTATGAGAGAATTGCACAACTTCAAAAGCTCGCATAAACGCTCCAGTTAATTAGTCCTTGAGCATGACCGCTTCTGCATTGTTTATTCGTTTTCTTAGTCTTCGGAAGTGCACTATCACCTATAATGCACTTCCATATGCGCTAGATTTCGAATATTTAGGCGTAGTTAGCTATTCTAAGACAACGGCACCTACAGGTCACCCGTCTATTGTGCATGACCAATTTTTCCCGCGAGGAGAAAAAAGTACGCGAAGACGGATTGAGAAAGCAAACTTCGACATTGAGCTGCTTGAATAGAGGGCTATGCTTAATATCGTTTCAGTCGATCAAAGGTCAAGCTTCACTTCTTACTAGAGTGACCTTGATCGATAAGAATGACTAATAAATAGTAAGGAATTCATTATTCTTATTACTTCTACATCAAAACACTTAAAATTACATTTATATCGAGGGTATGTAATCAATATGCAACTGTAAAGCACTATTTCAATCAATATTACCCAAAAAAGATACTTTATGAGCAGTGAATTTGTAGCCTGATTTCATAATCCCAAATGACAGTAAGACCCTTCTCCGTTTTATGCAACTTAAGTTCCATGACATGAAGTTCTTTCCTTTAGTTCAGATTTCTTACTTAAATTTTGCAATGCTACCGAGAAGAAAGAAAACCAGATAATTTTTATTTGTTTTCTTAGGCCTAGTTTTTGATCTTCCAAATCAACTCAACGAAGAGAAAATTTCATCTGTAAATGCTCGCACAATTATTTTACGTGGCAATTTAATGAGAAATAACAAGCATAACTGACACGGAAAAAGCTCTACATATATCAAATATTTGAGCTATAACGTGAAAACAATGTTCATTGAGTTAAAATGATAAAATAAAATGCAAAATGTCTAGCTATTCCTTTAATAACAGTAATTTTAAATTATCAATTTCAAGTGTAAAATCTAATGAATTTCATATTTATTTATGTCAAACACCTTGGAATATTACCACAAAGAATAATGAACTCACCCGGGAGAAAAATTCACATATTTTTTCATTTTTCTCGCCCATACAAGTATTGTGACTTTAGCCCACAGTCCACGAAAAAAAATGAAAAGTGAATTGCGATGATTAATAGACCTTGAGTGGAGGAAAAAACGACGTTACATCGTGTTTGGTTATCCTGGTAAAGACTTATCTACACTACTAACTGTATTGCGGCATTGAAATAGAAAAATTGAAAGTCAAATAAGAACTATTCAGAACTATATAGATTGAAACAGATCTAAAAGGGTTGATCGGAAGATTCTAGGGATTGCGATGAAGAATGGAGTATCCCGAGATTTTGTTTTAAAAGCTTTAAATATATTAGATTATTTGCTACCTGAAAAATCAATAGGTGATTAAAATTGGCATAGTTAAATTTTTGTAAAGTAAAAAACGGTTATAATACAGGAAAGAGCTAAAAAAACGTTCACTGAAAAATGAAATCCCGTACCTGTCAAAAACATAAACACATTTTGTTTCCATGTGAAGCATTGACAGAGTGAATAATAATTCATTGCAGCAATAAATTAAGAATATTTTAGAATTTAGAAAACCTTGCATTAACATGTGGTAAAAAATCGCACAAGTTACACGACAAAGAAGTAGGGCTTTCCAATTCATAAATAAATTATTGCAACCCGCGTCGCAAAGCCTCGCTTCCCTCCTACTTATGTAATATACCTACTCTTTTGTCTTTACTATCATACAAATAGTACATGCAACAAAATTATACAACTATTTAAGAAAAATCCATCAGAATATTTAAATTAATCGTTTCAACTGGTAGAGAAATCAAAATTTAGGCGTTTAATAATATTAACTAGGGTGGGGTTGAGAAATATGTACCTCTAAGCACGAAACAACAGGTGTCACTGACTGCAAAATAAAAGTTTTCAAATAGTATCTAAGAGATAAGTTAGAAGAAGAGGTGATTTCGGAATCAAGAATCATCATAGGAAAATAATTACATGGCACAAGTTAGATGCAATGGACATAATGCTCCCAAGCCAAGAAAGCATTGAGCGGCATTTCTTTCCTACGGCCCTCAGGCTAAAAGATTGTTAGCAATTGTCAGAAAAAATTCTGCCCATCAATGCATGATAATGAAGGCTTGCGATACTCTGAAAATCTAATAATAACAAGACTAAAGGTAGATTGTTATCTATTGATGCTCCTTTCTTAACCTTCACGCACCACATAGTAATTTTCTTTTAATTCACCATTTAATTTTGGTCAAAAAGAAAGGCATAATCATACCATACGTGATTACCGTTGTTCCTAAATATTTCCGATGAACAGCGATAATTTTCATGCTGGGGCTACCTAAACCATCCACCAACATTCTAACATCAGTACACCCACATTCGACGAATATCTCAAAGCAATCATCTCCGAAAAATTCTGCCCAGGTCCCCTAAGCATTCCGGAACTTCCACCCTCTCGTGAAGTGACTTCATCGAAAAACTTAACCCGCCCACTCAACAAAAAAAGTCAAGCGTATTTTTCGGGATTTACCCCAGGGGAAGGAAGCAAGGACCGAATCCCTTGATTCACCGATCTCTCGCCCAAAATTCTTGGACCCCAAAAGGGCACATTGGACCCTGGTTCGAATACCCCAGGGCCAGTGCACAGACTGCAGAAGAAGGAAAAAGGGCGGCCCGGGAAGGACTGATGGTTCCGTAAAGGCATGGGGATAATGAGGGAATAAATAGAGGGGAAATTGAGAGGGTTTTAAGCTTCTCCAAGCGGTGGGCGGGGGTGGAAATCACCCCGTCGGTCCAGACGGAAGCCGGATGAGGCTGAGCGGTTGGCTGATTCGTGCGGGGAGATATGGGAGGGCGAGGGCGGGATAGTCGTGCCCGAGGCAGGGGCGCAGGTTGGACGAATGAACCACCGGTTGCGTGTCTCGAAGGCGGGAGAGATGGGGTCAGAACAGCCGACAAGTGCGGGCGTTGGGTTTGGGGGTAGGCGAGGAAATGAAACCCCCACCTAGTGCGGCTGGGAGGATGGGGAGTACTTCAAAACACTACACCTCAACGGCCCTAACCCGCTCCGGAGATACACGGTATTTAAGTAAAAATACATAAATAAAGTCTGTTAATCATATTTGATGATGAGCAAAATATGATCATTTCTGGTCATCACACTGAACATTTCGAACTAAGTACCGATGACGCACTGATATATCCATTTGTCAAGTCCACCACAGGATAACTACAAGCTCTTGCTTGATGACAACAGATGATGATGACCAAAGTGCTTTCCAACGAGCATTCGCTTGACTTTTAACGAGAAGACAAATTTACTAAACTTTCAAACCAGTTAACTACTAGCGGAACATTGAGGAAGAGTGTTGATGATACATTGTGAATACTGGTGAGAATAAGTTACTCCACGACTATCAACAAAGGCTTGAAAATGAGGAGGTATTTCCTTAAAACACATATACGGAGCACGATCTTATACGGCAGAAGCTTGAATGTTAAGAGTAACAGAACGGAGAAAATTGGCATCACAGGAATGTGGCGTTACCTCATAATTAGGATGATAAAATCGAAGGAGAGAATCAAACCTCTGATGAAAAGAAAATGGAAATTTATTGGACTCAATCAGAGACACAACTGTTTCAAGTCAAAATCAATCGAATGGGAAATGCTTGAGGAAAAACTACCGGGGAAGACGAATAATACGAATTATACTTGACGTATATGCAGGAGACAACGATGGTTTGAAATCGCTAACCAGTACATGTGTTCAATTTCAGCTTTGGCACAATCAAGAGAGCTTTTTTCTCGGAGTTAGAACTGTAAAACTGGTCAAGTTACAATAATTTCCTCAATACTGTCCCATCCTTGCAAGCCAACATCGCTTGAATTGCACTCATATATTGCATCATACTATTGTCCTAAAGACTCCTAATATCCCACCTCTTAAGTCTCCTCCACCGTATTCATCCATTACTTTCCCGGACTAACCATCTCTCTCAACGGTATGCTTTGGCTCGTGGTCTCAAAAAAGAAAACAAACTCAAATTTTTGTGGGTCAGAAATGGCCGTATAATTGTTCAAAAAAAGGCAGTGACCGTATTTGTGTCTGCAATGAAGATGATCTCTAAGACCTTAAATAGGAATTGTCTCCCGGTTTACCTAAATCATTATTTAAAACTTGTGATGCTATAAATTTACGCCTTGAAAATTGTCAATCTCTTTTCTGTCACTCGGATGAATTTCGTGTACATTTGGCGTCAAAATCATTTCATGTAAACTGCATGACTGAAACCTGGCTTAATGATAATGTCTCCTATACAATGGTAGAACTCGCAAACTACATAGTCATTAGACATGAGAGGACTAGAAGACGAGGCGGCGGTGTTAGCCTCTTTATCCACTCAACCTTATCGGCTACTGTTCTAGCTACCTCCCCTACCTGTCAACTACCAAGACCAGAATATATTATAGTCAAGTGTCCGGGTTAAACTCACTGAAGTTACTTTTAAGTGTTGTCTACTGTCCACCAAAAACTGGTTTTCTTTTAACCTTTGAAGTAGAAATGTCAAGATTTCTCCCAACTTTTTTGTCGCAAAAAGCATCATCCTCTTAGGAGACTTCAAATCCGACATGCTTTGTGATGGGCATGACAGTCGCCATTTAGTTAACTTTGCTTACTCAAATAACTTGCATATGGTACCGTTTGCTGCGACCCATCATACGGCGACTAGTCACACCCTTCTCGATCTATACGTTGTTGACGATCTCGATAAAATCACTTCACAATCCCAATCACTGAACCCTTTCCATTCTTCCCGTGGCCTTATCCATAGCGGTCAGAAATTTAAATCTACTTGTCCTTCACTACCCTCCTTTTCTGATCGCGACTTCCGTAATATTTATCACAAAAATTTTCTGGATGACTTAAGTTCACTAAACTGGAGTTGTTTTATAATTTCTGGATCTCTCGACGACATGGTCAATACATTCAATACCCATCTTCTTAGATGTTTTAATATCCATGCACCATGGCGTATCTGCCAACTTAAACGTCCTGCTGCTCCCCGGATATCCAATGAGATCCATCAGTTAATGTTAGAAAGAAACAGAATTACCAAAGCCTTCATTCGGACTCGTAACGAATCCGTCTATAAAAAACTTACTAACATTATGAGTGAAGTCAAATCATCAGTAATTCAGGCCTAACGACGACACTTTACCTCCTCTTTCTCTGGTCTCACAGAACCTGCCCAAGTATGGTGTGAACTAAGGCACCAGGGTTTAATTTCCCGAAAAGATAATTCCCTACCGATAAATTTATCCCTTGATGAACTCAATGATTACTTTTGTTCCATTCCCTCTTTAAATCCTTTGAAACCCCCCTCACCTCCTTCATTTAGAAACCAACTTGTACCATATGATGACACAAAATTCTATTTCCAATATATTACCCCCAACGACCTAAAGAAACATTATCTTATTGTAAATCAAACTCAATGGGAGCTGATGAAATACCTCTTCGTATTATAAAAAAGTCCCTACTAGTAGTAGTAGTTATCTGCCCATTTATTCTTAACATCTATAATAACTCGCTATCCCTGTCTGTACAGTCAACACTGGAAAAAGTCGTTAGTTCGATTGATTAAGAAGGTAAAAATCCTTCTTCCCCTTCCAACTATCGCCCAATTTCCATTCTATATGCAATATCCAAAGTCCTTGAGCGTATATTCCACAATCAAACAACAGAATATCTTCATAAAAATGGTAAATTTGACAGTTTCCAATCCGGTTTCCACAAGGGCTTTAGTACACAGACTGTTCTTTTGAAAGTCACAAATGATATTCGCAAAGCTATTGATAAGCAAGAACTGATTATCCTTGTACTATTTGACCTAAGTAAAGCTTTCAACAGAGTTAACCACTCACAGCTGCTGCAAAATATGAAAAAGCTAATTTTTTCTTCCTCAGTGTTAAATTGGTTTGCCTCGCATCTTGATGGACGCTACCAGGCGGTTAAAAACTTTTTTGGCAATATCTCCCAGTGGAAACCCGTTGAATGCGGCGTTCCACAAGGGGCGTCTGTTCTTGAACCCCTGTTAAATATTATCTACATCCTTGATCTTCCTGGATATAAAAATATTGTAAACATATGCTGTACGCTGATGACCTACAAATATACAATTGTTCTTCTAAAAACCTAGTAGAAGCGATCACTAAAGTAAATGCAGACATAACTGCTGTTTCAAATTGGGTTGTAAAGAACTCTCTTGATCTGAACCAATCTAAGACTAAAGCAATATTACATTTTTAAACTCAATCAATCTAGACTCTATCCCCAAAGTAAAACATGGAAATATTTTTATTCCTTATTCAAATTCAGTGGCTAATCTTGGTATTAAGATGAGCAAACACCTTTCTTGGAACGAGCATACTTCAAATATTGCCAATAAAATTAGCAAAACTCTGTACCAATTAAAACTAAATAGAAATTTACTTCCTTTCATCATAAGGAAGCAAGTTATCTCTATTTTAGTGTTTCCTAATCTTGAATACTGCTCCTTAGTCTTTAATGACCCTACTGTTGAGCAGAATGTAAAATTGCAGAGATCATTAAATTCATGTGTAAGATTTATATTCAATCTCCGGCGGGATGAGCATATCTCCCCGTATCTCCAGCAATTTGGATGACTTTCTACAAATTCTCGTCGAACGTACCTACTGGCCACATTCCTCTACTCCCTCCTCCATAAAAAGCAACCATATACCTCCTAAACCTCTTCCCAGTCTCACCATCTACTCTAACAGTATTCTCAAGATCCTTATCCCAATATCTGTACTACCCAGGACACCGAACCGTAACCTTCCAAAACTCATTTCAAGTTACTGGTGCAAAACTGTGGAACTCCCTACCTGATAGTCTAAAGAAACTGCAGTCCCTGTATCCATTTAAAAACCGTATCTATAATATGTTATTAGGCCAATGTGTTTCCTTTATTCCTCTCCTGTATATGTATCACCCAAATTTTATACATGTTTTTACGTATTGTTGTGATTTATTGTACCTATTAATGTATAAATATTGTACTTTTGCTTGAAAAATGCATATTCTATTACTGTTATGTATTGGAACCTTGACTTCAAACTATTTTGTTGAGTTCGTTGTACATAAGGGACAATGTTCCAGCGCAAATAAATTATCTATCTATCTTAAGTCCTTCACTCCAATATCATAAGGAGGTTTCGCTATTTGATTCTCACCCATTCTATCAACACGGCTAAACAGATTATGTACACTTCATAAAGTATCGCGAAACACTACGCTATAGGTCGATTGTCGTAGCTCGAAATAAGTTGGCTATCCTGAACTATCTCTGGTGGCTATGTCCCTCTTGACTTTCAATAAATATCATACTGTACCTGGAAATGCTCATAGTCAACAGAGATGGCTCAGGATAGCCAACGTACTTCCAGCTTCGAAAGCCGACCTATACAAACCGCCAGCATAAAGTGTCGCGATATTTATGAAGTGACTGTACAATCCTTCCATGCATGTACATGAGCAGAGCATCCGTTCAGCATTTTTCATCGCCAACCCATGCCAAGCATATCCCTCCTACTTTTACCGCAAACACTTCTCTGATAGTAGCTCTATTCGGGAAGTCCACCAGGTGAGAGACTCCATGAGTGCTGACATTTCGATGACTGAGTCGTCCATCGTCTTCAGGGCAGAAGTCCATCGTCTTCAGGACAGAGCCGTCCATTGTATTCAGTCATTCTGCCCTGAAGACGATGGACGACTCGGTCATCGAAACGCCGACACTCATGGAGTCTCTCTCCCGGTGGACTTCCCGAATAGAACTACTAAACATATCACGTCGGGAAAGCCTCAAATCTAACTTCTCTGATAGCTCAAACCTACAAGATTTGGCCCACATTTATGCTTTATACAAAAATTACGAATAGAAATGAACACTAACTATACTAACTCCACTGGTTCATTATTACCTAGGTTCCAACAATTTGTGCCATTATTAGTTTGGGAGTTGACACACAAGTCGTAATGATACATGTAAGAGGGATATGAACAGTTCATTTCACCCCTGATATATTGATTCCACATTTTTACATTTGAAATCGTTAATTTCCCTTAGTAAAATTGAGATGGGAATAAACATTTTTACCGCCCTTGAGCGGGGAGCATAAACGTTAAGCTATGCAGCGTAGATGATAAGTAGTAAAATACCGGAGAGTTAAATTTACTTTCGGATAATAACTGCGACTAAGACAAGCCCAACTCTCACGCATGAAAAGAGAACCGCAATCAAGATCTCCTGTCTTGGAAGTCATAACGCTCCTGAAAACCGTTATCCTTCGACATTATGGATGTGAGAGCGATACCGGGGCACATGAGGCGCGGAGGAATGTTTTTCTTCCCAATCGGCTTCCGTTTGATTTTCCGAGTCGATAACGTGGTTCACCTTTCACCTTGCCTCTCTCGCTGCGATTCACGAATTCAAGACTTCTGATATTGAAGTATAGGAAAGCTTCCCAGCCGCTGTAGTGCGCTGCTTGCTTCGCTACACAACTCTGCGCATTTGCTGTTCATTCGTTTCAGACACTGAGCACAAGGCAGCGCACTTTATAACAGGTCAAAGTCAGAGTTTATGTGCGCGATACAATAAATTAACTTCGACCATTGCATCCACTATTTCTAATTCTGAATTGATTTTCATCCATGGAGTCAAGCACGGATGTTGTAAAGTATACAAACTCTGCGATAAAAAGGGTGCATTTCCTCATAAGTATTCTGCCCGAATTTCATACATAAACAAAACTTTCGGGAGTCACTATTGTAAGCCTACAGAGTTCTACCTGCCGACAGACTATTGAACATTTTGCCTGCGCAAATCGTTGCATCTATTATGGCATATCAGCGCTTAAGAGCCATGATATGTAAGAACTGATCTGTAAGAACCCACATCAACACTAAGTATGTAAAGCTCCCAAAGATTAACCCTGCTTTCTCGCAAAGGATCTAAGAGAGAAAAGGTCCCCCCTTCCGAGAATCACCGGAGGGGATTTTACCCGTATTTTGGTAACCCAAAAAAAAACACCTACCTTCGCTCTCTCTCTTTCTCTCTCCAACCTTTCTTCGAATGACTCTCGCCCGGAGAACACATCCTCAAACTTAATTCCTAAACAGTATAAACGCAGGGATACGGCTCATAATTATTGTGGATATGGAATATTAATGCCAATGTCGCCGTCACAACGAGGAATCTCTGCCCCTCTATTATTCTACTGGCCACGTTAGCACTACAAAAATTATCCCTAAAAATAGGTCACTCAGAACCATAAGTGAATCTTTTTCTTTACCATCATGACGCCATCGGGGATAATAAATAATGAACGGTTAAGGTGCAAGGATGAAAGTAACCTTGATGAATGTCCTCGGAGAGTGTCTATTTGGGTGACATTAATTTTATATGAAAACAATAGGCAACGGCACGTTTGAATGCAGGACGCTATCTAATTGTGCATTGCTCAGATATCCTGTTGAAAACTCACCGGTAATTGTACATCCAGGTATAAACGTCCGATTTAGCGAAGTAGTATATTTTACAAGAGAAAAGTTTCAAATACATAGTTCCAGTGGAAGAAGATAATTAGGTGAATGATAATTGAAGGACTACGACATTGCAAATAATTCTAAACACCTACGACAAACTAGGTAATTTTGACTGCATGAATATGAGAAATAACTTCACTTTTTGAAGAGGCAGGTATTTAAGACTAAAAGGTGCGTTACGATAGTTCAAGCATATAAAGTGATCTTATGGAGGAAGAGTCTAAGAAGAGAAAGTAATTTGATCCTCAAATAAAGGGAAAGACAAAAACATAAATTTACAGAATGTTATCGTACAGGGTGGAATATACACTAGAATGAGACTATTTCTAGAATAAATGGTAGCGCTAAGATATTTTTAGTTTGGTTATTTGATATGAGCCACCAATTAAAGTAGTTTTACATATGAAAGAGGTGCATCAACTAGCCTGTTACAAGCAGGAGTCTCAAGCCCCTCAAACAATTAAAACCTTCAGCTCGTCAACCATCCGATCTTTCTTCATCTTATCCATAAAGTCTATTATTTTTCTTCTTCTTCCAGTCATTCCCAAAAACCTCTCATCGATTACAGCCTACAGCATATCTTCGCCATTCGTCACCCATTCTAACTAACTACTCTGCCTCTTCATCTCCTCCAGGAAATTCCTCTCCTCAACCACGACGCCAAAGTACTTCCACAATGGACTTCCGGGTAGTTCTGTGCCACTCGTGTAATGGTGCTAGAGTAAATCAATTGCATTATTTTTGTGTCAACTGCTCATATTTAAGAATAAAAGTCTTCTACTTGTTACAAACAGTAACCTCTAGCCAGCAAGCAAGGCAGGAATAATGACCGTCGCGTTACTATTAAATATTCATCAAAGCATACAAACATCACTTCGGCTAAGTAATAACTTGTCACGTCGACACTTACCAGTTCTTGAGATTTGCACCCCGTACCCTATCTTTGATCTTCCACGGTGATTCTCTCCTATTGATTTCTCCTTCCAGCACTGTTTCCAAGAAGCTATCGAGGGAAAGAGTTAAGGAAAGATGGATGAAATTAATTTCGATATTCGAGCTATAAAAAGATTATACATGCAGATGCGTGAAATGAGAAGTGAATTTTCCAGCATGGAGAGAGTAAAAGATTCCAAAGGGCATAGGTAAAGATATTACGCTGTAAAAAGAGAGGTGGAAATGGACAAACTAAGTACATGGACGAAAACTTGTTGCGGTAGGGAGCGAGGGAGGGAGAGGAGAAGGGAGGAATAGGGTTCCCTTATCCCCCAATACGTTCAACCCCTCCCCCTTCCCTCAAAAACCTCCTTCCCTATCTCCTAAGGTCTTTAATCTCACCCCCATCATCTTCCGACTTCCCTACCTATCGCCTCCTTCAGCCTTCTGTCCCAACCATTTCTCCCACTCCCCAACCCACCCTCAACTGGAGAAAAAACAAAACGACACAAGATCGCCGAGGGAAAAAAGACAACGTGAGATCGCTGCAGCAGATAAAATATGGGAGAAAATAAAAAATGGGAGACCCCATTCGACGTGCCGGAGAGGGGCAAAATGGAGCCCAAGATGGAGGTAGAGGACGCGGGTTGGGTAGCGGGCGGCTTGGATGGGGTTGGAGAGGAAGTGGGAGGTTAAAAACCTCGTGGGGGGAGGGTCTGCATTATAGGTGGGTGAAAGAGGGAACTGAAGACGGCAGCCAAGGACAGGTCTCGGAGAGATACATATTTAGTCTCCGAGGTGCCGGGCACAGACGGTGGTAGAGTGGCACCAAAGATTCTAAGGCTCACGGAGCCAGATACTTCTAAACATTGAATCCAATCGATACAATCCGTACCATTTGAATCTTTAATCGACAGAATCGATCCAGATCGATATAATCGCTCCAATAATTTGTAATGACGGCTGATTGACGACTGAGGTCACTTATATCAATTAGTAAGGAGGGCAGACTTTTGAAGCCGGGATAGTTTTGTAAATGTAGCAAAAAAAAAAGCTAGGCTCAAAGCCCCGAAAATTAGTAAATTAATAAATGAAAATCGGAGTCATGGGCATATTATTTCATCAACAGTTGATCACGGTCATGAAAAGAAATTAACGAGTAGTTTTCACAACAGTCAAGTTGCATACTCAGTTGTAAGTTGCTTTAGATTACATGGAATGCGACTCACAACTGGATTCAAACGCACCCTTAATAAGAAGAGGAAAGTAAGTACAAAGAAGGATCATCTGGAAAAATCGAAGAATGCTTACATAAAAAAATCTACGTGGAAATACAATCAGCAATTAAATCTTCTCAAGCTTCCTCTTCTTGCTTCTTGCCTTTGGGCTGACAAAACCTCGGATATTTCTGGCAAAGAACAAATATCTAGTGGAATTTTGACCAAAAATGTGAAAAAAAAATCGAAGAATTATTTTTAATTAGTAGAGTTTGAAGGACTGAACGCCAAAAAATTACCAAAATTGATAATTTTATGACAAACTTAAAACTCGACCTTGATAAAACTGTGTGGGCAAACTTCGTCATATGTTCCACCATATCTGGGAAAGAAGGGGGGGGGGTGGAGGCGACCATGACGTAAAGGTATAAAAAAAGCTATGTACAAACTTTCCTTTGCTCCTCGCACAAGCTAAACCTTGTAACGACTTAGGCGTTACCCCAGAAATTCGAAACTGCGCTGGGACTATGAAGGAGATGACCATATTCTTTCGCGAGTCTGTTTTACCGAGGAAGCTCATAGCCAACATTCCTAATTTACGTGAGATTCGATGGTCAGAGAAGCACCAGACCATCCGTGTTATTAAGAATCACTCCGTCGATATTGTTGAACCATTGAAGACATTAGCTTAAGAGGGAAATGCAGCAATTAGAGGAAATGTAATCAAGCTCATGCAGCGGCGAGCAGATCTTCGCAGTACCGAAACCCTTAGTAATTAAACTTCAACTGAATACACTTGACATACTCAAAGCCAGCCAGCACATTCAAACTAATCTCGGCATGCTAAGAGATCATCGGGCTGATGCAGACAACGCTTTAGCGGACGTTTTGAAAGAATCAGGCGACAATGCAAAGCAATTGAATGTTGATATAACCGCACTCGTGTTGCTGGTCAGCAAAAAGCAAAGAAGCAACCCTCCAGCCGAATATCCATCCATTTTTTAAGCTCTTTGGTAATTCCTTATTTCGATTCTATCATCACATCTTTAAGTCAGACTTTCTGCAGACAAATCGTCTGCTTTTTTATGAACATACTTCTATCCGAGTAACATGCGAGGTGATTCGTGAAATGCAAGAACTTGAATCTTGTAAAACTTTTTACCATTTGGAAGGCATCGATGGAGAAAGGGAAACGGCACTCAAAATGTGGAATGAGGTGCAGCAAACGCCAGACATTATTGATGTTTTGGGGAAAGAAAGAAAGATATTTTTTAAATTAATGGCTGAAGGCGTAACTTTGTGGAAGGTTTTCGCAGACATGACGAAACAAATTCTTAGTTAAGGCCACACTTAACATTTTATTACCGACCTAGATTTCGATTTCCCAGCAATCATTTTCAAGGTACATATACATAGTATTCGAGTCAATATATAGATACCTGGGGAGGGGGGGAAGAGAGGATAAGTGGTTAATTGACGCCAGAGATGTGCGTCACGGTCAGTGGGAGGTGGTGGGGGGAAAGGTATAGATAACAGGGTAGAGTGGGAGGGAAGAAAAACTATGTTTTTCCTGACCATTAGATGCGATATTGCTTTAACAGCCATGCTCAATGAGCACATTAGTGAAGAAATTGCCAAATTGAAATAAATTTTAGTTTCACCTGCCATGTTTGACATTTTCAGAGCACATTAGTGTTTATTCACTTTCCTTCTCCGAATTAAAACATGGCTAATTGTTTTATTTGGCTTATTGGTGAAAATAGGTTTAATGGGTTGGCCATGCTAATAATTCACCGTTGTAGTGTATACGTAAACAAGGTGCAATTAGTAGTTGCAGTTAGAAAATTTGCGGCTGATCATCGTAAACTATAGGCCTAAAATTATTTTCAATAAAAGTTTCATTTTGTTTCTTTGTTATTGCTTTGCATTCCTGCATGGCACCACGAATCCTCTCCCCATTAAAAAGTTGAATTCAGAAATTTGCCCCCCTTTCGTTTTAAGTTGGATACATCCATTACTATTACTATTTCCATTCCAATTACTGTTCCCTATTACTTCCTCAAACTCGTCATATTCCTTAACTGAAATAACTTTTTTACCTGTCAATACCACAAGCTAAGAATTACCACGAGCAATATTCCGGGTAAAATGACGAAATATTTTTCTTTTTCACAATGGAAAGGAAACGCCTGCCTACCAGTAAATCTAGCATAAGCAAGAAGCAACAATGTAGGTTATTTATTGTCAACAAAATTTGTTGCTATTTGTTCGATGAGAACACTCAAAACAATAGAAAACACTAGTGAAAAGTAAAATGCTTTGCAAGCAGTCAAGGCACCAGCGCAACGTAATTCCTAATTGCACAAAAATAAGATCATAGAGTTGCCGAGCCCAAATGTTTAGTATAAATACTGAACCAGGGAGTAATTATATGAAATTCGGATTGCAGATAGCCAATAACATTGTACGGTAATGATATTTTGAATATAAGGACTAACGAAATAAAACAAAATATTGCTTAAGACCCTAAAAACGTGTTAATTTCCTGGGCGACCCGATAATTTATGATCATAACATTTCTCCTTGGAGATTTTCCACAACATTCCGACTAATATTCAGGTCCTTGATGGCGACTTATAGACGTTCATTACATCATCTTGAACAATATGAGACTAAAAATGGTATGTTTTGCAAAGGAGAACTTGATACCTATGGGATTGAGTTCTTGGCCATGGTTGGTAAGCTGTTCTTCAAGTGCTATCGAAATGTTGGACAGCATCCAACAATGACTCCAGAGTCAACATATCCCGCTTATTTACAGACATCATCATAAATACAAAAATATACATAAATATATTGAACGAACCAAAATTTTCTCCAACATGCTTGATTGACATGATAATTAACTGAAATACGTAGGATATCAAGAAAACATAGGCAAGAGTGTCTGCGGTGTAAATTATGATGTAGCGATCAAACATGCCCGCATACTGTATCCACGCAATGCAACATTTAGTTTATAGAAAAATATTGTAATGTCATAAAACGCGAAGTTAGTGCCTCCTCCTCTTATATTGAATTGAATATTTGTGAAGAGATGACTTCTGGCCGCTTCCTCCCCATGTCAAACCGCTTTGTGCCCGTATCTGTGGCGTCTAACCCGTCTGGGAGAACCTGACCGCAGGGATTGGTACTCTATTGACTGAATATGTCGGTAAATTTAATAGTTACCATCCCATCTTGGGGACCGGAACGAATTTTAGAACGGCCGAGAGGAGAAATAAGTCTTTTATGGGCTAAACGTCTTGTCGCTGGGAATGAAGAATTCACTGCCGTCAGTGCACTAAGTCAATTTCAGGGACTTATAAGCCACTGAACTCAGTTACTCCTATACAAAACCCATTGCATGAAGCTAAAGAAACAGATTATTACTCCAAACCGAAGCCATAAATAGGCCTTGAACAAACGGTATTTGAATTCATCGCATTCGTTTCATATAAAATGGTTTGGTGGCAATGATGTTGCTTCTGCCACCATGTATATTTCCATCAATGGAAGCGGGACCAAATAAAATTTATCGATTCATGAATAGCCAAAAGTATTGAGAATTTCAACGTTTTAACGTTATCTGCATCCAGTGGTATTTCCATCTCCATCAGAAAAGATGTGTAATGCCATTCTGGGTCAGGTTGGAGGTTGACGGTAGGTAGAGGCAAAAAAAGAAACGATTCAGGAGAGCAGATGGATTCTTTAATTGATTATCATGATATTTGTGGTTCTTACAACCTGCGTCGCTCGCCGCACGATGCCTTCAATTTATCATAGTAAACTACTTTTAAAAAACACCCACACACAACTGTCCAACAGAAAGCAAAGGTAGTATCAGCTGAACTAATCAGGTTGCCCAAAACCGCAACGCTGGGTGAGAAACAAAGTGAGCAAATTATCGTGCTTTAACATATTTCTACATGACAAATTTTACAGCGTCAGCTCCTCAGACATGAGAGGTTTTTAAGTAAATTATCACTCAAAAAACCCAGTAAGGAATTTAACAAATGTATGATGAGTTTCCTAATAGTGTGTCCAGACCATTTTTCCCAGGCAATAATCGAAATACAAGATCGATTATAATAAAGTCTAGTCATAGTTATAATTAAAAAAAAAGATTACTCGTTAAACACCTAGGAACTAAGAGGGAGAAGCAAATATTACAGTAATACATTTTGTTGTTCCAGAGATATCGATATCACTCAGTTATTCAGTGCCTTGTGTATATATAAGACTATAATAACTAGAAGAAAATTTAAATAGTATACCATACTGAGAATACCAGGTGCCGCAAATTTAACTTAAAATTATCCAAGATGTGTGTTTTCAATAAAACAATTATTTGCATTCACCTAAATGACAGCTTTTGGCAATTTCGAAGATCTCTAAAATAGGAGAGTAAACAAGATGGTGTACTTAGAATGTTAGGATAACGATAGTCAAAAACCTAGAATCAACCGATAGAATACAGAAATGAAATAAAAAGAAACAGGAGGAATTTATTATTTTCAAAGATATTCAATGTTTTCTAGAGTAATGTACTCAATAATGATATTCAATGTTAAAATAAAATAATGATACCCAATGTTGATTAGAGCAATATTCTCCTTAAAAAGATGGAATTTTAGAAAAAAGTTGGTTAAAACAGACAGAGAAATCAAGTTATTTCTAGCTGTGAATATTTTTGAGCAGATAGTAGACAGTACAACCACATCCATTACCCGATAGAAATTGAGCGGACACTTGTGATACGTATTGAAGCAAGCAATGGTCAGCAATTTTTTTAAAGGTAATGTAAGTACATTAGAAAAAAAATAAATTCGTACGCCGCTTAAAAAACATACACTCCTAAACGGCTATCGCAGAAATTAAAGAGTTCACAAGGTCAGTGCTGACATATAGTCTGTCTATCTGTCGAATATTTAGCTTTCAAAAAGAATTTTTGGGTCAGGGGACAAAGCTCAAAAATTGTGACTATAGAAGCAATCAAGATAACGTGAAGGCTTTGCACGTGGTACACGGTCACTGATTGCTCGACTAAAGAGGTAAAGGAGCGTTCACAGTACGGCCATATGCATTAACCTATAGACATTGAGCGGATTCTAGCACGTAGTAAACTATCATGCAGAGCGCGCTATGAATTTCATGCAAGCTGTTAACTAGAGCGTTACACTCTCTCGAGTTACATCTTAAAAGGATGTTTCCAGAATTTACTTCTTGGCACAGCTTACTATCAAAAAACTACTAAACAGTAGCGTGAGTCTACCACCATATAGCAGTATCGCCTAGATTGGTGACAAATATGTACCAGTGTTCGTACAATGTCGTAATACTTTTATAATGAATTTAACCCATTAAACTCTGCAAATTCTTCTGTGAATCTCACGGATCTGATAAATAAATTCGCCAGTTTAAAAAGTCATTCTCAATGCTCAGCAGTTTTCTCATGTATTTTAAGGCAGATAAATTTTTAAAACATGTCTTCTAAACTCATTTATTTACACTTTGACGACCGACAACGATCAGGATCGAGGCATGCTAGGCTTACACCATGTGCTGTACTCCAGATGCATTGCAAGCAAGAATATTTTTCTAAATAAATGATTACTTACGTGAGTAAATTAGATTAAGATGTCGGTCCTGTGAAGATTGCACTTGGTACACAGCCACTGATTGCTCGACTAAAGAGGTAAAGGAGCGTTCACATTACAGCCAAATGCGTAACTTTTCGTGTGCCACCAGCAGTCTGCAAGAGTTACCACCTACAGGTAATGGCTCCCTCAACTAGGGAAGAGGCGAGGGAGGTGTAGAGATATGAAGGGAGCGGGAGGAATCAGCTGACCGTGACAGCGGCCCGCGTGCACCCGTCGCGGCGTTGGGGGGGCGAGAGTAACCGCTGCAAAAATATATTATGAATGAAAAACGGACGCTCATGCGACTAAATGGTAAAATTTTGGCCCTAATAGAAAGTAACTAGACGCGTTACCCCTAGAAATGATGTTTTTCTCTTCCGATCAGAAAAACTGATCGTCAATGAATTTATGCCTCTTGAGCGACCTCACAATATTACTAAATGGGTAAACTAATGCGATTTTTTAGGACATCCTTTCTTCACCCCACAGCATCATTTTAGAGGTTGGAATTGAAAGTCCGAGAAAAAAAATAAGCCACACTCCACAGGACTTCCATGAGCGACACCTTCATGTATTCGAAGCAAAGCTTCAGAAAAATCTTAATCCCTCCACGAAGCTGAAAAAGATGCCCGGCTTGAGCAGCATTTGCTGGAAAAGAAAAAAAGGCCTATTGTTGAACTGCAATTCCCATTGGGCGAGAAGGTGGTGGTCTCGAACGGACAGAAGCTGCTTTATCGCGCGTGTACATTTTCGATCCTTTTATCCGCAAAAACTCCAAACACAATCTTTTTGACCGTGCATTCCTCACTCACCCCGCCGAACAATGCGTTATGCCGCGTCGTGTTTTTCTGTTTGTGACTCAAAAAAGGATTCGTCCGGTCCCCGCACCACGGCATCCTTCAACCTCCTCCCGTGAATCCCCCTTCTTACCTCCACTGCGACCACAATAAACCTCCCGTTCCTTCCCTGCTCCCTCCCCAGCCAACAATGTATCCCCAATGGTGACACGTCAATGCTCAGGAGTAGCTGCGAGCAACAGACACCTAAACAATGAACCATTCTTCCTCCCCAAAGCTGTTCCCTCCCCTCTTCTCTCCCCCTCTTGCTCACTACCTCCCCCCCCCCATGTTCCTCACCCAAACCCCAGCTCGCACCACAAAATCCATCACCTCACTCCAAATCCTACCTCGTCGCTCCTTCCAATCCATCTATCCCGCCAACATTGCCTCTATCCCTGCTTAAGGAGGTTCCACCGTGAAATGACTTGAATATCATTCAATTCACACTTGGCTACTTATAAGTAATGTTTTATAATTGATTTGTACAACAAAATCCTACATTTTCCCGCTTTTTTTAGGAAGAGGAGATGACGAGGAGTTCAATGCGAGTGGAGGAGTCTCTCCTTTTACCTAATATCATCGCCATTATGTCTCTCAACTATGTAAACACCAATTTTAATTTCAATTATCTTGACTACAAAAACCATTTCTTTAAGAGTACTACCAGAGTAACACAACGGATCAAATTTCTACAATTGGTGTCCAATAACTTCAAAGCAATTAGAGCGTACATTAAACAATATGCATTAAGAAAGTTTTTGCCCTCCCACCTGCATAGTCAGCCTTACTTTCATTGTCCGATAAACCAATTTACTAGTTTTCTTGTGAATGATCATGCATGATACAACTTCTGATAACTAATTCTAATCACAACCTTTGACGTGAGTGAAGTTAACATTATTGTTCCATAATCCTCCCATTATAACGCTTTTTCTTCTTCCGCATAAAGATTAAATCATTTCATGAAGACTTCTGGCCATACCTACTCCTCGTAGATCCTAAGAGTTATTGCAAAAAATATGCCCCTTCCATTATTTCTCAAATTCTTACCTTGATGTTAATTGATTTTGACCAATTTTTATATATCTACACAATTCTTCTAGAGGGTTGGTCTTAGTAAATGAATATGAACGTCTCTTTTCAACGTGCTGTAGCTTTATTTCAGCATTATCAAGGCTTGAGAATTAATATTGATATTAGTTAATGAATTGGATGTTCATGGTCAGAGCAAGCTGAGTACAATGTAAATAAATGAACCGCGAATAAATGTTTCATTTATATATATTATATTCAGCCTGCTCTGACCATGAACATCGTGTCTAATAACTCGTATCAACAATTATTCTCAAGCTTTGATAATGCAGAAAGCAGAAAAACGTTGGAAAGAGTCGATTAGCTGAATTGTGTAGATATCATACTGTTCAGCATATCTGAAGTGATGCTATCTACTCCCTTAGCTTTCATTTACCGCAGTACCCTCACCATTTCGCTGTCTTGTACACGTGGTCCAAGGTTATACTTTCCCAATGTGTCACCCTTCTCCATTTCACCCTCTATTTTGTTAGATATAGTTCTTACACGTATTCCTTCCACCCTCCCAGAATCTCTCACCTTCTCTGTCATTACTGTTAGGTATCGCTTGCCTCCTACTATCACCCGACACCAACTAGTATTTCCACTGCCTCACACTGTCCCTTCCGTCAAATTTAATTCTCCCGATAGGTTACTCGCTGGAGTTATTCATTTATTTCCTTAAACACACTCTTGCCTAAAGCAGCGTAGATATGTTTACCTTCCTTCATTCACCTATTTAAAAAAATCATTTCTTCGGTGATGCATGGCACACTCATTCTTTTAGTTCTCATTCATCCTATTGTTATATCTCCAGCCTTCGTATTCCTGCTTCTAAATTCTACCACCTCTTCTCATCTCTTCCCATTCAAGTATTTGTGCTTCAGACTGTTGGCTGTTGACCGTTGTGTTCTCTTCTCCTTCAGGATGCACAACTCGATAATTTCGGTTTTTCCTGGTCCCTAATGCATACTCTTCACCTCTTTCCACTACCTCCTTCCCCTAAAATAGCTTTCCAATCACTTACCACGATTGGGTTTTTCTTACCCGGCAACTCTCTAAATAGTTCTCCTAGTTGTTCGTACAAGGCATCCACATCTACTTCTCTACGGTTATATGAAGCCGCATATACCTGGACCACGACAAAATTCGTTGAGTGTTTAATTCTATTTGTGCATGTACCTACCAATAACTGGTCAATCACCTACTCTGTTTACAACCATTTTCAACACTTTTGCATTTAATACCACACCTACGTGGACAGTTTCCACCCCGACAGTAAATTACACAATAACTATCACTTCATTGATCCCCGTTGCCCTTCTACCTCACTTCGGACAGCTCCTTTATTCCCTTTTTCCATCCTTAGCTTGGAATTTTCTAGCTTTCTCATCCTTATCATTGTCCAAAAATTCCATGCTCCTTATTTACTGTGGCTTTCCTCTTCATCTTTCAGTTCTCCTTTTCATGACACATCTATCCGCTGTTTTTCTTTGTGCAAGGATTTCGTGATGTTATGACCGCGGGGGCCAACCGACCCAAAGAACATATACCCGAGAGAATCGCGCGGTAGAGCTGTAGGGCCGAGTGCTACGATTCGAAACAAAATTGGTGGCTAGCATGTTCAGGATAATTTAAGGCTCCTATATACTATAAGGAGGTCTCCTCAATGTCCTTCCAAGCAGTAGTTTTTAGGTGGCACTCTCGCGTGGACTATCATTCGTCTGGAAATTGCTTTCTGACGATTGTCATGGGTGGCCCTAAAAGGAGCAATTATTATTGGCCCCGACAGCCCATCTCAAAGGAGCACTGAAACTATAAGTCCTCCTGCTGCGATTAGGCTGTATTCAATGAGCAAGTTGGACGGCACGAGAAAGAATTTGTGCATTGAAGTAAGGGTGGAGGGAAACCCGGCGTCCGCGTTTGTCTCACGCGAATTAAAAGGACCAAGAGACCCACAGATTAGTCTCATCTAACCCCATCTAACGGGCGGAGGACTTCTTTTACACGGTATCCAACAACAAGGGGGGTGGGGTTTCCTCCAAAATCTACGCCACGCCACAGGAATTGATGTCCTATCCGGGCCGTCTGATGTAACCACTGCATCAATCCGAAGCGCCAATGAAAACGGCTGTAACCCAAGATGCAAACCTGAACTTAAGCAAATCATAAGTTCAGATGCTTGCATACAAGAATTTTTATCGTAATTCAACTCTCGGTGGAGGCTTTCACCTTTCCTATGTCTCCATCCCTATGGAACTCCCTATGGAACTCTGCAACATTTGAAACAAAGATGTCGGTTTGCCAGCGTTCCGCACATTCCACCGCGAGCAGACCGTGAGCCAAAAACGTATACGTATGTAAAAAAAACATAGATCAGGAAGAGAATTTATTTTGGCGTATTTTTCTCCCCTGTGCTTGGTTTGGTTGGTCAGGAACGGAGAATTCTGGATGAGATTGTGAGAATGCTAAGTAAGCTGTTGGAAGACGTGATGACGGACGAAGGGTTGCTTAAATCCGTGGTATAAGGAAGGATGTTGGGCAAGAGGAGAAGGAAAAGAAAAACAATAGATTTTTATCAATGGGACGAAGAAGGGTCATACGTTCGCTGGTGTGAGGAAAGAAATATTATATGAGAATATGTCCCTACACATGAAAATATCTACACTATTTTTAACCACGTCCAATTTAAACTACGACGGAACTAGCCGCGCAGTAACTTTAAAGGAGTCACCCGCTAGTGTTCTAACAATTGTGTGAACTTCACAGCGGAAAAATCATTAGCCTGGACTGGGAATCGAATCCATATCCCTTGATTCACAGTGGAAGAGAACGCCTGGGTAGCTCAACTGGTTAGAGCACTTATCACGAAATCGAGGAATCTGGGTTCGATTCTCAGTCCAAACGAATGTTGTATTCCACTATGAATTTCACACAATTGGGTGGACTTTCAGTTTAGCCTAACTTGGCCGGTAGGTTACCTTAAAAATAATAATAGCTCAGGAATAAAACTGAAATTTAAATGTATTGCATCATAGAAAGAACTTGACTTTCTTCGAAAATTTCATGCTCATTTTACAGACAGGATGACCAAGAACGTTAATGTATATCATTGTATCGAATCCCTAATTTACGGTAAACACGAAAATATCTGTAGGACTCCACCTAACGTGCTAATTCGCCATCCACCGCAAGGTTTAGTGAGAGATTGTCATAACACTAGCTAGTAGTAACACAAGGATGAGTACAGGAGAAAAAAATGAATTGGGGGAGAGGGAATGGACGATAATGAGGTATTTTAGGAGTACTAATGTCTCGGTCTACATTTAATTTAATTCCTGAATGGTGCACAGGAAGAAATATCTCTTTTATATAATCGGTAAAATCGTGATCTCGATTATTATGAGCATTCGTTTGTCCAGCAAATCGATCACATTATGCCTCCGAGATTGATATCAGTTGTATAAAGTGGGGAATAAATAACAATGAGTAAATCACACTTCCCGTTCGGATGTCACCCTTACCACATCGGATCAATTTACATCGTAAAATACTTATTCATAGCTGTTAAGTAGTAAGAAATTCCCGTATTCACATCAATATTCCGCCTTCTTTCAGACAACTAATTTTAGTTTCTCGGGTCAAAGATATCAAATTCGTTTATAAATTGCATTAATAATGCGCCTTTAGCTTTTTTCACTAGATATTGGAGCAAGGAGGAAGAGCCCAAGCTAGATTTTGTATGATCAGTTATCGGCCGTTTATTTCCAGCAAAGGGCTTGTTTCCGTTTTTGTTATAGGAGGCATAATGAATGAAATTAAAATAACGGGAAGAATGGGGAGATGCAGCAGACCAATCTAGATTGAAAAGCTACCACGATGGTCCTCGAGTGCCAAAACTGTGGCTGGAATATTTGTAACTTGGAGATTACAGCATTACACCAGGAGGTATTTTATGGAGAGATTAGTGTCAGAGTTGGTAAATTTTTCTCCGGCTTCACACCGGTTTAGATGTAGTGTCAGAGTTGTCTCCGCTCTCCCTAAACTGATATGGTGCGGAAATGCAAAACGACGCATCTCGGAGGGAGTGCGGCGCAAGGGGTATCGAAAAGGAACGGAGGGGAAGGTCGGCAGCGGAAGAAAAGTCTTACCTCACTAAAAGGGACTAGCCATCTAGTTATAATGGCAGTCGCAGTTCATGCAAGGTAAAGGTTAAAGTAAGAAAAAAAGAGACTAAACTATGAGCCTTTACCCTTGAGGACCGGTTTCCAGGAAATAGACCAACTAATTCACACCTAAGGATTTTAAATGACTTAAACCTCGACCATTTATACGCGCGAATTCGAATGCTTCCTCGCATAGGTACACGGAACTTACGGGAACATCCATTTTCCAGTGATTTTATTGAACAGACCTACATCTAAGGCATTATATATTCACCGTGCATCAATAAATGTAGAAATAAACAGGATTCCATATGCATTACATTAAATTCGGTTCCCTCGTTGCAAAGACACAGCTCCTCGAACTCGAATATATCGACTTTTTCACAAATCACAGTACAAAATCGTTCACTGAGCATCTGCCACGAACTTTACCGATACATAACCACGTTTAACTTCACTCCTAGCTCGCTCCTGGTACATACATCAGAGCGAAAGGAGTTTAAGAAGCGAAAATAAAAACATGGAAAGAGAATGGATAAAAATGGGAGAGGGAGAAAGACTTCAGCGCGTGGGAGAAAATTTGTTCCGCATTGAGGAGGTAGCACTCCGTTAAGGAAAGAGAGCCCCGGAGTGATAAAGACAATGGGAAGGGTTGGAATAATGGACGGGGGGAGAGGCAGGAGAGCCTAAAGGGGGAGGGGGGAAGATAGGTATGGAGGAGAGGTGGGAGGGATGGTGGAGTGAGAGGATGCAAAGGAAAGGCTTCCAAGCCGTTTCGGGGCGTGTGTCCGATGCTATCTTCCGCGCGGTTGAGGGCGAGCAGCTCTGTTCGCCCGGTAGCCGCGCGGCGACAGTAACATCAGAAGCAGGAGAGGAGCCTGCTACCCTCCCTCAACTCTCCCTCCCACATCCAACGCCTTATCTCACATTAATCGCTCACTCCCTTATACATCCACCCCGCGCCCACTATCTCCCATTCTTTCCGTTCGTTCGGCCCGCGGTACCACCACTTGGGACTAAAACCGCTTCCACCCCCAAGGGCGCACCTCTCGGCCGCCTGCTATCTTTTCTTACTTTTGCTTCCCTTCTGCGTATCTTTTCTCTATTAGAAATGCTTCAATCCACCTCTCACTAAAAGTGTATTTTTAATACTTTTGGAGGGCTCTTAATAAATTTACTCCTCTTTATTTATCCTTAGTGAATTATAATTCATAAATAAAAGACATTCTCCTGAAACTTTGAAGGACTCTATCACTAAAGTTCTTTCAGGTGGAGATTTCAACAAACCATAGAAATTCCGCTAACAACACAACCCGGGCTTCGTTGGTCCAGCGTCATCTCCGGGTCCTGACCTGACAATTATACGATCCTGACCTGCCAATGACGCTTAAGCATTTACAAGTAGTCTATGGTTGGTAAAAGTTTCCACCTGAAAATAAATTCACTATTCATAAGTTGATTTTTACCATAAGCCTATATATTGAATAAAAAATCTAACTAATATAATGATTTAAGTACTGGCTACAAGCAACATAATACACTAAATACAGAGGGAATAGGGTTAGTTGACAGTTGGCGAAGAGGTTGGCGGTTAGGGTATTTTGGAAAGGGATAGGAATGAGTAGGTCATGACAGAATATTGGCTGGAGGCTCCAATAATAGCCACCATTGAAAGGAGTGTGCTCCGTGGGTTTGGCTACTCTGAGAGAATGGAATAATGAAATTTAGAATTAAATTTCGAATAACGAAACAATTTATGGATAGTGTGGCGAACGGCCTGAGTTTAAAGTCTTAGCAACAGGAGAGCGGGTACAAAGCAATGAATGAGTGCAAATGAAGCAAAAATTGTGAGGAGGAAATGCAATATTTGGATGAAATTATTAGAGCAGAGACATTTTGCTGGTCTAACACCAAGAAATTAACTCTTTTGACTGTGCCATCCCCCGAGAGAGAACAGCGCGTTTGGTAGGTAGTTATGTATATTTCAGTATTGATTACAAAACCTTTTGCGGACTTTGGATTAGATATATTTACAATTATCAGCAGTTACGATGCCACATTCTGGATTGCATTTGGATGCCAGCGTCCCTCTCCCTCCTTTGGAACGAAAACTTCTTTCAGGTTCTAGTATTCTTCCTTCTCCGTTTTCTCCGTCATCTCCATCTCGTTTCATTCTTTTTATTATTATTGAGTGTCATTAATCAACCATATAAAAAATTTCCCAACAGTGCTTTAGTGTAACATGCTTCAACGGTTAAGATAATATCAGTTATTGTTGCCAACAATTCAGATGGTTAAATATCACTAAAGGGTATTCTAACAATTACTTTGTAAGTTATAGAACACAAAACAGCTTCGTATTTACTTTTAATTCTCATCTTTAAAATTTCCAAAACTTACTCTACCGGCCCACCAACGAGTCATTCTTTTGCATTCAATTGTTCCACCTTTTTATATCCCCAAATTCAATTTCATTCCTTTCCTACTATGCTTAGCACGTCCTCATTCGTCTTCCTCGTGACCTAACGCACAATGATAAGACAACTCAATTATGATGTACCAAATTCACGATGAAAAAAACGTCATTCACCTTAACTAAAATTTAAGCTCCAGAAGTCCGGTTTCGTAGTCTTCTAGACAGAATTGGAAGAGGATGCCAGAGTATCTTAATAAGTAACTCAGAGTATATTAATTAGTACTCAGAGCTCATTTGAGGAATTTTGGTCGATCCCATTCGACGGTTGTTATCTCTGTGCATTAGATACAAATATGACCCGTTTTTACAGCGAAGAAACAAATAAGTAAACTTTGGCCCAATGAAAGAGCATCCATTCACGAAAACCGTGGGAACAAATGTCGCAGGAAAGATAACAGTTTCACATATTGTCACTCGGACTTATATTGACCGTATTTTAAAAAAATGCTACCATGGATTTCTATCATCATTAGTAGTCCTTTGTAAAAATTGATGTTTATAAAGTATATAAATAAATGGTTTATGACAGTGTTTCTCACTCACTATGACTATAATCCTTTGTCTTCCTCAGAAATTCTTCACATCCATTCCTCCTTCCATAATTGTTTCTAGAAGGATATTACGGTGATTTAGAGAGAGAGGTTTTTCCGAGAATAGACCCAGTAGGCTTCTACTTTGCAGTTTCCTGAAACGCCTTTTCCCTTGGCTCTTTGCAGGACTTCTTTATAGGTGATTTCCTCTATTTGAGCGCCATCACTCTTTTATGACAACATGTACTCTGTTTTCAATAATCTTGTTCCGCCTCTGTTGCCGTGCAAGCTTCTTTAGCTTCTTAAGGTAGAGAATGTATCATAGAGATTTTTTGCTCCTTACTTATTAATCTAGTGCCGTTCACAGTCGAGAGATTCCTATTTGATAGAATGCCTGGGCTTCTCAGTCCAGTATGTCTTTCTTAGCACTATCGTACGGCTTCAAAACGCATGTAATCATCGATGCTTCAACTGAAGCCACAGTCCCGGAAACTATTAACTTTGCCTCTCCTTTTCTTCTGCTTTTTTTGATACCAACGCTCTCACTCCCACACCCTCATTCCTTTCGCTCACTGCCCAATCCCCATCGCCAATCGCCGATCCGCCCGATGGACGCCGGGCCGCGATATCAAACTGGATAACGAGCAGGATACGGGAGATTTGGGTGGGCGTGGCGGATTGAAGGACAGATAGAGGACTAATAGAGGGGCGATGCGAGGATTAAAAAAAGATACAAGCATAAAAAAAGGGCGTGGGAGGGAGGAATGAGGGCCTCCGAGGGAGAGGAGTAAGAGAGAGAGACAGAGGAGAACGTGATGTGGAGAAGAAATTTGACTTACGCATAGAGAGGGAGAGAGGCAGGGATAAGAAGGGTTTAAATCATTATCCGAAGACATAGCGACACGCACTTCCTAGAGGGAGTTCTTTAAGGCTCCACTGGGGCTGAGTCAAAACAAATAATGAAACTCCACCTTTTCGATTTAATATTTTAAAACATACTACTTTCACTGAAGACTAGCTTAGGCCATGAGGAAGACATCAAGATAAAAAATAAGCAGATTATTCGACGGATATATATTGAAAAAATACTTTTCCAGTTGTAGGTTCCGACTGACGAACTTTTTCTATTGAGATAACCCATGTCGATTTCTTGTTCTGAGTTGATTTGCTAATAGCTTCTAAGCTACGGTAAATTGCTACCTCACTTGTTACTACCACTCCATACCTCGGAGAAATCGTTAACTCGAGATAATACATAAATAATAATCTAATAAATCAGATAGTAATTAATAAATCTCCACGGGGCACATTGTCCCGTGGAGCATAAATTTGTAGTTTTACAAGCAGCAAACATTTGTCACAATATACATCGTTTTAGTAAGTATATGACAGTTTATAGCAAATACATATGCAGGCATTTTGGACGCGCTAAAATATCAGAGTACACTATGTATCTATAATCGAAGTGTGGAAGCAATATCACACAATTTTGTTGTAGGAGCAACAAACAGCAGAGGGAATGTCTCTAAAAAATATGTTCCTACAATCAAATGTCACAAGAACGTAAAGTGCATACAAGTCTCCTCATAAATATTGCCTGTGATGTACTATCTTTCGCGTACATGGGCAAATCGTTCCACAGCTTCGCGGCAAAAACTGAGAACAATTTTTTAAATGTGACTGTCCGGAACTGAGGGACAGGCGAGAAACTCTGGTCTTGCCTTATTAGGACGTTTATTAAATTGCAGTCGGTGGAAAATATCAATTATGTATTGTGGACTTCCATATTTGAGGAGATTGTAATTTCCCCCACAGGCAAGCCATTTTATATTTTCTTCTAGATTTAACGTCAAGCCAGGTAAGCTTTTTAAGGTAAGGGGTGATGTATTCATCTCGCCATACATTAAACATGAATCTCACGCAGTAGTTCATCAGCTTCTGTGGCTTAATATTCAACTCCTCAATTAAATTGTTACACACCAGATTGCAGTAGTCTAAAGGAGGAAAAATGAGTGAAGTGACTGGTTTTTTTTAGTTGAAGAGGCAGAAAATAGCTAAGGATTTTCAATTTAAGCAAGGTTCCGTTCACTTAGCTGGAAATACTCATCATGTATTTTTTCCAAGAACGGTTCGCGGTTATTATGATCCCTAAATGTTTCACACCGTTACTAAACGATATTCTATCATCCTGGACCATTATCGTGGGCAGTACTATAAAATATAGTTTATATACTACCTATGTTGCCAATGATCATAGATTTAGTTTTGAACAAGTTAAATAGGAGGAAATCTTTATTTACTTTTTTGATGGTATTGCTGAGGTCTTTAGGATGACAATGGCAATAGATCTACAGATGTCACCATAGATCATGTATTTACAATGACCAATACAGTTTGGAGGGTGAATAATATACAACGAGAAAAAAAGGGGCCCCAGAACAGACCCTTGTGCTACTCCACATAGGTAACTACTCAGCTCGACATATTTCTCTCGGTCTTTCACCGATTGACGACATCCGTTCACAAGTAAGAAAAGAACCAGTTTAAGGAAGAATATGAGGAATTGATGTTTCGAATTTTTTGTAGGAGAAGAGCATGGTTAACATATTCGAAAGGTTAGCTACGAAATAAGCGAGTTTACTCGACGAATGAGCATTCGTGGGCCAACAGCGGTGATATTAAGAGGTTGTAGGGAGGCATCGCTGAGTAAGATGGCTCAGAAATGATACGATAACCGTAGCCAGTAACAAGGGGGAGTGGACAGCAGCCATCATTCATTTGAGTGGAGACTGCGTGGGTCACGTGAGACACTCATAACACTACCGACTCGTCAAGGTATTTACATTATCATTCCAAAAAATTAATGGTTTACTCATGCACAGCGACCACGTGGAATTTCCAACGAAAAGTTATTTTCTCATAAATAATCTTCATTTTAGATATTTGTATCTTTCCCAAACTTCACACCGTCTAAGACTCCTATTACTTTTCCCCACTCTTAGCTTACGAATCTCCCCTCCAATAGCGTCTATAACATTACCTTACCCAAAATAAGCACTTCAGCCAATTTAGCTTCCTCCGAATTTCTCCTATTAGCCTTCTTTCCACCCATACTACTTTTTAAAATTTCCTCATTCGTTTTCCTCACCATAAGGCTGTCTTTCCAATCTTCTCCACGCCCACACCTCAAAATCCATGAGTCGACGATCGTCCTCCTTTCGCGGCGACAAAATTACTGACTTTTGGATCGATATGGAAGAATTTCAGCTCCCATCCGTCCGAAATTGTTATTTTATCGACATGTTATTTCATTGACATCTTATTTCATTGACGTTGCCCGTAATACAAATGAAAATGGTCTCATATGTTGTCAATGCCAAGATCGAAATGAACTAAAAGGTCGATGGCTGAGCCACCTAGTTAAATAGATATGTATTGTACGTAAGTCCAATTTAACAGAGAGTCCTGGCATCGCAAGTCTCACCAAACTGCCTACTAGTTCGTCCTCGGGCCTTCTAACTATTTGATAGGCGAACACAAATCTTCGAAGTGGAAAGTCGTATATTTTTGGAATTTATCTTCCCCAAAATAGACCTTAAGTTTCGGTAATTCACAGGTAATCGACTCCATCCGCTACATACATTTATAAGCCCACACTTTCTAGGTATAACGATGTGGTTTCTTTCGCAAATAAAGTATTTCAGTAGGTACATTTTTTAAGATCCCTCACTCAAGACACCTAGAATTAATGTCGATAAGATAAAAAATGGCTCTCAGACCGTACCTATGTATAAATATCGGCATATCGTGATAATTTCATTAATTAACGATATACCACAAAGTTATAGGGTTTGAGGTTAGCAGGTTAGCAGTTATGTTGTTTTAACTAAGGATCCGACTATGAAGTTTCAATTGTCAGTGAAATCATCACTCCGTTCTTGTAATCACTTGTTGACGGATAGGGAGAAAGTGTTCCTCACTCGCTCTAATCCCCTCCCCCCCAGGCTATATGGTCTACCAAAGACACATAAACCGAATTTCCCCATTCGGCCTGTCGTTGCGCATTTTACTGCCCCTCGCCACCTTTTTGCCGCGAAGTTAAATACGTTATTTCGTTCCTATTCAGATTTTATTTCCACCTATGGTAACAAAAACTCAATTGAATTAGCCCAAAAATTATCTCTAATATCTCCTCCCCCCAATGCCAAGTTAGTTTCGTTCGATGTCAAAACCCTGTTTACGACAATACCTGCTAAAGAAGCTTGTGCCCTCTCCATTGAACTGTTAAAAAATGCTGGCTGTGGCGAACACATTATTAAGGAATTCAGTTTGCTTTTAAACCTTTGTGTAAGTCAAAATTATTTCTTATTTGATGAATGTTTTTATCACCAAATTCATGGCCTATCGATAGGTTCACCGCTTTCTCCGATCTTAGCTTAAGTTTTTATGGATCACCTAGAGCAAAAATTGTTTAAATGAAACATCCCCTATTGGAAAACGTAATATATTATTACCGTTACGTCGATGATATCATCTGCTTATGGACGAGGAGCGAAAGACAATTAAACATGTTTTTATCTTCATTTAATTTGCTGCATCCTTCAATTTCTTACACCATGGAATTAGGCTTAAACAAAATAAATTTTTTAGATTTAACTATCTCTTTACATGATTCAAGCCACATATTTTCCATCTACCGCAAGGATACCTATACTGACATCATTATTCCCAACGATTCGAACCACCAGCATTCCCATAAAATGGCAGCTTTCTATTCTATGCTTCACCGCCTACTTTCAATACCTCTCTCCCAGACAGAATTTTCCGTTGAATTAAAAACCATCAAATGTATAGCCCGAAATAATGGTTATGACGACTCTTTGGTAGACGACCTTTTAAATCGTTTGCGACGGAAACGTGCCATAGCCACATCCACTTCACTTTCTCCAATACTCCCGTCTGGCACTAAGTGGGTAAAGTTACCCTTTGTTAATAAGTTAACATATAAACTATATAGATATTTCCCCAAAAATAAATACAAAATTTCCGTGTATAATTCTGTGACACTCCAGAAGTTATTATTTAATTCTAAGGATAAAATTCACATGAATGATAAAAGTGGGGTATATTTACTAAAATGTTATACTCCTGAATGTAACTGTTTTATGTTGGTCAAACTGGACGAAGGTTGAAGATGAGAATGGGAGAGCATTTTAAATCCAGTGTTAATGGTGACAGGAAGTCGGGTTTTGCAGAGCATTTGATTGATGAGGGTCATAGATCCAACTTTTCCCCGAGGCTGTTGCATGTTAGTGAAAGGAGGGGGGGGGGGAAGTTGGACTTCCTGGAAAATTTTGAAATTTTATATTATCACAGAGTGCACGGGGAGAGACTACTTAATGACATAATCCCTTTAACCGCCTCACCCTTGTTCTCTGTGCCAGTACCCTCACCTCCATCCCCGTAGTCCTTGAGCCTGACGTCACCACCTGTTTGTTCCTTCCCCTGCAGTTTGCCCAATCACCTATCATTCCACCCCTTATTTCAACCACTTCCCTCTCCTTGAGATTTCATATATAAGCTGTGCTGTCTTTTGGGGTTTTTTATTCTGTAATCTTGATAATGGCCTGAAAAGGCCGAAACCGGTTGATTTGTGGTTTAAATATATAGGTGGAAAAAAAACTAAGTGGTTTCATTCTTAACATGAATCGTAATTTCCACAAAATGAATTCGCCAACCATTGATTTTAGGCTAAGACTTCACCTAAAATGTCTTCTACACATCAAGCTCTGCGCAGCTTCAGGAGGCTAAACGTACGCATGAATATACTCCTAATAGTTTCAGAAATAAGCAGTATGAAAAGCTGAATACATCACAGTACCAACTTATAAATCATTTCCATCTTGGCAAGTTTACACATATCCGCCTTACACCTTTCTCTCATTTTCTGACCGACACGCTTACCTTTAATATTTTGTAATATGCGGCTTTTTCGGGCAAATAAAAAGAATCGCCTCCTAAATAATGTAAATTAATGTAGTGGAATCCGTATTTTAAATCAAAGGTCATTACGGAAAAAAACAAGAGTTTATGGCAATTTTAAAGTAGAAAAACCGGCAACTCAACTCCCAGTTCGATCCAATATCAGTAGCCACATTACTACAGCAAGGAAATTATTGCATAACACAGGAGCTTGTCAGTTTCAGCCTCCGGCAGTTAAAACCGCTGGGTGATACTAGTCTCAACTTCTCAGGAGTAATTGAAGGTTGAACTAAGACTGAGTATAACTTGGGGCGATTGAAAAGTTTACGAAACATCGCAGACCACTCTTGTCCACTAATTCTAAGTAATTAGCTTGTAAATGTTTAAGTTTTTCGTTTTCTTCATTGGATAGATTTGAATTACCAGAAACTATGACGATACATGCGATTAAACCGTCGATCTTAGATGTAAGAAGTAGCATCAGGCGTCACTTTGTGAAAATTTGTTATGTCCATAATGAACAAAAAAACTTTTACTATTTTCACACTTTTTATCATTCACCGACCAGATATCAACATAGTGTCTTTTAACCTTGATAATGACACTCTGTGTTGAAACCTGGTCGGTGAATAATAAAAAAGTGTGAAAATAGGAAAAGTTTTATTGTTCATCATGATCTTAGATGTGATATCAGTTGCAAAGGAAGCAACACATACGGCGTTAATTCTCTCATGCTCTTAGTGAACGGCGAGTAGAAAACAGGAAAGCCGATAGTTTAAAAATAAAATTAAGATCCATCATGAAATGGTTGATAAGCGCAAAATACTCGAGGAAGACGCATCCTCCTCCCGACAGCCACTTCCAAGAAGAATTCTAATCAATCATTAGGGCGAAGAAAGCGATGTTGCAGGAGACTGAACTTTGTCTTAATTAAAACTTACCTAACGATCTCTAATCGAGAACTTCAACAGTCGTTATGGAATTTCAGACCTTGCCAAAGAACACCAACAAGAGATAAATGTTTTTGGCTTCGATTCGATTCGTTGACGATCAAGAGAGGGCCAGTGACCCATGGGTATGAATTATCACAGGGTTACTTCTAGATTAGCGCACATCAAATTCATGAGATCTTCCAAAAGGAAAATCACGTTTATTCAAGAAACCTTCACGGCCGATTTACACAGCACTTTTATTTGTACAAGCTTTTGCATGAACTATTGCGTGAAGAAAATTATACCGTGTAAAGCGGCAAATTGTAAAAACGCTAATGTGTCCGAATGACAATGGAAAATAAAATACGCTTAAATTTCATTCCGACGAGTATGGCATTTCGCGTTTGCTTGCACATTCTATAATTCATTCGTTAGCAAAATAAAATGTACCGCGTAGAACGGCCTTTAAAGCGATAACAACGTTAAATGACATTTATTGGTATTTCGTTCATATTCTGGCTGCATATGGAAAAGGTGCCCTTATTTCGATAAGAACAACAAAATCCAAACTTTTCCCACACATTGTCTTCATTATTCAATGATGTTAAATTGACGGGGTCGGCGATACTCGGAGAAATTTTGCAATGTTAAGCGGGCAGAAATCACTTCGCGGAATTCTACCAAGGTTATTATTTCACCAATTGATATCAACGCCTATTGCGTCATTTTCAAGGTAACATTTATCTAAATGAATCTTATCTTGATATAACTATGCGATGTATTGAGGAGTCAAACATTGGTATGCATGTTTTGTTTCTTCATTTATCCAACTACTTCTCAGAAACTTTCCAGGCCCTGGTCACTAGCTCAATGCAATTGTAATCGAGGAAAAACTCTAAATACGATGCAAGACGAACTAAATCTTTACCTAACAGTATTATGCTGTTTTCAACTGGGCTACATTCAAACAATGCTTTTTACAGATTTATACACCGGTAGGATTTTTGGTTACGGTAGACAAGCAAGCCACCTAGATTTTAGCTTTAATAAACTCGTAACACATACCTTTGAATTAACACCACATTTTTTACTACGGAAGTTGAAAAGAGAAACTTGGTTAATTAGAGGAGACAGAATTATGTGGCATACATTTAATCATCCTAAAAACATTCATGGGATATACTAGGAACGAAAAGAATAACCGAGGAAGACAAAGGATAGAATAATAATGCAGATTATGAGGGACGATATAAGGAAGATTTGAAGAAAGAAGTTTGCTGAAGGAAAGAGGATGGTGACTATCGACAGGATCTGGCGTATACCGTTAGGGTTAATGCCTAAGAGGGGATATAGTTATCAGCTTTTCGCATTTCAGCTAGTGGTAGAGAAATGCCTGGACATCCGAAAAATTAAATGAAGTATTCGAGGATCTAGAGAAAGTAAATGACAGGGTAAACCGAAATAAGCTGTGAAGGGTTTGAAAACACTATGGAGTGAATAAGCAATCACCATATCTTATGAGGGCTATGTAGGATAAGACTAATAGTAAGAAAAGTGTGAGGATTAATGATATCCTGATTGAATGGTTTGAAATAAAACTCGACGTAGGGCAGGGTTGCGAAATATGACCGTGGCCATGCAATTTCATTTATTTATAGATAAATAAGTGACATGTGGAAAAATTTCCATGAAAAAAATTCGGCCTGGACCGGGAATCGAACCACAGACCTTGGATTTGCCGGACCAATGCGCAGACCACTACGCTATCCAGGTTTCCTAATTCCCATGGCAATTTTGGTGGATACAACGCAACTAGATCTTAGGCCCTTGCGGTCCATCAAAGATGGCAACGCAAGGGAGAAGAAGACTTCAAAGAAGCCACAACCAAGAGTCAGTATCCTTCACCAGCACTTATGCCGTGCTTAGCCATTTGAAATTCAAACATGGCGGGTAATTTTTTGAAGATTTATTATTTCTTTTTTAAGAAAAAATTACTCGCCATCAGCGAATTAGGGAGCCTGGATAGTGTAGTGGTCTGCGCATTGGTCCGACTAACCAAAGGTCCGTGGTTCGATCCCCGGTCCAGGCAGAATTTTTCTCATGGCATTTTCTTCAAAAAATTACCTGCCATGTTTGAATTTCAAGTGACATATGGGATTGAGGAAAATGCCAGTGAAAAGGTTGAAGGTCTAGAAGTGCTAGTTCTTTCGTACGCATATGATGCAGTTGAGAGCTGTCTAAGAACCCACAGTAATTACCGGAGCTCCTGTATAACGTATATAAAATAACAACAAAAATGAGCAAGAAGATAAATGCGTCAAAGACCAAAGTAGAAGTTTTTGAAAGGGAGGAAGACGTGAATGATAGTAAAATTAGGGTAAATGATGACGTAATTGAACAAGTAGATGATTTCATGTATCTTGGCCGAATGCCTGCCGAAGATGGAAGGATCGATGAAGAGACTATAAGACGGGCGAATGTTGGAAGGAAAACCGTAGGTAGTATGTGGAGCACATCTAGGAGCAGGTATTTGCACAGGGCAGCAGAAATAGCACTGAAAAAAGTATTCTCCTCCTGACGTTGTTATGCGACAGCGAAACCTGGGCATATCAGGATAAGCATGTGAGTTGGCTAAATGCAGCGGGCATGGAGAATATGGAGGAGAAGTTTTGGTGGGAAAAATAGGATGGAAAGGGTTTAGAATGAGTGATTGATGAAATAATGTGAGTTGGATGCTTCGGCAACGGACATGTATGAAAGGATTTTCCTGCATGTACAAGAGCGTTCGTTAGAGTGTGTCGAGAGAATGAGAGAGAGTGGAATAATCAACTAGATGTATGGTAGTAGATTGAATGGTGTGAGAGGGAAGGGTAGACCGCTAAGTAATGGGTATATGTGGTAGAAGAGACTCTTAAGAGCAGGAATATCAGAAGTCTTAAGAATATGAAATGGCGTAAGAGACAATACATGAGCTTAAGAGAAGGGAGAATTGTTTTAAAGGATAGGGAATTATTGAGGAAATTATTAGAGGGAAGCCAGTTTTCTCGGGCAAACGGCAAATACTGAATTATTTCATTTTACCTACCCCGAAAGGGAATGGTGTAATGGGTTTGTATGCATGTTCGCAATTCTTCTTCAAAAGAGAAGCATTCACAGCACTTGAGTGATACCTTTACTCTGGTGCGGCAAAAGAACTATAGAAAAAAAGGGGTACATCTTTGACTTAGGTCTTCACTGAATGGATATACATGAATCCACCAACTGTAAGAGTGGAATATCTCGCCCCTTTCTGCATCTACATACTACCCTGTGAGCCACCGCATGGGCGTGCGGCAGGGGGTGTTAGGCCACCAGCCGTGTAAAGATGTAAAGTTTTAGGAGGTGACATGTATTATGGGAGTGTATTTAGTGCAGCTGTTTTAATTGTGGTGGCTTATTGTGCACGGAAAGAACGAGTTTTGTACTTATTTGTTCGGCAATGTTATCGTTTTTGTAACACCTAGAGATGTAGTGAGGCGTCTTGATAATATTCTCTGCGTCGCTCTGAAACACTCCAGTTATGAATTTCTCAAGCAACCTATGCCTAGCGTGTAGCCTCCGAGTCTCTAGAGGCTCCCACCTTAATCCCTCTAAAAGTTGTGAGACAATTTATGTCCGCTCGTAGCAGCTTTTAAGATAGCATGCTGCTATTCTTAGTATCTTATTAATTTTTTTGGTTACATTTTTATGATCTGGGTCCCAAATGGCGTGTGGCAGGGGGTGTTAGGTTACCAGCCATGTAAAGATGTAAGCTTTTGGGAGGTGAAATGGTGACGTGTATTATGGTAGTGTATTTAGGAGAGCTAAGTTATTATGGTGCGCGGAAAGAACGAGTTTTTGTACCTGTTTTTGTACACATCTGTACCTTTAAGTTAAAACTCTCATTCAAAGCAATTTATTAAAATCACAACGAAAATGTAATGAGCTGGATAAACCACTACTAGGAAGTACCAAGATGCCCGATTGCGTCAATGAATATATCCTCAACTCTCAACACGTCTTGCACTCATCTTCTCTGCCTTCTAATTTCCGACATCAACCCTCTTCCCTCTATCATTATATCCTATTTCTACTCGTTCATCTTCTTCTTTTTTATGAGTGAGGAGAGAAAACTTGCGGAAGATTAGGGGGAGGCATAGTAGGTGATTGGTTGGAGTTATTAGAGGCTAAGGGATACTGAAGGTCGTGAAAGAGTGCGGGATGTGCGGTATGCGGGACAGGGAAATCGAAAGAATAGACTTAACGGATGAGATGAATAGACGTAAGACGTAAGCTGAGATAAAGAAAGAAATTACGTAAGGAAAATGGGGATTTTCCTGCGAAAATAATCTAAAGGATCATCGCTCTCTTCTATTTGAGCCACCTCAAACAGAAGATTATAAAAATTAAATAACACCTTATTAGACAAGTTTTCCATGCAGAGTGAAATAGAAATTCGGAAATAGCGAACACTGATCCGCTTCAGTATGTATCTCTATACAAAAAATGTCGTGGAACACCGAGTATCTCATTCCGTAAGTTATCCACATCGACTGAGGATGCGTGTAACTAACTTATGAACGTGATAAATAGGGCGCAAGGGCGATAGGAACAGCCAGAGCGTTAGTGTGCTCCGGGCTTTCCGGGGGTGGAATTCGCCACACAACTCACGGGAGGAGGGAAGAAGATCCAGCGGGTTTAGATGAGATGGGGAGTCGGAGGAGTTCTCGGTCTCACCGGGCGAGTTGTACGAAAGGGTTAAGGGAGGGGGTACGGCTGAAGGAAAGCGAAAGGGGAGGATGAGGGGTCGTCGACTCAGCCTCCGGATGGGAGCGGTAACAAGAAGAGAAGATGCGGTTACGGGTGGTGTGGAATGATCTCTCACGGGAAAAAGTCCCGTGAGTTAGCCGGGATCCCCTCAAGGGGTTGCCGAGGACTCGGCTTCCAACCTTCCCCTCTCACGTCTCCACCCACCTATTAGGCATCTCCCCTTCCTTCAACGGTCGAAAAGCGTCCGAGAGTTTTCGTCATTTTCCCTCAACCCCTTCCCCATTTTAAGACGTTCCTCGAATTACCTCGTTCACACCCTTTGTCACGTTATCAAGCTTTAGAATTGAGCAAAAAACTCACCAGCTGATGGCATGGATATCAAGCCAAACATTTACGGCGAAGTTACCTAAAACAAATTTCTGTATCTACGCGAGTACTACACTCATTTGTGCGATGCGCGCGCAATAATGGGAGCACCCTAATTTGTTAGTGACGAATACGATTAAAGAAAATAGCATAGGGAAAGGTCCCAAGAGGAATTACACGATGGTAGTCGAAGTTCCTTTGACGAATAGTGATATTGTAGAAGAATGAACCGCTGGGTAATCCTCCACACTGTTTTTTCCCTTCCCGAGATGAAGTCCATGGGGTACATATATAGGCCAAATAAAGAGGAAAGCATCTTATAAGAACAACCTCGAATTATGGGAAATAGGGTAATATAGGGAAGGATGGAGGGCTGCAGTAAACCAGTCTTAGGATTGAACGATCATCAATACTATAATAAATGATACGCAGTGTAAATTTTCCTAATTTCCACATTTTCCCGCGCATTATTATTGTAAAGGGAGCTGAGGAGATGCAATGATACACTTACGCACAGTGGAAAAAACATATTGGAAAAAGCTGGCCAAAAATCAAATTTTCAACTTTTTTGAGATTTTTTCGAGAGTTGTTTTACTGTACCCCTTTATGTCTTCTATAAGTTGCATCCCTAAGTGGCTTCATTATGCTCTCTATTACGCGACGGCAATCAGTAAAAGTCAGAGGAAAAGAATAGTCAGCGGCGATGGCATTAGGTAGTTAAAATATGTATCATTCGACTAAAGCTTCGGGTAATGGATTGTAATTTTAAACTATACTTCGCTGTTACATGCATTCTCATCAAATAAGAAATTTTATTTTAATGATTACATTTCCATCATTTAGCACATTAACATTGGCCTTAAACTTTTATTGTATTTTTTAAATAAGTTACATATAAAGAGTGAAAAATGTTTTCCATCGACACTTATCGACACAAAGATTGTTCAGCTGTTCGAAAGTGTCAAATCGTACACAGAGAATCAAAAGAAAAATCCTGTGAATATCTGCTCTTTGGAGACTTCTGGCCAATTATCTGTCGTACGGCACGCTTCACTGTCCCAACTTCCTACCCGAGCGCGCGGTCCATATTGGGAGACAATGCCTCTTTAGGAGAGCTTCAATTAATAAATCGTATTTTTTACTTTACTTAAGGCATAGCACACTGGCTTCTTCACATTTTGACAACATACACACATATTCATTTGCTTTGATAGTTTCATAACCGAGCGACTGCTTGTCTATTCCCAATGACTTTTTGCTATGAGGCAATATAAAAATATTGTTAATTCCAAGAATTGGCAAGAATTTACTTTTTTGTTCATGTATAGCTTGAGAAAATCATAGATGCTAACAAAATGAAGAAAAAACTTAAAATTTATAAAAAGTTTACCCGAAGGAGAGTGGTGCAGGCGTCAAACTACATAGGGGCTTACCACTGACGACATTACCATGGTACGGCGTACAGATGGAAGGGATTAATCGAAGGAAAATTGACGAGTGTTGTGGAGAGTAAGCACGTGACTCGTCTTGAGCTGCATGATGAAACGAAAAAGGAAAATAAAAAGAAGTTTGAGTTAACATTGCGGAAGAAATATATTTCCGAGTATTTGATAGGAAAATTCAGAATGACCGGAGACGAGGAAGTCATAAATATTGTAAAAATATCTTTTCAGAAGAGTTAATTACATCGCTATAAATGGAAATGGAGCCAAAACTTTCTACGACATAATGTTTTCCGAAGAAAACAAAGCAAGTTGTTAAAGTCAGAAGCTTTACTCCCACCTGAAGAGTACAAGTCATCCACCCTCAATTTAAGTCGCCAGCTATTTTGAATAGTCGTAAACCTGGAATTAGAATACAGTCTAAACCAACTTATCAGATATATAAATCTTCGATCGTTCTATTTGCCTCCCCATACGAGTCATCTCGTGATCAACCATCAAATCTATTTGGGAGTTTCAGCGAAAAATCTAAACGAAGGGAAACTGAAAGTTTAATGGCTGATACCTAGGCTGCAGGGCTCTCCTTTGCGGCATCGTTGAAATATCAATTCAATGGTGATGAGGCTACTGAGAAATTCATAAAAGAGATCACAGTTACTTCTACAAGAGCGAAAGATGTACTAAGATCATAAAAGAGATCACAGATCACATCAGAATCAGAAGAATCACATAAAAGAGATCACATCTACTTCTACAAGAGCGAAAGATGTACTAAGTAAATTGAGGAAAATCGATGAGAAAAAAAGAGATTTTTCAACTTTAGAGGCCCTTTCACTATTGGTTTCTGGCGATGTCACCAAAAGTCAATACTCACTTCCACGGAGAAGCGGATTAAAAATATGAACATTACATATATCCAAGTTACGGAAGTGTGAAGTTTGCAACATATTCGACCTATCTAGAGAGAATTGTTGCTAATGAAGAAAAGTTTGAAGTGATTTTTCTGAACTACTTATACACACCACTTCCAGAATCATCAGAAGCATATCAGTGCAGGGGAATAAGCTTGTCAAAAGTTGTGCCTACCCTTTTCCGCAAGCACGGAATGGATTGTGGGTCGGGCCGTTATTGAACTTGAAAACTCTCTGAGATGAATTTTAGTGACATAAGTAAGCACCAGATGGATAGAAAGAAAAGTATTATCCAAACGTTATTTAAATCTACTAAGGCTTATTGTAGACATTCCAAAACAGATCTGTAAAACTTCCAATAGTGGAGATACTGCAAGAAAATATTTTGCGGAAAAGAATCTACAGAAGTTACAGGTTCCTCTCTAAAACGTGAGTTACAAAACGTTTCTTTAGTTTATATAACAATGATGACAGCAAGCCAAATCTCATTGTGTATTTCATAACTATGGTATTTTTAGAATGATTTGATAGCAATGTTTTTAATTTTTTTGGGACCGATGAAGATTTGATTTCGGGGGTTTCGGTCATTTGAAGACCTCAACTAGAGGCCATACCATACCTAGCATTTGCTATCTATTCCAAAATCACAATGGAGCTAAATATTTAACTCATGTTTAGTACAACTCTTTCTGCAGTAAACAAAGGTATCATACTCGTAATGGTGCGGTTAAAGCTAAGGAATCTATTCTTCCAATCCGTCAACTTATGGAGTAGGTAATGTAAGCCAAAAATAAGGACATACGCAAATATAAGAAACTAGACACAAGAAAAATATACCGATCGGCACACAATGAATAACTGATTAAAATATAAATGTTGAAATCTAATAAAATCATTTCAACACTAAACCTTCCGCCGAAAAAAAATTAAACACTTGACCCCTTATATTCAAAGACTTCTGATTTTCTCAGACTTTGGGTCACTTTCGTCATTGCTCAAAAGAGACGAAACGGAGGAGGAAACCTCTGTTTCCCGATTCAGACTAGTTTGCGATTCTAGTTCGATGACTTAGTTTTCCTATGTATTTTCCTTAAGTAGTAGTCATATTACTATAAAATATTACATATGAAGTAGATATGGAATACTTGTATTGTAGCTGTAATTATTTTATAGTTTGTCTACGGTTTCCCATCTGGCTTTTCCGAATGTATCACATCAATATTTGAATTTATACAATAGATACGGTTTAACTTATGTAAAAAAAGAACAAAAAAGGTAAATTATATATTGGATTGACGTTCTGACCTCCTTAACGCTGCTTCTGATTTTTGGCCAGCTTTTCCTGATTTTGGCCCACTGTGTTACGTGAACAACTACAATGATAAATATTTCTCTTTCTTTCTGCACATCGTATAATGCTAGACATCCGCTTGAGAGCCAAACGGTGGGTAGACTCTTTCAAACTTATCCTCTTCCATGACGCGAATCTGGCCTTTTATGCATTTTTTCGCGAATAAACATACGATTGTTACATGCGTCATTACAGTAGTTAGAATTGGTGAGCGCTAATTACGATGGAGTTTTAAGCATGAGTGCACTCATGAGATAGTTTAGAGGCTATAGATTCGTACGGTGATCATCATGTTTAGGAGTGCAACGTTAATGAGGGCCACATGAAAACTCACTCACCACCATCTCTAGATGAAATATTTTGATCGTATAAATTTGAAAGTCTTCTCACTTGGTTAAAATAACGATTTCATACATCATAAGGTCTTTTTTACATCAAAAATATCATTATTATTACATGTATTATTCTCAGGGACGAGGAAACGAGGTGAACGAGGAAACAGCAGAGTCATAGGGAATGATATGCGTGTAGCATCTTTGGGTATTCATCCTTACAAGGTTCAATTCAATTCGATTCATTTATTATCGGTTGACTATTGACCGGCTAATAAGGTTGACCCGAAAAGTTTAATCATAAGAAAACGGTAGTGATGACAGACCTAAAAATCGAGCACGTGGATGTTCACATACGCGCTGTTTTAGATGAACAATGAACGCAATTGAGTGGACAACAGAAGAGCATTGACGGAACAGGAATTAATGAAAAATACCTGATGGCCTGAAAGCTTGTCACACCTGAAGACGGTTATAAAATGTGAAGGTACATCTTTGATATCGACTATAACTCTGAATGGATGTGAAATCTTTTCTTCGATGAACAATGGTAAGTGCAGATCAAAGTGTTAAGTAAAATATACATGGAGGAGGAAATACCTAGGATAGCGTATAAAGAACCTGTAAGGAGTTAGTTGGTATAGGGAAGTAAGGAAGCAGCCGCGGAATACCAGAAATGACAGAGATAGTGATGGCAGATGTATTGGGAAATAGAGAAAAGCTGAAAATCAAGCAACTAATGAAAATTTTGTCTGGAAGTGGGTGAATGAGGAAACAGCACAGTCATAGGGAATGATAGAAATGCGTGTAGGATGTCATAAGAGCTGAAAGAGAAAATAGCAGAGCGTGAAAAGAGGAATTTAGGGGAAAAAGCCAAGAAGTCAACTGATACGCGATAGTTCAATTATATGTGATTTCCGAGGGGATTACCACTCGAACATATGTAACATTATTTGAACACAACACATGTACTGATATAGCATGATTAGGTGCCATTTCATGAAGGACGTATTTCGTGTGTCGAGCAAGGAGGTCATTAAAAACGAGTGAATACTAAATATTCACCTACTGCCCCCACTACACAAGTGTTTCCTTAATACTTCAGATACATGTTCGAGGGCGTGGGGATATATGCGCTTATCCACTTTACGCGCATATATCCCCACGCACTCCTCGCTCCCTCTCTTTAGCGATTTTTGAGGCTAGGTACATATGCCGAAGATATTGTATTTAGCTGCATTTCCACTCCAGGTAAAAAGGTAAGTTTTTCTCCACAGTTGACCAACGTGAAGAATTTGAAGCGGCCAGAAGGATTCACAATAGAGGACAGAAGTTTTTATCGGCATAATCCCGTTAAACATGCATTCTAGAGGAATCAAACCTGTTTAAGTGCATTTCTCGTCATCTAGGAAACTTATATTCTGATCAAATACCTGCTGAAATCCCGACGTACATTGTCTCTAGCATTTCCTCCCTCTGACCTCCCAAATGTCTCCCACAGTCTTTCGTCCCCCTCCTCTCCTTCTTATCTCTCCATCCATCTCCCTTCGACTCTACGTCTTTCCTCCACCACCCTCTCTCTCCCACCAATCTCCTCCCACCGAACACCCCCTCTATCCGCTCCGCCGCCTAATGATATGTTGATCGAGTTATCCGGGGCCCGGGAGATGGATGCGTGAGTTAGGAGGTTGCGGCTACCACTTTACGCGCATATATCCCCACGCCCTCCTCGCTCCCTCTCTTTAGGGCCCCGCAGCCATATCTTCACTCCTCTCCACTCGAAAACTCGCTGAGGGCTGTGCTCTCCCAGTCGCTTTCTCCACACCCGCTCTCGAGGTGAGGGATGGGGGTTTTGGGAGAGGGGGGAGAAGTGGGAATGTTAATTCCGGTTGCCGTCTAGCGACAACGCCTCCGAGCTACGAATGCCGGGATATGAGCAGAGGAAGAAGACGGGTTGAAACCATCACCGCCGCCTACCCCCGACCCTGCCGCGTGTGGTTCCACCTTCCCAGTCTCTTCCCGCAAGTAACCTCTCTTCCAGTCTCTTCCCTTCCCCCCAGAAGATGTCTTCCCCTTCCTTCTTTCTCACTACCCCAAGGATAACAAGGGAGTAGCACATGTAGATGGTTTATGTCGATGTACTGCCACGAACACATTGGCGGAAGCGCTCTCCTATTTGTACATATATATGCTCCGTTTAAATTAATCTGAAAACTTGAGATTAGGAGAGCTCCAGTATAACAAGGATATTACTTTGACCCCTACATGTATTAATAGAACTGACAGAAGCGGCAGAGATTGAGAAATACACAGCCGAACTAATAGGTAGATAAAACAATGCCTTCTTTCCCCGGACCATCAGTGATTATAATAAAAATGGACCGTAGCACTAAGGCACTCCGTTTATTTGCACTTCATCTTTGTCTCTCCCATTCCTTTTCTTTCCCCTTAACGTGACTGTCGTCTTAACACCTCCTTCCAATCACCTTACAGTGGCTAACAGGGTAATAAGTACATGTAAATTCATTGTTTCGGAAGTGCGATACAATTATGAGCGTTAAACATACGCCAAGCGCTCAAGTAATAATTTAAATTTGTGATAGCTTTTAGGGTACGAATCCGTTAAAGATACTGCGCGCCAATTCCGCAGTACTTTAAATGTCAAATTACTTTTTTCCTTCCTATTTCGATAGCCTGTGTTCCAGTGCATGCTAAGACGGAGATTTTTCGTGGGAATCCCGATATTTCCGTGGGTACCTCGTAGAGGGCACCAGAAGTGCAGAAAACAGTCTGTCGGAAGGGACAGTAATCAATGGACCGAAAAGGCTAATACAAATACTGGGTATCTCTTCACCCTTCCTTCACTCTCCGACTAAACCTTACCTTGCCTTAATTGCGGAAATTACCACAGTTGTAGGTCACCTTCCCAAATATTGAGTCAAAATTCAATCGCTTCCAATATTAACCTCCACGGGATGCTTCACCATACGTTCTCACAAACGTGACAGTAGCACACTTACCTGGTGTAAGAAACTATGATGATCCAAAGACATTCAAGAAAGAGAATGGTCATTAGAAAACATTCAATGCCCAATAAGCACAACGTACGGTGTCGTGAACGACTAGCGCCATATTTAACGCAAAAATGAAAGTAGTCTGCTAAGTATGGTGGCTAAAGTACAGGCTCCCCTTCCTAATGGCTCAGGTTCGGATGCCGGAAGTGGAGGACATTCCCAGTAAAACCCCGATCTTTAAGATTTCCAGCGGAAAAAGCTTCAAGTTCAATAAATTTAGATTCAATAGATTTAGTGGTTTTAGTAAAAGTTGTCCTCTTTCTCACTTAATCATGGAATACCACCAAGTGATACTGACGAAAGTGAGTGAGCTTCCAGTTCAGTTCTCTGTCTATCACATAGGATATACAGCTGAGTCCTCTTTATCTTAATCTCTTAGTTAACAGTCAGCTAATATCTGAATGGGCTTACAAGCACCCTTTTTGCATTTACAAAATGGTCTTTCCTGATTGAACTTACCCACTCATCTTCAACTAGTACCACTACGGAAGATAAAAACAAAAATTGTGTAAATCACAAGGTTTTTTTCAATTTTTGGGCTACACTACACTTTCCACCTCACGGAGAATATATTTTCCATGCATTACCGTATCAAGCATGCAGACTACTCTTCTACTGGTCTTGTTGTATCGCTTCCGCTCCGCTTTTCAACTTCCATCGATCCTGTCCTTCAAATCAACATGGATCATCCATATCATTTCCTCACTCTAAGCTGCATGCATATCCTCCAATTAAAAACTTAGAAATTGCACTGAATAATGTAACTTTCTCAACCTCCTTCGGAAGCAAAATTTTATTCACTTCAAATTTTGATTCATATTTCATCATAATTTATAATTTCATCGTTTGCTTATCTTTTTAAGTATCGTATTCCTCTCATCCTTCATCTAAATCATCACCTATATGTCTCAAATTTTTTCAAACCACTCTTCCCAAGGCAGATTAGGAACCACATACAGATCCGTCTCAAAGCACGTCAATACTTTCTCAACGCCTCCACTTAGGGGTTTGGTCCTCCAATCTTTCCGGTCAGTATACGTCTCACTTGACAATTTTAAATTCCAACTCTTTTGAAACCTTGAATGCCCTTCCATCAAACGCTAAAATACTTTCTTAAAACACATAAAATTATTAACCTACTCCCTCTCCCACTCCCACAAAGTCAAGCCTGGAACCATTTCCTCTACTCAAATAAGTGTCCTTCTGCATTCAATATTTTACCCAGCCGACTACTCCATCAAAAATTCTCACTAACTCCTCACGATGAAGTATTTTTGTTTACTATTTAACTTCACTTAGGATTATTTTATTTACTATACTTATCTGAGACTCAAAAGCCTTGAGTTGTCGCCAATGGACGCACGCAGAGCAGACAAAGAAACCACACCCGTGATTATTAATTCTTGAGCATGCATGCGTTAAGGAGGTTGGTTCGCGACTGAGTGAGTCATAATTCTAGTGGCATCCCGATTGTTTTAGTTATGCACATGAGCCTTTAAAAGAATACTGCTTCAATTTGTAAGATGTCTAATTTAGAGGAAAGCTGAAATATCGCATTAAAAATGAATATTAGGAAGACCAGTCTACGAAAAGTTTTTTAATCGAATGCCGAGAATGGAGTCGTGCAGCGATTATGCCTAAATAAGTAATTAAATTTATGAAACCTTTTGAACAATATATATCACCAGAAATATCTAAAAATTCATGTGATTGTTATATTACAATATTTTCTCAAGTTAACCCTACATTTACATTTATTTCATGGTTAATAAATTTCTAAAAACTTTGGCAACGCCGTACTGAACTTTGTTGATGTCCTTAGTGACTGGTGTTTGATATGCGTGTACTGAAGTGCTTTCCTACTTTAAACACATTGAATAAGTTCTTTTTAGAAGTTCTCATAATACATAATAGTCCTTTGCAGGACTAAATTGGTCACTGAATGGTGTTATTGTGGAGATCAGTACTATAAAGCACTTTATACATTGTTTTTGTATAATTTAATTGCTGCAACATTGCCGTTCAGACCAAGGTAGTGGTGGGCGAGAGGAAAGGTAGCGGACTATGAAGTGGAAGGTGTGAGATTCGATTCTCTGAAGTGGAATATACATTTCTTCTTTTTTTCACTTACATCTTTAAAAAAAATTTGTTTTCATCACTGTAACTTGCTTGAACAATATTTTTCATCCAAATAAGATAAAAATTGAACGTTTGAACAAACGTTTCGTTGCCTACAAAAAATTGGATGTCAGAATTTCGATCAGATCGACCGTTCAGACGCTAGAGCTCAAAATTGTGAGAACTGATATGGAAAAAAAGTAAAGAGAGTAATTTATATAGATGATGGGCTAATGGCATAAAGAATAGGAATGTTACCTAAGGTCATAATTCAAGTATATATGCCAACTTCTGCCTATGACGATGAACAGATATGAATTCAAAATCACAAAGGTAAACATTAGGATTTAAAAACAACTAGTTTGTATTATTCAGAAATATTTATTAATACAAGCATTCATTAAAGTTGTAAGTGCCGCATTTATCAGTCGTTTATAAGTGATGTTTATTATTATTATGTGACAACAAAATGTTTTAGGAAAATTTTTCCGGGCCTGTTTGGGTTATATGAAGCCCTTCGATTTTTGACCGATTTTTGTTATTGATCGAGGTGGGACTATGTTTTCAAACAGACACTTTACAGCTGTGCCTCTCTGTTTGAATTCCCACGGTATGTGTAAGTTCACTTCCAGCGCTGCCACATGTATGACCGACCCCAGCGCCCCGATCAGCTAAGTACTGTGTCTCGGATAAAATTTCGATAATAATCATTTAATTTCTCAAAAACTAAGTCAATGACCTACCGTCATTTTTGCTCTACTCGATTTCTTAAATTCTTGTTTATATCATATTCGTTTTTTGTACAGACGACATGGGTTTCAACACTCTTAAGTCTATATTTTATTTACCAAGGATCCGCTCCTACTGTACTACGCAATGTAAATATAGCTATTTTCAAATGCGATTATTGGAAAAACCAAGACGGAAAGGTGTATTTATAATTAAGCCAATCGATAGAGGGCCTTTTATTCTATAATTCCTGCGAATATGAAGAAAATGACATGGACTTTAGTTTTCGGACCAACCTCCTTAAGGGTAGCAACATCGCCTTCGGGAACATCTCGTTCTCACCTCCGCCAACTCCACCGCTCATTATAGCCTTACTCATCCATGCATTTCAACCCCTTCGGATTCCCTTATCCCCACCAGATCTCTCTCCGCCGCACTTCCCAGAACACGCCCAGCTCAAGTCAGAGGCTTCCCAAATGAAGCCGCCAACTCTCAGCAGCCTTATATGCTTCCTATTCCGTCGTTAAAGTTTCCCGCTCCGCCGGCGCCGCCTTGCCTTTTGACGCTTTCACGAGAGTTCCCGAGTTTCCAGCTTGAGGCCGCGAGAACAAGTGCCTCGTAAGGACCCGTCGTTAATACCTAACCACTCGTCCGTGCAAGGATAATTCTCAGGCGTTGAGCTTTTCAATCTGTCTAAGATTCAGAATGCATGATATTCTCTGTTTCCCCCGAGTGGACGCTTGTGGTCAGTAGTAAGCACCACCTCTGCACACCGCACTTCCCACCGGGGAGTCTCCTGCGTGCACTTACACCACCCCGGTGGAATGGAAGTGGCACTTTGAGAGATATAAAAATGAGGATCTCTCAGTTCACAGGCGGACTAGCAAAGCGTATGAACAATCTCGGTGATATCACGTCATGCCGCACTCAAAGGGTTAAAAGTTAAGGTTGCGCTCAAAGAGGCGATAAAGGCACGGACGCGAAAAAGTTGTTCAATTGCATGAACATACGATGAGTAAAATGGAAATCACTCCATACTGAATAATACGGCAAATTAGAAGTGTAGGTATATTCATTGGTGGTTCAATCCTAAGATTAGTTGACTACAGCCCTCCACCCTTCCCTATCGAATGCCAGTTTCTTTACCTCCTGGCATCTCAACCTACGTACTTGCCTCTTTTTTTGATCCATGAAAACTATTCCTGGGTCTTCCCCTAAGGACCTTCCCTCTATTTTGCCTTCAATTATGTTCTTCACAAACCCATTGTGTCTCAGTGTCCAATCCATCTGTTTCTTCTTTTCTCTATGGTATTCTATACGGTCCTTTCCTCTTCTACTCTTCTGTACGCATCATTATTTCTTAATTTGTCCGTTCATTTTTTCTTTAGCATCCTCCTCCAGCACCGGTTCCGAAGGCTTCTAGTCTTTTCTGGTCAACTTTGGTCTGGTCAACAATGGTACATGCATCCAATCTATAGGAGTGCTACGCTCCACAAGAATGTTTTCACATACTGTTTCCGGTTTGTACTCCTATCTTCTTCGAGCACAGCAGTTGTAATTTTCCAATGAACGCCTTCATGAGTAGGTAGACGATTAAAACTGATTCCTCCTTGATGAATGATCATTAATGCCTACAGCGATACTGACAACATATCAGAAAGAACCAACGAGTGACATCATCGGCTATAATTTTCACCGAATGAATAATTTTAACACCACTGCCAGACTATGTGCTTTGTCATTTGCGACTTTCTAAGTGAATAGGAAATATGATTTTTCTTAACATTCCATTCCCTCATTCTTTAAAATAATCAACCGTTTAAAGGTAGGTTATAACAGAAAACAGTAAAGATCCTCTGGTCATCAATTTCTACTTTGATGCCTCGCGTGCACGTCTGCTAAAAGTTACATGACTTACAAGCGAAATTTACATATTTTTCGTACCTAGCAAAATTTAACAAATCATTAGCACGTCAACCTAACCACCTTACATACACCTTCCTTAATTGAGCCTTAAAACGTAGTTTTGATGCCCACTTGAGGGCAGGGCCAGGCTTTTCTTGAGATATTAGCTTTTACTATTAATCTAGTCTCGCATTTTCACATGGCACCTGAATAGTGAATATGGAAATATTCACAGTACGTGAGCAACTCACATTTTTCTCCGGCATTACTACTAATCGTTTACCTCTAAACAAACATCTCACACCAAGGGGTAAGTTCCACTGCCCAATTACACTTTCCTCAATGACGCCACAGTAAAAACCTATGTAAACAATAACCCAGATATTATAAAAAAAACAGTTCTGGTAGAGAGTTATGAGGCGGCAGCTCAACATCACGTGCGCTACGCCTTACGAATTATGCCTTGAAATACAACGAAGCATATAATTTCTATAATTATGGATTGTAATGGACATGGAATAACATCAACGAGACACCAAACATTATCTACCGCTGCCTTAAAAGTATTCCCTGTAGTATGAACAGGAAACCGGTTGAGATATATTGTCCCTACGTCCCATCATTAAGTAAGCTTCGCCCCGGAGGCTACCCAGCATCACAGATGCTGCACGGCGGCGGTTGGTAGCAGTTTGCAATAATAGGCCGTGACCATATAGGCTGGTATTTTCAGATTTGCCCGAGGGGGGAAACGAGTTCCATAGGGATGGGAGGAGAGCGGAAGGCGCATGAGTGGCGGCAAAGGAATGCTGAGGGAGTTAGGCAGAGGAATAGACGCACTTGGCTCCGCAATTAAAAAGAGGTCTTGTTAATTACAGCATAGAGAGAGTTCCGACGGCAGACAGCGTGAGAGAGAGCAAAAGGTGCAGTGGAAAGTATTGACGTTTTTATCGATCTTTTTTTTAAGCGGTAAGAGATTGATATCCTTGACCTATCACCCGGGAGAGATAAGACCAATCGGAAGACCTCGGAATATATCTGATCCTAGTGCGCTAGGAGCACTATTATTACAAGCAAATAGATAAAAACTCCAATGGCTAAAGGTCACGCGTCATAAAAACAATCGATGCACAGATAAGATTACACACATTTTTTACATCGGAATCAATTTTCATAGATACCCGATCACACTCTATGACAATAGATTTAATAGGCATTGCAACCAAGTGAGCTTTATAAATAGGTTCTGGAATTTAAAAAGTCGCCATCAAATTTACCTCATAAAATCATTGTAAATGTGATTTACTTTTTACATTAAGTGAGAATACCGTGGAAGGAAACCAGCTGGGGTACTAACTGCAGCAAATACAAGTAATCCACCCACGCAAAGGTCAGGTATTCTGTCTGGAAAGACTTCCGTCAAAAGGTAATATCAATCAAATTTCTCTGACTTAATATTTACTAATAAAAAATATTAAGAAAATTCCTATTCACAAATGATTCAGATAAAGAATATTTAAAAAGGTGGATGGCGTAGAACATCGTAAAGCTAAGTATAACATGAGTCAATAAACAGTAATTCAAGTAATTAATAGGCAGATATTTTAGAAACATAGCCACTTAAAAGAGCCGAGCTTTTCTTCCTAGTCATCACAATGCTTAAGTAATATGATAAGTAAACTTTACGCATTACACTTACCATCCATTTCCTCCTATTCAGACGAAATGGGAGACATCTTAATTTTTCAAGGTACGATAAATTTAGTAATAATATGTTTTATGTTACAACGAAGTACCGAAGAGGAGCTTTCCGACAACACAATTCTCCGATGAAAAGGAAGAAATTTATACATTTTCACGTTGTGATATAGTTCTGAATACCGTACGATACATGCAACAAATAAGTTTCAAAAACCAAAACCTGTCGCCGCATAAAATAAGGTGCCTAAAGCCTGAAGCGCCCACGCAACCCTCCCGCACAAGAGCAATATTTGGAAAAGATATTTTATAAGTAAATAAGAGAAAAAAATCGATCCAATCGTCGATAATGAGATATCCCGCGAGATTGATCGTCTTTTACATCGTTAGGCTATGAGTTGGTACACCGGCACGATTAAAAAGATGTGCGTTAAGTAAGGCAATAGCTAAAAGCTGAAAAATGCCTATTTATAAGGACCAATAGATAATATACCAGCGCTAAAAGACAAATTTGTAAAAGTAAATTATCAAGAGTTACTCAATTAATTAAACCTTGTCCATCTCAGCCTATTGCAACAGATAAGTCAAATATTGGAGTAAATCAATTTAAGGTATGTAAATAATATATTTAGATAGCACAAAAAAATCGCCTATAAAATAAATCACAATATAAAAACACATCTCCTACCATATAATCGTTTCTGTAAAAAATACCGCTGAAAAATGAAAAATAATGAGTACCATCTCATAAAATTTTTATTTTCAGATTCCGGATGGGCTAGTCTTTACAAAGAGAGTCGTGGTAATTAGTTCGAATGAAGAGATATTACTGTTATATGCCATAAAGGAGTTAGCTTAAAGCCGTGCCGTATCTGATAGCAATGACTTCCGACAGCTAAATCTCCAAATATTTCATATTAACAAATTCTATGGGATAATATCGTTAAAACTCAGTGTATTAATTTAATTGCGATTAGTATTAGTAGTTATGAATACTACAGACTACACGATTTGAAGTGTTATTGATGCGCCACAAAACTTGACATTCGACGATGGTCAAGTCACAAGAGTTTGGCCGCTTCGTTGAGTTAGTGTGATATCGCACCGTTAGAGTGCGTAACGGCGAGGGGGGGTTGCGCTGAGCTTGGGAAGTCGTGGGTGAGACGCGAGGGGAGCTCCACGTCTCTCTCAGAGAGCGCAACGTCTGCTCCAGGGTTCTAGGAGTGCACGGAGAGAAAAGACTAGGGTTTGTAAAAGGGAACAGACTAAAAGGCTTAACGAGACAACTCGCTGCTAGGGGGTGGCAATAGCAAAAGCTGGCTCGGGGGTAGATCCTCGCGTGGTTTCACGCCTCAATGCGTCCGAAAAGGAGGGATCCAACCGCCACCGTGGCACACGTCGATGGCACAGGACACCGCGTGAGGTTGGGGTTTGGAGGTTTGGTTTATTCCGGACGGAGCAGGTTATAATTAGCCAATCAAGAGCGAAGAATGGAAAATGGGAAAGGGGTGGTGATGGGATTGGCGCACGGGGACCAAAGCCATCCCGGATGACCACAGGTTCGCTAGAGCGTGAAGAATCCCTTATTGGAAAAGCTTCAGGGGCGGTCGGTGGGAGTTTTGGGAGGAGGGTGAGCGGGATTGTCCGCCTGGATGAGCAGGGTTGGAAAACAAAGGAGGGAAGAGGGGAAAAGGGAGAGGATGGAAGAGGGATTTGGACTGGGAACTGGAGGGATGTCATAGGGTACTGATATAACTATGGATTTTGAGAGGGAAGATGTTTAGCGGTGAACCGATGGTGGTCTGCGGGCAGCCACTGGCATTTACCAAAACACAATTAGGGGTGAGGCTTTCATCCCCCTCTAAGTCAACCTGCCGAGGAAAAGCAAAAATGGAATTATCTTCAGTAGGTATAATATTTACCAGTCGTATGTCCTCTCAGAGCCAAACCTACCATAAAATATTAACGCACATCCTACCTCCTAGTAAACTCACCAAATGTTACATTCTTCAAAAGTTTTTGTTCTCTTACACTGTTGAACGCTTCTTTCTTTACAAATTCCCCACAAACTGTTTTCATTTCCATTGCATATCAAAGGTTTTTCTAAGTTTAACTTCCATGCAATGCCTAATCATTGATACGAGGCTAAGAAATTCACAAACCATAACTATACAGAGGGAAAAAACGATACGTCATTTATTCAATGAGAATCAATGCAACAAATCATATCCAAGACTCAACTAGCGATTATTTTCACCACAAGTACCAAAATTATAGGCAAAGGATTTAAGTTTCATTTATAAAAATGGCATTTATAAGCTAATCAAAATCAATTCCACCGGGAAAATGCATAGGATTATTCATTTTCTGGTGAACTTACTAGGAAATTCTAAATTAACGAAGATCTGAAAACAACAAAAGCCTTTTAGTAAATCAGTGTTTTTCACTTGATCAACAAAAAAACTAACATTAAAGTTTCAGCTGCGCGTACAGTACGACCATATACAAATTACATAAACTATTGAAAATAGCATTAGTAAATCGTGTTGAAGGTAAAAGAACAGTTTTTAAGAGAAGGTAAATTACTGTAGCTAAAATTATCATTCATGAATATAGTAAAGTAGAAAAATAATAGATATAATATTTATGTATAACAACGTCTAAAAAGAAGGGTAGATCTTATGCAAGGGCGAAAAAGGATATATTAGAGGGAGATAGGCCCCGGAATGTGTAAAAGGCCGGGAGCGGATTCTCTGACATTCAACAAAACCTACCTTTACCGGTAGAATACATAATAAGAAACGTCTAAAAAATTCATCAATTGATGAAAGAGAATATTATAACTACATTTGAACACAAAACCAACCCACGCTCGATTGAATAATCACCGAATTACATTTTTCCTCACCTTTCCGCTACTTAGCCACTTATATCTTAAGATGGTCTCTTTTCATGCGCGATTGTGCTTCAGAAATATTTCACGTATAAAAATAGCTAATAAAAATATCAAGCCTTTGATATAACATCATCAAGAGAAATCCTTTATCAGTGAGTTAATTGATAATCAGGGCAACAGTGAAATAAGATGCACGGAGATGCATGCAAACTAAATCCACGACGAGACCGACCCCATCTCACCATAGATTAGGGTACTACCAAGATAATAGTTTATTTGCGCATTCAAACCCACGACCAATAGGCAGGGTACTGGCTTGCAGAGGCCTTACGGTGAGATATGTAGCATAATCACGATGATTAAGTAGCAGCCGACGCGATTTTCAATGTTTCTCGATGTCATGTTACTCGATGATATTCAACGTTAAACATCAATTATTACATTTTAGTTACTCAACTGTATAATTCAAAACGATATCTGTAACCCCTTTTTCCAAAAATAAATGATTAACAACGATATCATGACAAGGTTTATGAAAGAGTGCATACCTAAAATCAAAGGTATCAAATTAAAGCAATACGGAGTAACCCTGCAGAGGATTGAAAGGGCAACATGCATGACTTAAAATAGAGCGATTTGAATGAGAATTTCACATTATTAATTTTGTTAGACATCAGTTTTGTCGACGCACAACGCATTTTATGAAAACATTTCTTGCTTGAAATCTAGCGCGCTCGGCGGTGTTAAAAACTATGACATCGGGAACACGAATAATGAAGTTGCGGAGCGGTACCTAGCTCTGTAAACAATACGGAACGTTTCCCGGAGACGTTTGTCCGCTTTTTCATCATTTAAAGAACATACTCGTAATGATATCCTAAATGGTAGACAATGGATCTTTAATACTTGATCGCAACCATTGAAATACGTGTAGAGCAGAGAATCAACACCGTGCACTGACGCCATACCACCGAATTCACGCACTTTTATAAAGCTATTATTAACATATACGCCTTTAGCACACACACCCATCGATCATACATTTGAGCTGTACGAAAATTTTCAGCTGGGTACCCTTTTCAAATATGAGGAATAAATGTTGTGCATGCACTCCATTGAGAGGAGAGGGTTATGGGGTTGAATGGTACAACCCTCGATGGTATTAAGAGTGGAAATAAATAAGCGCTTGAGAGCAAGGGGAGGGTTGTCACAAACTTCGTAGGGGAGAGGGAAATTTTCGAGGGGAACCTGTCCGCGAAGTTTGGGGAAAAAAGTCCACGCTCTCGAGAGTTGGATGAATGACGAGGAAAGGAGTGGAAGAAGAGGATGCTTCAGAAGAGACCCCATTCCGTTTCGTTTCCCATTGTTACGGGCTTTGACTGGACCACGACCCGCCAATTTAAGACGCCGAAGATTGAATCGTTGCCGTGAGGCGTGCTCCCGAATAATCAGCGGCGGCGTGTGATTTACCGCCGAGTGGCGCTTCGCTCACACGGTCGACTGAACCGTTCACGCGAGTCCCCGAACGCAAAAGCATATCATTCGAACCACGGAGCGATAGTGAGAAGTGCCCTCCGGATCACTCGATTAATTATACAGCCACAGCGTCTATTATATGCCCCACGGCCTACGGCGGCACAGATTGTGCTAATCAGCCAATTATGAAGTTGAAAGAGAGACGTTTATTTGAACTACATTAGAAATAACAGTTAATACAACGTAGTTTTTCTATATTACAAGCACCAAAATCCCCGATATACATCGGTCACAGGTATTACAAGACTTCTCAGAATCCAACTGAATAAGCTGAACCATTTAGTCAACAATTGAGTTAAAAGGTGCAAGTTTAAGATTATCATATTTCCAAAACAAAGACACTACGGATTTTTGTCGCTAAACGACCTGATACCATCGTAATATGCTTAATCCCATCAACCTCATTGATTCCTCCAAAATCAGCGTCCAGTATCTCCGCCAAAGCACTCACTAGGTAAGACAAAGTAGGTAATTAGCTAGGTAATTATGAAGTTAGATAGGATTTTTAATTAATTGCATCCTAAGTTACAAAAAATACGAGGTAGTTTTCCCTCAATATATGGCTCCTAATGTAAGCCTTTACCCTAAACCTCACGAACAGAGGCTCAGCAATCATTTGACCCTCAGCAGCCAGCTGATTAGATGGTATGTAGCAATTCTGACCTTATAATTCATTAACGGAAGGAAAGCACCACAACAATGGAGGTAGGCCACCATGAGAGCGGCAAAATTCTCCAATATTCAAGAGCGGCAAAAATGAAGATACAGGAATCAACCGGCCCATACCAATCGTTAATGTCTCTTTCTGGCAAGACTCACGGGAAAATTACAGCCTGTTACATTGGGAGCTTTCAGGGCTGTCGAAATATCTTTCAAAATAGTCAAAAGCAATAATAAGCTTGAATTTTTTTGTCCATGATGTCCCTACGATCAGGCGTTTCGAAAATTGAGTGGAAGCTCTATTATTGAATTTCAAGAAAGCATATTATAAAGTTTTACACAATTGGCTATTACGAACTGCAGCCGAGTAGAATAAATGATAAAATAGTGAGTAGTATTCTCCACACCCAAACTAACCGCATGTAAAAATTAGAGATTGGACCTCGGACTAACATAATCAGTGTTGAAGTCCGTGTGCCACAATTAAGCGTGCTCGGCCCACCATTTTTCCTTATGTATATAAAAATATTAAATCAAGAAATATCATAAAAACTTAACTTATTTATATATAGGTGGCGACCAGCAGCGCAATCTAAAATCGAATGAGCAAAAACATAGTTTTAACATAGATGATGAGGAAGTGGGATGACGTTTGAAATCAACTGCGTGATTTTCACTTTTTCGTTGCATTTCCTGGAAAAGGCAACACAGGGTAAAATCCTGCCACGCTAAATTAGTGGGAATCCGTGAAGGGTGGTTCAGCAGGCACCAAAGTCAGTATTGGAAACGGAGCATAAAGACTACCCCAAACAAAGAAATGGAGGGGATGTATCACGGAGTCAGTTGACGGCGACCGCCGCGTGCCGTTATTAGCTTTGTTCCGTCGCCGCCGTGTCCGTTTTGTGTCGGCGGCCGCGTCACGTGCAATCGTTGAGACTGGCTTTTCCGCAAGACAGGAATATGTGACTCGGAATTAAGATGTTCCCACCGCAGAACACTCGGCTTCTGAACTCCGTGACACGTGCGACGCACGCATATCGCCACCCCGCTGGCTTGCTGCTCCCGCGTGCCCCGAGCCGAACAATGGCCCTTTCGGAGTGTAACGCGGAGTGACGGGCCATTGTCTCGCGCATTATTTTGAATGAGAAACCTTCGCTGAAGCGGAACCGACCTCAATTGTCGCTCTCAATGGAACGACGCCGTGTTTTTAATTGTTGCAGCAGTTCGATCTCAATGCCCTCTCTCTCGGAAGTCGTTTCGAAATCTAAACGAAATTAATGCGTCCTAATGGAAAAGGGGAACAAGAGGATTGGCACCAAGCGTTCGATATTTCCTTCGGAGATCGCTACGAGAACAGAGGTTGCATTTCGGAATACGATTTTCACATAACTCATTAAGCCTTTTTTTTGTGTGCTAACTAATAGCTACATGTAAAATTTTACTTGCCATCGCAGTACTTCTTTAACTGAACACGGAAGAGGGAGAAATAAAGTGAAGATGCAGGACGATACAGGGGATACAAAGGAAAAAATGTTAAAGGTAACCTGGTAGTAATGCATATAGCTCTGCCAGGAAAGTATACATTTAAGACTGAAATGTATATATGGTAAGTTACCCTCCCTGGAACCTTCCTTTCGGCAGAGTACCCAATTAAGATAATGGCCCAATACAGCGTAAGTGAAAATTGGTATCATGCATTTATTTAATATATTTTATATTCTCCGCAGCGTATAACAGAAGGAACGAATGAAATTTGAGGTTTGAGGAAGTTCTGAGGTTTTACATGCTAGTTAAGTCACGTAAAACAGGCAATTTACGGCACAGCATTACATCTATATTCACCCATGTAAAACGACTCCAGCAATATTTTGCAATACTGATCCTCTCTTCCTGGCTTTCATAATTGGAGGAGAAGTTTTTTTGCTGTTGCGAAAGTAATCCTCATGTACAAACGGTAAGGTTACCCAAAGAGATTCAATTTCCCTGAGATATGCACTGTAGAATTCATTTTTGAACCATCAAAAAGAACATTCAAATCCTGCCTGCCCAACACACTAGACGGAGGCAACGAGATCCTCTGATAAGGAATTCTCCGTAACGATTAAACCAAATATCGTTTCGAGGAAATGCTCTGGCCATCGCTAAGACCGATGGGATGGCTGAATTAAGAAATTAGATGCCCATCTAAGCTACAGCACGTTAACAGCCCTGCCTCAAAGCCAAAGCTTAACTAGCCTAAATATTCCAATATAACAACCAATTAACATAAACAAGCAGAACAGGACATGCATAGGTATTTTTATAAATTATAACACTAAGCATTCTTCAGTTCAAACAAAAAATTTTTCTCGACAATTGATTTCACTGGTTATCCGCACTATTATTTCGAATTGCCAAGTTGATATAGCACTCTGAGCCAATTAAAACCATAATACCCTGTAAGATTTCAGGTTTTCCCGGCGAATCTTAGATTGTATAGCTCTCGGGTTTCCAGCCGGGTGAAGGTGGTTTGTGGCACCGACGTTTCGGAGGCGTAGTCTGCCATCGTCCTCAGGGTGACAAAGACCTCATGGTGATTGCATTATGTCCCTCACGGTGAGGGCCATAATGCAATCACCATGAGGTCTTTAACAATCAATCACCTTGAGGGCCATAATGCCCTGTCCATTAGCTTCCAATCGAAGACACACTGCATAATTAGAGCTAGGAAGAGAGACATGATTCATCAAGCGATTGTAAACGCATAGGGTCATGAAAACGATATATTGATACGCCACGCAATTAATAACTATAACTAATAAGGAGTGCTGCTTTCTATAGCAATGGTAAGAACGAAAGGGACCAATGAAATCTAAATTTTAGGGGATATTTGACTGCACTGAGGGAATTATTTAGGTGCATAGGTCCATCTCTGCTGTCACTGACCTTTATTAAGTTTTCCCGCCACACTCGTTTGCAGATTATAAGGTCTTCTCACTAGATTTGCTCAGTCACCCAATGAAATCAAACAATTTAACCCATCCTTTCACCACGGGAAATAGTATCAATGATGGTGTCACATGAGTAAAATAAAAGCACAACCAGATGATTTAATGTCTCACTTTACCGTAGTATTTTTTATGAGAAATTTTCACGATCTCCTTCGCAACATGTGTTTGCATTCTAAATATTTGTATCATAAATATAATCTCCAAAACGTAATCATGTTTACGTTAGATAAACGACTATGCTCCAAGGTTATTATTAGAGATAGGACGAATAGCAGTTAATCCAATGCGAATATCGAATTCGAATATTTTATTTATTTTATTTATCTTCACTAACCGAAATACAGCACAATGTGCCAATTTACGTCGGGTGGATAACAGTAACAATGGACGAGACACAAACACCCATGTCCTGGACAGATAATATTCTACCCAGGCGGAACTCGAACCCGCGACCCTCGGGTTAGCATGCGAGGACTTTACCCCGCCGACACCGGGGCCGAATATGTACAAATACCTCGAATATTCGTATAATATATTTCCTAATACTTCATTAAATATAACCCAGCAAAATTATTTGCTATCAGTGATAATATAGTTGCAACTTATATTAAAAATGTTATTATTTTATTTTAAAATTGCAATACACCATGATGCAATATAATAAAGAAATCATTATCAAAAGATATGAAGAAGACTATTTTTGGGCATATTGACCATTGACGCGACTATTTGTGTGTGTAACTGAGTGAGACCGATTAAGGGTTAAATAAGCGAATTTTCATTCATGAACAAAAACTAAACAAAAAACAAGAAATCACAAAAACAGAATGTTGTGTCCTCGAAGTTCTCGCAGTCCATTCGATGCAAGTAGTTCGCATACTTGCCAAATACAACGCCACGACGAACGGCGTGTTATTCAAAGCATTCCAATTTCTCCACTTGGCATAATTATTCGAGATCTCGCATCGCGAAAGATTTCAGTATTCGAGGTATTCGAGCAGTCGCGGATAGTAATCGCACATCCACAGTTATCAATCTTGGACTATTTCATTTTATTAGTTTTTATTTTCATTAGGAGAGTATTTATAAAACACTCTTCACAGTGGTTAACACTGAAATGTATTCGATCGTTGGGGTGAAATTGCTAATATTTTAATGAAATCGGAAGATCCATACAATCCTTATTGAAAAAAATAACTTGGGCCAAAAAGGAGACTTTTTGATGAACTTGGAAATACGATGACCTCTAATAAAACCTATATAAAAATGCGGAACATCTTCAGGAAAAACGGAGAAAGGAAAACAAAGATGTAGGAAATACATTAAAGCAAGGAAGTTCCACACGAATCGTCAATGAATTTCCACAAAATGGAACCTGCAACCTTTGATTGCATCAGAAGACGACCTTAAAACAATTACGCTTTACTTTCTGGTTACAATACGCTATTATTAACATGTAGGCCCGGGTTTTTAACACCTGGTTAACATACATGGTAAGGCAACCTTAAACTTCATATGACGTTAAATTAGTTTGAATTAGTTATTTTAGCGAGTAGCTAAGCGGAATAGAGCGTTTTCGAAGGGTATGTACGTGATGTGCACACATAGGTAGTCATAACTTGACAATATTTAACCAGTTTATAAAACTGACCCTTACGAGTGCCACTCATGACAGATGATAGAAAATTTCACAAAATAACCTTCATTCTGACTTGAAATAGAATACTCCGGGGCAATGACAGCTGTGATGTCCGAGTTTGCAACGCTTAATGTAAACAACAGTTTCAACAATTGGCCAACCAAATGCAAAATATATATTCATAAGAAAGTGTTACTCAATGGTAGATCATTCCACCTTCAATTGCGCAGCTGGGTCATCTCTGAATAATGGATATACCCATAGTAACGGAAAACGACGCATGAATGAATAAATGTTTCCGGATGTTACTGAAGGACAATAATAAATAATGCATCATAATCCACTGAATTTCAACTCTTATTTACGCAAAAACGAAGTCAGCGAAAGAAGAGGAGCAAATGTTATCCTTTTTTGTGAATTCTACTTCGCTGGCAACTTTAACTGAGAAATTATCTCATGTCAGTCAATTGAACTGAAAATTTTCAGGAGAATGTGTCTATTTCCCTGTACGCATGATGCAGATTTTTTTATGGCGCCGGACGCCCGCTTCAAGGCGAGCGACCGGGATTGACGCAGGCTGAGCTTCCAATCTTTCGCCAATATTTTTAATTGGGAAGCGTACTTAAATTATGCTGAATTTAGGGAGTGCGCGTTTTACACGCGTAAGTACTATAAATTAGAAAGGTTTTAGGCAATTGTGATTGTTAAAGACAAAAAAAATCTTCCTATATAATACAATAGAGGGCGCATGCGCTATTTCTATATTGGTTGGTTGTGGGGCCAGTGCAGGCTGTTACTTACTGTGACGTCAGACACGGTGCTCCATTGAAGAATTTACACGCTGAAGCCCGGATACTGCCTTTTTCAGTCCTCACCCAAGCTTGCTTCGTACGCCTAAAGGATAAATGATAGAACATTTCTTGGACTATATTATTCGGACAAATATTATGTTTCAAAGGTTAGACTTTTGCCGGTATGTTACGTAGGTTAATACAGGTAAGCAAATCAGAAGTATAAGGAAAGATAATTGAAGAAAGCAGTCTGCCACCCACAATAGCCAAAAAAAACAAGCTTTCCCTTTGCTTTCTTTCACCCTCCATCACTAAACCCACTAGAACCAGTCAAATGAACTTCACCAACTACAATGAAAGAAATTAAACGAGCAGTACAACAAGCAGTTGATCCAGCAGAGAAAAATAATACAAACCCGATTCAATGAAGTCAATACATAACTTTTCCAAACCAAATTCTTGGAATAAAATCCAGCAGGAAAGGGTACACTAAGGTTAAGCTAAATGCGAAACATAAAAAACAACTAATCGCGCCTTCCCCGACACAAAACCTTGTCAAAAAACTTCAAACATTCCTTTCTACTTTCATTTTCACAACAATAAAGACAGAGCCGAGATTAATTACAAATTGCAGATGCTTGATTGATGGGCTTTCAATGCATTATCGACAGCATTACCGTTTCTGACGTCATACAGTCGGGGTTTCCTATGAAGACAATATTCGCCGCCAATGTCTTCTCTTTTTTACACACGATACGTAAATCTTAAACAGAAGACCACCTCTAATACGTTTCACAGAAAAGGAAGAGGGGTTCCAATTCACCACATTCATTGCAGCAAGGATGAAAAGCGAACGCGCTTCGCACGCATATGAACAACTTGTATGACCTCTGTTGGACTTCATAGGAACTGCTACGGGTTTTCCATGCTAGCCACCACGCTGCGCCAGGTTTTTCGAGGGAGGGAAGTTAGTTGACATGACAAACGAGACAAGTTGTCCTGGCGTCAAACACCTCTACAATTTGTCACGGATTACGTCCAATAAACAGAATCATTGAATAATAAAATTTCTCTGAGGATCCCTAAATCTGGACCGGTGTTTATCTCGTAAACTTAGATAAATACTGTCTAATAGCCATAACATATAGGTAAATTTGAGGAATGAGAACGAAGATATTTATTGATTAGAGCTTTCATAACTCACGTAATCGTACGATTAGAGCTTTTATAGCTAACATAACTAACAAAATCTGTATGGAAAGGTGACCGACGGCACGTTAATCTACACCTATACCCCGCACTAAATCTCTAGGTCCAACAGATAAAATAAGAAAGATACATTGCCGAAGAGATAGATTCGAAAATTCATTCTTTCCACGCGCGTTTAGTGACCATTATGAAAATTGAGCTCCACTGAAAACGATCCCAAAATACACATCACTATTTCACCTCCCTATAACCTTCTTTTCACCTTATCGAGTCTGGTGCCTTAGCACCCCCTGACACACACCCATGCAGCGGCTCGCAAGGTAGATGTCGAATCTAATGTATATGATAGATCAAATGTTGGAAAGACGAATTTATTTTTAATAGTTGCTCATTACACAGCAATAAGGAAATGTACTCACATATGTCGGAATTCATATTAACATTATCAAAGTAATGAGGTTTATTGAAGTAGCACCTCGAGAAAGGCTAATTCTGGCGTAGCTAACACCGACCACGGTTTCACGTTAATATCGTGTTGACACTCAGGTTACTCAGAGAAAAATGATAAAGAAAATATTATTCCAAAATATGAACGAGTCATTGTTAACCCCTGAGTGTGATGCATATAAAATAATCCAATTAAATTACTCGTGAATTATTTGTCAACAAGAAAAAAATACTTCTACCGCCAACAAAATATCATCCTAAGTCGTTAATGCCGCGGTATCTAATGCGAGACAAGTTTTGGCAGATTTGTCACTAATATAAGTGTCGCCAGCTTGACCCATAGGCCGCTGTTTGAATTCCGCCGCGGGAAGAACGTACTTAGTATTTGCTCACATCAAAAAAATCATCAGTACTTAGCATATTACAAAAAAGGTACCACATATTTCGCAATTCTAGTTCAAGTCACGTCAAGTTCAGTTGGAAAAGCGTCCGCAATTTCCAGTACTTAAAGGTAGTCGGCCATATTGACATGCTTGACTCACTGGTAAATAAATACTATTTTTAGACTACAATATTTACCACGAAATGACTAATATATATAACTAACTCAATAAACTTAAGTATTTTCGATACGCAAGTGTAAGGAAGTCGTCTACAAGTATCTTTAGGATTTGAGCTACGTTCAGCGACCCAATACCAAACCAAATAAGTCTTACCACGGTAAAATGCAAGAATAGGACTTAGAAAACAACTATGGAGTTGTTAGCATTTATTTTATGCACAATCAATGGCACAAGTGCCCCGACAACGACTAATGTCGGGAAATGAACACTGGAGAAGTGGCGAGACGCATGGATGCCGACAGAAACATGGATAATCTAAACGCCTGGAAACGATCAATGCGGCATGTAAGAATCGACGAGCCCCCTTCTCGGCTCAAATCAAGAGCCAATGCATGATGCATGCGTATTTGAAAGTAAGTTTGTTTCTTGAATCGATGGCTAGGACCGATCGCAACCCCAACAGTGGTGACGGTGACATAGATACCCGCGATATTCCCGCAGAAAAGAGATGAGTTTCGTGAAATATTCAGTCCATACCCCCATGCAAGATCCAGTCCCCCGAAGAGTGCATAATAGGACCATTACACGACCTACGATCAGAAACATGTCTGGATTAAGTTTTTATCAACGAAACAAATTTATGACACAGACGGTGTGAGACATGAAGGTCATTTCCTGCGTGGGTGGAATAGAATCGGCATATCGCAACAGAAAGAATTTCAAGTGAGGGGGTTAGTTCCAATCCAAACGTTGAATCTGGTCAATATGTTGATGCGATGATATAATGCTAGCACGACTGCCATTTAAGTAAGGTCACCCTGGCCACTGCTTGGGACATTGGACGTTTCTCCATCTGTACTCCACAAACCATGCCCAGAGAATGTAGCAGAGTATGTTAGGAATAACCATACAGTTATCAGCCATGGATAAAGGGGGTGGAAAAAATGAAAAGGGGAGGATGGGAGAATTTGAAGGAAGATGTTTTCAAATATCATCTACATCTACATCTACGTCATACCCTGCAAGCCACCCAAAGGGTGTGTGGCAGGGGGTGCTTTCGCACCAGGCATGCATGAATGATACGGTATATACGGTATACGGTATACGGTATATACGATATCCAAACGTTTCGTTCGGCTGCGGTCGAGTATGGAACGAAGGAAAAATATCTAGTCCGTTCCTTCGATAGTATTCTTATTCTACATTTTTCTGGCCTTCAGATACAGTGAGGAAATGGAATAATTTACGCCAATTCGACCTCAACTGAAATTATCAATTAGTTTTTATACTATAAAGGGAAAGTTCCCATCAGTTTACTACTGATTAAGCGAAGAAGAGGAAGAAAAAGAATGGGAATTTCCGAAACTTGAACGGAAGCAGACGGTAATGAGGAACTTAAGGGGGTTTGGACACCACACCCCCTCAATGGTGGGATCACGGTTCCTTCTTTTTCGCAGTCGTAATCGTTATCCAAACGCAAACTGCACCAGAAGAGCAATGCTCACAATTACCATCGTAAGATGGCACTCCATCCATGAAAACTAGTAATTTATGGCACATGACAAAATATGAAGAACGACGATGACGAGAAACATTCCATTTTTTCATGCCACGGTATTCTAAAACAAAGGTTGGGGAAGAGTTGTACTGCGACTAAGGGTGTTCCATGCATTATGGCCGGCTACCAGAGGAGCAAAACGCATCATGTTCTCGTGCTGCTGTCAACATTCACGAGGCTTATACCATAAGGAGTTCTCAACCCAGCTCTCCCAGATGACCAAGCCCCTGCAGACTTTTTCCTACTTGGTAAACTTACACTCATGCTTAAAGTAAAGAGATTTCATGCAATCAGTGGCTTAAAGAAAAATCAGCGCTGTAACTTCTGGCGAATCCTGAAGAAGCATAAAAGGACTGTTTATACAAGTAGATATTACGCCCGGAAAAGTGCATCTACATGCAAGTAAAATACTTTGAAGGAGATCTATAAGTATAAATAGTAGGAATGTTTAAGATTTCATTAAATCAGTGTTGGATTGCCCTAAAGAGGATTATTCTAAACAGATCATGACTATACTCCCGACATATTACACCTGGAATACAGAATGAACTTCCCCGACTTAGGAACTCACAGCAATCATCAGTGGTCTCCATCAGGTATTATGTGCTTCTTAAATGTTGAAAGGCTAGCAGAACAGCAGTAATTACTCCTCTTTTTAGGATAAATCGCAGATGAAACCTGATAGGGAACAATGACTGATTATTTCGAGACTTGGAGAATTAGCACTCATATATCATTCTAGGCGAATGATAAATTTACTGACGATGAGAATTTCTCAAGTCTACATTTGTCTTTTTGAACGCGGATATCAGGATATTGGAACACCTATTTGAAAAGCATACGGCCAGCCTCCTAGCATTTGCCCTCATCATGTGACTTCTTTCCTCCTATCAGTTCCAAGCTTCTCTCTACACATTCTCCCACCACTCCGCTAGTGCTTAATTCCCAAACTCTGCCCTTCCCGTCCTACCCCACCACCGTGTCAACCTCCCTTTTCCCCCGCCGCCCTCATAATTCAGAAGTGAGATTCCTCACCAACGGGGGGCCGCAATGTGTCTGCGTACTGACCCAAGACCGGTGACCACTGACCCTTTCTCCACTTCTACCCCCATCGGCCGCCCTTTGTCACCTCCAAGCCGATTTCGGCAGGTGGACAGTTGAGGGGGTAAACGCGGCACCTTTCTCAGTAGGGGGCCCCATAGGGATGGTCAGTATCTCAAGAGGGGAGCCTCTGAGGTCACTGAGGTGAACGGGCTGGAGCCCTCACAAGGGATGCTCCTAAGGTCACTCCTAAGCAAGGAGCTCAGCAAACAACGAGGAACATATATAAAATGAATTCTTCAAATTTGAGTGGTATACCTACATAATAGCAAATTCTCTTACGACCTCAAATATATAATCGGTACGCACATGAGTCAACGCCAAACCTTAATAATTTCCCATGAAAAATAAACAAAATTTGAAAAAGTCACGGCACGAAAAACGGCATATCGATGCCATAACGTCAACGCACGGTATTGCTTCGCTGCTCTGCATGTATTTCAGCAGCACACATTGGACTGTACCTTTACAAAAAGGAAAAAAACTACTATTTTCGTCAAACTAGGAAAGAATCGCTCGATACAGCATGGCAATACGTAGAATTACTGTAAAGAATACCTGAGGCGTCATCTCGATGACGTAGTATTCTGATGCTACCCAGCCTGCGTAATTATTAATTAGAAATACTTTCAATTATAGTAATTATAGTATTATTCAATTAAGTAATATACCTATAGTATAATAAGTATAGTATCACAATGCATAGTAAAAACAGACAATTTAAGACAAGAGGTTTCATTATCTAAGAAAATCATAAATATAAATACTAGGGTCTAATTGATTTGTAACAGCAGGGACTTAGCGGTGACCTTAAGTATTGACAAAAACATTGTGCCAATTTTAGCATTAATTAAGGCGGAATGGCAGACATTCCTTATTTGTATGCTTTACAGTTCATTCATAAATTTATTTGAAAGAGATCCATAGGTATAAATAGTAGCATTGTTTAAGATTTCTTTAAATCAGTATTGGATTGCTCAGAAGAGGATTACTCTAAACAGACGACTATATTCCCGACTTTCAAAGCGTGGAATACGGATGGAACTTCCCCGACTTAGGAACTCACAGCAATCATCAGTGGTCTCCATCAGGCATTATTTGCTTCTTAAATGTTGAAAGGCTAACAGATCAGCAATTGAAGATAATGTAAAAATTTCATCAAATTTATAGTTATACTAATTCAGTTTTGCACGGTAGCACAAGGAGTAGCATTAATATGCAGGGAGAATTTCACACATTTGTATGCATATATATGTCTATTTTGTTCCAGAGTACATTACTTCGCAAACTTTTTTGCATAACCATCGTGATAAGTACTAGAATGAATATATATTTAATAAATCTCACCAATTACAGTAGTGCAGAACCTTCATTCTCTCTGACATCCGTTTCCAGTTTCAGTTTATTATAGCGGTTGAAATTTAGCGCCCAAAGGTTTCGCACGTGGAGCTGAGTGGTGGCTGAAAAATAATTTTTTTACTTTTTAGAGCATTTTATTAAATAATAAAACCTTTTTTCTTAAAAACTCTGTTTTTAATTAGTATTTCTTATTTGTATTATTAAAATACTTGTAATGAAATTCTAACTTTATAAAGTACATATTTGGTTTTTGTGATGCATCCAGCCCCAAAGACTGAACATGGTTTATTTGTTGGAGTGCTAGTTACGGCCTATAAGTATATTTGAGCAGATGAGCGGAATTTGGAAGGGATCAGTCCGTGAACGAGAACGACTTCTTCGAGGAGAAGAGGAGCGCCGTAATTGAAGGCTCATAACTCGAATATAAATGTGTGGTTAATTAGTTAGGGCAGGTATAAACTGATTACTGTGCTGTTACCGGAAGTGGATCTGTGGACCAAATTCAGAACTGTAAGTCATCGGGAAGAATTTCAAATTTCAAATACAAGATACGGCCCGGAAAACATGCTAAACTCAATAAAACCTGTTCACAATTATAAAAATGATATTTGTCGACCAAATTTCAAGTACTGCATATTTAAGAATATGAGATAAACACACAAGAAGTTTTTTTAAAGTAATGGATGCTTTGAACTAACTGCTAACGATGCTGATAATTATTAGTGGTTGTGAATGACGAATTTAGAGAACGAGAGCTTACAGGACCTATTTTCGGAGGGGACTACAACGGGGATGCATGTATATCTTGGTAACGGTAGGATGGTTTTGTGATTCGAGGTACATGGAAGTTATTTTCGTAGGGCAATTCGATCTCGTAGGAAATTCGGTTCGGTTGAAAAACTGCTGACTAACAAAAAAAGAGTCAGAGAAGAAAGTTACTCTGTACCACTTAAACCACATTAATAAATAAACGGCCTGGTTCGGAGCAGAAAAGAGGTAGCTCAAAATATTCATTAATCAAGACCCTGGATGTTTGTTATGTCTCAAAAATGAGAGAGAAAATGATGTTTGAAAAAATCTAAGCCACTGCTATACGTCGATACCGGATTCTCGAAGAGGAAAGCCTGCAATGAGGCACCTCACCACCATTTCATAATTGTTAGGGCGCAACATCGTACCGTCGATGAGGGTAATGTAAATACTGTAATTCCACACAATATAATTAACGCTAAAGACAGTCACCTTCATCAAGCAACGCAAAGACGGCTAGAATCTACCAGAAGTTCATTGAAAAACCGAATAGCGTCGTCAAACATCTAAAAGGCTCTTTCGGAATACCACTCCAAACTACGTCAACATCACTTATCCATATAACTTTTTTTGGGGTTTACAGGATTCATTTACCCTCATCATGAAGGAATGCCGACCAGTAAAGCCATAGTTTAAAAGAAAAAGTCTCATATTCATGGTTTTAGCCTGGCGATATCTAATTTTCGTATAATCTAACGAAGGAGCTCACATTAGCGGGCGATTACCACGTCCAACTCCAGTAGTGAATGGTGCGCGAAACGACGTCGGCTTGCGACATATATGAAAACCGATTATTTTCCACGACTACTACACGACGCGCGAGCTCTCCACTCCTCGAGTACGAGCACCCCGGGGTTAACCGAAGAGAAGAGTCCACTGTTACTCGCCCGCACCTAGTAGATGTGGATGGATGGATTTTTCGGGGGATGCTTAAAGGGGTTACGAATAGGAAGGCGTGTCGAGGCCAGCCCCCCATCGCTGCTCAGGAATGCTTTTCCGCCGGCCCGTTCTCTCTCTCTCTCTCTTGTGCCAGGACCCGGCTCAGGATTCTGTGCCCAAGGAGAGAACGAATCCATTTGACAAATCGAGATGGCTGGGAGACGGCGAGAGTTCGTTGGGAGTCTTTATAATCCTTTTTACGCGGTAGGCGGACACCCGCGGCGTGAAACCAGAATACCCGTGGCTTCCCTCTCGTCTCCGTCCTTTTGTAAAACCTCCCGCTTCGATTCGTCCAGGGGGAGTCTTACATCCATCTTTTTATTTCACATTTTCTTTGTTAATCGCGTCTTCGAGCCGCCTGGCGATACGTTTGAAGTTCGCAACGTGATAAAGTGGGTGTCTCGATGGCCTATCTTTCGTGTTGTCTGTTGTTGACTCCCATCGCCGCGTGCTCCGGCCCCTTTCTAGAGATGAGACCACCGCTCCTCGTTATCCCTTAAGTGTTTTTCATCACCCGTGACCGGGAGAAGTCACGGGGCTGAGGCGACTGCAAGTTGACGTGCATGCGAGGGCAAGCGGTGAGCCTTGAGGTTCTCCCAGGGCAAAATCCGAATTCCGAAGTCCCACTTTGAAGTGAAGGTAAGAGCGGTGAGTCAGGTCGCGATGTTATGGTGCTTGCTAATCGAAATGATAAAATGCTTTCCCAACGCTTCCATCCGTACGTGTATCCATGCATATAAGAATAACCAGTCTCCGTTTGCGTAGCAATTATCTATAATTAATATATATCATCAATGTTTCGGCCAGCACGGCATATAATTGATTATCTCAGCACCTGACACATTTATATGAGATTTTCATATAAATAAACCACAAGCCAAGTACTACACATTGAATATTAGATTTACAAAATACATCCTCTCTCCTTTTACAGTACACTAACTTATTATAATACATATAACGATAACCATCGGTCTTTCGGTTACCGAAGGTTATTGATCGAGAACTGACGAGTGAAATATCTTTTTTATGATATTTTCATGTTCATTCAATGAGGACCAACTTACAACATATGATTAAGATTCAGCAGTGCTAATTGTATATTTCCTCCGTCTAATTGATCCACTATCTGGTGAGATTTGAGATAAGGTTTATAGTTTAAATACCATAAATTCATATCTTGCATTGAGTAATTTCTCTTTAAACAGGGTATACATTCGGCATACCTGTATTTAATTGTCTTGTGAAATTCAAATGTCCACTCAGCCCAGTTAATTTACAGAATTTTCATACTACCTTAACTGGAAGCGAAGTCTAAAGATAAAGGAGTAAATATCGACTGCTGCTGTCTCTAAAAACTATGTTTTACAAATTCTTCATTATTACTCCATCTTCCCACTCATATTCACTAACAGACCATTTATTAAAGTGAGCTACTTCACGCATAGACACTTTATAGTGGAAACGTACGCATCATAGTACTTGCCAAAATGATATTCTTACTCCAATTTAGCATTCTATGACATTTTTCACCAAAAACTTCCTAATTGTTTACTTTAATTACTCCATTGATGAGAGAAAAATTCCGTGCCATTACAAAAATAAGATTTAAAAATGGTTACAATTTAATTACAGAAATAAATCTGAACCCCTTATGTTATAACCGAATTAGAGACCAAACTCGGGGATTTTTGGATGTCCACAACATCCAGAATTGCGTCCGAACATTTAAAAAGACATGACTTAATTTCGACGTTATCCGGGAACTTCGGCCCAGGTACTGAGTATACTGAATAGTACTCGCTACTTAAGAGAGTACTATTCTATCATTTGAAAAAATATTTATTCTGCCGATCAGATTGGTTATTGTGTGGATAATTATCTGCTGGATGTTTTAATCGATGCAGCAGAAAATAGTGTCATAAGAAACATACTTTTTGTGGCCGATTCGCTCTACTAAACTACACCATGAGTCGAACTCGGAGAACTTATGGAGGTACACCTATCTAAGTATCACCTGGAATTATACGAATCAGAGGGACTAAAAAGGTATTTCAAATTAGCCCACCACAGGAAGTACTGAGTACCACTATTTAAACACAGAAATAAGCTCTTTCACAAAACGCTAACCAAAAATAAGCTCATATTTATTCTTTGACAACATTTAAGTAGTCACAAGCCACAAGATGGCCTAGCTTTTGCGTTAACTTCATGTAAATTAGGAGTTCAGATCTAGTATCTTATATCAGACTAGTTTGATTGACGTGAGCGTAATCTATGAGAGTACTAGTCAACTTAGGTTTCGCTACCGAAAAATTATAGAACTTGAGGTTATCAAATCGGGTTTAAGAGCAGCAGCACTTCGATCGTCGAATGGCGATGTGGGGTGTAGGTTTCAGGGCACTTATCTATCAAAATATGCCAAATTCGGACATCGGGTTCCTCTCCACCCGCCCCATATCCCCAAAACGATTTTTCTCTTACTACCCATCACTTAAGGAATCAATGTTATTGGTTGCCTCCTCAAATGGAACTTACCAACAAACTTGTTGCAGCTGCGTCAAGTGAGAACAACGGTACAGGATTGCCAAAAACTCGTCATTAGAGGCCATCTAATAGGTTAAGCTAACTTACAATTGAAAAGTGTAAGAATCACCAAGAATTAGTCCCAAACACAATTTCATTCTAAAATGCATCATGCATGCCCGCTTTCTTCCAATCCTACGCTTCCCCCAGCATCCTCCTCAGAAGCATGGCCTTCAGCATCCCTTCAGCCCTCATTTCACGTTTCAACTACCTACATGGCCGTCGTCTAATCTCCTCTAGCAATTCCCCTTTCCTCAGCCAAAATGCTGAGCACTGAACATAGCGAATTTCAACCCTGGTGCTGAGCACTTCGTTGTACGTGTTCCTTGTCGACTACCACAATTAGAAAATAAACAACATTTCGCATAGCCCACCACAAACTTAAATGACGACGCATTTCGATGCTAATGCGTCATCCTTAGGAACAATGTAACCCATACTTACAACCTCAAGTTTTCATCGTAGAGCGCAAAGTCATTTGATTTTTTTCATTGATGAACAGCAAAATGCTCGGCTTGATAACGGTTATCCTATTTATAAGGCAAAATATATTATTCAAGTTACAAATCGCGGTCATTGCATTCCTCTAATTTTGGTTCAGAAATTAGGACCACAATCTTTTTCAATCGCCGAACTAAATGCTGCTCGTCTTTGGGACGAGACCTCTTCCCAATTTTTTTTGTGAACGCCCGAAGAGCGTTGGCTATCCTTTCCATCTCATCAGGGTGACAAAGAGGGGAATCATTCTATAACAAATGACAAATTTCCGAATGTGTATTCAAGCCCCGATGACGGCCATTTTTCAAGGGGCGCGGCGGTGCGACGAGAGAAGATGGCGCACGCATTCCTCGCCCGAACGAGACGCTAAATATATTTCATCGCGTCGAAGTTTCAGAGCGGGGCGTCGGTGGATTAGTGGTATTTTATTGCTCGAATTTACACCTGTCTATGAAAAATTGAATGGGCGGGAGAGAGACGCTAGAGATGTGGAGAGATGAAGAACGAGTGTGTATGGGTACTTGAAAAAAAGAGAATTCGAGATAAGACGTACAACATATTCCCTTCCCCTCTCGGTCTCGTCAGCCCATCTCCCCAAACCCTCTCCTAACCACCCGTCGACTCCTCTCGCTTGTAAACAGAATGCCACCTCCGAACAAAACAATTGGTTCGAGTGGGCGCGTAATCTATCTCCCCCGGACAGAAGTTAGTTAGGGTAGGCGAGCCATTCAACAAGCTGTCGAGGCGATGGGAGTTCGGGCCGTTTATGAAAACCGCCGCCCCTCCAAAGCCCTTTGTCGAGGCTCAGAAGAGGTGGGGTCCCGGGAGAGCCGCTCAGGGTGCCCTTTCATAGCCGCCCTCCTCCGCATCACAGCAGGGGTGCGGTCGCGGTGGACTGGGAGCTTAGGGCCTTGTTCGAAGGAGAGGGCTGCGGGGGGTATGGGCCTCCAAGAGTGGGCAGTTGAGGTCCACAGTTACGATGGTGTGGCCTGCTCCCAAGAGGCCACGGCGACGAATCGGTTGGCGATTAATGCTGGTGCTGCCGAGAGAACGGTGCGTCCAGACGTTCGGAAAAACTACTTCAGGCAGAGAGTAGCTATTTACTATGGCAGGAGACCCCAACATTCTTGACCATTGCCTCTGGAAAGTATTTTCCGACATTGTATCAACCTACTCGTCTCAGGCATTACATAGATATAATAGCAAATTGTCCCTTACGCAGTTTTTTGACTGTCAATTAGAGAATGTTTCAGGCGTCACTTCAAGTACTCGTTTTAAGTAAAATCTGATTAAAAAGATGGCTAGGTTATATTCCAAAATTTCCAATAACTATGGTTTCGGCGCAATGAAAATATCATTTTGACAATATTAATTACTGCCGAAACCATGGTTGGCTAGTAGAAATTTGAAGCACGGTATATAGCCCAGCCTTAGTATTTATCACATTCAGATTGTTTACAGTGCTTATTATCTATCGAGAAGTGCCTTGTACGTAATTTTTAAAATGAAACAAATGGGAGTTTCGACAATTAATTTATTATAATTATGGAAATATACTTATTAGTCGGTAACTCGGTATTAGAGAAGGTATTAAGTAACATGACATGTCGAAATATACGATATAATGCAATAGCATATGTATATAGCATAAGTGATTCAGTTTTTTCCATCGGCATCCTATCAGCCCCCGAGTTAGTATCGACCACTCTCTACCTTATACCGATCCCTGGAGGTTATATCGACCACTTTGAGTACCACTTTGGTAGAGGACTAAGGGTAGACGAGGACTACTGAGAGTAGGGATGTGCCCACGCTTTGACCAGAATTGGTCCGAATTGACCCTTCATGGGTCCGGTGGCCCCCGACTCGAGGACGTACTCCGGCAGACCGCACGGCGTCTACCCGGAAAGGGAGCCAGGGAGACACCTAATCCCAAGTCTTTGGGCAACGGGCTCTTCCGGTTCTCATTGATGTGCGGTAGGTCTTCGCGAAATCGAGACCGACGGCTACTCGTCTCAGTTGTTTGGGTAACACAAACTAATACGAGCACTTTGGGGAGGCGGGTGCCCCATTGAGGTCCTTTTGGCCTCAATTGGCCTTTGAGGTCCTTTTGGCCTCAAAAATCCGCCTCATTGGTGTCGGCCTCAAAGGGGTTGTGGCTCGCTTACTTTCCCTTCCAATCCCTTTCCCGTTTTCCCACTACCATCCACGCTCGGATAAAAGCGAAAGCTTCCTGCCGAGCCTGAGGTAGTTACCCCCGGGTGTAGATACCCGAATCCGCTGTGGTAGAGGACCCACCGGCGCTAGTAATTATATGAATACGGCACTTGTTTTAATTACAGACAGAAAATTCGTTAGATTAGTTTTCTGGGGGAGGCGACCAAGAACTAACAGTAACCAATGAAGACAGATGATATGGTTAGCCAGTGAAAGATTCTACGAAAGATAATAATCCAGTAACTTTGTCACCTGAAAGGGGAGGTACCTTGCGTCAAATTCGGTAGTTCTGATTTTTTGCTGACTTGTTTATGATATTGGCCCAATGAATAATCCAAGCTGGAGACCTCGAGCACCGAACGCAACCTTGTGATAAATAAAAAAACCGCGAAATTTTCGACTTTATTTCAGTTTTAGGCGATTTTAAGCCAAAAGGACTAGTTTTTCAATAATACCTACAGAGTACGTTTTTAAAGTAGACCAAATGTGCTACAATATGAAACTAAAACTGTCTCAGTAGACCCAATAGTTTTAGAGATAAAGCCTTTCAAAATGTATCATTTTTTTCGAATTTCGCAATTTTTAGCAATATTTTAGACCACCAGAAAATGCTCCCATTTTTCCCCGCAGAAGGCCACTTCTTTTATGCAAAGTGTGCACAGTTATATCTTCAAGATATGCTGGAATTAGAAGGGAAAATTGACCCTCTTGATTATGATAATTTCACAAGAAAGGGATACTTCACCATCCGGCGCACTGACAAAGTTTGGTCCGGTATATGGTCAGATATGACCATTGAGCAAGTACTAATGAGATATATGAAAAGCTATGGAGGACTCACCCGAAGACGTGTTATGACTGAAAGTGTACTCTACCGATGGACATTGGGCATAGTGTATCTACAGAAAATCTGCAATGAAGTGGAAACATACTGCGAGGATACCACTGCAGCAACTGAACAGCATGTTGACATGCGACCATCTCGTGTCACCAGAGATGAATCAGATACTGAAAAACTCCGTAGCTTTCACAGCACCTTCCATTCTACAACATATTTCATTGTGTCCATCAGCAGTCGCCAGGTTGGAGAAACTACTGTCAACAGCCACATGGCTCTAGAGATTGGAAGAGAATCGATGCTGACAGTAGTTGGCCAGAACTTCCAGGAAGTGCAATTCAAACGTAAAAATAATGTGGTGTCCCTTTCTTCAGCTGTACGAACTATTACTGTTGGCAATACACACGTAACTGTTAATCCTCTAACATTTTTTCACTGGTTGTATGTCCTGAAACAATCGGATGAAGAATTGCGAGAGTTCTTCACATATGAGCTTTCACCAATCCCAATATCAATATCCACTGAGGACGGAATGAAAAAGGGCACAAAATCCATCTTGTATTCAGTATTTCAACCAGTAAACTTAGATGAGAAGCAAGGGTCAACACAGTTGTGGTGGTGGATGGAGAGCATCTACTTTACAAAGTTGTGTGGCCTCGAAGCTCATCATTTGGTGCGATAGCTGACAGATACACCCAGTACATTACTGCTCACTAGGGCTCAAACGTGGCAGTATTATCGATGGTTACCCCACAGATGCTGCACAGAAAAGCACAAAGAGCTCTGAGTGTCTTCGAAGAGCCAAGTCACACTCATCGCCAAAGATAATCTTTGATGAGAAAACAATGGCGCAGGTTAGTCAAAAGAAATTCTTGTCAAATGACAAAAACAAAATTCGTTTCATCAACCTGCTGACACTAAAATGGGAAATCACAACATTTAAGTTCTCCAAGCAGAGGAAGATGCTAATAGGCTCATCATCACTACAGCTGTAACTGTTGCCTCTACCAATGATGTAGTGGTAGTCGTTAGTGAGGACATTGACTTGCTGATCATCCTCACTGCAATCTCAAACCAACGTGAAATTTTTTTCAACAAATGTGGAAGAGGCAAAGCATCAGATGTCATATATTCCAGCATCACCTCTTCAAAATCCTCATTGAAACCAGAGCTTTTTCTTTTCATCCATGTCTTTAGTGGTTGTGACTCGACATCCTGCTTCTTTGGCTTAGGGAAGAAGCAAATGATGTCCATGGTCGAAAAAAATCAGGACGTTGAAAAGGAAGCTGCGATTGTTTTCGACACCAACTCTACACCTGACAAGATAGCAGCAGCAAGAGAGCGAGTCACAATTTCTCTATACGAAGGCAACCCCAATACCCACAACCTTGACGAGCTGCGATACCGCACTATTCGCAAGGGCTGCGACGAAAACCAGCTTCAATCTGGCCAGGTTACCTCCTACACGTGACGCTGCTCGATTTCACTCCTTGCGGACACACCATCTGGAACAAATTGTCCTTGCATTCACTTCATGAATACACATAACATCTCATTCATCACTTTCTATTCAACTACTCATGTACAATCTTCTTACAGGTACAGGCGTGGTTGGGAGTCACACTGAAACCTCTCTCCGGGGGGTGGATATCCACTTCAAAATGCCTCGGCCCCCAAATGATGGCCAGAGGCGCAGCCCCACAACACCTCTTGCGGATGATTTCTTGCGGCTGCAAGAGGGGTTGCGGGAACACGTTCAGCTGCAGGAAGGCAGGGTTGAAATACTCATCAGTCTGTAGGCACTGCAGCGGGGCCTCCTGTGACAACGTACCGGATGTTGCGGTAGAAATAGACTTCGATTCCCCAGAAGGCGACGATCTGCCCGATGTCGCCATGGAGGATGTCGGAGGATGGTGGGCACAAGACATCCTCCATGACGACACATCGCCATCCCTGATAGAGAGATGCCATCCCGATACGACGACCCAGATACGGACGAACATCAACCGGGCCCTTCCACGAGGGGTAAATTAATTAATTGATTACCGTCAATAACTCAATTGAATAATTGATTACGAAATTAACTTAATTGATGTACCTATTAACTCTTGTTGTACTTACCTTTATTATTTCGCTATTCATAGATTATCATTAAACATCATCGTTCGCACTTCTCATTTTCTTTTTTAACGTCCCATCATAAAACGTACAGGGCTTCGATAATTTAACAGTGGTAGAAATGAGAAATGTGACAAATGTAAAGGGGGAGGAATCTGCGGGCCCCTCAAACCTCTTCAGGATCCACCGGAATAAGATGAGGGGGGTTCCGAAGAAACAGGGTCAAAATTCATTCAGAACGACAAAATATTACTAAAAATTGCGAAGTTGGAAAAAAATGATAAATTTTGAAAGGCATTATCTCGGAAACTATTGGATCTACTGAGAAATTTCTAGTCTCATATTGTAGAATATTTGGTCTACTTTATAAACGTACTCTGTAGGTGTTATCAAAAATCTAGTCCTTAGGCTTAAAAACGCCAAAAACTGAAATAAAGTAAAAAATTTCGCGGTTTTTTTATTTATGACAAGGTTGCGTTCGACGCTCGAGGTCTCAAACTTGGATTATTCACAGGGCCAACATCATAAACAAGTCAACAAAAAATCAGAGCTACCGGATTTGTCGCAAGGTCTGAAGTATAAGGTTACTGGACTATAAAGGGTAGATAGAAATTCGGCGTCGGCTATTGCCTCATCTTAATGAAGGAGATAAAGTTCATTTATTTTTTTACGGTTGCCACCCACTCCTATCCTCTGCTCCTCGTCGACACATCTTGAAGCTATCAGACTACATTTTAATGATTCATTGGAAAAAACCGCAGCTAAATGCTGCTATTTTGTTTTCTATCCGTAAACCATGCATTTGTTCGACCACGAAGAGTCCCGTTTACGCGACTGACGACTCCATATGCGTACGGGGACATTAGTCGTTAGAAGATGCGAGGCCAATGGATTTCCTTTTTACATTTAAAGCTACCCTTGTATTGTCCTATTGTATGACATTGCGCGACAGGCATCGGAATTTCTCCTAAGACAGAAGAAAGCTAATTTTCCTCCTTACTGAATTGAAATCTTATCGTCAACGATCAATAACCAGTAATAATTGTTGTCTGTAATGAAGGATACATTTCGTGAACGTGATTTCTTTGACGTCAATTTTAGGGGTAATTATGGAGAAACTCAAAGTCGTTAAGTCAATTTTGTTTATCAAATTCATTACCTTCCCATACAGAATTCTGTGAGTCAACGTCGTAAACTTGGGTGGATGACTGGTGCCGCCGTCTATCTCCACCTGTCGCTGCAACCTCAAAATCATGCCAAACAAACCCCCGGAGCTACACCGGCATATGTTCGCATGCAGTTGCAATAAAAGAAAAACAAAACAGAATCGCAAAGCAAAACAGTATCGCAAAACTGTGTTCCTAACGGATGCTTTAGCACTACAATAATTAATCTTACCGATATTTTTACTGATGTGAATTTAAATATCGAATTGAGGGGAAATGAAGTTTACAGGTACCGTACAGTGTCACGTAGTTCACGAACAGAAAAATATCGAGGTATACTTTATCCACAAAAATGCCACGAGATTGACACTAAATCACCTAAGCTTTGAGGCTTATAGAACCCATGACTTATGTGAATTAGATCAAGGCTGATATCCTATGATTTCAATTACTGGATGACCTTGTTTCCTGTTTTTATGGGGGAAAACATCGACAACTTGTTATAATGGTTTTTTACAACATGGGTGAATAAGTACCATCAATTTTAAAAATGTTTATGTCAACGACTTTCTTCCTCGGACAAGGGTTAGGGGAAACACTGTGCGACGGTGCCCCCACACCACTTCTCTATACTTCCTCCTCCCCATATTCCTTCACCCGCCCCTATTATTCGCCCGGCCCTCCCCCACCATCCCCGCCCCTTAGACTTTGGTGTAAACTGGAGAGGGGTGATGGCGAGATGACACCATCGCTTTCCATCTCGCCGCCACCGGGGTGATCGCTTGTCAACCACTCCGAACTCGATGCAAATCACGGCTGCCGCGTGACCCGGAGGAGTGTGAAGGGGAAGTGGCAACGAGAGGGAATGGGGTGACGGAAAGGAGCAGAGAGAGGAGAACAAATGGGGAGAGGGAGAGAGGAAATGGAAGGAAACCCTTCGGGCAAAGATAGTGGACATCTCCTTAAGCTATGACGACCATCGCCCCCCTAAACCAACTCAGCTAAGACCACCAATAACGACAACATCCGGAGATCAGGGTCGCGATTTCGAATCTTTACAGCGAGCGCATTCGCGTTGTCGTAATTTGATCACAGCCATAATGAATGAGAAAATACAAACGTAGGACATCAAACTACGCCAGGTTAACGCGCCACGTAATTTAGCCAGTTGCGCTCCCGATGCGTCGGCATCATCTCTCTCCCGGCGAAATCCATCCAGCGATCAACAGTAGAACATCCTCCAATGAATGTAATGCTACCTCTACACAGTGCCCAAGTCAGGATCGGAATTCCACGGCAAAAAGTTCCACCACTGCCGGAATTCAAAACTCGGGCCCGCGGAATGGGAAGCCAGACCTCCAGCCACCACACCTAACTGAAGCGCGATGCTGGATTTTTCCTGCACCTCTTCGCTATTGATATCCAAAACAATTGAATAGGAAACTTCGTAGTTGCAAACTGTTTACGGCCATGGACCACGCGACTCGCTTTACAAATACGAGAACAGTGACCATAAAGAAGCAAGCTTATGAATTTGAGGGTAACAGGACTAGCCATTTTATTGCCGTAATTGAGTTACCTTCAGGTGCACAAAAATGCTCTATATTCAGAGCGGAATAATATTTCCCCTAGACCGGGACTGGAACCCATATCCATCAGTATCGCGCCGAGTGATTAAGCCAGTCTACCTACCGAGGCATCTTTATTTCCAGAGAACTTTTGTGGCCTTCAAAGAAACACGATGCTTAAGGCTACCGGTCATGTGATGTCACAGAAGAAGTCCTACGTATACGCATAGCGCCACCGTCCACGATATTGAAGCCAAACTTGGAACGCAATTAGGAGTGGGCTCTTTTGGTAAAATTTAAGAATTTAGGGACAAGCTACGGTAGATTCCATCTTAGATCGATCTGTAGGAACCGAGCGTGGTGGCTAAGTCAGTGACTGACAGTATTTAAATAAAGGATTGAATATCTTGTCCAAGCATGTAATTTGAGGAAATCAACCATTAGTAAACAATATATTTGGTTAGCATCCATGGTGTTGCCGAGGATGAAGTACGAGCTTTCCGAGGGTCACTCTCTTCCCTGTTTGTCAATATTCCCGTTTCGGTGGAGGGACTCGCAAGGGGATTGTGTCACATAGCGCCCCACGGCGCGGTGGGAGACTTCTGGGGGGGGTGGACATCCACCCGGGTCGGATCAGGAGCTGAAGCGACGACGTGTTGGGGTGATTATGCCAACACACCACCAACACTCCCCCTCCCTGTTGAATCGCATCCCACCCAGCTCTCATCCCCAGCGACCGCCGTGAGCGTGAGATACGAGAGATACACTCGGCAGACGAGACGAAAGACAAAAAAGAGAGCGGAGGACGTGTGATAGGTACTCCTCAATATGGATGACAGGGGAAAGAAGGACATCCATATTTACAGGTGGCTGGGCGGGATGCAAAAAAGGGGACGGGGTCGCTCCCGAGGGCTAGGAGAGGGACAAAGGGTAGTAGCCTTTCTCAAGGAAGCCGTGACTTACACAAGGTTCCCGGGAGGTGAGCGGGGGCGGTTGAAGTGAGGGACTTATGAGAAAATGGAAATGGGTTGGTGTTGTGGCTGCAAACAGCCAGGGTTTTGGCTGGAACACCATCAGTAGAGTGGGGGGATTTTCAGTGAGACCCCAACGCACAATTAAGCACTATGTAAATCAACTTTAAGTTCAGTTCTGCGTCCCACTGGAAAGGAAATTGGCGCAAACTGCAATGCAAAGCGTAAGAAACTCCAGCAAACTGTCGTGCTCTCTCAATTTTTTTCAGTACCAGAAAGAAAGGGCTTCGAGACTATATGAATGAGATATTTTTGGTAACTATCCCGGCATAAATTAGCGAGAGCTCCCTCTTTCGGAGTAGTTTAAGAAAATTGTTGAATAAACTCTGCTGCATCGAGGATTTTAGAATTAACTCAATAACATAGTAACAAATAACTAGCTTTCACCAAAAGTATGAATTTAAGGAATTCCTACAGATACTCTCATAGAGTTTCTACGGAATGTAATTGAGAATTTCTACGAAATGTTCTCGGGAATTTCTACCGGAAAAGCTAGGGAATTGTCCATATTCTTTTGACCAGCCGGTTATGGTTTGTTTAAATGGAAGAGAATAAGAACCCTCTCTTCATGCGCAGGGCTCTAATTTCCATCTTCATCTCAGCAAGCGTCCTGTCTCCCTTTCATTCATTAAGCCTTTCACGTCCCTCCCCGCTTACCTAACATTTTCATCTCAATCATGGCCTTATGCAATTTTACGCCTCTCATTACTTCTTTCTATCACCCGCTCTGCCTCCTCTTTACCTCCAGACGTTTCCTCTCCCCACCCAACATAGCAAGTACTCCCTCGTTCGAATAAGTGCAATCATCTACCCTAAATACAGCGGTTAGAGTTTAACGAAAATATTTCGACCTTAAGACGCACTCTGGATGTGATATGAAACGTTATTTACGATGCAACAAATATTCATAGGACAGTAAATGCTTACATTGCCTCCCCTACCGACTACAGAAGTAATGCAAATTCCTCCTGAAACACCCAACATATAGCCGACTTTTCAGTTTCTGCTCATGAATCAAGAGTTCAAATTATATTTTTGGAAACGCCGACATAAAATTACAAGTAAATACATATGTCATGATTCATCAAAGGGAATATGAACGGATGATTAGACATTACGAATTACCATTGATTACAAGGCACTTTTTTTGGTGCACGCCAAAAATATTTTTGTTTTGCAAGTGATCAAAATTGTTTTAAAATAAAAAAAAATGAAAATTGGTTAACAGAGGTTGGTTGCTTTGTGTTGATTGGAAATTGGCTACCCCCTTCATTGTTTTGTCTTGGTTGGCCAGAGGTTGATAATTGGTTACTTCCGTGTTTTTCACGAAAACCGTGAAAAATATTTTTAAATAAAAAGTTGAAAGAACAACCATTATATAATGCCAAAAAACTGACCGGAATGGGAGCGGAGCTGTAGTCGGAGTTCAGAAATAAATCAGAGCTAGAGTCGGAGTTACTCGCCAATACCTTAACTTCAAAGCCTCGAATGGTCATTGCCTTTATGTTATTCTACGTTCAACGTCTGCCTCATGATTTCCGCCATTTTAAATACCCATGCATAATAATAATTCAGATGCGAACATTCACGGGCTGATATTAATATCCCATACACCTTGAAGTGAATTATTATAATGTTGCAACCATAATTTCCAAGAGTAGACATGCTGTAAGACTCAAATCCACCAGACCAGTCCTTTAAAAAGAATTATGCAAACGAAGGAATGAAGCTCTAGGTATGCAAAATCATTGATAGAAAGTTGGTTGCATCAATTCTTCAAGGATCCTCAAGGGTTGCATTCTATCGAAGGTTTGACGCTAGACTCGAGCATCGTCTACTCGGTAGATGAATTCAACAGATTGTTCTTCTGGAAGAGGTATTTTCAACAGGAACCCTAAACACCACCAAATCTAAAAAGACAGGAGACCCGAGTCTGCAGACGTAATGGTCGGACGCAGCTCTGTCGAATGACTGATACCAGCTACCCGTGTGAGGTAAGGTGGAATCAGAGGGGAACACAAAAAATTGTGAAACGGCTCAGTGGCGACCTACCTGGTTGGTGACTGTTTTGACACCAAGCCGAAGAAAAAATAACAGATGGACGTCGCGGACGCGTTTCAAGGGTTCCGGGAAAGGGGCAGAGAGCTAGACAGTAGCGGCGGGAGAGGGGGAGGTGTCGAAAGGGTGCCGGGGTCCGCGAGGTCCTATGTGCGGTCTAGTGGGAGGGGAGGTGTTGACGGATAGGGCGGGGAAGATGGAAGGTTGGGCGACCGTCGGCTCAAGAGCCGACGGGACAAATGGTCCCCACTCGATCAGTCGAGACCGACGGCTATCGGATGAAATTATGCCACCACACCTTAACGGCCTCGCCTGAGACTTCCCATCTGCAGAATGTAACGGAGACGAAACTCCGGTGACTGACATTAATTATGTGCAGGGATAAGGGGATGGATAGGGGTTGCGGGTGCTATCGGAAGAATCAAAGACTAGCACTGTTGCTGCGGTACTATGCGATGGATGAATAGGACTGTTTCAACAAAGTACGCCCCTGAATTTGTGATTTTCAAATCACTAATATACCAAGTTTTTCAAGGGTAAAAATTGCGATGTTTGCGGTTGCTGCGATTAATTCAGGAGTTGGTTCAAGGCATATTTAAATAATATTCTTATTTAAATACTAACGACATAGGGTATGCTAAAATTAGCCAAATATTAAGTAAAAAAATTGGCATTAAATTAATCAGAATGCATTGAATAGAGCGTACCCGAGAGAATTGACGGCAAAAGCAGGAGACATATAAAGGACTAAGAGATTTAGGAAAGAATGAGGAGAGAGCTCTCCAGCAATAGGCCACGAATGTATCGTGCTTTGTAGATTTCGACATTTGGGATGAGGGGATGAATTAAATGAGTAAACATTCATAGCACAAGATTGGACTGCGTGAGAGTAAGGTACAGACGAAGGAAGCCCTGGGTGAATGTGGAGGTATGGACTCTACATAAGAAGAATATCAGCAGTCTTAAGAATAGGAGGACGTGTATAAAGAAAAGCCTGAGTAACTGAAGCGTAGGATTTACGCGAAAATAACTTCAGGAAAGAGCCAATTTTAAAGGCATCGACAACGAAGATCTTTTGGCCAGGCCTACAGGCAAACGCCATATTCGGTGTGTTTGTGGGTATTTCTTACACTTTCTCCACAAAACATTCAAGATGCAGCCTTCTCTTTTCATCCAAACGACAATCCGACTTGGCGAGGCAATATTTAGACAAGAAAAAAATAATTATTAAATAAATTTCTACAACAGATAGACGGGGATTTTTATCAAACGTTTTACTTGAAAGGAAAGCATTTGGCTGAGAACTCTAGATGAGAAATTTCGTCAAGACATTCTTCCAAAAAAGCGAATGACATTAAACGATGAAATGCTATCTGGACGTAACTAGAAACAAGCTGGCAGTTGAGAGATTTTTTTAAATGTGTTTTATATTTGGTGTCACCCTGTGACGAAGCTTTATATTGTGTTTGCCACGTTCGTGGAATCTTCGCAAGAACTTCGAACGGGAAGAATATAGGTGCGGTGCGATATGACCCTAACCGTCGATGCACCCCAAAAAGCCAACTACTACTACTATAACTTATGACAAGAGAATTCAATTTGATCGGGAAATTTTTTCTCCAACTTTTGGAATTTACCAACTTTACCATTGTACATTCTTAGGAAAACTTCCTTCTCCGCTGCATTCACATAAAGAACAATCTAGAAAGAAAATTTTCCCTAAATAAACTAAGCCTCTAATTTTTTTAATTCAATTTTTTCAGTCAAATTTTCTTCTGAAAGTAACTGACTTTAATCTCTCTCTTTGCTGCAGATCAAACCTGAGGTTTTATCGCTCAACTTTGAAATGTAAGTATAATTTGCTAGATCAACCAACTGTATAATAAAGACCATCCATGGTAGCGATTAAAAGCAATGGAAATGTGGAATCAACGAAGAACGATGATGATAAAATGGACGGAGTGAATTACCAACGAAGTAGTCCTACAAAGAAATGGGGAGAAATGGGAAGAAATGTTATAAAAAAGTGCAACATCAAGAGACTTTAATGGACACAATATACGGAAAAACAGCATTTTGAAAACAGTAATGGAAGGCGATATGAATGGGTATAACTACCAACTATGAATGAATATAACTACCAACGAAAACCAAGGATGGAATTCACACGGTACATAATGAGGGACATTTAAATAAGTACTAAAGAGGGAATAAAGTAGTAGAGTGGAGAGTGGAGGGGCGAGAAGTAGATTACCAATTCTTTGACTGATGATAATACTACAGCAAGAAAGGAGAAGTCTTTTCAAGAGCTTAACGTTGACCGCATAAACCACATCAACTCCGATAAGAGATTACCACCCCCAGTGCTTTTGACGGAGCATTTTGCACACGGCTACGGGGGCTCCCGATGAAGTTTGTCCCTAAAGTAGAACCTTGAGAAGTCCATCAACCTTAGAGGCTCTAAGCACGTGCCGCTAAAAATAGGGACCTACTGAAAATCCGATACCATTCTCTCAATTATGCACCAATGGCAGATTTATCTTATACTATATTTGCCTGAAAGTGTGCTGATAAAAATAGGTATGTATGCAGCATTCTCATGACACACATTTACATATTAATATAAAATTTTTTAATGGAAGTACAATAATGTGAGCCTGAAATGGTACTGGAGCCTACGAAGTACGTATTAATCATTTAAAAAGCAAACAGATACCAATACAAGAGGCAGTTTTAGGGTATCAATAAGAAATATTAGCTGCAAGATACGGCGAATCACAGGTGAGACAAGAAATAATATGGACACATTTAATACCACAAATACTGGGCCTAAAAAGGTTAAAGACAGGTTGACGGTGTCTTGAAATACGCAAAGGAATAGAAATGAATGAAAAACGATCTAAGGTGAAAAGCATCTACAAATGAATGACTGACGAAAAGTTATAAATTAACTCGAAACAAGTTGAAATGCATAGTAATAAAAATAGTTAATAAATACTAATATCACTCAGAAGCAGTATTCAATAACAATACGCCATTTTTGTCAATAACGGTTAGCTGATCTCTCATCTAAATTTTGAACGATCATTATGTTAAAATGATCAATTAAAAATATAAGGTATTGTACAGTATGTAAGGTACTGTATTGTACTGTATGTAAGGTATATTACAATGCGGCTAATGACACTTAATAGAATGAGCTGATGTAATCAGTACACGTCTAGGCCCGTATTTAATCCTCAGTTGCTAGCATGCCCCCGGGGGAGGGATAAGGGGGAGGGAGACCAAAACGCCGGACGGAAGAAAGATGTAAAGATGTTTAAAAACTTTTCAAACGCGTTTATGAATTGCTGCAAGAAACTTTTCAGGCACTACCAATAAACTACAGCCATGACGAGGAGGACAGGTTTGCGCGTTCCAATGACCCTGAGCTAGTCTGGTAGGATGAATATGAGAAAAGGATAACCGTGGACAGAAGTAACTTCACTGAGATATAGGACTTGACGCGAGATGACGACAATAAAATCGGCGGGAGTAGACAACATACTTTTGTAGTCACTGAAAAATTTAGTTCATTGGGGAAGACGATCTTGTTTTGATCTAACTCGTTAATAATACGGGGGAGGAACTTGGCCAGAGGAACTCGTAAAAACAGTGCTGATACCTCTCCCAAAAGGAGAAGAATGCGTCAGAATCCTAGGAGTGTAGAACAATCAACTTGATATTAAACTTGGCAAAAATTTTGGTTTGAATTATTAACAACAGTTCGGAGAGTATGACACATTTTACCTTCGGCAGTGACCAGTTTGGGATTCGGAAGGGAAGGGCAATTCGGGAATCGGTTGCGATTATGAGAACACTCACATAGAGAAAAATTGAGTATAACTACGATGATTTTGCTTACTTCGTGGATAACGAATAATTGTTGGGCAGGGCAATTGGGAAAAAAGAATTCAAATACAGATGAAAATAGGAATAGTTTGGCGGGATAGGAGACACACCCGAAACTTGGCCCATAGGGTACAGGCAAGAGCGGTTGACAGTGAATCATGGAGGGCAGATATTGGTTGCAGAGTAAGGCAGGAATACCTGTATTCACCTTTGCTTTTTATAATTTAAGCAAGGGAAATGGTAAGTGAGGCACAAGAACAGCAAGATGTAGGGGGAGGCCAGCTAATGAAGTGCATTAGATTCGCGGGCGACTAATGAATCATCAAAGCTTTAGTAAATGAATTAGAAAAGCAGTGCGGGAAATACGTAATAAAGCTATATCACCAGGAAAAAAAATGTAATGAGATTCTATAAGAATAGAGAATGAGAGGATTGTCATGATAGGATAGGAAAGGGCTCAAACTGGTGCAAGAAGAGATTTTTCATTACTTGGGCAGTGCGCAAGAAAAAATTAGGCATAGTGGCAAAGACATAAGGAAGATAACAGCGCTAACGAAGGAAGCGTTGAGTAATAAAAAAGAGGTGATGACCGGGACCTTGGTAAAGGATATAAAGGAGAGGTGGGTGAAGAGTTTGAGGTGGATTCTAGGGTTGTACGGGGCAGAAATGAGAACTCTGAGAAAATAAGTAGAGAACAGACGGCATAGTTGTGAGATGTGGGAGAGGATGACGATGGAGAAGGTGCGGAAGATGGAAAGAAGACAAACGTGGAAGTTAGGTTGCAAGGAAAGGAAACTTTGCGATGAGAATAGAAGAGGCCAAGGTAGGCGGTTTGAGGGGGTAGTAAGGGGTTACTTAAAGATGTAAAGCAGGGGAGGATGTTGGATAAACCCGGAGTGGAAGAATTGGTTTCATGGACGGAATGAAGATGGGTGGAAAGTATGCTGAGATGAAAATAGAAGTATTGGTTGACAGGGACATCTACATGTAAAAATCTACAGGTTTTTTACTTAGTTCCATTTAAACTTACAATAACCGTTAGATCACCTTATGTTTAAAAAATATAATTTTTCACAACAGGGAGATAGATACGTCGTAGGTTCGATAGATAGTGAGATAACGGAAAATTATCCAGCTCTTATGCCGACGAAGACTTTGTGAAACGTAATTTAAAAATTTATCAAAATATAAAATTAATTAACAAACATATAAGGGAAAAAATTAAATGTAACTATTTTGAGTGTCTTTGAATAAGACATATCTTTATCGTGGACCATACACCATTCCTCCTCAATTATTACATGAAGAGAAATGGGCAAAAATACAATTCAACTCGCCGATTTTCGGCAAAATTGGGAATAATTTTTAACACATACATATCAAACATGATCCCTCATAAATAACATCTTTCACGAAATAGGATATCGAAAGAGTCAAAATGATACACAAAATTGGTGAAATACGGTGGAATGACGCCTCTCATTTTAAATCATTAATTAGCCACCTTTAAAAATAAATTTAATCAGATCATAACACATACAAATCATGTTAAAAATTAACAACGCATTTTATTCTCTTTAGCGCAAAATAATCCAGTTTTCAGCATGGCTTATTAGGCAGTACAAGTCTATATTTCCTCTACATCCATTTCGAGTCGGCAGTAATTAGTCTGTGACAGACGACACCTCATATTTTTCATATGCGAAGCGCTACCGGGGACAATTATTATTAAACACATTTAAGTATATCGGTTTAGTAAAAGTGCTGAAGAAGTAATAACCTCCAATAATCTTTTGCGTCCTGAAGTACTTCCAATAGCATGATTTCTTCTTTAAGTTCCGAATACGTCCTATCTCTCTTCATCTCATCATTAAAGCCTATAATAATCCGCAATTTATATTTTAATACATTTTAATAAGCATATATAGGATAAAGGCTGGATACATGCAAGCTCTGAGTCGTGGTGTCCAACTCGTTTGTATCGTAATCGCTAATGGTGCGTGAGAAAAGGGAATTTTTGTAACCATCACTTCAGCAGTGAACTTTATCTCGTCTATTTTATCAGTTCTAAATATATAATGCTAAGTCAAAATAATATCCTCCGTCCGTGTACTGAATACTGAAATACGAATTGAAACTAACATGATATAAAAACTAAGTAAAGTATTTTTAAACCTAGCATGTGGTTTCCAAACTTCTAAAACTGTAATGTTCATTGCAAGGGTCCCAAATTCCACCACTATCTTCTGCGGAATGAGGGCACAGATTGAAACTCAAGATCTGAGTTAAGAATAGGATTACAAGTACAAGCATAGGAGACAGGAGAAAGCAAAAGAACTGAATAAGGCTGGCATTTCGGTCTCCATTTGTTCTCCCGCCTATCTGTTGTATTTCCACCTCGCTCCGTCTCTTTGCATCAAGCTGTAGAATACCACAGCTTGGGAAACGTCACGAAGCGGTCGAAAAGAGCAAGAGTTGTGAAATGGCACGGAAACAAACCTCTACTCGGTTGAGCAAACACTGGAGGAAAGGGATGGTTCTGCACTCATCCCCTTGTCCAACTATACGCCTGCAAACCCTCACGGCGGCTCCGAAATGGCTGTGATTTAGGCCTCAGCAAGTGGTATCTGTCCCTTTCCACCACGAAAGCACTGCCAACCCACCTTCTCTCCCAGCTCTCCTTTCTACAGCCATACTTCTTTCCTCCCTATCCGCGATGCGCCATTGTTATGCCATTCATCCCGTCCGACTCTCGGCTTATACACCTGTACCCGAACTCTTTGGGGGCACGAAGCTTCTCACCTCCTTCGTACCACCTTCTCATTCCAACATCCTTTTCTTTAAAGGCTTCGATACACTCTTCCTTTCTTCGCCATGACTTCTCTAACCTCATGCGACTATGGTCGCATTAAAAACCGATTCTCCCAGGTGGAAAATTCTCTTCGAAACCGTCCCTAATTACTCCGTCCGAACGATTTAAGTCATCCTTCAATCTGTGGCAAAATTAGCAAAAGGTTACTCTTAGCCGAAACTGATTAAAATATAAGTCTCAATACCGTATTCAGGAGAGAGGCAAACACGTCAACGCAGACCCTTCTACGGTAAATACCAATTCGAAAATGTCCACTTGTCAGTCACCTGTCACCGGTGTTTCAGGGGCGAAGGTAGCAATGATAATTTTTCAATATGGCAAGAACATTTATCATCATCAGCAATCGTCATTTAAAATTTCGGTTTCCTTTAGTCCTCTAGGTCATTCATTTTATGTCTGGTCGCTTAATTTCACATTTGTATCCTTCTTCTATAATCTTCGAGCATCCTTCTTAATTGAAAACTAGCAATCTATCGTCAAAATGTCAAGTAAAACATGAAAAACTACGAATACCAATAGCAAAGAGTAATCATTCCCGCCTGTTAGATTTGTTCGTAGTTCATACCTTCACAAACACAGATGAGGAATATCTCGCAAATTTATTTAATCTTGGGGGAAGGGTTCGCGGTTCATTCAGTCGCGTTGTCATAATCTTACTAATATATAAAATCTAGTGGTGTCTGTCTGTCTGTTACTCAATCACTCATAAACCACTGAATAGACTGAAACAAAATTTGGCAGGAAGATACTTGATATATCTGGTTCACGCATAGGCTATAGAACAAGGGCCTTGGGGCCTTAGAAGGCCCTCAAGTGGGCCCTTTACGTCGCCAAAAATTGGCTCTGTAAGATAATTCTTGCCTGTATAAGATAAACGTGAAATATACCTATACTGAATGTACAACAATCATGGGGTCATAACTCACGCTGGGGCCCCAGAGGGCCTAAGGTTCCAAAAGAATGCTTTCTTAAAAGCCTTATAAGTATTGAACGAGAGAACCCATTTAGTTAAATTTTCACACATGGGATCAGTAAAGCTTTTTTAAGGAAATTGGGACTATAAGAAAGGCCCCTGGGCCCCAAGGGCAGCGTATTGGGCCGTCTGGTGTCTTATGTGTTTGAAATACTCGAGTCTAAACATTTTGGTTCAAGTGTAGATGTTTCTCTTTTTGCATATTTTAATTAGTTCTCCTAAAGATAGAAGGCTATAGTTTTCGCCATTAGATGGATTAAAGATTGTAGTTTCTTCTCTTTTCATTCAATTTTCTTATACGAATACAATTTCCCCAGAAATCGCGTTTTTAATGTCAAAATCATTAATTTTACTTCTGTCAACAATAGGATATTTCCTTGGTAACCGTGGAATTAGCATTAGCTTTAGAAGGGAAAAGGGACCTTTAGAATGGCGGCTGGAACAGGAAATTGCTTCTCACATGGCCAACTTAAAGTGGCTTTCTCCCGCGTTTCTAGCGGCAACATCCTTTTTATTTACACTTATGAGGGAAAAACTGTTAATATAGTGTATGAGTCTATTTTCTAGGTACATGTAGATACAGCTACTTTTGTATTAACGATTGTTTGGATTGATACACATTTACACTATTAAAAAAATTACACTATTAAAAAAAATGAGGAACTATATCGGTCACATCCCCGTGGTGTTTCTCGGGTACCGCTAAGAACCGTTAAAAGTGCCTTGCTAACCCCAATGAAGACGGGTAATCGTTTGCAACGTATCTGATTCTAGCAGGTCCCAGCTACTTTTTTTACTACTTGGAAACGTTCAGGATGGCATTCATGATAAAGTTAACTAAAGTTTCTTGCCCATTATAAAGATAGATATAATAGATATTTGAGTTATGATCTACTAGCTTTCTGCTAGTTCATTTCTTAGCAGCAATGATGAGGTATTAATTAATTTATTTTATTATGCCCTTTCTTTCTTTCATCCCCCGTTGAATTTCAACGGGTAGCTTTGCTAGTTATCTATAATGCTAACCGCTGTAGAAAGGCTATGCTAACAGTCATATCCTAAGAAAGCACCCATCCAATTAAAACTGTTGATATAAAGCGTCTGACAAAATTTGAAAAATAAAAATCACGTTTTTGCTTTTATGAGCACAATACATATCCTACGATATCGCGAGCGCACGCGTTAATGGGAACCGTGAGTCGGCTTTGAATACGTACTATATGGTATGGCCTCATTGTAATGGAGTATTGCTTTTTAGGTTTCTGAAGTCCATGAAGTGTATTAAGGTTTTTTGGGGAAGTGGTTTGAGTACAATGCATTTGTGCTAGCTCAGGTAAGCTACCCTCAAGTTAGCTTAATTTCTTTGCTTGGCTTTCTTCTATGAGCTTAATCAATTGTAAAAGGATATTCAAGGAAGGCAGAGAATCGGGACTGTGTGTCACGTTGATGAGTATTTATAGAATAAAGATGACTAAAGTTTCACTTATAATGAAACATCGTCAGATGGCACACAAACGTACAATGATCTTAATTCTTCAATAGATGCAACATGTAGAACACGGAGTCCTTTTAGATTCGTTACTAACATTTATAAAAGACTTCCTAGAAATATTTGTCTCCAGAATGAGCCTCACTGCCTTGAATTTATCTTGGGAAATAGTGATCCTGGAGGAACAGTTGTTTCCGTCATGACAGATTTTTCTCCCATTTCATTAGACTAATCTAAAAGATAAATGTAGGTTTTGATGGTAGTTAGTAACAGTCCTCTAGATCTTTACTCAGGAAGGGCCCTGTCTACCTCGGGGATTTCTTTCCTCATCTCAGCGTTCACCATACTCTTCCTCGTCCCGTCCCCTTTTTTCATCTTCTCAACTTACCCAACATCCTTCTCTCCATCACGGTCTTAAGCTGCCCATCGCTCTTTTTTTACCTCTTCCAAACACCTACTTTGCCTCCCTCTAATCTCATTGAGAAGTTTCCTCTCCTCACCAGCCATATCAAGCTCTTCCTCATTTATCTTCCTTCCCGTCTACATTATCTCTTCTCTGCCACATCTTGAACGCCTTCAGCCTACACTTGTCCTTTCTAAGAGTCTCTTTATGCCCCAACCAGCGGCACACTCTATATTAAACTATTCACCAGCATCTTTTTCATATCCTTACCCTATATCACGTTTGCAGCTTCTTCCTATTGCAGACCGCCGTTTTGTCTGACGCAATTCTCCTTCATTTGTCTTTGCTACTGTTTCAATTTTGTCTTAACCTACTACCCAATTGACTACAAAGTTTTGCTTGCTGCAGTTAGTGACCTTTTACTTTGATGGCCGGCATGGCTTTCTTTTTCTTGAAAGACTCATTACTTAAGCTTTCAAGTGGGTTATCTTAATATTTTACCACTTTTTCCGAAGTTCTCATACATCTAGTAATGCTTGCAGTTTCTTCGATGACCCTATAACCAAAACCTAGTCGCCCGCGAATCTAGCTGACTTAATCAGCTGACCTCCAACTTTGATTCCCACATCAAGTTCTTCTCATGTCTCTCTCACCATTTTCCCAGCTTAAATTCTAAAAGGTAAAGGCGAAAACGGGTATCATTGTCTTACCCCGCGACCTGTAATTGCCAACTATGATTCTCTGCCAACCACTCTTAGATGTGCCCTTCGGGACCCATACAATTTTCAGATGAGTTACCTATCCCGCTCATCTATTATTATTTTCTTCATTATTTACTTTTTTCCAAGTCAACTCTGTCAAGCGCCTGTTTGAATTCCACGAAGTAAGGAATCATATCCTGATTCTACTCAATGTCTCTTTCTACAGGTTTCATTATCACCGCAATCGTATCCCAAATTACCCTCGATTTCCGGAACCCGAGGTGGTCATCGCCGAAGTAGTAATTCGTTCTACTCATCGGCCCTTAATTGTTCTCAGCAAAACATTTTCCGCGTTTCATGTCAAGCTAATTGTTCAACAGTCATTGCATTCTGTAGCTTTCTTCTTCTCTCCCTAAACTTCCTCGTAGATCACACGAATAAGTTTGAATAAAGATCCTCGTTTCAGATCTTCTATCAATTCTTTAGTAACTCCGAAAGTATCTACCCATAATACTTGCTTTTCTTGGAGGAATTTTTAGAATAAAGTAATATTTTGTTTATGATTACTTTTGCAAAATTCTACGCTGGTTGAGGGCGCTAAATACAACCCTCAGAAATAAGCATTCCACTTTATTTATGAAATTTTCCGTTGTAAAAAAGCCGTGCGCGTTCCAAAAAATGAACACTGTTGATCGCACTAACTTTTAATATGAGATCTTCATTCCTCAGCATGTTGTCCCTTTTAGATTCCTCGCGTTGGCCCGATTCTTTTGTCCTGGCATTTTCCTCGCGGGCGGCATCCATCTTCCCATCCGAATTCCTTGCCTTCCGTCCCGCTCTCTTATCTCCCTATTCCTCGGAGCCGAACGCAGCCACTTCGGTGCCCTCTCCCTCGAGCCCTACCCCCCCAAACTCCTCCCCGTTTTATTGCACTCCTCTCTCTCTCCTTCCTTTTCCAGACTGCCTCCGCCACTCCCGGAATTTATACCCGCCCATTGTTTTCGATCGCATCCTGAGTTTTATATCCATCCCCCCCCTCCCTCACTCTCTTCTCTCTGCATCTTTTCACAACGTTCCCTAGAAAGGGGAGGGGGAGATACTACCCACCTCATGTTAACTTTTTAACCCCCTTTCAGCCTCAGCATCGCCTCTCTCGATCTCACAATCTCGACCCACATCGTCAGATTTCCGGCCCAAGATCAGGAACAAGCCTTGGCATGTGTATTATTGAAGGCCCATACTCTAGAATTCGTGCACTTGCTCAGCAGAGTACAAAACTGACATGGTATTGGGCTTCTGGGAGAACAAGGGCAATTTGATGATTTGAGAGGCTTTTCCGGTGTATGATGGAATTAAATTCATTGGCTTTCCATAAGGTCAGGTCGAGGGCTCCCATGTTCGGCGAGAAGCCAAACTCTTGACTCAATAGATTACCCGTGAAGATTTCATGAGTAATCTGACTGAAGTTGGTACTGGGTGAATGTCCATATTTCTCAAGGACGAGGAAACAGTTCCTGCATGCTTTAATAAAGAAAGACGTATTGCATTCCGATACTACTAATTCAGCAAATCATTGGAAAATATACGAAGAGGAAAGATAAGATCTTTGTTCCCAAATTGATCGTTTACTGCTTTCGTGAGAATTTGAACGCTGACTTTTAAGTTAAGAATTCAAGTCAAGATGTTAAGTTCAAGCTCTTATCAGTAGCCTTGAAGATGGGTAACGAGTCGGAACTCGAAACGTCGGCTGCCTATACATTTCTTACTCGGTGGCGAGCCCGAGAGAATAACACAAAAAAGTTAAGAATTAGTCAATTTAAAGAAACTCCAAATAGAAACTCAATTTTTCAATCCTCGCAGCTATCAATCACTCCTTTATTATTGTTTAAAACGTTGTCATTTTTGACGATTTTAGTGGAATGCATTTTTAGTGGAATGCATGCCTTTGGAACCTCTTTATGGACGAGGATTTTTGGTTATAAATGTCTGAATAGTTGAGACATTATGTGCTGATTCATAAGCTGTATGATCTTGTTCTTATTATAGGAGCGTAAACATTATATGCTATATAAACATATATATATATATATACACATACATGTGTCATTGTCCAATCTGAATTTCATCGCTTAAATTTCATTTTCATTCTCAGAATCTTAATGAATGGTGTTTTCAGTTTTCTTGAAACTTAAATTGTCACGAAACCGGTAGTGATATTTTAATCTTAGTACTGATGATATATTTATGTGAGAGGAAAACCAAAGGACAAAACTTCCTTATTAGAGAAAGAGCTTACTGTGTTTTTCCATACAAATTATGAATTACAAATGTTTAGTGGTCGATATAGGTAGGTATGTAAAGGATGGAACCTTTGGTGGAGAAAGTGATGGTGAAGAAATAATAGGGTAACAGCGAGGATGATCGGGGATCGAATGTGAATCGGCGAGGGGAAAATGAAGTCAGAAAAATAATATTTCGAGTTTGGTTGCAGAAATGAGACGCAGTTGCATGTAGTTTCAGTAGTTTTTGGAAGAATTTTGGGATTGATTTTGAGATTGATCTCTCCCAGAATCCCGGTAACATGTTGGTTTTTTAAAAACTCCAGCTAATTATCCACGTAATTTCGGAATATTTTCCTGGGGTAAAATTTAATTTTAGTTCAAATAAGATTAGGTTTATGTTTGACCAGAAAATTTTCTCTCTCCCCTTGAACGGCTTCTAAACGATTCTACCAACGACAATAGAACTAGAAAGGGCATTATTTGCTGCAGGACTTCAATTGACCAGAATAAGAAAAATATTGGTGGATTGATGTATTAGCCAGCTTTGTTCTATGAAATCATAACATAAGATTTCACACTAAAACTTTAGTGGTAATATTTATTGATTTTTTTCATTTCGAGTAAATTTTAATTTTTCCTTTACATTTTCTAAGAAATTCAAAGAAGTTTGTCGTTGAATTAATTATAGTTTTTGCTCAATATAATTAATTGATCAGTGTGTGTGGAATGCAATTTAGTTTTAGTCGAAATAGTATAATTTAGTATAATTTTATCGAAGTTTTATTTTAGTTTGGTCAATACGAGATAGGCTAAACTTATTTAAACATCATAACAATTAGCAACAATCACCCTTTTCTAGATTTGTTTAGGTTATAATAAATTCTTACCAGAACTAAGTCATTTTATGATAACCCGGGAAGATAATCATTTCCATCCCGGAATTAGCTAAATGCCAGGAAATAAGAGAAAACGCTGTTTGTCACTGGTGGACAAAGAATATGAATTTAAGGAATAAGATTTTTATAAAGGCGAGGAGACCAAGTTGAATGTAAGGGTACAAAGAGTGAAATCTGGCGTAACGAAATAAAAGACCATGATTGATTCGGTGATATTCAAAGCAGCGGATGGCTCGGTGAGAAGTTTTGCATTTCAACTGAATGGATGGATTCCACGTTACTCGATGTCTGGTTAGAATTGACTCTGTCCGTATGGCGAGACGGAGGCCATTGTTTACATTACTGCGGTCTCGTATTCTTTTTGTTGTGCTCTTCGCGCCGCACCGACAACTGATTTTTATTCGTTAAGCCGGGAGATGACTAATTCTGCGTTTTCATTTCTTAGGCCCGTCTCGACGAGAAGCCTTTGTGTGTAACTGTTTATCATCTGTTGTGCCTGTACTCGTGGGGGGAAGTGTGAGGGAGGCAAGACAGGGATTTGGGGTATAGATTACCATCCCCCCAAGAGAAACGGGGGGTCCGGGGAAGACTTTGTAAATTTAATGTTTCAGGAGTACATTTTGAGAATACCTTAGATGTATGACGATTTTGTTAATCTAATTATGTATATTTTTTTATCTTTCCCGGGAGGCTATGTGCACCACTCGGCTCCCCGTTTGGGCACCTATGGGGCGAAACGCATAATATGTATCACATCTTTTCAAACTTCCGCCAAATGTAACTTCCTCAGAATGTGGCCACCGCGCATTCCTCGTTAGTAGAAATCACTGGAGCCGACCATTTCTGTCCCCTCTGTAAATACTCTGCAGTGATACAGTTAACATGAATCACCCTTCTCTCCTCTGGGACATCTAGCATCTAGATGCCTGCTAGCGGAGGGCTCGGATATTTTGACGATTGGCATTTGGTTAGTCTCTCTAAAAGCAGAACAAAGAACTGCTACTCGGCTGATTTAATTATAAGGTATGTGCCTAAAATGTATCCATTTTCGACTGGTTCATTTCGGAAAAGATAAGTTTCGTTGTCAACTTTGCACCTTACTATCCACGGTAATCGGACACTTTCACCGTGTGGCGCATTATGACAGCAGTGGACTCCACTGCATTCAATTAAGCCACCATACGAAGCCCCCGTCCATCTGTAGGATCGGAATACAACCGCAGATTCAACAAAAAACGCTTCATGTACCGCTAAATGCGCAATGAAGTACTGCGCAATATCTGCCATATTAGATGGAGTCAAATACCGGGGCGTTACCATTACTTAGGTCAAAGCAAGGGATACATTTTGAAAAAAAATGTGTAATTCCTTAAAAAGAACTACGCATTATGAAGTTTATCATACAAAGGTCCTCGAACGTAAAGATGAAAGACAGGTGATACCTTGCTCAAGTTAAGCCTCATCTCAAGTCCGTAGCGAACATGTAGAACCTGGGGTTACAGTAGGGTATTATCATTTCGCCAGTTTTACCCTAATATAACCGAACCCGGAACAGAAAGATTTTATACACGAAAAAAAAATAAATTCCGAAGCTCTCCGTCAAATTGCAAAATCCGATACCGCGACGTGGAAGAACTATTGAATATGCACTTAAATAGATATAGTATCAATTAGTGCTGATACTAGGGAGTCGGAGCGGAGCGTCCCGTAACGTGGTTTCTCCGCTCCGGAGTGCCGAAGGGGTTCGCCGTAGGTCACCGCTCCGCTCCGGAGCCGAACCGTTGTGGCGAGCTCTCCGGTTCGGAGCGGAGCGCTTGATGGAACGCTCTGTTTTGGTGGAGGGTGGAGGGACTTTGACCAAAAAGCTTGAGCGAGGTGACTGAACTAGTTAGCCTTTGCTTTTTAAATTCCTCACACCCATGATATAGATTTGGTATGTTAATTATCAGATGACAAAGTGCTAAGTTCTTGCATTCGATTTTCGTATGCGCTTCGCTTATTATTACACCACTTCAAACAATAGAGTATTTTATTTACTTGGAAACCGCATCAAAGGTATGTAATGGAAACTTATTTCTGAGGCTTTTACAACTCATTTTGAAAAATCAATATATCAGAATTACAATGAGATATAAGGTGGGAATATATTTCACCCCAAACTCTCCAGGTGTGGTTAATGGCTGATGCATAGTAAATGCACTGGACGTGTCCCTTTCTTAGTATTTCTGTTAGTCCTCTGAGGGCTTTAGAAAATTGCTGATCTAGGATTTTACAAAAAAATCATGTAAACCTATATGTTTGAATTGAACCTCTGATGCCATGACTTGGCCTTTGAGGTCAACATTAACATTGGGGCCCTAATCGGTCCTGGGGTCCCAAACTGGTGCTTTTCATGTTACTTAACAACGGTAGATTTTAATCATTCGACATTCTTGAAATTATGCATCCTTGAACATCATACAGCAGGAAAGAACTTATACTATTGATCTTGAGTCCTAAAGACCCCTCGGTGGGCCATCAGGTGGTTCAAACATGTTGCTTAAATCTTCTTGTATGTATCACATACATCAGCTTAGAAAAAAACCCACTCCTGAATTTCGACTGACAAATATTATGCTCGAAATAACCTTAGATGTCGAAAAAAGTTAAACTGAAGTACTTCAACTATGAGTTTATGACCCATTTGCATAGTAATAGATGATCACATTGGCGGTAAAAGTTATGAACGCCACAAAATGAATACAACTTCATTCTAAGTCCAATAGCTGCAACGTGAAGTTTAATTGAATATGACGGAATAAAATTTTTGATAATATTAATATCGAAGGTGATAGAAGATTATTGATTTATAGTAACGTAGAGTGTTAGAAAGAATGATAATCTGATTCCTAAGAATTTATCTTGCAATATTTTTCCAACGAACCGTAGGCATTCTTACAACATGAACTAATGGACTAGCTTAGCCGACCATTCCATCCCGCACCAGCCGAAAGGGCAGTCCATTCTAATACATCTATCCTATCCATAGACTATCTTGAGGCTCAACAAGAGTTGTTTTGTAATTGACTGATACCTCTTGGTATCCTCGCCTGGAGCGCTACGACGCGCTCCAGGTTGCATGTTAGTAGCATGGGGCTCCATGAGGGATTCGGAGCGGAGAGATGAGTACTAACGCTCCGCTCCGACCTTCGCTCCACTCCGTACCGGCGCGGAGGTTCGCCATTCGAACCGGTTCGTTCGTTCACCGTTTCAGCTCCGATTCGGTTACCTGGTCGATATCCAGACAAATTCCTTGCTATCCAACAAAAATCGGATGCCACATACTACTTTTTTCAATCGTAATGTAATTTTACTGCATCGATACATGATTGCAGTGTCAAAAGAAAACTATTGTTATTTGAGTCACTATTTTATACAATCAACTAGCAAACATCGATCCCCATTTTACATCAAAGATTCACACATGGTGGCTTTTCAATATGGTCAAGGAGCGCATGAGATTCAGAGGACAGCAACATCCATGATGTTATCCACTGTTGGATGATGCCCGCTGTAAGATGAAGCCGGTCGTTTATTAAAAAAACCTACGACATAGGCCAAATTTTGTTATATATTGTGAAACGATGGGTTTTCAATAAGCTATGTACGACTCTACCGAATTTACGTTCAAGGAACTTAAGGCAGGGATAATGTGTATTATTCAAGTCACACACGGGCCAAATGTTGCTCTTACACAGCCTCAATCCGCCAGGAATCCTCCAGGGTTGAATCTTCTTATTTAATCATTCACACTAAGGGAGTCGTTCGGAATACATTACACAAGTATGCAATCTTCGCCATCGAGATCGTTGTTTAATTCATAAAATATCGATATGTCGAAATATCATGCGAAAGAATATGCCCACCGCTCGTTGTGTGCGATTACGAAATCCGGGGCATCGGCAAAGAATATAACTCACTCCATTACCTTTTACCTCGCTAGCTTCCAAAACCTCGAGTGACCACATTCTCCCCTCACTTCCATGAATGCACACGTTTATTCCAAAGGCTAAGAAAGGTTACCGTTTACATATCAATTCAGGGTAAATTGCAACCATTGATTTTATGACAATATTGAGAACATGGATTATCAAAATACCATCATGAGTAAGATATCACGAGAAACTATGTAGGCATCCTAAATATCTAGATTCAAAATGGAGTACATTGGCAGCCATACCCTTGCCTCCCCAATGTTTCCATATTGTAATTATTGCTTCCAGCAATTTAAGTCTGAATATTTACCACATGTTTGATCCAGCGGATTGCATTACACAGCGGAACACATTATTGATCCAGCGGATGGCGGATTGGTATGGGTAAAAATGGAAAATAGTTTGAGACAAGTTGTCCATTATTACCTTAGCCTTTCAGATGTACTCGATTGAAATGGTTTAAGATTGATGGCAAGATGCGTAGATCGAAACGAAAGCAGGAGCGGATTTGTATGATTTGATGATTATCCACCCACAACATCCAATAAAAAAATATAATCGTACACAAGGTAATCACAATAATTGACTCTTTCAAGGTGGGTACGTTAAAAGTTTTCCGAAATCATAAGTTCAGAGGGGTACGCAAAATGTAGTAGCAGTTCATTATCCGTAAGTTTGTTTTCCTTGGTTTGGTCATAAATCCGAGCTTACGATGGCCTGCCTACACACGCAGCGTATTCATAGAATTAAAAATATCTTAAAATACAATAAGGCATCAATGACCAGATAGTTAAACACAATCGAAGAATAAGAATTCTGGTGCTACCATAAACTGGGCGCAATATGCCAAAATTATTCGTTTATGAGATTCCAATTAATGCCTATTTTTGCATTAGCAAGATAAAAAGCACTGAACTTAGTCCATCAAGACAATAAGCAGTGTTGGGTAAATCACCCAAAAATGTAACTGGACTAGTTACAATTACTTCCGCAAGGAAGTAATCCAATACAAGAAAAAATTGCTTATCAACAAAGCAGTCGACTACAATTGCTTTTTTTGCGATTGCATACTCTGTGATTACCATAACAATGAATTCTAAGAGCGTTGCACAATTTTAAAATCCATATCACCAATTTTTCCGGTCGTCAGAAAATAAATATCATGAGGAATATGAACATAACTTAGAGCCCAGTGCCACATATTATTTATCCACAAGAGTAATTCCTAATTAACAATATAAGATATTTTATCCCCAACTACCTTCTATGTGGCTTAAAAAATTACAACGTGCACAGACGCAAAGAAACGAAATTATATGGTAGAGTAACTCGTCAAGTAAAAGGCAATCCAGCCCCATGATCTCAAGCACTGGTGATGAGAGCTTAATAAAATCTTTCAAATGAATTACTTAATCCTTACATGAAGTGCGCTCTCCAACAGAAAATAGCCTATTTTTCACTAAACTTACGTTTACCCTACGTTGCTACGATACGCCACTACGATAGTCATAGTCCTCTTGAACATTTACAAGTCATTCAACCACGAGGAAACAGCATGTAACATTACTTACATTAATATACACTGAACGCATAACTTATTGCGAATTGGCAAAATTATCTGTGATTCATGATGTAAATTTATAGTATATACCAAAGTCTTTATGTATGTAATATATAGGGGTACCTATAACTTGGTGATAATAAATGTCGCGATCAGGGTTCTAACTAGAGGATATGGGATCATACCGGTTAGGCTCTTTCACATCAGGCACCGGATACCTGGCGATATGTCAAGTATTCCCACGAAAGGCGAAGAGAAAATGGAATTCGCGTTGTGACGACCAATGAGAAGTGAGAAGAAATCTCATCTATTTTTTAAGCCTGGGGGCTTCCTTGCTGTTGTTCTTAGTGGGCCATTAAGTAACGATAAAAAATTTCCCGCCCATATCAACTCGGGCATATTGATCTGACAACCGATACATCGGGCGATACAGTCAAAAGCGATAAAAAAAATGTCAACACATAGATGGTTACGAATATGGGATCCGAATCCAAATTGGAAATTCACAGAAAGTGGTATTGCTTAAAACAAATAGCCGAAATAAAACATTGTGAACAATTGCTCGTGTAGTCGAAATCGATTTTTTTAAACTGTAACAATCGACGTTATCATAGACCGATTACACGCTGGTAGGAATTCAGAGAGTAGCAATAACACAAATGTAACTATCATTTCTGGGGCTGATTACGAGTAAAATTACAATTTCAAAAATATAACTTTTATGAATATAAGTTTGTCAGAGGCAATCGCTTCAGTAATACGGTTACTCGGAATAATGACCTTTCATCAACAGTAATAAGTTACAAATTATACGTGAATTAACTTTCTCACTCCGAAGGCCTAATGCTGAGGAATAATGAAATCACCTTGAGCACTTGATATGTTCAGTTCGGCATGATAACATAACACTGAAAAATATGCATTGGTAACAGATTTTCCTAAATTTCGCTTTAGTTCCGAATACATGATAAATGGATTTTCATGAGAGTAAGACTAACTCATAATATTACGCGGTTAACAACTACAGGTACTTAATGGCGCTGTACTTTAATTTTGCAAAATCGTTGGAAATTGCAAATGATGGCGCACAGTGGTAGCGAATAAATCTACTACGTACCGACACTACTTCAAATATTGTCAGCGATTTCGTTTGAATGCATTAGTATATATTTGAAAGGGTAAAGCGTACACCGCTCTATAATACCCTTACGCCCATGACGAAATCTAACTATACTCATTAAGTAACATTTAAAGAGCTTAGGAAACGGAAGACAATTAGATAGGCGGAATAAGTTTGTATTCTGACGTCACATTAATGCACGAGATAAATGCGTCAATGGGAATAATTGTAACTTAGATTTGCATGATGGCTTCCCACGGCTAGGCCGGAAGAGGTATTTTTTTTCTTTACGCTAAATCAGACGCCAAGTGGAGTCCGTTTAACGTAAGAAAGAACGAACGACGGGGCGCCTGCTTTCAATTGTAAGAAAACTGACGTAACCACGCTTTCTCGCCAACTGTCTCGCCGCTTCTTAGAAACACCGCCCATCGAGAACCCCACTAACCGTACCTAACGACGCAAATGATCTCAGCCGTAAATATCCCTTTCCATAAAACAACATCCATTTTACGTCAATGGCAAGCGCTATGTTGGTGAACGTTTCAAGCTCGATCGGATTAAAAGCATAGCCTCGCACGTCAAGACGGAAGAAATTAAGACAAAAATAGCACAAGATTGTGAAAGGAATGGGTGGAGCTGATTCAGTGGGTTAGAAGAGCAGTTAATTCGATTTTGGTGAACAGACCGCAACTAACTTTTAGCACCTAGTAAAGAAGTGCTTTAGCAAAAAATCTCAAAAATCATCCTTCCAATTTCAGGACTTTCACGTAGCTGACCTTGTTACACGAGATAAAATAGAATGATAGCTTTTCCTATTTACTCAGCTTACTCAGGCCAGACAGCGACAAAATGTGCAATATAGAGAAAATCCAGTATATCATCAACAGTCATCAATTCCGATACTTGCTGGCTGCTACTACTCTTCATTGGCCAGTTTTCAGTTACCTGCTTAATGACTCACTATGACATTCTTCATGAAGTACAACGCGTATACCATCCTTGCCAGTCTTTCATGGTAATTCTCCCCACAAATCGATCCTTTTATTATTGTTTTCGGGATGCTGTTATGATACAGTATGTGTCCAATAAGATAATAGCTTCCACACAGCAGTTCAGCTCCTGGCAGGAAAATTTTATGAATGATTCTAATTTCATTCCATTTTCTTATCCATGTACACATTTCCATGGCTTCCTCTTTACTCTTATTCCTCAGTCTATATCGTCCAAGCTCCACTTCCACATTCTGATGAAAATCTTAGCTAGCCAATCTATTCTAGTCCCTATATTATTTCTCATCTTCATTAACGATCTCCCTCTTAACCTGCGAACGCAAATGTTCTTGTCTCATCTCCATCATTCCAGAGCACGGTTGAGAAAAGTGAACTACTTCTGCAGTGCTTGAGTGATTGGTGCTCCAATAACTGTTTAAATATTAATGCCAATAAATCTCTATCTATGCACTTTAATTTTAGGAGAAAACATCCCACTGGCTTAAATCTTGACTTGAATGGTCATCCCTTGCGTCGAGCCCAAGATACCAAATTCTTGGGACTTTCAATCACAGCAAATCTTACGTGGAATGAGCATATTAGTAATCTTCTTAATGTACTAAGCTCTACTTGTCTCTTAATACGTTTCATCAGATTCACTGTTAGTCGTGACGTACTATTAACCGTATATTACGGTCAATTTTATTCCCGCATTATTGTTAGCATAATGTACTGGGGATTATCACCTACCTCAATTAAACTTTTCAGACTGCAAAAGAAAATTGCACGATTAATGGTCTTCGCTCCATATAATGCCCCTAGCCGATCGATTTTCAAAAGTCAATATTCTCCCACTCCCCTGAGTGCATATTTTTTCCATCTTTCTATACGTCAAGTTGATTTAAGGTGTTCCCCAACAATTGTGACTTCCATGACTATAATACATGTGGCCATGATTTCATTCACTATAAGTATGTCAGGAACAAAGCCACCTTCCAAGGATCTAAAACCCCAGGGTTACGCCTGCTCAACAAACTGCCAGCCAGTTTTAAAAATTGTAAAAGTACTGGTCCTTTAAAAAAATGTAAAAAAAGTTCCTAATAGACAAACTGTTTTACTCCTTACAGGAATTTCTCCAGGACAACAGTGTGTAAAATTTTGTCTATGTATTTCTGTATTTTTTGGAGAATCCTATACCATGGAAAATTGGTCTTTAGATAATAAACATTATTATTCTTCAGTAAATCCCTATGTTCTTTCGGTTCCTTAACCATTTCGCGAGAAGTGAATTGCATTTACTCATAAAATGGCCGCATTTTCTTTCTCCATACACATATTACTTACAGGAAAATGGATTTCTTTTCAAAATCTATAAAAGCATGTTACTAGCTATGTTTACTTAGTTATTTATGTTTACTTACACGATAAAATTCCCATAATATTGCGCACCAAAATCCTTGCCATTTCATTCAAAATCAAATTCATTCTTTCCGTAGATAAGATTTCTGTATTAATCCTTACCATATATAGCCAGTGTAGTTTTGACGCTGCTATTCGCATTTAAAAGTGCCCTAAGTCCTTGTGGATTTTAAACACCATCAAAAGTCCTTTTCAAGAACTGGAACGCCGACGAAAAGGCTGCGCAAACTGTGTCAAATCAGTGAATAGGTCACTCTGCAGGCTTTGTAGTCATTAGAAACATCCATGGAGACACTTCCACATGGCTACTTTGGCGCAATTAATAATACTTGGCCCGGTAAAAGAAGCAGGTTTCATCATAGGAACAGATGGATATGCATGTAGGTATGGTCAAGACAGTATTGGTGAAGACAAAGCAAGGGTGGCGACGGACATGGACCGATCAGACGAACAATCGGCGACAGGGAGCGACCCTTGTCCTACGTGAGGGACAGAGGAGGTCGGGAACTGGAGTGGGGGAGAGATAAGAGAGTGGATTGCACTCGGAAGTGACGGAACGGTGGATCACAAAAGGACGACAGTAGCGAGGGTCCGCTCCGATAGGATAAAAACGATGAAAATTCAAAAAGGACGTCACCGTGGATCTCGGTCCGAGGCGTGAATTATGCATCTGGGGGAGAGAATAAGGGGTAGAGGGAGCAGAAGACGCCGCCGCCGAAGATGTAGGAGGTGGCGGTGCCGTGTGCATCGACCAATGAGGATGAGGGCTCATCATTAGTCATGAGGAGTGAGGCAACGGAAGCGAAAAGGCAATGGCCAAGACTTACGGTGGGCAGGAAGAGGGTGATCCGAAGACGTCGATGGCCGTCCGGTCGAAGAGAAATGAGGCAGCCCCGCAAGTCACACATCGTTGGGAAATATCCAACCAACAGGACAGGAAAAAGCAGACAAAAATCGGCTAGCGGCGAAAGCGGAGATGTGTCCGTGGGATAAGGCCTAAGGTGCAGGGGTTATAGGAGAGGAAGCGGGTCTTCCGATGTTTTCGACCGAGTCTGGTCAAAAGGGGAGAAGGAAGGGAATCATAAATCGGACAACGGCGGGAGTGGAAGGGAAACCAATCCGCGAATACTACCGAGATTGAATGACATAAAAAAAAAGCTTTTTGACGACAACTAGCGAAGAGACCGCGTCGAATAAACGGGTATTGGAGACGAACATGACAGAGAAGGGGTTAGAGGAAAGGAAATGAAAATCTGAAGTAAAAGCACGGGATTATCGTAAACAAGGCGGTGCTGGAAGGGATGGGAGGTTATGGGAGGAGATGCTGAGGCTGATAAAAGTATTCCATAAATCTGCATCCCCATGCAAAATTCAAAAGCGCTGAGGCGCGCATGGAATACCCATTGGCGTCAATGAGTGCGTACAATCGCGCACGGATAAATTATGCAAACGAATTTGTGCATCTCGATAATATTCACGGGCGAGGGCATGGCGATTTCCTACAGAAAGCTGTCTTCGTTTACTAATTTACTTAATTTCTGTCATTATTTTTCCACAAGGATACCCGATTCAAATACGATTTTCAACGCATGACTGAAAGAAAACTTACACTCAATGACACATGTTCGCAATTAGGCTGGCAATAGCGAAAAATGCGGGTCGCACGGTTTAATAATTTCTCAAACAAGTATAAAAATACTTGAACCACATTTCACTCAAATGAATCTGTTTTTTTTGCGATGAAACTCACCATGCGCACAGCAACGGACATTATGACAAGAATTATATTTTATATCACTTGCCTAGAATGGTTATGATGATTGTCTTGACATTGAGTTGTACATCAAAAGTCAATTCGATCAACTGATTAGTAAATCAGTGTGCCAGTGCGGTAAAATATATTGTCCCTTGAATCTCAAACAGATGAAAATGCCTCCACATTAAATAATATAGCATAAAGCTAGAGGCCAACGGAACATATTTATGTTTCCGTTTTATTGTTCTTTTATTGTCATAGAAGGTATCCGGAAAGGCATCATGGTTTAACTGATGGTGAATGCATACCTCAGGGCCGACCCAAATGCTTCCTTCCATTTTTGTTCCTTATTCTGAAAAAATTTGAAGCTATTTATTTATTATTCTTTTGCAGTCGGATTTGGATTTCGTCAATGTACCCCTCTCCAAGTAGCTGCTTCTATATGTAGATAACCTCCTCGCCAGTCGATAAGTTTCGCCAGTCGTACCTGTTGTATTCTATGCTCACAGTCCTAGCATGTAGCAACCGTCTCTTATTTTGATAATTAGTGACCGCCTAATGAGCTCAAAACTGCCTACCTCATACGGTCTCCAAAAATACAGACTGATCTTGTGCACTGGGCGTCAACAGGCTAATCATCCCTTTGATGATGGGTCTGTATGAACCATTGGTGAGAATGGCCGATTTCCCGGAGAAAATTATCTGTGTGTTTGCCGTTTCATAACTTTCAGTTCATAACCGTCAGTTCAAACTTGTGATTAAAACGTTAGGAAGAGTAAGTAAAAATGGTGTCCCGAGAGAGTTAATTTTAGAGCTAAGCAAAAGCACTGCAACAGACTCGAGATAATTAACCAATCTGAAAATCGACATTGTCAAGGAGTGTTCGGTAGCACCAGAAAATGAAAAAAATTTCAGTTTCTGGTGCAACCGAAATTTTAAAATTTCAACACGTATTGGTTTACTTAGCGTAGGTGAAGTCCGATTTGCATGGTTCTCACGCATCTTTGAAATGGGTACAGGCTCAGTTCATAAGCATCATCATCAGGTGCAGAACAAGTTCGGGAACTCTCTTACATATAGGGCAAAAAGAAGAGAAGAGGGAGGTGATGATGGGGAGTGGAAGAAAGGAGAAAAGGGGGGAGAGAGCGGTGGTAGGTATCAATGAGAAACTGCTTCAAGGATAGGGGAGGGGGAAGGGAACATACATTAATTGACAGCACACACCTCAGGGTTATGCATTTTTCTCATAATTTCTAATTGCTCGAGGGCATCGAGCATACGTGAATTGTCATTACAATGTAGGATTTTGGTTTCAAATGCACTGCTATGACCGTTACACAATAGATATTTGGCAAAGCAACTTCTATTTTCATTACTGTTTTTAAAAGCACGACAATGCTCTTTGGTTCTCATATTAAAATTTATTTCAGTTTGCCCAAAGTACACACTGTTGCAGTCATTATCAGTTGCAGTCAGACAATCAGCTGCACATTGATACCTGCCACCTCTCTCTCCCCCCCTTTTCTCCTTTCTTCCAACCCCATCATCACCTCCCCCTTCTCTCCTTTTCCTTAATATATAAGAGAGCTCCCGAACTTGTTCTGCACCTGATGATGATACTTATGTATGTGTACACATCAGGTGCATATTTATGTATATGTATTATACATAAATATGCACCTGATGATGATACGTATATGTATCGTGTTTTTTGTGTGTATTTATTGAGGTTTAGTAAAAGTTACCATTAAATATGACTATGGAAACATACCACCAAGTTAACAAAGATACTGTTTTACAGGCTCAGTTCACAGTTGATGTGATGTGGACTCAGTATCGCTCCCCCTAATAAATAGATCCTAAATAATTTTGATCCAATTCAATATTTACTCATCATCCACACCAAAATGCCAAATGGGAAGTTCTGCTCCGATTAACTAGAGTCATCGAGAATCGTACACACCCTTTTCAATGATCGATGATAACCATCGAAATTTAGCATTCCGAGGTTGGTCATCGAAATGCTTCAATTGGAACTCTACAAGTATGGATTCGTAGCTGGAAAAATGTGCATAGACGTCAGCGTGATTTCTCTCCTCCTCTAAAAAAGTGAATAGCTGATACGAATAAATTTTAAAATGAGAAGACTATGAAACCAAAAACGTGAAAGAATGGGAGAAAACAAAACGCCAGAACTTGGAGCTAGATTTGAGTGAGAAAAGATATGAATTTTTTCTGGCGTATGCTGTCAGTGAATTCTGTTCGGGTTCTCCACCGTGTTAAACTCTACATTTCTACTGAGGTTTCAATGGTCGAGTGGACCATCGTCACCAGGGCCAATGACGATGGTCCACTCGAGTTTAACCCGGTAGAAAATGGTAACAGACTTCATTAACTAGATTAGCAGCCTTCTCCGGTTCTTCACTCCACAAGAATTTTTCAAAATGAAAATTTCACTTAAAATTTTAATAATTAATTAATAATTAATTAATTAATTAATAATTTTGAGATGTCGAATCTTGCTGTAAAAATTGAAAAAGTCCTAACTTTGTTATTATCAACGCTTGAAATCCGTTTAAAATTCTACAATGCCTAAAAAATTGTTAGCTATTCTTATATGAATGTAAATAATTGAAAATCATCAAAAATATTTATTTTAAAAAACACTGATAATGCAATTAGTTGACCGTGGACCCCCGCTAAGAAAGGGTAGGACGGTCGAGTCCGGTGGCCGGGGTAATAACCGGGCGCCCCGTTGAGCTGGGTCCCAAATCGGAGGGACGAGGATACCTGGGCAACTCCACCCCTAAAAAGTGCTCCGTAGAGAGAGGTTTAAAATTTTCTCAAGCTACCCGTAGCACGGAAAACATTTTCCACTCGTAGGCACCGGCAGGAAAGGGTTAAGCACCGTCGCACCGTTTCGCCAACTAGTATTAAGTACATTAACCAACCACTGTCGTCTGTCTCCCTCTACCGTTATTCCGCCAATTCCTTCCATATTCGAAATTTTCGTGTTTGTATCATCTTCGCCCCACTACCCGTCTTCACCCGGTTTACAGTAAGTCCATTAATTATGCTAAAAATTAACTAAATAATAACAATATTAAAGTCTATGGATACTAAGGATTAGGTCCATACCTTAAGAGCCCTAACTGATGTTTTCAGCACTCTCCCTTTCATCCTTGGATAAGCGACCACAAACTAGAGAGCGCAGTTTTCTGTAGAGGGTGAATAAACCCATCCAACCAATTCAGGAAGACATTTGCGGATTATGACTGGAGGGATCTGGAAGCACTTTGAAACAGCTGACAGCTCACATTCGTGGCAAAGGATTAATGCACACAAAACTTACACACTAATGCCTTAAAAATTAAACTAACTCAACGTCTTAATCTTAAACATTATGTTTGGGGTGTTGGGTAAAGTTGGGATCATTTATCGCGGCTCTCGATGTCCTTTGACAACATATCAAGTACATTTGTCCAGAAACGATAAGTGTGCCTGGAAATAAAAGAAGAACAACAGAGCGGATAAGATAAAGAACGCACAGAAAACTGACTCGCGCGGATGGCTCGCCACTACGGACGATGGACTCATTCGCATTAACCATCCAGGACCCTTTGTCTCGGCCCTACCACCTGGGCACGCATACGATTGCGTGCGATGAACGCACTTCTAAGACATGGAAAGATAGATCTGGAAAAGAAGAAAGGAGCCTTAAAAACTAAGGCATCCAACGGCCCAACCGCGAAGATGTATTAGAAAATTTCAGACAATGCAAGAGTGCGAATCAAAATGTCTCGAGTCCATGGTGATTGGCAACTGGCCAAAAGTTTGCGGGAGATATATTCAAAGCGAACAGCACTTAAGTCCGCATCAATCACTCTCCATCCCTGATTGAGAGAGAGAGAGAGCGGAAAGTTTTTGCAATACCTCCATGTTGACGCCGTTGGGTTCGACGATTCCCTACCTTTGCAGCGGCTGCGTCTCCCATGGCGTCCACGGCGTCGGACGCAGTCCACCGGTGGGCGATTCCCTACCTGCAAGAAATAGCACCCATTGTGAGTTTTTGACGCAAGTATTGGGAGAAAACTTTGATAAAGCCCTTATGGCAATTATGATAGGCAACAGAGGACGTTTTCTGAGGAATAATGTCTAAATACATAGGTCATCAAATCCCCGTGGATAGAAAAAGTTTATTTGGCAAGATACGACATCGATATCGGAACTTATTTCCACGTTGAACAGTAAACTTGCAGAGGAGTGCAGTTTTTTATACGTTAGGACGAATAAACTCGAAAAGATATGTGGAAGACCAAATGATAAGAAGTACAAAAAAGTATGAAACAAAAAAAGGCAAATTTCAAATACCAATTACCCTTGACATAATAGTAGCCAGAATTTGAAGGAACCCAGCACAGTTCATGTGATTAAATGAATTTACATCGCCATTTATCCGACAACACAGAATGTGGCTAAATGAGATTACAAATACTGTTTACAATTGTTTACAGTTTGTGTGTAACTTACGTCTACATTTACATACTACCCCGCAGGCCGCCGTATGGGAGTGTAGCAGGGGGTGGTAACCACCAGCCGTGTAAAGATGTAAAATTTTTGGAGGTGAAATGGTGACATGTACTACGGGAGTGTATATAAAGGAGCTCAGTTTTTATTGTAGTCGCTTATTGTGCGCGGAAAGAACGAAATTTTGTACCTATCTGTTCGGCAGAGTGTCTCTCTTATCTTATCGCATCTGTCAGACCTAGAAATGTAGTGAGGTTTCTTGATAATGTTCTCTGTGTCGCTCTGAAAAATATCAATTCTTAATTTATCAAGCAGCCTGAGCCTAGCTTGCAGCCACTGAGTCTCTAGGGGCTCCCACCTTAATACCTCTAACAGTTGTGTCACAATATGATCGTTCGTAGCAGTTTTTAACTCAAGTATTTTTTGTATTTTGTTAATTATTTTGGTTAAATCTTTATGGCCAGGGTCCCAAATGCTCGCAGCGTATTCGAGTTGTGGCCTAACCAGAGCTAAGAAGCACCTCTCTTTTACTTTTTCATCCGAGGACCTTCCTATTATACGTTTAACAAAACCTAGTTTCTTTAATGCTGTGCCGCATATGTTTTGCATATGTGTACCCCACGATATATCTGAAGTTACGGTAATTCCAAGATATTTTATTATATTTGAAGATTTTATGTTTACTCCACCCACGGTGTAGGTATGGCTTTTGTGTGATGACTTTCGCAGGAAGTGAACTGTGGTGCACTTACTAATATTTAGTTCTAAACCCCACTCCTGGCACCACGAATGAACGTTGTTAAGGTCAGATGACAGAACTTCAAAGACCGCGTTTTCGCTTATTTCCCGGTAGATTACTGTATCGTCTGCAAATAATCTAAATTTACAGCTAATTCGAGAACTTAGGTCATTAATATAAATAATGAATAAAAAACGGCCAATCACGCTTCCTTGAGGAACACCGGATGTGACTTCGACCATATCAGAGCTAAAACCGCCAGTAACTACTTTTTGTTTTCGATCACTGAGAAAGTCTCTTATCCAGTTCACAATTTTTTTATTAACTCCGCATGAATACAATTTATATATGAGATTTTTGTGAGGAACCTTGTCGAATGCCTTCTTGAAATCAAGGAATATCGCGTCGATTTGCTTATTCGATTCACCTGATTTTAGGATATCATGGAGGAAGAGGGCAAGCTGTGTTCCGCAGGACCTGCCCTTACGGAAGCCATGCTGACTGCCGTGGAAGAGGTTACAATTATCCAGGATTGCCATAATATTGCTAACGACAATATGTTCGAGGATCTTGCATAAAAGTGATGTTAGCGATAGAGGCCTATAATTTCCTGGGTCATTTCTATTTCCTTTTTTAAAAATCGGTGTGACATTGGCTATTTTCAGTCTTAGGGCACCTTCCCTTCGGATAATGATTTGCTAAATATGATTTCTAAGAATGGTGCAATCTGTGGTGCTAACTCCTTGAGCACGTGTGCAGGTATTCCTTCTGGACCAGGGGACGTGTTTCTTTTAAGCAAACGCACTTGTTCAATAATTCCATCACGCTGAATTGTTATTTCCGCTAACGGCTCGTTATCGTCCGGAATGTCTAAATTGTGTATTGTGTCATCCTTAGTGAATACACTTTCGAAGTAGTGGTTTAATAATTTGGCTTTATCGATGCTGTTGGTGACAATTTTGCCGTTTGTATCCAATAAATACTCTACTGGGTTAGGACTTACGTTAACGAAATTAATGACCATACTGCAACTCACCTTAAGAATCTGCACCTCTGACTTCGATCGAGCGGAGCCGCCCGGCATCAGCCACCCAAACGAACACCTTTTCCTCGGGAAGCTTCCTTCACTTTCACAAGGACACTGACTTCACCGCTTCACTAAGAATCTTAAGGACAACACCAAACACATTGGAAGCATATGCACCATAGGTGGTACACGTATTTCATTAACTCCCGCCGTAAATTAAGGCGATGGCATAGGTACGTATACATTGGCATGAGAAAACACTAGCTGAATCGGGAATTGAACTACTGACATAAGACTTGCTAGTGTGAATGTGCAAGACACTACGCTGCCCAGGCTTCCCAATTCTCACGAAAATTTTATCAAAATTCCTGTGAACAAGGCATTGTGGCATTACACCGTAATGTGCGGGAAAAATGACAAAACTCCATTACGAAATCCCTCACGGCAGATGGGTGGAAAAGAATTCATTCTGGTTGGCTGCGACTTTTTTACATCCATTTCCTCTCCAGCGTTGGCATTCTTGATGGACCGTGCAATGACCTTGTTAAATTTCTTCATTTCTTCGTCTTTCTTCGTATCCATTTCACTGTGAATTATTTCCTCACTCCCTGGGACTCCTTACCAGCATAGCTTCAAGTTTCTCCAAATTTTCCTCAAACCAACCCACCAGATTATCTACACAGGCAATATGCTCCCTCTTCTTCATGTTCTGACAACCATTCTCACATCATTACCGACAACGGGCTTTGAATGACGGACTGAAATTCAAATTTACCTAATGATCACACACAGCTTCGCCCTCAGCCAATTTCGTTATCATATTCTGGCACATGCACAATTAACTTCACTCATCTCCATCATTCTGCTGACACGGCCTGAGCTAGCTGTAATCTCTTCGTCTGAACAGAACCATGGGGTCAGTTGGAGAGGTCCTGGGTCAGGGAACCGAGGTAAAATTCGACGCGAGACGAACACACATCAGGACATTATTTAACATCATCTTAACCTGTGAACAAAAGAGAAAGGCAACATAAAGTAAGCATGGAAGAAATACACGAGATCTTTACCATAATTCCTGCCTACTTTGGGCGCACCGTGATTTTTCGGTTTAGGTTTAAGAAGAAAAAATTTATAACCAATCTACGTTAGGTAATATTAAAAATGTATAGGCTTAGAATGGGATTGCCACTTCCCAAAATAGGTGAGTGTCTAAGGTATTCATCGTAGAAACTTACAAACGAATGATGGAGAGGACACTTTTAGCTCTCTACCATAACAATGTCTGCGGCGAAAGTTGAAAATGAGCACCTTACGACGCAAAATCGAATGCATGAACTCATGCCATTACCCTCGGCCCATAAAATACAGGAAGATTTTAGAACACGTCTCCTATAGTGAAAAGGGCGTCAAATGGGCCTGGTATGACTAGATCACATTTTAGTATAATATACCTTCGATCTCAAGGAGCTCAAGAAAGATGCAACTTCAGATGAGAAAACATAATTTGAAAACATTCCTGTGGGCTGTTTCAGTTTATGGATCAGAGATGGGGACGATTCGAAAAGCGGACTATAATAGAGCCTTCAAAACCTTCTTAAAGAAAACAAACCTAAACCCAACAGGATACAAACGGCAGACACTAGGAGACATGCTAAGAAGGAATTAAGAGAGAATTGTGGCCTAGAACAAACTAATTTAATTGGCTATTTAAATTTGGTCATTAAAAAAAACAATAATTCCTATTATATAAGACAAAAAAAATAAATAACAATAAATGGCCGTGGCCATTTGAAGGCATTTATTCCAAGTGGCCATAAAAGGAAATTTGTTGATAACAAATGGCCATGACCACCCAGAATAAATAGCTATAGCATAAGTGATAATCATGGCCACTCATGGTACTTCAATGGGTACTTTCACCATGTGAGTAGCATACGAATGTATCAAATTCCACACATTTCATTTCATATCAATGCAAGCAATCTATGGCCAGGCAAAGTAGGCATTTCATCAAAATTTCAAGAGGAAGGGAATAAATGTGTGTGAATAAGCAAGGCCACCAGCATATGAGAAACACTGATATAAAATGCAAAATGGTACAAATCTAAAAAAATGCATAATTTAAGATAAAAAAGCTGGTATCAAGTGAAAATTTTTATAAAAACCGTTTTAGTCATATGAATTCCAGTGGGGAAAGCCATGGATAGTGTGTGACATATATATAGGGATGAGCATTTGTCTAGGGAAGAGAAAATCCCTGGGTACAAAGGGTTTCTTCTCTTGACTTAAGGATCTACATCTACATACTACCTTGTGAGCGTGGGCGTGTGACAGGGGGTCTTAGGACACCAGCCGTGAAAAGATATAAGGTATTGGGAGGTGAAATGGTGACGTATATTACGGGAGTGTATTTAGTGGAGCTCAGTTTATATTGTGGTTGCTTACTGTGCACGGAAAGGAGTTTTTGTACCTATCTGTTCGGCTATGTATTCTTTCCTATTTTAATGCTACAGTCAGAGCTAGAGATGCAGTGAGGTGTCATGATAATTTTCTCTGTGTCGCTCTGAAACACACAAGTTGTTAATTTCTCAATCAAACTCTAGAGTCTCTAGCAGTTCCCACCTAAATCCCTCTATGAGCTACAAAGCACTACATGTCCACTCGCAGCAGTTTTTAATGAAACACGCCACTTTTATTTGTATTTTATTAAGTTTTTTGGTTCAAACTTTATGACTAGGGTTCCAAATTCTTGAGGCATATTCGAGGTGTAGTCTGGTCACAGCAAAGTAGCATCTCCCTGTAACTACATCATCTGATGACCTTCCTATAACATGCTAAATAAAGCCTAGTTTCTTTAATGCTGTGCCACATATGTTTTGTATGTATTTCCCCATTATATCTCACAAGTTAAGGTAATTCCAAGATATTCAACTTTATCTGAAGATTGTATGTTTACTCCACCCACAATGTAGATATGGATAAATGAAGAATAACTATAAGAGCAGGTTAAAATAAATTCAGTGATGATGGGGTACCTGAGAAGTGTTTTCGGGAAGAATAGAATGAATCAAATAGGAATGAGTAGATGATGAAGGAATTTGGGTTGGATGCTCCAATAATGGAAATACAAACATGAGCTTTACTGGTTTGGCCATATCAAGAGAATGGATTAGGAGTTAAATCATGAAACAGAGTAATAGCAGAGTGAATGGTCTGAAGGGAAGAACACGTCAAAAGTCATGGGTGAATGTGGTAGATGAGACTAAGAGAACGAATATTAGGAGTCTTAAGAATAGTAGAGCATGTATGAATTAACACATGGGTGTAAAAGAAGTAAAAGTGATTTGTGAGGCTAAATTATAATGGAAGTAATTATTAGAAGGGAGCCAGTTTTCTATGGCTAGCAGCAATTAATAAATTCTCTGAATTTGCCTACTCTGAAAAGGAATAGCATCAGGGTTATTAATATGCATATCTTTCAAAGTAAGTGCATTTACAAGGTTTTTGAATAGTTGAAAACTCCTGGATGGAGGAGAAGGGTGGACATGACAGCATAATGGAGCTATGTATGTAAAATGTTTGGAATTTTAATGACCACATATCTAATTCAACCAAGACAAGAAAACTTCCAGCCTCAAAAATGGCTGAAATTTGGATTTCATGACCTTAAAATTTCAAATGAGTCCATTTATAAACATAAATTAGTTGAGGCTGTAAAATCACACTCAAGGCACTGTCAAGTTTAATTTCATCCTAAACAAGGCCCCAGGGAACTGAAATGGGGAATTCTTAGAGAAGAAAAGGAGTAAACGAGAATGAGTGAAAGAAGTCCACAAAAGAAATGGGCAATAAACAAAAGTATGAACTATAGACTTAAATCTGCGAACTACAGAGTATGCTCAGACAAAGTATATAATCAGATGAGGAACAGTGATGAAGAAGAATATGGCATAAGTAGCAATACGCACACACAGGCAGAATAACAGTATCATAAGTTCCTCCATTTCATAGCGATATAAAAAATTAGATGTAATAAAAACTAGTATGCAGAAGATTGAGATTCAGCAAAATCCTATAAGCATGGGTTCAAAAGAATGAAAAAGGAAATTGCTTACTATTGCTGCTTAAGAGCCATGCAGAAAAAGTCATACCTACAACTTAAAGGGAAATGGTGAAAAATACAGATGAATATAAAGGAAAATTTTAGTAGTATATAGCTTAAACTGTTATTGATTCAATAGGTTCGAGCTAATATGAACAAAATGCTTACATACCATCTCATACATCATACATAAATAGCAGAAAGGGCAATTTACAACATTAATGGTGTTGTCTCCATTCCCTTAGACTACAAACTTGACAAGGCAGAGGGGCTTGCTAGTTCAATGGCCTCAAGAGCTTGACTGGCAGGAGCAATAATGACTGCTCCCATTAGGACCACCCACATACGGTTGAAGAATAGGAAACAGATAAAAGGTAGTTCACAAGAAGGCATCATGTTAAAAATACTGCTGAGAATTGGGGGTGGAGAGCCCTCCCATGAAAACTAAATATGTATGTACAAAAGTTATTCATAAATCCTGGCAAATATATGCCGCTGCCTACCGGAGTGGGTAGTGAGCCTGGCTCTAGGGAAGGCCTTCACGGTATTCATTACACTAAATCCTTGAACAACAATGTCATCAGAGGATACAAGAAATAGGAGAGAGATGAAAAAAAGACAATTATGGGTAGGAAATTGATTCTTATGGGCTGTGGGAGGTTAGATGGTGGTATAGTGGAGACTATTGGAGCAATATGTACTGGGTAGCATAGAGTAGGGGAGATGAGATTCAACGAGAGGTAGCTATGGTACTGAATGCTTAAATAGTGGAAAGGGTAGTAAATATTAAACAGGTGATCCACAGGATACTAGTGGTAGAGATAAAAGCATTTCCAACAAATTTAATATTGGTCCAGATGCACATGCCCACGTGTAACCATAGGGAGGAATGGGGTGTACAAACAACTAGAAGAGATAGTTTAAGAAGACCTGAGAAGAAAAACCTGAATATGATGGGTGACCGGAATGCAGTGGTGGAGGAAGGATAGGAACTTGAGGAGGGAGTGTATAGACTGGGGACAAGAAATGAATGTGGTGAGAAGGCAGATGAATATCGTAGGAGAAATAAATGAGTAGTCTACAACACATGGTGTAAACATTATCTAAAGCATAAATACACATGGAAAATGCTTAGGTTTACAGGGAAATATAAAACTGATTACATGATGGAAGGCAGAAATTTACAAAAAAGGTCAAAAACTTGCACAGTTATTCAGGGATAAAGGTAGAATCAAATCATAATTTAGTAAAAATAAACCATTATTTTAATTAAAAAGCATGTAAAAGTAGGAGAAAGAAGACATGGATCATGGATGCATTGAAAGGGCTGAAAAGGAGAGACTTTCAGGAACTAGTGAAAAAGAGCACATGAGAAGCAAAGGTAATAGGAAAAGATAAGGGACAGTAGGAATCTATGGTAAAAGGGGCAAAGAAAACACTAGAACCAATGGTAATGAGAAGGATAAACAAGCACATGGTCACAGAAGATAGGATAGGATTGGAGGCAAGAAGAAAGTGGAAAAACATCAACATCAAGCTCAATAAGAATTTTAAAAGGAATGAAATAATTACATAAGGCAAATAACTTATCGGGTGAAGTAAAGGAGGTGGAAATGACAATATAAAAATGGAAAAGCTACAGAAAGAGGGAGAGAAGGTTTGCTATGCACAAAGGCAAAATATTACCAGGCAGGAGGGGTGGGCAAATGATACCAAAGGTTGAGGTTGAGGCCAGTGTCTCCCAGCATTTTCCATGTGTACCAAGTGTTTGTTACTACTAATTAATTCCTCCTACAAAATTCAACTACTATCTCACTGCAATAATTTCTTGTTCCTCATCCAAACCCTATCACTTCATCCCCATCTCTCCCTTCCCCCACTACTGTGTTCCAGTCGCCCAATACTATTAGGTTTTTCTTGCCCGGGACTTCTCTGATAATCTCCTCTATCTGTTCATACACCCCATCCACCTCTTCCTCCCTATGATTGCTTGTCGGCATGTGCATTGGACCAATATGAAATCTGTAGGGCGTGCTTTTATTTCTACCACTGGTAATCTGTTGTTCACCAGTTCAATATTTACTATCCTCCTCCCCAATTTTGCATTCAATACTATGGCTACCCCACGTTGACTCTCAACTCCACCACTATAGATTATCCTGTAACTATCACTCCAGTAGTCCCTGCTGTCCTTCCATCTCACCTTGCACAGCCCCAAGGCATCCATTTTCCCTTTTATCCATTTCCCGTTTAATATTTTCCAGCTTCCCAGCCCTCATCATTGTCCGAACGTTCCAAGTCCCTATTTTTATCGGTACTTTCCTTCTCTTCTTCCATTTCTCCTTATATTCCTTGGTCCTTGTATCCTGTGATGACTCTGTTGTGGAAGGATTTTGAGAGACAATGACCTTGGGGGCCTCGCCTCCCCCGATGCCGGGCCCAACACCCGATTGGGCGGCACCTTGAAGTTTCCAGGATTCATTTCTCTTTGAATGTCATTCATTTTCAGGGTAGTAAAATAGATGGGAGGGGACTCCAACCCCACTTCCCAATGGTGTTTTTCATGTGACACCATCACAAGACTACCTTTCATCTGGTTCCTTCCCTTCAACCTATCTGGCATGGGTGGCCCTACTGGGAGCATTATTTATAGCTTCTGCCAGGCAAGCTCTCAGGGTCATTGGAATACACAAACCCTTCCACCACATCTAGGTTGTAGTCCATGGGAAAGGAGGCCCCTGATAGCATGTAGAAAGAAAATCTGTATATCTGATATATTGCTACGGTGGATAATGGATAAATTTAATACATATTTACAACAAGTACACTATCAACACTCCTGAGGGAAAGCTGTAAATATAGTGTATAAGCTTATTTTCTAATGAATTGATACAGATGCTTTAATGATGACCAGTGTTTATAAACATTAAACGAAAAATAAAATTTTAAAAAATAAAATACAAATATAACAAAAGGCTATATCAAGCAATATGGGAAACTAAGTTGGTCATCTCCACATGGTGTTTTTCAGGTAACACTAAGAACCATACAAATTTCATCCTAAACAATCCTAAAGTGGGTAACCAGCTACAAATCTGGTGCGAAAATAGCCCCATCCATTTTGAAACTTAAATCTGTTTTAAGATGGCAGACATTTTATTGACATCACTACATGCTTCGACCCTGAAATGGGAAATTCTGCTCAATGAATGACATCTGTGCATGAAAATTGGCAAGTGCACTATGAATCACCATAGACTTTTGATTTAGTATACAAAACCAATGATTATGGATACCCTTTACGCCAAAGGCGCAGTGCGGTTGTGGAGGATTCATAGGCCAAATAAACATGGCAGCTGCTGCAAATGCTCCTTTTGACATTGTCAACCACTGGATTGTACCCTACTCTCCGATCCTGAGTTAGATACTCAATGCATAAATCAACGTTGAATAGCACAACTCAATTAAGTCAGAATGCAAATATATTTTTGTACACGAAGGAAGCGATCAAGCTGTTCATTTACTCAGAAGACAGCTAAAGAGAACCAGAGAGACGAGGTGACCATCTATCAACCTGAGTGCTATTTAAGTAGTAATGAGTCTGTGTGGCCCATTTTTGGCTTTCCTGTGCATGAAAGAGGACCAACAGTCACTCATCTCTCCATGCACCTGGAAAGCAGTCAGCGTGTCTACTACAATAAACACAGCGTACAAGATAGGTTACAAACTCCTCAAATGACCACACTGACAGTATTCTTCCGGCTTAGCGATTTTCTTACAAAATAAGTTTTTCACACCCATTGAATATTAATGGGTACATTCTGCTAGAAATAAATAAAAGGTTGGAGAAGGAGGAGGAAGGAGGAAGCATCATTGGGGCATGACCAGTTTAGGGTCTGGAAGGGATGGTCAACTTGAGATGCAATTGCGGTGATGAGAACACTTATAGAAAGAAACAGAGTATTACCAGGATTTATTAACTAGCTTTTGGGACTTTAAAAAGGCATTTAACAGGGTTAATTGGGAAAAACTAATTCAGGTACTCAGTAGAATGAGGACAGATTAGGGAGTCAGGAGACTAATCCTAAATATATACGGCCAAAAGGGCTGACAGTGCATCAGGATGGGTAGCTACCGGTTGCAGGGTAAGGCAAGAATGCCAGTTGCTGCCTGAACTTTTTAACATTTATGCTGAGGAAATGGTAAGAGAAGCATGGGAAGATCTAGGTGTGAGAATCAAGGTAAGAGGATAGCAGATATAGTCAGTAAGGTTGTAGATAATCAGGCACTGATTAGTCGATCTTCAAAGGGATTAAAAGCTTTATTAGATGCTTTGTAAATTCAGTGTGGGATATTCAGAATGAAGATAAATCATAAGAAGATAAATGTGATAACATTCTCTAGGAAAGAAAGCATGGCTGGTCACTAAGGAGGAAATAGTGCATAGAAATAGTGAAACGTAAATAGGCTGCAGGCATTTGAGATGTGGGCGTGGGGAACGATGGAGAAGGTGAGATGGACAGAAAGGAAGACTAACGAGGAAGTGCTTAAGATGGTGGGTGAGGAAAGGAAACTTCTGAATGAAATGTGGGATAGGCAGGGTAGTAAAATGGAGGAAGTAATAAGGGGGGATGGGTTACTCAAGACAGTTATTAAGGGAAGGATATTGGACAAGTGGGGATGGGGAAGAAAGATTGTAGGTTTTATTGATGGGATGAATATGGGTAGACCAATTTCAGAGATGAAAGAAGAAACACTAGAGACAGATAGGATCTCAAAAGGGCAGAAAACTGGGAGGATATTCTCTCACTATCAACAAAACCTACCTTTTTCAGGTAGAGTACTACAGGTAGAGTACTAGTAAAGAATGGAGTGTGCACAGATGGACAAATACAACATACACACCAAAAATCCTGACTTTTAAATCATAAAAATAAGAAAAAGTGCATTTATGGTGGTGGTAGTATTCTTATATATGTTAGTAAACAATGAAATAAACAAACTTTCAACATTATTTCAGTGAAATAACTTCTGTTACCTTGTTCGATAATAGAAGACAAGGAATGCGATTATTCAGACTTTTCCAGAGAGAAATGAAATGTGCTGATGATGAATAGTGAAGATACCTAAACATCATGCATCACTATTAATCACAAAGTAATCAGGTAAGTTTTCTTGAAGCTGAAAATACCAAACATTATGTAATATCATACTATTTTGTACAATTAGGGAGTAATTGGCACACAAAGGAAATATCCAATGTAAGCAACATCCAGGCCAGAAGAGAAAAAGAAACAATCAACGAAATGAAAAATATGGACAATGCTATGAAGACACACAGCATTAAGAGTAATAAAAAGAAAACCAAAATCATGGTCTGAGGAAGCAAATAAAAAAAAACAAAATCACCCAGAGGTTTAGGCACCAAACATTGGAAAACGTTGAAGAATTTTAAAATCAGGAAAGTAGGGTCACCAGAGATGGAAGATGCATGAAAGATAATACATGGAGGAGAGTAGAGCAGGCCAAGAAGGCATTCTACCAGATGTCCACTTAAACCAACAACACAAACAAGGAAGTGAGGAATCACTTCATTAAAAGAATCGTAAGAAGCATGCTACCCTAATGTGGATTGGGAACATTGGACAAGCATGGTAACAGGGTGGGCAGATTTGACTTGTGATTTTATGTATGGCTCAGCATGGGATGTCAATAGTACAGTATTAATGTAAGTTCATATGGACCGATCATGTTCTTATGCTGGGAGCACCCATAATCGAGCAAATATATCAAATGTAATAGTCAGTTTTTGAGAAGAATACAGAACATAACATCACTCCACATCAACAGATGACTTAAAAGGCAAATGAGGAGGATGATGCCTTGACTATTAGAAATCATAGCGATGAAATGGCCTGAAGAAGACTTAGAGAAGAAGCCATGGGATTATACATACATGGGATTAGGCATAATTGTTAGAAAGAGCACCAGAAGGTTATGGAGACGCTTCCTTCAGTCTAGCAAAATAATAACCAAGGTAATGATAGCTATAAAGTGGACAGACTCAGTAGTTCCATGAGTTCACATGCCTTTGGTGGATTTAGAAGAAATAGAAGTAGTTTGTGAATATCATTTGAGAATTGAAAAAATTAAAAAGAGGAAGAAAACATAATAACACTAGGTCACTGGGATGCCATAATCACACAATGCCTAGATGGGAGACCTTAACGAAAATAAGAATTAGCACAAGGGAATGAATGAGGAGAATCACTGCTAGGGTTTCAAACAATGGCTAGTAAGGTAAATAATCATTCACCCTAAAAAATAAGTACAAGGAAGTTCATAACATACAGAGGGAGACATGAAGAGATTACATTTTCTAGATACACTTTTCCAGTATCAGTGCCAAAATTTTCATTGTGTTCACCCTGCTTTATTTTGTACCCTTTCAACCTTACATTCAGCCCCACCTTCTTAATTCGAGAATATCTCTTTACAATTGTATTCTTAGGATTAGGTTCATCTTATGCCTTTTGCACTGCACCTCAAATGCATACATCATTGACTGCGACTGGCTGACTAACTAACCAGTGCTTGACCATCTGCAAAGCTCATTGATTTTATTCAATCCCCACTAACCTATATTCCTTCCTCAATTCTTCCCCATGCCAATTTACCATTTCTACAGAAAACAAGTTAAAAGCAATGGCAAATAAGAACTCCTAACACACTCTCCATCTTATAACAGCTCATGCCGATTCTCGCTAGGCTACCCTAAACTTTTCTATCTGGTTCATTCACAGATTCAGAATGAGACATCTGTCCCTCCTACCTACCCCTAATTTCTTCAGCACTTCCATTTATTTCACCCAGTCAGCCTAACAAACGCCTTCTCGAAATCTAAAAAGCAGGCAAAAATACTTTCCACATATGTACTAGGTTCCTCTCTACAAGTGCCCTCGTCACTAGTAGAGTGTTCTACATTCCTGTCCCTCTCCTAAACTCAAACCGATTGTCACCAAGGTATTTGTTAGTCTTTCTCTCTAGTCTCCTCATTTTTTATTTTCCCTAGAACTAATTTGGCCATGTGAGGTATGAAGCTTATTGTCCTATGGCCTTCACTTGCATATACCTGGCTCTTTTTCAACATTGGAATAAGTATCATTTTTGTGAAGTCTCCATCTCATAACAAGAATTAGAGTAATAAGTTGTCCAACTACGCTCCTCCCCACACACTTCAGAAATTCAGCGAGTAAGTCATCTATTCCTACTATCATCTTACTTTTCATGTTTGCTGCACACTTTTAATTTCACTGTCAAGGATATCATGCTCAATGACATCTCTGTTGATGTCATCTTACCTTTCTGTATCTAGTGGACAGAGACTAAATTCCTTCCCACAATGCTCTTCAAAAATTTCCTTCCATCTCTCCTCAATCTCCTTAGGTTCAATGATCTCCTCTCCCATGTAGTCCCACCATTGCAATTCCACTTACCTTTCTACCGTCTGTCAGTTCATTATTTTTCCATATTGTGCATCTACTCTTCCTTCTTTTTGACATTTCTCTAAGGAGCCGATCTGATCTCTCCACCAAACCTCTATAGCTTTCTTTATTTCTCTTAGAAACCTCTTGTTAAATTCAAGGTACTTATTCTTCATTATATCCTTCAGGATCCATGGTTTTTTTAATTTTCGTTTTACTTACTAAGACTACTGTTGCTTTTGCAGCTTCTACTATTCCTTTTTTCAAACTTCCACATTCATAATCCACAGATCTCACTCCACAATCCTTACTCATCATTTTATCAACTTGCTCTCAATACTTTCTATTCAATGATCCAGTCAATGGCTCAGTATCAAACTTTCATACCCTCCTACCCCTTCAAATCTTTTACAGCTGAACCAGAAGATTATAACATTTTAAATTTCATGACTAATAACCTGTGATGTGTCTGCATGAGCCCCAGGATATGTACGGAAGTTTTCCTCCAATTCCTGAATCTGTATCAAACCATATTATAATCTACCTGGAACCAACCTGTGTATCTATTCTTCTTCCAAGAGTATCTATGTCGAGGATGATGCCTGAACTATGTATTTATAATGACTAGATAATTTCTACAGCAAACTCCACAGCTTTCTCAGTTACAGTAATTTCTCCTTCCTTGCCCATAACCACCCACCTCCTGCTCTTTCCTTCCTTCATCCACAGCAGATTTTCAATCACCTAGTACCACCAAATGCTTCCTCCGAGGTATTCCACACTCATAAATCAAAACTCAATACATCACCTGAAAATCTAGGTTAGGAAAAGGCTCCTGGAATTCTTGAGTTGGCATCTAAAGTAGTTAAAATACTGGAGATAAGACTTCAACCAAAAACTTAATGAAAAAAACTAGTGATATATATGTATCAGATTTATACTAAAGCTCATTGATTGAGTCTAATGACATGAGCAGGAAAGATATTAAAATGAATCATCAACAAAAGAATGGAATATATATGAGAGGAATTCAAGAATAAAGATCAGTTTGGCCACAGGAATAATAGAGGCCAATGAGAAGCTATCATCACCCTCTGCATTGATAGTAGAATTGGATATGGAATAATTGTCCTTCATTGCCTTTGTGCAGTAGGTTCTTTGGGTCTCCCCGCGGGCTAAAAAACCTCCCTCTCAGCCTTGAAGCGTTTGCTTATCGCAGAGCATGGGGGGTAGTGGGAAAAGAGTATGGGAAAGGGAAGGTTAGCAAAGCACAACCACTGGGAGGCCGACACCATGAGGCAGATTGACATCAAAAGGACAACAATGGGCCCCCGCCTCCGTCAGTCCTCGTATCTGTTGGGTTACCCCAACAACATTAGACCAGTCGCCGTTAGTCTCACTTATGCGAAGACTTACCGCACATCTAATGAAAACCGGAGTAGCCCTCAGCCCAAAAATTTGGGATTAGGTGCTCCCTGACTCCCTTTATGGGTAGACGTTGTGCGGTCTGCCGGAGTACGTCATCAAATCAGGGACCCACCAGACCAATAGATGGTTAATTCGGACCGATTATGGTCAAAGAGTGGGTCCCGTCATCTCAATACTCCCTGTCTACCCAAACCTATGCTAGGCTTCGCCGGTTCCCAACAGATGTATGGTAAGTTTCCGCGCAAGCGAGACTGGCGGTGACTCGTCCGACGTTTTTGGGGTAACCCAACAGCTACAAGTAATAGGGGGAGGCAATGGCCCATTTTCATCCTTTTGACGTCAATCCGCCTCATGGTGTCGGCCTCCTAGTGGTTGTGCTTCGTTATCCCTTCCCTTTCCTTTACCCCTTTCCCACTACTATCCTCCCTGGTGATAAGCAAGAGCTTCCAGACTGGGAGGAGAGTTTTTAGCCCATGGGGAAACCCAAATCACCTGTCTTTATGCAGTATGGGTATTCGGGGTATTGAGGTGAAGGTACCCACACTTTGACCATATTTGGTCCGAACTGACCATCATTGGTCCGGCGGGTCCCCAATTCAATGACGTACTCCGGCAGACCTCACGACATCTACCCACAAAGGGAGTCAGCGGACACCCTATCCCAAGAATTTGGGCAATGGGCTTCGCCGGTTCTCAACAGATGTGTGGTAAGTTTTCGCGTAAGTGAGACTGGTGGGGACTCGTCTAATGTTGTTGGGGGAACCCAACAGCTACGAGGACTAGGGGAGGCAGGGGCCCATTGTCGTCCTTTTGAAGGCAATCCGCCTCATGGTGACGGCTTCTAAGGGGTTGTGCTTCGCTAACCCTTCCCATCCCTTTCCCTTCCTTCCCACTACTTACCCTTCCCCGAGATAAGCGAGAACTTCAGACCAGGAGGTAGGTTTTTAGCCCACAGGGAGACCCAAAACACTCTTTCTACGGTCTAGAGAAGGAGTGTGATGAGAAAGACTAGATTTAAATTCTTTGAATCTAAAGGCATAGGAGAAAATTACAATGGAAGTGGAGACCTCTACAGCCTTAATGCAGACCAAATGATCATGATAAACTGAATACCTATGATGTAGAAGGCCAGATTAGGGAAGGAGTTCCTTTAGGATGCTTATTCCTTTTATATTAATTTCTACATCATGAAAGAGGTAAAATTAGCCAAAGAAAAGTATATAGGCTGGCATGTACACAGACAGCATGTGACATTTCACCATATGGCACACACATGGCAGAGGAGAGAGAAGATCGTAAGAACTGTTCATAATATAGAAATACCAATTAAGAATTGTGCCAAAAGACATGTAATAAGGAAAACTAAGGTGATGGCCTGAGGAAGAAGTCAGGTATAAATGGGAGCATCAGAAGCTGGAAGTAGCAGAAGAATTCTTCTCTTTGGGACACCTAATCACCAGTCATGGAAGAACAATACGAAAATAACCAGTAGGAGAGCAAAGCAATAAAAAAGAGACTCCATGAGATGGAAAATCTGACTTGGAAATCGTATCTTGAGAATCATATCCATGAAGTTAGAAAGCACCATATCATGACACATCTGTATAATCCTTCACAATGGCCATGTGCCATGGGTACTAAATGTAGTGGAAAAGATAGGAATAGTTTGTGGCAGATGGATGACTGCATTATGTGGATCAATTAATTAAAGAAGAGGTACATACTGAGAAGGGTAGTAGGAGAAAGGAATCTCATCAGAGCTTTAAATAAAAGGAGGGACAACCTAACATGGCATATTTTAAGGTATGAGTGTCAAATGAAGATAAAATTTGAAGGGAAGATTAATTGGATGGGACAGCAGAGTAAGACTTTGGATGATATACATGGATTTGTTATCATATGAAAAGGAAACAAAGAAATAAAGGGGAGTGAAGAGGTGAACAGGCAGAAGCATTCAGAGGAAAACTATCAAAACAACCCTAGGGTTCATGACCAGTGATGGTGACGATAGCAAAGGCATAATTGTGATATAAAACAAAGCAATTAGTTCACATACTTTCAAATCATACCTCTCTAAAACCATAGTTCCTCAGAAAAACTGAGAAATACAATCAGAGGAGAAACAAATGCATCTTCCTAAGAATGAGTTTACAGACAATGACCAAAAAGTTTGTTTCAGGGAATTTTTAAATTGCCTAAGACCAAATAAGAGTTTCTTTAACTGATTCAGGTAAGGAACTGAAAGCCTTAAGACCACTCAAAAACAGAAAATATCTAAAATGATACTTTTCACTCATTAAAAACAAGCAGATTTTGACTTGGGAAAGTAAATTTGCAGGCTAATTTCTCATATTACCTGCCTTTACCAGGGTTTCTTCTCTAGCAACCCTGAACACACCCTTGTAACTGTGATTAGTTGAACTGAATTGCACTTCAGCCCTTCAGGTTGAGAGTCATAAGTTCTTGTAAAAATACAAACTGTTAAAAGCTATGCCAGATTGTTCTATTTCAGTAGTTTATCTTCCCTCAATTTCATTTCATCATCTTGTCCCATTGCCATTGCACATACTTCACTGTTACATGGTGTTCTTCGTGTTCCCTCCCTGACATGCATTTTCTTAAAATTGCAGTAGTTTCCTTGCCAACTGTAGAGATTGCCATGGAACTATTTCCACAATGATCAGATAGGAATGTCCATTCTAAGAGTACTTTCTGGTGAAGAATGCTAACACAATATTCTCTCTCAATGTTTAGAAGTAAATACATAAGGAAGTTTCTAGAAATTATTTCTAGGTCATAGTGGCATCTTAGTGTTACCTCAAATGCACAACTCTTTCTTTGCATAGAGTTGGGAGGCTTGCTGTTTACCTAAGTTTCAGGGAATTTTTCATGGCATTCTTTAAAATATGAGATGGAGAACCCTTACATTAATTTCAGATTGCTGAATGCTATAAAAGAATGTGGTAACATCCTCAATAGTGAATACTGTCACAGTGAGATATCCATGCATGAACCAAATATCAAACAATTCAAATCACCTCTTGAGTTCCGCTTCTTTGAAATCATTTCTTCTCTACTTAACTCACTACCACAAGAACTTGTGACACAAGGAAGAAATGTCCAACAAGTAAGAAAATGCTCCCTCATCAGATCATATCAGCCAGCCTAAAGGGAAAGTCCACTATGTATTCAAAATACTGATTTTCAACAGCTAAAAAAAGTTTTAAGACCTACTTTGATGCTACACTGTCACAATAGTGTTCACACCTAAATAGTGGAATTTAGTTTTTAATGTGGAAAATTAGTGTTTCATTCAAAAGATGGTTACTTTGAATTTCACAGTGTAAACCTTGATGCAACCAATCACTGACGGTGACGGCATTTCCTCCTTCCCTACTCATTGGTCTTATGCCAAGCACACTGTAGAGAACAGGTAATGTCAAGCATGAGGCATTTTATGCCTAGAAGTGCTTTTTGGGTAGCCCATCCAGAACTTCCCTAATATTTTATTTTATTTTTATGTTATCTTCACTATCCATAATACAGCACAATGGGCCAATTTACGTTGGGTGAATAACAGTAACAACAGACGAGAGACAAACGCCCATGTCCTGGGCAGATAATATTCTACCAAGGCAGGACTCAAATCCGCAACCCTTGGATTAGCAGGCGAGAACTTAACCCCGCCGCCACGGGGGGCCGACAAAACTATCTATCAGAGTTCTGCACACATTTACAGTAGATTATTGTTATAACGTAAGGGCTGAGGCATGTAATCTGCCTTGACACTATAACAAAAAATGTTATAACAAGATATAATTCATACTATTTTCAGCCAGGATATTTTGAAGGAATAGATGTACCAGCAGGGATATTTTACTGTTTAGGAAAGGTTATAATGAAATAACAGGAAGCAGTTTATCAGTGAAGAGATTTAACTGAAAAACTATTTGTCTTACTCAGTTTCTTTCTTACGACGCCAAATTTCCCTTCACTTTCATGACACCTTTGTTAAATTCTTTCTTTACTACCTTCACTCAAACAAAATTTGCCCTTATATCATGGTCTTCAATGTCCCTTATACCTTATGTTTCAATAACTAACTTCCTTGTTATCTATCCTTGTTAACTGAAATGTTATCATGGAGCAACTACTGAGGACATAGAAGAATTACTCACGGCTAGGGAAAAGGTTAAAAGAATGACAAAGACACATCCTAACATAGAAATGACAGCACAGAAGAAGAAATGAATGAGTAAGTACATACATAGTTGGCAAAAAAATCTTTATTTATTATTTAATGGCAGTGTTCTTAACTGAATGTATCCTACAGGTAAAGGTAGGTTTTGTCAAAAGTCAGAGAATCATATCCCAGTTTTCTACAAATTCAGGGGCCTATCTCCCTCTATAATATCTTTCTTCGGCTCTGCAGATGATACACCCTTCTTTATCCCATGTATGAAATGCCTGCAGCCTATTCTCGTCCTCCTTTCTCAGGGTCCACGTTTCTGCCCCATACAACCTTACGATCCATATCAAGCTCTTCACCAGCCTTCACTTCACATCCTTACCCAATATCCCCATCGTCAGCTCCCTTCCATTGCTAAAGGCCTCCTTGGCTAGTGCTACTCTCTACCGTATGTCTTAGCTACTGTGCCCGTTTTCCTCTACCTAAGTAATTATATTGTTCTACTTGCTCGTTTGTGTCCTCCAACTTTAATCACAAGCCTCGCTTTCTTTGTCCTAGAAAATCTTATTACTTTTGTTTTCTCACGATTTATTTTCATTCAGAATATCCCACACTGCATCTCTAAAGCTTCTACCAAAGCTTGCAGTCCCTTTGAAGATCCACTAGCCAATGCCTGATTGCCTGCAAATCTAACCGATTTTATTAGATGCTCTCCCACTTTCACTCCAACCTCAAGTTCTTCCAAAGCCTGTCTTACCATTTCCTCAGCATAAATGTTGAAGAGCAAAGGCGACAATGGGCATCCTTGCCTTACCCCACAACCTAGAGCTGCCCACTCCGATTCACCATCAGCTACCCTCACCTGCGCCCTTTGAGTCATATATGTTTTGGATTAGTCTCCTGTCTTGCCAGTCTATTCCCATTTTCCTGAGTATTTCTGTTAGTTTATTCCATTTTACCCTGTCAAAGGCTTTTTCAAAATTAATCAAGCAAGGGAAAACGTCCTGATTATATTCTATGTTTCTCTCTATATGCGTTCTCATCACAACTATCACATCCACAGTAGACCTTCCCTTCCTGAACCCTATCTGCTCATCGCCTGAGAAGATTTTGGCCTTGCTCTCCAACCTTTTATTATTTGAAGTAAAACTTTGGCTGCGTGTGAAATCAAACTAATTGTTCTGTAGTCCTTGCATTCTGAAGGATTTTTCTTTTCCGGGAGAGGAATCAAGACTGTTTTCATGAAGCCCTCTGTTCATACTCCTTCCTCGTAGATCCTACGTATAAGTTCAAAAAAAGCTTGCCTACCTTTATTTCCTAAATTCTTTAGCAGGTCCAAGGCTTTATTATCTACTCAGACAGCTTTTCTTGCCTTCATCTTGTAGGGAGTGTGTCTGAAATTGCCGCCACAAATTGAGCTTGAGTATCGAACCGCGATATATCGATACTCGGCTAGTGCAGGGGTGGTCGACGTAGGTGGAATAAGTGTGAACTGCAGACAGAATAGGCATGGCTCTTGTGTTGGTGTTGTATACGATGTAATCTGGTGTGCTGTATACTTGAAATAAACGGCTTTTAGTACCGTAAACATGTTTGCATTATTGGTCACAACACATCTCTTTCAAAGTTTTCTCTATTTCACTGTCGAGAACCTTTGGCCCAAGGTTATCTTCATCTAGGCTTCCCTCCGCCTTGATATCTAAATTAGTTGGTCTACCATCGCTGTCAAATAGCTCCTTCACATATTCTAGCCATCTTTCTTGAATATCTTCCTGCTCGATTAATATTCTACCTCTCTTATCCTTAATCTTTGGTACCGTTTGCCCTCGCTTGCCTCCCAAATAGCAATTTTACCCTAGCATATTACGCACCAACTTCCCCTTCTTTATGCAGTTTCTCCATTTCCTCGCATTGCCCTTTCCACCAATTTCCTTCACCCAATTGATTATTAGCCACAGTTGATTATTTAACTCCTTTTACTTGACCTTACCTATGTCAGTGTTGAGGTTTTTCCAATTCCTTCTCTCCTCCATTTTACTAATCATTTCTTCCACAACCCACTGCTTCTTTATCCTCCTCATTTCCACTGCTCCTATTGTGTTCTCGGCCACTCTTACAATGTTTGTTTTTGTATTCTACCACTTTTCCTCGATTGCTCCTGCTTCTTTGGCTTCTCCTATGTTCTCATCCACTATCACTAGATATTCCCTCCTTTTTTCCCTTTAAACACTTCCAAGTTTCACCTCTTCATTCTCTTGCTTTTATTTAGCTTTTTGAATCTAACCTCACAATTCATTATTACTAAATTTTGATCTGAGTCTGCATCAGCCCCCAGATAGCCCTACAAGTTCTTCACACTGTTCTTAAATCTATGTCTAACCATGATATAGTCAATTTGATATCTCCCGATGTCTCCTGGCATTTTCCATGCGTACCTCCTCCTGCAATGGTGTTTAAACCAAGTGTTTGTAACTATGTATTAATTTATGTATCCTACAAAATTCAACTACTATCTCACTGCAATAATTTCTTCTTCCTCATCCAAACCCTCTCACTTCATCCCCACCTCTCCCTTCCCCCATTACTGTGTTCCAGTCACCCATTACTATTAGGTTTTTCTTGTCCGGGACTTCTCTGATAATCTCCTCTATCTGTTCATACACCCCATCCACCTCTTCCTCCCTATGATTGCTTGTCGGCATGTGCATTGGACCAATACGAAATCTGTAGGGCGTGCTTTTATTTCTACCATTGGTAATCTGTTGTTCACCTGTTCAATATTTACTATCCTCCTCCCCAATTTTGCAATCAATATTATGGCTACCCCACGTTGACTTTCAACCCCACCACTATAGATTATCCTGTAACTATCACTCCAGTAGTCCCTGCTGTCCTTCCATCTCACCTTGCACAGCCCCAAGGCATCCATTTTCCCTCTATTTATTTCCTGTTTAATAATTTCCAGCTTCCCAGCCCTCATCATTGTCCGAACGTTCCAAGTCCCTATTTTTATCGGTACTTTCCTTCCCTTCTTCCATTTCTTCTTATATTCCTTCGTCCTTGTATCCTGGGATGACTCTGTTGTGGAAGGATTTTGAGAGACAATGACCTTGGGGGCCTTGCCTCCTTCGATTCCTTACCTTACGTTAACTTCTGATACATCATGGGAATTACACATGCAGAACATATGTGGTGCAGCACTAGAGAAACTAAGTTTTGTTAAAGGTATAATAGGAAGGTCCTTGGATGAAAAAGTCAAAGAGAGATACTACTTTGCTCTAGTTAGGCCACATCTTGAATACACCACAAGTATTTGGGACCCTAGTCAAATAATTTAACCAAAAAAATTAATGAAATACAAAGGAATGCAGCGTGCTTCGTCAAAAACTGCTACAAGCATACATGTAGTGTCTAACAACTTCTATAGGGATTAAGATGGGAGCCCCTAGAGACTCAGAGGCCACACGCTTGGCTTAGGTTGTTTGATAAATTCAGAACTGATATTTTTCAGAGCGACATAGAGAATATTATCATGACTCCTCACTACATCTCTAGGTCTGACAGATGCGATATAATAAGAGAGACACTGCCGAACATATAGTTACAAAAACTCATTCTTTCTGTGAACAATAAGCGACCACAATAAAAATTGAGCTCCACTAAATACACTCCTATAATACATGTCACCATTTCATCTCCAAAAACTTAAATCTTTACACGGCTGGTGACCTAACACCCCCTGCCACATGCCCACGCAGTGGCTTGCAGGGTATTATGTAGATGTAGATGATGCCGGGCCCGACACCCAACCCAGGGTGTGGTGTCCAGTAGCTACCAGGATTCAATTCTCTTTGAGCGACATTCATATTTCTAGGAAGTATAATAGTCGAGAGGGGACTCCCACCCCCACTTCCCAAGAGTGTGTTTCATGTGACACTATCACGGGACTACCTTTCATCGGGCTCCTAACCTTCAACCTATCTGGCATGGGTGCCCTTTCCGGGAGCAATATGAATTGCTCCCACCAGTCCAGCTCTAGGGGTTTTTGGAATGCGCATGCTCTTCCACCAAGTCAAGGTTGTAGTCAGGGGCGGTCTGGCTAGGTCGGCAGGTCAGCGATCACCGAGGGCACCCGCCCGAGGCGGCTTAGGGGGGCCCCCGACAGGGGGAGTCAATAGTATTAGCAAGGACAGAAGTTAGTCTAACACTGCACCTCTTGACAGCTGACTCACTCGACAGCTAATTGCCCTCCTACCACACTATATCAAGCGTGAGTAGTTGAAAAGTAAAGTTTATCGTACTTGGATTGCTATGCTACTCATAAAAATTTCACTGCAGATGTAGTTAAATTTACTATTTTTGAAAATAAAGAAATCTACTTGTGGTCTACGCTCTCGATTTTTATATAACATAAACGGTTTAAGAAATTACTGCTTCTGTTTTTACGGAAAAGTGATGAAAAATTTTGGAATTGGTACCGAGCGTTAGGAAAATCATTGACTATCACCAATATGCAAGCTTTTGTTATTTGAAATAAAGAGGTGTATTGTTCTGTGTATTCCGAAAACTACGTTCAAATTCCTATATCACCTCCAGTTTTTCCACAAATCAAGAAGACGTGAAAATTAGAAAAGGCCATTTTTTTAATGTTATTGTGTAAGTGAAATCTTTATAGTGGGTGAAAAATCTCTCTACGTACACATATTTTGTTTAAGATTTTTTATATATTAGTAAAATTAAATATTTAAAATAACTATGTTTCCAAAAAGGATGGCGTCAAGGTTTTCTACAAGCCCAAATGCAGAGAATGAGTGCAAGGTATACTAGCAAAGTAAGAAAATTTTATTTCTTATGTTTTTTTTTAAATAAAATAGGTATGAATCAGAAAACTTTTCAGCATATTAAAAAAAACATTCAAAAGTCCATATCACGTCAGGTTTTTTCATAAATCGTGAAAATTGGATAGTTAAAAAATTCAATAGTTTTTTAGTGGCATTATAAGGAAGCAGCAGTAATAAAAGAACTTTCTCCACAGGATCAATCAATTTATAAGGAATAGACACACATAAATACGTAGTCAATGATGAAAATGTTACTATTTTTATGTAAGACGTCACGATTGAGGCTCTGAAATCCTATATATTGCTTGGCGGCAATAGGAGCGTCTAGGCTCACTTTCTTCATGATCATTTAATCTGATGAATTACAAATAAAATTGTACCATTTTCGTAATTTGATATATATGTGTCTTCAATCATACATATTCTGTATTTTCAACATTAATTTGAAAATGCTCGGAAAAAATCCATTCCAATTCATTACTTTATTTACACCATAAGTGCCATTCCACATTTGCATACGGGGAAAATTGTGACTTTATGCGGTTAAGATATTATACTTACCTATTAGCTATGTTATTTCGTGAATCAATCCTTAAATATTCATTCTGTCCCCTAAGAACATTTTCGCAAGTTATGAACATTTATATTATGCACTGACATTATAAAATGGTACTTTTTTGTGTTTTCTTGAATTGCAAAAAATCGGTCGTGATACAGAAATGTAAAGGTTATTTTCAAAATCTGCTGAGAAAATTTATTCCGAAACCCCTCTTTTCTTCAAAATAACAGAAGAAAGTTGCAAATTTGCTGATTAGTGTTTTTGAAATAAATTATGGGCTAAATAGGGTCAACTATAGTAAAAACTCCTTGATGAGTTAGAAAAACTGGTGTTTTCATCATTCTGTTCGCGGCTCGCATTTCCCTTGCCAAAAGTGGGGTTTCAACGTCAAGCATTACCTACTGCTAGCTCGTTTGATGGAGCTAATAATATGAGAGATAGTTACAATGGCCTACAAGCCCACTTTCCTGTTTTTATTTACACCCACTTATAGGGCATATATTAAATTTGGTGGTAGCCGTTTCAACTGTAAATTTCGTGAAAGCATAAAACTCATTTAGTTTATTAGAAGAATCAGCTGTTTTTCTATGCTCGTCTTTCAAGAGAATATCACTGTGGGAGACAGAAACTAGAAGGAAACATCATGCTCATGATAAACTCTGCAGAATCCAAAAGATTGGTGCCACAAAGTGGTGGAGTAAGCATAGGGCATTTTCATCGGCGGTAGATGAAGAATATTTAAAATTAAATGGTTACTCAAGGAAATTATCCAATCTAATCAGTGTGTTGTGGGGTATAGTCACTGGACATTTTGACTGAAAATGAAAATTCACGGCCAGAAATTTAGTAAGCCAGTGGACAGCATTTGAAAACCTTTTATGTCTTTTTTATATAGTTTTTGTTACCTCTCATGTGTCTAAGTACCTTCAGAATAAGAACATAGACTACGCTTACGGCCTGGTATATGGTGGATTGTTTGTTGCAGCAACTCAATTCTAAAAGATATGATGAGCACTTTGAATACCTTTATGAAAGAACGAAAAAGTATGCTGGAAGAGTGAGAAGTGATCTAGATGACTCAAATCACGTGGAAGTGGAATTGGATTTTAAGACACAAAGGACTTCAAGAAAGAAAACAATGTCAGGAGATAAAGCCAAAGAAGAAGCATCTGAAATTGCAAAAACTCAAATGTATAAATTGATCTACTTCAGCATTACTGATCGCACCAGAACAAGTACTGAAGACAGATTTGTACTAAATCAGGACATTTGTAAAGATTGCTCTTGGCTTGATCCTTAATAATTTCCCGAAATAGCAAAGGCAGATACTTTTACAAATTTGTGTAAAGTAGAAAGAAGTTTTTTACTTATAGAACTGAGACAGTTTGCAGATCAGTATGAAACTTTTACCAAGAGAGAAAAAGTTGAATATGATGAAGGAGAAGTCATGCCTAATCTGAGAAAAATTCGGAAAGACGGTGAAGATGATGAAGTTAACTTTGAAGAAGAGGAAGAAAAGGAGTTCATTCATTGCACCCGAAATAGAAAATGCTACAAATGTTTGGCCTATGTTTTCCCCATTCTCTATGAAAAGTCTCAATCAGGGCTTTTTATTAAATTGTACATAGGATATAAGCTTGTTGTTACCCTTCCTTACAGTCAGGTAACATGTGAAAGAGAACTTTATAAATTAAAATTCCTCCAGGACAGACTTACATTAGATCAACACTGACATAAGAGAAACTGTCCAATTTACTTCTAATGAATGTGCAACGAGATTTGTTTTTCAACTTAGAAAAAGACCATATCAATGAAAAATTTGCTAATAATAGTGAGGAACTAAGGAAAAAGTTATTGATTTAATTGTTAATTGGGGCACAAGATATTTTAAGGGTTGATAATTCAAAATATATTTTTTCCAACTACCTAAATACTGTTTTAAATTTATTTTTAGTAATCATTTAGGTTTTACAGGATAAACATCATTATTATTTATAAAACAATGTATTGGTTTGGTCATTTGGCAATTTTTCAGGACGACAAGTTTGTTAAAAAACAGAAATTCGGAGAAATCAGAATCAAGTGTTTTTGAAATTAATTTTCTTCCTGAGTTATGTATACTAATGTCTGTTATTTTTACTGCAATCTGTAAGTACAGTTCATATAATGAGTTAAATTATTATACCTAGTTTTAGAACTATTTATTAGTGCCCTTTCTACCTGATACACATAAAGAATTAGGTTTTCAAGGATTTCAAAATAAAGATTACGTCCAAGTTTTGATAAAAATTCCTACTTTACGCCTGGCCCGCAATTAAAGTAGGCTATTGGGCTTACACTAAAAAAAAATATTCTGATGTTCCAGTATTGTGAAGCGGGCGCATAATAAAATAATAATTTTCCTGGATGTTTAATATGATCGTGGACACAGTTGATTGGTGTGCACTAATTCGGAAAAACTGAAGCAGCGGCAGCAGGACAGAGGGCATGGCACATGTGCCACTACTTGCGAGATCGTTTTGCTATTTGAACTGTCTCCACCCTCTCAACGCAGTGCTATTTACGCCCGCTTGATTGATTTTTTATATATATTAGTTGAATAGACTCCATATTGTGTAATTATAAATAGTTCAATTCATTTATCGAGGGAACAGTAGACGTGCCGGTATCTGGAAACCAGTTTGTCGCGCTGCCTCTTACAGACCCATATTAAATATTTATAAATACATGTCTTTATATTATTTATCTAGTTTATTTGGCAACGATTTCCATTCTTGCAACAACAGCCCTCCCAAATGTACCCACCCAAACATTTTTCTAGCTACGGCCTTGCCATTCACCAATAAAATAAGGGGCCCAAATTCGTTTCCAGCCGAGGGCCCCCAATGACGCCAGACCGCCCCTGGTTGTAGTCCAAGGAAAGGAAACAATATCTTAGAATTGAAAACATAAAAAGAACAAGAAAACTTTATAACACATGGACACTGGAATACCATTGTCACACAAAGCCAGCATAAAAGAATTTAGGTCAAATAAGTATTAAGTCAATGAAATGAAATACTGTACATGCTGTGAATTTTCTAGACACTGTAGAAAACTAGGAAGATGTGTAGAAAATAGAGAAACTGAAGGAAACTCTGCTCCAAATGACCTTTCTAAACTTTTTGGAGGACAATCTGAAGCAGTATGCTGATAAGACAAGTGATATAAGTAAGCAACATAATGCTTAAAAAAGGACTGGAAGAGGCCTCAAAAATGACTGCTGACAGGAGGAGACCCATCAAGAGGAGGCTTTGTGCCATGGATGAAGAGCTAACTGGCTGGCAGACCTTGAGCTAACTGGCAGGAAAAAGGACATGAATACAAGAACTGAAGATGAAGTGCTCCACATTATAATAAGTGATTATATAAGCCAGCAGACATGAAAACCTGTCAAAAGCAATGAAGAATATGATGAAGAAGTGAGGAATTATTTTATACAAGGGAAGGAGAAAGCTACCAGTAGCAGAGTTAGATGTCACTTCAAGGAAAAAAGGGTAGGATACAATGCAATTTAGCATGAGAAAGGTAATTTATAACAGAATACGAAGGCTGAGCAAGAGGGTGGATTTTCAGAGCAACTTAACACTGGAAGAGTTCTTGCCAACAAAATTTTAGAGGAAATGTGACAAAGGGGACAGTAAATAATATTCAAGTCATAAATCAAAATTCAATGCTTCATATAAAGATCTAGGTCAGGACAAGGCTCCTGGAATTGAAGAACCAGTTAAAATGCTGAAGAAAACACACTAACCAAGCTTCATGGAAAACTTGAGGTATGCACATTATATTTATACAAAAACTCTCAGATCATGAGCCATATGGTATATTCATCAAAGATATCAAAAACATTCATGAACAAAAGGATGGTATGTAAAGAAAAGAAATTCTAGAAAGATCAGTTTGGTAGCAGGGAAAGCAGATGCAAAAGAGAAGCTATCCTCACTCTCATTCCCGTCATTAAGAATAGAAACAGAGAAGGAATAATTGGCCCTCATTGCCTTTGTGCAATCCAGAGAAGGAATTTGGCATAAAGTCAGATATGAAGACAGGAATAAAATTCTCTGCAATCCTAAGGAAATGAGAGTAACTTAAATCGCAGTGGAGATATCAACAGCCTTTATAAAGACCAGATGGTTGTGATAACATGAAGACCCATCGTGGAGACAGCAAGAGAAGCGAAGGAGTGAGACAATAACACATAATTACTCCCTTTATATTAGTGTCTATATCCTGAAAGTGGTACAAAAAATCAAAGAAAAAGATTTAAGCAAGCTAAAACAGGGAGAAAGAGGCAGTATGCCACGCTTTGTCGATAGCACAACTGTGGCAGCAAAGACAGCAGATCTTAAGAAGGCTCTTCATGGCTTAGAAATGCCAATGAAGAGTTGTGCCCATAGATAAAAAACAAAACTTTGTTGATGGTCCAATGAAAATGACATGGAAGGAGACAGGTAAAAATTTGGGCATTAGAAGCTGGAAGTAGCAGAATAGGATCACCATTCATAGCAGAACAAAAATGGAAATAAGTAGGACAGCACAGGCAAAAAAGATATTCTACTAGAAGAAAAATCTGATGGTCAGGAACCCAATCATTGAAGAAAGCAAGCACTTAATCAGGCCATATATCTGGAGTCTCCTTCCAAATGGCAAAGAGATACAGGCAATAAATGTAGTAAAAAGATTTGAATAATTTGGTTAGTGGCATAGTAGAAAAATGATAACATTATGTGGATCAATAAATAAATTAACTAAGAGATAAGAACTGCAAAGAGTAGGAGAAGAAATAAATCTCATCAGAACTCATCTCATCAGAAAGAGAAGGCAGGGCAACCTAATCATGCATATTTTAAGCCATTAGTTTCAAATTAAGACTATCAAAGAAGGATTGGTACATGGTGAGACAATATAGTACGACCTTGGATGATGTACATGGAGTATACACTGACTAATAAGGAAACGAAGAAATACATAGGGTGAAGAGATTAGCAAGTATATGTGTTCAAAGGAGAACTGTATCAAACCGACACTTGAGTCGATGACCTGTGATGATGATGATGACAAAGGCACAACTATGATGTAACAGGAAGAAGTCAGTGTGTAAGCCTTGCTTCACATTGTGAAGTTAGTCTTTCTAAGTCAAAACTACAGTTCCTCAGGAAAATCCAAGACAGGCAATCTGAGAAGAAACAAATCCACCTTCCAAAGAATGAGTATAAACACAATGGTCTCTAAGTATATTTAAGGGAATATTAAATTGTCTGAGACCAAATAAGAATTCCAGAGCTTCATTCAGATTGCTATTCAGGAGCTACTCAGTCCCTAAGACCACAAATCAACAGAAAGTTCCCAAAGAGGGACTTTTTACTTACGTGAAACAAACAGATTATGACTCGAGGGAGCCAATTTCTAGGAAAAAAATCTCATTTCCCTGACTTTTCCAGACCCATTTTCAATTTCCCTGACTATTCCAGGTCTGTAGTAACCCTGAGAGTAAATGGTAGAAGACACATAGGAAGAGCTATATGTGGGGATGAAAGTAGAAGACCAACTTATAAAATCTAATCTGATCTCAAATTAAATAAACCACCTTACCAGAGTAATTAGAGAAGTAAGTAAGTTCAAAGTGATGCCCACACTGCAGCTGACCTGAATGATAACTTTTTTTCTTCTATTCTTAACCAGTCTTACTGTTAATGCTAATATCCCGATGAAAATTTTTGAATTTTAATTCTATTCTATTTGGCAATTAGATGTAGCTTTTTGAAATAAGTGATAAGTTCAGTAAATTATTTCAGAGTGATGACAATACTTCAGGGTTGTACATGGCCAGAACTCAACGCTAAAACCACCCCACTGTGGTGAGATCTGGGTTGTTATTGGAAAAAGTTGTAAGCAAAGAAATACACAAGCATCAAATGCATTATCCAAGCTTTGCTCGCTGGGTCACCCATCCTGAAGTACACACATATTCCTGTCCATTTTATTCGGATTCAGCACACACCAGCAAATTATGTCTTTTTCACAATATGGCCAATGATTCTGAAACTTAAGCCTCAAGACAGAACCTGAAGACAGTAGAAAAATAATCCAAAAACATTCCTTCATTATATTGTGCCACAAAAGGAAACTTTTCAGACCCCAAGCCAACTAAATTCTGAAAAATGATTTTAACAACTACCCTTAACAGCCTACATGATAGCCAGTTTAGTTTAGAAGATGGATGGGAACACAGGATGCTATAGGAGTCCTGAGGATGCTGGGGAGGGATACCTTGTATATGGCAGGTATGAAGGCATTCGATAGGGTGGAATAGAAAAAGTCAATGGAAGCACTGAAGAAATTAGAGGTCAACTGATGTGATTGGTATCTCATTGGAACCTCTTGATGAACCAGAAGGTCAGGGAGGCTAATGGACAATTGGAATGGGTCATGATAGGAGGGGGAGTGAGGCAGGGGTTCCAACAGTCACTACTGCATGTTAATGTGCTTCCTGAAGAAATTGTGAGAAATGCAGGGTGAGAGAAGAAGCTAGGAGTTAAAGGAGGGGACCTGATGATGTTAGTAATGTTTGCCGATAATCATGGATGCTCAATGGTGAATGCATTAGTGATGCTATGTTAAAAATTATGGATGAAAATGATTTACAAAAAGATGAAGGAAATGAGATATAAATAAATCACATTCCCCCTTCATAGCTACCATCAAAATAGCATTAATTGATTTTATTGTAAGGAAAATGCCTAGGAAGCAGCATTTGAGTTGCCTCAAAAATACTCTGCACCAAATGAAAGACGGGAGTGATTATTAGAGAAGTATGTAGATCTGTTACCGTTTAAAAACCACATGAAAATTATATCCAGCTAGTAAATAAAGAATGTGCTTAATTTGAGTCTCATCCCATCCACTACAGGTAATTCAGTAATCATACTTCAGGTGCCATAACAGTGGTTTCACCTAAACTTGCAAATTGCTGTCTCGTCTAATTGTTCTACACCTCTTTGAATTGCATTTTCCAATTTTCCCCTTCTAAGTATAACCCTATTTCTCATAAAACTTACCTTACCTTTATAACCTATTCTAAAACCTACCTTCTTGAAGCATATGTGCTTGTGCAACTCAAGATTATACTCAGCATTTCAAGTTTGAGTCTAGCTTGGGCCAAAATGTCTGAAACAAAACATAACTGCAACTAATTTTACTTGCTCTGGGACTACCAAGGCATTAGCCCATCTACCATTATCAATCTTAGTTTTGGAGTGCTACTACTGCATTGAGCCCATAAAAAAAAACTTATAGATGATCACCATTTGATACTTCATGCCTAATTACCCAAAAACCCTTGGGTTTCTAGGCACAAATATTTACCATTGATACCAAATTACTACTACCCAAACTTGTGTCTTCTTTATTATAACACTTAGCCAAGCCACAAAATGATTTCTCAGAGGGATCATTTCTGAGGTATTGCCTCCCCTGTAGCCATAAATAACACAAGCCCCACGGGGAAAGCTTCCATAGTTTCCAAAGAAATTTTTCTCATTTGACAATTCCATCATAAAATATAGCAATGATAATGTTGTAGATTGAGTGGATAAATGATTGCTGTAGATCGGATGGATAAATATAACTGTATTAACTACTAACATACAATCGGACATGTGCCAGGGATGCGTCCTACATCCCGGAAATCATATTGCCAACTGGCGTCCCGGAAGTGGGGTGCCCAAGGGGTGGCATAAACAGAAGAGCGCTGAAACTCGCAGCAGACAACACATAACAATTAATACATGACAGATAACAAAGGTGGTTTCTTGAAGATTAGGACAATGGCGTTTCTGTTGTGACATTATCGCATAAGATGGCTTCAGTGCTGGCATTAGAACTATTTTTTTAGCAATCTCACTAAGAAGGCCAAGAAAATCAGGGGAATAAGAAATTATTTCTGAGGATAAAGAAAGCATCACGGAGAGGTAGCATAGTTTAAGACTAACTTCAGCAATTACATGGACCAACCATACAACAGGTATCCAGTAATTTGTAACATTTGTATTAAGATGTTATACATCAACATCCCACGTATGAAAGAGAGGCAAGACATACAAAACTGATGAACATGACTGACCAAATTTAAAAAAATCAGCCCACAGAAAATTATCAGCCCACATTTTAAAAGAGTGACTACTATTTGAAATGCAATTGTAATCAAAATTTTATATTTAAATGCCGCTTACAAATAAAATCTTGAATCAGATGAATCAGAATCAACTCATTAACACCTAAAGTAGGTCAGTAGATCTAATTTGAAGATTTGCTATTCAATGAAAAATGAAGAACCCCCACAATCATAGATTAGCCCAGCACTCTTTAAAAATTGAGTTTACGAAGGCATTAAAGATCATTTGGCTGCCACAGACCAGAGGTTATAAAATACAGGACATTCTAGGTTTTCCACACCATGATTTTCATTTTTCTGGTGCAAGTACCCTAAGTAAAGGAAAAACATTTGGGTTCATATTTTCAAGAAGGTGCAAGAATATAAGCAGCACACACACTCTTGGGGAATTAAGTTTCCCTTAATATTGGACAAATATAACTTACCCATACAAAATCAGAGGAGAGAAAAGTACACCATCTTAGCATCATTCAGGATTTCAGGTTTTCCATGCCTGTCGTAACCTTGAGATAATAAGAGAGAGAATTTGATTAACTTTAAGGCATTTAAAATTTTGAAAGAAATACATGGAATTAAGTCATAGTAAAAAAAAGCAATAGCCAAAAATGTATGCTGATACACAGCTAGGAGAAAGAGCTCTGTCTTTTAATATGTACTGGTATTACAAAAGAAAAAAAGTAGGCAAAAAATTCAACAACTACGGCATCTTTTCACGTAAGGTGACCAAATTGACAACTAGTCAATATTCGATAGAGCAATATTCCTACACAATGTTAAAAGTGGCTAGGACCACAGTATAAAAAAACTAGCTACATGTGTACACATTCTCATTGTACATCATCGTTGTACACATTAAACACTTATTCTAATACATTCGAGCATATCTCAAGTAATTTGTTGAAGATGAGCTGCCAAGAATAGCTGTAAGGATGGATTAAGACATAAAGATGAAGTTGGAAACCAAGCGATATCCACAGAATTGTGAAATTCCGACAGAAAAGATCACAAATGTTGCTCGTATACAAAAAAAGGTTTAAGTTACTCATGAAATAATTTACGAAAGCCAATACAAGTATAGGGTTAGTTATAAGTTTATGGTACTTAACGTTGTTAGAGTGGACGGATGACGCATTCACGCCAATGGAATAATGTAAGACAAAATCAATTCACCCATGAGAAGGGGTAGACAAGATTAAAATGGTTGGACTGCGTACAGACATAAGTCTGTGAGTATTAGTGAAGGTAAGGCGAGGGTGGGTTTTCTCCCAGGGAAAATATCTTGGGAACGAAAAGACTAGCGGTTGATAGTGAAGCAGGAAATAACTGTCTCTCGGGAATGAAAAAGAGTTCGGATAACTTCATTGCACCGTAACAGAGGCCAGACATCCACTTACCACTTTTTTACGCCATCGGAGTTTGAACTCAGGTTCTTCACGAAAGAATCCAGCAACTCACAAATAATCCGTTAAACTCCGCTTCCCTCCAATTCAAATCTTCAAATTCAGCGCAATGGAGAAAATGAAGAACGATTCGTTTATGGGCGCTAGCTCACGCTAACTTCTGATAGGTTCGTTCGAATTGGGAATGTGCATCATAGTATCGCCGCGGCGAGGATATATTAAAAGTTAATATGGTTAATATTCTAATAAGAAACATAAATAAGAATTGGAAGCTATTCCCGGAGCTACTGGAATGCAAGTCGGAATGAGATTGAAGGCCAGCGACGGTTACCCATCATTGCCGGTTATAGTACACGGTACTGTGCATCAATCATTTATGAGCTACTTCTTGTAATTTTCCACTATAGCTGTTAAGTTTGGATGCATTAGAGCGGCGGTGATACGCGCATTTCCCAGGGTATCAGAGCTAGGCTAAAAGAAAGTATTGGTGCTGAAAGTAATATTCCCATTCTACTCCTTCCGAATACAGCCGATACTCTATTACAAAATTGCCCTAATGCAATAGGTATGTCATTAGATAGGCCATCGTCAAAACATCCTCATCTTGCTTCGTTCGACTGATTCAGAGCTGGGTGCCGTACGCTCAGAAATAGCTATTGAATTGGACCGAATTTGCAGTAACATTTGGTAGCTCACCTGAAAAAGTCTCCATTCCACTGTCAGCTGACACATCCTATTGTCGGCGCAGAAATAATGTGCACTCGAGTCAGAAACTGGTTCTTTTTACGTTATACCCGTAGTAAAATTTGCAAAAATGTATTTTATAACTTTAAGTTTACCATTACATTAGGTAAATTAAGGTGTGATTAGTTTTATTGTAGATTACTCGTTCTTTATTTATTTGTTCCCAAACTCGAGTGCACATAATTTCTGCGTCCACAGTACGTGTGTGGATCTGTGCCGAATTACCGTTTGTAGCATCATGGGTAGATGCTTAGGGCGCCAAATGTAATGCTACACAGGTACGTCGGGCGCCAAATGCGCTGCCAGGCGCCGTAGGCGCCATAAGTTAAGTCATTAAAGGGTGTCCTGGCGTATATAATGGCATATAAGACGGGTGCCTCCGAGTATCAATGCGCGAACGCATTACGAATTTTGCGACGGATTTTACGTACAGACGGAAGTTCGTCTACCGATATGTCAAGGATTCTCCAGTGATAGAGACGTTATCAGCAATCAGTTGATCTGAGCGTTTCGATGCCTGTCTATGCTCTCTGAACATCATTCACTCAAATAAATCACTGCTGGAGGAGTTTTAGCGGACGCGAAGTAGCAGCCAGACAAGAAGCAGCGTTAAACCTCTGGAAGCTTAAAATCTTGAATTTCGGCCTCATGACTGTGATTTGGTGTAGCGTTCTGAATAGGTTTATTGCGATTAAAAGACAGCGCATTCAGTAGATATCGACCTGGGAATATCAGTTTAATTCAAAGGTTTCGTTCTCAAATTCCTCAACTCTACTGAAGAAAGGGTTTTACAGTTAAGTTTATTTTATATCATTTTTAATAATTAGTTTGGAAAAATATAAAAGCGGCACAGGTTTCCGAGGCCTTTGTTCGAACGCCCATTTTACCGATGACGCTGAGCCTATACCTCTATGTTTTGCCTCTATCACATTAATACTTAAGAATTAATTAATTTTTGTGAAACATTTTCCCGGCAAGTAAACTACTTATTTTAAGAATCTAGTGACAGCGTTGTGAACATCGACATTTGACGCCTTGAATCTGCATATAAATTTGACGGATATGAAAAATTGAGCATAGACCCTACTTGGTATAACTATTACCGCGACTATTCGGACGAGAAGTGCGACCGGAAGATATGATCTGATATCAAAAATTTTTTTCTTTGTGATCAGGGTGACGAGTAGCAACATTTCCGCGCTATTACAATTCGATTTGGACACTTTCTTGTTTTTCGGCCCACCCTAACCCACATAGCACAAAATATCTACTAGATATCTACAGCATGTCTTCAATGTCTTGGATATTTTACATATCTACTAGATGTCTAGAATATGTCTATTTTGAGCGACGACTCTTATTATATGTCTAGTGCAATTAGCCAAAAAACACCGGAATCTAAAAAAATGTAACTGCTATGCTTTTTGGTGGATGGATAGATGAAGTCATTGTACACATGTGCACCGAAAAAGCAAGGGAAATTCTTCTGGCAAATGTTTATAAAAGCGATTTAAAGTTAAGAAAAGTCGTTTTTTAAATGATACAATGAAAAATACGAAGTTAAGGCAATAACTTTTCCAACAAAAGTTGGAGTAGATAAAAAAATCTACGAATTGGTAGTAACCCGATCAAAATCCAACCATTAGTTAACCCAGAAGGTCGCTTTAAACAAAGAAATCGCTCATTTTTCATTATTTAATTATTCAGCAGGTTTAAACCTCAGCATCTTGAAACAATAAAAAATGATAGACCTACGTAATAGCAACGAGATCCCAAAATTCTGAATATCAAAGTTGAATAGTTTGAACAAAATAATGGGTTAAAGGATAAATGTTTAAGCACCTCTATCGATGGCCATAGGGCAGCTGCTTTGTTTTAATAGATATTAAAATGAAGGTAAAGGATTAAAATTCAGGTCATTAATGTACATTATGAAAAGTAATGGTCCCAGAATCGAACCCTGAGGAACTCCAGTGGGTACAGGATAAGGGTCAGAGAAATAATAATTGCCTCTAAGAGTCAAAGCAACTTTCTGCATTCTATTGGAGAGGTAGGATTTAATCCAATTGAGAGTGACTCCTCTAATACCCATGCTATTACATTTACTCGATAGTATGTCATGATTTACAGTATCGAATGCTTGATTGAAGTCAAGAAACAAAACCATTACCAATTTACCTTTGTCAAGTGCATTAGAAATGAACCCCATAGCTATTGTGAGAGCACCAAAAGTGTATCTGTCTTTTCGATATCGATTGGTTATGGCTTAGAAAATCATGCTTACTTTAAAATTTATTCAACTGATTTAGGAACATTAATTCAAATAATTTAGAGAACTGTAAGACTAATGATATTGGCCAATAATTCTTAATGTCACTGCTATTTCCTTTATTTTTAAAAACAGGTAGAACTTTGCTCAATTTTAGGGCATCAGGAAAAGCTCCCTCTTGAAATGATACATTTAGTATAAAAACTATGGGTTTTATTATAAAATCAATGCACTCCAGATGTACCTACCCAGTTATGCCATCAATCCCAGGTGAAGAAGATAAGCTTAACTTGTGAACACATGATGCTATTTCATGTTCATCGCAAGGATATAAAAATACTGGCCTGGAAGATTGAAAATAGGAGGAACTAGGACAGCAGTTATTATCAGCATAGGGTGGATTTATAGTAGGTAAAGTTAAGGAGGCTTCATTAATCTTGTTACATATGAATATTGGATTTGTTATTTCATTATCCTGGCTATCAAAAACTCAAGTTATATTTTTGTTAGGTTCAGTTTTAAGTTCTTCGCTAATTATCTTCCAAGTCTCTTTAGTTTTATTTTTGGCCATAGCCAGTCTACTATTGTTGTAAGATTTCTATGCAATTTTCATTTGCTTATATTCCAAGTGATAATTGGGGCATCTAAGTATCTGGGCTTTATGAGCCATTTCTTTCATTGTCCTGGAGAAGGAAATTATTTCATCAGTTAGCCATTTCTTATTAATAGATGAATTGTGTTTAATAATCCTTTTTTCGCATTAAAAGCACTATTAAACAAACGCAAAAATTGAGAATAGAAACAATCAAAACCCTCATTAAGAGAAGGAGCGTGGTACACATCCTGACATTCCTCCTCCTCTAAGAAGAATTTAAAAATCTCTGTGACTATCTGGCGAGAATACTCTAGTTAAAATATGCAACTTGGCTGAGATCACAGAGTCGAGATTTATACAAACTTCAATAGCACAGTGATCAGATATGCCCAGGTCACATACAGTAGTCTTTACTCCTAAAGTAGCACAATTAGTAGCAACTATGTCAATTAAGGTACTGCTACGTAGAGTTACCTTAGTTGGTTGAGAAATTTCACAGCTCAATCCAAACAACTTAAATATGTCACACAATTGAATCTTTTGAGTGGAGTTAGTCAAAAGGTCACAGTTAAAATCGCCAGTAACTACTATCAAATACTCTCCTCCATATCTACATTCTAGCCCTTCTATCCTTTTTCTTTTCTTGTGTTGTCCTCGACTTGCATCTGTTTAGAAAAACATCCCATACAAAACATTTTAATAGGCTTTTCTTCCTCTCCTCCTCCAATTTACTTCTTAGTAGCATTATTTTTTTCCTAATACCTCCTACAGTAATCCTATTCTTGCTCTTATTCCATTACACATTTCCTGTCCTCTGTCACTTCCATTCCAAGATGTTTGTGCCTTTTTTCTTGTTCCAAACTTACTCCTTCCATAATGATGTTCTACTGTTTCTCTTTCCCAACCTTTGTTGCCTTAATTTTTTGCATTTTTGGCATTTGGCATTGCTACCCTCTGGCTGGAATATAATGTACTATCTTCTTACCCTCCAATTCACCCTCTTCTTCTTGAGAATCTCTCAGTAATCTGTCCCACAGAACACAGTCATAAGCCCTCCAAAATCAATAGAGCAAAGGTTAACTTCTCTTTTTCCCATACCTCCCCACCATTGACCTCAACACACCTCTTGAATCTCTAGAGCCCACTCACTTACTAAACCTGGACTGGTTTTAAGCCATACTCTCTTCCATCACCTTCTCCATTCTTCTCTTAATAACCTTGAAAAGGATTTTAGCAGCATGAATTACCAAATCAATTGTCCTATGCTCCCCAAATCTCTTATTTCGTTGTTTCTTTGCCAGTGGTATCATTTCAGTCCTATGGAAGTTCCATGGCCTTTCTCCACTTTGGTACATAACATTTCATAAGGATGTTATTTTGATCAACACATCTTCATGCAAACATTTTTTTTAAATCACTGGTATTCCATCTGCACCAGCTGCTTTGCAGTTCTTCATCTGTTTCAATGCTTTGTTTACCTTGTCTACCGATAAACTATCTCCATTTCCATCCTCTGGCTCTTCTTCCTCTTTCTCCACATCTAGCTCAGGAGTATGACCTTTGTCTAAAATAGTTCTTCTATATACTCCTTCAGATGCAGATCTGCCAAGTATATTTTTTTCTTCACCCAACATCTTTCCATGCTTGTTCTCTATCTTGATGCTTTGAGAATTTCATTTTCCTCTGTTTAGCTGTACTTCTTGCTTTATTATATACATGATCATGTCTGATTATTTTATCCAATGGTTCAAATTCTTTTCTCTCAGCTTTAAACCCCTCTTCTCTCACCTTGTCAGTTTCCTTTTTCATCTCTATATTCTATTATCATTAAGCTCTTCTACCCTCTTCCATGATTTATCTTTTGATTTTCCTTCTTTGCTCCTTACTATCAATAATGCCTTGTGTAATTCATGATCTTTTTGATCCCTTTCCTTTTCTGTAATCTTCATTCTCATCACATACTTTTGTTATACACTTTTATTCTACACCACCTCTTGTCACAGTTTTCTTCCAGTTGGGTAGCTAGTCTTTTCATTTCTTGATCAATCTTCAAGCTCAACTCTTTAATATCTATTCCAGTCTTTGACTTAATTAGATCCAATCTCGTGGAGAATGCTGCTACCTTGACCATTCTCAGCCTGATTCGTAGTATCATTAACAGGAGCAAATGGTCCGAGTTGATGTCAGATCCTGGTAGCCCATATCATTTCTTTATACCGTTCCTATAACTTTCATCCACTAATGTGAAATCTATTTGTCTTCTAATAAGATCTGGTGAATCCTAATGGTAAATCTTCCTGCTGTGGTTTTCAAACAAAGTATTGGTATTGTATGACCTTCCACCTTTACAAAACTTGATTAACCTCCCTCATATCTTTGTTCGTTTGATTGGTGGGCAAGTTTGGGTTAGGTAAGAGAAATGAGAGGTGAGAGAGATTAATTGAGTTTTGTTTAGGGAGAAGGTTGCTCATTACCAATACATGATTTGAAAACCACAGCAGGGAGATTTACACTTGGAATTCACCAGGAGATATCATAAGAAAACAAATAGATTTCATATTAATATTTCCATCATGGCTTTGGTTAACAGTGGTGTTGTGGTGTCCAAGCATTATTAAGTTTTTTTGCTCTCTTTAAGCTCTTCTACCCTCTTTTTATGGACCAGTTTTATTATATCTTAATCTGCATTAGGCATGTAGACTTACGCTATCACTGTGTCTGTCAACTTAGTTTAAATCTTAACAATGGCTATCAGTGAGGTAAATTGAAGGCAGCTTCTCTCATACATGTGCTCCTTCTGAGAACATATTATTCCTACTCCTGTATGTGAATGAACCAAGCACTTCCTCTCCAAAAGTCTTCTTCTTCAGGTCGTTTCATTTTCTAATTTCCAAATGTCTAGGACCATTCTCTATATTTATATTTTCAGTCATGTGCTGACGTGATGTTTTATTTCATTTTCTACTCTGAAATTGACCTTCACATTTGATTTATGTGCTCACTTGAGTTCTCCCACCTGGTTATCTAATTTGGAACTATCCCCAAGAATATTTTGTTCAGTGGAGATCCTCTTGTCTTAATTAAAATTTTAAAAGCAAAAGAGTTGGTAACATAATGTACTTTCCCCTTTTATGCTAATGCCAAGGCAAGAAAGCATCACAAATTTACTGGCAAGGTAGCTTTGTATTTTTCCTCTGAACACTGTGGCATCTAACTTCACCCATGACAAAAAGCACTGCTGCCCTTTATCTAGTTTTTGTCTATGCCTCATTTGCAATGTGTACAAAAATATCTCATTCCGGAAGCTAACTGTGAGTGACCTGGTGGATACTCTTGGTAGCCAAACATAGCTCAGAGTGTAATATCATGCTCATGGAAATGTGACCCAGTGATGTGAATGTTGTGTACAAAATAGAGTTTGTTATTATGGTGATAAGTCAAAACTTATGTGATATTAATGCACCATTTGCATTAATAGTCTTTGAAATTGTGATAACTGTTTAGAGGATGTAAGCAAGGATTAAATTGCATTGAAAATGAACAGGAAACTTAGTAGAAAAGAGAGTAATAGAATAATAGTCGTTGAACTAAAGGAAGACCCGATGAATTAGGGTCATTCCATCCTAATTCGACCAGGTGATTGCCCTTAGGGTAACCGATTTCGACCAAAGTTGGCAAATCGTCTGCATTTGATTACAAAACGAAAACCCCAAAGCCATTTTGTAATACATGCAACGGTTTACGAGATATTGCAATGTTGTAAAACTATAATTTTACAAAAGCGTTGTCGTATTTGACGGTATATCTCCGGAAATAAGCAAGATAAAAATACACGCAATGACTCATATTAAAGGTCTTGCATTGAAAAAGATAACTAATGGACTATTTTATAAAATTTAAACAATTAAATAAAGTTGATAACAAATTCAAATTTTCAAATCGATTTTTGACGATGTAGTTATGCCTTCGATTTTCCTCATTTTTTTATATGTTGTAGATACAACCCTCCTCTACAAGTTAAAAAAATTTGGTAGGGGTAATATTTCATATAAGAAAGAAAAAAAAATTGAGTGAAGGCGTAACGCTGGCCTCCCGCCGCGGCGGCGTCCGGCTCTCGCGCCGAACGTTCAGTAGTTGGTTCTCCAGATCTCATCAGCGCGCTTCCTTTTCCACCTTCTTATCGCCAATTTTAACTGTATACCGACCCTTTGACTCCCTTTACCCATGTCATTCGCCATCTGCTTCCCACTGAAGTGACCGCCGCTTTAGAATCCAGGATTTTTAATAACTAGATCATTTCTACAGCAAAACTCCACAACTCTGCCAAATCATTTCTCTCCTGACCCATAATCATACACCACCTGCCCTTTCCTTCCTTCATCCACCACAGATTTCCAATCCCCTAACATTACCCAGTGCTTCCTCCTAGGAATTCTTCCATTTATTTCCTTCATCTGATCATGTAAATCATTTACCTTCTTCTCAATGATATAAGGTAGGCACCTGGATGAGGCATTGACGGGAGCATTGAATGGGAAGTATCAAGAGCGGGTCGATAAATGTTGGGTAGGGATTGTGGAGTGAGATTAGTTGACTAAGAATGAGGAAGGTTAAAAAGAGGAAGTGTAGAAGCTGCACAAGCAATGGTAGGCATAGCATTTCTGTTTGCTTTTTAGATTTCAAGAGGGTGTTTGATAGGTGAAATAAATGAAAGTGCTGAAGGAATAAATTGTAGGTAGGAGGGTCAGAGTTCTCAATCTGAATCTGTAAATAAACCAGATATAGAAGGTTAGGGTAGCCTATGGAGAATCGGCATGAGCCGTGATGGGACAGAGAGTGTGTGAGGAGTGCTTTTTCGCTGTTGCTTTTATCATGTATTCAGTAGATATGAGAAAGGAGTCACAGGAGAAGAATTGAGGAAGAGATAAAGGTTTGTAGGGATCTGATAAAATCAATGAGCTTTGCAAATGATCAAGCACTGGTTTGTTAGTGAGCCTGGGGGTCGCAATGATGTATGCATTAGAGGTGCTGTGTAAAAGGCATGAGGTGAACCTAAATGTAAAGTTTACAATTGTAAAGAGATTTTCTCGAATTAAGAAGGCAGGACTGAATGTAAGGTCGGAAGGGTACAAATTGCTGCAGGTCGAGGAGTTTATGTGTCTAGGAAGTGTTTGGGGGTAATAGGCTTAGTGGTAGGAACTTTAGATGTAGAATTACCAAGGCTAAAGAAGCATTTCTAAGAGAAGGGAATTGATGAGGGGCATCTGATTAGAGACGTTGGTAAAGGGCTGTTGAAAACTCTAACATTGAGCGTGGTTCTGTATGGGTCAGAAAGTTGGTCATTGCAGAGGGACACTTTAGTCATATGAGATTTGGGTTTGGAGAAGGATGGAAAGTATGCGTTGGATAGCAAGGAGGATGAACGAGGGGATATTGGATTTGGGTGGAGAAGAGAGGAAGCTGGTGGTTCAGGTAAGGCTGAAGATATCAGTGGATGACGTTTTGAAAGGAGAAGGCGTGATGAAGAGGGTAATAGAGGAGATAACACTGGGGAGGCATGGAAGAGGAAGGAAGGGGATAGGAATACTGTACGAAATGAGAAGTGATCGACGATATGAGAAATTTTAGAGGAATCTAATGGTAGGGCATCTACAGGAGGGAAGGTACTGGAGAGGTGAGGAACCAGGTGGCGGAGGTTCGGAGACGGCAGGAGGCGTGAATTCCTGAAAGTTTTTAATGGAGTGGGGCTATTGAAGAGGGTAATAGAGGAAAGAACACCGGGGAAGTGTTGATGAGGATTGGAATTGTGGCCGAAATAAGAAATGTCGATATTAAGAGGAGTTTAAGAGGGATCTAATGGTAGGGTATCTACAGGAGGAAAAATGGGACGATGTAACAAAGATTGGACTGTTAAGATGATTGACCAAAAACCTAACAATGAGCTAATAAAAACTTAAATGAACGAAGAACTAAATTTGCAACCCCCGTAGTTTAGGAAAATATTGAGTGCTGTGCAGAAATAAAGATATGTACGATTAATATCCCTCGAATAGGGAATTAGCTGGAGACCTATATGTAAAGCAATGTGTAAGAAATTTTTCAAAATGAAAATCCTCCACTTCAATCCAAGTCCGAGCATGCGCCAATACAAATGTGGATACAAACTCTTCCACCACTTTCGCCCATGAATTTTGCGGACTGCCTCTTTCCCTCTTACCATTCACTCTTTTGCTACATATCTCGTTTTTTAGTCAACTCTAGTTTATTCTCTCAACATGGCAAAACCAGTGAGATGCTCTTCTCTCATATGTGTCCATTAATGCTGCATCCAACCTGCATTCTGTCATGACTCACTCATTTTACCCGATCCATCCTACATTTGACCCCAATTACTTCTCATAAAACTCATTTCCTCTAAATTTAGCCTACTATTATGCTTATCCTATGGATAACATACCTGCAAGGTTCCTAAGGAGTGTGAGCCAGATCGGAAAAGGGAAACTTTTTGCACAAATTCGTAGGAATTATGAGGAGGTAGTGTAGCCGAAAGACTTTACAAAGGCAATGCTAAATCCGGTACCGAAGAAGAGCAACTGCAAGAACTTGTGAGGACCTTAAGACAATAAGTTAATATATCCCACGCGGCAAAAGTTGTCCTTAGAATCATAAGTAGGAGAATAGAGAGCAAGGCTGACGATTACTAGGGTGACGTCCAGTTTGGATTTAGGAGAGGGATGGGAACGCGGGACGCAATAGGAGTAATGAGCAAGTGTGTGAAATTCACAGTAAAAAAATCATTCGCCTGGACTGGGAATCGAACCCAGATCCCTCGATTGCCCTCTGAGTGCTCTAACCAGATAAGTTACCCAGGCATTCTCTTCCACTCTGAATCTCATGGGGGCTTTAAGGAGCAAGTTGTCCTCATAGGTACCGTACATGTAATGCCAGAGGTACCCGTATGCGAGCGCTAAGCGCCACAGTCCACGGGGTAAAGCCCAACTTAAAAACACAAAGATGATTACTTTTTGACATTTTCAAAGAACTACGGAACTAGCCGCGCAGTAAATTTAGCGGAGTCACCCGCTAGTGATCACACAATCGTTAATTGATTGATCACTAGCGGGTGACTCCGTTAAGGTTACTGCGCGGCTAGTTCCGCAGTTCTTTGAAAAGGAGCAATGGAAAAAAGCCTAGAATATGGGAAAGATATTTTTGCTTCCTTTAGGAATTTCGAGAAGGCATTTAATGGGGTGGACTGGGTGAAATTCATGGAGGTGAAATTAGGAGTCGATTGGAGGGATCGACGTCTCATCCGGAATCTTCATGTGAACCAGACGGCGCAGGTTAGGGTAGTCGATAGAGAATCGGGATGGGCCGTGATCGGAGGGGGAGTGCGACAGGGGTGCCCACTATCGCCGTTGATTTTTAACGTTTATTCTGAAGAAATCGTGTGGGAGGCTTGGGAAGAGGTGGAGGTAGGAATAAGGTTGGAGGGGATCTAATAAAGTCAGTTAGATTTGCAGATGATCAAGTACTTGCTTTTTAGTCAGCCAAGGGGTTGCAGTCAAAGATGAATGGGTTTGAGGTACAGTACCCGAGGTATGGGATGAAGATCAACCATACAAAGACGAAAGTGGTGAGATTCTCTAAAAGCAAGAAGACGAGGCATAACATAAGATGGAAGAACACAAAATAGAGCAAGTCTAGCAGTTTACGTATCATTTACATTACATTTGGGCGAGTTGCACAAAATCGTCTATTTCTCGGCTCAATTAGTCTGCTCATTCTCCCCGTTGCATCGCCGAAATTTTCCAGGAGCCTCTATATATTTATGAAACCGAGGTAAAAGGAAAGCTTGTGATAATTGTTCATCAACACATCAAAGAGCATTTGTTTACGGGTGGGAAGAGGGAGTAATTATGATTTAAAGAGAATATCCCGGTAAAGTTACTTACACGATAACTTTTATGGACGACTCATAATTTTGTTCTCCCAAGACTCAAGTAATTTGAAAATAAAAATTGTTCCTTATTTATTTTTATGGAATCAGTTATTTTTTCTTGTGAAAGAAGCAATTTTTTCTCTTCGTAATCCACGACTTTATACCAAATGACCGGATTGGAACTTGCTAAGAACATGGTGAACTGCGTAAAAACAAATTTACAGGGATTTTCATCTTTGCTCTCTGCATGTACTCAGTGGTTATTTCTCCTATTTATATCCAGTGAGTGTGTTCCCGCTACTTCGTGAACTTTTCATTAGTGACTGAAGTCCACCTCGACTAAAATTTCCTCATTGGTGATTCATATAATTCTTCAGAGATATTTTAGTGATAACCGCACATAATGATTCCTCGAAGACAATGCAAAAAGAACTTCCTAGTGCCTCCACTGCACGCCGATGCAACAGATCGTTATCACTTTAAGGTCATTTCGTATAACATAAGAAGGCGTATTGTTCTAGTGAAAAGCTATTAGCCAACAAGAATTGATTCTTTCTCGTAGATATGCACGGAAAAGCACCCTCAGATGGAGTGGGAAGAGCTTCTTCCTTCTTGTTGGCTGTCGCAGCACTAGATTAGCTTGATAGCTAGTGTTTATAAGTCTCCCTATACAATTTAAAGTATGAAGTAGCGTCAAATGTCCGTGAAGTTATCTTTTTACTTGACATAAGCATTATCTTTTGTTTTCAAAGAATTTATCCCACGACTTCCATGCCCATAATTGATTATAATGAAATGTTTCGTTGCGCCCATTGCTTAATTAACATCCACGTTGTTAGACAGGCCACGCTGAGCTATACCGTGTGGCTCCTAGGAATTCAATAGAAAAAAATTCACGTATCGGACGGGACAAAACTAACAGACTTGTTAAAATTTCCTTCCTTTAGCTAGCATTACTAAAAACCAAGCTAGAGCAGATAACGAGCCTTAAAAAATTTGCACAGATGACTTAAGAAAAAAGCAAAGTATCAATCGATCGTAAAGGGCAGTTCAGCTGAGCAATAACATGCGATGTTTATGTAAACATGAAAAGCGAAGGCTTGCGTGAGTAAGTCGGCAATAAAGATCAGCTGGACACTTAACTTTTGAAAGAGCAGTTTAAAATTGATCACGGAAATGACCTCCATAACTATATGTTAAGGCATTGAGTTCTTTAATTTCTTCAGGGTGGGTCAAAGTGTGATGATTAGTCACTTTAGAAAACTTTTTTTTATACAATAAGTTAGTTTTTTTACTTTTGTTCTCGGTGAAATACGATGTTTTAAATCACAATCAAAGGCATAGCATTTTGGTTGCCCCAAGAATTAAAACTTTTAACAAAAATGTTAGGGGAAAGAAAACAAATATTGTGTAATTTTGTGTGATATGGTTTTTAAAAAGGTCGAGGGTGCCAGAAAATTGTGCGTTTACAGGGTGGTAGATGAGGAAAAATCGGGTTGATGGATAGTTTAGGAGAAAGTAATGGCGGTGTAAAGAAAAATTGTTTGTTAATTGGAAAAATTTACAATATTTCTAAAACCTTTCCTCTGCATGACGAGCAGGAAAGTGTTGGAAAAAATCAATTCCGTGAGGGACTGGTTCTCTTAATTTAGTAAACAGACGTATTTCTGAACTTCCAGCTATTTTTAAGCATCCAAGTTATAAAAATGGTTTGAACTCTACTCTTAATTCATTTCCTTTTTTGTACTTTTTTTCATATCATCGGAAAAAGTTTATCTAAATGTTTATTTTCTCACCAGAGCAGTGGGAAGGATATTCACACGAAAAACGCCTTGAAATTAATATATATATCATCGTTTGATCATCTGTTGTAAATATATTAAGAGCGAAGTGTATTAGTTCGTGGAAATAGCGATGGCGTTGGTGAAAGACCGAGACACTTGAATTCTACGCGCCATTATACATGCGATGCGGAAGACACTCGACTCCGAAGAACGCTTAATCGATTTGAGAGCTCCCCCGCTGCTCTCCCACGTTTGTCAATACACTCACGCACGGAAGCTTGTCACCCATAGCAACCCCCTCAAAATATGTTTATCAACATGAAGTTCTTCGATAGTGATCGCGTAAGCTCAGGAAAAGAGGAAATATATTTGTTTGGTGTAAATGAAAAAGCATCATTACGTTCAATAGAACGCTTTCACCCCCTCTGTGAAAAATATACGAGTTCTAGTCTTCGCCGGAAAATGAACTGTTCGTCGAAGAAGTGTGCCAGTTGTAATTGAAACAGACATGCGAACGATGGAAACTATCCTTCCTGTGAATCCTCAATACACCTACACATTCGCCAACAAGCCGAGGCCGCTGTACACGTCAAGAAGAAAGTACCGAAATCCTATCACGTAAGTCTTCGAGAAAATTTTTCTAAACAATAGAAGTGGCTTTGGCAAAGTTGTATGTGTTAACATAGTTCTTGAATCACTAACTATTCGTGTGTGTCGATTCTGTAACTATTTCCTGGTGAAATACGGTAACAGGCAAAATTTTGGGAATAATGTGATACATATGGAGTCGCATTGGTAGATGAAAAGTTCAAACTCAACAAAAGTGCCGAGAAACCGGACTTCAGCCATCAGTATGTTCATTTTAATTTCCTTCTGTTAGGAAATTACTAAAAGATGGTGTAGTTCCAATTTGTCCATGCGATACGCGTATATCGCCAGGGCTAGGTAACAATGAATCTAAAATGCAGCTGTTAATCTTGGTCGTCCTGATAAGAATCTATAGTGACCTTTTGCTTGGAAGGTACGTTGAAATCATCAGTTAAGGAAATAGTAAAGGTTTTCCTGGAATAATTCAAATAGTTATGACCTCCATGGAGTAGTACATGTTTGTTTATTCTGGTAGGAATTTGGCATGATACGCATGGTTCCTGCGATCACCATTGTTCAACTGTTTTAGATTACTTGTTTTGGCAGCTTTGAACGGAAATGCATTATTTCTCTGATTAAATAAGTACAATTATTTATGGTGAAATAATGGGCTCAATTATCCTTGGAAAGTCCTTACTCCTCAATATAGTTGCTTTCTTCATTATGCATTCTTTGCGGCTGAATCTTCGTGTAAATGAGGGATGCGGTATATTGTTTGCAAAACAATATTAAGGTTCTCATGAAATGTACCCTATTCCATAGAATCAGAGTATAACTCTAGTGTTGCAACAATAACTACGGTAGTGTGCTGCAAAAATGATCAAGTGTGATATAATGTACCGGCCATTGAAATTTTTGATGGGCCAACGAAACATTGTATTTCTCGTTGTTGACAGTCAGCTAATTTGTCGCCATTTTTCTGCTTCAATGTATGGAACTCTCTTAAAACTTGCATTTTAATGAAAAAAAGTAGTAATATTCAGATTTCATGGGGCAGTTAACACACTGTAAGCCACAATTGCGTGAATTTAGGGGATCGGGTTGGTGTGGTGGCTAGAGTACTGGCTAACCATACAGACGGCCAGGGTTCAAATCCCTGCTGAGGAGGATGTTTTTCAGAGGGAGCCCGATCCCTACTTGAGTGTCTTGTGGAGGGCACTTCAAGTACAGTACTCCGTCTGTCGGATGAGACGTTAAACCGTGGTCCCCTTGGCGCCCTTCGTTAAGAGCAGGCTAATCCCGACGCCGGGTTTCTATCCACCCTTCCTCCCATACCTATTCCCTATGGCGCAAATGACCTTAGCCGTCGGTCGCCTCCCCAAGTATCCAATCCAATTCAATTGTGTGAAATTCACAGTGGAAATTTGCCTGGACTGGGTTAGAGCACTCGGCGCCCAGTCCAGGCGAATGATTTTCCCACTGTGAATTTCACACAATTGTGTGATCACTAGCGGGTGACTCCTTTGAAGTAACTGCGTGGCTTGTACCGTGGTTCTTTGAAAAAATACACTAAGCTATTTGTAGATGCTAGCATTGATGAACTATGAACATACAATGAATAAGATTAGGTGCTCAAAATGTACATACATTAAACTATTTCGGAAAAGATAACTCCTTGTAATAAATATTACGCCACGATAAATTAAAATACCATCGTGTTAATACAACTTCACCTCAGTGGAAAATGATTAAACGCGAGGTGAGTAAAACACTCATTAATTCGTATGAATAACAGCATTTTTTAATGAGCAGCAGTCTCTCTCCGGTAGGGAATTTTCCTGTGGGAAACTAATATTAGTAAAAGGTATTATGGACAAAAATCCGTAATTATTTAATGATCGAACGAGATAACATGTTTTCGCTGCCTCCAGCGTATGTAGGCCTTTACGTGGAAATCGCCCAAAAAGAGGCAAAATTCTTTTCCTAGTCGTTTTTAAGGAATCGGATGGGAAATTTTGTTACCCCTCATGTGGCTGCAGTTATATTTAAAGTACATTGTCATGGAGGTTCAAATTTCATGTTATTTTTTTGACAAGGCAGTATTTATCGCGAATTGACTCAAAAATTTTTGTATCCTGCTTCGATCAGGTTTATCTAACCAAATTGTACTGTAGTATAATAAACATATAGCACTTTAAAGTTTAAAGGAAAACCTATATCTGTTTAGATAACTGTACTTCAACACGTTAGTTCGGCGGCGAATGAAGCTATCTTATGTTGATCTTATCAATAGCTAACATAAATGCAACCATGTCACAATTTTTACCCTAAAAATATGGGTTTTTGGTCGCTAGAAAAACCCCAAAAATGGTTTAACCCCATCGTGTTGTCGAAATAAAAATTGCTATATTTTGCTATTTTTTAGGGCTGATTGCGCACTTTCTGAGGGTATGCTTTCTATTCTCGTTATTCTATCCATTAATTTTCTCTAAATCTTCCTTACTCTCGTACAATACTTCCTGATATCTGAGTATATAATACCTGTCACATCTGAGTATATAATACCTGTCACCTTCCCGCTTAAGTTCCACCTGTATCTTCGAAAGTTTTGTTTAATTAGTTTTTCACTGTTTATATTGACAAGTATTTGATACATGCATCAACTTTGTTTTATTTACTTTCTGATGCAGCAACTCATAAATCTGAAATCAATGTTATCTCCATCAATCCTTACAATTTTATTACCTTCATTAGTGCACTCCAATCCACCCCGTCCTGTTTTCATCTCAGTCAACATCTTTATCAGCAGCCAACAACCCGAGAATTGGTTTCTTGAAGCTCTCCCCTCCTCTCTCATAACAGCTTCCCATCTTCTCCCGCATACGTCTTCACTTTCACGTGCTTCATCGTTTGCCTGATTTATTCCATCCATGATCTTCCTCTGTAATACTTCCCTTTCATTTCTCCTTCCACAGTTGTTGCCAAGATTCAATTGTGTCTCAAAATGTGTTCAGTAAGTTTGTCTCTCCTTATCAGAGCTTTCATCATGAATCTTCACCCTCCAACTATTCGTAGGATTTCTTCCGTGGTGATTCTCTTCGTCCGTTTAATTATCCTCATTCTTCGATGTCTCATTTCCATCACTTTAGGTATTATTTGCTCTGCAGCTGTTTCTGTCAAAGATAAACTGTGGAATGACAGCATGACTCAATTATATATTGCAATGAAGTGCTTCCTAAGTCGCCGTCATAACATTCATTTTGATTTGAGTATTCTAAGAGCTGATTGTTGGGTTTTGGGCTTTCCTTATCCTGACATCCAATTTCTAGAGCATCTCATTTTCCATCCTTTAGATGGCTCGACTTCAGGTCTCTATTAAATTCCTAATATCCTCTTCCTCATATTATTTCAGCCAGAATTCCTATCCTCTTCCATACTTCCCCAACATTCTCCCCTCTATCAACTCCTCCAATATACCTTTGACTCTCAAAACGTCCTCCATCCATCCCTTCCGGCGTCTGCGAGCCTTATTCCATTTGCTTCTTTTTTTATCCAGTCATATCCAATACCTTCTCGATCTTCTTCCTCGCCACCCAGCTCACCCTCTCCTTTTTTTCCTCTCCACACAATTTAAATGACTCCAATCTACACACACCATCTCTCCTCAATGACCAAGTTCAACAGTGTTTAAGTATTCACCTGGAGTCAGGATAGATTACGGACTTAGATTTTAAAGGACGGGATACTTCCGGGAGGGGTGTCTCCGCGTAGAAACTGTGTGTATGGGTGGCAGAACTATTACTGGAGACTAATGAAATAAAAGATTCATACATCATATGCTTATAGAGCTGTAAAATTACTGCTAGATTTCGAGACTCATAGCGTTTGATTGTTTATAAAAGTGAGAGATTGCGCTGCTATTTGGTCGTCGAAACCGTTCGTTAAATCCAGGTCGGTCAGTTGTAGTGGGCTGACACACACACATTAACGCCTCTCTTTCAATGCTGAGCGTTTGTTTGGGTGAATCCATCCTATGTTCCCGGCGTGGGTATGTGGGCCGCGCATTGGCGTGTGAGCGTGTCTGTTATCCTGCGCTGCAGTGCCCGTTTCTTTGCGACCACTTCCTGTCGTTCCATTTTGATGCGCATCTCCCCCTGATCCCTCCGTGAACTCAGACATTCTCTCGGCTCAGGGGATTACGGACCCCTACCTCGCCTCTCTCCCTGCTTTCACCCCAATGGCCTGTGATCCTCCCGACCTTTCCCAAGGAGGTTCTCACCGCGACACTCCAAACCCCTCGCCAATATACCCACTCCCCATCTTTCAGAGTAAGATTAGTTACTTTGACCAATCGCGGTTATTTTTTGAACGTTACTTCGTGGGATAGCGGACGACCTCGACGCTGTTTTATTCGGTGGAGACTTCACACAAAAGGCCTAGTAATTTGTATTTGAGTTGTACGTTGGAGTAAAATAGAAACTGTAGTCGGAAAAGAGGAAGCAGAATTGCTTTAGCAGAGGATGCGTATACTAAAGGAGAGAATTAATGTCAATTACCTTGTCTATTTTAATAAAAGACTTGTGATGAGTTTGATAAGAAAGGTGGTGAAGTATAGTTCATAAATCTGAAATAATGGAAAAGAAGATGTAACTAACTGAAGGCGTTTGAGATCAGGATCTGGATTTGAATGAAGAAGGTGCGGTTTACAGAAAGGAAGACAGACGAGGAAGTCCTCTATATGGTGGGTGTGGAGAGGAAATTAGGAGGAGGCAGAACAGGTGAACAAGTAATGGGGGACAAGGGAATTTTGAAGGCCACGATAGAGGGGAGGATACCGGCTGAGCGGGGAAAGGAAGGAGGAGGCTTAAGACCATTATGTTTTATGGACGGTTGGAAGAGAATTGGATTTTATGCTGAACAAAACAATGAAATAGTGATTGGAGATAAGGTCCAGCGCCTGTGTGATTCAATATCGATTTAGATCCATACATTGATCATCTAAGGGCAATATCAAAATAATAATATTAACGGAAAAAAATGAAGGATAGTAAAACGATTTAATTTTTATTGAAGCCGTGTCGATGTATTGAATGTTTCTCAATATTTGTTACGCGTGAGGCGTATACTGCAACAGATAATGTCAGTCTCTGTCTAGCCGTGGCCTGGAGTGGATTGGTATCACATGCGGCAAAGTGAAGATTTGTGTACAAATTTCAAAGCAAGGTTGTCGTTGACAATTGAGCAATTATAGCAATTGAGCAGTCACTGACAATTGAGCAATTCAGCATTGAACATTAAGCAGTATAATTGAGTGTTGTGAGGGGTGCCCATTTTTTACCACCTTGCTTCAATAATCTTGACGGAGTAAGGTAGGCTCAAGGCTGCTTAATTTCGCTCTTCTAAGCTTAATTTAATTGGTTGAACAAAATTTGTAATAGTTTAATTATCATGTGATCATAGTAGGTCTTGATGCGTACCTACTGCCCTCGTCTTACCTTTTCCAATATCGCTCTACTTCCTCACCCTACATCTTTTAAGTATGTAATTTTAAGTACTCTTCCAATCAGCTGGCAAAATACTCTCAAGAAAGAAAAAGAGTTTTTTTTACTAATCATGCTTAATATCTGTGGTAGTATTGCCCCTATTAAAGTCCTTAATTTTATAATCAGCTTCCCTGACAAGCATATTTAAATTCGTAAAAAAATTACTTCCACCCAACTCTCATTCTCGTGATTCTCCAACCATTTTCTCGGGTTTCATTGCATCTGCGAGTCATTAAACTTAGCCAGGACGAAAGGCAAAGCAAACAGACTCTGCAGCCGGTGTATATTCGGGTGTGTTTTGTGTGACTTCTTGTCCAGGTAGAAGTATATTTGTATGCATTGGTTTCGCAGAAATTTTCTCATGAAATTATTTCCTTATGTCACCACAGCCCTCAGCTGTTCACACAAACTTACATGGAGAGGAAGCAACATCATTGGTGCATTCGAAAACATATGACGCACCACAAGACGTTTTTAACATCTCTAGGCAGACAAGAAATGTGACGATCTGTGGTCCTAGTCACCAAGTTTCAAGCAAGACGTTTTTCTTAGCATTGCATTTGTATAAGTTGACGCATTATACCAAATGTATGAGTTAAATGAAACATGATATGGAATGATTGTTCTAAGAGAAACCACTTTTCTTGTCCACAGAGGCAGCAAGCTATCACGTTTCGATGAGGTATTGCGGTTTCGGGGCGACATTTAAAATAGTTGCTACTGACCCTGCCATATTTTTCTCCAGTGCACCCTGAAGGGCTCAGCCGACAAATAAAGAAAAAATATTCGCCATCAATTTCTCGTACAAATTTCTAAAGCACACAATTATAGTTAAATTAATTGCCTTGACATTTTTCACGTAAAGGCAAATTGAATTTAATGCAACTTGGCTTGTATGGAAGGTTATGCTTCACCCTCTTTCACTGGCAACATTTGGTGCAGTACTATATCACCGCTTTTTCTTCGAGGTGGCAATTGCTTATAATTGTATTTAGGTTGAATATATTTTACAGAGCCAATTAACCTATTTAACCCTCATCGTCGCATGAATAATCCACACGCACGGCAGAGAAAAATCTGAGATCCAAGCGCTCCTTCCGTGAGACACTTTATGTCTCCCTCTAACTCCATTCGACACGCAATCGTCAAATTCTTCCAGCATTCAAAGGAAATTGTTAATTCAATCCCTTCCGCTTGCCAGAGGCTATTTCCATGTGTTTTTGTTCTGTGTAATTCACTCTCGTATTCCGTTCCAAAAATTGTGATTACTGTCATTTCTCATGTCGGACATTAAGCTATAAAACACATAAACTATGCTTTACTGAAATTCAGAATATTATAGACTATTCTATGCGAAAGGAACATACTGTGTTGTAGAAGATAAAACAATTGATGCATTTATGTTTAATATGATAAGAAAGAATAGCTTTTCGATTGCATATTTTTGCATACAAATTTACAAAAATATTGAAATAATCTAGTTGTTTTTCGTTCAGTTTTTTTGGGAATGAGGGTGAAAAACTACTAATAGATTTTCCACGCGCATTTACTGGTGAGGACATTAATAATCCAAGTCATCCGTGGTAATTTGGTGATAAAATGTGTCTACGGAAAATTGTCTTTGAATTGAAATGAATTTTGTCAACAGCTTGCACCAACTGTCTAACTTTACTTTTGAAAATGATTTTTATGCAATTTTTCATCGCTGGGAATCACGCCAAGAAACGCCCGCTATTAAGATGCAGGATAAAGTCAATAATAAGTTGTGAGAGAAAGGAGAGACTGGAGCGTTAATTTACCTCAAGAGCCGTGTGAGTGGGCCTGGGGGAAAAAGGAGTTGGATAGAGTGCGTAGCGACTGGCAAGGGCTGACGTTGCGTTTGACTTGGAAATCAGGGATGAAGCAGGAAGGCAAACATCGCCATCGATAATTTCCGGAGTGAAATCTATCATTTCGAGGGACCACTACACTAAAAACGCTTCAACGATTTCCAAAGAGAAAAAGGACCAAATAAAACATACCGAATTTCAATTGTAAGTTATTAGCCAGACTCCTTCCGGAATGGAGAAATGCCATGGAATGCATACCGTTGTAGCAACTTTATGAAACTCAGGCACAGTGAAAATATTTACTTGAACTCCATAGTTTTATCCTAAAGAATGTTCAAATGAATAATAAGTACATTCACCTATAAGCTTGAGAAATTAAATTACTTGATTTCGCATGAATAGGAAATAATATGAGTAGCAACAACAGTAATTAATAGGAGGAAAAGGAAGTAAATAGTGTTTCTCCCAGTCTCCCAGTTTCTCCCAGTCTCCCAGTGACGTATACCACTATTACCCTAAAACCTTCAGCTGACGAACTTTAAATATCAAATGTTGTGTCTTTTTTCACCTCAAAAATACATGTTAAAATAAAAACCTATGAACAAAAGTATGGTTGCGGTAATTCTAGGAGTACATCCTGTATCGGATGTGGTATGAACTATAGATATTCATATTTTTTCTCTGAATGAACACTGAATAGTTTCCTAGCTAAAACATTACTGCAGTAAACAATGTTAACCGTTGACGACCTCCAAGTTCACTGCAATCATAGACTGAATGGGTGATATTGGACAAATAGAAATCGCAAATTTTCGAACGCATTCCTTCTAATGCCCCACGAACTTAATGATACAGCTTTTTGAGTCAGTAGAGAAACATCCTTATCACTTTGTGCCAGAAAATGATCCAGATCGTCCAACTTTATGAATATTGTACCTTGAAGTATATTTCTGTTCTCGGGATGTGCAAAATGACGGGCGCATGTGACAGCCCATTCAATAGATCAGCGCCAGATTTTTTGAGTACTTTTACTCACAGAATGTCAATCTTGGAGAGATGTTGAGATGGTTTGTCAGTTATATTCGAGGTTTATTGACTTAATTTTATTTCTTGCGACAAGAAGGTCTGCGATAGGGCCAACAGATGATACCATAAGTGCTGTGATATATTAGGACAGTAGTGAATGGTTCCAAATTCTCTCTGCCATCGGCTAACGTAACATGTGATACTGCCCAGACTGGAGAAGGGAATATTTTATGTGACCTCAAAAGAATTCGTGTTCGCTTGCGATTTATCTCCCTTCCTTAGCATGTCGCTTTCCGTCGCCAGATATTGATGTGATTTGCTTGTGAAAAATCAAGTTTAGGAGGAAGTTTATAGCTTATGAGCGAAGCGTAAGGCCATCGGAGAGGTGATTATTCTATCCCAGAGTGAGAAAAGCGCCTGATAATTCGCAAAGATAGAAATGGCACCTCAGAAATGCTCATAACTACACCCCCCTGGGTCGACAGCCCAGAATGAACGAGGTGGCCAGGACCGCAGTTTCTGACCGCTTACCGCGGGGCCGTGTGGCTTACATCGCGTTCTGAGTTCCTCAGAGTGACCGAATTATGCACTGTTTACCATTTGGTGGTCATAGGGGCAGAAGGAGGCTCTAGAGATAACACCTGGTAAAGAAAACCGTCTTGTCGTCCTGCAAGACACACTTTACTGTTGATGCATGCCGGTGGAGAAGACCAGTGGCAGCGATCCAGGATGGGACCATTCCATAGAGGAATCAGAGAGTCAGGCGAAAATATGGGAATGTAGGCTGTGCTCACAGTAGGTGCGAGATATGTTCTACACACCAATAAAAAGCTGATTTTATATTGCAAATTACTAGAGGCACATGGTCAAGGAATATACCAGAGATCTACCATTTTCTGGATCTATATGAATGTCTCTTGGCTACCCTTGATTCCCAACTACGGAGGAAATTTTTAAAATGTCCAGAGCAGGTAACCTTTCATGATGCGTGTTCCCCTGGTTCTCCGATGTTGTATCCCTTAATCAACATTTTATTTTTAACTATCAAAATTAATCAATATTCTTTTCTCCACTGACAACTTTATTTCCATCATTATTCAGATTTTTTGCGTACCTCCCTTTAGCCAAGTAGGAAAATACTCGCAGCACTTTGAAACTTCAACTTGAAGTGTTCAACTTTACTCTTTTCCCCTATAGTAACCGATATTTAAAATTGTATTCATAGAAGTTTTTGCCCGTCCTCTTTTGACATTTTCCCGCCGTACGGAGTGTGCAGAGCGGATGGTTGTAGCGTGGAATTTTCATCCGCGTGGGAAGATTCGTTGATAAGAATGGGTTTGTCGAGGAGGCGCAGAGTTCAAGAAATAGTCGGGAAGATCACTTGGATTGTACCAAACTAAAAATATTAATATCTTAGTTCATTAGTAATTTAGTAATTTTAATTATTTAAAAAAAAGTAATAAACTTAGTAATTATCTCAGTTTAAATTCTTCATGAATTTGACTGATAGACATTAAGAACGAGGTTTGTTAAAATGGAACAAAATTTAACCCGTGCGGTAAGACTTGATTTATGTGTGATAGCGTAAATAGAAGGAAAACGGTGTAAGAGAGGAATATACTTTTCTATTACACCTTATCCTCAGTCAAAGGAGGATTTATATGAGCGAGATTATGAGCCAGGAAGTTAAATATTGATTTCTTCATAGAATCAATGAAGATATTTCTAATTATTGCATCCTATCAGTAAGAAGCATTTAAAAACTTTGCTCGGGTTGAAAACAAGCCACTTTAGAGAATTTTATTGACACTATGGGATTTACTGTAACCTCTGTTTCCAGTCTTGCGCTCCGTGTGCTCACCTCATAGCCACATAGGCAACCTTTTACAAAACCGCACCAACTTTAAATAAGTTAATTATAGGGACAATATTCGCATATTTGAGGACTTCACGATGAGCAGAAGGTAAACTGCAATGCTCAGAGTTAATTTTCATGCTGCTGTTGGTAGTATAGCACCTTCTGTCGGATGTAGGTTTACTGTAGAAGCGGATCGAATGAAGGCTATACTGTTATTTTTAGTGGGGAACGTCTTTTGTCCTCATATAACGCCTTGGCTTCCCACAGTAGAAATGTATGTACTTAGGTTTTTGACCAGAAGTTGCTGGGAAAAACATTAGCGATTCCCAGGTTAACTTAGTATTTGAAGCGTAAAGAAATTAGAAAGATTATAAAGAATTTTGTCTGAGAAAAATAATGCACTCTCACTGCACTAGCGAGTTTTACACTCCTAAAAATCAGACCTGATAAAAGTGGAACTGATAACTACCGAGCTAGTTAGGTCGGCGAGTGTCGCAATTATCAGCACGAAGGTCTGAGATCGAGTCCTGGTGTGGTCTTGCATGTTCCATCGTGATTCTTCATGAATTTTCACGGTTGGAATTCACGGTGTGAGATGGTTGCGGATTTTTGAATATCTAAAAAGCCTAGAGGTACTAGTCAGTTGAACTTTACTTCCGGCATATTTTTACCTTTCTCTCATGAAAACTACCACCAAAGTTAACGTTTCTGCTGTTGGTTTGCCAAGTATATCCACCAAAGTCACCTCGAAGTCACTAAATGCGTCATTATTGGAGCCCGTTGTCCCCACTCTTAAGTACAATAAATTAACATTCATGAGCAAAATATCTAGTAACTAAATGCCACTCTCTAGAGAAAATGTGAAAACTGCTCTTCTGATGTTAAAATGTTTTCTTTTCAAATGAGACTGGATGGCAGAGATTCGGAAAAATCAGCGTAAGTGGATAGAGGACGTGTTGAGGGTTGGTGGCATATTGAGAAGGGTTATAAGGGGAAAACACTTGGCAACTGCGGGAGAGAAAGGAAGACAATAGGAATACAGTGCGGCATAAGGGGAGGTAGAGTGTATAAGGAGCTCCAGAAAGACTTAATTTAAGGGAGTTGAACGGTGGGTATAGTCAAGAAAATGGCAATTGAAGACTGGAACTGTCTAAAAACACGTCAATCAGCTGGTTGAATGCCCAATGACTCAGATATCCGCTTATAATAAAAGTATTGAAAGATCGAATGAGATTGATTTGAGAGAAAAATATTGAAAGAAAGTAAATACCAACAGTTCGCGAAATGTGTGACCGCTGTCGGAGTATTAGACACCCAATATAATGCGAGAAATGTTGAGGTGCGCGTGCCAGTTTCATATCAGTGGGAATTCATCATAATTAGGAGATGGTTCTGATCGTCAGAGTGGAAATACGATTTTTAAAGTGTGAATATTCATGCTGATTATGATTATGAATTTCAACTAATACGTTTCTATTACAGTCAGTATTATCATCTGCGATTGTATTTTAAACCCTTAGCTAAGCACAATGTAATTTGTTCGAGTCTATATAGGCAGCAGTTAGAAATGACCTTGCTGTCGAACCTTTCAGTAAGAATACCACTTCTACTGATGGAAAATGGCCCGGGCAACATACTAACTGGAGCTCTCTCATAAATAAATTAATAAATATTTTAATATTTGTTTATATTTACCTATTTAACGTTTTTTTGTTTTCCTCATAATGGATGGAATATTCTGAGGATTTTGGCTGGTTTAATGATGCTGAAAAAATATTATAATACATATTCATTCTGAAGAGGAGTGAAAATGATTAGCTGATATTGAAGTACACCTTAAATTTTATACATAAGGTTTAAAGTCGAAACTCCGATGTTATAGTGCGTTCAAGTTTATTTTCGCTCCTGCTAATCCCGAGTATTTCACCATGCTCTATCGGAAATCACTACAGTTGGATTCTCTATTCATTACATTTTACGTCCGCCAGAAGGTTAGGACGTAAAAACCAAATAACTTGGGACCATGCTGTATATATAATCCATGCAACGTAATACTTAAATTAGAATGATTGCCTATCTTTTCTTTACATTCTTCATAAAAGGTCCCTGCCATAATTCATCTTCGACAGATAGCGGCCCATAATGCATCTTTTTCCTACCCAATTCTCTTCCCTCTTTTTGGCCGCAATGAAGAATCAGTGGGAGAGGCAATAGTGACACGCTTTAGGATTTGGAAGGAAGTGAATGGTTGGGGAATCTGAGTTAATGACGACGAGGTTATAAAAGTAATGAGAGGGAGGGAATCAGAGAGAGTATACTAGGAATTTGGCATGAAAAGGACAAAGGAATGGAAATGTTCCTGAGTCTTCGTGTACAGTGGGAAGAGAAGAGGAGAGAGGGGTGAAAGTGGAAGTGAGAGAGGAGGAGGAGAAGTGAGAGAGAGTGGAGAGGGGAGGGTTGGGGAAGTTGGGGCGAGTCAAGCGGTGGGCGTGGGGGGAAGCGGGATCCGAGAGACGTGAATGGTGTGGATGTGGAGGACAGGAGGGGAGGCGATCGTGGAGTGGGAGAACGAGAATGGGGTCGACTCGAAGGAGGAGAGGGATGGTGGTTGTGTCGGTCGTTTGGAAGGGAGGAATCAGGACGGGGAAGGAAAACACTCGCGGGGGAAAAATGTTTCATCCGAACGTAAATAAGTGCCCACTTGCGATCGAATGGCGTCCACCCACTTCAAGGAGATAGCATGCCCGCGAAACAGAGATAGCATACCATAGAAGGATAGACGGACCTAACGTGAGCCTTAGTCAGAGTGAGGAAGTCAGAGGAAGTTGATTCTATATTTTGTACTTTCCTAGAAAGGGAAATTCTGGGAGATATAAATTAAAACCATAGTGTCAACTACGACATAAAAAGTGTATTCTAAATATCATAAATGTGAAAGTGCTTATTCATTTTTAATCATAAAAATGAAGCAAACTAAAATTTATGAATTACTAATCATCAGGAATTAATGGTTGTAAAGAAAATTATAACATTAACTTGAAAATTTTCGAATGTTTTTATGATAATTGTTTACTTGAAAGAAAGGTTTTGTCAGAGTAAATGAAAATCTAAAAAGCATTTCCTTTAGGTATGTGACATAGAACTATTTATTGTTGTCTCAATGAAGTTAATTTATATCTCTCGATACGAACCAATTATTAAAGCATGGAAATTCAAAGGTCTTCTTTCAACTAGGAAACTCAAAGGCCCTCTTTAAGGCCTGATTCATTAATTAAAAGTCAATTGATATTTTTAATGGAGAACATAGTTACGTGAGGAAATTTTGAGATGAGTTTTCTGTTACGTTGGTAGAAAATAGCCGAAAAACAAAAGTTATAAATTGTTTCAGGCGATAAATCGGTATATTGTTTTATGATATACCTAATATTTTAACTTAAACCCGGAGCAAAACGCAGGCTGGTCGGCTGGAGGTTTAAAAATCCTTTTCCAATTTCGAGAGTATGAACATGAATTAAGACACAATTTGATGACAATGGATGTAGTTCTGCAAAGAACTATTTCTGTTGCGCTCAAATGGTGCCGTTTACAAAAAACGTATGTATAATGATGTTAAAAAAGGTAGCCGTAGAGTTTAATACAGAACTACGCATTGTACGCAGGTAAAACGCGAGCTACGGCGAAGAAAGAAATAGTGTAAGGCAGTGGTTCTCAAGGTGGGGGCGTTTCTTTAATCAAGGGTGCGGCAAAAATAAACAAGAGGGCGGCAGAGGGCGCTGGAGGGAGGGTTCTAACTGTATGGTACCTTTTACATATATGTCCGGAGATGAATAAACTTCTTGGATTGGAAATAAGCATTAATTTGGTGAATTGTTTGGATTCAATTTTCATTTGAATTCATTTTTCTGAGCTTCCTAATTTGGCCATGCAGTGTATGATTTGAAAGCATATGGGCGGAGGTGTTGGGTAGGTAATGGTTTTTGGAATGGGGTGGTGGCTCAAAAGGTTTGGGAATCACTGGTGTAGGGGTATAGGAGCCTACGCCTGTAAAAATCTAAGATTTTTTGCTTTCCATTTAAACCTACCTCGACTGGTAGATTAACGTAATAATTGGTGCTATACCATAATTCATGAATTATCTAAACCACGAAAATATTTGGTGTACTTACATTGTGATACTAATAAATTAAAATACAAGCTTAACTTATTTATCATAGCAGCGAGAGTTATAGAGAGAGAAGAATTCTTAATGGTTATTCTTAACGCTTTAACTCGGTAAGCGATATATTTTTAACATCCTTTACCAAATCAGAGATTATCCTGGAGAATACGGAAGAGTTGACGAACCTAATGTCGCCGTATGAAATGCAAAATTAATCTCTAATTTCTCGACCCGAGAAAAAATAAAAGAAAAAAGAGCGCGATTAACAAGGAACGAGGAGATCGGTTATTATATTTCCACACATGAAAAGTGGCGATAAAAATGTCCGAGTGAAACTTCCTCCGTAGGAAATCCGGACGTTGACGATGATGCATGGAACGAGGACGCCGGAAGAGTAATGCGGAAAAAGTTTCGACTACGACTTCGACTACTCGGTCATTACGCTGCCCTGTGGCCCAGAAAAGAGTGTTGCCCCCGCCATATTACGCCACTCGTGCATTCCATCGGCCTCTCGTCAATGCGAAATTCTCTCTCCGATTTTATTAACGCGAGTACACTTAAAATACACTTTAAAAACCTGGTCTTGCATCTAAATGCGAATTGGATACTCACTTTTTATGAAATACTTAAGCTGGTAATTCATCGGTAGAACTCTCAACAAAGAATGCACACACTTCATTACAAATTTATTCAATGAGACCTACTAATTTCGCACTCCTAATAAAATAAGTGTTACAAGAATATGGACCAAAGTAATTAAAAGATGAGTGTGTTCAAGTATGCACATAAAATATTTAAATTACCATTAAAAAAGAAATCTCAATGATAATAAACCTATTTAAGTAGTTAAACTGACTAGTAATATCTTGCAATTGCAGTAGGCACTGGCAATATAAATAAAAATTTATGTGCTAGAAATATAAAATTATAATGGGGAGAAGTACATATATAATATGAAACATCGGATAACCTCTAATGTAAACCATTTTTAGTTACTGCTAGGTGGTGATTTAAAAACATTCACCTCTTCCACAAAAGAAGTGGAAGAACAATTCAGGCCACATGAAACTATTACTCGTCAGTGGCATACTTTTTCCTTAGAATTTTGGCGGAAGCAAATTACAGTGCCACCAAAAAACCGGGAGAAACTAAATAAAAATTACAATGGCTATTCGTAAACTATTCGTGAATAGCATTTTCCTCCATGGAAATCGAAAACGGATTTTTTCAGATCTTAAACTGTGCTTTGTATGATCGAGAAAAATGCTAATTACGGAATTTATTCATACAAGCAAGCTTTGTCAACTCAATACCACAAAGATTGAACTTGTGAAGATTCCAAATTAAATGAAGATTCTCGTTTTGCGTGGAAGTTAAAAGAAATCGTTGGCGCGTATAAGGACTAACGCTTACGATTCGCATAGGCAATATTAATGTCTTTAGAGATCGGTTCTGGAAAATGCAACTGGAAAAAATTTTAACAATTGAAATCATATCAGGTGAAACTGCTCGAAGAAATAACCGGTCGATTGATAGTAAACAGTTAAGAGTCTGGCAAGGGATAATCTTTTTCCAATTAAAATAACGTTACAGTGTGCATCTAATAAAATTAGGATGGCATGGGTGGGTGAGGTTAGAGTTAGAGATCTGGGGGTGGTATGCATGGTAGGCACGACGGGATGGTATGCATGGTAGGCTTGAGGATGAGGGTACCACTGAACAATCATCGCTTCTTGAGCAAAAAAAAGTGGTAGCCTTGAGCGATTAGCACCATAAAAGTAAAATCGTTATTCATTATTTGCAAAATATCTGATATAAAAGCTTGGTGGAAACAAAACGCATAGCTATATCATCAATGAGCGGAGTTCGATACTAGAATCAATCTCTTAGTACTTAATGACATAATTCATAACATCTAAGGTGATGATCTAATTGTATGGTATTTCCAAGCTCGAATATTTTTCACCTGGATTAGAAAAAAATATGACTTTAAACGATTATTCTCGCTGCGAGCGATTTTGACTCAGGTTGTGCCTTTAAGCACTAAGATAGGGCATTATGTAGTATTAATGTGAATTAAAAGACTCGTTTATTGTAAACACTGATGAAATCGTCATTACATATCACTGCGTGCGCGATAAATTCGCAGAGACAACAGAAATGGCCTAGGAAAACGGTTCTGGACGATGAAAGTTGATGCAAATTTTGAATTTATTATTACCTATAGCAAAGTTGAAAGCTTGAGGAAATCAACCGGAATGATCGTGGAAAATTAAAATGCATGTTAATTTTTCTAAAAGCAAAACCTTAGCAATACTTTAAGCGAGAACCTTCGG